>CAXKWD010000003.1:179223965-181623965 GCA_964059195.1 Ectobius pallidus | reverse complement strand
CAAATGTTTCCAGAAGATCAAGGAGATCTTTCTTCCTTTCCACTGCAATAAGACTTGGTCCATCTTAGTTGACTTTCGGCACAAGTTTTCCCATTTGTCATCCTCTTCTCTTGAAACTTGCTGTCCTAAATGGCTCATCATTTTTCAGGCTAGGTTTGAAGTCGAAAGTCGCAAGATTCTCAAAGTACAACCATTGAACGACTCTCCTTTTCATGTCACTTTTTCATAAAAGAAGATCTAGCTTTAGGAGTGATGAATATTCAAAGATGTCTGCAGTTATGTTAACATGGAATGACAGTTTCTTCCTGTTACATGCACAAGTTGAGCCCAGTCATATGGATGACTTATGGGAAGAACATACTTTTTTTTTCTTTCTTCTTCTTTTCAATGAAACTGTGGTGACTGTCACATTCCATGTGAGTATCCTGTGGTTAGTGGATCAAAAATTGGGATTGTCCTGAAGGGTGATCATACACATTACTGCCATGATGGTGATGATGATGATGACAATGACAAAGACAATGATTACAATAATGACGATAACATTAATAATGATAACAATGACAATGATGATGAAATGAAGTAATTAGGTAACACTACCAAAGAAGCTATGTTTCTTACTATTAACTTGTGAAATCACCTCTTGAAACTATTCATTTACGTACGTAAATTCACATTTGGGTTAGGTAAAGGTTACATCACTTTTACATATATAACATTTATTAATATAAAGTGTTTTCTTTCTTATGTATTCAAAGGGTTTTGAGTATCTTTCTAAATGTGTAATATTTCCTGTATTTCACCTCATGTTTGTATAACTCATCATTTTCATTGTGTTTACAATCATTAGCGGCCATGACATCTTGTTTAGTTTCCAATTTGGTTACTAGTGTCTAAAAGCGTCATTGTTACCAACTGTTCACGTCTTTCTTATTTTACTCGCAAACTTTCATAGAATCCGCCAAATTTAGTTTATTGCTAATTAATAGTAATTCATTTCACGTATTCAAATTCTGAGAGTAACTTCAGATTTCATACCTTTGTAATTCTTTCAATACATGGTAGGAAAACTTTTCATCAAGTCAAACGTCTAGCGTCTTACAAAATTCATAACTTTTACAAGCAAATATATTTTAAAGTTTATAATAAATTCTTATGATTTATATATCATGTAATCACTTGCAATTAGGTCTAAAATATATTTCATTTTCAACTTCCCAAAGGCCCTTCTTTTGAAATTGCGTACATACGCTTTGTTCGGCATTCAGCGACTTAATTGTTGCTGAATACCAGGCCTGAATATCACAACATAAGTTTTTATTGGTCAGAGCATTTCACAATGAATTCCTCAGCCAATGTCTTTTTATTGGGATGGAAAAATTGTAACGCGTAGTTCAATTAAATATATACAAATGTAGCTTCCCATTAGCTTCAGAGACGCTTCAGAAACCTCAACAAGAAACCACGCGTTACGTGGTGTGAGCTCCGGTTAATCAATTTTTCAATTTCAATCATCTAATTTCTACAAATTCTGGATGCCCGTATTTTACGTTTTAATGCACGCGTCTTTCATTTATCTAATATGACGTTTGTCAATTCACCAATCTATCGATCGAAATAAACAAATCTTGAAAACACAATCAATACTCATGGTCGCAACATGGCGCAACCATGTCATAGTGTAGCAATTCAGACATTCAATTAATTGACATTCTAATCTCAAAACAACGACAACAACTGGTTCGAAAATCATAAATTTCATACTTTTAATTGTGACATTTTTTGTGTATCCAACAATAAATGGCCAATTGTTGTGCAACCAATCTCAATACAAACACGAGTGGTGAACTTACTTCACACAAGTGAAATCTCATCAAACAAAGTCAAAACATATTGCATTTTATAATTATCAAGATTAAGTGAAACAGTGTATCACCTATTTCATCAGTAGTGTGGTTTTATATGTGACGTCATAGGAGGGTCCAGAGGGTCCGCTGACGTCACATCCGGTCACGTGCTCATGACGTCACTTCTGGTCAGCTGATCCTGACGTCACGGAGGCGTGGCTTATGACGTCACAGGAGGGGCCGCTTCCTGATTGGTTGGATTGCGTCACGTGATATAGAGGGGAAGGTGGGACCGTAGTGGAGGGGGAAGGCTTACGTCACGGAGGGGAGGGAGGATTGCTTACGTCATCATGAGGTCATTGGAGGGTCCAGAGGGTCCGCTTACGTCACAACCTACGTCATAGTGGGCGTGGCTATGACACGTGATTCAAAATGGCGACAGTTCCGGTTCCTATTGCAAATGGCGGCACTTCCCGTTCCTATTTCAAATGGCGGCGGTTCCAGTTCCTATTTCAAACGGCGGACCAAGCGCGAAATTCAAAATCATAATGGCGCTAAATTTGAAAATGTATGAAAATGGATGTGTTTCCGGTTCCTAAGGACCAAGCACGAAATTCAAAAACTGTATATTACAAAATGAAAATGGTTGTGTTTCCGGTTCCTATTTCAAATGGCGGAAGGAGGGAAATTTAAAATTGTTTATTGCTAGAAAGCAGGAAATTTTTGAAAATTCAAA
Organism: Ectobius pallidus; assembly: GCA_964059195.1. NCBI lineage: Eukaryota > Metazoa > Arthropoda > Insecta > Blattodea > Ectobiidae > Ectobius > Ectobius pallidus. The sequence continues at coordinate 181,621,382 of CAXKWD010000003.1, read as the reverse complement.
ATGGTTGATCAAGCGCGAAATTCAAAATCATAATGGAGGTAAAATTAAAAGTTGTATATTGGTAGAAGGCAGGGAATTTTGAAAATTAAAAATGACGGATTAAGCGCGAAATTCAGAAATGGTTATTTTAAAATGTTGAAAATACTAATGTCGGCTAGCATGAGATATCATAATTTATAAATCCGATTTCGCATTATGCAAGTTGGGAGGTAGGAATTTTGAAAATGGATATTTTAAAATGTTGGAACGGCTAACGTGAGATTTTATAATACGATTTCACACCATGTTAAATGTTATGAAACAGGATTATGCTTCATTACTGTAACAGGAAGCGTCCAAGGTCACACGTCAGCAAATTCCACTTGCATACGTAGCGAGTTACATCCGGTATGTGTTATAGCCATCACTTTGTTTTCCATGACAATACGTGATCACATGATCTATTATGTTGGATGGCGCTCAATTTGAAAATTACAAATGGTGAAGGTGTAGGAAATTTAAAATTATATTTCGACTTTTATCAAATAGCGTTACTATATATATATATAAAGCGATGACATTACAACATACTTACGTGGTCACATGATTCAATATGTCGGATGGCGCTCAATTTAAAAATTACAAATGTTAGAAGCTCCAAAAAATTTAAAAATGACAAATGGTAGGTGGCGGGCGATTTGAAAATTCAAAATGGTGGAAGGCGTACAATATTACAATTACAAATGTCGTAAGATGATAAATTTAAAATTTGTATACTGGTAGAAGGCGGGAGATTTAAAAATTGGTGATTCAGGATGACATTGTTTACGTCATAATTCAATATGGTGGACTGCTATAACCTACCTCAACGGTGGGATGGGTCACATGTTTACATCATAATTCAATATGGCGGATTTCAAATACGTGGTCACATGACTCAATATGGCAGACCAAGCGCACGATTTGTGAATTACAAATGGTAGAAGGTGTGGGAAATTCAAAAATTATATTTCGAGTTTTGTTAGTGAGGACGCCATTTTTTGTACGTAAGCATATTACATCTGTAACCGGATATGTTCAAGGTCACACGTCTCATACCACGCCAGGTGATATTACGCAACGTTATCAGTTTACTATGTTTATAGCTTTCATAACCTCAGACACAGCCTATAATATAGTCACTCACAAGAACATGCTGACAGGACCAAGGAATGTCACTCTTGGTGAACTAAATGTTAAGTGGTTCAATAAATCGTCATATCAAGCCGGTAATGATATTTTGGAAATAATGTTTTTATTAATAAATGTTCTGGTAACTTTTATGTATGTTTCATACATTATAATTTACAAAAATAGTTTTTTTCTAACAATCCATCTACCTTTTACCACATCTTTTCTTTTGTGTAGCTGTCTTTACGGTCCTTTAAGCTCATGTCATGTAGGGCATATTCTTTAGACTGAAATCTGTTATTATTTGATCCACAACTTGAGAAAAATTACAATACTTTGGCCATGATTAAGCGTAAAATGGCTGTCTTTTGTTTTTCTTGACCTACTGTATACATGATAATTTGCGGCGATCATTGCCCTGAATTTGCCTCAGAAGTAATTAGCTGCAAACATTGCCATCCCTGGTGATCATTGTCGGTGTTCACCATTGTAGACAAACTGGCTGCATTGATTTTAATTGAGAGGGCCAGGCAGCAATGATCGCCAACTCTGTTCGCAGGCAAAAATCGGCATAGACAAACCATAGCTTATAATTATGTCTTCTAACAGTTATGTTCACCTTCCATGTAAGGATGAAATTATTATAATTAGACCTGGTGTGCAGTCACTATAGAATTTAAATAAACCAAAAACTGAAAGAGGTTCGCCATATATAGCAAGAATTTTCCAAGTTATTGTAGTGTTGCAAGTCGTCTCAGTTTGCTATTACTTTCAGGAACTTATGTATCAGTGCAATAATGTTAATAAATATCTACTGTACAAAAAATGTATAGCTTATTTCAACCACTTATTTTCATACTTCTGAAAAAGCTTCCCCTGGTTTGTAATGACTGAATTGTTGAAATTTTTTAATTCTGGAAAAAGATATTTTGCTTTCACTTAAGGCTAATGTGGTTTATATTTGCAGAATAATCATGGAATTCTCTCAATGTTGGATGAAGAGTGCCTAAAATCAGGAGTTGTGTCAGATGAAGTGTTCCTTAATAAACTAGCACAGTGTTGTTCCAGTAATACACACTGTGAATTTAAGGGGGCTGGACCCTCTCCAAGAAAATTTGTTACAACACCTGGTTCTTCAGATAATAGTTTACCTCCTAATTGTTTCAGGTGAGTACACCAGTACAAACCTGAATCTGGTACCGGTACTGCACTAGAATTTGTCCAGACAGTAACCTGTGTGATTTTCCTTGCATGAATTTTCACCTGTGCTCTTCCTCACTTACTTGTAAAGGGCAATGGCAATGGCAATCATATAAAAGGCCATTTTTCTACACCTTTTTACTAATGTTCTCATTTCTGGAAAAGGAACTAGAACTTTGCCTTGTCTGTCCATTCCTCCCACCCCTTTATTGTACACCAAAATGCCCTTTGGGTTTACAATATATCCTTATTGTTCTCTAGTTTTTTATTCTTTCTTTTTTCCAGTGCCTGTCATATCAGAATTCTTCTGCTAAGATGACAAGAACCCCATAGTCAGAAAAGATTATGTCAATAAATAAATAAGGATCATGAGACAGAATTAAAGCTTAGTATTGAAGCCCCTAGATGTCAGGGTGTATAGCGTACTCTGTGTTTCAATGTTGTCAGCTCTGCTTATGGAATTGAACGAAACCTATCAAATGAGGACTAGGGAGCCGAGCGCCCATGAAATCATGCGTGGATATATTTAATTTGCCATGAATATCAAATCATAATTTCTGTTATCATGAATTTGAGTTACTAAGAACAAAATTTATGCTTTGCCTTGACCTAGAAGGATCTATCAGTAATTTTGACCAGTTACAACTTTGTAATTGCTGTTATTCATCTTCTCTCTATTTTGAACAAATAAGTTCATTCCTCGTGACTCTTGTTGAATCTCCTCACTTAGTGTTCCTTGAATATTTCAGGCTCAAAATGTTATCCAACACTCCCACCTACCAGGACCAACATAGGTCATTTTGACTGGTCAGCGCTCTTTTATTTACCTGCTCTAGTAAACTACAAATGTTGCTAATTCATGATTGTTTTCTAATGCCTAACAATATAAGTCCCCCCCCCCCAAAAAAAAACCATATAATAGTGTTATCTAATAATGGTATAAAGTCTTTGATATTATAACGTTATTACAGATCACCACCAGCTATCCCTACAAATATTCTAGTTGCAGTGTTAAAGATTGGAGTGTATCATAGATGAATTTAGAAACCACATGTCATGTAAAGTGTAACAAAAATTGTGTTTGTCCCTTGCATGCTTTGGAGCAAGATGAGATAACAGTGATCAATAATTATTCATATTCTGAAAGCAGAAAACATGGCCTTTTTGCAAAATATTTAAGTAAAAGCAAGAACATTAAAACATTCATTACAATTAATTAAGTGGAGGGAAAGGAAATAGACATTAAATCCATGTCTGGGATATGGATTTAATGTCTATTTCCTTTCCCTCCACTTAATTAATCTATATTTATAAAAATGAATGTATGTATGTGTGTGTGTGTGTGTGTGTGTGTGTGTGTCCTTTATGCATTACTACACCATTCATCCGATCACCATGAAACTTTGGGAAGTTGTTGGGTACATTCCCGGGAAGGTTTCTGTCATACTACATTTTTAATTTTAGCCTTCGTTCGCGAGTTATGAGTGAAAAACGGCAAGAAAACGTGCATTTTTTATGCTTTCGAAGCATCAGTTTTGAGTTATTCATTTCAGTTGTCAAATCAATTGCAGAAGGTTTTGTCTATTATTGTCATACCTTGGAAATAATATCGTCACGATCGCTATGGAAGGCAATGGATATCTCAGGTTATTATAAAAGCTATAGATGTCGATAAGGTAATGTTAAACATATTTTATTCGACATGGAATATAGTTTACAGAAAATTCCGGGGAAGTTGCTTAGTTCGGGGTCCTGGCTACAACGTTTTTATATGTAATCGTAATTAAAATATCTTATGTAGGGTCGTTAAATCTGCCTGAAATGTAACGGAATTATAAGTCTGGACAAATGAATATAGAAATCACGGCCTCAGTAGGCTTATTCCATTCTTCACCTATATAAATAAAAACTAATGTACTATGTCTGTCTGTCAAATACATTTACGCACTTTTTTTTATCGTGAGTTTAATCGATTTCAATTCTCATAATCTTTCGAATACTGCATTTTTCCATTTATTTTCTAATCGTGAAATTCACTTCAAAGCCGGATTTATAGCTGTTTCATTAATTAGGCCTATCAAATGTTTAGTTTACACCTATGAATGTTTCGCGTGCAAAGTGTTAATAAGTATAATACTTTAATTATTTTGCTCTTAATTGTTAATCTTTCAATTAATTATCTTGGGAGAAGCCGTGGGGATCTGCTATAAGCTATAATAAGCTATAGCCTATCTAGCGTTTTCTGAGGGAATAGTTTGTGTGTGATAAGTCGTTCTTCCGCATTTCAAATTCTTAATACCTATATAAAGACCTTAAATACCTAGAGTTTGAAAATCGAAAGTCCTTCATAAGTTATTTTCGCATTAACAAAATACAAAACCCGAGCGACGCCGGGCCTTTTAAGCTAGTAGTATATAAATAATAACTTGGCTTCAAAGTACCTACAAATGTAGGACACCATTGGATGTGTGTTCTCAACGGAGAAACCTCCCGTGGTCTGCCTTGTATTCTGAATCAGTTGAGGAATTTGATGTTGTACTGGCATGTTGTCATGGTAGCTCAATGGTAGAGCATCAGCGCGTTAAGCTGGAGATCCGTGTTCAAATCCCGGTTATGACATAAAATTTTTCAAGCTGATTCTTACTTGTATTCATTACAAATTAATTTTATTAAGATTACATGTACCTACACCTTCAGATATGAAAATTTTATTGTTACATTAGGACACTTTTTTATTATATATTATACAGCTACAGTCAAGCCTTGATATCTCGAATCAATAGTGGATGCAAAAATAAATTTGAGGTATCAAAAATTCGAGTTGTAAAGAATACGATTATTGCTGTAGGCCTAAAAACAATATTTAAATAGTCTTACCATTTCTTGACTGAAAACATTGTCCTTAATAAAAAAAATATTTCTTAATATACCGTAATTAATGACATGGGATAATTAAAATTGTAACAAAATACTGTATAGTTTACAAAGGAGCCACATTCTTATGACTTTAGGAAGTCTTGTCATTTTCTTCTACTTGACTTGTTTCTCGAGCTTCTTCCTCAAAGTTTTTGACTACGTTCAATGATGTGAACACACACTCACAGATGGTTGTACAGTTATAAACATCCTAATGCTTGGAATGCTTGATTTGTTGATGTTGAACATTTGTAGAGTTTACATCTTCATCTCCCTCTTCATCATCAGAATCTTCATGATGCTTTATTGCATTCACTATGTCTTCATCTGATGCAACAATAACTTCGGAATCCACCGTCAGGAACGCCTTGTAGTTTGTTTGCAGCTCCTGGAAGATAGACCACACTTGGGCTCTGGTGTAGCTGTAGCTCTTTTGTTTTTTTCCAATACAGCTAGTGCTAACTGAACACACTGTTTAACACAAAGCTACCACTGAATCTGCAATCTTCAAGGTTTTTCTTTCTTTCACCCTAGCATTTTTAGACAATGAAACACCCCCATCTGAAACCATATCTGTGGAGAGTGTGTTATTGACGGACAGTAAAAATTGCCAAGGTCAGTGCACCAACTTCCTTGTTTTCTATTCATTGATATACACTCGTTCAGTACTTGACTGCCTATATTCTTAGTTGGGGGTTCAGTTGTAAAAATTACAAGATCTACGAAGCTTGCTCTAGACTTCGTGCAATATTTAGTCATTCGTTATCTTACCTTGCAATGAGACTGTATGATATTATTATGCCCTTATGAATAAGTATTCAAGTTATAGAATTCATTTAAGTGTTAAAGATATAATTTAAGCTTTGAGATATCGGAAATTTCGACTTGTAGAAATTCGACTTAAAGATACCAATATATAATTATAGGAATTTTGTTCGGGACATATAAATTACTTCAAAAAATGGAAAATTCGAGTAATAGAGGTTCGACTTACAAGGCTTGACTTATATATTAAGATATTTCACGAGAAGAATGTTTTGTATTTGTTTAAATTCTTTTTTCTTATAAAAGTTGTTTTCTTGCAAATTTTTACTGTAAACTTGCAACAAGGTTACTTCAAAACTGTAGAAGATAAAAACGCCAAATTGTCACTATTTGGTAGACAGAATAATTATTTTATACCTGACATTTAGGCCTAGAACATAGTAGAATATTCGTATATCAGAAATTTCTCAATGACAAGCACTAGAGAGCATTTCAAGCTTTCATCATAACTGAAATTATGATTTGATATTCATGTCAATCCAATTATGTATATTGCAGTTCAATAACACCAATGTAAGAGATGGTTCCTGGTATTCTCAATTCTTTCAAACATTAAGATGACACCAAAATTACCTCTATATGTTAATATACCGAGCGAATTCCTATTTATGGAAAATTGAAAAGAAAGCAAAACTTAAAATTGAAACGGGTGGAAAACACATGTAGGATATACAAGAAAATAGAAAGTTCAAAAAGTTCATTCTTATTCAACTCATGACTCCACTTAGTTACTAGTGTTAGTGACAACTAATAGTCAATATGTGAACTTCTAGCAGAGCGAGAAGAATGAAAATGCTGAAATTTGAACTATTCACCTAACTATGTCATTTTCAAAAAATTCAATTATTCAGAATTTTTTCGGTTTGTTGGGTTTACTTATGTGGGAAAAACTAATCAACTTAATATGCTACAGTGTGTCCCACGCAAGAGTTGGCCAATGACGCGGGTTTCTGCATCGCGGCTGGCACAGCTCCAACTCCCGAGCGGTCAGGTGAAATATCTACGCAAATAATGCCGCGGTCGTTGTAATGATTCAGGTTATCACATTTACAGTTAGAATTACAATGAAAATAACCACGTACTTCATCACAAGAGATGATGGAAATGTTCTCCTCTTGCATCCAGACAATACTGGTACCTTTTTAGGAAATTTTCTTTCACGCGCATAAGTTCAGCTTCCGAGACAGAGTTACTTTCTCTTGTGATAGGCCTATGTGATATTGTCATCAAGTTCTTCTAACAGTATGTAAATATTATTTATGGGGAAACTTGAACAATAAAGTGTATAGGTCAATTTCCCATACACAAGAAGAACTTAAAGACAATATCACAAGAGAAATTAACTCTATCTCGGAAGCTGAACTTAATGTGCGTGAAAGAAAATTCCCTAAAAAAGGTGTCAGTGTTGTACTTATGCAAGAGGAGAACATTTCCAACATCTCTTGTGATGAGGTACGTGGTTATTTTCATTGTAATTTTAACTGTCAATGTGAGAACCTGAACCATTACACCAACCGCAGCATTATTTGCATAGATATTTCACCCGATCGCTCGGGAGTTGGAGCTGTGCCAGCCGCGACGCAGAAACCCGCGTCATTGGCCAACTCTTGCGTGGGACTCACTGTATAATAATGATATGGGATTAATAAAATTATTATTTTTTTATCAAAGCAAATGTATTTTATGGTTCTTGGATGTGTATACCAGCATGATATTAGACTTTGATATTAACTCTCAACTCTTCAGTTACAATCTTTAATATTCCAAGAGCACAATTTGCTGCAAATGGTATCTCCAGGAGAATGTGCCATTGTGTTAACTGTCAAAAACCTTGGTAAAATTCAAGAAGCAATGTGGCTGACCACAGCAAAGAGGGTTTTGTGATTGTACATAGGAATAAACCACTTAAAAACAGTTTTATAGCCTTAAAGAGTTATGTTAGGTAGAGGACTTTGACAAATATTTAGAGAAATGAGCCAGCATTTATTTGAAGAAATGTTTTACTACAAATCCTAATATTCTAAAACACATCAAACTTTCTTGAATTTCATATTTACCAAAGACTGTGTGGAAAACAAGATACAAGATACAAGATACTAGACTGGTGGTAATCATTGACATAGGCCTATCTGTTTATTATGTAATATTTTCACTTTCTAGATATGACTGAGCTTCAATAAATTGAACTGGAAAGTATATAACCTATAGGCCTGTATAGTTTGCAAGCATTAAAATGGTATGAAAATTATTTCTTGTGTTTCTTAAAATGCCATATGTTTTAATTTTTCAGACTGAGACATTTTGCTGGTACAGTCACATACAATGTATGTGGATTTGTGGATAAGAATAATGATTTCTTACATCGGGACCTATCCCATGCTATGTACCGGTGTGAGCACCCTCTTCTTAAAAACCTGTTCCCTGAAGGTAAGTAGAACTTGCATATAGAAATATCATCCTCAGCCAGTTTTCACGAAAAAAAAAAATTAAGCCTGTATGATTATGTAGGTGGTCTGGTGGGTATTACATTGAGTATGAATGTCTCATTCCAGTCCTGAAAGAAACACCAATATGGCTGTGGAAACATTGGCTTACCAACACTAGAAAGCAATTCCTCATCGACAGACGAAAGTTTTTATGATTTTGGCTGCTTCTGCCTACAGAACTATAGGCAGAACTTAAAAATAAATTAAAGAATTGGAATTAAAGTAATCATTGATTTAATAATTGTTATTACTAGCTTATAATATTCTTACAAACAAAATTCTAGCATATTCCACCAAATTGGTTAAAGCGCATTCCCAGTTGGGGTTGTCTTTATTTATGTAAAGCTACTGTTCCTCCTGTTCCTTATTATAGACATAATAAAACGTAGCCATTGGCAGGGCCTCCCATGCCGGTAAGGTCTTGGGAGAGCACTGAAGACAAACACTCCAGTTACTGTCTTGTAACTTATAGGGTTGGTTCTCTAAAGGATAATGGAAGACAACTTTGATAAAAAATTACCTAATTGTCCGATTCTGGGGGCTGTGCATCAGGTTGGCATCCAGTTACTGAAACAAAACATTTAATAGTAGGATGTCTTAAGACTGGAGGTGTTTGTTTTTGATAATCTATATAAATAAAAACGAATGTATGTATGTCTGTTTATCCTTTATGCATTACTACACTATTCTTCCGATCACCATGAAACTTTGGGAAGTGTTTGAGTACACCCCCACGAAGGTTTCTGGCATAGTGCATTTTTAATTTTAGCTTTCATTCACGAGTTATGAGTGAAAAACAGGCAGAAAACTTGCATTATTTGCACTTTTGAAGCATCAGTTTTCAGTAGTACATTTCAGTAGTGAAATAAATTGCAGATGGCTTTGCCTATATTTGTCATACCTTGGAAATAAAAGCATTGCGATTGCTTGAGTTTTGTAAGCTCACCCTGGTCGATTCATTTGTTTATAATGTCAAGGCACACAGACATCTGAAATTTTCACCCTAGACGGAAGAAGGTTAATGAATATAGGCCTAAATGAGCAAACATTGTTTGATTTGGACGAAACTCACTATGCAGGGGTTTTCTGGGCCAGGGAACTCAAATCTGAGGTTATTTTTCCCATGCTGCACTTTCTATTCGTGGAATTCACTTCAAAGCTGGATTTATAGCTTTTGCATTAATTAGGCCATCAATCGTTTAGTTTAGACCTGTGATTGTTTTGCATGCAAAGTGTTAATAAATATAATATTTTAATTATTTTGCTCTTAATTTTTAATCTTCCGATTAATAATTGTGGGCGAAGCCAAGGGGGTCTGCTATAAGCTATAAAAAGCTATATCTGCTTCAAGGTAGAGAGTTACAAATTAGCTGGTTTTTACGTCACACCACAGTTTAAACGTGGTGGCATTGAAGTGTTTGCCCATAAAGGTACTGTGTGTAGGAAACTTAACTTAGGCCTAAATGACAATATTTTTGTTGGAAGACAATTTGAAACTGCAGCAGTTTTCATTGATAGCAGGAAGCTAATAGTGGTTTGCCTGTATCGTATGGTAGCTTACAAAATGTTTTTAAAATCTCTTAGTGTATTTAACAAATTGGACAAACACCATTATACGAGGTCTGTTAGATAAGTATCCGACCTTATTTTTTTCTCGGAAACCTGACAGATTTGAATCAAGCCCACTTGCATGAGCCGACCTTGAACCTTCGTGCGCATGTGTGATTTTTTTCCTGCCTTTAGATAGCGTCTGTTGCTGGCCAGCAGCATTTGAGTGAGGTAGTGTATAGTGCTCTCGTCGTTGCAAGGAAAATAACGGAATGACTGGAGCAGCACTATTTGTCTTATAACTGGGCAACAGCCAGGTGGAAACCATTTGGAAAATTCAGACGGCTTTCAGCGATGATGCTATGGTCATCACACAGATTAAGGAGTGGTACAGCCGGTTTAAAGACGGCCGAACATCGTTGGTGAGTGAGCCACGCTCCGGTCGCCCATCAACATGCCGAAATGACCAGGTCATTGCCAAAGTGAACGCTGTGGTGATGCGGGACTGTCGTGTGAGTATCCGAGAAATTGCGGAAGAGGTGGGCATCATCACTTTTTCGGCCCATTTAACTATGACCAAAGATTTGGCCATGAAGAGAGTGGCAGCAAAATTCAATGCCGATGCTGCTGACGGCGGAGCAAAAGCAACTTCGTGTTGAAGTCTCACATGACATGCTTGAGTCCACAAGCAGTGACCCCGACTTTATGAGCACCTTAATGAGTGGTGACGAGTCTGGTGTACGGGTACGACCCGGAAACCAAATTCCAGTCGTCACAATTGTTATTTTCCTTGCAACGACGAGAGTACTATACACTACCTCACTTAAATGCTGCTTGCCAGCAACAGACGCTATCTACAGGCGGGAAAAAATTCACACATGCGCACGAAGGTTCAAGATCGGCTCATGCAAGCGGGCTTGATTCAAATCCGTCAGGTTTCCGAGGAAAAAAATAAGGTCGGATACTTATCTAACAGACCTCGTATGTAACTCAGACTTTGTTACCACCAACAAGAAAACTGACTGCATTTAAAGAAGGACAATTAGGAATTCATTAAGGACAATTAGAAAGGTTTCTTGTTTCAGAGAAAAATGCATTGTATGATCCCAGGTAGAGTTCAGATTGTTGTTATAACAGTGGTGATAGTGGGCTATAGTTTGCCTTTGAGAGTAATATTGTTAGTTCTTTCAGACAAATAATGCAATTTGAATGGGTTCTTGTTATTTTTTCCTAAAGAGAAAGAGGGAGCAAGAGAAATAGTTTTTAACTTTGTATTTTCTACTTAATATAAATGGTATGAAAATGAAGTGCTTCTATAATTTGCAGGTAACCCTAAAAGATCAAGTTTGAAGAGGCCAGCCACAACAGGAACACAGTTCAAAATCTCAATTGGTGCCCTTGTTCGAAATTTAAGCTGCAAACAGCCGCACTATGTCCGCTGCATCAAACCCAATGAACTCAAACAGCCTCGGATTTTTGAGATGGCACTGGTGCAACATCAGGTCAGGTATCTAGGGTAAGTATAAATCAACCATCTATTCATTTCTTTATGAAAACTTTATTTGTCAGCATTCCTACTCTCTACTGGGTTTTGTACTTAAAATAAAATGAAATTACACCAGTAGTTCTTTTGGCCGTTGGTGGTGGGTCACGTGGTGATGATGAAGAGTTTGTACATGAGATGGACTCTTTTATCTTAGGGTTCTGTGTACAAACATGGTGATTGGAAATTAAAGGAGGTGAAGTAAAGCAGGGTCAATCCATTAGAAATGAACCAAATTTAATAAAATTTGTTGCTCGACATTTTTGATTTTCCTAATTTTTTTACCAGTTATTTCCCAACTAAAGGTGAGTTCAAAAATATGGTAAAAAATTTTTTGGGCTCATACTTTTTTTTTGGCGGCCATTTTAAGTTTGCTTTTTAACCATATTTCAGTCGAAAACATGTTTTGCATAAATGTATGTAACTCTGTTAATTTTATAGATAACAAGACAAAATAAACACCAAAATTATCAGAATGAAATGCTCTACATTTTTGTTTTAACACAATATTACCTAAGAAGTGAGGGAAGTGAAGAAAAAAATTCAAATCTACAAATTGAAAATTGACTTAAAACGGGAGATTTAGTGCCGCAAAATTATTAGAAGGAAGAAAGACTCGCCCTTAATTTTTTTTTTCTGGTGTAGATCTACTATAGGACTACTCGCTGTAGAAGTTTAAAGCTTGAGAACTTTGCGGCTTTTTTTATACAATTTTTCAAAAATGCCCAAAACCGTATTTTGGCAATATTTGAAGTAGAATATCTCAAAAGGGACTGAGTGAAAAATTATGAAATTTATACAGATAACACCTCTTTATGATATAAAGATGTGATATAAATTTGATGACTGAGACTCAACTGGTTCCCGAGTTATAGTGCATCGAAGTTGGCCATAACTGCAAACTATGCACCGAAATTTCAACACTCTTCAAAGCTTTGAGGAAACCAAAAATTTGTCATGTTAACTGATGAAATGTAGCCTACATATACAACTCTTTTTTGTAACAAACTTAGGCTCACAAAAATTTTATATTTAAAATTAAAAAAGTTAATTTTTACTATTAAATTACCGTTAAATTTCGTGTGCCTATAACGCAATTTTTGGCCAAATTCAAAGCACTGTTACTCTGGAACCAGTTGAGTCTCAGTCACCAAATTTATATCACATCTTTATATCGTAAAGAGGTGTTATCTGTATAAATTTAATAATTTTTCACTCAGTCCCTTTTGAGATAATCTACTTCAAATATTGCCAAAATACGATTTCGGGCATTTTTGAAACACTGTATAAAAAAAAGGGCAAAGTTCTCAACCTTGAAACTTCTGCAGCGAGTAGTCCTATAGTAGATCTACACCAGAAAAAAAAATTAAGGTCTAGTATTTCTTCCTTCTAATAATTTTGCGGCACCAAATCTCCCGTTTTAAGTCAATTCTCAATTTGTAGTTTTGAAATTTTTTCTTCACTTTCCTCACTACTTAGGTAATATTGTGTTAAAACAAAAATGTAGAGCATTTCATTCTAATAATTTTCGTGTTTATTTTGTCTTGTTATCTATAAAATTAACAGAGTTACATACATTTGTGCAAAACAAGTTTCCGGCCGAAAAACTGTTACAAAGAAAACTTAAAATGGCCGCCAAGAAAAAAGTATGAGCCTAAAAAATGTTTTACTCTAGTTTTGAACACACCTGATATTGGGGAGTAACTGGTAAAAAAATTAAGAAAATAAAAAATGTTGAGCAAAAAATTTTATTCAATTTGGTTCATTTCTAATGGATTGACCCTATTTTGGCACTATTTCAAGTAGAATATCTCAGAAGGGCCTGAGTGAAAATTATGAAATTTATACACATAACACCTCCTTACGATATAAAGATGTGATAATAATTTGGTGACTGAGACTGAACTGGTTCCAGAGTTACAGTGCATCGAAGTTGGCCAAAAATTGCAAACTATGCACCGAAATTTCAACGCTCTTCAAAGCTTTGAGGAAATTATAAATTTGTCATGCTAACTGATGAAATGTAGCCTACATGTACAACTCTTTTGTGTAACATACTTAGGCTCACTAAAATTTTGCATTTAAAATTACAATGTGGATTTTTACTATTAAATTACCGTTAAAATTCGTGTGCGTATAATGGCATTTTTGGCCAAATTCGATGCACTGTAACTTGGGAACCAGTTGAGTCTCAGTCACCAAATTTATATCACATCTATATATCATAAAGAGGTGTTATCTGTATAAATTTCATAATTTTTCACTCAGTCCCTTTTGAGATATTCTACTTCAAATATTGCCAAAATACGGTTTTGGGCATTTTTGAAAAATTGTATAAAAAAAACCGCAAAGTTCTCAAGCTTTAAACTTCTACAGCGAGTAGTCCTATAGTAGATCTACACCAGAAAAAAAAAATTAAGGGCGAGTCTTTCTTCCTTCTAATAATTTTGCGGCACTAAATCTCCCGTTTTAAGTCAATTTTAAATTTGTAGTTTTGAATTTTTTTCTTCACTTCCCTCACTTCTTAGGTAATATTGTGTTAAAACAAAAATGTAGAGCATTTCATTCTGATAATTTTGGTGTTTATTTTGTCTTGTTATCTATAAAATTAACAGAGTTACATACATTTGTGCAAAACATGTTTTCGACTGAAATATGATTAAAAAGTAAACTTTAAATGGCCGCCAAAAAAAAAGTATGAGCCCAAAAATTTTTTTGCCATAGTTTTGAACTCACCTTTAGTTGGGAAATAACTGGTAAAAAAATTAGGAAAATCAAAAATGTCAAGCAACTTGGCCTGGTTCATTTCTAATGGATTGACCCAGCAGTGAGTTCAGGAATGGTTTAATCCAAGGTGAATTGGTGTTGTTGTAGATTGAATGCCTAGCATTCATAGAATAAAATAGTCCCAATAAATCGGCAAATTTACTAACACAAAAGTAATGTTCATTGGAACAATTCAGTTTAATATATTAGCTTAGTCAGTTAGTAATGTCATTGCCCTTTACATACAAATCTTTATTTAATTTATTTTGCTTGCACATTTCCTCCTCACCAAATCACTCAGATTTTGAAGTGGTTAAGGTGTTATTATTGTCTCATGGCTGCTATGTGCAGTGAAGTCTCAGTATAAAGCTGGGTTAGAATCAAACGTTTTGACAATAGGGTAAATTATATCTGTGGTGCTAAGGCAGAACCCAATATGCCAAAAAAGTTGATTTTTCAGAAGACATATTTTAAAGTTCGAGAGATCACAAAAATTCCGGCTTTGTTGATATTGACTTTCCAAGTTTGTGTGAAAGTGTTATTAAGAGAATATATTTTTCCCTCAAGTCAAACGGTTGGAAAACCTTCCTATAAAATGAGAATATTTAAGTAAGTTAGACATATCATCCTTTTCGTACTTCACTTATATTGAGAATAACTACAGTGTTTTGCAGATGACAAGCCGTTTGTTCTTCTCCTTGCTTAGATACGCGATCCAATCAGAGACGGCGAGACGGAGGGAAGACTCTTACTGCCAGTGGTACTTCGTTAGCTCGTACACGTGATTGGCGGTGAAGGAATTGGCTTCTCATTTGAAAAATACTGTAACTTATCACTTGTATGTTTTGTTCAGTTTGTACAGATCGATGATTACCATCTCTGAATTAACTTGATCCTATGAATGTAGAATGGTAGAAAAGTTAGACTATCGTTAAAGAACATGAAAGGAATTAAACACTATTTATGTACATGCTAAAAAGAATTAACAAGTTTCTTTACTGTTTTATTCAGCCTGTTCAGAGAACAAAGGCACTTTCCTTGGTTTAATTGGTTTCCTCTGTTTCCTCGGTGTGATCATCTTGAGATTCTTGTACTTCAGTTGGTACCTTAATACTGTACGCTTATAAGTTACTTACCAGCTAAAGCCATTATGACAAGCCTAGTGATTCCGCTTTAACAATGATCTCATGTAAATCACAAAAAATCAAATTTTATGTGTTGACAAAGGGAACTGGTTTATTAGTAAGTTGATTATTGGTATTTATTGCTGATTTGATAAAATAAAGTAAGGATTTTTAAAAAAAGTGCGACAAGATAAGCAAAGCTCCAGACACGCAGAATGATATGTTAGCTGGCAATGAGTGAATGAGAAAATGCCACAAGACGATATGTCAGACATGTTAGAAATCATCATCACTCAGAGCGATGCAAGAGGATGCCAAATGTCTTGTTCATATTTATACGAATGAGGCATAGAATTAGTGGTGAAAATGTTCTCTTATTGGCTGAAGCTAAGTATTTAAGGTAGCCAATCACAAGTCATGTTCAGGATGCATGTGCATGGTGGTTCAGAGAGAGAGGCAGAGAGGTCTGTAGGCTGACAACAAAGCATATGCCAGTGTGTTGTTCGGCTGAGGGTCACCTGTAGTTTTGTTGTGCTGTCTCTCTCAGCTGCAGCCATTTTGCATGTTGTTGTATTGCAGGTTATAATGCTGGTGGTGGCAGTAATCATCAGTGTTTTTTTTTCCCTAGTCTCGTGAAGTTTCTTTGTCCAAATGTGGTTCAGTGCAGGAGACCTCCATCCTTATTATGGTTTGTCTGAAGTTTAATTTTGATCGCTTCCAGTACAAGCCTGTCCCAGTATCTGTTTATTTAGTGTAGGGTCTTCATTTTATGGAAGAAAATTCTTGGGCCAGAGTTTATTGAATGTTCAGCATTAGCTGATTTTTCTGGTTGAAAAAATTTTAAATGGCACACGTTTTCTTTCCATGGCATCCAGTTTGTCTGGTATACATCTGCTCACATTTGCAAGGGATCCTGTATGTTGTAGAAATGGAGAAAAATGTTTTTATATCCCTTGAAAATTTACAAATTACTGATAAACTAACATGATCTCATTTCTTAAACAGTGATATATTTTTATCTTTATTTAGTTTGCTTGAACTTGAAGAATTATTCATGCCTTAATGCATGTACTTTCCATTAAACATAATAGGATATAATATAACTAGCTTAAAAGGCCCAGTGTCACCCGGGTTTTTTATTTTGTATTTGGAAATTATCTTATGAAGGACTTTCGATTTTTAAATTATAGGTCATTATATAGGTATTTAGAATTTGAAATAGGAAGAACGATTTATCACACTCAAACTATTCCCTCAGAAAACGCTTGGTATAGCTTTTTATAGCTCATAGAGAATGTAGAATTTTGCATCCCATTGCTTGTACACAGCAAGCCTGGTAGGGGTTCAAATAAGAAGAAACATAAATTCCGGTAATATACAATTGTATTGTCTTCGCGGAATATTTTATTTCTCACTCTCATGTTACCATAAAACTGTTTTGGGGATGAAATTAAACAGAAATGTAATATCACTTTCATACTTCTCTCTCCAAAAACCTGCAATATAATAATATGCACATTACCATTCCTCGTATTGTTTTCTCTATGTCCAGGGTAGAGAAAGTTTTGTGACTGCATTATTTTCGTGGATTTCATTCTTAAATATTTATTTATAACATGGATTATATTGAATGTTCTCTAATTTGTCAAGTCTCGTTCCATTTATTTCCAAATCCTTATTTGAAGACTGCCAACAATACTGTTGTCAAGCAAACTGTGATTTGGATTTGATAATTCTGTGTAAAAAGGGATTAAGTATTCTCAAAAACATTTAATTTTTGGCATTTAAAATCAAAATTTTTCAAAATTCTTTCTTAGTGAGCACCTACATTATGAAACGAAGGTACTGTCAAAATTCCAAGTCTCTATCTGTTATAGTTTAGGCTCTACGTTGATTCTCTGTCAGTCAGTTAGTCAGGACAAAGCCTTTTATATATATATATATATATATATATATATATATATAGAGAGAGAGAGAGAGAGAGATTGAACTGGAATACAACACAACACAATGAAATTTCTTTTCTTATACAGGTTAATTGAGACAGTACGAGTAAGAAGATCAGGATTCTGTTATCGCTTGCCATACCAACAGTTCCTGTCACGCTACAAAATGCTTTCATTGCACACATGGCCCAACTGGCAAGGTCCCCCTGTTGAAGGTGTTTCCTACCTCATTAGAGATTTGCCAATCCCAAGTGGAGAATTTGCATTTGGACGGACCAAGGTTTTTGTAAGAAGCCCAAGAACAGTAAGTATTATTCAAAATTTGGTACATATTCAATTATTTTTGTAGTATGTAGCCTACACCAGATGATTCACAAATTGTATTTTGCCTCATTCTGTGCAAACTATGGAAGTTGTCATGAATTTGATTGTGCATAGATGTATGTAGTTAAGGAGTCTCTATATGGAAATATTGGCGCATGTTTGTATTTATTCATTTTAGACATATGACACTTAAACCAATTTTTCAAAGGGAACATACCAGTACTTAAAATAAATAAAAACAAAGTAATATAAACAGTGGAACATACTAAATCAATAAAATGAATAAAATATTGCATACACTGATGCTCCACTAAGTCACAGTTCTTAAAACGCAGGAGTAGTTTCGGGAGTTTTCTCCCATCCTTGGCTGCTGGTCACCGGGAGAAAACTGTGACTTAGTGGAGCATCAGTGTATGCAATATTTTATTCATTTTATTGATACCAGTACTTCTTTATTTGTAATAGTTTGAATCAATCATTAAATGGTATGCAATTGAGTTTGAATCACTCGTTTATCTTAGTTTTTGCCATTGCTATGAATGCGTGGTTAGCATCGCTGGCTACAGATCTGCAGGCCTGGGTATGATCCCCGGTACCTCCTCGGATTTTTCTGAGCTAGGGAGGTCTGGAACGGGGTGCACTCAGCCTCATGATGCAAACTGAGGAGCTACTTGATAGAGAAGTAGCTGCTCCAGTCATGGAAACCACCATTAAATGCCGTGGGTGTCAGTATGCTGACCACATGCCTCCAATCCTGCCATCTGCCTATGGTAGATGATGCAGTGATCGGGTGATAGGCCAAGTCCCTTCAGGGATGTAGCACCATGGAGTTTAGTTTTAGTTTAGTTTATGAAATGTTGAATTTTCAGAAGCAGAAGCAGTCTGCATTACACATGGACTGCATACCCATGTGAACACTAGCGGTAAGCAACACCATCTCAATCTTCCAGAGTATGCTATGCCAGCATGTACAAGATGCTTGCAGAATGAGGAGATACTGCAATCATGAAATTCAGAATAAGGTTAATTACACAACAAAGAACCCAAGCATCATTCTAGAGATATTTATTGTGGGTTGCTTGGACCTCACTCTGCAGACACTTGAATTGCTTTGCTCCATGTCATGTTTCTCTTCACTCAAATACCCTTTCTGATAAAGAGGTAAATAAGATTTAAAACATTATGAAATTGCTGCGGGTAATGGCCTGAGAACCAAGAATGAAAGACTCAACGTTGGGACGGGGTCCTAACAGAAAATGGTAGCGGCAGCGGTATCGAGTGCAAAGTTTCAAACTTCTGTGTTTCGTTAACTGTAGGGGATAGAAACCTCATTCACTCGGCAGTGTATGTCTTTAGTAAGGTAAGGTAAAGTGATCCCTATACTGGCCATGGAGGCCTAGAGGGTTCCAGGAGGTTGAGGCTCCCAGAGGAATGATAATTCTTTCACACTGGCCGTGTGTAGGCTAAGATGGAAAGGTGAAGTCAGAATGAAAAATTCAATGCCATAGCCGGGATGTTGTACCGGCTCGTTGCCCTGGTAGCTCAGTTGGATAGAGCATCGGCACGGAGAGCCGAAGATCCTGGTTCAAAACCCGGCTATGGCACTGAATTTTTCATTCTGACTTCACCTTTTCATCTGAGGCTCCCAGATTTTGGACATTCGGCCAATGAATATGGTAAGGTTGTCAGCCTTACGCACCGGCTGTCTTTACCAGGATTGCTCCTGGTGCTCATTTCTGGTAGTGGCTGAGTCGACCCCAGGGCCATAGTGCCACCAGAAGGATTAAGCCAATTGAAAAACTCCAACGACCTCATCGGAAATCGAACCCGCGACCTTCCCATTTGTAGTGTAGCACCTCAACCACTACGTTACGGCGTACCCCCTTTAGTAAGGAGATTCCTTAAAAATGAAAACAACTCATCAAGTTGTATTAAAAGTTATAAAAAGTTTATGTCATTAGTTCAAGCATCTCATGAATATCCACCTAGAGACACTTGAACCATTTACATGTTTGCACAATTTAGTTGATGTTAATTTCCATAGTTTACATAGAATGAGATGAAATATGTTTCATGAATAACCCAGTATATTAGTTTTTCTTTATCACTTCAGAGACTAGCCATTTAGCTCCTTATGTTTGTCAGAAAATGAAGTAATTTTTTTTATTTTCAGACAGCAATTGTTAGAAATGTAGGCTTACTGGTACAATTTCTTTTTTCAAAGCAGTGTAGAATATGAAAGAGGATACTTCAGGTATCTTTTTATTATATATATTATAGAAAATTTTACTGTATACAGGCTTAGAGGCATAGATATGTATTTGTAGATGTATTTTCGAAACCCCATAAAGAAAAATTTTGAGAAAATGAGTTATATATGAGATTGGTATGTTCATTATGCTGCCAATCTATCTGTGAAGTCAGATTTCAGATAAACTACTATTTCCCATTTCTACAGAGTAGGGAAACAAAAATGACTTTTCAAAACTTGATAGAGCACAGGATAAAAGATTTTCCGAAACTTAATAGAGTTTTTAAAACTTGATAGAACTAGAAAAATTAAACTCTATGGTGTTACATACGTTTGAGAGACTAGGCCTGCCATCCAACTGCTGCATCTTCTTCCACAGGCAGATGGCAGGATTGGGGGCATGTGGTCAGCATGCCGACTCCCATGCTTTATTGGCTTATGAACCAGAACCACTACTTCTTTATCAAGTATCACCTCAGTTCGCATCACGAGGCTGAGTGCCCCATGTTCCAGACCTCCCTACCTCAGGGAGAGCACACACTCAATTCAGTCATCTTAGATAATATAATATTTTAAGACTGTTATGCACAGATCGCATGACCATATTATTCATTTATGAAATTGCATTTCCTGGATTGCAGTGCTAAGGAAATAATCCATAGTGGTTAGCATGTTACTTCAGATATTGCAGGCATCTGTGGAAGAAAATATGTTACATTTACTTATTTCTCTTACATTTCCATGAAGGTGTTGGATACCTTTCACAAACTAGTCATGGATAGAATGTTGGAAGCTTACTGTCTCCTTTCTTTCTATTGACATGAACATGGATTCCACTGCTGATAACTCAGACAGGACATACTTCAATGGGAGACACTCCCATTGGCACAGCAAACACAACACCCCCCTCCACTATAAAATAAGTCTGCAGAAATAATAAATTAATGATTTTACAACAACCCCACAATAAACAAGCACTGTTGATATAGGCACCATTTTCAGACTTCAAAGCGATAGTAAAAGCAACCACTGAAAAAATTCCTTGCAGTTGGGAATGAAATGTTTGAGAAAATGTACATCCTTGAAACAGTGTACAGACAAAGAAGATGTCTAGCATTCAAGATTCCTGCTGCAAAAACCTCAGATTGGTGAAAAATGATATTTTGTATGATTGATAACATTTTAGAAGTTTATTTATTTGTAATATTATTTTTGTTCATGTTCAATATTTTTCATTAATTTATAATGTACTGTATAAGTAAAATATCAAAAAAGTTTACAAGGAAGAAAAATAAACTTAAAACATTATTTTACACAGTCAATAACATTTTGGTGTTGTTTTATTAGCTTTATAATAATTATTGTTCCTATTCATTATTTTTCATGTGTATAATGTACGATAACTTAATACTTATTATAATGTTATACAATACTATAAAATAATGAAAAAATGTGGGAAATAAAAAGTATATCAAAACCAGATTTAATAACAAATTAGCATTTAATGTCAGGTTTATAATTTTTTGGTCAATCTGCTCTATTGATTTGAAAAAACTGCATTTTTACCTCTCAATATCATGAAAAACATATATTGTATCCAACAATTCAGTGCTTCCTCAGTTTGTCTCAAGAAGGGAATACTTATGATGCTGAGTAACAAACAAATTATGCAATAAAAGGTTAAGTGTAAGAAATGAAAAAAGTGTTTTCTGCAAAATTATGATTTTGTGCTGTATCAAGTTTAAAAAAAATCGGGGATAGTTTCCCACTGTACTGGATTGGTTAATATTTTTTCTACACACAAGAAACGGCCAAATTTTATGTAATATTATTCTCCAAAAGTTTTAGAATCCATATATAGGCACATTTTGTTTCTAATAGTATTTTAAATATAGGTAAAATCAGTAAGAAGTTCACAGAAAACTAACCTAAAATGGGGCTCGAAAAGAAAGTCACACACCAGAATCGGCTGCTCGAGACAGCGCAGGTGCATGCTGGAAGAAGCCGATGGGTCACGTGGTGCTGGAATCAGGACTGCCAACATGATAAGGGTCTGACAAACCTCCAGCAGATATAATATGCAGTGGCGCACCAAGGAGGGTGCGAACGGGGCGGCCGCACCGGGCGCCGTAAGGAAGGGGGCGCCAAAATTGAAAAGGGATTTTTCTTTATTGCTTTGTTAAATACTTCAGTAATATTATTTAGAAATGAAATAAACATTTTGTTTTAAACTATTTATAGACAATACGAAATAGGTCTTGGGCGTCGAGCACACAGGAAAAGTCTACGGTGTAATTTAGCAATTTTATCAATTGAACGCGATGTGGCTGCTACTATAGAGTTCAACTCTATTATAAATAAGTTTGCATCCATCAAGGCTAGAAAGGCACATTTAAAAAAATTTGTTGTGACTGAAACTTTTCTCTTTATTTTTTTTTCAAACAAACTAACTCTATAATACTTACAGTTTTATTTCATTCATATTTTTCTCTTTATAATGTGTTAAAGTAACATACTACTTATTAAAAATAAATAATCGTGAACATTAAACTGTTTTTAATTTAAACTCATTGAACCTTGAACCTTTTAGTGTTAGGGGCGACTTCCATCTAATTAGCCCCGGGCGCCAAGTAGCCTTGGTACGCCACTGATAATATGCCACATTTTCAAAACCTACAAACAGTGTATCGTACAATATTTGAAAATGGAAGGGCTCTTCACTACGGCTGCCGCCTCTGCTTCGCGCACTTAACTATGTGGTTAATGTTATGCATTATTTAGCTATATGTAGAGGTTGGCAGCCAATGGGAGTGTTGGTCTGCAAGCCAGAGCTCACATACCAACGCCGAACATCGCGTGTGGAAATTCAGTACAGTGGGGAACTGAACCTTCCTTCAACATTAAAAACTAAGAATTAATAAATTGAAAAATAATACAGTAATTTAATTAACAATATAATACAATCTTATTGAAAATAAACATACGGTCTCTAATAAATTGTAGGCTTTAATTATTAATAACATAATTTTGAGGTTACAGCAAACCTAATAGCATCAATGAAATAAATTCTGCTTAACTCGCAAGAGTATGGGTTGGGTCTATGAGATCCTTGCAGTTTTCTTAATGTTTCTTCACAGCTGATAGAAGCTGTTGACCTATGACCTCTGACCTCTGCTAGCTTTCTATCTAGACAAGTTCAACATATGTTGCAACAAATTGCTTTGAGTGACTGAGACTCAACCGATCCACTCCTGTAAGGTTTTCCTCTGATATGATTTTATTGTTATTTTTTCACTTATTAAGTTTATAAATTATAAATTCGGCACTTTAATAGTGAAATTCTTCCTTCATTGTTTTGAGGTAGGGGTAAACAATTTATTTCTTTATAGGTCTAAGAGAAAATAATATAGACCTAACCTATATGAGCTACATGACTTAAATGAAGTACCATTACTGAGAATATTGGAGGAACCTTTATAAAACAAAAACTATTTAGAACTTTTGCACATACTTTGTACCAACATTTTTGTATGTCAAGCTATTTGTAATCTCTAGTAGAATACTGTATATTATATTGACAAGAAGAGCCAGATCTTCAAGTTTCTGGGAGAGTGTGGCAAGAGAACACATGAGATCTGCTTGAAACCCAACAACATGAATATAGAGAATGGTATCCAGCTAAACTCTGCCTGGTTCCACATCATTGGGTGGAGTGAATAAAAATGAAGTAGGCCTAGTTACTACTAGTAATAAGTACTAATAATTACTTTCAGTTACTTACAAGTACCAGCTTTTACTTAATTTTGAGTGAATAATGTTATACTAGATCTCATAAGTTAATACTGGTTGAACATTAGTAGTTACTACCTGCTTAGCTATGCAAACTACATGTAGTGGCCCATGATTACTGAAAGTAAGTCGTGATATCTATATAATAAGAGGAAGTGTTTGTCTTTCTGTCTTTCTGAGTGAAATACCCAGCCAAATCTAGGGCATGCAAGTTCTTAAATTTTTTATATAGTTTGACTAAAGGATGCCTGAATTCACCTTGAAGCTGGATTTTCAATTTTTGCTTTTGTTCGCAAATTATTAGCTTCCCCCCCCCCCCCCAAAAAAAACTGTCAGAAAATATTAATTTTTTTCACTATTTTAGCACCAGATTTTAGTAACTGCCACAGCAACTGGGGAGAACAGCATCACGGAAATAGATTTTTTCAACATAACGCATGGAGATGTCGATTGCTTTGATTTTGTTTGCCCACTCTACTTGATTTATTTGTTTATAACATTAACATAGGTGGACAGAAGAGAGATAATGAATGTAAGTATGAATGGGAAACATTGCTCAATTTGGGCGAAACTCACTAGGCAGGTTGAGCCTGGAACTCGAATCTGAGTTAATTTCTTTCTGGACGTTGCACTCTAACCGTAGAATGCACCCCGAAGCTGGAAGTTTTTAAAATTTTAAATCTTTTAATACTTTATGAATGATTTGCATTTAAGCATAAGGTTCATAATTCTATGGTTCATTTTAATAATTTCACTTTCAATCTGTATGCCCACATGGTAGCACATGGTTCATTTAGTAGTTTTAATTATGTAAGTTATTTACTACGTCTAACAATACAATTGATAATAAAAGTAGGTATTTAATGCTACTAAGTTTTAATAAATGAAGTTTTAATTTTTTCCTATTAAGTGTACTATTAAAAATCTAGCGATTGCATTAATAAATGTGGGCAAAGTCACTGAAACCTGTTAGTTTAAAATAAAACAAAATAAAATATAGGCCCATAACCTTAATACCACATAACCTCAATACCGTACTACATAAGATTGGCCATACTGATTAAATAAAAACAAAATAAAATTGTGAATTTGTTTAGGTAATAATACACAGAGAAAATTTTTAGTCATAATTAAGAGCTATGAATTCTGACTCTGATAGCCAGGATCACTTAAAAATGAAAAATTTATATCTTCTGTCTGTTTGCTGTGTGTTTCTTCCATGAATTGTGAAGTAAGCCACTCCTCATTTTCCTTTCTGAATCTAAATAAATAGTGATAATTAACTTCTTGAGCCTCTGTATGCTTTGTGCTTCCTAATTCTTATAAAAGCAAGCATTTCAGATGAGGGATTTCAATCTTAAGCAAGGTCTGTACCACACTTGAAAATTTCACAGTATTTACTGGTATTGATAAGTAAATACTTGTTTTTATTCAGATGTTTTGCAGTAGGTAGGCCCTACTACTTGATCTAGTATGTACTGATTACTAATAAGTAGGGTTCGGATGTTTATGACTTTAAAAAGTGGAAAATATGACTGCAAATATGCCCTTAAAATTGACTAAATATGAGCCAAAAATCCTAAATATGACTTAATAAAATAACGTATTCTCAAAAAATAAATGTTCCAATTTAAAACGTTTAAAGACACTAAATTCTTACATCACATGAATTCAATCGGAAAATCACTTATTAACAATTTTAGTGATATACAGTTTTACTTGTAATGAACTTCCATTTTTTTAAATTTTTTTTTAAATTTGCTCCTATTTGCTCGCTTCATCAGCTCCATACACTTGTGATACTTTATAGACCTTGCGTGTCCCTTTAAAATATTAACAATTGCATTTATTTTAAAATTTAAGTTACCTATTAATTTGATATAAACATTAAATTAATTAAATAAATTTCTAATTTAACTCGACCATGTAGTATATACACTGTATAATTGTGCTCCTTTACCGAATTTTCAACTGTAATATGACGTTAAATTACAAATATGGCTAAAATATGACCAAGACCACAAAAATAACCAAAATTTGACTTTATATGCAAAATAAAAACGGTCCGATTGGGATAACAAGTGTGCAATTCATGTTTAATTTGTGTTTGGGACAAGAACGGAGGTCAGGATAAAAATATGACAAGTCATAAACATCCGAACCCTACTAATAAGCAACAGTATTTACTGAAATATTTTATTCACCAAAATGCTAGTATGTATTTAAAATTTTGCAGTAATGGCATTTACTCTCTTTTATTCACTCCGCCCATTGAGTCACTTAAGATCAACTCAGCCAACCGAACTTCAGACTAATTCCTACAACACTAGGTTTTGAAGAAAAAATAAATAAACAGTGCCACACACCCTCTGTTCCTCATTGGGAACATTTTCCTACACCCCATCCCTTTATCACCTTGCCCTCATTTCATTCAGCCACAGTCTGGTTCATGACTGGTCAGTTGCAATATCTTCAAAAACGTACCTAGAATTGTAAGGATCTGAAAGCTTGTGAAATTGTGGTGTGAGGGCACAGGGATGGTTACGAAAGATGACAGGGTATCTCTAGGGTGAATATTACTTTTTAGTTATATCTAATCAGTGTAGTTGTCTATACTGGTAGTTATAATAATAAATTACAGTTATAGTTAACAGGTGGTTATAAGGCTATGTATAGGTCTGCCGAAGTTGTTCAGATATGAGGGTTGGGGTATAAGTCATGGCAACTTTTTTTTTTCTTGAAGATATGTGAATGGTTCACAAACATATATGTGTCATGTGGAAGTTCTGCAGGCATAGTGTGTATGCAGAACAACAGATGGCTCTGTGATAGCTGGTAGTAGCGCAGCGAGGGCTGTGAAATCAGTCAGTTGGTGAGTGTCGTGCGAGATGGAAGTAACCCGTGTTGAGCAGCGCGCTTACATCAAAATAGCCGTTCTCCAAGGGAGAAATGCGATGGAATGTCACAGTGAATTAGTGGAAGCCCTTGGGATAAATGTCCTTCCATACCGTACAGTAGCACGGTGGGTAGGGAAGTTTCAGCAAGGACGTGTGTCAACCAGTGATGAGCAACGTTCGAGACGACCTGTCAGTGTGCGGACCAACGTGGCAAGTGCCGTCATTGATTAGCTCCTGGATGAAGACAGACAATGGACGCTACTGGAGTTAGAGAGGGCAAGTGGCATCGAGAAACGCACCGTCCACAGGATATTTGCGTAATGGGCTGCACCTACGCAAAATCGCATCGCGGTGGGTACCTCATTCACTGACTGAAGTTCCAAGGTGGGTGAGCTACGCAATATGCTCCGACCACCTTGCAAGCTGGCAACAGGACTGCGATCAATTCTTGTCTCGAATAATCGCCATCGATGAATTTTGTGCCAGGGCATATGAACCAGAACTGAAACGTCATTCCGCGGAGTGGCGACATGCTGGATCACCAAGGAGGCAGAAGTTCCGTCAGAATCCTTCCCCAGTCAAATTGATGGTGATCGTCGGGTATGATGTCAGGGGTGTCATTGTTTGCCACTTTGCTCCTCATGGCAGAACAGTGACCGCACAGTACTACAGGGACTTCCTGGTGCGACAGGTATGACGTGGCGTTCGGGAGAAACGTCCGGATCTTGTTGACAGTGCATTAATCCTGCATGACAATGCAAAACCACATAAAGCAGAGTGTGTAGGGCAGCTACTGCGACGTTGGGGATGGGAAGAATTGGAGCACCCACCGTACTCTCCTGACATTTTGCCCTGTGACTTTGATCTCATTCGCAAGATAAAGGAACCACTACGTGGTAGGCGGTTTGCAACACGAGAGGACATTGCTAATGCTGTGCGCCAACAGGTGACCCGATTCACACATGGTGCGGCAAATGTTGAGGCTGATGGTATTCAGCACCTCCCACATCGTTGGCAGCGTGTGGTGACAGTAGCAGGGGACTACTTCGAGGGTCTTTAGGCCCAGGTTTGTCATGTCAACTTTATGTACTGTGTTGTCATTCTTTTGCACCATGAAGGCCATATTGCCCTGTATACTACCATAATAAATTAGTGTGTTACAATATTTCAGTGCTATTCATTGCCCAACATGTAGTTAACACCTTGTCCTTTCGTCTGTATATGTCACATTTTCCAACCGGACTGGTATCCTCAAGAAAAAAATAATTGCCATGACTTTTGCCCCAACCCTCGTATAACATTCCCCGTTTCAACTTACCATGTTTTTATAGTACGTCACTTGTGTAACATATTTCTCTCGTTTTCCTCGTCCCCACTCAGAAAGTCAAACGTTGACATTTATTATTGTTTATTCAGGATAAACAGTAATTTGCACTCTCAAATCCAAGCACATTTCAGGATCTTTTGCCAAATCAATCCAATAACAATAACAATATAATACAAATTTTCAGTGTTTCTTTGCTTCTCGTTTTCGGCTGATTCATGACAACACTTCAACCGTGACTAGTGACGAGCGTGTCCTTGTATTAAACAAACAACACTTCAAAGACTGCACAAATGGGGACGAGGATAGTGAGGCAACTATACCAAAATGCAAATTCTTTTACTTATTTCCGTGAATTTTAAGTAGGCCTAAATTCTTATCCAGTTCTGACTTGCCTGCACTGCAAATCTTTATCAATACCGCTACTCAATCTTCCTACTTCCTGCCATGATCTAGACCAGTCCTGATCAACTTTGGAGGAATTGAGGGCCAATTTATTTAGACAAGTCGACTTGAGGACTACACAAAAATTACATCGTTTTGACCCATATTAACTTAACCAGTTTGCTTTCCCCTTAGAAAGAGCATTTATAACTCATTCATTAGTAGTAGGTATTATAAACAATTTTAAAATAACTTTGACAAGTAGTTTTCACAAAATCCTGTTTTTGACACACTATGCCATCATTTTAATCAAATTAATAATAATACAGTTTATTTGAGAGAGAAGTCAGCTGATTTGCGACATTAGTAGTTTCTAACCTCAATTAAAACAGCTCATGTTACTGAGGCAATTCCTATACATATTTCTGATAAATTTTAAATTCGAAAATGCACTTTCACAAGGCATGTGCTTCCACAAACATAGACATAGTCTGGAGATCAGATTATGCCCATGATTCTCCTCTGGGAAACATATCATCTCTGAAAGAAGTCTGGACATTTTTTCTTGTTTTTTCCTTTCTGTCTTGATGAAATGGATCGGCTTGAAAATCACATAGTTCAAGTTGAAACATTGATAGTTGATCCTCACTGTTCAATTTCAAGGGATCGCTAAAATCAGTAAATCTTGAAGAAAACTCTTGAATGATCATTTCAATACCTTCACAAAATTCAGAAAATTCAAATCTATTTCATATGATGATACTTGACAAATGGAAAATGTGACAAATTATCCTGTTGTATGATATATTCTCACATCAGGAAAAAGATTTTTAAAAGTTTATTGTAGGCCTACAACATTCATTTTTGTTTTCATAATACAAGTTATCTGTCATTGAGTGCAAATCAGTACAAGAAAAGCGTAACCCTCATGATAGTGAGTTTTCCATGAGTTTGCCACTCTGATATTTTTTATATTATTCAAAGCATCAATGAATTATTGTTAAATTGACTTAAAAATAGGAAGAAAAATATTCAGTTCTGAAAGGGATAGGACATGTTTACACTATGGGCACATTTTTAAAATCATTTGTAAATCTATTGGTAGTAATGTCTGATTAATGCCATTTATGTAATTTATTTTTGTGACGAGTTTCTATTAATTTTGACTTTATGAAGGGGTAATTATGAAACTTAACGAATACCTCAAACTAGGACAAGAAGAGCTAATACCAGTACTTAGAGACTTGTTCAACAAAATAATTGAGACTGAAGAAATACCAGAAATGTGGAATACTAGCACAATTATACTACTCCACAAGAAAGGACATAGAGATGATATCAACAATTACAGACCGATCAGTCTATCATCCAATTTGTACAAACTTTTCATGAAGATAATAACGAGATGGCTGACCAAGACCCTTGACTCAAACCAACCAGTGGAGCAGGCAGGCTTCAGAACTGGCTTCAGCACTGTAGACCACCTACAAACTATTAACCAACTAATTGAAAAATCTCAAGAATTCAACCACAAACTCTACATTGCACTCATTGACTACAACAAGGCATTTGACTCAGTTGAACAAAATTGTGTGCTGCAGGCACTAATGCACCAAGGAGTCCCAACTAAATATGTCCGCATTCTAGAGAAAATGTACAAAAAGAATCAAGCAAAAATACGAACAGAAAAAAAAGGTAAAACATTCAAAGTTGAAAGGGGAGTGAAGCAAGGAGACCCCCTGTCACTTAAGGTGTTCACCAGCCTTCTGGAGCACCAATTTAGAAAGATTAAATGGAAACCAGAATACGGTTTCAATATCGACGGACAACAGCTTACTCATCTCAGGTTTGCGGACGACATCATAGTCATAGCGAACACAGCACAAACACTGAAGGAAATGTTGCAGGACATTGACACAGTTAGCAGAGAGGCAGGCCTAACAATGAACGCAAGTAAAACCAAAATTATGACAAATGACGAGGAAGTTCAAATCCAGCTAAGACAGGTCAACATAGAATATGTACAGCAATACACATACCTAGGACAAACCATCTCCCCACACCCAAATACCGAAGCGGAAATAAAACGAAGAATAGGCCTAGCATGGAGGAAGTTCTGGTCCCTAAAATTAATTTTGTTGGACAAGAGACAGAAAACAAGCATTAAAGTAGAGATCCTCGAGAAATGCATCTTCCCAGCTCTTCTATACGGATGTCAGACATGGTCCATGACTGAAAGACAAAAAATAACACGCAGGGTATGTCAACGAAGGATGGAGAGAAAAATCTTACATATATCGTTGAGAGAGAGGATCAGAAATGATGACCTTCGCAGACGCACGGGCATGACTGACATAGTACAAATAGCAATGAACCAAAAGTGGAGATGGGGCGGCCATGTGGCACGGATGAACCACCAGAGATGGGCACACAGAGTGTGGAGGAATGTGGGTCGACAGAAAACAAGGTGGGCAGATCACTTCACAAGCGTAGCAGGAGGCCAATGGTCAAGAATAGCAAAGGATAGAGAGGTGTGGAGACTCTTGGGCCACCAGCGTCAGTGACAAACCCGGGGAGGACTCATCAAGTACTAAAAGACGGACACACAAAGAGTGAACTACAACCACCCGCATCCAACCAAGACAAACTGGCAAAACATACTCAATGAATAGTGAGACAGTGTTCAGTGCACAAAGGAAGGGAACAAATTCGTGTAGCTCCTTAAGACTTGCTCACTTAAGGAGCAAACAAAGAGCAATTCCCTGTGAATACAGGGGGCCTTGGCCCTTAGGGGATGTATTGTAGGCTAAATTTATTTATTTATTTATAATTATGAAACAGTACCATGACTGAAGCATAGCAATATAGATGTAGGCTTATTTTTTTTTGCTCTTACTGACAATAGGCCTACTATACTGTACTTAAATAGAAAGGAAACAACTTTAGCGTAATTTTCATTAAAGTAGTGCAAAGTGAATGACTGGTGAATCATAACTAGGAGATTTTCTTCTGTTGGAAATTGGAATATCTTCTGTGGAAAAATTGGTACTGTAATACACAGATTGAGATGCCTGTAAGCAGGGGTGCCCACCCCCCCCCCCAAACGTCATGACTCACCCCTCCAAACTTCACTGCTCACCCCCCCCCCCAAACTTCATTGCTCACCCTCAACCCAATTGGCTGTCGACAAGGGCGCCCATATGATATTTTCTAGGGGGGGGGCAATTTTTTTAATTAATTAATTTTTTGTCGCTTTAACTTCTTGGTCCACTTTGTAACATTATATTAATAATATAATAAGTGCAACAATGACGTAGCCAGAAAATAATTGCGGGGAGGGTCGGAAGTGCCGGGGGGGTTGGAATACCCCAAAGAGGGGGTCGGGGGTCCATCCCCAGAAATTTTTTAAATATTGAACTAATCAATATCACATTTTACGCTATTTTAGCACAGAAAAACTAGTTAGGAAATTTGTTTACCATACTCGAAGACATGCCAATGTAAATAAGAAATCATTACCTAAGTGGGGGGTCCACCCCCGGGAAATTTTTAAATATTGAACTAATGAAAATCTCATTTTACACTATTTTAGCACTGAAAAACTAGTTACGAAATTTGTTTACCATACTCTAAGACATGCCAATGTACATGAGAAATCATTACATAAGAGGGGGGTCCATCCGCGGAAAATTTTTAAATATTGAATTAACGAAAATCACATTATACGCTATTTTAGCACTAAAAAACTAGTTAGGAAATTTGTTTACCATACTCTAAGACATAGGCCTACCAATGTAAACAAGAAAATGTTACCTAAGTCGGGTGTGCACCCCGGGAAATTTTTAAATGTTGAACTAATGAAAATCACATTTTACGCTATTTTAGCACTGAAAAACTAGTTAGCAAATTTGTTTACTATACTCTAAGACATGGCAACTTAAACAAGAAATTGTTACCCAAGTTATAATACTTATTACTATTTATAAGAAAAGCTGAATAACACATGGAACAGTGGACATAATAGGCCTACTCATTATGTTATGAAAAGAAAATAACTACTTTATCATATTTGACACACCAACAAATCTTGTTTAATTAAATATTTTTTTTTTAATACAAATATAGAATTTTAGGTTTTGACTTTTGGGGGGTCCAAACCCCCTGAATCCCCCTTTCCTAATCCACTGTGGATTCTGCTTCCATGTTGTTGATTTGGTAAAACTTCTGCAATTCAAATAATTGTCTTAAAAGAAAAACACCTGACTATAATAATTATTAATATACATTTTTTCTTTGCGCCCCCGCCCCCGGGTATGGGCGCCCGTGGCTGTCGAAATTCTTTATCTTTATAAAGAATTAGAAGAGACCTTTTGAAGTTATAGAACTTGACTGTGTTTATTTTTAACATATAAAACTCTAATTTTGCAACAATTTTCAACCCCCCCACAGAAAATTCATAAATGATAATATTTTGCCCCCCCCCCCAGAAATTTCAATGACGCAGTCTGCGTCTTAACCCCCCCTTGTGGGCACCCCTGCTGTAAGAGACATGTAGAGCAACTGTGCAAAGGAGCAGCAAAAATAGTAAGCAAATGTGCTTTATAAATTTAGGCTTTGTAATGTTGGAGATAAATTTTTTAACACTTTTTACTTTTACTTTGGCAGGTTTATGAACTAGAAGAATTTAGAAGAGAAAGACTGGAAGATCTAGCAATGCTCCTACAAAAAATGTGGCGTGGATATAGACAAAGAAAAGATTTTTTACTTAAGAAAAAAAGTCAAGTTATCATTGCCTCGGCATGGAGAAGTTGGAGGGTAAGTTCTTGCAATAATTTACTCTTTTAGAGAAAATTTAAAACAGTTTTTAGAAATTATAGAGTTGGTTACAATAATTGTGATCTAAATGAAGATATAGAGTTGTGGATGAATATTTGACACAATTGACAATTATGGTAAATAAAACTTAAATTTTTGTTATATGTTACTCAAATTTTATGCACACATCTACTGTTTCATGATATTGCCTACAGAGGTTACACTGGTGCTTTCTCGCAGTTTGTCTAGCAATCATTTTAAATATATTTAATACGCTTTCTGATTGAATATATTTTTTCGTGTTCATTTCAATACTGAAGAATTAAAAAAATAGTATTTTTTACTTACATTCATATTTTCGAAAATATAATTTAAACTACCGGTATGGTGAAGTCAGGAAAAAATAAATACAAATGGGGATTAATGCAAGTAAGCAAATACTTCAAACTCCATCAAAACTATTATTTCTAAGGATCTAAAAATTTGTTTATAATTGCCTACATAACCTTATTAGAATGAAAATATATTAAAATTAAAAACCGTTCGTGAACATGGGGGTTTTTGACCTCCTGTTTTCATGAAATGACACAGCAATAAAAACATCAACAACATTTCCTGGAGAGGAACGACTTTTAACGACTAGGTACTGAGGTTCTCTTTGCAATACCTACGTAGAATCCAAACCATGGTGTATCTTCTACACAATTCATTTTGAAGGAAATGTGAGAGGTGATGGCAGATGTCACCCAATAAAATTCTGTTCCGACTAGAGTTGCTTAACTCACTGATCTGTTTGGAAGTGGTATAGAAATTCAATTAACCTACATAAAAATGAATCCAATAAATATAAGTAAATTCCCCATAATAACATTCCTGTTCACATTACATTGATTGTCTCTATACAAGAAATAAATCCAACAAATTCTTGTTGTGTCTTTGTTTTTTGAAATTATTTAACAACATTATTCATTGCTACTTAGGCCTGAAACCATTGCCATCGTGCAGGAATTTGTTATGGTAATTTAATGATAGATGTTCAAATTGTATCTCAACTTGAAACAGGATGCAGGAAAGCTGGAAAAGTCTACCCTCAATCACAATAAAACTTACAGGACTGTGAAGTGAATATCTTTATAACTTGAAGGCTTGCTGTCAAGGCCTGTAACTGTCTCCAGTGTGCCATTTTTTTCCTTTACATTAGTTATTTAACATGCCTGTAAAACTACAGATAAGGGGTTGTTGTAATTACTCAGAAATAAATGCCAACATCCTGGGCCAGGATTGAGCCCATGAACTTGGAAACAAAAAGCTAGTGGCTTACTGACTGTAATACCCAGGTCAATTCATATGTCTTCTTAAAACAGAAAGTCTTCCAAGGTATGATGAAAATGCATGATGAAAATTAAAATGAAATAAGGAACAACAAAGCAATTAAGCTTAGACTGGTAGGTTTCAGTGTAAAAGTTGAAGAAAAAGTAATGTATCACAACTATAAACACAACATTGAATGATCTAAACAAAATTTGAAGGGGAAAAAGGCTCTAATGCAAAGGTACCATAGGAAGAAAGTTATCGAAAATGAAGATTTCTGCTTTTGGAGCATTTGTTTAATTATATTTAATTAAAGGGAATATTAAATATTTAAATTTTCAAATGTATATCCATGAAAACAAAATATTCACTAAGTATGAATGTAAGCTAACTCAATGAAATTTTACAATAGACATTTTTTAGAGCAAAGCGAGATCCTGTTTTAACTCGACCACTCAGCATTTTGTCTTAGATTATTTTTTCCGATGCAAGATGTACTGTTCACTATTTTATTTTTAACTCCAAGAGATGGCGGGTGCAAACCTCATGACTGTGTAAATTTAGGATCTGACTGAAAAATGGTAGTCACTTATATCATTAATTTTTATTGTTTAAAAATGAAGTGCGATAAATTACTTATTTTTATTTGTATTTCAAATGTTAATGTATTTATAATATACAAAGTTGACAAATAATACAAGAATTGAATTCATTCCTTGATCATCCAGGAATGTCGATTTGGCATCAACTTCGAAGGCAGGCGACACTTGTGGTGTCTGTATAGAGTGGTATGTACAATAGAAAATATATTCCCCTTCCACAATGTGTTGGATAATGGACCATTTTGCTGTAAATACTTGGCTTATGTATTTTAGCTTTGGAACCTGTAGAAAAGTTTTAATCCAACAATTAAAATTAACTTATTATTCTGTCCTTTAAATAAATTAGTGAGGATATACCTCTTGTAGTCAATACGTATAAATAGATTGAAACTTTTCATTGACTCTTGGCAATATGGAAATGAAATATCGGAATGATTTAAAATGATGTGTGTGTGCATCAAATGATAACCCCATTGCTCTAATGCACTCTGCACTGAAGCGGATGGGTAGTGGAAGATGTGTTCCATTTTCCAGTTATGCTTCACTTGGGCTGGCCACATTACATAATGATATATAAATGGAGGAATTGTAAGGTGTGGAGAGATGAATGTGTGTAGTGGTGTTTGTGTAGTGTAGAGTGGTGTAGCATGAGTGGTGATGGTGAGGTGAGGAAGAGTGGAGGGAGAAACTTGGTGACTGCATTAGCCTACCCTTGTCAAAAGACACCAAGGGGACCACCAAGTTTAACATTCCCATTCAACAGACAAATCACTATCAGCAGTGACAAATGCTTCCATGTCAATGCACTATGGGATTGAACTCAGATATATCTGATGCACAAACTAGTGATTAGAGGCTGTACATCACCTTCCTTCCTAAATCTAGCCCTAGTGTGAGATTAAAATCTTCCCCTACCCAGGCTGCTGGTTGCTGCCATGGGGCAGACTATTTAAAATTACTTACTTACTTACTCAATGGCAACAGACAATTCCTCAGCAATCTAAAGGAATATTATCTATTGTACGGAACTCGAATGTTCATTGCCGTGCTTACCTGAGCCTGCTATTCAACCCTGTTCTGTGTTAACTCTATCCAGTCATCCCTCGGAAATCCTACTTCCCTTAAATCTATCCTAATATTGTCCTCCCACCTATGTCTAGGTCTTCCAGGTGGTCTTTTTCCTTCAAGTCTCCCAGTCAATATTTTAGATAAGTCTCCCCCATGCACGCAACATGTCCAGCCTATTTCATCCTCTGTGATTTAATTACCCTTACTATATCTGGTGAAGAGTACAGGTCATGAAGCTCGTCATTATGCAGTTTTCTCCAGTCCCCATTTTCATATC
Source organism: Ectobius pallidus (assembly GCA_964059195.1). NCBI lineage: Eukaryota > Metazoa > Arthropoda > Insecta > Blattodea > Ectobiidae > Ectobius > Ectobius pallidus. The sequence goes on along the minus strand of CAXKWD010000003.1, from coordinate 181,584,837 downwards.
TCTTAGGCCCAAATATTTTCCTACGCATCCTGTTTTCGAACACACTCAGATTATGTTCTTCTTGAAGAGTAAGCGACCATGTCTCACATCCATATAATACATTATAATAGTCTTCTAAATCTTTATTTTTAGATTTCCACATAGAAGACAAGAAGATAAAGAGTTTCTGAACTCCATAAAAACAAGCATTTCTTGATATGTGCATTAAAATTTTTTGTAGAATGTGATACAGGTTTTGTCAAAAAAGTAATGTCATTGAATCAATTAGAAGATATTTATTGATCCGATTAGTAAAATACATTAAAAGATTTCAAAATAGGTTCCTCCTGTGTTGAATACATCGCTTCCAGTGAGATTTCCAAGCATTAAAGGCATCACGGTAGGCCTTTTCTGGAATGTCCTTTAGAGCCTTGGTTGACTTTGTCAACTGTCCTGAAACAATGTCCTTACAAGGTGTAACTGTCAACGCCAAATTCTACGTGGAACTGCTCAAGAGACTCAAACAAACACATCCGGACAGACATTGCAGACAATTGGAAACTTCACCATTACAATGCACCGGCCCTCACCGCCTTCTTCATGACCTGCTTCCAGGCTGATTCAAAGGTGCTCCCCCAACTTCTTTTTGTTCCCACACTTGAAAACTCCCATGAAAGGACATCATTTCGGGACAGTTGACAAAGTCAAAGAGGCTTGCACCAAGGCTCTAAAGGACATTCCAGAAAAAGCCTACCGTGATGCCTTTAATGCCTGGAACTCTGGAAGTGATGTATCGACACAGGAGGAGCCTATTTTGAAACCTTTTAATGTATTGTACTGACATTACTTTTCAGACAAACCCTGTAAGAATTTATGACATCTTAAAATTATCATATTACAATTCATTATAGTTCCTGATGTACAAAAAAAGTCATCTTTTCTCTTGTACTGATTGTCTTGAAGTACTCCTACAGTATGATAGCATTTCTAACTTGTGTACCCAGATCGTCTCCATGTTCCACCTGTTAGCATTGCCCAGGTTTGATCCCATATATCTACTCAGATTTTGCAAAGATTGAGTAATCTGGAAATGGTTACACTCAGCCTTGTGAGGATAACTGAGGAGCTACTTAATAAAGAGGTATCAGCCCCATTCAAGGAAACTACCATAGGAGTCAGCAGGCTGACCACATGCCCCAATCCTGCCATCTTCCAATAACAATGAAAGTTGAAGGTAAATGATGCAATGGTCAGATGGCAGGCCCTAATCCTTCATGGGATTTAGTAGCAAGGAGTTTAGCTAGTTTTTAGGCTTATGTACCCTATGATTTTCCTTATGAATAGATATTCTGAAAGAGACTCCAAATTGCTTTTACATTTTAACCCTGTGATAAAAATCTTTGTAATCTACAACATGGTATGTTTGGCAGCTATTTTTCTTTGTGACATGAGGCTTTAATGTGTTGAGAATGCATAATGGTTTCTTGGGCTTCCAATAGGATTGATTCCAAGTTTTTGGCACTTTCTCCATTGCCATCTTCTGGGAACTGTGAGCTAATTGGGTAAAGGTCTGCGTTGTATAGGTGAGACAAAGAAATTCTATGTAGAATGTAGAAAATCAGGAAGTTGAACTAATAGATTTTGAGCTCTAATTGATTGTGAACGAAAAATTGATTTGAATAGTAGTTTTGGATGTGTAAACAGTAATTTTCAATGCCCTGTTTGAAAGTGAGAAAGGCCAGTACTAGCTGTTAGGTCTAGCTAAACTGTATACAGCCATCGCTATTGAAGTTTCAGTCTTGGATCTGGACTTCCAAAGCCGTTGCTATTGTAAGGTCCCATTCTGCCTCCTGAATCCTGGGTCTGACATGCTAGAAAGTAGAAAATAACATAAAATAACAACTATCATCAAAACTTTGATAGAAAATAGAATAACATTTGCAAGATCAATCCGAAACAATAACTTATTCATGAATAAATTCAATAACACATGAATGCTTGAAATTACTAATATTAATCAGCTTATTTTTCAAGGGGGGAATGTAGAACCATTTAGTTTTAAAATGTTTAATATAAAAGTTAAATTCAAATATGAAAGCCTTACATTGAAATTATAAAAAAAAAAACAGGTCAGAGAAATTATCAAGTTGTCAGAGGCAACCATCATTGAATTGAGGCTGTATTCCATAAGGCAAGTGTGAGTATCCTCCTTTGCACTCGTGCACCTGCACTTTGGTTCCCCCTCCACCCAGGGCCGTGGAGAGAAAGCAAGGGCCTCAGGGACAAATTTTCCCAGGCCCCCATCAAATATTAAATTCACTACTGAAACCCAACCTCATCCCTTATAATGTATGTAACAAAAGGATTATGTAGGACGAAAGATATTATACATTATTATATATGCAATGTTATGTAAGTAAGCTATTACTTGAAGACATATTTTTGTTAGTCATTAAAAAAGTTAGTAATATTTTACAAGAAATTAAACCATATGTAGTTACAGTTGTGCTCATAAGAGGTAATAAAATAATGTTTTTTTTTTTTTATATAAACACAAATTTTTTATATAATCATAAAAACTAATCACTGTACAACTTGTGTCTTTGACTTTTCAACTAAAAATAAAAACACTTAAATTATGGATCCAACTATGTAAAAATAGCAAAACAAAAGGAATCCTGGGGATAACTTTGCACCGGCATGAACTAATTTTATCTGTATGTACCGGTACCAAAATTAATTTTTCTCTTCAAGAATAATCCGTTTCAGATTAACTGATTAATTCCATGTCACCTATTTACGACAGGTCAATGGAAATAAAAATAAGTACGAGATAAATCATAACTTGATCAGTTTATTGACTTATAATCCATTTTGTGTTAGAGTAAATTTAGAACGTAAAACATAAAGCCTGGTTGGCCGGGCCCCCTTTGGGGTCCGGGGTGCCCCCCCCCCCCCCCGTCTCGTCGGGCCTGCCTCCACCTGAATTGTGATTCTGATTTTCACCTACAGGTATCACATAGCAAAATCGTTATTTTCATCTTAACACCCTAAACAGATGTAGAGGTTAGAATGTTTCAATGTAAAGCAAACATCCTTTGCACTTCTGTAAGTAAATATTGATAGTTTAATTAAAGAAAATCATTATAGAAACACTTACTGTGTAAATATGGCCCAAAACATTGCAAAAATGTTAGTTCTCTATGTACACATTTACATGAACATGACAGTTTCAAAATGGCTGCCATCAAGTGCACAGCAAGTCTACTCCAGTCTGCACTCGCTCCAACTACACAAGCACTCAGCTGAGGAGTCCAAATGGAATCGCATTTGCTGATGTCTGTTCCGAGTGCAAGTGCATGAGTGTATATTTTATTACATTTGGAATCAGGTCTGGGTCATGGCAAGGGAAATATTATGATATGGCCCCGAAATCTTAAATTTGCTAGCCTCTCACATTTGAAGTAAATATTAATACAATGCTAGGCCATAAGCTGTTGAGGAGACCTAAGCCTTAACAATTTTTTTCGAGGGAGTTTTAATCATGACAGTTATTCAAGTAAATATGATGGGGATTGATTGAAAGTGTGATAACTCCACAAAATGGAGCATAAGCTTATGCTATAGGCCTAAATATCAGTTCTCTTCTGTTCTGGAATTGATAAACAAAGTTACATTTTTTTAGTGTCCATAATAAAAGATGTAACATTAGTAGATGTGTCTGTGTATGGAAGGAAGGGAATGAGTACTATTCTTCTAAGAAGTGCAATGTTGTACATGCACAGCAAGTTTCTTACTAAAGATTATACCATTAGCCACTCTGAATAGTCATTGGTGCAGGGTGTGATATAGCCAAAATGTCAGTTCACTTGACTCCCATAAGAAAAGAAGCAAAACATACAGTATGGAATTTTAAATTTTCATATTTCATTGTAGGTGGCAACTACCACTTTTCTAACATATCTATCTAAAGTAACAGACTATTCTATCAGGCTATGTGAGAAATTGTATACATCCATGAGGTTTGATTAAAACAGTAATTACTGAGACAATGTTAAAGAGATACAGTCAAGGGCATTGAATCTTTCTGGTGTAATGCACAATGGTTGAAATGAAAATTTATATTACTGGACAATTATTAATTAGAATAAATGCAATATTAAAGTCAATATTACGTAAAATATTATAATATTGGAAGTGAAGAATATTTCCAATAGAAAAATCATTACTATAAGAGTGTACAGAAAGGATGTCTTTATGGGTCACTCAGGTACTTAGCAGGTAGCCGCAGCAGACACAGGGCACTGCAGTACAATGGGATTAAGTTAATTCTCACAGTGACTAAGGTACTGTTACTTATTATGTTCAGACTTGGGATGTATTGTCCTTATTCCTATAACAAAAAGTTTAGAACTAGAATGATGAGTAAGACGGTATTTTCCAGTAAATTTCCTTGGTGAAAATGTGAATTGGTAGGCCTACAGTACAAAATTTTCATTGCCTCTTTTGATCAATGGATTTATCAGCCAATCAAATTAAAGTGTTTTTAACTGATATCGTTCTGACTAATTTGTATTGATTTAATTAAGAAAACCTGAATAATGAAGAACATTGGAACATTGCTTGGAACATTGCTACTCATTGGACGTGAAAGCTAGTCGCTCCCATCATATAAGCCTATAGTAGTAGGTTAGCTGCGGGTTATGATGTAGGTTTTGTAGTATACTTTATCATGCCTAAGTATGATCAATGTTTTTAATCATTTTATTACATTTTTAACTTGTGAGCAATTGTGGTATTAACTTTTTAGGCAATAAAATATTGCTATTAAAATACTTACCTGATGACCCCTGATTGAGTCTTTGGCACTTTATATTACAATGAATCAATCCTTCATTGGTCCTGTAATTTCCACACCACTGAGTTAGACTGTTAATTATTTAATTATTAACTATTAGAAGAGTAATTATTGGTGTTCATACCTAACCTAACATTCTCTTGGTTTATAAGTTTGTAAGTGAATATGTAACCAGCTCCGCCAGGTTCACTCCCCATCCATGTTCTATCCTTTATTCACATTGGAAGATATGCTGCAGAAGCTAACCCTCCATTTAATGTTTGTCCTATTCCTGTCCCTCCTTTGCTTGCGAACCTGAAACTGACCTGTGTTCATAGGTTAATGTTTGAGTGCCAGACTTTGACATCAAACCAGTATGAGTCATACTCATTCAGGACATAAATAAATAAGAGATTGGCTCACCCAAGGCTGGTGTGGAACACAGTTGATAAGAAGATTCAATGCAGACTTAAATAGAGAAAAACACTGGAAGAAACTAAAGTATGGGACTCAGCTTAACTGCTCTGGAAAACACTACTTTCCCTACATTCCAGAGCAGAGCAGAGCTGCAATTGACTGCACACAAAAGCCTCTGTAGAGATGTCAAGGCACTTTAAAGTATTACAGTCTCATGAGAGTATATGTGTCACTATTTCCAATACTTTTAACAGCAATAGGCAAAAATATCATTCTTTATATTAATTAATTTCATAATACTGCACTACCTACAGTAATATTATATCCTACTTGCAGCAATTAACATCACAATACTCAATTATTTGAGGAGTGTCGGTTCAAAACACATTAAGTCCACCTCTGATCATAATGTAGTTTTTGCGGATCCGCATTCTCTGAGGTGTTCTGCATGATACTACATAACTCTTTTTTTTTTCAAATCGCAACCTTTCCTGTTAAAATTGAGCCTGAAATATGGGGTTCAATGGAAAACGAGTTCAGTCCAGAATTTGGTTCGGTGCAGATTACGTTGAGTCCACATTTTAGATGTGATCACGTTGCGAAACAGGTGGTGCGTAGAACTTTACAATGTCTATTGTTGCAGGTGTTCTTCTAATGAAAGCAGCATTCACCAGATGCCAAAACAGATGTCATTAGCGGTCAATAATAAAAGCACAAGAATAATAAACATAGATCACATTTCACAGCAAATTGTTCATTAGTTTTCTTGTTGCAATAGCACAGTGAGGTCGTGTTTATTCATTTTATACAAGTAGTAGATACAAATCAACATGGACGATACCGGTACTGTAGTTGTTGGTGAATTCTCAATTGATTCAAGAAAAAGGCAGAAAAGTAGAACGAGGATGAATGTTGCGACTGTGTGGAAGAGGAGCATAGATTTTCCGTGGTTTAACATGCTGAAAAAACAGAAATTTTTTAAATTTTTACAATTTGGTACTTTGGCAATCATTCAATTTGTATTAGTGTGATCAGATGTGATTGTAATTCTTAAATAAAATACTAACTTTCATCTTTTTAAAATTATTATTATAGTGTTGGGTCAAAATGCATTAAGTCCGTTACTTTCAAAACTTTAACTATCAATAAAAGATGTAAATGAAAAGAATGATTTGACACCCAATACATTTAACTATATATTAATTACTGATTCTGATCAGAAAAACATTTTGCAAATTCGTTTCATAGTTTGGTCACAAACAGTTTTTCGTCATTCCTAAAAAATCATTATTTGTGGACTAAACGTATTTTGAATCAACACTCCTCATTTGTTGCAGTAAATTTTTATGCTGTTATTTACAGTAGCCATTCGAGATGTTATGTCTATCCCGCCTGTAGATAGCGTCTGTTGCTGGCAAGCAGCATTTGAGTGAAGTAGTGTGTAGTGCTCTCGTCGTTGCAAGGAAAATAACAAAATGACTGGAGCAGTGCTATTTGTCTGAAACTGGGTGACAGCCAGGTGGAAAACATTCGGAAAATTCAGACTGCTTTCGGTGATGATGCTATGGGCATCACACAGATTAAGGAGTGGTACAACCAGTTTAAAGACGGCCGAACATTGGTGGTGAGCGAGCCACGCTCCGGTCGACCATCAACATACCAAAATGACCAGGTCATTGCCAAAGTGAACTCTGTGGTGATGTGGGACTGTCGTGTGAGTATCCGAGAAATTGAGGAAGAGGTGGGCATCATCACTTTTTCGGCACATTCAATTATGACCGAAGATTTGGCCATGAAGAGAGTGGCGGCGAAATTCAATGCCGATGCTGCTGACAGCGGAGCAAAAGCAACTTTGTGTTGAAGTCTCACATGACATGCTTGACTCCACACACAGTGACCCCGACTCCATGAACACCTTAATGATTGGTGACGAGTCCTGGTGTACGGGTACGACCCGGAAACTAAATTCCAGTCGTCACAATGAAAAAATGACGAGAGCACTACACACTACCTCACTCAAATGCTGCTTGCCAGCAACAGACGCTATCGGCAGGCGGTAAAAAATTCACACATGCGCACGAAGGTTCACGGTCGGCTCATGCAAGCGTGCTTGATTCAAATCCGTCAGGTTGAAAAAAAAAAGAAAAAAAAAATAGAAGTCGGATACTTTTCTAACAGACCTTGTATACTGTACTGCATACAGTAAAACTTGTACTAATAATCTATAAGCCTATTAATTTATTTTTGTTGCTGAATTACCACAAGGTACCATAAGAGCACTTACATTAGCTAATAAATGTTTGTTTATACAGGACAAAGATTTGTAATGATTAACATAATTATATTACTATTATAACACAATGTACCAGGGACGTAGCCAGGATTTTGATTCAGGAGAGGCCCATCAGAGAACTGGGGCACTCCTGTGATTTTTATTTGTAAAATTCAGCTTTCAAATTTCATTTTAATGTCCTTTTTAGTTACAAACAAAATAGCTCTATAAAAATATATACCACACTTTTTTTTATTCCCAAAAAAATTACATTAAATTAAATTTGATGGCTTCATTTTACAACTCTTATTAGGTAAACCTACTCTTAGTAATATGTAATATCACATTTCCTCTGAAATGTTGACTTACTGAGATGAAATGACTGCAAATATTGAATTACAACTTACAAAATATGAAAGTACTTGTGAAAAATTAAAACAACACAGTTGCTGCACAAAATTCAGTTCTATTTCGCCTGAATTCAATGCTAATGAAAATGTAACAATGTATACCTTGTGAGCGTGGACTATCTCTCTGGAGACTGGCAGTTCCGGAGGAAGTGGACTCACCCCTTGGGACTGTAACCCCAGAGGAGGAAATGCCTTCTCCTTGCTAGTGCTCTGTTTCAAGTATATGCATGTAGATGAAACCGGGACTTAAAATTAGAGAAGCAAAATCAGGATATTTCTTGTTAATATATTGCAATTATAAGACATGAAAAATACTATTGGTGTTGGTGAGTAAAGAACACATGATGCAACTTACTTTCAGCTTGCCACATTTTATCTATTGTTTCGCCGTCTACAGTAAATCTCAGTATATTGGAAATTGTGACCTGTTGATCTTGCTGCATATGTTCATCTAAATGCCATGATTCAGTACAGTCTCATGGTTGCTCCAGCATAACACAACATGCTGGGAATCATAGCCACAAGAAACAATAGAGATAGTTATGTGAAAAGGGTGATAGCAAAAATTGAGTGGGATAAAGATAAACATTTAAAAAAATATACCAGCTTACTTCAGGTTGAGTTTGTAACCAGCATCCATCTTAATTTTTCTACACTGTTGTATTAAAAGATAAAATTTAGCTTTCAGCTTCCTAAGCATCATAATAATTATTGCTCTCACTTCTAGGCCAGAGAAGAATATCGAATATTAAAGCGTCGGAAACAAGTGGAATGGGCTGTCAATACAATACAGAGGCATTATGTCCATTGGAAGGTAAGCATCTTTTATGTTACTGTTACTAGAAAGGACTCAGACCTTTGCTAAATTGATGGTTTTTGTAATGTACGGTACCTTTATCAGAAACTATTGGCAGTACAGAAATGTAATTTACATAACTTATTCCTTAAATGTTTTGCAATATATGTAAAATGTTTAAATATTAGTTAATCTGGAAGTAAGTTAATGATTTACAAAAAGAAATTGCACTTTTTTTGCATTAAAATTAAACACCAAAAAAATATGCTTTCGTAATACTGCTGTGTTAAGTAATGCTCTAAAATATATTGAACATTTCGTGAAGATTTGAAGTGTAGTTTGCCTGATTGATGCTGAGAAAATGCACATTCTGTAGAGAAAATAGAAAATTGTAGGAAATGACCAACAGAGCTGTAGTACATCCCACCTACATTCATTCAGATAATTGCACTACTTCTTTAGTTGGGTGCTACCAAACGCTGCAAAGATTTCAGGAACAGTTTCATTTAAATCTTCTTTTGTTGCAATTTTCATTTATTTCATTGCAATATCTTTAACAATACCACCTAACCTTATTAGAAGTATGTCAAGTTTTGTGAATACAAAGGGAAATAACCATGCAGATGAACTATTACAAGAAAATATAATTTGGAACCCTTTTAATATTGGGTAGTACATATGTTTTGTAATATTGTAGACAATGAGAAACTTAGGTGAATATAAAGCAAAAATAACAAAAAAATTGCATTTTTTTTATATGTTCTGAAGTTTGGGTCCTGATTGAAGTTGTGAGAAAAAGGAGCTGAAATGAAATAAATTCAGTCTTACTCTCTTTTCCTGGCCTCCGAAATTTCCAAATTATGATACTTCACATAACATTTCTCAAGAAGAAGAAACCATTTATTGCAAAAAGAATAATGGAGCTACTTGTGCACACAAGTTTCCCTAAGACACAGCTTACCATTCAAGCCATTAAGGCCAATGAATAACAATATAACATTATTTTTGTTTTTGTTATGTGTTACATAGACACATTCAAGCCATTAAGGCCAATGAATAACAATATAACATTATTTTTGTTTTTGTTATGTGTTACGTAGACACATGAAGAGATTCAGTGCATGTTCTTATAAATATGATGAATTATTCCAACAGAATCAGATATTATAGTTTCTGCGATAATTCGTGGGTGCATGGAAGTAGAAAGAAACTGGTACATCAACCATGAAAGGCCACATTTTTTTGGTCACCTGACCATATGGTGGCGCGGCGCATGTGTCATGTGTCAGTGACCTGAACTGGTTTGTTCAAGGTTTTCACATTGTTTGGTTGGAGTACGAGTTGGGATATCATTTAAGTTAATTTATATGAGCAGGTGTGCATGTTGACAATGATGGATGGAGTAATTGTTGCGATGTATGTTAATTTGGGCGTTGCCCGTTATGTCCGTATTAGGATGCTTATAAGGACAAGTTGGGATATCATTTAAGTTAATATATATGTGCAGGTGTTCATGTTGTCATTGATGAATCGAGCTATTGTTTTGGGCGTTGTCCGTATGTGACCTAAGCGGAAAATTTATGATAGGCGTTGGCCGCAGCGGATGATCAAGATTTATAAGGAATAGCAGGTGGCTGAGTATATGTTAATTTGGGCGTTGCCCGTTATTTCCGTATTAGGAGGCTTATAAGGACAAGTTGGCATTGACCTAAGTGGACTTGTTCAAGGTTTCTGCATTGTGTGGCAGGAGAATAATAATGGTGGAACGAGTTGGGTTTAATTAATGATAGGCGTTGTGTGGACTTGACAGATGACCATGTCATGTCTCCTAGCGATGTGTAATAAATAAGGGTGTGGTCGGGACGCTTAGGAATGGAGTTTTCAAGTTTTAACTGTCGGCAGGTGTGTGAGGCATATATATAATAGGAGCATTCCATGGCTTCTGCATTCTCACATTATAAGCACAAACACACACACACACATATGCACATGCACAATACACAATGGTTAAGATTAAATAATTTCTACATATTATAAGCGTGTGCTAAGTCTGTACATAGGCCAGTCCATACAACACTATCATAATGGAAAGATTTAGCTGCGAGCATTGTACTGCATCATATAAACATAGCACGTCTCTAAGAAGACACGAAAGAGAAAAGCATACCAACATAACATTTACATGTAACATATGTAATCGTACTTACACCACACATAGGAGTTTACGAAAACATATTATCGACGTCCATGATCGTCGTACCTATCACTGTGATCTGTGTAATACGATATATATATCTAGATGGGGACTGAGTGATCATGTTCAGAGAGAGCACTGTGGAAATAATCAGGTAAGAAGCTAATTTTACTGTGGATGTAATTTATATTAGGGAAAATAATAGATTATTGAAAACTTAATTTTTTATTTCTGATTTCCAGACAGCGGGACGAGAGGTCAACGCTCAGCCAGAGACCTGCCAGCGTGATTCTTCTCGTCTTGATACTAATCATCAGGATCATGATATCGTGCCCAGACAATGCAGACCTTCAAGCCCTCAACCCGGACCGAGCCATCACCATGGACATACTACAATCCCACAGCCTGGAGCAAGCCCTAACCACCAGCCAATTATTCACCAAGGCGCCACATCAAGCCCACAGCCTGGATCGAGTCATCAGGATCATACACAGGTCAGACGGAGTGATAATGGGGGTAAAATGGTATTGATGCAAACTGCATTCCAATCTAGATTAAAAACATATGTTGCATATAACATTCCAGTTGGGGACATTCAAACTAATTTGGAATACTATTTCAATGACATGATAAAGAAACTAAAAGAGGATATAAAATTGTTTAAAAATGTCAAGTGTAACTTATTCGTTGAATGCGAATTCGAAAATATTCAAAGCGAAACTTGCATGAAAAATTTCAAAACAAGAAATACTGCATTGGCTACGAGTAGTGATGTGGATCAGATTATAAGAAATAAGTTTGCTAAAATATGTGCTGAACTAGAAGATTGTTCCATGAAGGGCTCGGGCTGGCATTTTAAAAAAGTACATAAAATAGAACTGCGGATAAATAAGCATATCCCCCTCGCCAAAGCTAGTTCATACATAGACCTGCCTATGAAATATAAATATTCACAGTCAATTGTCAATGTGAGGAATTGTGATGACATGTGTTTTAAATACTGCATCCTATCTAAATATATCAATCAGAACAAAGATTGTATAAGCTCATATACACAACGTCCTGACCTGGAAAGTAAATATGATTGGACCGATGTTACATTTCCCATACAACCAAAACAAATATCTAAATTTGCAAAAAGAAACAACATTTCTATAAATATATACGCAATTGAAGATGTGGTCACTAATACATATCCATTCATGGACCATGAAATTTATCCCTATAGTGTCTGTGATACCGAAGCCGATGACCATCATGATATACTTTACATTACCGATGGGGACCGTGCTCATTTCTGTGCCATAACAAACTTGGAAACATTAGTCCGATCGCAAATCACACTTTCGAGGAATTATAAAAACTATAGAATATGCAGGCGGTGCTTCTCGCAATTTAATGATGGCGATACGAAATCTTCGATTGTCAAACTGGCAGAACACAAAAGACTTTGTATGTATTTTAAACCTATTAAATATGAAATACCAACACCCGAAAAGCGCATAGTTAGATTTGAAAACCACGGACACAGTAGTAAAGTAAGATTCGTAGTTTATGCAGATTTCGAATGTAGTTTAGTCCCCGTTGCGGGCTGCACAGGAGATCCTCAAAGCAGTTGGACGATGCAGTATCAGAAACATGTACCATATAGCTACTGCTATATGATAAAAGACAGCGAAGGTACATATTCCACATTAAAATTATACAGAGGTAAAGATGTAGAAAAACACTTCATTAGCAATCTTATACAAGATATTAAAGTAATCGAAAAAGAGGTATTACAGCAGAATATTGCTATGCTTCCTCTAACAGAAGATGAACGCATACAATTTGATAATGCGTCCAAATGTCACATTTGTCAAAAAGGAAACTTTACGGAAATTAACCGTAAAGTAAAGGATCATTGTCATGTCACGGGGAAGTATAGAGGACCTGCACATAATGAATGTAATTTAAGATACAGAACACAAACAGTTATTCCTGTAATTTTACATAATCTTTCAAGTTATGATGCACATTTCATAGTAAAATCATTAGGTTATGATGAGAGTAGAATAGATGTCATTCCTACCAACCAGGAAAAATATATTTCGTTCACAAAATATGTACCCCGCGAAGTGAAGAATACATATCTCAAATTGAGATTTATAGATTCCTTTAGGTTTTTAAATAGTAGTTTATCATCTCTTGCCTACAACCTACCCAAAAACAAGTTTATTGAGACACAAAAGTATTTTAAAGAAAACACTGATTTAGTGATACGAAAAGGAGTATTTCCATATGATTATATAACATCGGACCATGTATTTTCAGAAGAGAGCCTGCCCCCTAAAGAATGCTTTTACAACAAGCTGGTGGGGGATCATATCACGGACGATGACTATTCGCATGCAAAGAAAGTTTGGGAGAAGTTTAATTTGAAAAACTTGGGTCAATATTCGGATATCTATCTAAAAACTGACGTGTTAATTCTAACGGACGTCTTTGAAAATTTCCGAGACATGTGTTTGGATGTATATGGATTGGATAGTGCTCATTATTATACAATACCGGGGTTCGCATTTGCTGCGATGCTAAAATATACAGGAATCGAACTATCTATAATGTCGGATATAAACATGATTTTAACTGTTGAAAGGGGGATTAGAGGTGGGATTTGTCAAAGTGTGACCCGATATGTAGAATCAAGTCAGAGCAATTCAATAATGTATTGGGATGCGAACAATCTGTACGGCTGGGCAATGAGCCAGTGCCTGCCATATGGTGATTTTAGATGGTTGACGGATGAAGAAATCGCCGCGATAGACATAGAAACAATACCGGACGATTTTTCGAAAGGTTACATATTAGAAGTAGATATTCAATACCCAGATCATCTGCATGTGAAACACCAAGACCTACCATTCTGCGCTGAAAGTATGTGTGTTCAAGGTGATAAGCAATCTAAATTATTAACAACGTTAAATAATAAAAACAAATATGTTACTCATTATAGATCATTAAAGCAGGCTATTCAACATGGTCTTAGGTGTGTGAAAATACACAGTGCTATCGAATTCAGCCAATCCGCATGGTTAAAACCATACATTGACCTGAACAATATGAAACGAACTGTGGCTGCAAATGACTTTGAAAAGAATTTTTTTAAGTTAATGAATAATGCGGTGTTTGGCAAAACTATGGAGAATATTAGAAATCGCATTGATTTTAGGTTAACATCCAATATGAGACAATTAAATAAATTGATAAATAAATGTAATTTCGTGGACCGTACGATATATGATGAAGCATTGGTCGGAGTTCTGCTAGAAAAAACTAAATTAATCTTTACAAAAGCCGTATATGTTGGCATGTCCATTTTAGATATTTCAAAAACACACATGTACAGATTTCATTACGACGTAATGCAGCCATTGTATGGCACAAACCTGCAACTTTGCTATATGGATACGGATTCCTTTATTTACAATATTCATACTGATAACTTACATAGGGATTTGTTAAACATATTCGAACATCTTGACACCAGCAATTACAGACAGAATCATCCATTGTATTCTATACATAATAAAGGAGTACTAGGGAAATTTAAGGACGAATTAGCAGGGGAAAAAATTGATAAATTCGTATCGCTGAGGGCTAAAATGTATGCTATGCAAATATGCGGTGGTAGGGAAATAAAAAAAGCAAAACGAGTAAAAAAGAGCACAGTACAGAAAGAATTAGCTTTTTCCGACTATGTTAATTGTTTAAAACAAAACACTGTCACATATTCGGAAAATAGATATATCAGATCAAAAAAACATGAGGTACATTCAATATGTGTAAATAAAAAAACTCTCGATGCTGTTGATAACAAACGTAAAATATTGCGAAATGGGATAAATACATTACCATATGGTCACAGGCATATTACATGATTGGACATGTCTATATAACCATCCGCTCATAAATACCTCGGTCCCGGTTCTTTTCCGGTCAGTTTGCTGCGTGCAACGGTGAGGAATAAAACTATAAAACAATGGACGTGGGAAACGGTCTATATATTGATATAATTCCGCAGAAGAATGAGAAATTGGGGAAGTATCGATTTGTATCAACACCAAGAGTAGCAAGAATAGTCAAGGAGGGGGATGTGCTTACATATACCATCGAATGTTTAGATTATGTTCCCAATGAAATTAAATTCACACTACAAATATATAACCCGAAAAGAAATTTGGCCAATTTGAGAATTTCGAAGCTGGATTGTGAATATGAAGAATTCCGCATCTCGGCAGAGAAAGAGGAGATACGATCACTCGGTGATAAAGGGGACTTGGTAATCATTACAGAAGAATGTGACGAATCCGACATTCTGAAGACGTTATATGGAGAGAGCACTATGCAGTTAACTACGTGGAAAATGGAGCCTGTGCGAATATCTGTTCGCGACTTACTTGGACATGAAGACGTTCGCACCGGTACTGAATTCGATGGACCAGCCCACTTCAGAGCGATGGAGAAACTCGGTGGTCAGCACGCACATGGTGCTCCAGCCCACTTCGGAGTGATGGGGAAATCCAGCCAAAGGTTTACAGATGCACCATATGCTCATAAACATGTCGATACGGAGAAGATAACAACAGTAAAATTTATAGTTTCCAAACGTCATTAAAAGGTACGTGGAAAATATACTTGTTCCCTAACACCTGTTTACCTTGATGAATATCAACACCTGCTTCCATAAATTATCCCCGACGTTTCCATACATGCTAACCTTTGTTAACCTTGAAGAATAACCACACCTGTCTCCAACCTGTTTCCATAAATTTCGTTCCCACCATTTCCAGACTCGTTAACCTTTTGTCGACATTGGAGAAAACACCTGGTCCCATAAATCATTACAAATATGTGACCAATGCCCAAACACTTGTTAACCTTGGAGAATATCCATACCGGTCCCCAACTTGTTTCCATAAATTATCTCCCACCATTTCTATACTCGTCGACATTGAAGAAAACACCTGGCCTCATAAATCGTCCCCACCACCTTCAACAGGAGAGATATAAAGCAGGAGCAAAGCTCAGTAGAGCCTGTATTAACAGGAACGCTACCGTGACTACATCATCTTCAAACAATATTACAACAGTCTTACTATGGCAACTCAAGACAGAAACGGAGGAGGACATGGTCCAATTGAAGTCGTGGACTCGAGACGTGGAAGAAGATCCGTTACCAAAGCAAAAAGTATCGAACGCATGGATACTGATAAGTATTCAAGAGAGAACTCTGCAGAAAGTGTACCTGACCATGGTGCGAATGAAGATGCTTCTGCCGGACTGCTTCAGGAATTTAACCAACTTGGACGGGGCGGCGCATATGACGACGTTATGCGGAAACTGGAAGAGTTCACTGTCGATGCTGAATACCCAATCAAGAAGGCCAGAGCCGTGAATACTAAGTATGGACGCCGTGTGGTGTTAGATTTGGTAGATAATACCAGTGTGTTTTTACCCGCACGATTTTCATCGTTCACGGATGATAACATTTTGAAATTAAACAGTGGACGTTTTGCTGTTGTAAGTCGCGGTATGCAAGACGTTGGGAACGCCCGCTTCATTAAAGTAGAATTGGTACGCATGGACTAGAAATTTGTCGACATATGCAACAAGAGATCAAATATATATATTTTATAATACTCAAACATTTGAAGTAAATTAACATGACACAATAGTATTCCAAGTTATGTGCCCAAAAATTAGCAATATAAATATATTAAATGTAAACCAGAGTGTATTGTGGATGTGCATATGTGCTGTGATGTGAGAATAAAGAAAATTTAATGTAATTGTATAATTGTTATTAACCCTAGCAATCCTATCATGATGTTCACCTATAGGAGGAGAGGGGAGGGGATCATGTAGGTGTATATATATATATATATATTATGATATGGTAGAGAAAAAAACTTTTCACATGGGATAGTAGCACTGGTGTGAGAACTACAATGAATGCACTGTTTCATTCGGAGACGTGCGATGGAATTCGTCATTGGATATATTGTGATAAAGCCATATCATGGGGACCTTGTAGTGATTGGAGGTATTGTGATAATCAATGTAAATTTTTTAAAAGTGTTAAAAACATGAAGACGTGTGATAAAGGGACTGCTATGGAGAAGAGGACTTCAAGAGATGCGTGTACGCAAACAGATAATCTGACTTTAACATATGAAGAACTGGCAAATGTAAACAATTTAAATATGTTAGGAGAGTGGCTAGGACAGCTTGATAAAGTGTAAGATGATGGGAAGTAATAATAAAAAGTATTTTAATACAAAGCCATATTATTTTTTTTATTCCACCAAAACTGTAAAACGCTAACATTGGTTAAAGCACACTTTGTAGTATTAACACAATGGAACATACACTTTAACTGATTTCTTTGTACATCTAGATTGTTCTTCAATGACTCCAGGCTAGGACAGCCATGTAATTCCAAGTCCGAAATGTATCTGTTTAAAACACTTTCAAAAAACATCTTTTTGGACAATCCTTTCACATACACATCCATATTATATTTCACACACTCTTGAAGCATGGGCTTTAATTTGTTATAAGGTACAAATCCAACATCCCACTTCAGCCCATGGAACACATGTTCGAGAAAGTATTTTGATTTGACGTTTGGAACAACGTCATCGGGAGGAAGAAACACGAAATGTGCCATTTTCTCACCACACATCACAGCAACCTCCTTGGCGATGAATTTATTATTAGCTGTATAGAATCCTTGGACATCTAACACACAAGCAGACATTTTTTATATAATATTTGTGACAATGCCCGAGAGTGGTCTATACTTCAGTTTCCTGTCATGTATAGCGAGGCAGTAGATCTTAGTGTTAGCAGGCAAGTTTTCTGAAGCAGTGATTTCGGCTCTTATATTTACGGCCCCTGTTTTTATTTCCTCCTGTTGCTTGGAACAGTCGATGACGAAAAGTGGAGCCTTTGACACGAATTCCTCTCTATTTAACATCGGGCCAGAGGAGTGTCCATAATATGAGTTTGCGAATGCACAGAATCGATCATGTAATATGGCATATCGATTATTATTAGCATCAATATCGAAGGATTGATAAGGATACTTCTTGTCCTGTAGATATAACTGTACATCTGTTATTTTGTTTAAATCGAACTTTGACGGATCCCCTCCTACTTTTTCTCGGTCGGTTTGTATTCCGAAGATGACATATCTTGGCTTCTGTAGTTGTGGGACTGTAGAAATATTCCAAGTTAATTTCGTTGTCTGGGGAACATTTGGATGTACGAACATCTGCCACTCTCTGAAGGCAATTGGTAGAGCGGAATCCTTTTCCATATATTTTGATAATTTCAATCTCTGCTGATCTGATACTCGAAGCATAGGCATGTTCCATATCACTTCCGTCAGCTTAACTTTACTCTCTTCCACTGTCACGTTTATACTATTTCTTGCTCTCTGCAATACAAGCTTCAGTCGAGCGTTTAACACAATCTTTTGAAAATCTTCCGCCGAACCCAATACATGACTTAATGGGATACTGACGTTAAATTTCCCATTATCTAATATTTTAGGGTCATCTTTTAAGTTACGACACCATCCCATATTTTCAAGTTGCTTACATTTCTGACCATCATAAGAGCACAATCCCTTCATAAGGCTTGCAAACCCAGGATAGCGTGTTCTGTCTATAATTTCTCCATTGACCTCGAGTCGAATTTCATCAAAAAGATTGACTAGGCCATTCATAGCCAGTTTACCAGTAAATGCAGTACCATCAGCTTTTGTCACTTCACCGGTTAATATAATATTGCTTCGGGATGGAAGTAGTTGTGATTCCTGGCTATGAATTTGTATTTGAATCTCATCACTTTCGTTAATAGCGGTAATATTAGTGGGACTAAAATAGTGATATTCATACTCTGTAACTGACTCCGAAAAGGCAGTATCCTCAGCGACGTCTAACGGACCCATTTCTATTAACTCGATATCCCAACAGTTGGAGGAAGGATTTGTTAGCTAGTGTTAACTGTTTGACACTACGTGTTGAACTGAAGGATTTGGTTTTAGCTTTTGTTTTAATACTATGTTTGGGTCCACTAAAATCAAGCCCCATTATTTAACGGGCTCTGATATGCAGACGAACCGATAGCTCTTCTCCGCTATTATCGATTATATTCCCTTCCTGGTCCAGTAACTTGACAGTGATGTTGTTGATTGATGTTGTATGTTTCAGGGGCATATAAA
This sequence comes from Ectobius pallidus, assembly GCA_964059195.1. Lineage (NCBI taxonomy): Eukaryota > Metazoa > Arthropoda > Insecta > Blattodea > Ectobiidae > Ectobius > Ectobius pallidus. The sequence continues at coordinate 181,565,660 of CAXKWD010000003.1, read as the reverse complement.
TTAAATTCGATGGCGCTAAAGATATCTTAAAGCCAGGTGCAACTGTCGGAAAGAATTCATGTAATGTATGAGTCGGATTACCATTCATGAATGAGCCCGTCGCCAAATTGCACTCGACTCTTATAACGTTTACTGCAAATATATTAGGAGGATACGTTGATTGGACCATATTATTATGTAAATATTTTTCTCTTTCATTATCCTCTGAAAAGGTAGTATTAAATCCTAGAACCGATCCCAGAGAGTTCGGTACTTGAAATGTGATCGGCACTGGCGATGTTAATTCCACCTTTAATGTGGAAGCATTGGTTTTTAAATAAAATCCTCTAAGGCCTGTTGGCTTGTTTTGTACCATATGCATTTGCTTTTCTATTTCGGTAATCATTGCAGCCTCAATATCATCAATTTCATATGTGCCCGTAGGAATATGAAGTGTGTACTTTTTCACGGCAGTATCGGGACGGAGATCGTTTCCGTCCTTGAGTTTTATAGCAAAACTGTTATTCTTATCCGTAATATTAGGTATTGCGTGATAGGTGTTTAAATTAAGTAATGCTATTTCATATGTCAATGAAGGATCCAGATCTATAGGATGATAATCCTGTGATAAAACTGTCAATGCTCCCGTGAGCGTAAATACGTTTGATATCATGATGCACCTTTAAGAGACTGTTTTACAATATTTCGGAACATGCCTTTTATAACTAGCAAATTGTGGGCGAAATGATTATAATAAAAATGCTAAACACAAATGACCGCAGATTTCCGTATCAAAATTTTGATATGAATTAGCATTATATTTTATGCTCACCCGTCGTAAATACTTAACAATTTCTTTAGGAGGAGGTAAATTGCCAAACGAGTCGAAATAATACGCATATCGACCATCCTTTTTAATTGCTACCCAGTGTGTTCCTGTGTTCAAGTGGCTATCTAAATTTACTATGACATTCTCTTTAGGCCAAGGTTTTCTGGGCAACGTATCGCGCATGAATACGCCTCTAAAATTAGGTATGCGTAATTTTTTTACATACTTAAGAATGTCGATATCAGTTAGGGCTTTTTTTTTAGCTTTATACACCTATTTTTTAAACCCGCACCTTTTGGATATGGACGTAAATATAAGCCCTTTCCCTTGAATTTGCTATCCAAAACGTTACCTAGTTGATCGGCATCATATGCTGACAGTTTTTTAAAAATCGGATCTATGACCCCACGTCCTTTTTTACCTAGTGCGATAGCTTCCATTGTCTGATTATGACGTTCGGATTCTTGTAACGATTTTTTATTTTTTTTTGCAGTATTTACAGCATTTGCAATAGCTGCACTCCCACCGGCTAAACTACCGAGTGCCGAAATCCCGGCCAATATTGGAAGTAGCGGTAAAATACCACCTCTCTTGGGAATTTTTAGAGTCCTTCTTTTAGGATTTTTACTTCGTTTAATTGTTTTTTTAGCTACCATCATTCGATTAATTTGCTGAGCTTGTACTTTTGACGTTTTTCTTTTGCTACTCATTTTTTTTACCCCAGCTCCCATTTTTACTTTCCCTTTCATTAAATTTGTCACTAATAATGCTGCTGCCTTTTCTTTAAAAGAAGCGTCGGGCGCTTTTACACGTTCCCAAGCCCTGTTAGCAAGTTCTAAATCGGCGATGTGACGCGATGATTTGTCGGAATGCTTTCCGTATGCAATATCGTGATGTTTGCAAGCCTCATCAAGTTTATTTATGCCCGTATCTCCTCGTGCCAAGCGACGTTTTAGTTTTGTTCCCGGACCACAAAAGTTATATCCTGGTATGTGTAACTCGAGTGGAAGCTTGTTTATGATAGTGTTTAAAACTCCTTTTCCAGAGGTCCTTCTCCGAACACGTCCTGACATGATATGAGCTCCTGTTGCGTGCGATGTGGATACTTATCTATTTCTTTCTACCAACATTACAGCATAATGTACAAGTTCCAACTTGTTCCTCTCCCCATCATAGTACAATCTTTCTCCTCCTCCTCCTCCTCCTCCCCCTCCCCCTCCTCCTCCCCCTCCACCTCCTCCTCATGTCACGTCCCATCTTGATACTCCTCCTCCTCCGCAATCACAAGTCAGGTTGGCCGAGTGGTCTAAGGCGCCAGACTTAAGTTCTGGTCCCCCGGAGGGGTCGTAGGTTCAAATCCTGCACCTGACAATTTTTTTTTAGGTCGTATGAAAGATATTAAATATTACGTACACTTTCCTTTACACATCAGTTTCTAACACATCACTCTACGGCAATGTTCGTATGTGGTATTTGTAAGGCTGCTATAAAGCGGAGAGATAACTTCAAACGACATGAACAATATTGTCAATCCAAAGAACTGAACTTCGGTACACTACCGGAAAAGCAGAGCATATCCCTACCGATAGCAAATATATGCACAACCCCCCAAACACATGAAGTTAAGCATTCCGTGCTGTTTCCAAACACAATAAGATGTATCATTGCAGGCCCGAGTGGATGTGGGAAGACGAACTTGTTACTGAACCTAATTTATCATCCAAATGGGTTGAAATTCAAGAATATATATATATATATTCACCCACGCTGTATCAAAACGCATACAAGAATTTGGATGATGTTTTAACACGTACGCCGGCCATCGGATACTACAAATTTCACACAAACGATAATACAGTTCCACCGCCTGCGGAAGCGAAGTCTCATTCGCTATTCATCTTTGACGATGTTGCTTGCGGTCCTCAAAAAATGATGCAGCAATACTTTAGTATGGGAAGGCATAAGCATATTGATGTGTTCTACTTAATGCAGACATATTCCAAGATACCTAAACAATTGATAAGAGATAATTGTAACTTTATCATTCTCTTTCAAATGGACCTTATGAATCTAAAACATGCCTATGATGACTATGTTAACTGTGATATGTCATTTCCACGTTTCCAAGAAATATGTAGAAAGTGTTGGTCTGCTAGTAAACACGGATTCATTACCATCAATAGAACAAAGGAAAAAAATAAAGGTAAATACTGTTTAGCTATAGACAACAATATAAACATTGACTCTGAAGACATCGAATCATAACTACAAGGAAGTTTGAATGATACACACGTACACATATACACGCACGATATGAGTTACATACGAGAGGGGCAACAGTTTATCTGTAGAGACAGATCGCTATATCCACGTCCGTTTATTACGAGACGGAGAAATATGTATCCTACTGAATCCTTCCACATGGACATCCATGGAAATGTTGTATTTGACAACGTGCGAATAACTGGAGTTGCTGATCCCGAGGAAGCATATGACGTTGTGACGAAAGGTTATGTGCTAAAAGAATTGGAGGAAGTTCAGAAAAATCTATTATCGAAACTGAATATCGATATCAATGGTAATAATAATATCTTGAGTAAGGATGATCAAAATAACATAGTTTTTAACAACGTGCGGCTAACACAAGTAGCACCGCCACAATTACAAGACGATGTGGTAACAAAACAATATCTTTTAGCACAGCTTCAGAATCAAAGTCATACGTTTGTTACTAGTGATATTCTTACGACCCTAGAAGGACAAATTTCAAGTCTTGTTCAACAAACGTAAATTCTAACTGAAAAGCTGGAAGTAATTATGAATAAGTTTGATACTATGTATCAAGTGAACTTTAACTACATCCAGTCCATCCAACATCAGAACAATGATACGAGTGCTTATACCCTGAGCACTGGAGATGATTATTTCAGTTTCCCAATAAATTGCGAACTGTTGGATATATATATATCCCACCCAAGCATTCCTTCTGAGATTGTATACATACACTTGAACGGTAAGGACCTAATTTTAGATGACTCTCCAATTTCGCTTACTACAACGGATCAACTATCTTTTCACGTAGCTGACAAACGTCATAAAGAAATACATCCGATCTTCCTAACAATTATAAGTCGTACAAAACTTGGAAAATACGATTATCCGAACAAATATATATCGTAATATTTGACGGCATTATTTACTCTTCATAGAGATGTTGCTCAACGAACATCAAAAAAAGTCCTGCGCGACATCATCCGTCATAGCAAAAGTATAAAACAAAAGCTTCTTGCATTACAGACACAGGAGCAGGATGATTTCAATATGAGCACGAAGTCCTTACAGCCCGTCATACTTCCGCTGAAGGAGCTGATCAATTTACAGAAAGGAGGTCCGCCTAATGAATCTATCACACAGGATACTGACACAGATAATACGAAACAGGATGATGGGGAAGAAGAACCATATGCTGGGCTGGTCACGCCTGCACACACGCCTGAAAAAAAAACTGGACTGTCCACCTCTACATATACACCTGAAAAAAATAGACCTGCGGATGAAGTGAGAAGTGAGGCGCTAGTCGACGATTACTTGAATCCGTATATAAGCCCATCGCATGATATGAAAGGAGTTGATAGAGTATTTGGACCGACATATGAAGACGGTTTATTGAAGCTTGGAAACGTGGAATTAGTATTTAATCCAACTGGGGACATTCTACTGGCAAATGATAAAACATACAATGTAACACATGGGCTACTTGAATTAATATTTAGAGTAAAACCCGAACATTATACTGATGATGACTTGCGGAACTATAAAGCTATTTTAGATGATTCGAACGTGCATAGAGTAGGACATGCGAAAGATGGACCTGTTATGGTGTCATTTCATCGCAAATTTAAAACTATTATCGCTCCAATGTATAAGGAAGAAAAGACAAAGACGAAAAAAGGCGGTCTCATATCTCCATGGAAGGATGTGCATATTAATCATAAGATCGACTATAAGTACTGGAGCAATCCTAACTTATTGGTAGATAGACTTAAACTGTTGATAGCTTCGTCTCAAGCAGGTAATACCGCTCATGATAACGAGATAAAAGAGATACTGGGGGAATTAAAATTAAAAGGATATATATCAATATGAGCAAGCATGCAATTGCAGGTGAACTCCATAGGTCTGCAAGAAGAACATTTGATAGAAGACATGTTATTACGAAAGGTTTATATGACTTATTTCAAAGTGATTTAATGGACATGACATCGTATGCTAAGCAGAATAGAGGATTCAAATACGTTTTGGTGGTAATCGATGTATATTCAAAATATGCATGGGCAAGGCCTTTGAAGGACAAGTCGGCACAACAGGTTACGAGTCAGATGAAGAGTATTCTACAAGAACTTCCTACGATGCCAAGAAATTTGCAAACTGATAAAGGAAAAGAATTTTATAACAAGGACTTCCAAGCACTAATGAAAAAGAACGGAATAAACCACTACTCCGTACATAGCACGATGAAGGCTTGCATAGCAGAACGTTTTATAAGAACTTTAAAAAGTAAATTATTCACTTATTTTTCTGCACAGGGGTCCTATAAATGGATTGATATATTGCAGCATTTTGTACATCAATACAACCGAACAGAACATTCTACAATTAAAATGAAACCTATTAATGTTACTAATAACAATTTACTTTCTACAATATTCAGCTATAAGAATACGATGAAACGTAAACCTAAATTCAAAGTTGGTGACTCTGTACGTATTTCGAAACATAAAGCACTCTTTGCTAAAGGCTACCTACCATCATGGACTACTGAACTCTTTAAGATTGCTAAGGTGCAGCTAACACGACCTGTGACTTATCTGTTGAAGGATTTTCAAGGGAATGCAATTACTGGTGCTTTTTATAATGAAGAACTACAAAAAACTAAATATCCTTCTACTTATTTAGTGGAAAAAATTTTGAAAAAAAAGGGGAATAAAGTATATGTACAATGGTTAGGTTTTCCAAGCGACCAAAATTCTTGGATAGATATAAAAGACATAGTTGATTGAATGGCAATGTTACAATGAATGTGCTTGAATAAAATACATTATTTAATCAAAAAATTGTGTCTTATTTCAGGATATAAATGGAAAGGTTTATATTTTTCTAGAACTCCTATTTCCCAATACTTCTTACAATGAGCCTATTCATATGTTAAGGATATTGACATGGACTCGTAAATGAGAAGGCAATATAAGTAACTTTTTTTTATTTATTAATATGTACATATTATATAACTTTTTTTGCATCAGATGTATTCAGCGGGGAGCTCCATCAAAGGATCGTAATATGTCTCTCCCGATCTGAAACACAGATTGATGAGGAATTTAGAACTACTATTTACACATAATAGGACATAGAGTTAATATCACATATGCATATTTTACTTACTGTGAAACATATTTGTACGAACTCCATACATGTCTCGTTGCATCCCCGCGTCCAAATATCGGCCCTCCCCCGCAGTGGGCCGTCACACCTGGTGGTATGGCGACGGCCATTACACTCAACGAGGTGGTGCTCGGCGCCATGTTGCCCCATGAGATGGCCGCAAGAGTATTCCACCTCCATTGGATTAAGATTTAGCAAATGTTCGTATGCCGCCCGAGCCTCAGGTGGTGATGGCGGCGGCGGTGGGTGGAGTTCGGGCGGTGGTTGTACCTCGTTGAGGTATTGAGGCTCGGGCGATGCCGGCGCCGGTGACCTTGCCTCGGGGAATAACTCCGGCGGCTGCGCATGTTCCCCTTCTAGTACCTCAGGAAGGGGTGACTGGGCCCTCTGCGGCGGTGGTGCCGGTGGTGATAATACCCTATAATAAATTGAGATAACACTCGTTAAATATGAATTTCAATTAAAAAAAATGTATGTGTAAGTCGACTGATATGTGTTGGTTCTAGACTTTATAATTAGAGTAATTTCTACTATTTAAATATAATTTTTTAATGTATGATAAACATTGTTCTGACTGTTAAAATGGAATTAAAATGGTGGAGACATTATTCAGGAAACTTTTTATTCCTATAGAATTTTATACTGCTAAAAATGGTATTAAAATCGAATCATCTGAAATGTTTTAATACTTAATAAATATAAAATATAATAAAATATAATAAACTGTTGAAATGGAATTAAAATGGTGGAGAAATTATTATATAATTTAGCTTGGATGTATACATTAATATACAATATTATTACTTACATTAGTGTCGGCGAATACGGCGACGATGGCTCGTCGCTAGCGCTTCTTGGTATTATCCTTAAGTCCATCTGAACTGAAGAGTAGTATTACCAATGATATTTTTGTATTTCTCCATTACCGTATATATAGCGCTCCTGACTGTTAGGTCGTATTTGCACATATCCCCCACTTGAAATATTTTGACCAATAATAAAAGTACAAATCCCACCAAGGATCGGGAAAACCAATAGCAACTCGTGAATAGGATTCAACCAATTGGAACAACCGCGGCTCGTGCATGCGCGCGCACGTCTCTTCTTATACCACACAATGCAGAAACCTTGAACAAGTCCACTTAGGTCAATGCCAACTTGTCCTTCCAAAATTAACATACGTGGCCGCTTGCTAACTACTTCATACAATGGATCCATTCATCAGTGCCGACATGAACACCTGCACATATAATTAACTTAAATGATATCCCAACTTGTCCTTATAAGCATCCTAATACGGACATAACGGGCAACGCCCAAATTAACATACATCGGCCAACGCCTATCATAAATTTTCCGCTTAGGTCACATACGGACAACGCCCAAAACAATAGCTCGATTCATCAATGACAACATGAACACCTGCACATATATATTAACTTAAATGATATCCCAACTTGTCCTTATAAGCATCCTAATACGGACATAACGGGCAACGCCCAAATTAACATACATCGCAACAATTACTCCATCCATCATTGTCAACATGCACACCTGCTCATATAAATTAACTTAAATGATATCCCAACTCGTACTCCAACCAAACAATGTGAAAACCTTGAACAAACCAGTTCAGGTCACTGACACATGACACATGCGCCGCGCCACCATATGGTCAGGTGACCAAAAAAATGTGGCCTTTCATGGTTGATGTACCAGTTTCTTTCTACTAGTTAAGTCCACCATCCTCAAAAATTTATATATGTCCATAGAGTTATAGATAAAGATGTTCTCTACATTTGTGTTAAGTCCAGTAAGTCATATTCAAAAGTGTATAGTAGTTATGGATGTGTGCATCATGGGTTTATCCATCTCTAAAGCGATGTTGGGCAGGTAAAGTGGTTAAGTCACTAATTCTCAGTAACAAGAAAGTGGATTTAACTCCCTTTGCCTGCACACCCAAAAATTATCAGATGGCTCTTATTTATTCCAGGTTATTGTGAAATTCAGTGTAGGTTACATAGTTTGAGGTTTAAGTAAAAATTTACATTATAAAATATGTTTTAAGTTATTTCAATTTTCATTAATTAATTCAAACAATTTTCAAATTACTGAATCTTAATACAAAATCCAAGTAATTTCCAAAAATATTGTTTCTATATGGACGCATTGATATAGGTGAAGAGGAGGTGGTATCGGACAGCATTTGGTATTGGACCAGTTTTGTGGGTGATGGCAGTGGCTTAAAAAGAGTGAACATTGTATTGAGCCGAGAGACATTGTTGTTTGTTGTGAGTGGTATTGATTTTTTCTTTTATATGGGTATTGGTTGGCGTGAAGATAACTTTGCAAAGCAGCAATAAGAAGAACAGTGAGTTGTGTTACATTCTCAGGTCATTATCAGAACTGCTGGTCTTCAGGCTAAAAGCTATGGATTAAGAATTTCATTCTGTTCTTCTTGGTTCAGTTTTGTTTTTTCCAAGGTGTGCGAATTGGGTGGTATAGGACATGAAACTAGCGGGTTGTATCGGACTTCATAATTGTTCATCCAACTGGTGGTTCTGTCTTTTGGGATGGGAAAGATAAGAGGAAACTGGGAAGAAGACAACAAGATGTTAGCCGTAAATAGTGTCAGGGAGAAGGAAGTGACTATTTGAGAGCTTTTATCCTATCTACTGGTGTCCTTTTCTTCTGCGTAGCATTTGCAAAGACAGGGTGTATAAAACATGTACAAATCTGGTGGGAAATGCTTTATTTCAGAAGTGTGACATTTGCATAAAGGAGTAAAACAGCAATACTTTGTACTTTTAACATGGAGACAAGTCTCTTTTTTTTTAAAGAGTGGCTGTCTGATACCACCCTCCATTTTTCAAATCTACAAAAATGTAACAACTTTTTAGTTTTTTATGCTGATTATATTTTTTAGTTTCAGTTAAATATATCTAAATAAATATTTTGGTATAAGAGTATAAGTGGATTGCAAATTTGTTTCAAGTTTAAAAAAAGCTACGTCATAAAATCCTAAGGTGTCCGATCTCCCACTACAAAGCAAAAAAGCATAACATTTTCGTAATTCAAGTATAATATTCTCAAATTGGAGATGAAATATTTTTTCGTATATCATGAATTCAAATACATTTCACTGAAGAATCTCTATATTATCATTATTACAAAAACTAACCTATTTTCTTTTCATTTATAATTCCAGAGACGACAGTTTCTACTTCGCCTTGCTCAACAGCTCCCACCAGAATCAGAGTCTCCAATAAGCAGAGAATGGCCACCTTGTCACAGGAGATTAGCTGAAACCAGTCTTCTTCTAAGGCGAATACACCACAAATGGCGAGTTAGTATATGATTACTCAGTTCTTTTGAAATAAAATAGTCAGCATGGGCATGAGCTGTGGGATAAAGGACTCAGCCTTCAGTCCATTAGGGCTTTGAAATTGCAGGGTACCCAAAAATGTAGGATATTTAATTTACAGATAATATGGAGTTACATCAATAATTTGTAATGAAGTCAAAATTATTACATTCTGTAAACACTATCACTTGTACATTAGATTTGATCTTTCATGCATTTTTGTTCTTTTATAGCTATTAAATACAACTACAATGCACTGTTTTCAAGATATGAGTTAAAACAAGAAAAAGTTACCTTCTCATCTTGTAGGTCTGGGGACTTCTAGTATGTTTACCTCCTAACTACTCCAAACACAGCCCTAAAATAAAAAATTCTGTTCCCGATTATGTGTTCTACAGCCTTTAATCGAATGGACTAGGAGATCTGTAATTTATGGTGTCCACAATATTTGTAGCATTTGATTTATGGTTTGGGAGAGAACCAAAGAGATGAAAAAATCATCACGTTTGGCTAGGGTTGCCATACCACCAACATAAAAATTAATGACATTTATATGTGTCAACTTTCTGGATCTCTGTTTGAAATTCTTTTTGTGTCATCTTAATAACTATGTGATAAAAATATAAACAGGAATCAGGAAACATCCATATTTACTCATTCTGTCTGTCAAAGGATAAAATGAACAAGCAAAATCAAGAGAGCACAATTATTACATTCATCAACACCGCAAAGAAAGGAAAGTATAGGAAGATTGGAAGAAGGAATCAAAAGAATAAACGAACTGGGAGTGCCAGTATCATAGACTATCATTTCTTTTTTATTTTCTTGCAACTTAGGAAGTAGGTTTACAAACTCTAAAATTAGCACATCAGAGATTACAAGGTCTTTCTGCATTGTTGAAGAGCATATTATTTATTTTTTTATATTTTTATTCGACTTGAGCCTCTATGGACTGTGTGTTAAAACCAATCTCATTTTCAGTATCTGTGCCTTGTTCGTTTGCCAGCTTTGACATCCTGCCAGTATCTGTTGAGCCCATCGATTACTTATTATTTATTATTTTTCATTAATGCTCACAAAATTCAGGACATTCTAACAAATTTTAAAATTCAGTCTCTTTCTTGAAGCTAAAATTAAGGAAAATCTCGCTTTTTCAGAATGTATTGCAACTCTACATGTGGTATTTCTTTCTTGTTCAAGTAAAGTTGACTTTTTTAAAAATTCACTTACAAAAGATCCCAGTAAGCCAACGAGTCACATTAGGGACAATATTACATGCTTTGAAATTATATTAATGTAGTTACAACAGTTTACAAGAACGTAATTGAGGAGCGTTTTTTCAAAAGCCGATAACTGCAGGTTTTAACGAATTTGAGATATATATTGTTTCTTATAGTTTAAGTAGCTGCCTTTCCAATGGTTATACTGGTTTTTTCATATTCCGACATATGTTCCACTCAGAAATGGTAGAAAAAAGGTAGTTTTTGCAAAATCCGATATCTGTGGTTAAGGTGTTTTTTTAAAATCCGATATCTGTGGCAAATAAAGGATAGGAAAATATTTTCATATGGCAACACTGACCATTGCATTAATTGTTGGTACCTGATCATAGCTACATGCCCCCTGTTCAGGTACTTTGGAGAATAGAGAAGGATTAGATGATTGAAGAAGACATTATTTCTCCTCAACTGTGACATAATGAAGAAACATGTAGAGGTACAAATGCTTGATCAAGCTTGGAAAATACGGGATTTTAAGAAGGCACTGAGATCCCTATTATCATTTCAGATTTCGGCAGCAAATGTTATTTCACTACAAAGGGAAATGTTAAAAGGGAAAGTAAAAAAGTGTTTTTTTCAATCTACTTATTTTGGATCAGACATTGAATATGAAATGCTAAAAAAGGTGTTAAAACTTAAAGTGTTTGTGGAAAAAAATGAATTTCCCAAAGTAAACCATGTGTTGGAAAAACGGGATGTTGAAAAACTAATGCAGTACTTTTCAGTCCCTGATGATGCCAAAGCATTTTGTGCAGATGTGATGGCTGCAACAGATAAATGAATGGAACACTTTTAGCAGGCTATGTACGAGGCGCGTCCATAAAGTAAGTTTCTCTGGGACCGTTTACAGAAACAAAACACATTTTTGTGGACATATATATTCCAACAGATACAGGAAGTGTTCAACTATTTTTCAACATATTCACCACCAGAATTGAAACATTTGTCTTACTGTGGAACCAACTTTTGAATACCTATGTAGTACAAGTTCGCCCCCAGGGATTTTAACTACTGCATTTTCAAGCATTTTCCCCTCTCTGTCATTCCCTGTCATTTCTTGAGGTTTAGGAAAAATTGGAAATCACTGGGAGCGAGGCCCGGGCTGTAGGGTGGATGTTTAAACACCTCCCAGCAAGTCTCCTGCAGAAGTTCAGCTGGGAAGTGTTTAAACATTCACCCTAAAGCCCAGACCTTGCTCCCAGTGATTTCCATCTTTCTCTACACCTCACGAAATTAAAAAATTGACAAAGAGGCAAAGGTGGTTATCACACAGTGGTTCCAATCCCAGGCGGCAAACTTTTACGACACAGGTATTCAAAAGTTGGTCCCATGGTATGACAAATGTTTCAATACCAGTGGTGAATATGTTGAAAAATAGCTGAACACTTCCTGTGTCTGTTGCAATAAATATTTCCTTGAAATTGTGTTTTGTTTCTGTCAACAGTCCCAGGAAAACTTACTTTATGGATGACCCTTGTAACAATAGATTTATACTTAAAACTGTTTTGAAATCAATATTCAGATTTATTCTGGGTCCTTCATCAACAATCACTTGTTTTTAAATATCACTGCATTTGTTTAGGTGACCACTGAGTTCCTTAAATGTTTCTATTCAATAGTATTTCTGTTTTTTATGTGTATTCACGTTGAACAGTGGTGGATGCAGGGGGGATAGGGGGTTACATCCACCCCCCCCTTGAAATTTGAAAAAAGGCTATATATGTACTCTAAGTGGCCAGTTTTATAAACTAATTGTGTATGTAAGTTGATTAATTTTTTTAGTATTCTTTCTACCTATTCAAATCCCCCCGAAAAAATTTCTGCATCCGCCACTGACGTTGAATGTTAATATTTCTCAAGGAATAATGTTTGTACTTCTTAAGAAAAACGACAGGATAAGCGCTGCATATCTATATGGAGTGACATATACATTTTGTAATTGCCTGAAAATATGCCCAGATATAAACACTTGCAACAAATGGAAAAAATCCTCTTTAATAATATACAGAGTGGCGCACGAAATGTCATACCATTTATTTTACACATAACACATATTAATTTTTATTATAGCTATATATAGAATACATAGAATTGATCATTAGGATATGGAAATTTGTCTTAAATGCAGAGTGTGTTCAATATGATCGCCGTTTTGCCTCACAATCTCTTGTAAACGAACCCTTACATTCGTCACCACTTTTCGACACAAGTCTTCAGATAACGCATGGCACAACTCCATTACTTGCGCTCTGAGCTGTTTCCCAACTCTGCAGAAGCCCTTTAGACGGGCTTCGAGTCAAAGCAACGCGAACCGCTTCAATATTTTCAGGTGTACGAACACTAGCCTGTCGCGACCGCTTTTTTTCCAACACAAACTGCTCAGTTAGTCTGTAAATTGCCTGCTTGCTAGGATCCCATCTTGTATTAAAGTGAGCACGAAAATGTCTCTGAGTAAAAACTACACTCTTCGTTTCGGCGAAAAACAGAACAACTTTCACCTTACGTTCACCATTCAAACGCTCGTTGTGCGCCATTTTACAAACTAATGTTTGTGTTCGTTGTCATGGTGAAATCCGACATGTGATGACACCTATCGGATTTTCCATGAACTTCGGCTTACACTATCACTGTTAGAAACAGCAAAACTGCTATATTACAATATTTATGCGATAATTAAATGGTATGACATTTCGTGCGCCACCCTGTACAATTAAAAGTTAAATCTGCAGATACAGTATATTGTCCTGTGCAGATATCGGATTTTGTGAAAACTTTGAATATTTTGAGCTGAAATAAACAAAATTATATTATTTTTCTCTAAATATAGGTATTGGTATCATAAAGGTGTTAGCATGTACATTTTTATAACAAAAACACAAATAAAAATTCTCTAAAGTTTCAAGTGTAAGCAAAAAAAAATTGAATATCTCAAAACTATACTTTATGTAGATGTCGGCTTTTGAAAAAACGCTCTTCAATTACAATAGAGTTGCATATTGTTTTGAAATATTTAGCTGATCCAGAGCCTGATTAATGGATATCAAGAAAGGTTGTGATCATCTGGACCAGATCCCCAGTGATGAAATGGAAAGAAAAGCGCATTTCTTGTCTGGTCACCCTTGTTCTTATCTGAAGAGTCTTGTGCAAAATGAATGCAGCAACCACCACCATGAATATTCCATTTACACCAATGGCTCCCGTATGGAGGAGAAGGAAGAATATCTGGTTGGATGTGCTTTTGTGGTGTACATTAATGATTTCTTTCATCTTTCATCAACAATACAAGCTACAACATTCTTTTCTTTCATCCCTATAATATAAAGCCACATGGCTGACTCACTCACTCACTCAATCACTGACATTAATGTTTGCCCACTTCCAGATGAGCTAGATACTTGAAATTTGGTACACATATAGCTTTTAGGCTGTAAACCACAAGGAAATTCCAAAACGTTTATTTTTTTAATTTTTAGCCCTAAAAACCCCTGAAAAGGGCTCGGTTTCCATGGCAACGGTAGACAACAATATTACCTACAGTGTTCACATAGGGCTTGGGAATTTGCAATACGCTTTGACAAATCTTTAGACATGCTACCGATAGAAGTAGTTTCTGTAAACCAAGCAAGGTGACTCAAATGATAACGTCTTGAACTTGCATTTGACTGGGGGTTTGGGGGCCCCCCATCAAGCAAAGCAAGTTAACAATATAAGCTTGCTCCTGGATGTGCAATTTTTCAAGCAGAGTTTATAGCTCTAAGCAAGCTGTAGAATGGTCCATCAACACCAGCAAGACATCTCGCATTTATAGTGACTCCCAAGCAGCACTCTTTGCCATTAATGACAGATTCAACCGCCACCCAATTGCAACATCTGTATGGAGAAAACTAAATGAATATCTGAAACATGTGTGCCTCAGTTGGGTAAAAGGACATGCTGGAACTATAGGAAATGAATGTGCAGACCTTCTTGCCAAATCAGCTGCTAAGACAAGAATGGATAATTTTTACTACCTCTGTCCACTGTCATATATAAGAGAACAGTTAAGGAAAGAACTAATACTGAGTTGGAACACTGAGTGGCTAATTAATAGCAATTTCTCCCTGACAAGAACATTCTTTTCTTCAGTGTTTGACTGGTTAAAGTGCAAATACATAGAACCAAATTTTATACTAACACCATTTATAGCTTGGTCATGGAAAATTTGGAACTATCTGGAACAATTAAAAATAGGAACCAATATCTGTATTTGTAATGACACAAATCAGACTGTATCATAATTATCTTATATTTGAATGCTCTGCTTTGGAAGTCCCAAAACAAAAAATTATTACTCAATTAGATTATTGCAAAAATAGATTTGAACAGCCTTTGACACCTGTTTTGCATAAGAAATGCTGCTACAAGATGTTATATGAATATTAATTTTTTTTTTAAGAAACTTTGATTTAATATTAGTATTTGATTGTTAATTAAGTTTATTCATATCTGATATATTGTTAATATGTAAGTATAGAAATTACAAGTATGTCATACTGAATTATTTTCATAAACATCGTGACAATTACAAGTCAGAATCTCACGTACATAACACGCGAAGGAATCAATTTAATTTATTACTTGAACCGAAAAATGTTACAACTGCTGGAGCTAAGCACTGTTCAAGTTTTGGCCCAAGACTATTCAATTCATTTATTACCAACCATCCTGATCTAAATAGCTTAAACAACAAACAATTTAGGTCTAAAATTAGAAAATTTATATAATTATTACTTCTGTTTTCTACTATTGCCGTTATAACATTTTTCATATTAAAATTTAAAATTTGGATAGAACTTAATTTTTTTTGTTTTTTACTAAAATTTGAACAAATAAATTGTTATGTATTAATATTGTATTACCTCGTACCTTTGTATTGTAAAAAGAACATGTTCTAACCTTTTATACATGTATTCTGTCATACTTCTCTAAATTTTGTATTGTTTTAAGTAATTATTTAGTATAAGTTTTTCTCATATATAGAACTGAACCACCCCCGAACACAAGCTCTGCTTCTTCGGGTGGTGTATCAACTTTTTATGTATATTTTTCGTGTAATTTGAAACAATAAATTGTAATTGTAATTGTAATTGTAATTGTAATGTAAATTGCATTAATTGTACTGTAACTAAAACCCTAGCGTACCGAAAGGTGAAATAGGGTTATTATATTTGGAGATTAAACAACAACAACTATATCACTAAAATTTATTTACATCATTAAGTTAATCAATAGAAATATCTTCAGCTTTTTTAATAAGTATTTATGTTTATATTTATTTATAATTTATTGTGAAATTTCTTTAAAAAATCTTTTTCAGATCATATTTTAAACCTATAAGTTCACAAGTAACTAATTGTGAAAAAGTTACAAAAATCCTTATTTTCTGTCTTAAGTTTGTTTACTATTTAATATACTAAGTTATAAAGACTACTCCAGTATATTTTATACCCAATCAAGTGGAAGAATTCCTGATTGCTCATATAAATATTTTAATTGGTGTTAAATAATGATAGCCCAATTTTGAAACACTTTTAGCTAGGCAAGTCTATCTTTTCTGAATGTCCCCAAATATGCAATATGTAAGAACGAACAAGGCAATAAAGATATCTTTGTAGTACTATCATTGTAGTATACCATTGATTGATGCAAGATCACCAAGATGCATCATTCGTCCTAGTGCCATCTTTCCCAAAATAAGGGAAGAACAATAAAACAAAAATATAAAAATGCATATCTGCTCCTCCATTTTTACTAAAACAGCATGTGGTTGGAGAATGTCCTATTCTGTTCACAGAAGTAAGACCATAATAGATATAAATGTTGTAGTCACTATTTATATTGTAAGAATGCACTGAACATTGCTTTAAATGCACGTGGATAGAGTTAGCACAGAATAGCATTGAAAGATGGGCTTATGTAAGCGCTGCAATGAACCTCAAGGCTCCATGAAATAGATAATATTCCTTTAACTATCTTACGAATTGTCTATTGCCATTGAATAAGTAAGTGAGTATGTAAATTTGTTACATGAGGAATTAGTGTTTTATAATAAATTAACACTTTCAATAAACTCTTTTACAGTGTCATAAATACCGTCTAAAATTTGACCAGACTGCTAGAAACAGAATGAGAGAAAAGGTGACAGCTAGTATTATTTTCAAGGACAGGAAATCTTCATATCCTAGAAGGTGAGAAAGAAAAATAAATTATCTCCTATTTTTTAACTACATTAATTAATATTAGAGTTCATTAACTTTTTTTTCTGTGTGTTTCAAGTGTTTCTCATCCATTCCTGGGAGATTACGTTCGCCTTAGACAAAATGTTCAGTGGAAGAAAGCCTGCATTGAGACCAATGACCAATATGTTGTATTTGCAGACATCATAAACAAGATTACAAGATCAAGTGGAAAGGTTAGTTCATAGACTTTCTACATTAGTATAATAAGATAAGCTATGTGTATTTTTTATTTTCTATTATTGGAATACCAGTGGTCATATGGTATACTTTGTCAATCACTGCAATTCTTATCTTTATTCATGTACAATTGATATGAAAATATAACTTTTAGAGAAGTATGAACTTGATATAATAGACCATGGGCTACCAATATGAAACCCTCCCCCCCCCCCCCGTGGGAATTTCCGACACATATATTTCTTTGTTGGTATTGTCATCTAGTTTAAGATTTTAGTTGTTTGCCCCTTATCAATTACAGCATTTAGCCGGAAACCCCGGAAATCCGGAGAAAATGAATTTGTTTTAATTTTTCATTGTTCTTTGCTCCTAATATTCCCAGGGAATTTCTGACTCACACATTTTTGTTGGTATTTGCATCTAGTTTAATGTTTCAGTTGTTTTCCCCTTACAAATTACAACATATCCCCGGAAAACCACGTATATACGGAGAAAATGACTATGTTTTATTTTTTAAATCTTTGTTCTTTGCACCTAATATTTAAAGGGAATTTCTGACTTATATGTTTTTTTGTTGGCATTACCATCTAGATTAAGGTTTCAGTTGTTTGCCCCTTATCAATTACAGCATATCCCCGGAAAACACCGAAAACCACGGAAATCCGGAGAAAGGTACTTAGTTTTATTTTTTAAAAACCTTTGTTCTTTGCTCCTAGTATTCAAAGGGAATTGGTGAATCATATGTTTTTGTGTTGGTATTCCCATATAGATTAAGGTTCCAGTTGTTTTCCCCTTACCAATTACAGCATAACCCCGGAAACCCCGGAAAACCACGTATACAGTAGAGCCTCGGTAATTCGAGCCCCGGTATTTCGAGGTTCCGTGTAATTCGAGCTGGTCTTAAGAAAATTAAAATCAGGCTATCCATAAAACTAGAGTAAAATCCCGTTTTTATACGGTGTCCGCAAGTAAGTTTTACGCACTTCCGAATGTGTTACATTTTGAGCTTTCTTTCAATTTTTCCATGTACAAAAATGCAGGTAAAACTGTCCCGCTTAGGGTTTTTGTTCATAATACACAGAAATAACCTTGGCTTCAGACTGCTAATGCATTTCTATTACAGATTGACAGAAACTGTGAGGTTCGATTTTTCTTTGTCGGGACCTCGTGTCAATCAATTGTATAGTCCAGTTACTCATTGCA
Organism: Ectobius pallidus; assembly: GCA_964059195.1. Classification (NCBI taxonomy): domain Eukaryota; kingdom Metazoa; phylum Arthropoda; class Insecta; order Blattodea; family Ectobiidae; genus Ectobius; species Ectobius pallidus. Next base: position 181,547,108 of record CAXKWD010000003.1, on the reverse strand, counting down.
TACCCAGGCGGCTTCCTTTCGTTAGGAGGAAATGTTTGTCGACAGCTCAACCCATGTTCTTTGTTTTACCGCACCAATCAGCTAGTTACCCCAGCCAATCAAAATCTAAGAATGTCCTGTGGCGGTTTTGACAGCTACTCGTCTACTCCGCGTGGAGTGAAATGCATGGTTGCAAGATCAAGTTACAGTAAACAGTAACACATGTGAATTGAATAAAGCGAAGGAAGAACTGAGGTCAGTGACAACAATGAGAGAATATTGCAACGTTGCTTTTGTTTTGGAAAGAGGAAGCCCAAGACCGATTTAGTCAGATCAGTTAACATAAAGAAACATCGAAACCTTTGAAGCCGACTGGCCATCCAATGAGTAACTGCACTATACAGTGCATATTTCCCCATCCTTTCAGAAAAGAATACTGTATTGTTACAGTAATGGTAATTAAAAGTGTTTTCCTAGTAGCATCGCTTTCTCGTTCCACTTCATTAAGGGTCAGACAATGACTTAATCCTTAAAGGATGCCGATGTAGCAAATTGGAAATGTTTGACAATATATATATACAGGCGTAATACAGGTATGTAGGCCTACTATATTGTTTATTTATTTATTATTTAAACTGTTATTGTGCTCATTAAACATTTATTTGCGATTTACCCATTGATTTAGTGAAATTTCCGTATAATCCGAGTTTTTTGTAATTCGAGGTAGCCTCAGCCCCAATTAGCTCGAATTATCGGGGTTCTACTGTATACGGAGAAAATTACTATGTATTATTTTTTAAATCTTTGTTCTTTGCTCCTAATATTCAAAGGGAATTTCTGATTCGTATGTTTTTTCGTTGGTATTGCCATCTAGATTAAGGTTTCAGTTGTTTGCCCCTTATGAATTATAGCATATCTCCAAAAAACTCCGAAAACCACGGAAATCCGGAGGAATTGAATTTTTAAAAATTTCTTTAAAATCTTTGTTCTTTGCTCCTAATATTCCCAGGGAATTTCTGACTCATATGTTTTTTTGTTGGTATTGCCATCTAGTTTAAGGTTTAAGTTGTTTTCCCCTTATCAATTACAGCATATCCACGTAAACCCTAAAAACCACGAAAATCCGCAGAAAATGAGATTGTTTTAATTTTTTTTAAATCTTTGCTCTTTGATACTAATATTCCCAGGGAATATCTGAATCACATAATTGTTGTTGCTATTGCCATATAGTTTAAGGTTTCAGTTGTTTTCCCATTACCAATTACAGCATGACAAAGAATGGAAAAAATCCTGATGCTGAAGGGGTGAAGGCAATTGAAAACCTGGCAGAACACACTTCATATTCTAATTTGACATCTGTGAATGATAATTTATCTTACGAAACCTTCCACAGTCACACCAAACTTTCTTGACTGGAGTTAGAGAAGGGACACTCGGTAAAACAGCACAATTTTGGAATGGTAATATGGACAAAGTGTTATTGATTTTGAGATTTCAGCGAGCAACTAAAGAAAACAACTTTGACTTACACTTGGCATGTTTAGAAGATATGATTCCCCTTTTCTTTGCATGTGACCATCACAATTATGGCAAATATCTCGTAGTCCATATACTCACCCTTTTGAACCTGCAAGGGACACACTTGAAGCAGAAGAATTACTTCGCAATAACGGTTTCAGTGACCGTAGATCACAAGTTCCGAGTTCTAGAAATTCTGTGGATTTCCGTGGTTTTCGGTGTTTTCCGGGGATATGCTGTAATTGATAATGGACAAACAGCTGAAACCTTAATCTAGATTACAATGCCAACAAAAAAAATATGTAAGTCAGAAGTTCCCTGGGAATATTAGGATCAAAGAACAAAGGTTTTTTAAAATTAAAACGAACTCATTTTTTTCGGATTTTTGAGGTCTTCGGAGTTTTCCGGGGATATGCTGTAATTGATAAGGGGCAAACAACTGAAACCTTTATCGACAAGGCAATACCAACACAAAACCACATGAGTCACCAATTCCCTTTGAATACTAGGAGCAAAGAACTAAGATTTAAAAAATTAAAACAAAGTCATTTTCTCCGGGCTTCCGTGGTTTTCTGAGTTTTCTGGGGATTTGCTGTAATTGATAAGGGGCAAACAACTGAAACCTTAATCTACAAGGCATTACCAACACAAAACCATATTAGTCACCAATTCCCTTTGAATACTAGAAGTAAAGAACTAAGATTTAAAAAAATAAAACAAAGTAATTTTCTCCGGGTTTCCGTGGTTTTCGAAGTTTTCTGGGGATTTGCTGTAATTGATAAGGGGCAAACAACTGAAACCTTAATCTGGATGGTAATACCAACGAAAGAACATATGATTCAGAAATTCCCTTTGAATATTAGAAGCAAAGAACAAAGATTTAAAAAATAAAACATAATCATTTTCTCCGCATAAAAGTGGTTTTTCGGGTTTTCCGGGGATATGTTTTAATTTGTAAGGGGCAAACAACTGAAAACTTAAACTAGATGACAATACCAACAAAAAATATGTGAGTCAGAAGTTCCCTGGGCATATTAGGAACAAAGAACAAAGAAAAATTATATCAAACCCATTTTCTCCAGATTTCCGTAGTTTTCCAGGGTTTCCGGGTAAATGCTGTAATTGATAAGGGGCAAACAACTAAAGACTTACACTAGATGGTAATACCAACAAAAAATATGTGAGCCAGAAATTCCCTGGGCATATTAGGAGCAAAGAGCAAAGAAAAATTAAAACAAACTCATTTTCTCCGGATTTCCGGGGTTTCCGGGTAAATGCTGTAATTGATAAGGGGCAAACAACTGAAATCTGAAACTAGATGGCAATACCAACAAAAAAATATATGTGTCGGAAATTCCCACGGAGGGGATGGGGGGAATACAGTAGCCTACGCTCTATAAGTTTTATATTTCAAATGCACACATATTTTACACTTTTAAATATAATTAATTTATTTTTGCCTGAATATTTAATAACCGGTACTGAGAAAAATTATCACATTTTGTTTTTAATATTATATATAGATGTTTTGTTCAAACGACGTGTTTGTAATTGTTTATCTCTTTCCATAATTTTTACCTTCATATGAACCATTGTCAGGAATGATTGATTGGTATGCTGTGTTCATGGCAACTTGCTTTTAGCAAGCAGCTCATTTTATTCATTAAAATGTTTTCTTCTGGTGTATTTTAAGCCTACAGATTGTTTTTGCTATTTTAGGCATCATATTTCCTTTGAGCATCTGGATATTCCATCTTTTTTTATAAAATAACTAACTGCTACCATACTCCTCCTCCTCCTGCTTGCTGTTGTTTTGCTAGTTTTTCTTTCCTCTGAAATTTCAGACTCTATTTCAGATTTACTATTGTGATCACTAACCTGACTTTCTTCTTCCTCCCCTTCTGATCAATGAAATCAAAATCAGAAGTTTTTAAATGTTTTCCTCTATAAGATTTTTTCTGAATTTTGTCCTGTAGAACAAATTTGAGGAGCAAATAATAAGTGATTATTTATTATTTACAAAGTAATTTTGATAAACAATAATTTTATAAACAGTGATCAGCATGTGAATTTTACTTACATTACTGTTCGCTTAGTTTACTCTGTTAACCAATGATATGCTGACTAAATTAAACTTTAATAATTCTTAATGTGTGACTCCTGTAAACTCTCCACAATGACCGTTGGTGCAAAAAGCGTTGAATACGAAGATACCCCAAGGGTCATTTTCCCATAATGGCCATTTAAGTGTTGGAGATAAGTGACTAACACCAACCAGTTTGAGGGTTAAATTTATGAAAACTGAATTGAATACATTCACTAATAATAAAGATAAATCCTTTTATAGTTTGAAAAATAAAAGTATTTACTGGCAGTGGAGATTGAGTAATTTGACACGGATGAGGTTAGGCTGATAAAATTATCTATCATAAGTGTGGGTAACACTTTGGTGGTAATGAATAAAAATTAAGTAATTGCTTAAGCTCATAGCTTTCTAGCAAAAACAACAGCTTTAGTTTCTAGCATAGTAGTGCTCACCAGAAATTAAACTAGTGCCAAATGTTAGGAACAATATTTTTTGGAGAGCCACAACATTCCCACAGCACAGTACTATTTATCTAAAATTAGTATCATTCATATTTATTCATTCATTGTACAGCCATTCTTTATTAAGATTCATGTTTATATTAATAATTTATTATTATTATTATTATTATTATTATTATTATTATTCCTACTACCACTTCTTATTGGGGTATGCCGTAGCATAGTGGTTGAAGCTCTGCGCTACAAACCAGAAGGTCTCAGGTTCGATTCTTGATGAGGTCATTGAGATTTTTCAATTGGCCTAATCCTTCTGGTGGCATTATGGCTCTGAAGTCGACTCAGCCTCTAACAGAAATGAGTACCAGGAGCGGCCAGTGCGTAAGATTGACAACCTTACCACCTTCATGTGCCGAATGTCCAAAATCTGGGAGCCTCGATCTTCTGGAACCCTCTGGGCCTCCATGGCCTGTATAGAGATCACTTTACTTTACTACTTCTTATTAACGCTTACACATACAGGTTTGTAATTTTAAATTAACTTACACTTATGTAGACTAGTTCGTTAAATTTGAAGGGCATACTCTGCTATTGTTTTGCAAAACATTGTCAGGGCCAGCTGGTCAATTTGTTACAGCTATCCTTAGAAGATTTTACAAGTTAGCGTTGGTGAGACAAGAACTAGGTATGTTTACAATTTATCAACTTTATCTTGCTGAAAGTAATTTCACAAAATGATGATTTTTTAAAAAGACACAGGATTTTATCAGAGCACATGAATTGCTCGCCATGCATATACTCGATATCTTGAGATCCCGACAGAGATTTCCAAACAACACCAACACCGTACAGTGGTTTTACCTCACACTACATTCTCCATTATTGATAATGATGGAACATTTAAAATAGTTCTAATATTCTTTCAGCAACTCTATACCATCCATGCATAACTTAAGTTGGAACTGGTGATTACAAAAAGATCATGCCAGTTGTTCATGCTTTGATGACAAGCAAGTCATTGGAATGCTATACTTCTTTGTTTCAAGATATTAGCAATTTTGCTGGTGATTATGGCTTTCAGCTTTATGTATACTATCCAACTTTGAACAAGCTCCAGTCAATGCTGTAAAAGAGGAATTCCTGAATGCCATTACGAAAGGATGTTTCTTTCATTTGGGACAAAGTGTATGGCAACAAGTCCAGTCATCACGATTGGCAGAAAAGTATGGTGACAAAGTTGATTTCAGTCTAAAAGTTAGAATGATTCCAGTTTTGGCTTTTCTCCCCTTTCATACATCCCTGATGCATTCAACGAACTCATAGGAACTTTGTCAGAAGATGTTTATTTGATTTACAACTGGTTTTAAGAAAATTATGTGAAAGGCAGATGCCAGCATGGGTACAGAAGATCAGAGTCATTATACCTTCCAACATTTTGGTCAGTAGGCCTAACTGATCAAATGGACAAAGGACTTCCTAAACTCAAAACAAGGTTAAGGCTTGGCATCTCCAATCCTTAATTGGCAATTCACACGTTGGTTTAAATACATGTAGGCCCTATACATGATTTATAGTGAAATTAGAAAAGCATAAATTCAAGTGAATACGAGAACCAAAGATGTTATCCACGAATTTCCGTCTATGCCATTAAAAAATCAAAATATCAATTGTGAAAATTGAATCCTTAAAATATACAATTATAAAAGCAATAGATTGATACTAATTTCTTGCGAGGAATGGCTCCCAACATTCAAATTGTAATTTCATTTTGATTTTGTAGATTGTAAGTTGTAAGTTTTAGAAGTTGATTTGTAAGTTTGTTGTAACGTTTGTTTCATTTTCAAGCTAAAAAATAAATAAGTAATAAATAAATAAATAAATGATAGGCTATGTGCCAGTCATTTATTGTCAAGCTGAGAATATTGTTGGGAAATTGTGTTGTCGACAGGGTTGGAAAAAAACATGTTTTTTTTAAAAAAGAACAAAAAAAAACTTTTTTTTTTGTTTAAAACATGTTTTTTTTGTTTAAAACGTTTTTTATGTGAACAACAATGTTGGTTGTTTTAAACGTGTTTTTTCAAAATGTTTTTTATGTTTACAACAATGTTGTTTGTTTAAAAAAAGTTTAAATCATTCATTTTGTTTAAAACAACCATTTTAATGTATAGGGCCTATTATATACATATATATATTATATAAAACGTTTTAAACAAGCTTAAAAAAAACACAAGCACTTGTTTTAAACGTTTTGTTTTAAACATTCCAACCCTGGACTAATAGTTATAAAAATTAAAGATAAAACTCGCCTAACGTTTATACCATAAAGTGCAATGAACAGTTCAGTTTATGTAAATCAAAAACTAAAATCCTGGATCTGAAAAAAACGAAAAACATGAATCATACATTTATGAAAAAAGAATTACAATGTGCAACTACTCAAGTTGCACATTTTTAATAACAGTTTCTTTCTGGAAAAAAAAGTGGACAAACTAAATTTAATTTTTTTTTCTGTTTACAACACTAACAGGGTGTCACTGACTTGACAAAATGTGAATTGTCTTCATAATTAAATGTAACACGCAATTAAAAAATGATTTAAACATATGCTAAAAAAAAACATGTTTAAAACAGATTGTTTAAAACATTTTAAACAAACTTTAAAAACACAAGCACTTGTTTTAAACATGTTTTAAACAAAATTATTAAAATAACTCATTTTCAACAGAATATTAAATATATTTATTACAATATTCCGCCTTTACCCTTGAACTGAAGAACTGAAGATGAACTGAAGATAAACTGAAGATGACGCAGCATACGCCGAAATGCATTTTCAAGATAAGTTGTGTATTATATGTTAAGGGTAAAGGCGGAATATTGTAATAAATATATTTAATGTTTTAAACACTTGTTTTAAACGTTTTGTTTTAAACATTCCAACCCTGGTTGTCGAGCTGTTGTGATGTCGGGCAATCCTTGCCTAGCAAATGAGTTGTCTGGAAGAGTTGTGTCTAATAATAGAACCAAACTAAATTTTATATACACATGACAATAGGTTTCAAACGTTTTTTTTTCTTTCTGGAACTGCATTCCAAAACTCTAAAATTAAGTTATTTTCCTTTCTCTTCAAAAATACCTTGAAGTTCTGAATCTTTCTGAGGTCAATAAGTTTTCTTTTGAGATGTCTAATACCAGGGCCAAAAATTGACAACCCACTTATATCTGTTGTTGTAACTGACCAGGAATTTTCGATTAGTCTGAATCGTCTTCCATATTTTCGATAATCAAATGCAAATTAATTTTTTTCTCTGAGTTTTCGTGAATAATATTCTGAAAATTTGGGAACTAGAAACGTATTATTATGCAGTTTTTATACATATTTTCAGTTTTTTTCCAAGGAAAAAATTGCATTTGTTAGCTGAGTAATAAGTTTTTCACTTGCATTAGAATTTTCGCATCGTTTATTATTCCTGTGTGGGTATTCCTTATCTCAGTTCTTATTTCCTGGCGAAGGTTGAAAAATTGTTCCAGAACCCTTCCCATACTTAATTATGAGGGTTGGAAGTTTAATAGTGACAACACATCTATAAAATCAAGGTGAATTACAGGAAGTTCAAATCACTTTTGCTGGATGTGGTTGGATATCAGAGCAAATAGGAGCCTTCTATCACTATGAATGCCTTCACAGTAACCTGAAGAAATTGAGCTGGTTCTATCAACCAATCTTAAATGAATTTTGGATCTGACAGAAAGCCAAAGATTAAAAATAATTCAATACCTTAAAATTATTCTTGATCCACAATAATATACAATAATATAATGTACTGTTCCAAGATTGGTTAAAAAATTTCACTCATTCAGATGAATGATTTGAGTGTAATGCATGAATGAACCTCCGCTGGAAGGAAGTGAAGTACAAGTGACAGGCTTTGACCAATCTTGCTTCTTTTCGGTATGGAATTATTGTGAATCAAGAATAATTTTAAGGTATTGAATTATTATTAATCAATGGCTTTCTACCAGATCCAAAATTCACTTTAGACCAGCTAATAGAACCATCTCAATTTCTCCTAGTTACTGTGAAGGCATTCTTAATGATAGAAGGCTCCTATTTGCTCTGAAGTAGGCTGGATATCCAACCAATATCCAACAGAAGTGATTTGAACTTCCTGTAATTCACCTTGATTTTGTATATATGTTGCAGCTATTAAACTTCCAACCCTCATATCTAATTTTACTCTGATATATAACATCATCATACTGTGAATTAAGTTCTTTCAGAAAGTCTTTGAATTGCCTATAATTTAGTTTGCAAGACCTATGAAATTGACAATAAAAATTACCTTCTTCATCACAGATTTAAAATTTTCATTAAATGTAGCAAGAGGTTTTCCTGATGTCATATGCAATGATAATATGTTGGCCTTGTCCATCCCAGACACCAATGGGTTGAGCAGTTGAACAATGTTAATTTGAAAGGTGGGTTTACTTGCAACACAACAAAAGATTTTTTGTCTGTCTCCACAATATATAGATTTTTCAAGCAAAAAAGGCTAATAAATTTGACTAATTTCTATTAGGAGTAAATTAGATTTTTATGTATTTATATCCCATTTAGGTGTTTTTAGGTACCACTGAATTAATGTGTATGAATCCTATGGACATGATTCGAGAAAGCGTGTGAATGTTTCCGGCTTTCCTAGTAAGGAAAAAAATAGGTAAAAACCTAAGAATCCGGACACTGGTAATAATAATATGGATTGTAATAATAGTCACATAGTAGATGCATGCATAGTGCCATCTCTGCAGCACCCAGATAAAACACACTTCATTATCCCGATGACTGGTGGGCTCTAGTGGTAGAAACCACAAGCGATCTTATCGAACATGGAAGCCATTGCATCAAGACTAAAATCTTTCACTTGTAGCCAAAATAGATTGTGCTTTGGTGAGTAGTCTTTGTAGAAATATAGTTCTTAAAAAGTAATCTGTTACTTGTGATTCTGCAAGGGTACACATCTCCCTAAGTAATGTGAATGGCTTCTTGTCTCCCAATTCTACCTTGGTGAATATTTTTTTTGCCTTAGGGCAATCAGATTCTTCAAACTCTGTGATAATACTTGTCTTTAAATCTGTATATGGAGGATTACCTAATAAAGGTTTAGAGATGAGGTCTGAATTTAATTCAGCAACTTCACAGTCTAAAGAGCCGAGGATGTAGTGGTACTTTGAATTCATAAATAGAGATTCTACCTGAATAAATCATAATTTCACAGTGTTTTGCCAAAATGGAGGTATTTTCTCAGCTGGGTCTTGTTTCAATGTTTGAAGTTACACTGGACATGTCGTTATGGGCTTAAACACAAATGATAATATTTGGTATATTTCATATGTAGGTACTCACGATCATGTCAGAAGGTCATCAGGTGTAGTGGTATTTATAAAACATTTTATTGAAAACTATGAGGATCTACCCAAAGGCTCATGAAATTGATAAGTGGCACACAATCCAGCAGTAATACGAGAAAATGCAGCCAGGTGACATTTCATACGTCTCTTGTGAGTCATTGTGCCAAACGACTTCATTCTGACTGAAAGCATTTAGTATGTGTGAGTATTTTCCAATGTTGTGTTTTGCTTACACTGTGATTTCACAATTAATGTGAGGGATTCAATGCATTTGCATAAAATTTTGTTTCAAACTCAGTAAAACCTGTGACAACCTTGGAAAGGATGTCAAGATCATTATGAAGCTGATTCCAAAGATCCCTGCAGATCTACAGGCGATTCTGCTCCAGCTAGCACTCAGTTGTAATTCAACAAATGTTGTTGTAGTTCTTCTCATGTTGAGTTAATCACAGACGTCTGCAATGATGTGCCTACGATGTTGCAAGATCACAGCCCAAACAGCAGTGACATTTTTAGTGTAGTGCCATCTAGAATCATCATCTTCATCAACCGATGTTCGGCCATTTTAAACTGCTTGAACTACTCGTAGGTTTGAGTCTGGCCTGGAGCATTGTCTCCAATCAATTTAAGGGTTTCTGCATTGGTTTTCTCAAGCATTGAAACAAAATTTGATGCAGACATGCTGCTCTCTCATGTCTATCATTGTGAAAATTGCAATGTGAGCAACATGCAACAACATAAAAATTATCACAAATGCTAAATGCATTCACTCAGAATGAAACCATTTGGCACACTGACTTACAAGATATGTATAAAGTGTCACTTGGTGGCATTTTCTCATACTACCACTCGACTGCATGCTACGTATGAATTTCTTGAACTTTTGCATAGCAGCTCGTACTTAATGATGATGTGAATATTTCTGCTTCTTCTGTGTAATGGTTGCAACAGTTGGTAAAATGGGGGGGAAGCAAAACATTTAAAGTCACAGAATGTAGGTAATGATAAGTCGCATAAATATAGGTCCTGTGTAGTTTAACGAGCGCATTAATGTTTCACATGTATTCATATCATAATAAAATCTCAGCTTTTGGTATCGGAATATTAACAAAATATTTTTCTAAGTTGGGGTAAGATTCTGTGTGGAATATCAACAAAGCATTGTTCCAATCATTGTAAACAGTTTGTGGACAATGGAAAATACTTTGTTTCCATTTTTCTTTATATCATAATCTGCGTTTATGAAATCAAAGAGAGCACTCCAGTTTTTCTTATTTACTGTATGATTTTATGCAGGCAGTGTTTGAAATATTGATACATTGTTTTACAATCAGTATACCAGTATTATAGATATATCTTAGATCAACTTTTATAGGTAATCCTTTGTTTGCACTTCAAGTTTGGTATGTGGTATGTTGTCATTTAAATATACTGTATTAAAAGATTTTTATTTTACCTTGGCAGTTTGTTCCCATCCTGTTTGTGCTGTCAACAAGTTCTATGCTGATACTGGACCAGCGCACACTACAGATAAAATACCGTGTTCCAGCAGCAGAAATATATCGGCTGTCACTCAGTCCTTACCTCGATGATGTAGCTGTCTTCCATGTTCGTGCTGTAAGTACTTCAAAAAACATATCTGTTGTTTGCAATTATCATGAATTTTTACACATTATATTTTCTTGTTATTTTCTAGGTAAAATATAGAACTACAGTTTCATAAATCATAAGTTTTAATAATTAAACTGGAAAATAATAATGAAAATACTTTACAATGAATTTTGTTCAAGATTAGTTCTTGTAATTTCAGGGAATCGCATATTCAATAAACAAATTTACTCCGAATTAGCTTAGTTACAACCTAAGAGGATAGTTGTGCACTTAAGTGTTTAATTTAGAAGCATGTGTCTTTGGGATATTCAGTTACAATAAAACATAACATATTGTATGAATTGTTTGATTTCAGTAGAACATTCATTCAAAACTAAGACAATATTTTTTAATAAGTTTTTCACTCTTAAACTTCCATTAGGTGCATGGGTTCCGAGAATGCAATAAGTCTTGCTGGAGCTGGTGGACCATGCTATATTTTTCTCTATTTTAATTAAAAATTTAGTTTTCAGTGCATATATTTTGTTTTTATAGTCTTAGATGAATATAATAACATTTTCATGAAATAAATTACACTTATTAATAAAAATATATTATATTTAGGTTTATTATTGATACTTGATATATATTTACAAAGTATTTTTCACTTCCTAATGCTGAGCTGTGACATAGATGCTGTATAAAACAAGCTTGTCAAAGATTTTATTTATAAATTACAATTAAGAAAAATTAGAAGTTGTTGTAGTATAATAATCAACATATAAATCTATTTATTTACTAAGAAGAATCATGGGTAGGCCTACTTCTTCTTTTTTGTTGTTGTAAGAAGACACACAAGTACTTTTTGTATTTATCATGTACATATTTCTTGCAGTATTCTTCTTTCATTTCTTTGTAGCACTGTTGACAACTTCTTCTCTTCCCACTTTTGGTTCTTGGAGCACCTTCTTAATCTTTCTCTGGTGTCTGTTTAAAATTAATTGGTAACATAAACTTAGTTATTTATTTCAACATTACTATTTTCCTCACTGCTCTCTATCCAAACCTATAGTTGTTGGAATTAGCAATCACATAACGTAGTTTCCAGTTCTTTAATAATTCCTTTACTGCAACCAAAGGTAATTTTTGTCATAAATGAAACAACGGTGGAATGATATATGGCAGGGGAAACATTAGCATCCCGAGAAAACCTGCCTGCAACCCCATTTTGTCCACCACAAATTCTACATAGATCCACTGAGATATGATCCTGGGTCCCGGTGGTGGAAGGCAAATGGTCCAACCACTCAACCATCAGGACAGTAAATGGGAATGGAATCATTATAAAATTCTTCAAAATTTTGTTTGCATGTACTTTATGGTACAGCATCATGTTCTATTGAAATTTCACGAGAACACATTCTACAGGAGCAGTTTTTTTCAATTTTCCAACAAAGAGTGTAATTTTTGGTAGCATCGTCTTAGCTCCATACATGTAAGATGAAATAATGTAGAACAGTTTATTGCAATTTCAAAACCATTTTCCACTAGTCTGTATCACAAATAGTTTTCACTTCATGGCCACTTCTGTGAAACGCAACATGTTATTGATGTCCGCTGTTTTGATCACGTGACTCAGACGCAACCCCTAGAGAAGCATCAAGTGATTCGGGAATCCTTAGACTTCATAGAAACTGAAAATCTAGGTGTGTTGCTTTCTTCATGAAGGAGCGTACGGGATGACGTAAGGTACCCTACTATTAGGGAATTCTTCTAAATCCCAGAAAGGTCTCAACTATTCCTCAATATTGTAAGTGCTGATGAAGAAATTGTTTGTGGTGAGATCTTCACCTTGCCCTTCAATGATGTCTTTGCATGACCTGATTCTATCAAACCCATGACTGTGCTGGTGAGGACAGAAAGACCAGCAGTGGTTAAGGTTTCACCATTTGAAAAATAAGGAATTCTTATGAGAAGTTGAATATCATCAGAAATGTTAAATTTAAGATTGGTTATGGAAGCTCATCAGAGATATTCCATTCAGAAGGCTCAAATGAATGGAAGGTAGTTTTCCAGTGGTATGTGGACGTAAGCAGGCAATCAAGCTCGGTTTGGAAGCAGTGCACTTTGGACTTCAAATTGATCTTGATCCTGTGTATAGCCATAAATGGGGTACCATTTATACTATTGATAGCCATGTCACTAGATGTTTTCTGAAGTTTAGACACTTTGCAAGATCTGCACAAAGATGTTTAGATCTGATGACATTCCATCTTTTCTGACACTGAAGTTCTTAAATTGTCACATTAGTGCAACATGATATGCTTGTGTTGATAGTGAGGACATGTAGAGTCACTTGTTGCTAAATGTGACTGTCTACCGGCTCTAGTAGGTGACTTGAGAGTGCATAGACTAGTGCTGGATTTAGGGATTTTGTTTTATTGAATGTACTATCAGTATACAATTCAAGACTTAGATTCGAAGAATCCAGTGGTTGGTTAGTCCGGCATATTCAGTAATCCGGCGCTCTTGAGAAACCGTGTCATATTGCCTTCCAACCCACCGACCACTGCCGGAAGTAAACAGACATGCCTGCTCATGTGCTTTCCTCTCTCAGTTGAGTGTCCTGAAATGGAAAATGCTTTATTCACTTGGTTTATGCAAGAGTATGCCAGGCACATGCCATTATCGGTTGACATTCTATGTGAAAAGGCAAAATATTTTTACAAAAAAAAAAAAAAAAAAAATTATGATTTTTGGGCTAGCGATGGCTACTCCTGATAATCCCGTTTTTTCAGTAATCCGGCGATTGTCTGGTCCCATATATGTTGAATTATCAAAATTCTACTGTACTTGCAAAATAGTGAACGTTTGAGAGACTATTTTACTTTCCCATCCTTGGTAGTTGTGACACTGAAATTTTCTAAAAGCACTTACATGGGACTAATTTCGTAAAGCGGTACTTCTAATTCTAAAGCTTCAATGCCATTTATTTAAGATGATCTGGAACTAATTTAACAAAGTTTGCAACTTGTTACTGTTTCACTGCCCACAGCAGGTAAAGTTAGGAGATTCTTAATGTGAGTTGCTGCTTTGATACTTGTATCATCGTAGCAAAAACAAACTAAATTCCAAGATACTTAAAAGTTTTCACTTATTACAGGCTAGGAATTTATTAATGTATGTGCCTGTCCCTTCAGTGATGAGAGCAGGGACGTATTTAGCTACTTAAGCGCCCCTAGGCAGAGAAAAATTTTTTCGACCCCTTATTTCCACATGAATGTACCACAAAGTAACCTACAATAAGCATTATTGTAACTGAAATAGTAGGCTAATAATAATAGTAATAATGATAATAATAATAATAATACCTGCATGTAAAGCTGTATGTACATATATATACCTGTTTAGTTATACAGAGAAATAAATAAAGATGATGATGATGATAATAATAATAATAATAATAATAATAATAATAATAATAATAATAATAATATCAGAATGTCAGAGTTTAATCAAAGGTGATTAAATGGAAAGAAGAGTTCCAATTTCATTGACAACAACAATGGAACTAGATCGTTGATTAAATTTGAGCGTATTGTTATTGTTATTCATTTCTATTTCATTGTGCATTACATTAGTTTACTATTTTGAAGAGTTATGAATAAAATGTTTAATATATTTAAAAAAACAGTAACAGCTTAAAAGCCGCCCCTTAAAATCTGCCACCCTAGGTATCTGCCTAGTCTGCCTAGGCTTAAATACGGCACTGGATGAGAGAAGATTATGATACTTCTAAGCTGAGTCTAAGGACTCATTGTTTATCACTAGACTTAAAAAGGTGTCCGTGAAACGATAAAAATTTATTATATTACCATCTGCTCCCTCGATTGCATGCATTAGTTTTATTATGAGTAACTTGCTTTTAAGTCTTCAAAACAAGTTGTAGTTTGTTCTAGTGAACCTCTAGTTCAGATTCTTCTTCTTTTATTGATTCTATTTGTATTTGAATACCTCTGTATTCATCCCTTATTTATAACAGACTATCATATTTGACTTTGAATATGAAGATATGACAGACAAATTGTTTATGAATTTCCGAATAGAAGTGAATGCCATTTAATTAAGACCACTAAAATAAAAATACTTTTTAAGCAAACTGTTATTTATGTCTGCAAACTTCAAGACAACCATTTTGCAGGTGTTTCCCCTGCCATTTAACCCATTGACATACTAATATTTTCAAGCAAAAATGGGACAACACCTTTGCATAGGCTTTAGCATGGGAATTTTGTTATTATTTCTAATGAACATCACTTTAGCATAGATTTTAATATCTACTGATTGATACATGCAAAACATTGTTGCCTTTAAGAAAAAGCAACGGTTTTTCAAATAAATATTCATAAAAATTACAAATTTATGTTTTTGCATATCCCTCGCTATGTAATAAAGTATGTAGAGAGCTTCCCCTACCTTAGCATTGCCTCTTCCCAGCCAGATGATGCAATATCCCCGGAATATTCAGGGGTTTGAGAGGCTCTAGATGCCTTTGGAATTGAGGTGGGAGGGCCCAGGTAAAACAAGCAGTGGTTGGCACGCCTGAAAGATGACTGGGCAGAAAGAGCCTCTTTAGTATATTAAAAGAATAATGAAAATTCTGTCTCTAGAGACAATTAATATTAGATACCTCCCACAAGACTGGCTCCACATATACACTGATGGATCTTTGATCTCTAGCGGAAAAGGAGCAGGAGCAGGTGTCACATGCAGCCTCTTCTCACTTTATAGATCTCTTGGATACGAGACAACAAATTTTGATGGAGAGATCACTGCAATAAGTGAAAGTCTTAGGAATCTTTTATACCATATCAACAAATTCAAGAACACAGTCATGTTATCAGATTCTAAAGCAGCTATTCAAACAATTGCCTCCAACTATACATCTTCATCTCAATCAACAAACAAAACCTGATAACGCAATCTCAAGGAAAAAATGGAACTCCCTGTATCAAAACTCACAGATAATTCCTGATCTACCACGCAAATCATCTGTAGCTGCCTTTAGACTGGTGACAGGTCATGACTGCTTATCGAAACACCTGCATAGAATTGGAATATTTCAGTCCCCAAACTGCCCACTGTGCAATTCAAATCAAGAAATGGACTCGGATCATCTCAAAACATGTACTTCAGTGGCTAAATATGATAATATCTACAAAAAATATTGGAGTGTAAGAGGACAAATGACTTTGTTGTCAAACGTCTGACATTAAAAAACAACAAGAACAATTACAAGGAAATAGGCCCAAAAAAGTAATTATTACATGTAATTCGATTACTTTTACTCAAATCAGTGGAAATAATGTGTTACTTAACAAGCATCCGTCAAGGAGAACCGAAATGTATATGCACTAAGTAGTAGCTGGTACATTTGGCATGGTGGTCAAGATGTATGTGATCAGGACTGTGTGGAGCAAAATGTTTATTAGGGGAAATATACCCAGAATCTAAGCACCTAAATAAAGTGAGAAGCCTAGCCAACTCAATTATCATGTGTCCTGTGCAGTTCACGTTGCCTACCACAAGGCGTGACAAAGGAAATCTTGGTCTCTGAAAAGAGGAAAGGAAATGTTTTTTGGCTGAATAGACAGCACAATAGGATAAAATCTCTGATAGAGGATCACTCCCTTTTATGTAGTAGGAAGAACACCATGAGGGTAGGGCCTAAGTCTTGTCTTCCAGCCTCTAAACCAATCATACAGCTAGAGCCTAGTAGGAGGTGGTTTTTCAAGAAAGCAGCACTACCCTTGTTAAGATTTTGCTAGTCCTATCATACCATTCTCTCATCCCTATTCTCCCATTGTGGATATATGGCTATCTGGCTAAAGTAAAGTAAAGTAAAGTAAAGTCTTCCCTATACAGGCCATGGAGGCCAAGAGGGTGCCTGGAAGTTGAGGCTCCCAGATTTTAGACATTCTTTAGACATCCGACAAATGAAGGTGGTAAGGTTGTTGGCCTTACGCACCGGCTGCCTTTACCCCCAGGATTGCTCCTAGTACTCATTTCTGTTAGAGGCTGAGTCGACCCCAGGGTCATAGTGCCACCAGAAGGATTAGACCAACTGAAAAACTCCAACGACCTCATCGGGAATCGAACCTGCGACCTTCCAGTTTGTAGCACAGTGCCTCAACCACTACGGTGTACCCCATCTGGCTAAAGTACAGGGTGAAAAATACTATTGAAGTATTCATTCCTGGATTCTGGCTAAGCTGTAGAAAAGCTGCCGTAAGCTCAGAATGAATCCTCCTACTACCCAGCTGGAAACCTGAGAAACTGTACTATATTCTCAACATGGGAAAGCCTCAAGTCACACATATAAAATTTTGTTTATGTCTTCTTACCACTCCTAAATTTTTTATTAGTGTATTCTTTCATAGTGTAATATGCTTGATCTTTGAGGAACTGCTTGAGATTGTTTTTAAAACATTTGTTTTGTTGTTGTAGTTTGAGTGAGTTTTGAAATTTGGACCATGCACTCGTAGTTTAGTACTGTGGTTGAAGTAGATGCTAGCGTAGCTGCCATGTTGTGTATATTTCTAGCCCAGCCCTAGTTCAGAGGTGACGAGCCACCAGAACATTCCTGGCTGCCTGTTTCAGAGTGAACTTGGCAAGAAGAAAGGTGACTTTGTCTTCCAGACTGGCCATGTGATAGAAATTGTCACAAAGTTGTTCCTTGTGGTCCAGAATGCATTGGGGAAACCACCTGAAGTCAACATCAGCACAGAGTAAGTATCTATCTAGTCAATATGAACCTTCATTTTCAACTTATACAAAATTGGTTGTAAGGCTATGAAAATGAAAATATTAATATAAATGCTTTGAATTGCTTTGTCAGTCATAGAATTTACTGTAGGCTACATTAAAGAGCAAGAAATTAAAATATGATGTTAGGACTGATGCGCAAGAATGCGTTGTCTAAACAAGTGTATTTATGTCTTTAAAAATTCTAGATTTCCCTTAAACTACCAGCACCAGTACTGTATTTTGCCTAATGAAAACAAGCTGCTTTGTTATTTGGTTCTAAATTACACAGCAACATACCTTCTAGAGAACTGTTAGGCAAAGTTTACAGTACATGTACTGTTAATTCAAAGTTTTAAATTTAGCCAGCTAATAAATATAAAAATAGCGTAACCAAGCGAGGTATTCAAGATGGTAATGTCTTGGACTAGCATACAAAGAGGTCCCAGGTTCAAATCCAGTGGCCAGCCAATTTTACATGGTTTCTTTTATGGTTTCCCCAGTCATAAAGACAAATGCTGAATTGGATATTTACTTACCATGACTCATCCTCACTAGTTCATCATGTATCAAATCCATTAAATTAATATCGGTTGAACTTTACTGATCCTATAGAATGTACCAACAATAGAAAATAGTTGAGCATCAATCATTTCAAGCCCTAATGGTATACACATAGAACCTTAACTCCTGATATGGCCTCAATGCTCAAAGGAGTGTAAATAAAGCTGAATTGAAAAAATAGGTTTACCTGTGCCATTTTTACATAACTTTATTTTAGTTCAATTATAGCAGGCATAATAGCAATCAGTAATTGAGGATCGTTTTTTCAAAACCCAGTATGTGCAAAAAAAATACAAATTTGAGTTATACATGTCAATAGCATAATACTAGCTTCTGCATCAACCTGTGAATCGAGTTTTGGCAAAAGTCGATGTTTTTCATGTGTAGAGTTACTTGAAGTCAGTCGGTTTTTGCATAAGTCGATATATGCTGATGAAAAGTTAAAGTAAAACTCTGATTAATCTATTTCCATACCAAGCAATCGACAGTATCAGTTTCTTTAAAGATGCTTGCAGCTGTCTGCTATAATATTAATTCATTGTTGTTTATTTACTCTTGGAATTGGATCACAAGTGCTGCCACAACTGGCATATAGGCCTAGATGACAAGCAAAATGAAGTATGAAAGAGGGGGTATAGTTTGTCGATACCCATTTACACTTGCACGTCACTCCATGCAATTTGATTGACCAATGCTATAAAAACAAACGACTGCGGTTTTAGACAATGAACATTATCCATCTAATAACATTTGGTTGTTTCATTAGTTTAGTACCGGTATTAGTAGCTATTTAATCTCCAGCTGGAATAGTTGTATGTTCAGCTCATTTCTGGAGAAGCTAATTTTGTTATTGAAGAAGAAAATATACTTTCATACTAGTTCAAAATGAATAATGAGGCTGAAGATTCTGAAAGTTGTGTACAAGTTGAAGAATGTCCTGGCAGCAAGAAGAGAGCTCTAAGAATTGAGTCAATAAAAGCAACACTAAACTTAATATTAAATGCAATCATGGACTTGAAAACCTGCTCTCAAATTAAAAAATTAAAGTTCTCGACAAAGACTAAAAAATTAAAAATATGAAAGAAAGTTCACAGAAAATATTAAAACCTAGGCTTTCATTTAAAATTAACCATGAACATGTCATTATCTATAAGAAGGAAAATAATTATTACTCTGGAGATCTGGTTGAAGTTGAAGTTCTGAGAAGAAAACCATGCTACCATATCTGTTATGCTGTGGGCTGGATGGTCAGCCTTCTGTCGATAGATGTGTACTGGTCATTCCACAATTCATGCAGAACTTTACCTGAAGATGATGTATTAACATCGAATCGCGTAGTAGGAAGAGGACAATATCTGCATTTTAGTATAAGACTTTTGTTTTATGAACTTTAAATTCATTTTTTAACAGTTTTAAGAATTCTTAGTAATACTTATGACTAATTTAATGTATGTACACAAGCTTTTATATTTCTAGACTAGTAGCTCCAGCTGCTTAGCCTATATATGTTGACTTTAACAGTCTTACTAATAATCCAGTTGTAACATTTATATCAGGAATATACACAGCTGAAGAGAAAAATGTACTATAATCCTTACATAAGGCTGAATGTGTGCAACGCTTTATGCATCCTGGCCCCCTTGTATAAGCTTGACATAAATAATCAAGATGGCCGATATCCGCAACAGCCGGTCGTTTCGTATATGTCTGAGATAGAATTTTGAGGTAATGCATATTCTGAGCTCCTTTTGCGGAATTATAAACATTGTTCCTTGTTTGTGGGATATATTTCCATACTTGTACCCACGATTACAGCTTTCTGAAAACAATGTAATGAAATACTGAAACTAGATTTTCTCTCGGCAGACGACGCATTGCTGTTTGTTCACTGCTCCAACAGATGGCATTCTGCAGTCCTTCGTAGCCAGGGGTTAGTAACGTCATGACCAGCGTGACGTGTTTGATGACGTTTCACATTCAAACCTGGTGTAACCCTTGGCAGTTATACTGCGTTTATTAGTAATGCAGCTTATGTAGAACTTGCGCAGAGAACAACCAAACAACTGTTCAATGCAAATATAAGCAGCTTTTATTAGTAAGGCTGTAATAAGATAAGTTATGTTTTAAATACTGAGCATTGGTGGAAATCGTAATTTAAAAGCAAAGTATGCTGTTCTTTGAAATTGGCCTACAATTAATCCAATGGATGAATCATGGATCAGTTTGTACATTAGTCAGGAAACTTTTTACAATTTATTATGAGGACTTACAATCTTTTTAGTTAAATTATTGTTTTTAATTTCATTTTTTATTTCGGCTGAATTTATACTCCTGTTAGCTACAAGGATATATCAGGCAGGAGTTTGGGATCTATGTCTATACAGCAGGGTAGGCCATGGAACTATTGATCGCCAATTATTTCTTATTGTTAGGGCATTTTATGGAGTAAATTTCAACTGATATTAATTTAAATGGATATGATACGGGATGAAATGGTGAGAATGATTCATGGTATGTAAATATCCAATTCGGCATTTGCCTTTACAACTGGGGAAACCATGAAAAAGCCCATGCCAAATTGGCTGGCCATGGGATTTGAACCTGGGACCTCCTGAATGCGAGTCCAAAACATTACCATCTCGGCCACCGCACTTGGTACTGGGTAGTGTTGTTGTTGTTGTTATTATTACTATCATCAGTTATCTTAGTATTATTATTACTTACTTGTAATAATATCATTATTATTGTTAGAAGCATTTTTGGCTCATACCATTGGTTTATTGCTACTCTCCTCACTCACATATTGATCAACCTGTAGCCTTTGGGAAGTTCCTGGCCCCCACTCGTTGATGGTTTGGCAAGATTTACATGATATACTTTATGCTACTCACATGGAAGTGTTGTGATATTATTTAAAACAGCATGACTGTTATATGGACTTTCATAACCTAATCAAGCAGACTTTTAGTATTACATTCTGCATTTATATTCACCTATTTAGTTTTATTATTATTGTATAGACTGTGTTTTACACAAAAACAAACTTATGCACTAAAACACTATACATAAAGATAAGTTCTATGTGACAGTATTATTAGGAAAGTGTCACATGTCAAACAGGAAGCGATAGGTTGAAGAGCTACTTCAAGACTGGGTACTCAGTTGTTATAGTTGGAAATCTCTGGCTTGCTTCCAGTAGAATTGAATCAAGGTCACAAGCCAAAAGTGAGCAGCTGAACTATTAGTGCTTTCCAAAAAAAATACTTGACAAGTCACCTTTTCAAATACCCTAGAGTCTGGTACACATTATAAGCAACAATATTGACAAAACTGGAATAGTTTTCAAGATCCTTTCATGTATAACTTTTTGTTATAATGAGTTCATCTACAATACAAAGACTGACTTCAAAAATGTTTCTCCATTTGCAGGTTTGAGGCAAATTTTGGCCAGCAAACAGTGATGTTCACTTTTAAATGCATGGGTCTTCCAGAGGTTCAGCCAGGGCAGATCCGTATCCTACGCAAGGGGAACAAAATGGAGGTGCTTGTATGAGAATTGGCATATACTTTTCTGACTCCTCAAGGAACTAGTTTGTTAGACAGGTAAGATATTCACCAACTGATTTTCAGCCCTATCTCACTCAAAATAATTTTGTCAAATGTTATAAAGGAAAATTTTCCCTGAATGTGAATTAAACCCAGTTTTCAACTTTGTAAACTGAAATTGAAATCACTCGACTCTCTGAGTCCATACATACTGTCCATTCCAAACATTTCTCCAGACTTCCAACAACATGCCTACAAATAACATAGCGAGGAGCATCTAACAGTGATCATCATTTATTACATGGATTAAAGTTACCCAAGATTGACTTATCAAGATTGGCTAAATTCAAGTCCTTGTAAAAAGTACTAAGGGCTAATCAAAATGAAATGTATTTGCAAATGTGAAACTTGGTACCCATGTTATTCAATGTAAGCATTCGCAATGAAATGTGTAAATTCAAAACATGAACAAAAATGCAAGACAGCAACACAAAAATTTGCAAACTCGACATATTTGGATTTGCATATAAAGTAATTTGTATTTAAAATAATATTGCTCTATAGAGTAAGAAACAAAAGAATGCAGTAAAATGGAAATGCTCGATGAGAAATTAATAATTCTGTTGCAATGTCATCATTGTCTTTGTACTATGCTGTCGTATAAAGGCAATTTATTACAAGAAAATGTGGAAACTAGTAGGTTTTGAAATAAAATATGAAGTTAGATTGAAACAATACAAGTATTTATATAAAATATTTCTACATAATGTTAATTGTAATATTTTAGAAAGCCAAAATATATTTTGGGGTAACATATTACTTTTTGATTTGGGTTTATATTAGCTTAAGTGATATAGTTGTATGGAATATTTTAAAGGGTCTTGATAATTTTCAATACCTAAAATAGACTTGTTTGGTAGAAAGTTAATAATGGTAAAGCTTTTATATATATATATACACACACACAGTGAATGCCGCTTAATGTAATCATGGGTAATATTATCAATTGTGTAATGTTATTAGTATTATGAAGTCACATATGGATTACTACTGATACATTGAAAAAATGCTATTTATTGTGATCAAAGATTCGGTTTATGTTATCACATTTTTCTTTTTGCGTTTTTTTTTTTCAAAGTACTGTACATCATTCAAAGTTTCGTTTTTAAGGGTTGCGTTTCTAAGTCAACTCTATTGTGTTGCACTGGAGGTAGCAGTCTGTTCCCAGCTCACAGGATGACAAGTTCAAGGGGGTGGCATTAGCTAACTTCCTCTTTTAAGCAATAAAACATGTTTCACCCCTTCAGTTAAACTGCAGCTTTTGATTTATGAAGATAACATTGGTGACATGCAGTGATGGCTAGTGTAAAATGAAAAGACTTAAACAGACAGGTGTTAGATGTTTTGCTATGCGGTGCTTACCACAGATCAGTATAGACTTACAAAAATGCTTGTAATTCATAACTGAGGATGGAGTATTGGTTAATGGACTACTAAAGGAAAACAAAAACAAATTATAAACTTTGTTACTGGTTGAAAAAATGGTTGCTTGCAGTCTATTACTATATTATGAGTGGTTCAATAATTCACAGTTACATATTATTTTATAAATAAATATTTTAAATTTTGTTTTGTAGAGTATTATCTTATATATGAATAAATAACCTTCATTTAATTCATTTGGCTACTATTATCAATCTGGTTAATATTACCAGATCAGCTGCGCCCCGAAGTGATCACAATAAGCTGTGCCTCGAAGTAATCACAATAAGCTGTGTGCACTGTATATATATATTCAAAATGTGTACTGCAGTTTGTAACTTCATAAATTGCACTGCAGCATCAGAATTTGCTATTGAATCATCCAATTTTACACATGTGTTTCACTTTGGAATCTTCAGCTGTTTTGTTCAACATTAACATCGTCTGTGGACATGTATTGTATAGCAGGTCATATATTCAATGCATACATTTGCATCTCTTGTTAATGTAAACATTTCAATTATGAATGGGCCTTTAGAGTTAGATGCATCCTCGCTACATTATCTTTAGCAGGATTGGTGGGGGTCTGAGGAATGTTTGGACTGTGGAATCAAGTGGTCTCATAATCAGCATTCAAGGATGATAGTCTGGGTTAAATTCAGCCCTGGACAAATTTTTCACTACATTATTTAAAGTAAGATATTATTTAATATTACATTGTATTGGATATGAACACAGTGAAGTTATATAACATAATAATTATATAATGAGTTGAATTTAACACTAAACTTCACTTTGGTATAGTTTACCTGTACTAGTTTTGGCATCTTCGCTACCATTGTCAACAGCTATACTTCAACTGCCACAGCACCCTCCTGCAGATGTGGTACATATTTTAAGATGATGTCCTCATTGGTAGGAATATCAAAGTTTATCAATTGGTTCCCCTTCTTGTGAATAAAAATCCTCTCCCAGACTGAAAGCTCCTTGTGGCAACGGACACATTTTAATAGTTCTGGATCCCTGTTAAATTCATGTCCTGCATTTCAAAAGTGTGCCGCTACCACTGATTTGTCGGTATTTTGATATTTGATGTGTCTTATGTGTTCTTTAGTTCTGACTTACAATGACCTTTTGGTTTTACCTACATTGATTTTTTCCACAATCATTACATTTAAACTGGTAAGTACCTGATTTTTACTGTGGTGGGGGTTTTCTAAATTTGTAGATTTGAGTAGGTTTTTTAAGGAATATCTGTTTATAGGTGCTATTGTGATGCCATGATTTTTATAAACTTTTCTAAATTTATTGTCGGCCCAAGGGTGTAATGTGATTTTCTTGTATTTCAAATTCTCCTCATTGGTTTCATGGTGGTGATCTGTTGGGTTAGTTTTTGTTTTTTTGCACTTGTTGATTTTCTTGTCGATTAGTTCCCTGTTGTAGGCCCACTCATTGTTTTCTGCAGTGTTATGTTCCAGGTTATATTCTGATCTGCTGAAACGAATGTTTACCAGTCTATGCATGAGGGAATTGAATATAGCTTGTTTACGTGATGTTGGATTGAAGCTATTAGCTTTGATGTAGGAATCAGTGTGGGTGGGCTTTCTGTAAATCCTGAGTTATAGCTTGTTTCCTTGTTTTATTATTTTGAGGTCTAGGAATGGCAGATAGTATCTGTTTGCTCTTCTAATGTAAACTTCAGTGAACTTTCTTGTATATTAAGCAACTTTAGGGCATCTTGTGGTATGCTTTTTGGGGTTATGGCAAAAATATTGTCAACATATGTATACCATGTTTTGAACATGGAAGGGAAGGCAGTAGTAATTTGCATTTCCAAGTGACTCATGTATAGGTCTGCTAAAAATGGAGATAGTGGATTTCCCATGGCTGGGCCTGATTTTTGTTGGAAGACTTTGCTATTGAATGAAAAATATGTCTGATCTATGCACAGAGATATCAGATCTTTATTTCATCATTTACTCCAATAGATTTAAGCCAGTTTCTAAGGTACACAATCAGTTTCTCTTTTTCGATGCTTGGGAATAATGCCATAGCTCAATTAGGGACCTAATTTCTGACAATATTACATCATTAATTAATCAAATTCAATTTAGTTCTCATGACAACAATATTGTTTGCAGTGTTCATATAGAGCTTTAGAAGTTGGAAATAATACTGAATCTTTTAAAGGATTGCACTTGAAATTGAGAAAACTGACATTAGAATTTACCAGTTTATCTACCAGAAGGTGGCCTATCTGGAAAGTGCATAGTGAGTACAGATACTCTAGTGCAGTAAGAACTTCTCCAAGAAAGGTCCTAAGTCACGCCATGTTTTAGATAACCTTGGTGACTTATGGAAAGTGCTATTCGAAATTAATTGATTATCAATTTAGGTTAAAGTTTGGATTCTGGTTCCATTATGGAAGTCATATGATTTGGTTTTGGGAATTACACCACTGAGAGAGAACTCCGATTAATGTAAATATGCCTAATTATCTCACAGTAATATGGCTTATGTTTATAACAGTATTAATGTAGTACTGATTTCAACTTGAACAACAAAATAAAAAAATACACAAGTAATATTGAGATAGATCCATACACTGCTTCCCTTATTTTAATTACTAACCTGAACCCAGGTTTCGGTGAGCCTTCCCACCATGTTCACCAGTTATACTCCATCTGACTGTTGGTCTTCATCAGCATCCTGTCGTGGGCTTTTGATGAACTTCTTGACGAGGTCATTTTCCGAGGGAATCTCAAAATTCATTAGATTGTTCTTATTCTTGTGGATGTAGATTTTCTCCCAAACCGTAAGTTGTCCCTGAATACGGTACATTTTTTCAATTCTGGTTCCAATCCTATTTGGTGACCAGTTTCCAAAACATGTGCTGCTACTGCCGATTTATCCCCTTGAGCATATTTAATGTGTCTAAGATGTTCCTTTGTTCTAGTTCCCAGATTTCTTTTTGTTTTGCCTATGTTTTTCAAGTTGCAGTTGTTGCAATTAAACTGGTAAATTCCACATTTTTGTTCCTGTGGGATTTTGTCCAGGTGCGTGGATTGTATCAAATTCTTAATACTGAACTTATTTACTGGTGCCAAGGTGATGTTGTATTCCCCAAATATTTTCTTTAGTTTCCTGTCTGCAATTGGATGATATGTTATTTTTCTGTAGGTTAAATTTTCTTTCTCTGTTTTTAGGGTGGTTGTTTCATTGATTAATTTCTGTTTTTTATATTTTCTTACCTTCTTTATGACTAGGTTTTTGTCAAATCCATTGCTTTCAGCAATACTAAATAGCCTAATACACCGACTGATTAACATCCCACTCAATAAAATAGAATATGAAACAGAATACAAGAATATAATGTGTATAGCTGAAAGCAGTGGATTTGACAAAAACCTAGTCATAAAGAAGGTAAGAAGTTGTATAACTGTCTTATGGAAATAAAATTAATTGAATTGAACTGACACTGCATTAAACTCAACCATATTGAATACCTGTTTATTGGTAGGCCTACATGAGTGTGCGAAATACAATCAATTTCCTTTTTATTACCAAGAAATGGGAAAAAGTATTTTATGCCGCTCACGAGTCCCCCACTCCCACTCCTATAATTGTGAAATATGATTTTTGGTGCAAGGGTCTTTTTTTGTTATGAAATATTATTTTGTTGTTTATAGTTGTGACATATTATATTTGGTGCAAGGGTCTTTTATTATTCAGTGGAAGGAAAACCGTCCGCCGGCGTGGTCTTGTGGTTAGCGTCGCTGACTACAGATCCGTCGGCCCGGGTTCGATTCCCGGTCCCTCCTCGGATTTTTCTGAGGTAGGGAGGTCTAGTAGGGGTGCACTCAGCCTCGTGATTCCAAATTGAGGAGCTACTTGATAGAGAAGTAGCGGCTCCGGTCCAGAAAATCACCATTAACGGCCGTGGGTGTCGGCATGCTGACCACATGCCCCCCAATCCTGCCATCTGCCTACGGGAGATGATGCAGCGGTCGGGTGGTAGGCCAAGTCCCTCCAGGGATGTAGTGCCACAGAGTTTAGTTTAGTTTGGAAGGAAAACCAGTGCGTGGCATAATTACCATTTCGCCCAAGACATTTTTTAAATTGAAAGTTCACCATTGACCCCCTTACGTTAAAAGTACAGTGCAGATTACTACGGGTAAGTTCATTTTTTGCACAAACTGAAATAATTGACAAACAAAATGAGTAAATATACAAATAAATAATGTTACCAAGAAGAGTTAATGGCCTGATTTTTGATAAAACAAAAATGCATTGTTAGCGACATATGTTTATACAGCTAGGATCCAGCCAACAGTCAGCTGTGTTGTTTAGTGAGAAACCTTTGCAAGCAAA
Organism: Ectobius pallidus; assembly: GCA_964059195.1. NCBI lineage: Eukaryota > Metazoa > Arthropoda > Insecta > Blattodea > Ectobiidae > Ectobius > Ectobius pallidus. Next base: position 181,519,301 of record CAXKWD010000003.1, on the reverse strand, counting down.
ATAAACTAAAAAAATAACTAGAAAGTCTACAGTAGTGACATCTGTGAACATTGTGAAGAAGAAAGGCAGAGGTAAATCACGCTGTTAGTAACAAGCACTGATAACTGGGCGATTTAGGTTTCAGAAACTCGTTAAAGTTATCTGTGCTGTTAGAATTGAAAGTCCGTGTAGCTAACTCTATGATAACTGCGATGTACCAGAAACCGAGTATTATTCCTTCAAACATGCTGATCAAATTTTATCAACAAACCATGGTCTAAAGCTCAATAGTTTCTGAAATATGGCCTATTAACTCTATCTGGCACTTTGTTATATCAGTTTACCTGATTTTATTTTTCTAGACATTTATTTCATTGGGATAAGTGTTCTTCTGGAGAAGACACAACATAGTGTTTGCAGGGGCCTATGAATAACCACAACAAAACAAGTTGATTGTGATATACTGCCTTGCCTACCTTGGTCCAACAAGCATAAGGCCAAACTTCAAGGTATGTAAACCTACATCTCAACACTTTATTTTTAAATGCCTTTAAATTTTAAATAAATTTATTTTTAAATTACGATTAGGCCTACTGGTAATTATACAGAATCGACATAATTCCACATTTCCAAATAAGTAGCCTATTACTAAAAAAATGTTATTCTTCACCCTAACATGATTCCAGCTGCTTTTCACAGTTCATGGAAGTTTTTTAATTTTTTACTGGTTATTTCCTTCTATCATTATTCCTCTAAATACGAGGCACGTCCATAAAGTAAGGTTCCCTGGCACTGTTTACAGAAACAAAACACAATTTCATGGACATATATGTTCCAACAGATACAGCAAGTATTCAGCTATTATTCATCATATTTGCCACTGGAATTGAAACATTTGTCATACCGTGGAAGCAACTTTTGAATACCCTTGTCATTCAAGTCTGCTGCCAGGGATTTGAACCACTGTGTGACAAACATCTCATTCTCTCTGTCATTCTCTGTCACTTCCTGTCATTTCTTGAGGTGTAGGAAAAGATGGAAATCACTGGGAGCGAGGGTAGGGTGGATGTTTAAACACCTCCTAGCACCTCCTTAGCTGGGAGGTGTTTAAACATCCGCCCTAATGCCTGAATCTCGCTCCCAGTGATTTCCATCTTTCCCTACACCTCAAGAAATGACAGAGGATGAGAGAGAGGAGGAGATGTTTATCACACAGTGGTTCAAAACCCTGGCGGCAGATTTGTACGACACAGGTATTAAAAAGTTGCTTCCACGGTATGACATTTTTTAATTCCAGTGGCAAATACATTGAAAAAAAGAGCTGAACACTTGCCGTATCTGTTTGAATATATATGTTCATGAAATTGTCTTTTGTTTCTGTAATCAGCCCCAGGGAAATTTACTTTATGGACGCACCTTTTAATTGTTTTGATGGTGTCACCAATGGTTTTCACTAAATGCAACCCACTTCACTTCCCCACATTTCTAGTTATTGTATCCTTAACCCAGGCCTTTCCAACTGAGGTGCTGCCAGGGTTCAGGCTGGCCCCGGCAGCAGCACCGGTGAGGTGGGGGAGGTAGGAAGTGGCAGAGGCAGCTCCACAGGTTTAGTCATCGCTCAGCTTATGAAAACAGTTATTAGCGACAATTTTGTGAACACATAAACACATCTTTGATTCACTACATGTAATTCTGTTTGCTTTCACGTATGTTTAGCATTTAAGTCGAATGTTGGCATCATTTTGCTGCAACTAATTTACCAAGATTAAGTAAAAAAGACTTGGTGGTGCAAATCCTAAATACAGCCTCTCCATCAAACACAGCATCAGACACAGAAATCCTGGTTTGACATTATTTAAATTCATAATTGAAAACATCTGTTTGCATGCATATGTTCTTCTGAATATTGATGTAAATTTTAAGGCAATGAGCATAAAGTTTGGGAAATTCCTGTGGATGAACACCTTTGTAAAATTAAAGTAAATCACTACTATAGTGGTAGAACCTGTCGTTTAGTATTGCTTCACACTGTAGTTTTATCAGTTCTGTTTGGAAATATGATGATTTTTCAAGATGCTCTGAAAATGACATCATAAATGTTCCAATTGAAGTGCCTTCCAATTGAGGTGCCATATCGTTAATTTCTTTGATCCAGGCATTGAATTCATCATGAAAATTCTGTAACGATGTCTGGTTTTCCAAGATTTCATAAGTAGAGAAATTGGATGATTTTAATGAAAGAAAATGGTCAAAATTTTCGACTTTAAGCTGTTTTTGAAATAACAAACTCTGCATTTTGAAAATCTTAATTCTATCACCCATAGCGTTAATCAATTTGTTTCTTCCTTGCAACAAAATATTGAAATAAGAGGTTGTATCTGCCAAGAATCGAGGTCAGCTACCCATTGTACTGTCACAGATGCACACAATTGCAGTTGACCATTTTCCTTAGTTATAATCATTAAATTTCTCTACTTACAAAACCTTGGAGTACTAGACATTGTTACAGAATCTGCATGATGAATTCAATGTCTGTTCAAAGAAATTAATGATAATTGCAGCAGCTACTTGGGTTGGAGGAACAGGAGAGCATCGGTGCCACGGAGTGGTGCGCTGGTGCGCCCTAGCACCAAGTGCTTGAGTTGGAAATTAACCCATTAACACCTAGCATCTATTTATAGATAGCTGAAAATATTATTTTTTTCTCAAGTCATCAATATTCTCAATGGTTTATTTTAATATATTAGAATGATATCTAATTGAGTAAACATTTTATTATCTTCCAAAAAGTAGAATAATATTTGATTTGTTGTTGAATCTCCAAATACAATTAACCCTATTTCACCTTTCGGTATGCTAGGGTTTTAGTTACAGTACAATTAATTCAATTTACATTCATTTACAGTTTGCTTAATTTGTATACTTACATATTAACAATGTAGCAGATATGAATAAAATTAATCAACAATTAAATACTAATACTAAATCAAAGTTTCTTAAAAATAACATTTAAATATCACATAACTTCTTTAAGGCCCAGTATTATAAACAAAGTTGATCTTTAGATTAAGTTAAACCTAATCTTAAGTTTAACTCTAGTTGCCGTTTTATAATGTTCTGGTTAAATTAAACTGTAGTGCAATGGTGTTGGTAGACCTGTTGGCTGGGAAAAGAAGACGAATTGGCCTTGGAAATAAAAGAAAAACAATAAGATCTGCTAATTTTCTTGTATATTGTGACAAAATGACTGACACAAATAGTTCAAAACGTTGCCAAAACTTTTCATCCAATGAAATAGAATCGTTAGTCAATTTAGTTCGAAAGTATAGTGAGATCGTAGAATGGAAAATCTAAATCTAAATTGAACTCAGTTTTATTCAGTGTAAGTTAAGTTTATTTCAATCACAGCTAAAATAAGAAGCTATTCATTGCTCATAAAAATGATCTTGTATTAGCATTTGTCTCACAGTACAACCACAGTATAAGTATTAATACAGTAAAGAAACTGTGTGTTAAAAGTCCTATGACAACATGTTGACTGGACGACACTAGCGCTCCATGCGGAGATTGAGTAAAGCTACATTCTCATCATATGAAATGGCTTGGGAAAATACATAAACACATCGCAAAATATGTTATGTTAAAAGAGAAAAAGAGAAAAATACAGAATATTTTTATTTAATGCAAATCTAATTTTAAATTTAAGAAATAATAAAACAGATAATGTATTATATTCTAGTTAAGAAGAGGTAAACAATACCTAAATAGGCTACTGTTAAGGACTGTACCTAAGCCTAGTATTTTTTCTTTAAAATCATTGCCCTTTAATATAATTTATAATTCAAATTATGATAATAAATAGCCTACATATTAATTACGTAAATTATATTATAGGTCTGTCACGTTGTTCATCCTGCACGTCATTGTTGACAGTGTATTTTGATTCTTTGCCTTATATGGCAATATACGACTTCAATTTATTGTAGGTCTATGTAGCATCAATTACTGCAGGATGGACTTCATTAAACAAAACAAAAAATTCAGGAGCATTTGGAATTGAAGACACCGTCGGTACAGCAGTTTTAATTAACGAGTTTTTATAGTAATTCATAAACTGTCTGTTTTCGGCGTGTGTCAAGCATAGACGGTAATTTTCACTCAAATATTTTACATATTTTGTTACTAGGTTTTCTTGTCGACCATTAATGACCTATTTTATACACCAGAAATCATTACAACAGAATAAAATATAAAAATATTACATTAAAGTAACTTGAAACATAACCACACCAGAATCACGAGTAAGCCAGTAGACCTACAATAAATATTACTTATTTTCGTTCTTACCGTTCTGGATGTTTCAAGAAAGTGAAGAAATGCAATTCAGGATTTTGTCTTTTATTATTACTGAAATTTACAGCAGAATAATAAGGTCCTTTCGAATATAGCGTGTTCTGATAAATACAACACTCCTATTTATTTACATACTTCCCGGAGTAGTTTCTGTAGTCTTACATAATGGCCGCTACGATCGCTAGTAAATGCGCGCGCATGCTCGGCTGGCAGAAAAACGGGCTGAGTTTCTGTACTGTATTAATACTTATACTGTGGTACAACCTTCTCTGTTTAGGCCTACATTAAAATATTTTACGTTCCGGAAAGTAATAAAATAAGTTTTGTCTCTTCTCATAGCATGTTGTATCCAAAATCGAATTTGTTGATACTGTCTTATCGTGTTTTGATAGCCATTTTCATTAAAACAATTATTACGTCTTAAACTGCAGATTAAACTGTAGAAAAGGTCCAGTTAGGTTAAACTTAAGATTAACTTGTAGTTATCGTTTATAATACGCAAAAATCTGAAAAACTAAAGTTTAAACTAAAAGTAAAGGTTAAACCATGATTATAATACCGGCCCTTAGCAGCATTTCTTATGCTAAACATTTGTCAAAGGCTGCTCAAATCTATTTTGGCAATAATCTAATTGAGTAATAATTTCTTGTCTTTGGACTTCCAAAGCAGAGCATTCAAATATAAGATGTGATACAGTCTGATTTGTGTCTTTGCAAATACTGATATTGGTTCCTATTTTGAATCATTCCAGATACTGCCCAAATTTTCCATGACCTGTTATAAGTTGTGTTAGTATAAAATTTGGTACTATGTATTTGCCCTGTAACTGGTCTAATTCACAATATTAAGTAGCAAATGACTGCAGCGCCTGAATAACATTGCTTTTTCCACGTTACATTTCTCTCATAAGTTTCTGTGATACAGTAAACTTATTGTTTAAGATTCTTGTTATTGCATCATAAAAAGAAAGTGCAGCTGTAGTTAATTCTTATAGCAACAATGTGAGCTGAGAGGCAAGTGATCTATCTATAGACCACTGGGCACTTGTGTAATCCTCACATCAGCACATGGAAACTGCGTAGTGTGAAAGGTATTGTGGTTTTTTGCAATATGGTTGAATCTGCCATATGTATTACTTGCTTTCTATAGGCTTTCTTGTTTGAAATAAAAGTAACTGAGGTTCAGCAATATATTAAGTGTTGTTTGAAGAGAGAATAATATGTAAGTACATTGATTTTTAAAATATGTTGTGCAATTATTGAATATCATAATGTTTTATAGGGATATTTTTGCAATTCTTTTCTAAAAGAAAACTATGATGATAATACCTAGCTATATGAAAATCATTGTTTCTTTTTCTTTATTTTTATATTATATTCAGAGATACGGAATATAATAATTATGATGTAATTTTTAAATGAATTATACTAGAAGAAGCACTAGATATTGTAGGTGCCAATGAGATTCATGGTGATACAGTAAGTTACTACTTCCTCATCCAGATAGACTGACTGATGAAGATAAAGCACCTAGCAAAGAAACGGGGAAAGTAAATATGAACAATGTCCCTGGACCAGTCACTGCTTCTGAAAACACTGACAATTAAAGAGGCCAATACCAAAGGAAGTGATAAACTATCTTCTACATTATAAAATATATGTGGCATATACAGTGATGGGAAAAGTACAACAAAGTAATTTTTTCTCAATTAAAATTACCTGAGGGATATTTTACTTAATTACAATTTCAAATTACTTTTCCAAAAAGTAATCATTAAAATTACAATTACTTTACAAAATGGCAGTAACCTAAAAATTCATTTTTTTGTTTTGTTTAGTTTTTTAATTTTTAATTTGTGTTACAGTCATATTAACATACAAATACACACCTTGCTTGCTTTTCTTTAGTTGATTTTTCTTGTCTTTGTTTTTATCCTTCTTATGTTAAAACTTATTATCAGGGCCTGGATTTTGATAACCTAAAAATTCTTTAAAAATGAGCTATGAAATGACCGTAAAAATACAAAAAAGTCACAAAAACTAAAAAAAAAAAAGACCCAAAAATTTGTATGAAAATACTAGTTTATTCATCAGATTTGTGTCTAATCTATTTTAATGTTGTTGACCCATATATAGGCTTGTAATTATTTAATTACATACAGTGAAACACAAACAGCAAACACCGTCTTTTTATATCCAAATTAAAATTACAACAATATTAATTATTTATGCTTATTTAGAGCTCCGACAGTAGGCTATTGAACACAAACACACTATATAATGCAAGAAACAACACAAAATGAAAAGGTAATGATTTAAATTTAAAAATAATGCCTAAAAATATGACATTAAGGAAATAAAGACCGTAAAATGGCCAAAAAATGACCCAATAATGACTTTGAATTTAAAAAAATACCTCAAGATAAAACATAGAGAAAACTGACCAAAAAAGACCCTAAAAGCTACAATTTTATAATCTAGGAGTCATGATCAGAATATCTGCACTAGTAAGCAATGTCCATGATGTTGCAGTTGAAAGATTATATGTTCTCAAACTCCGGGCCCTGCTTATTATCTTTTTATGTTTCTATGTTGATCCCCACAGTTTTTCTTCCTTCTATGCTCTTGTGTCATGGTTGATGACCTGTAGGATTTACTAGCATACATACCATGGTCGTTACGCATAAACACTTGTAACACAACACTTCCCACTTGCAGTACCGCACTCTTGAACTTTCAATGATAAATCCCATTTCCGTATATCTATTCAGTAGTCAGTGGTTATCAAATTCCAAATACAAATTTTGTTTTAGCCCTCATCAGTTATTGTCCTTAGCAAGAGTTTAAGGAAATAATTAACTGGTTCGTCTTTGCAAAGCAATGAAAACATAAAATCTTGCCTCAGATTGTTTGACTTTGCAATTTATTTCAGAGCATTACCTTGTACTTTTACTTTAGAAATTATTTCTGTAGTTAATAGAAATTGTTCTTCTTTCAGGTCTCTGCTCAAGAACAATATTTTGGAGAAATTATTTGGGATAGAAGTGTTATAAATATATATGTATATATGATTACGTAAAGGATAAGGACATCCCATAGCAATTTAAATTTAACTTGACACTTTGTAAAAAGTGAGTTATTCTGAAAGAATGTTCTAACGGACTTGGCTAAAGTGTGAAAATCCAGTAAATTGCACATATGAAACTACTGGCACTTAAAAGCAATATATTGAATTTATCCTGATATTGCAGGTAGAAAAATGATGAACTTTAATAAAAAAGGATTTTAGTGAAGAATGGAACCACAAAACACAGCAAATTATAGAAAGTAAAGAGAAAAAATAGTGAATGTGTTTTAAAAACTTTTTAGTTCAACATTTTTATGAGATATGGAATGGAATGCACTTAATTACACAAATTAATGGAGCACAGAAGAGTAGTGAAGAAATAGGAAGAAGTGGAGTCTCATAACAGTTCAGCCATCACTGCAGTAAATGTACGTATGTAACACATATCCAACACTCAAAAGAAATCAGCCATCAAAAAATTCATAAAAAATAAATTTAACACAGTGTATTTGGGTTTATATAACTTATAGGTCAAAGTTATGGTATTTGAAAAAAAAAATTGTTTAACACTCCATATCTCACTTTGCCCAAATTTTCTGTACCTATTTAGTTGTTAGTTTATTATACAATCATTAGTAGAAATTGGATCAAGGAAAGCTAAAGTTTAAATAATGGCCCACATAAATGCTATCAATCCCTGCTATTAGTGGAATAACTTTTACAAGCTGTGGTATACCTAGCACATATTTTGTTCCCTTTTCTCAATTTTAACAACCATCATGGGAAGCAAGAAAAAAAAGTCATTGAAACAATTTGTATACTCTTGTACAGGAATACCGGTAACAATAGTAATTGCTGCTGACCAAGCTCCATAATAGCCATGTGGTCTATTATGTTGCTGGTCCTAATAGGTGAATTGGAAATAGCTTCATTATACTGGTTCTGTTATGTTTTAATTATTGACATCATCTGTTAAATTTATTATTTCCCTGGCAGTATATCCTAATCTCTGTTAACAGTTTTACTACAGCATCAAATTTTGCCATCTCCATTTAGGTATAGACTTACTTCTTGTGAATATTCTGCCTTAAAATTAAGAATTCCATGTTTTTTTTGTTTTTTTTGTTTGTTTGTTTGTTTACCATTAATGATACATTTTATAACACACTGGAAAATATAGGCCTACAATAATCGTACTCTATTACATAATAGGGTTGGAAGTTTAATAATGGCAACACACCCTTAAAATCAAGGTAAATTACTAGGAAGTTCAAATCGCTTTTGTTGGGTGTTGATTGGATATCCAGTATACTTCAGAGCAAATAGGAGCTGTTTATCACTACGAATGCCTTCACAGTAACCAGAAGGAATTGAGCTGACTCTATCAGCCGGTCTAAAATGAGTTTTGGATCTGACAGAAAGCCAATGATTAAAAATAATTCAATACCTTAAAATTATTCTTGATTCACAATAATATGCAATAACGTAATGGAGCAAGATGTCACTTGTTCTTCACTTCCTTCCGTCGGAGGTTCAATCATGTGTTACACTCAATCATGCATCATAATGAGTAACATTTTTTAACCAATCTTGAAACAGCGCATTATGCTATTGCATATTATTGTGAATCAAGAATAATTTTAAGGCGTTGAATTATTTTTAATCATTGCCTTTCTGTGAGATCCAAACATCCAGTAAAAGCTTGATTTTAAATTATGGCACAGTAGACAGTTATATATTACTCTATTCTTCATGAACTTGTCTTATTTACCCTAGAATCTCACAGAGTATGTAACCCACACTGCTGTTCTGAAGAATGGCAATCATCTCGATCCTTCTTATGTGGGGTTCCTGTAGTGCATTTTCCCTTGAAAAACTGGGATGCTTCATAAAATAGCAGGACACATTAGAAATCATGGAAATACAATTAAATTCACTGTGCATTTACCTGTGTTATAAGTCATGCTCACACTTAAATTGATTAGAAGAACGAATTTCAAAATATGCCTAATTAAAGTTCATGTTTACGATAGTTAGGATATTTATCAGAATTATGAACCTGTTCCAGAAGTTCCTTTTTGCATCATATGACTATGTATATAGCACTGCCAACAGGAGCATGCAGAAAAAGAGCTTCATTATTAGAATTACCCACTTCTTACTATGTTGGCCTTGGTGGTTTAGAGGAAGCATGCCCACCTCTAGATTCTAAGGTCAACGGATCGAACCCGGCCCTGGTCGATGGATTTGTCAGGACGTAAAAATCTTGGGCACAGAGCCCTCTAGGAGGGACTTTAAGCTGGGAGACCTATGTCATAGATTTACGGCATGCAAAAGAACTCCAAGCATAACTTAAAGCATCTGGACAAAATTCCTCGTCCCTTTCACGCTCAAGTAATACCTTAGTTTCTGGAGAGGGTTTGTGAGACAATGGGCTTACTGCCTATTTCTTTGTCCTTTCTTGGAAAATAAGCATGACAAAATTAGTCTAGTTGCTGAAACCTCCAGGCACCATAGGGGTTACAGGAAAATCGAATCAGACCTCTTAATACACCTCATCAAAATTTCATGAATTCAGCTATAGGAGTGCTATATATTTAAAATGGAATAAATTTCATAAGTATAATTCACTCCTTTTAGGAAAAATACGTGGGAAAGAAAAAAGCGGTAAAGTTAGAAAAAAGTTGGGACACCAAGACAAGAGGACAATCTATCGAAAAAAGGTATTTTCTTGGAAAATGTTGAATGAGTGGGAATCCAATTCTTGTGGCACCATCAGTGGACTTCCTTAAACACTGCTAGTTTTGCAATCTGATATGTGTTTGTCGAATTAACAATCTCGTGAAGTGATGATTTCCATCCAGAACAAGTGGATGTTTCTCATATACATGATTCTGACTTTGTAAACATTTACCGCATTTACCAGCGTATAAGACGCATTTTTTTCCTTTGAAAATAGGTCTGAGAAATGGGGTGCGTCTTACACGTCAATAATCAGTCTTTGGTGACATTCATTTCTGGAAATTTCCTCTATTCGGAGTGACGCCGTATATACTCGAATACTACCCGCGTATTTTTTTCAAAAATCGCGGATGAAAAACTAGGGGGCAAGTATTAACTTATTTGAATACTGGACTCCTCTCGTCTAAATTTCGACATTTTATACCATATCGGCTCAATATAACATGATGCTTTGTAGTAGCCCCACAGTATAGTGTTACGGTAGCGAAGCAGAAAAATGAGACAAAGAAGACGCTTTCTTATTCACATGGTCCGCCAGTCTGAAACAAAGCTTTACATGTACAGACCCCAAGCAAACAGTGCAGTATAAGCAGAACCACTAATTCGGGGAACGTTCGGTGAATTTCCACGCAACTTTGACCTTGGGTCGGACGCACATCATTGTATGTGGATTCCCGCTGAACAGCTGGATTGAGAGTGTTGTTGTTGTTGTTGTTGTTGAAAATCTTACGCTGTCTAAGATGGCAAGATTTCGGCTGGCAGTTGCCGTGCACGTTATTTTAGCCTACCATATGAATTTATGACATGTAATGTTAATTATAATTTTAATTAAGAATAAAACTGGCAAAATGATTTTATATTTGGGCCTATAGATTTTTTCAAAATTTCCTTTCGAAAAATTTGGGTGCGGGTACTATTCGGGTATATATGGGTATGCGATTTTTTTCTTGTTTTCTTGCAGAGTGTGGGAATATTACATTATGTAGCTATTACTTTATATTTAAAATACTGTAAATTTATTATAATGATCAGTAATAAAGTTTTATCCTTCAAAAATATGTATAAAAAAGGGGGTGCGTCTTATAGGCCGGTGCGTCTTATACGCCAGAAAATACGGTAATTTCTGTTAGTATATTATTATAACATTTAAAACTGAAAGGAAGCAGAGAATCAAAAATAATATTATTCAAGAGCTTTAGCATAAACTTACCTCTTATACACAGAAAGAATGTGCTGCTTTGTTAATAATACCGCTGCTGATACGTGTATGATATCACGTTACAGCTGACTCTCAGAAATTATGAAGCACACATGTTGAGGAAGGCATTGCTAGAAAAACAACTTTCTCTTTCAAGACATATGCAACTTATAAAAGTATATACATAATTGTTAGTTCCGATCTAATAGCACGAGCAATTGCAGGTTAAATAAAATTACCCAAGGACACCAAGTTGCTAATCCCTGCTCTAACATACTTTCTGCAGTTTAAAAGAAACTGATTTTTTCACATCTGCTATGTGCATTTGCTGTAATATGTAGTTGCGGTGAATCTTCAGGTATATTTTATAGTGACTATTTCACTATTAGGCCATATATTTGATATTGACCAAAATGTTTAGCAATTCCTCAGATATAGACCAATCATGATCGTTTATCTTATAAAATGCTTGCTATTAATAGGAGGATGCGAATTTATCTGATAAAACATCAGCTCGTTACTGGACACATAAGGCATCTATGTGCGGTGATTAATATGTTATTTTATACAACATATCTTGTTTGGAAATTGAAATAATATAAATGTACGTTGATTGGAAACACAATTTCTATTCGGTGCAAGCCAGTTCATGTGCTTTTATAGCGTTTTGATGTAAGCAACTACCACGATGCCCTCCACTTGTGATGCACACTATTTTTAGCATTAAGAACTCAGATCGATTCATGAAATGTTCATTCATCTAGTATGCCGTGATCTTATGGCAGACAGAATATTGACAACAAAGTAAGAAAGGAATTGTTTTTTCAAAATCCATTACAGTTTATTTGCGGAATAGTCTTAATAAATCCTACCTGAGATTATGAGTTTCATCACATAAATTTGTTCATACTTTGTTCTCGCAAATATATCAATAAACTCATAATATCTCGTGGATTACCTATGAAAATCAATTGGGTATTTGAAATATATTTTACATGTGGTAAAATGTTCCTTCTAAAACATTTGCTTCAGCACTCTATTGCATACTGTTATGATTCATATATTATAATAGGCCTCATATCATTTAGTACAGGCCTGGGGAACAGTAGGCCTACTTCCAAGATATGATGCCATTCCCCTACTTCCCCTCCCTTCGTGACCTCCAAAGCATTCATTACTGAACCAATCCCTACACTTTGTAAGTCACGAAGGGGCATCACATCTTGGGAGTACTGTTCCCCATGCTTATGAACTGAGCTGGAACCTGAACACAAAAGCTACAAAATCATAATCAACACTATTAACATCAACACTATTATCATCGAACTTGAATGATGTATTCGGTTCTGTCTGCATCTCAACACAACTTTTTCTATATCCTCCTTTGTAATATCTGCCTCTTTCACATTATTTGTGGTTTGTAATTTCAAAACATAAACACATCCTTGAAATTCTTGAATCCTGTTATTTTATAGAGAAAATAACAGAAATGAAGAAGGGAATGGTAAACAAATAAATGCAGGTTTAAGGTTCTTGCTACACAAATAAGAGAGCACTGGCAAAATTAAATTCAGAGCATATTTTGGAAAATATATTTTGTTGGCATTTTTACAAAAATCAGAAAATATTATTTTACAGTGCCTACGCAGGCTGACAATAATTTAATTTTATTAATCCTGTCTAAAATGTCTGTTAACATTTCTGTCTTCCTTCCATGAAAAAATATTTAAAAATTAGGGAATTAGAAGCATTTTTCAATGATCTAAACTTCTTAAAATGACAGGCATCCCTTAAATCTGTACCAGTATTCACCAATGTGCAAGGAGCATGTGGGCTTAAATAGCCATGAATTAAGCAGTTTATAAAAAACAACTGACCTTACTGAAATTATAAAGAGTGACAGGAAACATATCTTTCTTTATTTCACTCAGTTATACTAGAATTTTGTTTTAAATTTATTTACCCTAATTAAGTTACCGGTATCAAGTTTGCGTTTTAAATGTGTTTTCTGTTACATTCAGTGAACCTAGCAGAACTGGTGTAATGATTTTATTTAGACACTAAATTTCTATAGGCTGTTATGGTTTAATTGCAAGAGTTGTCAAATCCATTCTCACATAAACATTTTCGGAACATATTGTTCCAATATATTATTTTTTAAAAGTGTCTAAGCATCAAAATAAATTGTCTTGGCTGCAATATTGTCACTGGGATTCCTTCATCTAAACTTCATTTACTAATTCTCTTTCTTCTGTCCGCATAAAGAATGAATAGGTAATAGTTGGATATGAGATCATAATATAATTTAAGTAAGTATATACAGTACAGTAGTGATTTTTGTACTACCATACCAATAAGCCCCACCCATTCTCATCTCCCTATGGCCTGTATCATGATAAGATGACAGAATATCACATCATGTTAGCATCAAAGCATGTGATAGAATTTTGGCAACAGTGCTTGAAGCGATCTTGGTTTCCTGAAACTAAAAAATATATAATACCGGTAGGCCCTATATGTAGATATAAATGAGGCAATTTATAATCTGAAAACAAGTTAAAACCATCAGTTTCATTCTGTTAGAACAATTAACCTCATTTCACTGAGTCTTGTTTTGTCATTAGATTAATCTAAGTTTGATCTAAATCATTATATTGTAGGCTTACCTCAGGTCAAACAAAGATATTCTTTGTCATTCTCACAACATTTCTGCTCCGAATCTATGCTGCATGGTGTCTGTATTTATGTTTTTTAACTCTTAAGAAATCAGGCAATTTAATTTTTTTTCATCAAGAAGAACTAGGCATTTATTCTACATTGAGTATGTTTATGAGGAGACTGAGAATTCACCTATTGTAACTTGAGGCTTTCCCAAAGCGAGATTGGACAGTGGTTTCTCAGGAGAGCAAACTACAGGAAGCTGAATAGTAATTATCCTACTCACCTAGGATTATGTGGTTATTTAACCCATAGAGCCGGACTTACATGTAAAGCATGCAGTTGTTTAACTCGCATCTCTCAGTCATGCATTAATAAAATTCGAAAATGTTTGCACAAGGATGGACCCAGATCCTCAGTCTGTGAAATATTTTTTGTTTCGCCAAATGTAAATTTAAAGGGGTAAACAACTGGCAATCAGAAGAAATTCTTGGTTGTTGGCAGACCACTTGTTCAGACTCCAGCTACTTGCTTACCTTTTCAATAGATATGGGGCAGCAGCAGGGCCGGATTTAAGAGTATGGCGCCTATAGGCTAAAGTCCATTTGCCGCCCCCTCTATAGTAGATATTTGCTTAATACATTTGTTTTATACAACAAAAGGATACAGCTCATTGGTTTTTTCATCTTTTTTAAACATAAAGTTCATTTAGTTTAGACAAAACTACAATTTTATTGGTTTACATAATAAATTATAAAATCAAATTAGTTATCTACTTGTTTTTTGTTTTTTCTTACTTCTTTTAAGAGAAATGGGTTTTGAAATTAATTAATTAATTTGTTCTTGGAGATCAGTGATCACTATTTTAAACATATTTTTATATTTTAATGTTAATGGCTATCTTTTGTGTAATTGAAGAACTGTGTTCAATTTGAATTAAGTTGTTCTACACAGTGAAATGAAATTACACAAAATTTAGTTAATTTATTACGGTTTATTTGTTGAAAAATATACAAAATTCTCTAAAACAACTCACCCTATGTAATTCATATGGAAAATATTGTTAACATCTGAAATAACTTACTTCATTTTAACTTTTGAAAAAATTGCCAAACTGCCACCCCTGAAAATGTGCCGCTTTAGGCTGCAGCCTACTTAGCCTATTTAGAAATACAGCCCTGGGCAGCAGTAAACTCTCACAGATAAGGTCAACGTTCCATAAATCTATCTCCTAACCCATCACAGAGAGGCCAAGAAAATTGAGTGGGAGATACAAAATTTGAAATAGACATATGTAAACATTATATCTGAGCTGATACTTAGCACTTACACTTGTGCTTGTGTCAGCAATCCATCCTACCATGATGCAGGCCTACAAATCACTTTTTACCCCAGTACCAGTAGCTTTAATTTTCTTTAAGTAATAGGCCTACACTATTATAAGATTTTTTTTACATCACAAATGCACAAATCTTTCATTTATTATTCCCATATTGCAGTCATCATTGTTCACAGTTGTTATTGGAGAATATTTTTAACTTGAGAATGGGCATGTAGGAGAAACTGTGTATATTAATAGTAATTATAAATAATGTACAAAAATGTTGTCAAAAAAGTTCTTTGAAAAATAAAAGATATGGTTTCTTAATAATGAGAATTTTTATAATAAAATATGTACAGTGTTTCAAATGTGTTTTTATTATTTCCAATCAAATAAAATAGAAAGAGGAGTTAACAATCCACCTACAATGTTCAATTATAGCATTGCAATAGACTACTGAGAACAGTGTACGGTATTAATAGCTTAAGGCTTCTTATCCCCATGCTGAAACAAAGAGTTTTGTTAAAACTCAATATAGAGATGTGTCATGCTGGAAATAAACTCTTCAATTCCTGTTGTGAGAATTTTGTCATGGTCTCCACCATTTTTGGAAGGAAATGTAAATGAATGGGAGTGTAACTTATCCTAAACCTGCAGTGTTGCTAGTTTTGAAGTGCAAAATTTGAACAAATACAGGGTGCGGCAGAAAGAACGCCCCAATTTGGGAGATAGATATCTACGTTGTGGGTGGGGGTAGAGGGGCGGGGTGAATATTGCCGAACAGCAACTTAGGTGCCGTTTTAGTTTAGACCATGGCTTGGTCAGGAGTGCATCGCGCTTATGCCGTAGTGCAGTTTATTCAAAATGGCAAATCGCCGACAGCAACGCAGTGCAAGAACACAGCATGCCTTTCACGTACATTTCGGGCTCCCAAGACGGGTCATCTGAAATCCAAGGTGTACCAACATCGTCCCCAAACTTTGGAAGCTCTTAAGGAGGCAATCCAACAGGAATTTGCTATTCCACCCGAAATGACAATGAGAGTCATGGACAACTACCGAGAGAGGCTCAATCAGTGTATAAACAATGGAGGCCGCCACTTGAATGATGCTCTCTTCAAAACACGTTGATGTTACCGGCATCTTGTGTACTTTCAAAGAATAACATAAGTTTTTTCATATTTTATTGGGTTTGGATATATTTGCCTTCTGTAATCGGGGCGTTCTTTCTGCCGCACCCTGTACATACACCTGTGTAAATGTAATATAAAACATATCACAGTATTGTATGCAGTGGCGTAGGAAGGGGGGTGCGGGGGGTGCGGGCCGCCCCGGGTGCCATCACTCGGGGGGTGACAAAATAAAAATGTGTCTTTGTAAGTAAAACATCGCTCAAGGGAATTTAAATAAAATAATATTATTTAAAACAAAATTAAATAAGCTTCATAACTTTCTACAAGTCAATATGCGTATTGAAACTTCTTTTAGTTTTAAATGCTGTCAACAAAGGTAATAAATAGGGGGCGGATTTCTGTGACATGTCATATTTTTCTCCTTTGCATTATTTCAGGTTTCTGACTAATTTAAACCCGATTCCAAGCATCCTGGTGAAAATGCAACGGCTTTTATTGTGAATATAACTTCATTTTTAGGAAATTTTCAACTATTGTAGCATATTTAGTATGAATATGCATATTTAGGTCATATTTTTGGCATATTTGTGTGCATATTAAAGAAATTTTGAAGTGTCATATATTTTTTAAATTTTGCATTATACTGATACTTTTGAGAATTTACAGATATTTTAAATAATTAACATATTTTAATAAAATGAATTGTAATGAAACTTAAAAAATATATAGCCTACATAATGTGTAAGTAGTAAAGTCATATTTTAAATTTTACTGGTCTTATTTTAATGTTTTTTAGGTCATAAATGCATGCATATATCCTATTTTTTAGGTAATAGAAATCCGCCCCCTAGTAATAAAACTCGGCTGGACTGGCCGCTGTGTTGATACGAACAATAATATTATGGTTAGGGGGAGGGGTGTTTATTTCTGTCGATCCTTGTCTCTGCAGTTTTATTAATTTAAATGAGATTTCAACAATCGGTGATATTTTATATCACTCAAGCCGCAACCAATTCTACCCGCGGCGGCAGTCATGACTTTGACGAAAATAAACTTCGAATGTGAGTTCACTCCGAACTCTCCTTCAATCTAGATTTTGAACTGATTAGATTAGATTGAATAGATTATTAATAATACAGTTCCGTAAAATAGTTACATTACTTGTTTATTAGATTTATTAGGAGCAACCTATAAAAAATGATGTATAATTCACATAACTTCCTCTGCCCAAATAAAAGTTAGCCTCCCCTTAAAAATAAGAGAAAGTTGTCGCCAATCTTCGTGTCACATCCCCAAAAGGTACCGTACCTAACCCAAATACAAAATTTTGTTTTCGTACGGTTTTCCGTTGCAAGGGGCCGTATTGCAAAGAGCGCGTATTCAGAGTGGGTGGCTTATAACTACCCTTCAGATAATTAGTTCGAAAAAGTGTTTCAAATAAAAGTTTTAGCTTTTAGTATAAGCAACCCACGTGAAAAATTTAAAGAAAATCGTTAGAGCTATTTTCGAGGAAACTTTCTTTATGTAAAAATAAGGAAAACTTGTCTCCAAGGTATCTGATATAGATACAAAATTTTTTCCTTTTATCAAAATTCGAGATTTCGCTTGGAAAACAAAATATAAAAAAATCACTCAAAAAATAAAAATTTGCACAATTTCGGGAGTGTATTGTGGCCTAGACGTTCGCTTTATTAACGGTAACACCCACAATCTGTCGCTCACGGAAACAATGCATATCTGTCTGTCTGCAACGTACTTTATATTCATAATAATAATAATAATAATAATAATAATGTACTTTATATTCATAATAATAATAATAATAATAATAATAATAATAATAATAATAGCATTTATTGCCGTTTAAGGGTACAATGTACACCATAATGTGCTTGATAATTTTATGTATGTATTTCCTTATTCCTAACAAAATTGGCTGAATTAGGTTAACTATGTCGTATATGCACCATTGGTAGCACTGGTGACAACATGGTAACTCAACTGGCTTTATGGATGGTTCATTCATAGTTTACCATGATTTCGGAGCTTAGTTTTGTTTTCATATAACAAAGTAATTATTACTAATTTTGCATAATCCGTTGAGCTTACGAGTTACATCAAATAAATTTGTTGCAGCTGCATCTATCGGTAAACTCTTAAACTCTCGTGGGATTACCTTTGACTATCCAAAAAATAACACTTGGAACTGTTCCATCTTTTAATAATTTAAATGGGGGGGGGGGTGACAAGAAATTTTCCGCACCGGGTACCACCTAAGCTTGCTACGCCACTGATTGTATGTACAGGTAGGGAAAAAAAAGTGGACCTACTAAAATATCTAAGTTGCTGATATGAGCCACTGCGCTTGCCTAGTGGGTTCTAGGCATGTGCAGTGGCCCATATCGGCAACTTAGATATTTTATAGGTCTGCTTTTTTTTCCCTACCTGTACATAAATATATAGCTACAATATTGCACAGATTATTAAATAAAGGGAAGTAATTATGGTAGCAGTAACCCTGAATGAGAGAAAGTGTTTTTTCTGTGCACGATGCCTAGCCAGTTCTACTGCATGCAGAGATCTGACATTTTTTACATAGATGGACTGAAAGGTGCACCTCAAATCCGGATTTTTAATTTTTGCTTTCGTTGAGAGTTTTGAGTAAAAAACTGGCAAAAAACATAAATTATTTGCACTATCGAAGCATCAGTTTTCGCTTTTGCATCAAAATTGTGAAATTAATTGCAGGTTGCCTTGCTTTTTTTCTCATAACAAATTGGAAATAAGAGCATTGCAATTTTTCAACATAATGCGTTGAAGTGTCAATCGTTTTGATTTTGTAAGCCCACTCTGATAGATTCATTTGTTTATAGTGTTATAGGACCCAGAGATCTATTTTTTTAGATAAGTAAATGTAGGTCTAAATAGGAAAACATTGAACAATTTGGATGAAACTCACTATGCAATATCACAAGAAAAATTAACTCTATCTGGGAAGCTGAACTTATGCGTGTGAAAGAAAATTTCCTAAAAAGGTGCCAGTGTTGTGCGGATGCAAGAGGAGGACATTTCCAACATCTCTTGTGATGAGGTACATGGTTATTTTCACTGTAATTTTAACTGTAATTGTGAGAACCTGAATCATTACACCGTTAGTGGCTTTATTTGCATAGATATTTCACCCGATGGCTCGGGAGTTAGAGCTGTAGCTGCTGCGATGCAGAAACCTGCATGATTACCCAACTCATATGTGAAACACACTGTAGCTTGTAAGACAACATAGAATTAATAGAAGGCTATTTCCAGCAAGATGGTACAACATTTCATACATATGGTGATTCCATTAGACCTATAGCCAGCTTCTTCTGTGATTGTCTTATCTCAAAAACTCTGTGGTTCTTAGATCACCTGACCTCACATCTTACCAGATTTCTTCTTGTGTGGCTGCCTTAAGGACAGTGTGCACAAGAATAGACCTCGGTCACATTTTTGCGTATAAAGAAAACGTAAACACATTGCTGTTCTAGATAGATAGATATACAGGTGTGGCAAAACATTCTCCCTATTTTAAAAATCAAATAAACAACATATGGATCAAAATAAGGAAGCTGTATTAACATGAATAATTCTACACAGTGGGAAGTTTAGTGTTTTCTGGAGTTTGAATGCTGCGTGGCCTTCCCCCTCCATTTTCAATCATGTTACCACTTGCTGTAAAGTTTGACACCCATAAGCTAATGCTTTTCCGATCTGGAACTGCACCATGAGGGGGAATTTGGAAGCGAATCCGGAAAGCACGCTGGGCAGCAACAACGGAATACCTGTTTACCACGTTCTTCTCCCGTCCTCAGCATGGTTGGATACTGTACTGAATGTCAATTCCGCGATTTCAATATCCTATTCAATTTTTGTTTACTGTTTATCACTTGTTTTTATCTGTCGTTATGGCAACACAAGTTGACTGCTACTCCCATCTTGTGCAAATGTTGCGGCGTGGATATAGTGCCTAATGATATGGTGAACCTTGCTATAAGAGCACGGAAACAGGATTAAGGTCTATTTACATTTAGCAGTGAGGTGAACTAATGTAATATACTTAAAAGCCTAAATTCCCACTGTGTAGATATCATTAATATTAATACGCTTTCTTTATTTTGATCCATCTGTTTTTTATTTCAAATTTAAAATAGGGAGGATGTTTTGCCGCACTCTGTATATACAGTATGTATGTGTAAGGAGAACGCAAAAAGTTAGATATAGAATTTAGGTGGTTCTTGTGATAAGAAAAATCACAGGAAGAACATTAATGGACAAGGAATTGTGATCATGGCAACATGCTGGTACAACATTAAATTCTCCAACTGACTCACATATCCCGATATGACTATTTTCTTCTCTTTTGGTATATTTATATAAAACCAATAATTATTACATTATGTTTTGTTACATGGTTTTCAAATGATCATTTTACCGGTTCTTTGCATTTGGCAATTACTTATTATTGCATTTCCCTTTAACCAGTTTGAATGGAAAATAATAAATTAAAATGTTGTAAAACCAATAAGTATAGTAATCAGAAGGATTGCTTGAATGGTCAATTGTATTAAAGTACAATTCAGTAAAAAAATATATCTCACATAACACCGGTATATACAAAATTTATACTCAAACGCAGTCCAGGTTGTTTAAAAACATGATTACCGTACGTTTAATGATTTTACTATCTACAAAACATTTTTCAGGCTTAAATATCTCATTGTCAATAGCAGCAAGCTCAGATATGGCTAAATCAGGTACCATACTTTGATTTTCTAGGTTCTCATGGGAAAATTAGTAACAATATTACTGAAACTGGACATATTACAAAAATGAAAACTACAGTTCAACTCAAATCAAAACTAAGTTAGTAAAAGTGTGATTAAAATTAAGATAAGCCATTTAAGTCATAAATCTTTGCACATTAATTATTTTGTCTAGGTCAGTGATGTGCTGACATGGAATATTAAGAAAGCTGTTAGTCTGCTGATTAGACATATTAAGCATTTTCTGTAGTTTTCTGTTTATCTGTTTTTTTGCTTTCTTTTTTTTTTCTTCTTCTTTTAACACACACACAAACACCCATGCTCATTGCGGGACTCGAACTCACAGCCTCCTGCAGCAGTTCCAAGGTAGCCTTAGCTACCACATCTATGAAGACTGGCATTTGTTTTCATTGCTGTAAAGGTGTATCTAATCTGTAAATTGCATATTAATATACCTATCATCATGGAGGACTCAGTCAATGTTAATCAGTTTTGTGCATCACAATATTATCATTAAGTAATTTATTTCACTATCATCTTCATAATTTATCAACTTCATTTTGCAGAAATCTCCAGCATTATTTGTTTCCAAAGTGACGTACCGGTACCTTCATCTGGGATTTTTAAATACCGGTAACACTTCTTTTTGTTTTAGTGTAGGGATTTGATGCCTGAACTATTGTTCCAGCGATTATTGAGTGCCAGTATGGTACTTTATGAGATTGTGTGTGGGGGACGAAAAATGTCTGTCTGTCTGTCTGTCCGTGTGTCTGTACACGCCATAACTCAAATACGCTTTATCGGATTTTCATGAAACTTGGTATATGCATTTATAATGCCCTTGGGAAGAACCCTATTGTTATTGAACCAAATTGGTTCATGGTACCGGCGTCAAACCCAATTTAGTGTTTTTATTTAAAAGCCTGTTAATTTTGGACCTATTCGGTTGACCGGTACCAGAGTAACAACTAATTAAAGGTCACATGTTTTTTAATTTTTGTCTACCGGTATAATTTGACAGTTAACACTATTCCTTCACATATGCTTATCAAACGACACCGTCAAACTGACTGAGTTGGCCAAATGGTAATGCCTTGGACTCGTATTCTTGAGGTCCCTGGATCAAATCCCGGAGCCGGCCAATTTGACATGGATTTTTTTATCTTATTTTTTATATTTATGTGAGTGCCCGATTGTCAAGGTATCACAAATCTGTAGTTCTGCTGACGCTGGTCGATTTTAATCTGATTAGAAAAACTTATTTTCTGCATATCATAATTGCAATTATAATTGATTCAACAAAAACATACTGGCACTTTGTTATATCAGTTTACCTGATTTTATTTTAATTTACTAGTGGCCTACTATCGTGCATAGGCTATATTTCGGAACAGGATTTAAATGGTAAATTTATTAGCTTAAGGCATCTCATCCCTACACTAAAACAAAAAAGAAGAGTACCGGTATGTTACAAATTACAAATGGAAATATTTCACTTTGGAAACAAACCTTGCATTGTTTGAAGTTGTAGCATGTATTGAATAAATAAATAAATGTAATGTTTTATTATTATCATAATTCTTTTCTGTTATTGCTATTTTACTATGACATCACCACCATCATCCTCATCTTAGGCTACAACATTCCATTTTGTGGCCTGTAAAAAAATTATTTTAGGATTATAAGTTAATAACCTGAGTAAGCCTATTAGGTCTACCATCCAAGTGAGTAGGCCTATAGCTGGTATTTAATAAATCTGTTTTCATCGTTAGATGATATTGATCACAATTTAATAACATTTTCATTATCATTTTAATAGACTTCAGCAAGATAAGAAAAAAATTTTAAGGTCTAATTATAGGCTATTATGGAGGATCATAGTTTTTCAGTAATGCTAGGCCTACCTAAATCGAACTTTTGAAAAATGAAAACTACATGAATTGAAAATATGCTACCAGTATCTAAATATCTTCTTCTTTTAATACAATATTGTATTGATGTAAACCCAGCCATATGTTGTCACATGTGTATGTAGGCTAGGTCTACATTTCTGAAATGAAAAGTAAAAACAATAGTTTCCTTTTCTATTAAGTCGTCCATAAATATTATTTATTTCAGGCTCATAGACAGAGAAAGGCCAGGTTGCTGTAAGCCTACTGATGAATTTCCACATTTACCAGTATCTTTATCATATTGATGTTTGGAGCATTAAAATTGAGAAAAGAACTTAAAAAAAATCTATAGAAATTCATTAGAAAGTCTTTCTACTGCTTAAAAAATCTTCTTGTATCATTCTGCAGGATGATAGGTTCTATAACTTCATGTTTTAGCCTTTAAAAAGAAGTCAACGTAGGCCTCACAGACAGTTGATATTCTGATTAAGTAAAAATGAAATATAACTTATCTTTAATTTATATAAGCTAGGTAACTTACCGGTAATAATTTTTTTGGAAATTGTAATTACAGTGAACTCTCGATAAACCAGACTAAAGTGGGTGGGGGTCTGTCCGAGTTATGAAATTTCCGGCCTATGGAGAGTAAATTAGGTAGGCCTAATGGTATTTAAGTAATGAAATTTCATGTTTAAGCTGCAGTAACAAAACGTATGAGGCAGAACATAATATTAAAACTTACAATTGAAAAAAAAACCACTTAAGTTCTATATTGAAATTTCTAGCCAGAGTCTGAAGAACACAAGATGTTCTTCTGTGGTACACAATGTTTCTGTTGCTTTTGAATAATTACTTCTCTTGCAGTTCTGAAGTGGCCATAGAATGGCTGTAGATCTGGGTCTGGATCACCAAGAATCTGTCCGAGTTATCCGAAGTCCAGCATGCTGAGGTTCAAATTATCAAGAGTTCATTGTAACTATGATCTGTTGTGTCCAAAAACGAAGGCATTTTTAGTAACTTACTGATATTTTACCGGTACAAGTATAAAACTGTAGGCCTACCCCCTAAAAGCCCTCTATATACCGATACTGGTAATATATTTTTAAATCATCTCCACCCTTATTAATTAGATGAACCCTATTTTTATTGTATTATCAGAAATGTTGATATACATTGTTATTGTCTCCAAATTTCATGTAGGCCTACCGGTAATCTAATTTGTAAAAGTTTCAATAATTGAACTTTGTCAAAACTTAGTGAGAGTTCTCTTAAAATAATGGGCAGCAAGATCTGTCTCCCTACATGATTTGGTGCCTGGCTTAATGATACATTTGGCTATGGTCCTGATTAATTTACTTTGTAAAGAGATGTTGATGAATTGATGGCAGTATCCTTTATTAAAAGAAGACAAATCCTGAAAATAACTTATTGAGATGCGTTGTCATTGCTTCCTTCATCCGGAGGGAGTGGGGCATCAACTTTTGACATCTGAAGTTGTCCTTCCAATTTTTTATTTTCTTTCATTAGGATTGCTACTTTCTCTTCGTACTTCCCCTTTAAGTCTTGGAAGATCCGTAGCTGCTTTCCATATTCCTGTTTCAAATCAGAGTTTAGTTTCACAGCTTCATCCATTTTCCCAATCATTGTATTGTGTCTCTTCTTTTCTTCTGAAATCTTACCTTCCATACTTTCAACATCACTTTGCAAATGCCTAACTTCCATATTTCGAATGTTGAGCAGGTCTTTAGTTATGGTTACAACTTCTTTTAGTGATGAAACTTGATTTGTTAGAGCCTCATTCTGTTTCTCTTGATTTTCGCAGAGGTCTGATTTATCTTTCAAGAGTTCACTTGTTTTAGAAAGGGCTTCCTTCAGTTCGGTGTTTTCATTTCTCAGTGTATCAATATTCAGATTAGTACCAGTTGTCACGTTATCTGACTTCACATCATTTTCTCCTACTCCTGTAGATACCCTTTTGGGAGGATCAGTAATTGCCATATTTTTAAGGATTGAAAGTTCTTTTTCTACCAGTTGAAGTCTGTTCTTATAACTTTCATTTTCAGCAATTCGGTCCTTAAAAGAAAATTTCAACATTAGTTCCAATATAACAAGAAATTTTTGCTTAATAACATACACTACAATATTCTCAGCAGTCAAGGTATTGAAATACCATATATTTCTGCAGATAATACCATATATTTCTGCAGATAAGACGACCTTCAGATAAGACGAGGTATACATTTTCATCACAGTTTTATAGTTTTGTTATATACCTGTCCTATAAGGTGAACCCCAGGCTATCAACAGCTTATGAATTTATGTTTACGAAACAACTTCAATAAGTTTAATTTTTGTTTCAGTTTTCTGGTTGATTGTAAAAATAATCCATAGGGTGGGTAGTAGAAGTTAGGGTAAAATAACTACAGTTAGTTAAAAAAACTGTTGGCTAACCTTACAGGAATAAAGCTTCCTCAATCTTATTTTTTTTCAAAATGGCATCACTGAGCATAGTCGCACCACAATGGAACAGAACAACATTCCCATTGACTATGAGCCATGTAATACATGTACTGGTATATGAGAGAAAATGAAAAAATACCAAAAATAGGTTTTATTTTGTGAATTATGGCGATTGAAGTTTTATTTACAAAATTCACGTCTGTACACGCCATAGCTCAAATGGGAAGAACCCTATTGATGTTGGACCTAATCAGTTGACCGGTATCGGAGTAATGCCCAATTTAGTGCCTATTTTAATGAAAATATATAAAAAAGGTGCAATAAGTCAAATACACTTTATCGGTGTTAGATGAAACTTGGTATATGCATTTATGACGTACATGGAAAGAAGCCTACTGAATTTGGACCAAATCGGTTGACTGGCACCAAAATAACAAGTAATTAAAAGTCACATCTATTATAATGTAATCTTCGTTCTCCGACAATTCGAAGCATTTTGATTGGCTCGAGGCCAACCAATCAGCGAAACTTTCACGAATAGTACAAAATTAGGAAAGCGGTTTCTTTACTATATATTCTAAGTGAAATGAACACAATGAACAAATATTCTAATTTCATTTCTACTTACAATTTTCATAGGTCTGAAACACAAACATTTTCAATAAACTGTCAGTGTAAATTTCTTAAAAATCCTGGAGTCATTTAATAATGGCGGGCGAAGCCGCAGGCACCAGCTGTAAAATATTGGTAGTTTAACTCTTGAAATATCGCGGCCAATAAAAGTCCAAAAAAAGATATAATTTCTGAAAATTACTTGAATTTATCAAATCAAATTCATATCGTACTTATCTATCAACAAACAGTTGAGATACAATGCCGCATTTTTAATAATTGAGGGCTTTGTATGCAATGCAGTCAAATAACACTATTCCTTCACATATGCTTACCAAACTAGACTGTCATACTGACTGAGTTGGCCGAATGGTAACGTTTTGAACTCATATTCTGGAGGTCACTGGATCAAATCGCGGAGCCGGCCAACTTGACATGGATTTTTTAATTTAATTTTTTATTTATATGTGAGTGCACGATTATCAAGATATCACAAATCTGTAGTTCTGCTAACGCTGGTCGATTTTAATCTGATTAAAAAACTTATTTTCTGCATATCATAATTGCAATTATAATTGATTCAACAAAAGCATTTTGGCACTTTGTTATATATCAGTTTACCTGATTTTATTTTATCTGAATATATCTGTGAAGCAGATATCTTTCACAAGGTAGACATGGATGGAATGGCATTATTTTGATAACCAGCAGTGTAGGTCCTACCAGTAAAATGTTGTCATCCTCTGTATTGCTCTTAAGAAGAAAAGAATTTTCATGGAATAATGATTTATTACTTCACATTTTAAACCGTGCTTTGAAGTATTGTATTGTATGAATAATCTTTCCTTGGAATGGTTCAAATAATATTGGAAATTAAATGCTCTGGTTTAACCCTTTCACTGCTACAGCCATATGCATGAATCAGCACACTTCATTACTGTTAGTGCTATTGACAAATACGAGGCGCATCCATGGGGCCATTTACTGAAACAAAACACAATTTCATGGAAGTATTTATTGCAACAGATACCCGTACAGCAAATGTTCAGCTATTTTTCATCATCATCATCAACATTATTTTTCAATATCATTGGGAGGGAAGTCTGGGTTGTAAAGTGGATGTTGAAACACCTCCTAGCTAAACTTTTGCAGGAGACTTGCAGGGAGATGTTTAAGTCTCCACACTACAGCTCGGACCTCGCTTCCAGTGATTTTCATCTTTTCCTACCCCTCAAGAAATGACGGAGAATGATATAGGTTGACAGAGAAATGGAGAAGGTTGTCTCACAATGGTTCGAATCCCAGGTGGCAAACTTCTTTGGCACATGTATTCAAAAGTTGGTCCCACGTTATGAGAAATGTCTCAATTCCTGTGGTGAATTTGTTAAAAAACAGCTGAACACTTGCTGTATTTGTTGCAATAAATATTTCCTTGAAATTGTGTTTTGTTTGTGTAAACGGGCCTGGGGAAGCTTACTTTGTGGACAGTCCTCATATAACTTATATGATGCACCACTTTGCATGCCTGTAGAAGAAAAATGTCTCAAATTTGTGAGCATATAGTGTCATCTGTCTATGTCCTGACACTATTGTTCTCTGTCTTGAGCTGCCATCTATAGCTAAGTAATTCAAGCGATGGATTGCACTCTGCATTAAAATGAACTATAATTCTTCTGTGTTGTAACATCATGCAGGTTTCAACGGGGTTGCATAAATCAATCTAAACTTGAAGAAATGCATGCTGTCCTCCTGTTTCAGAGGAAACTGACAAGTTATTTGCAATGGGTTTGTTTTTTTATGATTACAAAAGAAATTTGCAAATTACTTCAGCACCACGAGTTTGCACAGTGAATAATATGTTAGCAGTGAAAGGGTTAAGAAAAATACACACCCTTAGTTCTTTTTCCAGTTGAATGACACGGTCTCGCAGAACTGCTGCTTCTTCACCTGCTGCCATGGCGCTTGTTCCTAGGATTGTGTTCTTTTCTTCACTTTGATGATGAGACTCATTATTTCTTTCCTCGGTGAGTTCTTGATTTTCTTCAGAACTCTCTGTCACACCTGTTATAAAAACAGATTACCGGTGTATTATTTTATACTTTTCTTCACATTCTACAGAGTCATGAAACAGCTAAAGGCAATCAGGCAAAGCATTTAAGAAAGATTAGAAACAAAATAAAATCATTTCAAGACAAAGTTTGTACTGCTGTAGAGTAACACAATTAATAACGCTCTATTGTTGTAATAAATATGAGAAATTGAACACTACAGTTTGTATAACATTTTACTTTACCTGCTCATACTATAGGTTACTGTAGGTAGAGAAAGTATTGTGATGAACACTGAAATGCAATGCCAAATATTCAGTGTTGTTTCACATTTTGAGGTTCTTTATGTCAAAAAAAATTTCATAAATATGTGTTTGCATGTGTCTGTCTTTGTCTCAATGAATACCATATAGCTTGAAAATTAATAATTTAACATGAAATTTTATATTGGGACAGTGGTGTAATTACGAGGTGGCAAGGAGTGGCAGTTGCCACCCCAGAATTCCCAAACCCCTCTTTTTGCCACCCCAAAAATCAGCAGTAAAAATATCAGTTATTTGCAAACAACTGAAAAATTACAGTTTATAAACGTGGCACAATCGTGATTCTTTATTAAACTTAACATTTATGCTGGTATGGTAAGTAAAAAAGTTTTAAAAATGCTTAAAGTACATCATTTTAACAATGAATTTTTTAAAAATTTCCATACCCCCAGACCCCCCGGCAGACCTTGCCACCCCAGTTAAAACACTGAATTTACTCCCATGTATTGGGATGTATATTTCCTAGGGATATTATCTAAAGTACGGGTAGGATTATGCATACACTTCCATTAAGAAAAACCTCATTACATCATGTAGCTCCTGCATCAGTGCCAATGGCAGTTATTTAAGTGAAGCTCGTGAGGCACCACTTCATCTGTTTTAAAAGTATTTGTTATTTTAGTGTTTTGTTTATTTTTCTTCAATTATATTTTTAGCACATTCGTGTTACTGTACACTATCCATCTGGCTTTTACTGCTGGAGCCTGGAAGGTGTGTGACACATGAGAGGTATGGTGGGTGAAGTTTGGAATATGATGCTCCTGTCTTCCGTCCACTAAAGTAGCTGTAAGGATTGTTTGGTTACCATGGAGTCATGCTTGTAGAAGATGTGTTTCGAGGATAGAGTGCATCTCTCCCACCACGTGAGCTACCGGAGCTTCAACCACACATTTTAACCCCCTGCAGCCTCATGGTCTTGTGGTTAGCGTCACTGACTACAGATCCGTAGGCCCAGGTTCGATCCCTGGTACCTCCTTGAAGATCTGGAATGGGGTGCACTCAGCCTCATGATTTAAATTGAGGAGCTACTTGATTGAGAAGTAGTGGCTCCAGTCTTGGAAACCACCATTAACAGCCGTGGGTGTCAGCATGCTGACTACATGCCCTCCAATCCTGCCATCTGCCTGTGGTAGATGACGCAGTGGTAGACCTAGTCCCTTCAGGGATGTAGCACCACAGAGTTTTTTTTTAGTTTTAGTAGCCTTGTGGTTGTTCAATAGCACTTGTGAAAGAAAAATTACAGTTCGTTCCCTCATAGAAATTTTCCTCTTTTTCATTCAATCGTTTTTCACTTCAGAATGTGAATGGTTGGGGAAATGAATAGTTTTAAGTTGGATTGGGCTTTGCTGTTTAAGTTAAGTCAGTTTATTTAATGATAATTGTCAATTCAATACGGTTTAAATTATAGTATAGGCTCCGCCATAGTTAATTTTGTATAAGATTTTTAGTGATAGTTTTTAGTGTTGTTAGCAATTATAACAATTATGATTACTACAGTTTTGAATAATTATTAGCTTGTCTTTTTTCATGAGTTTATTTGTATAACAGACAAAAACTTTATTCACATAAAGTCTTTATGGCAGAAAGTGTTATTAACTAAAACAGAAATTTATTAGTAAGACAGATACGTTAACTTGAGTGCATACAGACAGGATGATTTCTGATTGTTCAAGTGATGCTAATTGGCTTTTAGCGGCTCATGGCTTAAAACGAGGGTGCAAATACTACTTCATATAGCTAACTTGAAATATTAAAAAATGATTAGTAGGCCTACAATTACTGCCTCACAGTGAAGTCCATGCAACGTTCCTTTTTACTGCAGACATTATCAATGACTTTCGTGTGGAATCCATCCACGTTTGCAACCATTTTTTCTGTATGGAAAGCATTGCAAGAGCTGTAAGACTCTGCAATGAAATTAATACCAAGAGGCACTTCAACATTGTCAAATAAGAACATAATTACCTCAATGATTATTTTTTACCAGGAAGCAGACGAAACCTCCACAATCCACACTGACAAAACCAACATCTGCTGAAGCTCCGAGTATAGCAGCAAGCATTATTATTGAAAATTAATAAGTCAAGTTGCTCCAAGGAGGAACCATTTCATATTCATTTGTGTTTAGTTATTAATATTATTTTTAAAAATGTGCATTTGTGATTCCTGTGGATATTATGAATGTTTTGATACTTAGTTCCCATCACATAAAACAGTAAGAAATGCCTTCAACTAATTTAAGTAATTTGGAGATTGGATCTGATTCCTGCTTCACGTCTCTAATACTGCCTGCAGGTCCTTCAAAGGGATTTGTTACAAATGTAACCATTTCCCTAAACTCGGCAAACATGGAACTGAATGTAGGTATTGAATCTGCTGAGGGAACATTGGTATTCGGTACAGGTAATGGAGGGAAATCATTAAATTAGATTAATGAGGGGTAGTGTAAGCCCTTCAGCTTCTAAACACTGCAACCATAGTAGATCTATTGTGAATACCCTATACCCTGTTCTAGCAGTCACCACTTTAATATAATGCTTTTTCATATAGCCTACAATTTTCCTGGGTGATGCCCAGTCCTGAACCTGGGGGATTTTTCGTTACTGAAAACCCACTACCCAGCCGGGAAGAAAGTAGCCTACACCCATAGTGGCAGACTGAGGGAAATCCTTAGTACAATTTATACTTGAGAATGACTGCTTTTGCCATGCTGCCTCCATTTTATCGACCAGTGGTATATGCCACAAATTTCCTACATTGCTGATAACTAGTTGTCATCCTCTGATGAGTCGCTTGTATTTTACAGCATAATGCCTCTCGTGGCTAAGACCAGAACTATAGTTTCATCTTCATTCCAACAGATGTCGCAACAAGTGTCATTTCTGTGTCAAGCAAGGTCTTGTCACATAACTAACAGGACAGCGCAGCACACAGTGAGATGTGAAGTAATTAGTAAAGGCTCACAGCCATTTCATAAAATATGAGAATTTTTCCCTCAAAGAGAGAAGTTATAAAATTATTGTAATTGGGTTGTCAAATATAAGTTTAAAACCTCAAATTCTCTGAATATTAAGGACTTAGGTGTATCTGAAGTGGTTTCATGTGTAAAATCTGTCAATTTACTTGTTTATTGCATTGAGTTACTTTTTTTTTTGCCATTTTTAGCATGATTTTAACACATTTTAATACCAAGTAGTCAAGAGTAATCAGCTATGTCCATTTTCATTTGAGAAAATATACATCTTAAGGTACAATTTGGTATAAGATTAACTTAAAAAAATATGTGTGGTTAATTACTATGTAAATTAACAAACAGTCCCACCCGTAATGGTGATAGTTTTGTTAAATTATTATTGATGAGTTAAATAAATGTTCTGACAACCTGGAAACAGTTTATAATTCGTATTTAATCCCTCATACCTACATTAATAACATTAAGACCCTAACAGCGATAGCTGAACAGCAAATTAACTTTTGTTTTGCATCATTAAAATCAGTGTCCAAATTGTGTCCCATCCGTAATAGATTTTGAAAAACAAATTTAAAATATTTAAAATAAATTTTAAATAATGCTTTGCATGTAGTGTGGAGGAGAAGGCATTGTAAATTTTACAGAATGTGAAGAACCAATTCTAGTTTATTATGTATGATACGTATTAAACAAAATTTTTTTATAATTTGCTAGAATGTCCCACCTGTAATTATGAAATGGCTGCTCAGTATCTCACTCAATACTTGGACACAGAGCTCCGTTTTCAGTTAAACTGGCATACATTCAAGCTTGGGCATGACGTCACAACCATAGAAAAGGGGTACTGCGTACTATTAGAGAATCCCATGCATGGTGGTAAGGGAAGTATTGTACATTACCAACAGTGACTGTGCAAGATACCAGCAGAGGAATTCTCGCCTGGATGCACCAAGTTCAAGATCTGCGTAAAAGAAAATTTGGTATTGCATTTGAAAATAACTTTATACGCCGAGCAGAAAACAAGCTGTGTGCTGCAGTTCAAACGCAATACTATATTTTCAGTTACTTAGATTTTGAACTTGGTGCATCCAGGCGAGAATTCCTCTGCTGGTATCTTGAGAGTCAGAGTCAGCAATGTATAATACTTCCCTTACCGCCACGCATGGGATTCCCTAATAGTACCCCCTTTCTAGGGTTGTGACGTTACGTCCAAGCTTGAATGTATGCCGGTTTTAACTGAAAAGGATGCTGGCGAGGCCATGTAATGAGTGAGATACCGAGGCTTTATTAATTACTTCACGTCTCATTGAGCACTGCTAGTTATGTGACAACACCTTACTTGATACAGAAATTGCTGAGTTTAGGAAAATGGCTACCGGTACAATTGTAACAAATCCTATTAAGTACTGCAGTCAGTATTTAAAGACGTGAAGCAGGAATCAGATCCAATCTCCAAATTACTTAAATTAGATGAAGGCATTTCTACTGTTTTATTTGATGGGAACCGAGTATCAAAACATCAATAATATCCACAGGAATCACAAATGCACATTTTTGAAAATAATGTTAGTAACTAAATACAAATTAATATGAATTGGTTCCTCCTTGGAGCAACTTGACTTATTTACTTTCAATAATAATGCTTGCTGCTATACTCTGAGCTTCGGCAAATGTTGGTTTTTTCAGTGTGGATTGTGGAGGTTTCTTCTGCTTCCTGGTAAAAAATAATCGTTGAGGCAATATGTTCTTATTTGACGATGTCGAAGTGTCTCTCGGTATTAATTTCATTGCAGCTCTTACAGCTCTTGCAATGCTTTCCATAGAGGAAAAAATGGTTGCAAACATGGATGGATTCAAAACAAAAGTCATTGATAACTTCTGCTTGGACTTTACTGTGAGGCAGTAATTGTAGGCCTACTAATCATTTTTTAATATTTCAAGTTGGCTATATGACATAGTATTTGCAGCACACCCTCTTTTAAGCCACGAGCCGCTACTGCCTCAGACATACAGTAGGAACTGCGCCTAAATGGTATGCATGTCAAAAATGTTGTAAAGTTTGAGGAAATTTTTCGCATATTATTTTATAACTTTGTTCTACCCAAAGTCGATAGTGCTTGAGTTACATGCAAACAAATCATGGAAATACATTTTTTTTAACGTTTTTGGTGATAACTAAAACGTTCGTCAAATTTAAATTTTGCAATTTTGTCTAAACGGTATGCAGGGCGAAAAGAGTTGTAATGACTAACTTCAAAGCAATTTTTTCCCTATTATTTTCGTTTTACCCAAAGTCGATCATTCTTGAGTTATGTGCAAAAACATGGGGATTTTTTCATGTTTTTTTGCTATAACTAAAATTACAACAATTTTTGGCGAAATCCAAAAACAGGTGGCCCCTTAAGCCCCGCCCACTCGATATTCACATTTGCATGGACTGTGTGATGTATTTTGTTTCTTAGCGAATAAGGATGACCAACTGTCCTTGTATAGGCCTATTGTCGCAAGTGCCTTGTACCCACCGACCTTGTATACTGTCGCAAGTGCCTTGTACCCACCTCTTTATATTTCCCGCGAGGTTTGTCAGTCGGTGACCAGTCGTCTAGCGATATGACGTCACACCTCCAACGTCCAATCACGAGTTTCTACATAATACGAGGACAGAAGAATTCGCTAGATCGTGGTATAAAAGAAAGTGCACCATTTTGGGAGGGACACGGCCCGAACCCTTAAATTCATTGCAGTTGCCCTGCATAGGTTCAAGTTCTATGCGAAACACCGTTAGCGTAAGCAAATTTAAGTTATAGGATAGGAACCCGTTTTCATTTCCAGCAGTGCATTTCGTATGCAGGTATGGAATCGGAGTCAAGCTCTGCCTCAGTTAGTTTATTTGGTCTGGGAGGGTTGGGCAGGATACCACTATCCCAAAGTGCGCCCTGTTTTTGGATTTTCCCCATTTTTTTTTATTGGCAAACGTCAGATTCTTAATCAGCATCCCAATAAAGAAAAAGGAGCAAAAAATCAGAACTCCCCAAAATTTGTCTCAACAAAATATCTAATGATTAAACTACTAGGGCCACGAAGAATTGACAGTCGCTACAAGGGGTCCGTGACATCTGAAGCCTAATACGCTACTCTGGTCCATGCACCGCCGTCTACGATTAATACAGTTTAGAAAGCAGTGGATCCATGAAACATCATAGCGTATCATAATTGGTATAGAACAGCTGTGCACAACCCGCAGCTCGCTGAAATATATATTGCGGCCCGTTAAATTTAAGATTAATTAAAATTGAATATGCTTTCGTTTCAAAATATCCATTAACAGATTTGTTCTGTGCTAAAAGCGTCACTATCAGTGCCGTGTTGATCTGAAGTCAGCGCAGTTTTGGATCAAGTGAAGCATTTGTCAATTTTCCGACAATGAGCAAAATTATAAAATCTATAAACTGATCTAATTTTGGGAAATACGTTGACCTCTTGAAAAATCTCAACATCGGTTTTCAGGATCTCGAAAGTTCGAAAAATCATTTGAATTATTATTTTCACTACCCTTTCATGTTGATATTGAGACAGGGCCTGCAATTTATCAGATGGAATTATTTTATATCTAGAGCAACACAGAACTGAAAGCAAAATTTGATGAGGTAGGCCTACTCCTTGATTTCTACAAGCTGTACTTACCTAAATAAATGTACAGTCTCTATGACCATGCATCGAAAATTGTAACTTTATTTGATAGCACGTACGCATCACGTATGTCTATGATGAAACAGTTGAAATCCAAAACACGATCCAGATGAACATATGGAAGCGAGCATGCGCGTTGCAATATCAAACATTGAACCTGATATTGAAAAGTTAACAAAACCCAAGTAGTGTCAAGTTTCGTAATAAGTTGAATAACATTTGTGATTATTGTTCTGATATCACCAGTAATTAATTAGTAGGCATGTCGATAAAGAGCATATTATACTCTTTTTTTTAACTTGAATACTAGTTTGTGCCCGCAGCTTCTCCCGCGATAATTAATTAAAAAAATTAAAAATTAAGAGCATAATAGTTATCCCGACCGTGCCAAATACCAGCTACCAACCCTTGTACCAAAATGACAACCCGCTAGCTCACTCGGCACTCCCGACCGTACCACAATCACCTCTGCATATAGTCTAAATAATGCATAACACTAACCACATAGTTAAGTGTGCGAAGCGGAGGCGGCAGCCGAAGCGAAGTGTCCCTGCATTTTCGAATAATGTACGATACACTGTTTGCAGGTTTCGAAAATGTGGCATATTATATCTTCCAGAGGTTTGTCAGCCTGTCACCTTTTGTTTAGCGGTATGACGTCACACCACCAACGTCCAATCACGAGTTTCTTCGTAATATGAGGACAGAAGAATTCGCTAGATCGTGGTATAAAAGAATGTGCATCGCGAGGGTGTGGTGGGTGGGAACATTCTTCCCAGGGTGCGACTTAAATTTGTTTTTTTCCCAATGATTATATTTATTAACACCTAAATCACGTGGAGTACATTCCACGATTAGAAAGCGTCGCCTGGGAAAAACGACCTCATATTCGAGTTCCCTGGCCTAGAAAACCCCTGCATAGTGAGTTCCGCTCAAATCAATGTTTGCCCATTTAGGCTCCCTTTTCCGTCTATATTGAAAATTTTAGATGTCTGCGTGCCTTGACATTAAAAGCATATGAATCGACCAGAGTGGGGTTACACAATTACGGCGATCGCGATGCTTTTATTTCCAAGGTATGATTAAAATAGGCAAAGCTAACTGCAATTGATTTGACAATTGAAGTGTATTAGGCCTACTGAAAACTGATGCTTCGAAAGCGCAAAAAAGTTCACGTTTTCTGCCCGTTTTTCACTCGTAACTCGCAAACAAAACTATGTTTAAAGTTTCTGCGTTCAGTAGATTTCGCTATACATCGTGTACAGAAAGACAGACACTTCCTCTTATTATAGGCTATAGATTAGACTATTACGTTAATAATTCATGAGAAATCCCCATTGAGAAGATAATCAGACCTACAATGGAGGGTTGGATGTTGGGCCACTGCGGCCATCTGTTAATTTTTTTAAATAATAGAGTGACCCTTGGTCTAAATAAGGCTGTGCACCCTTGGTATAGAATCACGTTTGATGCACATTCTTGTAGAAAACAAGTGAATAAATTAATAATTAGGTCTAAAACAAAAGGGAACACCAGATTTTACCATAAGCGGTGCAGGTGACAGAAATAAGAATTTTTCCGCTTTTCACCCAAGATAGTCCGACATGAACTCCTGAACTATAAAGTGTCTTCAAAGGGATGACGTACACTTCAGTTATTGTTTTCTAAGTCGTTGAGCACCAAGGCGTGTGGGGTTGAATCCCGCCTGGACCAATTCATCTTGGTGCTCAGCCATTAAGACAGTGGTTTTTCTGGAACTTTAAATTTCGATTCAAAGAAAAAGTTTCATATTGTTATGAATGAACAATATGACATCTCTGAGTTCCTTAAAATAATGTTTTTAATCTCTCTACATCAATCGGGAACATGCGTTGTGAATGAGCTGGGCTTGTATTGGAACTTCAATGAGAAATAGTCGTGGATTAATTTTTTCCTCCATATCTATCGAACCGATGGTAAATTTTCAAGGATTTTTGCAGTGTACAATTACAGTGACCTAATGTAATTTTATAACGGGGTTTTTAGACATCTCTTTGCCGTAGAAAAAGTATACAAAGTTTAAAAAAAATAATAATAATAAAAATAAATAAAAAAAAAACAGCAATGTAAATTAAACATAATTTTGTATGAAAATTTTTAAAATGTAAAACTGAACATTCACGAATTCAAAATTGCAATAAAAGCGATTATTTCACGTCACTAATTCTAGATGGAAATCTTAATAGTAGAGAATATTGTTACGGAATATTCTTCTTCTGATCTTAAAATAGCCTACTTCATAGGAGCTTAAAGTTACAGCCTACATGTTTTCGATGTAAGCTGTGTAAGGAAAATGTCTAACAAACCTAGATTATAGAAAATGTGTCTAATGTAAAGGCAAATGTCTAACAAAAATTAGATCCCGGTCTAACAAATGTCTAACAAACCAACCAATAACATTTCAAGGTGCCAAATCTATTTAAGGATTGAACATAGTTGCACTTCAGATAAGACATTGCGTTATAACATCTGGCTTTCCCAATCTTAATTTTCATGTTTTCGGATAATATTGATCACTATGTTGTATGATTGTTATGTTTAACTGAAACTGTAGGCCTACATGCAAGATACTGTGCTGAATCTTCTTCTAAAAGATTTTAATAGAAATTAATTTTTTAAAGCTACTAATATAAAAAGTGAAACTAAAATTAGATCCCGGTATCTAAAACAATGTAAGTAAAAAAAAAATAAATAAATAACAACCAGATATAAGATCGCTGGATCCATAAACCTTAACCTTGAATTTCAGCCACTGTGCTAATAACTATAATCGCCAATTTCGTGTCCCCACCGAAGCGATTTTTTTTTTTTTTTTGTTCAGTTTAATTTTAATTTGCAGACTCTAAGATTAACAAATTCCATGCAATTATATTGGACTAGGGCACAATTTTTCAGCAGTATAGATAACAGATACAGTTAGGCCTATAAAGTAAAAAATAAATTTATAGCACAGGATTAATATAATACTGTATACTAAAATTACCACTGAATAGAAGTGTGTTTTTCAGTAAGTATTTAATTACCGATATGATTAAATTAAATTATTATATTATATTGTATTGTAACTTATGTTCACCTTTTTAAGCATTAATGGACAATGAAATGTCAAATTCAGTTAAAATATCAGGATCTTATAGACTTAAGTTATTTTCATTATCACATCACTTTATGTAGTCTATAGGCCTATACCAGAAAATAAATAACTAAATATTTATGTTTTATGTTTTGCTAACAGCCACCAAAAACTTCTGTTTAAAAAGAAAACATTTTTTGGAATGTCATTGAACCATTCTGGGATGGATAACTTCTGTTACTATAATGTAACGTACAATACATCTTAATAAGATGTCGCATGATATTCGAACTGAATATTTACATAAATCATTCGTTGAATTTATTATCAAACAAAACTATTATTCATGCCCTGTGTGTATATAACGAAACTGTAATGTTACTTACGTAAGCCTTATAAATATGTTCTTCATTCACAGTGAACACACAGAACTTACCTCCAAAGAAACCCATGATTCTTTTGTACATTTTATGCTGATTGATTATTACTTTATTCTCTAGAAATAAAATATAACCTTTTCGAGATTCTGAGTACAAGCGAAAATAACTCGAGACGGCCTCGTGGCTGCTGTACTGGTGTTTCCATGCCCTCTCAAACAGGAATTTATTTTTAGACGTAATCTAAAATTACACTGCATCTGCTCTTAAAGAGCGTGTAGTTACAATCGCAATGATCAGAGCCGCAATATGCTGAGAAATGCGAAGTATTAAGATAAATTAGGTTATAGACGTTTAGGGTGGTCAGAGCGATGTTTAAAGCGGAGGGATCTTAACTAATAAAAAACGAGTTTAGTTCTGACTCGAGTTCTAAGCGATGGTACGTTCAATTCATACCAAATTTTAAATATATACACATGACCTTATAAGCAAGGTCGTAAATCAGCTCAAATTTTGATTTTCGGAAAAGGCGCCAAAAAAAGTGTAAGGTATTCCCATGTTAAGTCTATGAGCAAATCTACGGATTTAAGTATTGCAGAGATATATTGTTGAGGTCAGTAAACATGCAACAAGTTTATAGGTAACGAGGATAAAAAAAAAGTTTCTAAAATTTGTTTGTATCATAAACTCAACTTAATAACAAAAAGAAGAAAATGGAATATAAATCTTTGAAGCACAGAATAGGTATATAAAACGATAATATATTTACAAGTCTGTCTTTACGTATTTAATGTAATCTACATAGCCTATTACTGACTTTACCAGCTTTATAAGTCAACTCGCTTCGCTCGGGGGGGGGGGGGGGGGGCTCCACCCCCAAACCCCCGCCGAGGTTCTTGGGATTTTTTTTTTTAAATTTTCCTGTGGTTTACAGCCTAAAAGCTATATGTGTCAGACATTTCAAGTTTCTAGCTCATCTGGAAGTGGGCAAACATTAATGCCAGTGAACCGAGCTGAGCTCTTTTTCAGGGGGTTTTTAGGGCTAAAAAATAATAATAATAATAATAACTTTTTGGAATTTTCCTGTGGTTTACAGTCTAAAAGCTATATGTGTACCAAATCAAGTTTGTAGCTCATCTGGAAGTGGGAAAACATTAATGTCAGCCATGTGGCTTTATATTTTAGGGATAACGGTGTTTTGGGCTTCCAACCATATGAATGGGATTTACTAAGTTGGAAGCCCGAGAAAACATTATTATTTATTCCTTTTAGCCAGAATGTTTTTGTCATTTATTTATTTATTTATTTATTTATTTATTTGTTTGTTTCTTCTTCTTCTTCTTCTTCTTTCGTTTCACCCTCTCTGGGGTACGTTGAACCAGTCATTTCTTTGTGTCTTGTTCCTTCCTAAGTGCCCAGTATTTCTTCATTCTTATTTGTTTGTTTATTGCAAGTTGTTACTTTTCTTTCTATTAAGCAATCTGTAGCCTATAATCATGAAATTTTAAAATGAACACTAGTATATAGCCTACGATATATTTAAAAACCAATACAATCTACGAATTCAAAGCAGTGAGTGTCTTAAACCCGCCTTAGCTGAAGATTCTCAAATACGAAAGTAGTACCCACTAACAAAATTAAATCAACTACCGTACATCTTCCTTACGCTCTTTTTAATTTACCCTTTTAATTGTTTTCCTTTTATTTTCTTGCATTCTTTGTTTCTTGTTTTTCATTTTTCTGATTTCTCTCTTTTCTTCTTTCTTTCTTTCTTTCTTTCTTTCTTTCTACCTTTCTTTCTTTCTTTCTTTATTTCTTTCCTTTTTACATATTGGAGCGAGCGAACAATAGAAATTTTCGATAATTGGAAACGCCATCATGATTAAACCGTTTAATCCACCTCTACGAAACTTTGCATAACAATAATTAAGGATATCGAAGTCTAGGTTAAAAACAATGTGCAAAATCAATTAAGTTATAGTATTAGTAAATAATATAGGCTACGCCGAAAATCTCTGCAACGTAGGCCTATGTTCAATGTATCATTATACTTCCTACATGAAAAAAAAATAATGGTTCATGTTTATTCCGATTTGTGACAAAAACTACTGAACTGATGGAGCTGAAATTTTGCATGATCATAGTTTTTATTACCGAAAAGAACATAGGTAACTTTTCATGATGGTGTTAGTTTTGATGGTTTCAGGTATCCAAGGGTGCCCCTCCGTAGCTTCATGACTCACCCCTCCGTTTTAAGAAAAGTAACCCCCATCTTCGTAGCATCCCAATCATATAGTGGAATAACAATAGACCTACTCTAAAACTTCTTCCCAAGGAGAAGGTAACTGGATTTCTAATTTAAAAAGTGTAAAATGGAAAAAAGTATGTTTTTGTTCGAACATGCGCTTATTACATGTGAAGTAATGGTATCATATTGATACTTATTTCGAAAATTATTTCCTTATGGCATCGGCGTGGTTCGATTAATATCGAATACAGAACAATCGTGATACCTTGAGATTAGCAGCTGAAAACTGCGTAATAAATAGCCTCTATTTAAAATAAAATAAATTTTGCTCGTGTTAATTTTAATATCATAATAAAATGGATTCATTTCGTGTTGTCAAAATCCGTTGGTTTCAAAAAAACGATCAAAAGGAAGCTTTAATTTGACCGACGCCGTAAGCTGTCATCTGTCGTAGAAGACAAGAACTACAACAACCAGTAGATGCTAGAATATCGTGGGCTTGAGGCCGTTTGTTTGAATTAATCTAAAAACTTAATAACTTAGACTAAATAAGGTCTAACAAAAACAGTCGTGTGCAACTTGCCTATAATTGTAATTAATATGAAAATTATGAAACTCGCTTTGCTCGTTTCATAAACAAACTCGTATCTTAATAAATGCAATTATCGGCTGGTTGCATAATCTATTAATCAGGTTTCTACGGGCAATAGATAGGCCAAACTGAAAACAAATGATTACAGAATACAGAGGGCTTGTGTTTAGGCTCTAGTTATTCGAGTCCCAGTGAAGACAAATTTTAAATTTAAAAAAATATGAAACGTTATATAACAAAATTAAAATCCTATTTAGATACCAATGAGAGAAATAACTCGGGATGTTGGAAGGCTGGACTTTGGATACGAAAGAGAGTGATCGAGTCCCAGTAAAGTCAAATTTTAAATTTAACAAATATGAAAATTGATATAACATAAGTAAAATGCAATATTATTATCATAATGAGAAATAGTTGAAGACGCTGGTCTACGTAATCAAAAGACTGTCATACGAGACTCAGTAAAACAAATTTCGAATTATAAAAATGTGATAAGTTACATAATATAGGTGAAATGCAACATAACTTTTAAGTGAGAAATAGCTGAGGTACGTGGGAGGAAGATAGTGGTTCAAGTTCCAGTAAAGATAAATTTTAAATTAAAGGAATATAAAAAATTATATAAGAAATAGAAATTCTATTGAGATACCAATGTGAGAAATAGCAGACAGTGTTGGAAAGCTCGTCTCGGACGTTCAAAATACTGGTTCGAATCCAGTAAAAGCTAATTTTAAATTATGAAATATAACAAGTTATAACATAAGTAAAATGCAACAAGATAATCAATATGAGAAGTAGCTGAGACCAATAAAGAGCTGGTCTATGGACTCTAAAGATAGTGGTTCGAATCCGTGTAGAAGATAACTTTAAATTTTAAAGATATAAAAATT
Organism: Ectobius pallidus; assembly: GCA_964059195.1. Classification (NCBI taxonomy): domain Eukaryota; kingdom Metazoa; phylum Arthropoda; class Insecta; order Blattodea; family Ectobiidae; genus Ectobius; species Ectobius pallidus. The sequence goes on along the minus strand of CAXKWD010000003.1, from coordinate 181,476,835 downwards.
TATATAATATAAGTAAAATGCAAAAGTATTTCAAGTATGAAACGTAGCTGAGACCGTTAAAGAGCTGGTCTACGGACTCTAAAGATAGTGGTTCGAATCCTGACAAATACTAATTTTAAACTTAAAAAATATAAAACGTTGTATAATATAGTAAAATGTAAAAATTTCTAATGTGAAAAGTAGTTCAGAGCGTTAAAGAGCTGGTTTACGGACTCTGAAGATAGTGGTTCGAATCCTCATAAATACTAATATTAAATTTAAAAAATATAAAAAGTTATATATTATAAGTGAAATGCAAAAAAAAAAAAAAAAATCAATGTGAAAAGTAGCTGAGAGCTGGTCTACGGACTCTGAAGATAGTGGTTGGAATCCTCGTAAATACTAATTTTATATTTAAAAAATGTAAAAAAGTGATATAATATATGTGAAATGTAAAAAAAATTCTTTGTGAACATTATCTGAGAGCGTTAGAGAGCTGGTCTATGGACTCTGAAGATAGAGGTTCGAATCCTCTTAAATACTAATTTTAAATTTAAAAAATATAAAACGTTGTATAATATAAGTAAAATTCTATTAGACTGTCAATATTTAGCTGAGAGCGTTAAAGAGCTGGTCTGCGGACTCTGCAGACAGTGGTTCGAATCCTCCTAAAAACTAATTTTAAATTTAAAAAATATAGAAAGTTATATAATATAAGTAAAATTCAAAAATTTTCCAATGTGAAAAGTAGCTGAAAGCATTAAAGAGCTGGTGTACGAACTCTAAAGATAGTGGTTTAGATCCTCGTAAATACTCATTTTAAATTTAAAAAACATAAAAATATGTTATATAATATAAGTAAAATTGAAATAGATTGTCAATATGAAAAGTAGCTGTGAGCATTAAAGAGCTGGTCTATGGACTCCAAAGATAATGGTTCGAATCCTCGTAAATACTAATTTTAAATATAAAACGTTGTATAATATAAGTAAAATTCAAGCTAACTATTAATATGAAAAGTAGCTGAAAGCATTAAAAAGCTGGTCTACGGACTCTAAAGATAGTGGTTCGAATCCTAGCAAATACTAATTTTAAGTTTTAAAAATATAAAACGTTGTATAATAATTATAAGTGTCGGCCGCGGTGTTCTAGAGGTAGCGTGCCCGCCTCTAGATCCGCAGGGCGCGGGATCAAACCCGGCCGCGGTCGATGGATTTTTCAGGACGTAAAAATCCTGGGCACGGAGTCCTCCGGGAGGGACTTTAAGCTGGGGGTCCCGTGTCGTAGATTTTCGGCACGTAAAAGAACTCAAAGCCTAAATTAGAGCCTCTGGACAAAATTTCTCGGCCCTTTCACGTCCAAGAAATACTTAGTTTCCAGAGGGGGTTGCGAGGCGATGGGCTTACCACCTGTCCCTCTACCCTCTCTCGGAAAATAAGCATATCAAAATTAGTATAGGTAATGAAACCTCCACTTGGAGGCCCCTTCGCCCCACCTGGGGATCATAGGGTACCAGATACAGACAGATACAGATAATATAAGTAAAATTCAATTACGTTGTCAACATGAAAAGTATCTGAGAGCGTTAAAGAGCTGGTCTACGGACTACAAAGCTGGTGGTTCGAATCCTCGTAAATACTAATTTTAAATTTAAAAAATATAAAACGTTCTATAATTTAAGTAAAATTAAAATAGATTGTCAACATGAAAATTATTTGAGAGCGTTAAAGAGCTGGTCTACGGACTCCAAAGATAGGGATTCGAATCCTCGTAAATACGAATTTAAAATATAAAACGTTGTATAATATAAGTAAAATTATAATAAATTGGAGGGCTCAGTGCCATAGGTGCCTAACCCTCAAAATCTTCAAATTGTGTTTTACCTCATGAATCTCTTCCTTTCAGTGGCGGCTCGTGGCCGGAAAATTAGGTGAAGAGAAAAAAATGCCACATGATTATGTTAATAACGGAATTCACCCAATAGCGGCTCGTGGCTCAAAACGAGAGTGTGCTGCAAATATCATTTCATACAGCAAACTTAAAATATTTTAAAAAATTATTAGTAGGCCAATCTAAACTGCTCGTCTCTTAGTCCATCTCTGGGAACTCTCACGCGATTTTCTCTGCCCTAATTACTTTTTTGCTAATTTCTCTCGTCTCGTCGAACGTTGTGTGAGTTGTGTGACGAGAGAAAATAGCAAAAATAAAAATAAAAATTAATAATAACAATAATAATAATGATAATATTAATAAATAATAATAATTAGGGCAGGGAAAATCGCGTGAGAGTTCCCCGAAATGGAATAAGAGACGAGAAAATAGTATTTTTAATGATCGAGGTAGAGGAAGTCGCTTAGTGTTCCCAGTGCGACAGAATACTTAATCGGGGTTGTGGAATCCGGGTTTTTCTGAATTTAACACATTCGAATTTGGCGGCGTTAGACCGTCAGACGGCGGAAGATCTAACGTGCCCACCTCTTTCTCCGAGCTGACTGTGAGGTGCTGGCGCGGCGAAGAAAATGCCTGAACAAGGGGGACTGCTTCATGGGTAGTCTGTTCTCGTCACCTAGCAGACGTGGGATAAGCGAGAAAACTGCTGCTTGCCATCCTCATGTTTTATTTGAACAGACTACCCATTCAACGGAGGGCGTGGTTTCCAGTTCACCTTCACACGGCCGACTTGAAGCACGCTGCGGTCTCAGGATCTCAGTGTCTCCTAGCTTTGCCACCAGGTGGTGGCGTGGCGGGCAGTTCAAAAATACAGATACATTTATAGTAAAAACCAATTCGTGATATGGAAAATAAACTTTAACAATACGTATTGTAAAGGGAAAATACTGGTGAAGTGCTACTTCACCTACTTCCCCTGAATAGCCGCCACTGCTTCCTTTAGACGTTTTCTGTTAGTGCCACAAATGCCCAACCTCAATATGCATCAGTAACGTGCTGACAGCTGTTGGAAGGTTGGGCAACTAAATAACTATGAAGTTTTGTGTGCAACAGTTGCCTATCCCACAAACAAAGATGGCGGAAAGTGATTGTGTAAGTGAAGCAAGCTCGTATTCTCAGCCCGATAATGACTTGGATGACGAAAATTATGAGCCGGATAAAGAGGAAATCAATGATGCAGGTAACAATACAACTTTTTATTCATTAGTTTTAATATTATCACCCATTTCAGAGATTTCTTGAGCCTTTGAAAAAATATTTTAGGTTAGGCAAAAATGGCTCTCTGAAAATCTGAAAAATCATGAGAACTGCAGCTGGTTAGGCAATATTTTAGTGGTAAAAAAATGAGTCATTTTGACAAATTTTGAGGTTTTTTCCTTCAAAATGTGTCCAACACTTTCATCATAAATCCATCAAAGATATAATAATAAAAGATAAAAGCGCACAATGTGCATTTGTCAGTCTCCTAATCTTCTGCGCAGAAACTCGAAAGGGATGTTCCTCTGTTCCTGCAGAGCTTTGCGTGGTATCGGTCACATTTATCCCCACACCGTTCACAGACACAATCCTCCCCTGGGTTGTGGTACGCTTTGTTCCTGCATAGCTTGAAGTGAAAGCCGTGAGCCGCGAATCTCGTGATTGTGTGTCGTAGGGTGAAGTCTGCCTCCCTCCACTGATCCGTCATCAAAGCGTCTGTTGTGAAGAAGTCGGGCCAGATCTCTGATCCTTTCCTTGCCCGGTCTCTCAGAGCTTCTTCTACCGAGGGTGTCCACGGGAGTAGATACCAGCAGCGTAAGTCGTTGATCAGAAAAGTTTCCTTGGCCATGGCATAGGTTATCCTTGATGGAGTGTACCGAGACAGACACAGAACTCTCTTCAAGTATCTTGCTTTGATTTTCTCTATTTCAAGCAGTTGTTTCTTTGTCAGCTTGTCCCAGATAAGCTCGAGACCGTATGTGGAAACAGGGAGGACTTTCACCTCGAACAGCTTTAGCGCAGTCTTAACTGACATTCTGTTGAGATGCCTGTTGAGATGCCTGATGTCTTTACATGGATCCCAAATGCTGTGCCAGTCGTTTGCAAGGTGACTCCCAGGTATCTAAAGGTGTTTGTGATTTCCAGCGCCTTCGGTTGTAATTTATGGTGTCGTCCTTGCCCAGTCTTCCTCCTTTTCGGAACACCATCAGCTTGGTCTTGTCTGGGTTAAATTTGCATCTCATTTCCGTCTGCCCATAAAGTCAACTTGTCCATGGCTTTTTGGAGGTCTGGCTGGTTACTTGTGGCTAAGACCATGTCGTCTGCATAGGCGTACAGAGCTACATTTGGGGCCACTTCGTGGATTGTCTCGACTATGTCCTGGGTTAGTACATTGATGAGAGTCGGACTTAGGGGATCCCCTTGGAGTACTCCATTCAATTGGCTGATCCATCTAGATTTAGCCTTCCCATCGGAGACTTGTACGTAGTTTTCTGATAAGATGCTTGTGATGAGCCTAGTGATCCAACTGCGGCCTAGCAATTTTTCTAGTTTTGCTAGGGTGGTCATTCTATTTGCTTTATCGAAGGCCTTGGAGTAATCAACAAATATCGCCAGCAGTTTCCCACGTGGCTTCTGTAGTTCAGAGTGTATGTTTCCGAGGAGGCCTTCTACCGCCATTAATGTGGATCGTGCCCTTCGGAACCCAAATAGCTCGTCTGGTAGCCTTTGCTCCAGGGTCCTAGAGATTTGTGTGTTTATAATCTTGGTCAGCATCTTGAAAACCACTGATTCTAGTGCTATTCCCCGTATGCGTTCGGCGAGCTGGCACTTCCATGTCCCTTGTACAGGTATTTTATCGTGGATTTTCTCCAAGCTTCAGGTATCTCTCGTAGTTCGAGGCATTTGTTCATCAGAGCTTTCCATGTCGATCCTAGAGCCGGGAGCGTTGCTTTCAGGTGTTCTGCGAAGATATGGTCTGGTCCAGAGGCTTTCTTGTCTTTCATGGAGGCTATTGCGTTTCTTATTTCATCACTGGTGAATGGGGGGCTTGGAAGATATATTTACCGAGTTTGAGGTGATTTTGTGCATTATTTTCTCGAGTACAGGCCTCCATCTCCACACTATGTGGGTTAGGCAAATGGGGCTATCAAAATGTTGTGGCTAATCTACTTTGCCCAAGTGCAATTTTGTGTCCTAATCTTGCAAAACTTGCCGGTATATTTTGGTATCATTACAAGCCATCATGATATAGGCAAACAAATGAGATATATGAAATGCCTTGATCTAATTGGATAGTTAAAATGTATTTCGTCTATGGTTTTCAACTGGCCCACGGAACAAAACAAGTACTTGTTTTTGATCTCCAGAAAACACTTCCTACGCCTGTCCTAACAACAGGGATAGTATATTATAAGCGTCAGCTGTGGACTTACAACCTTGGCGTTCACGATGAAGTAACAAACAGGCCATATGTATGTGTGGCCTGAAAATGTGGCATTCCGTGGCTCCCAAGAAGTCGCATCATGTCTAATTCATTTTGTTAAAAATAAGCTTCCTCCAACCGCTAAGGAACTGACCCTCTACAGTGACAGCTGTGGGGGTCAGAATCGCAGCATCAAAATGTTACTGCTCCTGTCTCATACTCTTCAAAATCATCCGACTCTTAATGTCATTACTCAACAATTTTTCATCCCGGGACATAGTTTCGACAGCTGTGATCGCGACTTTGCAATTATTGAAAACGCTAAGAGTCAACATGAAGAAATTTATGTTCCGGAAAAATGGTCGTCCATTATCGCAGATGCGAAGAAAAAGGCACCTAAATTCCAAGTTCACGATATGAAATCAGATGAATTTTTTTCTTCCAAAAATTTGGAGGAAGAAATTACCAACAGAAAAGTAACAGTAGAAAAAGAAAAGGCAGAATGGCTTAAAATGAGAATCATCCAAGTATGTAAGGAAGAACCTAATAAATATTTCTTTAAAACATCTATTTTGGACGATGAAGCTCGCCTTAACTTTAAATGTGTCAGCATTGCAAAGAGGACTGGTCGAGGTCGACCATCAGAGGAATTTCGCAAAGTTATTCTACAGAACCTATACCCTAAAGGGCGGGCCATACAAAAAGAAAAGAAGAAGGATTTGCTTTCGTTACTCAACTTTATTCGACCTGCGCACCATGAGTTTTACAGCAAACTGACAGCGTCTAATCAACTGCCTGAAAAAAATGATGAGTCTGACGATGAAGATGACCCAATGATAGTTGAAAAATAAAGAAATTCACTTGATGGACTTTCTAAGACGAAGCTTGTGTAATTTTTTCTGAGTTTTTTTAGAACAGCTTTGTAATTTTTGGTTATTGTCTTTGTCTATTATTTTTTTACTCTGTTACGTAAAAACGTAAATTTAATTAAAAATAATGTATTTTTCTGAAAAATTTTGATTTGAAATCATTTTGCCTAAACCGTCTTGTTCTTCCTTATCCTAATTTCATGAGCGCCAAAGTTGCCTAACCTCTGCCTAACCCACATGTGCTCAAGTTTTTGGCATTTTTATTCAGGGCCACAATTGCCTACGTCTTTGAACACTTATAACACATAATAGGTTTGCAGGCTAATTTTTTTTTTACAAGAAAAAGTTGACAGTGGTACTCTAATCGCGTTAAATTTATACTTTTAACTCCTATGCCCACCCTGATTTTATAATCTTTGTTTAACTTTAACTCTAATTATCTCAAAATCAGAAAAATGAGGGTTAGGCACCTATGGCACTGAGCCCTCCAATTGTCAATATGAAAAGTAGCTGAGCGAGTTAAAGAGCTTGTCTACGGTCTCTAAAGATAGTGGTTCGAATCCTCGCAAAAACTAATTTTAAATTTTAAAATATAAAACGTATAATATAAGTAAAATGCAATTAAATTGTCAATTTGAGAAGTAGCTGAGAGCGTTATGAGAAGTAGCTGAGAGCGTTAAAGAGGTGGTCTACAGACTCTAAAGTTAGTGGTTCGAATCCTTGTAATTACTAATTTTAAATTTAAAAAGTATAAAACGTTGTATAATATAAGTAAAATTCAATCTATCTGCTAATATGAAAAGTAGCTGAGAGCATTAAAAAGCTGGTCTACGGACTCTAAAGATAGTGGTTCGAATCCTCGTAAAAACTAATTTTAAATTTAAAAAAATATAAAAGATATATAATATAAGTAAAATTAAAAAATTTGCGAATGTGAAAAGTAGCTGAAAGCATTAAAGAGCTGGTGTACGGACTCCAAAGGTAGTGGTTCCAATCCTCGTAAATACTAATTTTAAATTTAAAAAATATAAAACGTTGTATAATATAAGTAAAATTAAAATAAATTGTCAATATGAAAAGTAGCTGAGTGAGTTAAAGAGCTGGTCTGCGGTCTGTAAAGATAGTGGTTCGAATCCTCAGAAAAACTAATTTTAAATTTTAAAAATATATTACATTGTATAATATAAGTAAAATTCAATTAAATTGTCAATATGAGAAGTAGCTGAGAGCGTTAAAGAGGTGGTCTACAGACTCTAAAGTAAGTGGTTCGAATCCTCGTAATTACTAATTTTAAATTTAAAAAATATAGAAAGCTATATAATATAAGTAAAATGCAAAAGATATCCAATGTTAGAAGTACCTGAGAGCGTTAGAGAGCTGGTCTACAGAGTCTAAACATAGGGGTTCGGATCCTCGTAAAAACTAATTTTAAATTTTAATAAAAATTATGTACGTAATACAAATATATTAATAATGATATTGCATTTTAATTAAAAATATATTACTTTTTTTAAATTGAAAATTTAGAATTTACGAAGATTCGAATCACTATCTATAGAAACCGAAGCACATTTAATTATACTCTATAATTTTTTTTTTTAATTCAAATTTAGGAGTACGAAGATTCGAACCACTATCTTTAGAGTCCATAGCTCAGCTCATTAACGCTCTCAGCTATTTCTCATATTAACAATTTGATTAAATTTTACTTCTTATTTATTTATTGAGCGATTTCCTCATTCCTGAGGTTAAACTCCACCAACACAACAACTCTCTTACAATAACATTTGTATAAAAGTTCAGTAATTTCTAACCAAATTTTAAATTACAATTTACCCAAATTTTTACATATTTTAATAAAATTAACATATTTCCAAAGAATGTTCAATGTGTTGCATATTACCACTTATCCCTGTCCATTGCATCTTCTGGGTTTAACTGAAAATTTTGTAAGGAGTCTCGAACGCAATGATCCCATTTTCTAGCAGGTCTTCCCTTTTTTCTTCTCCCCTCTGGTTGCCAATTCATTATAGCTTTTGTTATCCTATTCTCCGGCATTCTTTGTAGATGTCCATACCAATTTAGTCTTTTTTTGTCTATTGTTGTTAAAATTGTTTCCTCTGCTTTCATTATCTTTCTTATTTCTGAATTTCGAATTCTTTCTATTCTTGATTTTCTTGCAGCTCTTCTCCAAAAATCAATTTCTGTAGCACTTAGTTTTCTGTTAAATGGTGTGAATTTACTGTCCATGTCTCTGCCCCATATAATACTATACTTTGGAAAATTGTTAAAAAAATTGTTTTAGTTTTGTTAATTATATTTTTATTCCACAATATCGAATTTAGCATTCCTATAACTTTTCTCCCGTTAGTGATCCTTTTCTGTATTTCTCTATTTGATGTTCCGTCTAATTCAAGTATGGATCCCAAATAGCAAAAATCTTGCACTTTTTTAATCTTCTTTCCATCTATATATAAATCATCCGTGTCATTGGTTAAATACTCTGTTTTATTGTAATTTATTTGTAATCCCCATTTCTTATAAACTTCATTTAGTTTTCTACACGTATAATTTGCATCTTCTCCATCCTGAGCCACGACCACCTGGTCATCTGCAAACAGCAAATTATGTAAGAACTTTTCCTCATCGAACTGGATTCCCATTTTTCGACATTTCATTATCCATTCTTTCAGGCATATTTCTAGATATATTTTAAACAAAATTGGAGACATAGGACATCCCTGTAAAAGACCTTTACTTGTTTTGATTTCTTCTGTTATATCGTTGCCTACTTTAATTCTACATTTATTATCAGAATATATATATTTTATAACATTTATTATTTCTTTATCAATTTTTGCTTCTGTTAATGCTTTCCATAATAATTTTCTTGGTACACTGTCGTATGCCTTCTCTAGATCTATAAATATAAGTCCAATCTGTTTTCCTTTATCTTTATATTTTTCCAGTAGGCCTAACTGCCGGATTGTAAATATATGATCCACACACGATCTCCCTGCAGAGAATCCACATTGTTCTTCCATGCCTTGAAACATTCCTTCTAATCTTCTTTTAATAATTTTTGTTACAATTTTCATAATGGAGTTTGCAACACAAATCCCTCTATAGTTTGAACATTGTTTTCTGTCCCCTTTCTTAAATATAGTTGTGATATATCCTGTTTTCATTTGTTCCGGTATTCTTTCACCTGATAATATTTTGTTATATAGTTTTGATAATATTGTTATGACTTTTTTCCCTCCATATTTAACGAGTTCTAAGTTAATGCCGCCCGGTCCTGGTGATTTTTCAATTTTTCCATTTTTTAATTCTCTTTCTACTTCTTGTTCACTAATTTGTATTCCTTCTCCTTCCCATTCATATGTCTCTTCTTCTATAAATGGTTTACGGTTTTCTTTTAGTAACTTCTCAAAGTATTTTGCCCAATCCTCTGTTTTTATAAGGTTTATTTTGGATTTCATTGTTTGTTCAGTACGTAGTGTTTTTAGTACATTCCATGCTTCTTTGGATCTTCTGTATCCCAGTTTACTATTAACATTTGCACACATTTGCTCCCATGCCTCATTCTTAGCCTTCCTGATTTCCCTTTCTGGGCAATTCCATGGTAAAGTTGACACAGACTGAAAAAATAAAATGTTACAAATATTGTAAATTATTTCAGTTTCTCTAAGTCAAATAGTTAAAATTTCAGAAAATATAAATATTTCATGATTTTGTCTTTTGAATGTTGACTTAAAATATAATCTTTTAGATAACTGATAGAAAACGCCAAATTTACTATGAACATGGACATTCACAATTTAGTCCCTCAGATGCGGCAACTGTGCTTTCCAAGGATTGTTTTTCATCATAAAACCAAAGATAACTTAATATGAAGGGGAAACATTACTTCATTGAATTGCAGATGGCGAATTAGGTAAATAATATATGGAAGGAAGTCCAATAATACATAGAGACTGTTAGTCCGTGACAAAAAAGATGTAAAAGTTTACCTAGAACAATAAATAATGCATGTATTGTGATTATATTTTATATTCTCTGTGTACTAGTATGGAGCAGTGCACCTTCACTTGGTTGCTGAAATTGAATGTTTTTTCTCCACAAATAATGGTGTCACAGACTAACAGTCACGGAGTCTCAAAATGATATATTTCACAAATATTAGAGTATTTTTAGTAAAATGTGAAGTGTAGTGGAGAAAAATAAATAATAATTAAATGTTTTGTGGACCTAACCTATTTTTATATGAAACACATTTAATTTTCAAGAACAAAAACTTAAATTTTCTAAATTATTGAGATCAAAATATAGTTACGAAATTCAATGAAGCGAACATTTCTGAAAAGTTAACACACTTTTCTTTCTTCTTTTAGACCTATACTATAAAAATGGGGAAGACATCTGCTGAAAGAACCAAAAAATATTGTGATAGGTTCAGCGATGCAACATTCGTATTCAACAACCTCATAATTGAGGATTTCAAAAGCAATATTTGGTCCAGTAATAGTGAAGACACTAATGAAGGGGTTAAAAAATAAAGTTGTTAAATATTTGCAACAGCTGAAAGGAGGCCAAAATAGTTTCAGAACTGTAAAAGATGAAGACTACTCACCTTTCTAAAAGAATCTTCCATGCACTGACTAAAGAGCCCAAACCCACATCTTCAACACGAACTAACATAGGCCTACTTCGAATCAATGATAACGAGTTTGAGATTATTAGACAGAAGTTTCAAGTCATGTACTAAGCATTTCACCTGTTTGTTATGTTCTAAATGTGATTTTCTGATTTACATCCAGAAGTTAGTCCGTGAAACTAGTATTTCATTTTTTATTACCATTAAACCGATGGTTCATATTTTAAAGAACCATATCATAAGCTGCTATATATCTACCTACTTCAAAACAAATAAAACACAACTGCCTAAAGTATATCAAATCACAGAAATTATCTGTTTTGTTCGTACGAATTTAACCTATGTCCAAAATAAGTTAGTCCGTGACAAGTGCTATAAAGTTAAAAATATCTGTGCATATAAATGTTAGAGAACTGTAAAATTATTTGTAAATACTTCAGTTCTTTATGTATTGATCTGCATATGCCAATTTCTTCTGTGTTTAATATGTGTTGGTGTAATGGCTGCCAGTATAGTGACTTTTCTCTGTGAACGTTAGTCCGTGACCATGGAATTGCCCTTTTACAATACTATTTTGGTTCCTGTAAATTGTCTTGTCTTCTTCTCTTTGTGTAGTGAGCCATTTTTGGTATGCTTTCCTTTTTTCTTCTATTGTTTTTTCTATATTCTGTGACCACCAGTGATTTCTCTTCTTAGTTTTCTCTAAAGTTCCTAGTACTTCTTTTGCAATTTTCTTTATGTTTCCTGTTATACAATCATACATATCCTCTGTATTGCCATCATAATTTTCGTCTATCTCGTCCTCTAATCTTTTCTCATACATCCATCTAATGCTTTCATCCTGTAAAAGCTCAATATTGTATTTATCTTCGTTTATTTGCATGTTTTTATTTCCATTATCCTTCTTTGTGTGTTCTGTTCTCCAAGGCCAGAAGCTTTACATCTTCAGAAGATAGTGGTAGGATCCACAATTTGCACCTCTATACACTCTCACATTATTTATTACATATACAGGTTGTTGTCTCGTAATTATGTAATCGATGATGGTTTTGAGTTGTTTTGTGTGTTGTATCCAGGTAAATTTATGGTTTTCCTTATGTTGGAAAAATGTATTTGAAATTTTCAGTTCAAACTGTTCACATATGCTAATCGGTCTTTCTCCGTTATCATTTGATTCTTTCTCACCAAATTGTCCAATAATTTTGCTAGAGTTACTGCATCCAACTCTTCCATTCATATCTCTCATCAAAATTATTTCTTTTCTTCTAGGTATCTTCTCAATTGTTTCTCTAAGTGTGTCCCAAAACTTCTCCTTGATATTCTCTCCCATGTCATTTGTCGGGGCATATGTGCCAATTATAACTATTTCTTGTGCATATATTGTTGCATTTAATGTAACTATTTGTTCATTTATGAATTCCCGATTGGTTATCTCTTCCTTCCTTTCCTTTTCCTTCAATTTTACTTATACATTGTTTTATATTTTTTAAATCTAAAAATTGGATTCACGAGGATTCGAACCACTATCTTTAGAGTCTGTAGACCAGCTCTTTAACGTTCTCAGCTAATTTTCATATCGTAGAATTAAAAAATTTTACTTATATTACACATCTTTTTATATTTTTTAAATTTAAAATGAGTGATTATGATTCGAACCACTATCTTTAGAGCCCGAAGACAAGGTCTTTAACGCTCTCAGCTACTTTTCATATTGACGATTTAATTGAATTTTACTTATATTATACAACGTTTTATATTTTTTAAATTTAAAATTAGTATTTACGAGGATTAGAACCACTATCTTTTGAAACCCGTAGACCAACCCTCCAACGGCCTCAGCTACTTCTCATATTGACGATTTAAGTGTATTTTACTTATATTATACAACGTATAATATTTTTAAAATTTTAAATTAGTATTTGCTAGGATTCGAACCGCTATCTTTAGAGTCCGTAGACCAGCTCTTTAACGCTCTCAGCTACTTTTCATGTTGACAATGTAATAGAATTTTACTTATATTATACAACGTTTTACATTTTTAAAATTTAAAATTAGTATTTGCTAGGATTCGAACCACTATCTGTAGAGTCCGTAGACCACCTCTTTAACGTTCTCAGCTGTTTTTCATATTGACAATTTAATTGAATTTCACTTATATTATACGACATTTTATATTTTTTAAATTTAAAATTAGTATTTGTGAGGATTCGAACCACTATCATTTGAGTCCGTAGACCTACCTTCTAACGGCCACAGCCTCTTCTCGTATTGATTATTACTTTGCATTTTACTTATGTTATATAACTTTTATAATTTTTTAAGTTTAAAATTAGTATTTGCTATGATTTGATCCTTCAATTTTAACTATGTGATAAAAAGAGTTTTATTTTTTTATGTTAAAATTTGTTCTAACTTAGACTCAAACCACTATTTTTAGAGTTCGATGACCAGCCATAAACTTGGTAATTATATTGCACTTTACCTATGTTTTATAACATTTATATTTCTGTAATTTACAGTTGTGTTTACTGGGCCTCGAACCACTGTCTTTACAGTGGGCTTTAAAAGTTAGTTTATTGGCACTCAAACCATTGTCTTTAGTGTCTGAAGACCAGCTTTCCAATGCTCTCAGCTATTTCTCTATCTGGTACTTGTAACACATTTTACCCATGTTACATAACTTTTTATATTTCTTTTTTTAGTAATTGTGTTTACTGAGACTCAAGCCAATGTCTTCAGAGTTCGAAGATCCACTCTCCAACGCTCACAGCTGATAACAATCTTGAATTTTAAGCACGATATATAACTTTTAATTTTACATACATTTAAAATTTGACTTTCGAGTCCGAAGACCAGCCATCCAACATTCTTAGCTGTTTCTAATATTGATATCTACATTGAATTTTAACTATGTTATGTAAATTTTTATATTTCTTAAATTTAAAATTTTTCTTTACTGGGATTCGAGCCACAATCTTTAGAGTCCAAAGACCAGCCCTCCAATGCCCTCAGCTATTAAATGCTCACATATTATTCAGTTTGCATTTATAGCATGTGCTTGTAACTTTTTCTGGGAAATTACAGCCCTCAATGTTGCCCAGTACAACGTATATGTTTCCGCTAGAAGTTTTTCTGTAGGCAAGTATTAGTCATGCACTATATGTATTGAATTATTATACAGTGGTACCTCGAGATACGAGTTATTTGAGATACGAGCTATCGAGCGAGCGAAGTTTTGTTTTGAAATACGAGCGACATTTGAGATACGAGGAACGGCCAGCTGCGACGCTGCACACGGCCCACCAGTTTACTGCGCCTTTGCCTCGTGCGCCTCACGCATTATCCCACGTATTCGCCCAGTGTGCTTGTTTACCTCGCTGTTGAAGCATCTTTGCTAAGTTTTTCTAGGGCTTTGCGCTTTTTGTGCATTTACATACTTTATTACATTTCTTTTTATAACCATGGGTCCGAAGAAAGTGTAAGAAATATGTATGTACACTTTATAAAACAAATTTTTTTTGCTTTACATTCTCTTTTATTATGTTTTATACAATATTTGTCATTTATAAATACATTTTTCTTATTCAAAAACACGTAACAAAAACAATTGGGGGTAGCATTTTTGAGGCTGGAACGGATTAATGGCATTTCAATTAATTTCAATGGGGAAAATTGCTTTGAGATACGAGCAAATTGACATACGAGCAAGGTTACGGAACGAATTAAACTCGTATCTCGAGGTATCACTGTATTAGGATTTGCAGAATAAGCATTAATTTTTCTGCATAACCATTCAGTATTCTATTTGCATAAACTTACCACTTTACTTACCTTCATACGCACACCAATATTTATTACGTAATTCCATTCCTTCTGTGGTTAATGTTTGTTTGTAAAGGAAAGATTTGGTTTGCTTGGTTATATAAATGGTCTTTTCAAGTAAATTCTATGTTACAACCGATTACATTAAATTTGAGACAGACCTAATAAATCAAGATTCTCAGGTATTATGTTTTTCTACTTGGTCACTAATTATTGCCATAGTTCTGCTCTCTTTTTTTTATTATTGTCATTATTGTAGTAACTTACTGTTTGGTATAAATTTGCATAACTTTAGTTTGCGCTATTTATTGTCTATTACTATTATTCCTGTAGCTGAACAGACAGTGGTAGTTTCCTATTATCATTACTACATTTATTCTTAATTAAAAATACTAGTTTAGTGCCCTATATGCATATCGCATAATTGTTTCGTGATATTATTTCATTTCCGCCTTGTCATATGTTTAAAGTGCATATTGTTTGCTGGTCAGTTGTCTTACCTATGCAGTACTACAAGCTTAAGTTATTTCTGTCTGGTTTTGTGTATTTACTATAGGCCAAAGCAAAGAACTTCACTGTGGAGTGCACTGATGTTTAGAGGGGCGAGAGGGGGGTATATTGCTGTGGTGGTGAGGGATACTGTCACAGGTGAATATACAGAGTCTTATTGGCTCCCAGCTTGCTTGCGCGCATAAAGGCCACATTCCTCACATCCCTCACAGGTAAGTTCTTTGCTTTGGATAACAGCACATATTTCCTAGTCCGCTCATAATAGAACTCTTCCTGAGCATGTTGTTTATATTACTGGTCAGACAGCGATTTAGAATTAACACAGACAGTATTTGCCTTATTTTTCTCTCTGAGCTTAGCTTGTGTATGTGTATTCTTGCTGGTCAACTTAATAGATCGCTACTCCTTTACGACTACAAGACTAGTGGCTAGTGCAATTCAATTATACTTAGTCCTATTGTCTCTGTACTTAAATTTTAACTATTATATTTTTCACTCAGCATAAAGTGATTGAACAAATATATGATCTGGAATTAATTTATGTAACTTCTACTCTGCAAATAAATGAGTTAGGTTGATTATTACCCAATATTAGTCACACTTAGATAGGAAGTCGATTACTTGACATTACTTATTTTCTAAAATTATTGTAGCTCTACAGGGTGTTGATGAATGATACCAAAATATTTTATCTGTGTATAGAGGGAACATAGACAAACAACTTTTATTAGGAGAATTTTGCTCACAGACGAAAAATGTGTATGCTACAGGGCATTAAAGTCAATACAATTTGGAGCTCATAAGTCATTAATGAAGCGAAATAGGGTTGAATTTTTTCGTTAAATTGGCTTCATGCCTTCTTAGAGATCGATAAAAACCTGATTCTTAATCATAATTTAGTGTTTCCATAATCTGCAAGATTTACAGACTAATCATATGACTGGCCGCTACTGCAATAGTGTTTTGTTCATTACTTCAGTGTTAATAACGAAGTTCCTTTTTTTTAGTGGGGGCATTTTTCTTCAAATGTTAGAAGTCAGAGGTGGCCCTGGCCTGGGAGATTTTATGCTGTAACAGGAAAAATTGAGTCCATAGAGCAAACATCTCCTAATAAAAGTTGTTTGTCTATGTCCCCTCTATACACGGGTAAAATATTTCAGTTTAGGTGATTTTTAGTAAAGTTTTGGTGATTTAAATTTTCATCTGTCAGGCGACTTATCTGGTCCTGGACTTTAGTTATAAAAATGTCTTTTAGTTATAAAAACGTATTTTCTAAGTAAATATAGATTGTTTATAATATTTTGAGAATTCACTACAGTTAGATTAATAGTCACGGATGTCGGTCAAGGTATTGCAGATCTCATCAAACATCTCGAGGGCCACTCATACCCAACTGGACATGTACTAGATCAAGTGTGTCAAACATGCAGCCCCCTCGGCTATGAAATGCAGCTCCATAAAGAATTAGGTAAAATATATAGGCCTAATTATTATGTCAGCTAAAAAAAGAAATGTAAAATAAAATTTGCTATAACCCGATTTTCTATCAGCTCAAAAGACAGGTGCCTTAAAAATACTGATAGATCTATACAGTGCATTGTTCATAAGGAAATTCTATGCCCAAAATCATAAAAATTAACCAAATTTTGAATTTTGTAAAGAAAACAGTGAATTTTATTTGTCCCAGGGGACTGAATCAACTTCAGTTTCCTACTTTGATTAAGCTTAGTGATATAGATAGTGAATATGAGGCCATTAAGAAGTTGGCTGGCTTTCTTGTCATCAGGTTTTAAAACACTTTTTCCTCTCTTTGAGAAGAAGTTTTCTTAGAAATGAAAGGGAAATCACCTGATAAGCTATGTGACGATAGTAAATGACTTGAAAATTTGATATTCATGGCAGATGTTGCAGTGCACTTAAAATCCTTAAACTTAAAATTACAAGAGGAAATATCAGTTTGTAACTTCATTGTGTGATAATATTAACCCTTTTAAATTGAAACTCAGGCCATTGGAAGGGCAACTGGTTAAGTAGCAGTTTAATTAATTTTCCTACCAGATTTCCGCATTGCTTCTGACTCCAGTCAGTATGCTTCCAACATAACACAATTATTAATGAATAATGAGTCTAAGCATAAAATTTGTAAGAAGTTTTATATTAAGTTCTGTTATTTTTAAATATAAAAACCATGCTTAAATTTTATAAGAACAAAGGTTATACAGTAGAACTAATTGGGACCGAACACTGTTCGGTTTAAAGGGAATTTGGAATAGGTGGATTTCATGAATAATATCAATGTATTGACTTGTTAAAGGCGTAAATTAAGTGCGGGGACATCTGCTAGTGTCAGCTCTGAACAGCGTTGATCAGCTCATGAACAGGTTCAGTGAAAGTCGGAAGGCAAGGGCAGTGACCTTCAACGACTCATAGTGCAGACACCCTTCCTATCCCTCTCCCGCATTCCAAACACATGACGCACTGCACTGAGCAGTATTTAGACCTATCTAGATCAGTGTTTACTCTAGCAGAGTTGCAAATTTATTGTAAAGCTTTGTTCTGTGAGTGTTCCGGAATAGGTGGATTTTCGGAATAGCGGGATTCAGAATAGTGGGACTCTATTGTATTTCATTTTGGCATGTGGTCCAAGTCGAGTTGGCCCTCAGTAAAAGCTGAGTTTGACATGCCTGTACTAGAAGGTCACTTAAGGAGCACTGAGCCTACAGCTTGCTGCTACTGGCAACCACAGCATTAAAACTAAAAGGCAAATTGATAAATGTTCTAATGTTGCAACCCGGAGAAAATGCATGTCTACTCTCAGCAATGCAGCTTCGCATGCAGTAGCGAAGCTGATCTCCATGCAATCCTCTGACCCTGCAGGTGCCTATTACAGGGCAGTGAGTGTGTTCGATCCTGCACAGATTGTGTTATTGGATGTTTCACAGGGGTTGATTAAACATGCAAAAATGCTAAGTTCTGCTCTAATTTACAAGAGTGTAAAATTGCAAAAGGTTACACAGAACTCCAGTGCTTGGTGACAAACAAAATCTGGGGGGAAAGCAAAGTGGAGTTGTTGCCAATGTTGTGGTAGGGATAGCCCTAACAAACCCAGACTTTGTGAAGTGTGTGTTAAAGGTAATTTGGGTGCCATGTGCTAATGCAGATTGTGAACGTTTTTTTCAAGTTACAACAATGTACTAACAGACAAGCCTCACTGCCTGCTGCAAGAAAATGTCTCTCTGCTCTCAGAAATTTATTTTGAAGGCTGAGATGTTCATATTGTAGATGTTCATCATATTTTTTATGCAGCCTAGTCCTGTTTTGTGTGCATTGATTAAATTTTGTTCTGTTACTCTTCATAATTTGTGTGTTCATGTTTCCTGAGGTTTGCCCCACCGATTTTCACATGTGAAGGTACTGATTTTTACATTTGAACATACCTGAGTATGGAAATATGCACACAAACTTCACAATTAGGTATATTACCCAGAACGATCGTTTCAATGGGTATCTCCATCATCATCAGCTGATTCAGAGTGTACCTAATGTGAAGTTAGTGTGCATATTTCCATACTCAATTTTGTTACAGATATCAACACTTCACTGTACTATTTCCAGTGATGGGAAAAGTACAAAAAGAAAGTAATTGGGCTGAATTACAATTACCTGAGAGACATTTTACTTAATTACGATTACAAATTACTTTTTTCAAAAAGTAATCAGTAAATTTACAATTATATTTAAAAATACTTTACAAAATGGCAGTACCTAAAAATCCCTTGTTTTTGGTTTGTTTGGGCACAAGCCCAAATTATTAATTCGAAAAAGAAAAAAACCATAAAAAAACCATATCGATGAGAATATTTTCGGAAACATTGAATAACTTTTTGTTAATATTAACTCTAATTTGGATATTAGCTGCAAAAACAATAATGATGACGATACAGCAAGTGAGAATGATACTAATACTAACTACTAACTTAAATTGTAACAATTACAATTTTATTTCCAAAAGTAGATTACAAGTAGAAATTATATATTTTTAAAAGTATTGATTACAAGTAAATGGGACCAAAAAAGGAACCGATTACTTTTACTCAATTACTTCCCATCACTGGCTATTTCCCTAGTAATATTAATATTGATGAATGGCCTGATTTTTGTTTTGCAGATATTCAACAGCAAAACTCAATGTTTAGTAAGAATAATAATAAATAACTGTGTTAATAATCATGGAAAATTACTGGGTGGGGTTGAGCCTCATGGATCCACATAAGTTGGCATCACTATAAGAAGCCATCCAACTAATTGGATCATTGATGTTCAGAATATGAATGGAAGGTACAACTTCTGTATCTGTTTTCCTATATCCCCTATGGTGGTGCGAAGGGCTTCCAAGTGGAGGTTTCTGTTACCTATGTGAATTTTGTTATGCTTATTTTCTGAGAGAGGGCAGAGGGACAGATCTCATCGCCTCTCAACCCCCCTCCAGAAACTAAAGTATTACTTGGATGTGAAAGGGCCGAGAAATTTCGTCCAGAGGCTCTAATTTAGGCTTGGAGTATTTTTTTTGTGTTGTAAATCTACGACATGGGTCCCCCAGCTTAAAGTCCCTCCTGGAGGACTCCATGCCCATAATTTTGACGTCCTGGTTTGATCCCGTGACCTTTGGATCTAGAGGCAGGCACGCTACCTCTAGATCATCGTGGCCAACAGGGTATAACTTAGACCTTAAAAAATACAAGTCAGAACTTCTCTAAAACATTTTATTCGAGATAGCTAAAACATGAAAGGAGAAAAATAAATTGTATTCTACCCTAGATCTGCCAATTATTGTATTATTTACAAGAATAGTAATGTACTCTAATTTTAAGTATAAAGCAATATAATTAGGCCTATCCCATAGGTATGGATGGAATTAATGGAAGGACTAATTTAATGAAGATTCATTCCCCACCCTCATAAAACTCTTTCACCATTCACATGCAACAGCTTTTCCTGGCAACATTCTTACATTCTATGCGAGTTATGAATGGATATGTGGACAATGAAGTTAAAACATACAAGTACAGTAATAATTTACAAACACATGAAAAACACTTAAACAGACAAAAAATTAAATTACCATTCAAGAAATGCTATACACTTAGGCAATTCTGGTTTAAGTAATTACAATGACTAACTTAGGGGCTGATTTCAAATGCAGGTTGAGACAAGTCATGGGATCAGAAAATAGAGCTATGTTTCACAGCCTGTCTACTGTAAATTTAACCTGTATTTTCTCATAAACCCACTAGAATCTTTCAACAGTTTCTTTACATATAGTTTTAAAAATAAGCTCATGATAATAATAAAATCAGGTAAACTGATGTAACAAAGTGCCAGTATGTTTTTGTTTAAAGAGTTATGACTGCAATTATGATATGCAGAATATGTTTTTTTTTTTTTAAATTGATTTCAAAGTTAAGCTCCAGATTTATTCATTAAGCAGGGCTTACGGAAGAACAAAGGTCTAGTTTTTTTTAATGAGATTAAAATCTTCCAGCATCACCTGAACTGTACAGATATGTGATATCATGACAATCGCACACTCACATAAAAATGTAAAAAAAAATTCAAATTGGCCGGTTTCGGGTTTTGAACTATGGACTCCAGAATGTGAGGCCAAAGCGTTACCATCTCGGCCACCGGGGTCATTTTAACGGTCTAGTTGGATAAGCGCTTGTAAATCGATAGTGTTTTTTGTCATAGCTACCTGTATTTTAATTTCCAAGGCCTTATAAGATAAAATCAGGTAAACTGATGTAACAAAGTGCCAGTATGTTTTTGTTTAAACAGTTATGACTGCAATTATGATATGCAGAATATGTTTTTTTTTTTAATTGATTTCCAAGTTAAGCTCCAGATTTATTCATTAAGCAGGGCTTACGGAAGAACAAAGGTCTAGTTTTTTTTAATGAGATTAAAATCTTCCAGCATCACCTGAACTGTACAGATATGTGATATCATGACAATCGCACACTCACATAAAAATATCAAAAAAAAAAATTCAAATTGGCCGGTTTCGGGTTTTGAACCATGGACTCCAGAATGTGAGGCCAAAGCGTTACCATCTCGGCCACCGGGGTCATTTTAACGGTCTAGTTGGATAAGCGCTTGTAAATCGATAGTGTTTTTTGTCATTGCTACCTGTATTTTAATTTCCAAGGCCTTATAAGATAACAGTAAAACCATAGGCAGTGTTGTCAAGATAATTGATTTTCATTTTTTTTAATAAATTCTTTCGAATACGTATATTACCATAAAACAGGCACTAAATTGAGCATTACTCCGAAACAGGTCAACCGATTTTATCTATTATAAATAGACGTCTTCCCATGGACATTATTAATGCGTATACGAAGTTTCATAAATATACGATAAAGCGTATTTGAGTTATTGCGCCTTTAAAGTAGACATTAAATTGGGGTTTACTCCGGTACCGGTCAACAGATTAGGTTCAAATTCAATAGGGCACTTCTCATGAACGTCATAAATGAGTATACCAAGTTTCATGGAAATCCGATACAGCTTATTTGAGTTATGGCGCCTTTCTATTAGAAAGGCGCCATAATCTATTAAAATAGGCACTAAATTGGGCATTACACCGGTACCGGTGAACCGATTTGGTTCAATATCAATAGGGTTCTTCCCATGGACATTATAAACGTGTATACCAAGTTTCATTAAAATTCGACAAAGTGTATTTGAGTTATCGCGCGTACAGACACACGGACGGACGGACGGACAGACATTTTTCGTCCCCACACACAATCTCATAAAGTACCATACTGGCACTTAATAATTGCAGTGCACAGTTTTGTACTACATTTTACTCTGTTATGTTTGAACATAATAAACTTTAACATAGTAAGAAGATATGAGAAAGTACAGAATTTCTAATCATTGAAAATTAGTAGAAACATATGTATATATATATATATATTGATAATATAGGCTATTATTCCATCTTATACCCTCAAATAATAAATTAAATAAAATCAGGTGTGTTACAGTACTTTTATTACAATATTAAATAATGAATATGAAACAGTCTTGTGGAAATCTTAAATTGGGCCTGTGATTTTTTAACTTTACCAAAACATTTTGGAGGTATTTTCTACACTCTTGTAAAAACAATTAATAATTAATTAATCATTCTAAAGTTCAGGTTCAAATCTTAAAATAATGAAGTGAGAGCTTTGGTCCGATATTATCAATATATACATTTTCTTCAAAGGACATTATGAAACTCATTAACAATTGGTAGAAATAGCCTGTTCTAAGTGAACTCAAGATTTGAAATTGCCCTTGTATAGGCATCTCAAGAATGGACTTAATAAAAAACATGAGGGAGAGAGAATCTAAGAACAAAACTCTACAAATCAAGCACAGAAAAACAAAAAATCAAATAAAAATAACCCTGCTGAAGGACAATCAGAGTCAATAAGAAAAAAATTGGCATATTGTCACCAATATTCACTCAAATATTTACACACAAATAACAATCATATTAACATTAAATAAATGACAAAGTTCTTCTTCTAATTCTTGTAAATAGCTCCATATGTAGAATTTTTTGCAGCAATCTGAAAGATTACATTTAAGTGTTTTAGCATAATTATTCTAGAACATCATACCAACAAAATTAAGCAGTTATAAATGTGGATCAACTGTCTAAAAATTATACATAATAATATTGGGTATTTCAGTTTCAATTCTAGACAGGATGGCTTACAATACAGTTTGTAAGCTAAATGAGAAAAAATCACAAGCATCAGGTTTTGTGGCTACTAATAAATATCTTCACACATATTGAGAAAATTTTATCAGTGGCATGTGAGTAATACAACAATAAAATTAAACTGTACAACATCTAGGTTGCAGTTATACTATTAATCATAATTATAAAATCTTAATCCTCTGGACACAGACTCCTATAAATGTGGATCAACTCCTATAAAAAAGGGCAGTAGTAGTGAAATACTATTCACCAATGACAAAATTCTCATATCTCACAAACAAAAGTAAGCTAAATAAAGCTAATGGGTTCATACCCCATTTATAGCGGAAGATCCTCTCTTCTCTAATGCCCAATAATTCCTCAAAAATCCTTTTTCTCTATATAGTTTAATCTCAATATAATGGACAATACATTCAGTTTTAAGTACATACATTAAGACTCCCACTCAAATCTCAAACATTATGATACAAAAATATTTCATTTTTATGGTTCCATTACTTACGATTATTTCAGATTATTTTATTATATTAGATTATATTATTTATTTATTACGAGAGTTTAAATATAATAAATTAACAATTGGCTTTTACATCTTTATATCATTTATAAATATTTATTAAGTAAATATAAATATATTGTTTAAATCTTTTTCCTATGCAGTTCTGGCAAGCGCAATCAACTGCATGTTTCATAAAATATTTCCCTTTTTTCTCAGAAACTATCTCTCATATCTTAAAGAAATGTTTACCACATAATCCAGATAGTTCTGTGATGCTGTGGATCTAAAATAAATAAATTCTCTTACTTAGATAATTAACAAAGAATAAAATATATCTTAATTTCTTTCAAAAATTGATTTCAACGAAAAAAATTAATATATTAAATTCAAAATTGAGTGTAGATCATTGTATTGTCCATAAACAACCAATGTAAAAATTATATTTCTATACATGACAGTTTCTGAGAAAACTGGTAATTTATATTGTCATTGATAGGATAAGATGGTCATACTCTCCTTAATTCAGCATCCTCTATTGAAGTCACAGATTCTTTATGAAGAAACATGTCTTTTGAATTAGGTCTACTTAATTACAGTTTTTAACAAAACAACAAATAATAACTTACTTTAAACAGATTTCAGTAAATTTCCAGCAATCTCCTCACGTTCTCAGGCTACTGATTTTGCATTCCAACATCACCTGTTTTTGGTTTTAGTGACCAAGTTTCCAATATATTTTTTTGGAACTCTTCAAGCTTTTTTTCTATACACTTCCCTAGTTCTTCATGCATTTCTTTAATACGTGTCTCTAATTTACGATGCATTTTTTCAAAATCTTCCAACTTAACATATTCATCCTGGAATATAAGGTTAAACAGTGAGGTTTTCGCAAATTCTTTTTATAATCTTAAATGGGCAAAGAATCACAATTAATTTATCACTTTCTTCCAAATAAGAGCACAGCAAATATTTCTTGAAGTTTATACTGATCTAAGCAACCCTGGAGTTTAATCAATATCAATGAAGACTTTGTGGAACTTTACACAATGAAGCAACCACAGTTCTCTGTTATCTTAATTGTGTTGCTATCGTGAGACAATTTCAGGCGATGTATTGCACCATCCATTGAAAATCGTGATAACTCCAGGGTTAAATTTAATTTACTATATGAGCTGACATAATCACACTTTAATGCTTCACTTACCATATTTTAGTATGACGCGTTTCAAGGAGACTCTTCCCCATTTTCAAACACTCTGTCAACTCACAGAGTTGAAAATGAGTTGACAGAGTGTTCGAAAATGGGGAGGAGGCTCCTTGAAATGCATCATACTAAAATATGGTAAGTGAAGCATTAAAGTATGTTTATGTCAACTCATATAGTAAATTAAATTTAACCCTGGAGTTACACGATTTTCAATGGATGGTGCAATACATCGCCTGAAATTATCTCACGATAGCAACACAATTAAGATAACAGAGAACTGTGGTCTCAGGAAGTAGACAACAGATGACACTATAAGTTGACTCACTTGGAATCCCACTCACTGAAAATGTCTTTCGTCTATTGGCATGCAAATTGGTGCATCAGATATAGGCTATCTAACAGTAGCATGGCCAGCAGTGATGCACACTGTAGCAGTGAACTGGTTAAATTGAGGATAAAAAAAAGTACATTTTTTCTATAAAGTTAGTTGGTGACTCCTTCATGATATGTTTCTACAGTAGGGTACAATTTAATTTCACAGATAGCCTAAACAATTAATTAAAGGAGGGTAGCATTGAAATTTCTTCCATGTTATACTATCAGTATTGAAGACTGATTATAAATGCATGTTATCAAATTTAAGTAGCAAGAGGTTAAGGCTGTGACTTACCCCTTCAAAATTAGATGAAAAAATGGTGTAGTACCTTTGGTCAGGTAAAAAAGGTCAGGCACCTTTGGGACTTTTACCCTCATCCAAGAAGTATTAGGGTTTTAGTAATTAAAGGGTTGTTTTTCAAGATCATATGGAATTCTGGACAGATGATCCATTTACCCATTCTTTAAGCCCTCGTGACCACCTGTAAATCATCCTCTAACCAGGGGGTAGTTTTTCAGCCAAACTGCCATTTTCATTTTTAATTTTTTAAAAATATTCAGAATGTGTTATATCAAAGAATAAATCCTCTTTAGGGTGGTTGTAGGTTGGGTGTTGTTCCTATCAAAAAATCTCGGTGTTATTTCTCTGAATTCTCCCCATAAACTTTCAATGTATTAAAACAAGCCCTATTTCTGCCCTTTAAATAAGCTTAAAGAAGGCTCAAGACATAAAAAACACCCCTTTCACCTGGAAACAGTTTTTTCTCAACAGTTCTAGTTACAAAATTACATGACTGATATGAAAAATTCAATCAAGATTCAGTGTAGCGGAAAATGTCAAGATTGTACGATGTTGCCAGTCGGTGACCTTGGTCCCCATCTCTGCTTTTGCAAACATTTGATTGAACAAATACCAAGCATAGTGCTTTATTCTTTGTGATAACAACTCTGATTTTTTTTATTTAAAAAATTAAGATCAAAATGGCAGTTTGGCTGAAAAACTACCCTCTTGTTAGGGTATGATTTACAGATGGTCACAAGGACTTAAACAATGTGTAAACGGATCACCTGTACAAAATTCCATATGGTTTTGAAAAACAACCCTTTAATTTTTTCCACAAGAAATTACTTCTCAAATGAGGGTAAAAGTCCCAAAGGTGCCTGACCCCCTATACAACACCTCTATTTTTTTCATGTTAATTTTGAAGGGGTAAGTCTCAGACAAAGTGGTCCTCATGCTACTTAAATTGATAACATGCCTTTAAAATCACTCAGCACTGATAGTATAACATAGAATAATTTTCAACGCTACATTCCTTTATTTTGTTTTGGCTATCTGTGAAAATTAAATTGTACTATACTGCAGAAACACTGCCATTGTGAAGGGGTCACCAACTATCTTTTTAGAAAAAATGCGCTATCTTTGATCCTCAATTTAACCCTTTCACTGCTACAGCTGTATATATCCATCAGTGCGCATCACTTCTGTCCATGCTATTGTTAGATATATCCAATAGTGTCATCGGTTGTCTACTTCCTGACACCGAAGTTCTTTGTTATCTTAATTGTATTGCCATCTTGAGGTAATAATTTCAGGCGATGCATTGCACCATCCATTGAAAATCATGGTATCTAACACTGCTGTGTTGTGACGACATGCAACTCCAGAGTTGCTTAAGTCAGTTTAAACTTGAAGGAATACTTGCTGTGCTGTTATTTGGAAGAAATTGATAAGTTATTTGTGATTGTCTTCCCATTTATGATTACAAAATGAATTTGCGAAGACCTCACTATTTAACCTTATGTTCCAGGATGAATATGTTAAGTTGAAAGACATTGAAAAAATGCATCATGAACTAGAGAAGAAGATCGATGAAAAGTTTGAATGTTATCACAAAAATATATTGGAAACTTTGTGAGATAAACCAATAAGAGATGATGTTAAAAAGGAAAAGCAGTAGCCTAAGAACGTCTGGAGAATGCCGGAAACCTACTGAAATCTGTTCAAAGTTGCTTTGTTAAAAACTGTAATTAAGTAGAGCTAATTCAAGTGACATCTTTTTTTATACAGAATCTGATACTTCAATAGAGGATGCTGCATTAAGGGAAGTATGACCATCTTATTTTACCAATGTTAAAATGATAATATAAATTATCAGTTTTCTAGAAACTGTCAGGTATAGATATACAATGTTTACAGAGGTTTACACTTAATTTAATACATTAAATAGGAAGAATAGTATAATTTTTTTGTTGACTTTTATTTTTTAAAAGCAATTAAGAAAAATTTCAATTCTTTGTTAATAAATTATCTAAGTAAGAGAAACATAGTAAACATTTCTTTAAGATAAGAGAGATAGTTTCTGAGAAAAAGGGAAATATTTGATGAAACTACAGTCTTCAGTAAATTTCATTTACAGTAAATCCCTATAATATAAAGCCACATGGTTGACTGACTGACTGACTGACTGACTGACTGACTGACTCACTCACTCACTGACATTAATGTTTGCCCACTTCCAGATAAGGTAGAAACTTGAAATTTGGTACACATAAAGCTTTTAGGCTGTGAACCACAGGAAAATTCCAAAAAGTCTATTTTCTAATTTTTAGCCCTAAAAACCCCCGAAAAGTGCTTGGTTTCCATGGCAAGGGTATTATGAAACAGTGTTCGTGTAAGGCTCTGAAAGTTTAGGAATAATTATTTCCCTAAACCTAATGGGGTGGTCGAGATAGTAACATCCTGGATTCGCATTCTGAAGTCTCAGGTTCATAATAATTAAATCCAAATAAGATATTTTTGTCCAGAACTAACAAAATTTTCTTCTATCTGTTAAAGAAATTTCGTAATTTATATTCTTTAATCATAACTCGTAGATGAAATATGGCATTTTTACTTCTGTCTTTCTATGATTTTCCTGGTTGTAAAGACAATGCTAAATTGAATATTTATATAGATAGGCTATGAAAACAAAATATTTAGCCAATACAGCAGAATAAATACATGCATTCTATCTCCCATAGATCTTTTAAAAAACCTTACCCGAGAACTTCAGTGGGGGTTTGGAGGCAGAGCCCCAAATGAGCGAAGTGAGTATTTCTATAATATTCTATTTCTGCAATAATAAAGTGTTTGACAAGGGTTAAAACGTGTTAAGAAGAGTTGGAAGTTTTCAGGGTCTTGGAGTCTTTGGTGTGTTATGGCTAGGGACCTGAGGTTATTAGGTTACCTTAGGTTAGGTTATATTAGATAAGGCTATTTTAGGATAGAGCAACTGAGCTACAAAGGCTAAAGACTGACGTGAATGGAAACTACTGACCGAAGCAGCAAGAGAGGAATGAGGATCTTTCTCTCTTTTCCGTGTTAGATTTGAACCATTCCAATGGTGAAATATTCTCCATGATCTGTTTTCCAATTGATTTTCTCAAATTCTTTAAAAATGTCCATGCTTCTGAACTTGCTCTTCCTCCTATATAACTATTTACTATTTGACTTTTTTTTCCCCCCATATTTTATTTTTTCTTGAATAATTGCTTATGTATTGTATCTTATTTATGTCTGTTTTAGTATTTAAATATTATAAATATTTTCTCTTTTGTTTTCTATTTTCTTTTGTATTTCCTGATTCCACCAATAGGGTACTTTTGCATTATTAACTTCTTTCAACCCCAAAGCTTCCTTAGCTGCACCATGTGTAGCTCATGTATAGATATGGATGGCTGGAAGGAAATTAAATACCTCCCGTGGACCAAATGGGGGCTTTTTAGTCGAGAGAAAACAACCCATCTAGGAGAAAAAAACACTGAAATAACACCCTGGACCTCCAGGCCACCTCTCCGTCACATGGAAAAACACTGGCTGAAAATCTCGATACCAAGCCTCGGAATAATGATGGAAATAAATGACAGCAAATGCTAAGAAAAAGGAAAAGTAAAGGTACAGAATTTTCTTTCAGTGTACTGAAAGAAAACAGAGGCAAGGAGTAGTTTTCAAAAATATATAACAAATTGGGAAGCAGTAAATCAACATATAATTCAGGTCAACTTAAATATTTATGCAAATAAATGAACTATTGTGGGAATTTATGGTATCAATAAGTGATAAGTAAAAACAGAAGAATTTTTTGAAGGAGTAAATGAAATTCTGTCAAAAATAGGAACACACAGAAAAATTATAATGATAGGAAACCTGGATTATAGAATTGGAAAAAAAGGATCAACATTCATCAGTCAGCAAATATGGAGAAGAAACAGAAAATGATAATGGTCACTGATTAATTGATTTATGCAAACAACAAGCATTAAAAATAAGTAATGGATTTTTCGAACACAAAGACATTCACAAATATACCTTGACACAAGAAACAAAAGGACTTAAATCAATAGTAGATTAATTTTGAAACAAGAGAGGAAACTGAAAATGTTGGTTATTTGTGTATATAGAGGGGCCACATGTGGAAGCGATCATCATCTGTTAATATAAAAAAATATTGTATCCTTATATATAACAAAAAATTAAACATACAAATGTGAAACAAGATCCTCAAATAGAAGACAATCCCTCTTACAATATTAATGGCTTTTCACAAGGCAGTACACAATACTTTAAATGAAGACAGGATGAAAAACTTTCAGATTTAGAAATTAATAGAAATGCTGAAGAATACTATAAAAAGATAATATGGGCTATACATGGTGCAACTAATGAAGCTTTGGGCTTGAAAGAAATTCATAATACAAGAATACCTTACTGGTGGAATCAGGAAATACAAAAGAAAATAGAAAACAAAAGAGAAAAATATTCACAATATTTAAGTAGTAAATCAGATGTAAATATGATACAATGTAAAAGAGCACAAGCAGTAGTACGGCATGCAATTATTCAAGAAAAAAACGAGATATAGGAAAAAAATTGTCAAATAGTAAATAATGATATAGGAGGAAGAGCAAGTTCAGAAGAATGGAAACTTTTAAAGAATTTGAGAAAAACAACTGGAAAACAGACCGTGGAGAATATTTCACCGTTGGAATAATACAAATCTTATAAGGAAGTAATTATAGAAAATAAAGATGAGTTTCTTCAAGAATCTAAACATTAATTCAATCCAATTCAACTTATATTGCCTTTGTAGTATAAAAAAAATACAATGGGCTATGTCATTAATACTCTAGGCCTATATAATTCATTATACATTCACTAATGTAAGTGATATTACATACTACACACAATTAAATGGTTACACATTAATATCAGCATAATTAAAATCAATACATTCGTGAAAACTATAAAATGGATTATTTGTCAGCCAGGTCTGGATTTTGAGCTCAAACTGTCTAAAATTGAGCAATTTTGCATTGTCAGGAAATTTGTTGAAAATGGATATTGCTATAAATACATGTGTGGATATATAGAAAATCTTCTCGGGTTTGCAGCCAGGTGAGAAGTTTGTTGTGGTCCAACGTTTCCGAGGCTGACGCTGCCTCCATCCTCAGGGAATCTGAAGTGTCGAGTTTTGACATGTGGGGGAAATATATACCAACCCGAGTTGGGCGGAGTCGACCAATCAGGGAGCAGCTGTTCTGTTTTCGGTCCTTTTCCGGGCCAAAATGTTCCTTTTACCTTTCAGGTCCTGAATGCATTTGTTCCAGGCCTGGTTGATAGTGAAACCTTCATCCCTGTTGAAGTTTGTGTCTTCCAGTCTAATTTCAATTGCCTCTCTGATGATCTGGTCCCAATAGCGTGTTGTCTTGGCGAGTAAAGTTGTGTTTTTAAATTCTATTCTGTGGCCCGGTCCAGAATTAATGGTGTGGTCTGCAACTGCTGAT
Source organism: Ectobius pallidus (assembly GCA_964059195.1). NCBI lineage: Eukaryota > Metazoa > Arthropoda > Insecta > Blattodea > Ectobiidae > Ectobius > Ectobius pallidus. Next base: position 181,445,961 of record CAXKWD010000003.1, on the reverse strand, counting down.
TTGTCCGGGTAGAAGAGTCTAATGCATCTCTCGTGTTCTTTGCAGCTCTGTTCAATTGTGCGTGAAGTCTGTCCGATGTAATCTTTACCGCATTCACACGGGATGCGATAAACACCCGGAGTTCTAAGTCCCATGTTGTCTTTCACTGGTCGTAGGAGGTTCTTAATTTTGGGGGGTGGCATGGACACTGTATGGATCTGGTGTTTCATTAGAATCCTTTCTAGCTTCCTGGACAGGTTTCCAAAGTATGGCAGGTAGGCAGTTCTAGTCTTTTCTCTTTGGTCGGTGGTTTTCTGAGAACCGGTCCTTTTCAGGGCCAGTCGGATTTCAGCGTCCCGGTACCCATTCTGTTTGAAGGTCTTCTTAAGATGATTTATTTCCCCGGGTAGGCTGTCTGTGTCTGAGATGGCGAGAGCTCTGTTGGTAAGTGTATGAAGGACACTCCTGCGTTGGGCTGGGTGGTGGTGACTGTTGCCGTTAAGATAGAGATCGGTGTGCGTAGGTTTCCTGTAGACTCTATGTCCTAGAGTACCATCCGGTTTCCTCTGGATTAAAATGTCGAGAAACGGAAGACAGCCATCTTTTTCCATTTCCATGGTGAAGGTGATGTTAGGATGTATGCTATTGAGGTGATTCAGGAAGTCCGGTAGTGTTTCATGTCCATGGGGCCAAATGATGAGCGTATCATCAACGTATCTGTAGAAGTGAGCTGGTTGTAAAGGTGCTGTGTCCAGAGCCTGGTGTTCAAAGTGTTCCATGTACATGTTTGCGATAGCCGGTGATAGCGGCGACCCCATAGCTACTCCGTCCGTCTGCTCGTAGTAATTGTTCTGATAGAGAAAATAGGTCGAAGTCAATGTATGCCGGAAGAGCTGGATTACGTCTGGGCTAAAGTGTGGTGTCAGCAGCTGTAGTGAGTCTTCGATTGGCACTCTTGTAAATAAGGAGACCACATCGAAGCTGACGAGTAGATCTCCATCGTTGATTCTGATGTCCTTGATAGTGTTTATGAATTCCATGGAATTCTTGACGTGATGTTGGCAACTGCCCACTAGCGGCTTTAATAAGCTGGATAGGTGTTTAGCCAGCCGGTACGTTGGAGAACCTATGGCGCTGACTATGGGTCGTAGAGGTACCCCGGCCTTGTGAACTTTAGGCAGACCATAGAATCTAGGGGGTACTGCACCATGCGGCTTCACGCTTTTCTTTATGTCATCCGGTAATGTGGACTTCGAAATCAAGGACACAGTCTTGCGTTCGATGGGACCTGTAGGATCGCGATTCAAGAGTTTGTAGGTGGGGTCGTTCAGGAGTTCTTGGATCTTGTTGTCATAGTCCAAGGCATGCATCATCACCGTGGCATTTTCCTTGTCGGCAGATAGGACTACTGTGTTGGTGTCATTGCGTAAGGTCCTTAGTGCTGCTCGTTCCTCCTTCCTCAAGTTGGATTTTGGAATTCCATGGAATTCATAAACACTATCAAGGACATCAGAATCAACGACGGAGATCTACTCGTCAGCTTCGATGTGGTCTCCTTATTTACAAGAGTGCCAATCGAAGACTCACTACAGCTGCTGACACCACACTTTAGCCCAGACGTAATCCAGCTCTTCCGGCATACATTGACTTCGACCTATTTTCTCTATCAGAACAATTACTACGAGCAGACGGACGGAGTAGCTATGGGGTCGCCGCTATCACCGGCTATCGCAAACATGTACATGGAACACTTTGAACACCAGGCTCTGGACACAGCACCTTTACAACCAGCTCACTTCTACAGATACGTTGATGATACGCTCATCATTTGGCCCCATGGACATGAAACACTACCGGACTTCCTGAATCACCTCAATAGCATACATCCTAACATCACCTTCACCATGGAAATGGAAAAAGATGGCTGTCTTCCGTTTCTCGACATTTTAATCCAGAGGAAACCGGATGGTACTCTAGGACATAGAGTCTACAGGAAACCTACGCACACCGATCTCTATCTTAACGGCAACAGTCACCACCACCCAGCCCAACGCAGGAGTGTCCTTCATACACTTACCAACAGAGCTCTCGCCATCTCAGACACAGACAGCCTACCCGGGGAAATAAATCATCTTAAGAAGACCTTCAAACAGAATGGGTACCGGGACGCTGAAATCCGACTGGCCCTGAAAAGGACCGGTTCTCAGAAAACCACCGACCAAAGAGAAAAGACTAGAACTGCCTACCTGCCATACTTTGGAAACCTGTCCAGGAAGCTAGAAAGGATTCTAATGAAACACCAGATCCGTACAGTGTCCATGCCACCCCCCAAAATTAAGAACCTCCTACGACCAGTGAAAGACAACATGGGACTTAGAACTCCGGGTGTTTATCGCATCCCGTGTGAATGCGGTAAAGCCTACATCGGACAGACTTCACGCACAATTGAACAGCGCTGCAAAGAACACGAGAGATGCATTAGACTCTTCTACCCGGACAAATCAGCAGTTGCAGACCACACCATTAATTCTGGACCGGGCCACAGAATAGAATTTAAAAACACAACTGTACTCGCCAAGACAACACGCTATTGGGACCAGATCATCAGAGAGGCAATTGAAATTAGACTGGAAGACACAAACTTCAACAGGGATGAAGGTTTCACTATCAACCAGGCCTGGAACAAATGCATTCAGGACCTGAAAGGTAAAAGAACATTTTGGCCCGGAAAAGGACCGAAAACAGAACAGCTGCTCCCTGATTGGTCGACTCCGCCCAACTCGGGTTGGTATATATTTCCCCCACATGTCAAAACTCGACACTTCAGATTCCCTGAGGATGGAGGCAGCGTCAGCCTCGGAAACGTTGGACCACAACAAACTTCTCACCTGGCTGCAAACCCGAGGAGATTTTCTACATAAGATTCGCCAGGAAAGCCTCAAATCTGACATGTGTGGATATAGTTTTAGATAATCTTGTAAAAGGTATATGAATGTGGTTGCTATGTCTTGTGTCATATGTGTGAATACCATTCCTTGGGCAAAATTATTAAGATTCTTCTTTAAGCACAACAAAGCTTCAAGTATATACAAATTATGTACAGTCATGATTCCTTCTTGTAAAACAGTGGCCTGCATGGTGAATTAGGGGCTGATTTAGCTATTAATCTGACAGCTTTTTCCGTAGTAACAGTATATGTTTCAAGCCTAATCCATTTCCATACAACAATATGCCATATCTAAAAATACTTAAAAAAAAAAAAAGTAAAAATGCCTGTCTAATATACGGTTAGAAGGGAGCCAGCCTTAGAAGGGAACCTGAACAAAACAAATAGCAGGTGTACAGTAGAACCCCGATAATTCGAGCTAATTGGGGCTGAGGCTATCTCGAATTACAGAAAACTCGGATTATACGGAAATATCACTAAATCAATGGGTAAATCGCAAATAAATGTTTAATGAGCACAATAATGGTTTAAATAATGAATAAATAAACAATATAGTAGGCCTAAATACCTGTGTTACGCTTGTATGTATATATTGTCAAACATTTCCAATTTGCTACATCGGCATCCTTTAAGGATTAAGTCATTGTCTGACCCTTAATGGAGTGGAACGGGGAAGCGGCGCTACTAGGAAAACACTTTTAATTACCATTGTCGCTGAGTAGGGATTACTGTAACAATACAGTATTCTTTTCTGAAAGGATGGTATGCACTGTACAATTGATTGACACGAGGTCCCTTCAAAGAAACATTGAACCTAACGGTTTCTGTCAATCTGTAATAGAAATGCATATTAGCAGTCTGAAGCCAAGGTTATTTCTGTGTATTATGAACAAAAACCCTATGTGAGACAGTTTTACCTGCATTATTGTGCATGGAAAAATTGAAAGAAAGCTCAAAATGAAGTGCGTAAAACTTACATGCGGACACCGTATAAAAACTGGATTTTACTCTAGTTTTATGGAAAATTTTAATTTTCTTAAGACCAGCTCGAATTACACGGAACCTCGAAATACCGGGGCTCGAATTACCGAGGCTCTACTGTACTGCCAGCTGGCAGAGCTGTGCATCAGACACAGATTACAACACATAGTTCCATGTAGAATTACAGAAAATAATTTTGATTCATATTAATAAAGAGGTTTTTTTTACTTAAAAAACTAATCATTTTTAAAGTATGAAATTTTAGTTCACTCTGAATTTAGAAACATGTAGTAAATAATAATAACATAATGAATTGAGATCTTCACATGCGCCATATTTTGTTATAATACATTTGGTCAGTCTTGTTGCATGTTTATAGCTCCCTTCTTTCAGATTGTCTATATTACAGCTAAACACAATGATTATGAATGTATTTGTGAAATGTACTAAAGGAAAAGTAGTGAAAAGTGGCAAAAACTATATTGTTTTGAATGTGTATGTGAAGTTTTGTGAAAAGTATCGGGTTTAGCCATTGAAGATATTGTTAATTAAGTTCACTGGTGTTTCCGTAAAGACTGTTGGGTCATACATTCCTATCATTACCACAGCACCACAGCTTGTGTGGAGCCAGGTGAAGGGATTTCAAGGTCTTGGTAGATAAGGCTGTAGGGTTAAAACTAGTAGGGGGAGGAAAGACATATCTCAAAATTATTAAATGGGAGACCCAAAGGGAAAAGACCATTTGGAAGACCTAGACATAGATGGGAGGACAATATTAGGATAGATTTAAGGGAAGTAGGCTTTGCGAGGGATTTACTGTAACTGAAATGTGAAAGGACAATGACAAGTAATAGCACCATTACCTCTTCTTCCTTGTTGTTAAAAACTTCCAATAGACATGTTTTTAACACATTTCCAGTGGTATCTGGAAACATTAACAAATTAGAAATTCTTTACAAGTAAAACTATAAATGACCTGTAAAATTGTTAAAAAAGTGATTAGCCGATTGAATTAATGTGATGTAATAATTTAGTGTCATTAGACATTTTAAATTGGAACATTTATTTCTAGAAAATGCGTTCTTTTATGAGGTCATATTCAAGACTTTCGGGTCATATTTAGTCACTATTAAGGTCATATTTGCAGTCATATTTTCCACATTTTTAAGGTCATAAACATCCGAACTCTAATGATAACTAATATGATAAAATGGTCATGCTCCCCTTAATGCAACACCCTCTATCAAATTCAAGATTTCAATTGTTTATAACAAAACAACAAATAATAACTTACTTAAACAGATTTCCAGTAGTCGTAAGCTACTGCTTCTCCTTTTCAAGATCATCTCTTTTTTTTTTATCTGATAAAATCTTTTTTATCTTTTCATCCATCCGCTTCTCCAATTCAGCGAACATTCTATTACAGTCTTCCAACGTAACATATTCATCCTAGAACATAAGGTTAAATGGTGAGGTTTTCGCAAATTCTTTTTGTAATCATAAATGGACAAACAATCACAAATAATTTATTGATTTCCTCCAAATAAGAGCACAGCAAGTATTTCTTGAAGTTTAAACTGATTTAAGCAACCCTGGAGTTGCATGTCATCACCACACAGCAGTGTTAGATACCATGATTTTCAATGGAGGATGGTGCAATACATATTATCTCAAGATGGCAACAGAATTAAGAAACAGAGAACTGTGGTGTCAGGAAGTAGATAAAAGATGGCACTATCAGATATATCTAACAATAGCAACATAACAATCTAACAATATCAAAATTTTTCTGAAAGATAAAAATTGCAACATTTTTTACTCAAATCTGTGAATTTTCGTAAAAAAAAAAATAGAGAATTTTGTGAAAAACAGATGTCTTTCAAGTCATAAAAATAATATTTACAAAAGTAAAGGAGTAGAAAAAGCATTTTATGGTGGCTTGTACAATTAATAATAACTTACTTTCTTATCCTTTTTACCAAAATAAAGGTCCCAGTTGTGTCCTTTTGGTGAGAAGGATCCGCTGGAAGTCTGCAACATTAAGCATTAAGGGGAGGGACTGGTGAAATATCCAACTTTTGTATTACTTACCAATTGACCACTTTTTTTTATTTGAATAAATGTTTTTTCTCCTTATTCCCTCTAATATTAACAATGACAACACACTGAAACACTATAGGAGCGGACCTCATTTATTTTGATGGCTTTTTACACATAGTGATATTAATTAGTAGGCCTATATACATTGGGGGCCAATGAATACCGGTATGTTCACATAATTAAATTAATAATTAAAACAGCACATATAAAGAGTAGGCCTAATAAATTATTATGTAGGCCTGATTGTCAACTAGTAAAAATGAGCACTGGTTAGTAATGATAAAAGTACAATAAATTACACCTTATAGGCAATCCAAATATGTTATTTGGAGTGTCTTTTGTAAAATGTGCAGATCTTTAGCAAAAAGATATATGCAAACAATTAAAATCAATATGTACAGATACATTTTATAAATAAAATGATGCACTGATATAGATTACACATAGGCCTATTTTGTCAAACGGTTAAAACGTACCGGTATATAAACAGTTGTGTCTTATAGGCTTCCCTATTGTATCTTATCATAAATTAATGCACTAAAATGTCCAGATCTTTAGGGAGAAGACGGAAGAGCCTTTGTTTCTTGATTTTGTTGCAGTTATGATGATCTGGCAGGTTTTGTTGGTGAGATTTGGCCTCCTTTATTGATGTCCAGTGTGTTGTGAAGTTGTTTAAAATGTTATTGGATACAATGAAATTTGTTAATTCCCATTTATTTTACCACTTCATGTTTCTGAAATGAAAAGTTTTGCGCAGGCCACATTCTGTGACTTGAGCGCCTTTGATTGTGTAGGTCATGCTGTACTTTTGGAAAAGCTAGCTTATTATGGTATTACTATTAATAGTTAATAGTTCAATATTTTAAAGTCTTTTCTTCAAAATTGTAAGCAGGTAGTGTATATTGGTCAAGAGACCTAAACATTATAGTAATCAAATGTGGAGTTCCACAAGGATCTTAAATACTCACACAATATTGTGTACTTTTGTTAATTCAAGTTCTAATTCTCATACTCTTCAAAAATTAACAGATAATACACTGACCCACGTATCAACTTGGTTTAGAGCCAATGGATTCGTGCTTAATAATAGTAAGACTCGGCAAATGTACTTTGCATTAAAAGATTTACTGGTAGAGTGCATTACAATTGATGTTAAAGTTCCAGGTATTTTTGTTTATAATAAATTATCATGGGAACCACATATCATATATATTTCAACTAAGCTTTCTAGGGCCATCTTCCTGTTAAGAAGTTTCAGAGAGCTGTGTTAGATCAGCACACTTTGCCTTCTTCCAAAGCATAATGTCCTATGGAATTTTGTTGTGGGGAAACAGCAGTTACATAAAGAAAATCTTAATGCTTCTGACTGCTCCAACCTTAAATAATTACAGAGCCTATTGCTACAACCTCAAATAATTACAAAGCCTAATGCTCCAGATTTAGTACATAGGCCTATTAAGTGGATGCACTGCTCCAAACAGGTGAAACCTGGAGTCCTCCTGGAGTGACTTCGAGTTGTGCGAGTCCTGCTGTGAAGCCCTCCTCCTCGGCGGCTTCTTTCTATTTTTTCACTTTATAACTAACCTACTTCACCATGGGTGCATGTATACACCACCCCCTTATGGTGTGAGTCCCACCGCATAGCCCTCCTCCTAGGCTGCTTCTTTCTGTGGCTTTGCTTCATAACCAACTTATTCCTCTGACTGGAAACTCTGTCTTCAACTTCCTTCTTCTCCATTATCTTCTCTTGTGATGGTTTCCAGCAAGCTTTTGGCTACTTGTCTGGGTTACCCAATCCAAACATGAACTTTATTTCTTAGGGTCTTAGAGGCTTCCTTTCTGCCTCCCAAGCACGGCAGTCTGTTGGTTGTCCCTTATACTTACTCATCCTTCTCTGTAGGTGCATGTATACACTCCCCCGTATGGGGCAAGTCCGGCACTGCTTGGCACTCTACACTGGTAAAGAGTGACAGGCTGCTGGAACTGTCCAACTGAATTTGGAAATATGAGCTCATGGCACTATAATATTATACTATACCAAAATAAAGGAAAAGTGTTGAAAATAAGAACATATTGAAACCTCTGTTAAAAAAACAAATAAAATCAAATGGAGTAACAAATTAATGTTCAGTGCCAAAGATTCATAATCTTGTGGTCTTTATGTTTTATCGACTTTTGAAAGAAACTGCATTTTTTGCTGCCCAATATCGAGGAAAACATGTTTTGCCCCACTCAGACATAAAGCTGAATTTTTCATTACTTTCGATTCTCCCTAATTCTTATAGCTTTTTCTTTTTGCTCGCACACTCATTCTCATTACTTACACTTTCATCATGAATAGCTCTCTCCAGTTTAGCTTCCTCCCCTTCTTTTTCATCCTCTTCTTCTGGCTCTACTAACTGAACACTGTTTCCACAGGTTTCACCTGAAACCCAGTAACAGCATGTTACTTATTAAAACATGAGGCTGATAATGTAGGGGAAGGCAGGGCAATGGCGCTCACCTAATGAAAAATTATTAAAAATGTATTAGTTTTTAAGATGATGATACAGCATAATTGGAGACTACATTATTAATCATCTGCGTTCTTATTGATAATAAAATGAGATCTTTGTTTTTAAAATTACAATGAAAAAAAATCAAAATTGATAACACTACCCTGAGCAGCATCGCTCACAGCTGTAGGGCAATTGTGCTCGACTAACTTATCCTACTTTTTTCTCAAACAGTCATCACACATGTAGCTTTTACAGTGTCTGTTGCACTACATTGCTCGTGTGTCCATTGGGCACATCTTACACAACGAAACCATAGTTTGTTATCATGCCCAAACTCGCTACGCACTTGACATAGGTCTCCTTTATCATTCTCTTTATAATTCGTTACAATATCTGAGTCATTTTAATCATCACACAGATCATTTAAATTAATATCTTCATCTGATGAACTGTCAAATAGTACATTCTTGGGAATTTTCTATTTCAATTTCTCAGCTTTCTTTAGCATCCTTTTCCATTGCATACAGACGCTTATTAGTTTTGGAGCGCTCACTCTCTTCAAGTTTATACTCCATAGGCATAGCCGTCAGTATTTCAGATCTTGCTTTTCTCTCTTTTGCCTCTAGATGTTTTTGTTTAATTTTCATTAGAAGGTCCCGGTATGGTCGAAATTTTTGCAATAGTTCAACCAAAATTGTACTGCTAATTAGGCCTGTTTTACATTACCATAAATTTAGTCATGAAACTGTTACATTTACCTACACATAAATGCCATCAACCTGGTCCGAAATTGAACCCCGAATTTGGGAACAGAAAATCAGTATCTTACCAACTGCTCCACTCAGGCCTACAACAAATGTCTATACACTGTTTACCATATTCTGTTATTGTTAATTCATTGTATAGAACTAAACTGAATGATAAGCCCAAGGAACTATAAAAAATTAAACTGTAATGTCCACTACAAAACGCAACATTTCAACTTCCATCAAGGAACATAAAAGACATTGCTGACTCTACCAGCCAGAAAAATCAGCCATAGCGGAGCATGCTCTTTTCGAGGAGGGAAACCACAACATCATGTACAGTGAAGCACAAGTCCTTTCCACTAATGTACAGTATTACCCGAGACTAAACAGAGAGGCTATTGAAATCTTTAAACACCACAACAACTTTAATAGAAAGGAGGAAAGCCTAAGGATCAGCAAGTTTTGGTACCCGATATTATGGGAAGTAGCAGTACTGCCGCCCAAGATGGACCGCGCTGGCAACCACCCCCCACTCTAGAACCAGGGTATAAATACCGGAGCATCAGAATACAGTCTGCAGCCCAAGCTCATAAGAAGACATCGCTCCAGTCGATGCTTGAGGAGCCTCTGAGGATGCCTGCCACAACAGCAGGCGAAACGTCAGGTCCCTTGGACCACAGCCCAACAACCCGGAAGTTTTTAAATCTTATGACACCAGCCATGAAAGCCTCTGTATTTTCATGGATGATATATTGCTTTACATGCAATACATTGATGAAATTTTGGTGACACATTTCAGACACAATACTGGATGAGTTTAACAGTTACCACAATAAAGTGAGGTTTATGATTGAAAAATCAGTGAACAACAGCATTAATTTTTTGGACCTTAGGATTACCCTACAACAACATGGAGTAGGGTTGGGTGTGTATAGAAAATCAAGTAAAGGGGAAATGTATATACACTATAAGTTATACATTATATACATTATACACTATATGTACAGCACACCACTATAGAATTAAAAGCAACTTATGGTGCAATTTCGTTCATAGAGCAATTGGTTTATGCAACAATTATGAAGCACTAAAAAAGGAAAAAGAAAGAAATATTTAGATTAGCAGGAGTTAATGGGTATTGTGATAGAAATTTAGAAAGCAAATGGAAAAGTGTTGAAAACGGAAGTGCTAAAAAAGAAGATAAAAGTAAAGAAAACAATAACATAGGATGTATAGGATTACCATATAATCCTCACCATTAGTGAACATATAGGGAAAGTTTTCCAGAAATATGGAATAGTACCTGCATATAAAACGGAAAGAAACTACTGAAATAATGTTTCCCAGTACTAATGTTTTGGCACAAGTAATGACAAAATGAACTTTCTCAGAGTGTATTCAGTAAAACGTGGTGATTGTTAGGGAATTTATGTCGGGGAAACAGGGAGGGATTTTAAAACTAGAATCCATGAGCATGTAAGGGATGTCGGTAGTGGTAAATATTCTACTGGACTCAGCAAAGATATGATAGAAAACAAACATAACATTGGTGACATAAATATTTTAAGAATTGAGGATGATTTGCGTACAGAGAAAGGTCTATGAGGCATGGAGTATAATCGGCATGGATATTACGAAGATATAGGGGAGGAGTGGTTTGACATAATGAGGAGACTGAGAAGGGAAAATCTGGTGGTAAAAGTTCCCCGCTGCTTGTGGAATGCACAGAGGAAGCAATATTATATTCCAGAGGAATGGAAAGAAAGATATTTTAAGAACAATGTTCTTAATCGATAGTGGACAAACGAGTTACCATGACGAAATTTAATCTTCCTTATGAGCAGTCCAGTGTGGTGTATCACCTGAGGAAGACTCTATGGAAGGGTGGAAACATCATGTGTTGTAACCTTTATCCACTGTTTTAGAAATAATTTTTTAAAAATTCTTTTAATTGGTATAAATTAATGTCCATTACAGACTAGGAAACCCATGTGAAGCATTTGCACTTAAACCCTTTTGACAGGTGCCCAAGAAAACTGGACAGTTAAATAAAAACATAAACCTTTATACAGTCACGTACAAAATACTTATAAACCTATTTATTAGTAAAAATGTTATTGTATAGTTAAAATTGTATAATTTTAAAAATAAAAATGTGGTTGTCTGAGTAAAAAAATTAACATTATATAGACCTATGAATGAGGTATCAATCCAAACATTTTTAAACAGATATATGACTGAATGCATTGATGAATTAACATCCATCTTAATTTTATTATGCGCATCGTAATTTAAAAACAGAAACATGTTGAAAGGTCCACCTATCATCTAATTGTAGTGAATCAATAGATTTGACCTTAAGTACAGTCTTCTGCAAATTCAACATTCGTCAATATTAAGGTTAGTAACGTACAGGGCTTTAAGTGCAACAAAGACTAGAAAAAACAACATCACTCTAAAGAAGGTACAAAAAGTAAAACAAATATTATATTATAAGACAAGACTGAAACCATTGGTATGTACAGTCTGTCAAATAAAAAACGTTGGGCGTTATTTTATAAAGTATCATGAAAGAGCATATGCGCATGTACAGGAAGACTTAAGGTTAGGTTCACACATGCCTCTTGTCTATCTATGTATTTTCTTGATTATTTAGTCAGTTTTGTTTCAAAACAAACATGTATAGAAGGCTGTGGCTATATGCCTCAAATCCGCCATATTCTTGGTTGCAAATTTTTATAATATTAATAATTAATAGATTCGTGAGGAATATGTTTATTCAAGGAGCATTTTTTAAAGATTTTATTTTATAATACCGGTACTTGTAGTACAAAATCAATAACTTACGCTCAACTTCTGCAACCAATCTAGCATCGAAATACGCGGCCTTCCGCAGATCCACGTTTCCTATGAAAACTTCTGGTCGCATTATAGTGACGTTCCTTTCTTCCGAGCTGCTCTTTCATAAATATGGAACCTTCTCGCTGCTTCAGAGGCCGAAAAATGCAGGTCAATTACAGCCCTAACTACACTTTCTCTCACTTTAGCATTTGTATGTGGCGATGACAAAAAGCAAAATGAATTATGACAATACATTAAGTTGAATATCGTGTGTTGCGCTTTCCACGTTGTTCATTTTTTCCCTCCTGTCGCATGGCCTCATATGTTCCGAGAATGGCCTGTATTTTATGTTTTTTATAGGAAACTTGTGAACTAATGCGTTAAAACTTTAATTTTAACTGCATACGAGTCCCGACGTTTTTTATTTGACCAACTGTACACCAACAAGATCAAACACCAGCAGTAGCACTTCTAAGACTGGAAACAGCCCACGACTGGCTAGGAGAATACCTTCATTGAATGGGATGGTGACAGGAACAGGGTGACTTTTGTGTGAAAAAGATTTCCTCTAAACAAGGACCACTTGCTATACTGCAGGACTCTATTGGGATGCTTTGGATGGCTCACCTGTTGTAGGCACTTCTTCCTCTGTGCCAAAATCAATTATTTTCTTTGATAAGTTCACCAGCAATGCAAACGTCTCCTCGTTTATGCTACCCAACAGTAAGTCAACCTCTCGCTTCTTTTCTTGCTCCTTCAGGTGCTCATTCTTCAGCACAGACAATATTTCATCTGCTAGCATAGCAACGTTGCCACGGTCCTGCAAACACAATTAACACCAAACACATTGCTCAATAACCATTTTTCAGGGGAACATTTTACCATATTTCATGGGTACCGTTAATTTGCTTCATAGGGTCATCACATGTCAAAAAAACTAGTGACTCAACCTGATCAATTTTTAAATTGATAAAACTTGCTGGATTCGTTCTACTCATACATCTAAACACAAAAATATATTTTAAAATTTTTTATGTGATCTTGCTTTTAAGTGTTTAATTTTTAAATTTTTAAAAAGTTTGTTTTTTTAGGTTGAGGAGCAAAGATTACTGCTTTATAACTTTTGTTGTAGATGTCCCAAAGACTTGATCTTCAACTCTTTTTTAGATCTTTTAATGGGCTCTAATTTGACATATTACATGAAAAATTTTGTCAACAAAAATTATTTTTTTGAATAAAATTAAAAAAGGTTTCTGTTTTTACTTATGAAAGTGTTTAAACAATATATATATGAGGCATCAGGATCCAAAAAGCTTCTTATCCATTTTGTATGATTTTTCACAAACCACGAAAAACGTTTATATAAGGTTTTCTTAAATATTCTGCTTAAACCTAAAGTTCAAACAATAGCTAACAACACAAAGAATCAGACTGCAAAGTTTAATCCTTCAAACTTTAAGGGTTATGTCATAATAAGGAATAATATTTTGGATAAGAAGTTATTTGGAACTGTACACTCAACAAGGCGGGTTCTGGAACTGCAACGCAGGGATTAGAGGGTATTTGGCACGAAAACCTACCTTCTATCTTCAAGAAAACCTATTTAATTTTCATAAAAGATGTCATGGTGTGGTTATAATTTATATTATTAAAATATTCATACGTTCTTAACTGCTGACATAAAAAGCCAGAATGAAAAAATAACTCCAAGAAACAAACATTTCAATTGAATATAATGTCCAATATGTAACAAAGGAACGGATGGTTTTGTTCTAATATTCATTGTCGATATAGCAAGGCCATAAGTGCACTTTAGCTAAGTTTACGATTTATAATGAGGGAGATACGACGTAGTTTTGAACATTATTTTTTAACAGGATGATGGACAAGATGGAGTAGATTCAGAAACCATTGCTAACTCAATTTCGATCAAAAGTGGATATGACGGTTTTTGGAACCTGGTGCCTCATATATATATATATAATTCTGGTGCTTATTACCTATAATCTCTGAAAATTTAAAAGTGGTATCTTCATGAGTGCATGATATATAAGAATACATGCCTACAACAGGCCCTTTTACAGTAATTAGTTTGACTTCATCACTTTGTTAATTTTAGAGCAAATTGTTTTAACAAATCAATCGTTTAGGTTTAATTTTGCATAGTTAAAGTAGATCTACTTCAAAGCAATTGTTTTAAGTCGTATAAATTATTTAAAAATTAACAACAACAAAAAATACAGTAGCACTCCAATTATCCATGAGAATATTATAGGAGAAAAATTCCTCCAACTGGGACTTGAACACGATGTTTGGCTATTTGCGCCAATGCTCTACCAACTGAGCTAAGCTGGAGTTCAATTCACAGCGCCAGAAGGAACCTCTCTCCTATGACTGATTGCCCTAATGGTCTACCTCACAGACAGACAAGTTATGTCATATGCAGTACTGTGAGGCACACTTAAGTAGTGATTTTTGTGACCGGGCTCCCACTGTTATTGTACAGTTAACATTCAAGATAGATATATAAGCTTTCATGAACCACAGATTATTGTCTCTGTTGGACATTACATGAGAATATAACAGGAGAAAAATTCCTCCGACACTGGGACTTGAACCCAATGCTCTACCAACTGAGCTAAGCCGGAGTTCAATTCACAGCATTATTATGTAATTTTGCTTAAGTTCTAAAGTTTCAATTGCGGTTTTCTCAAAACTAGTAAAATGCACATACGTGGTTATGGCAGATAGGTGACGATGTGACCCAACCTTTGTTTAGTGTAAGAGATAGCATCAGTTCTTTAAAGTAAATGTCGTTCATGAAATAATGATTCTGGGAATGAGTAAGCAGAAGTGATGGGGGAAGGTGAAATCTTCACATTGAATCAGTAGTGACCTAAATGTTACTAACATGTATCCCCACTCACCATTTTCTGCACACAAAAATTATTCAAAATCTTATTATTATGGAGAAAAAGAATACACCTATAGTGACATGGAACTTTGCCGGAGTCAGGTGGTAGTCAGCAGGAAGATGGGAGTCAAGATGAGGTGACTGTAAAATTTCTATGAGAACAAAATTGTCATGAAATACAGGATTCAGTTGTAACTCACCTCATTATATCCCACAGTCTCTTGGATTAAATTAAGCAGATCTTCTTCATACATGTTGAAAGTCTCTCGGGTTATACGATCATACGCCATTTCATCCACGTTCAACTTTTTATGTCTGAAACATCCCAAGTTCACAGGTATCAATTACACTGCATGCGACTTTTTTTTACCGGTAATCCTTTGTGAGCAGCAAAGTTTATGGCTGTACATTGCCGATTCTGCTTAAAATTAAAAAATCTCACATATGAAAGAAAAATTTACCACTGCCCTTATATTTCCTGACTGATGTGATGAAGGGATTCACTGAAAGAAGTGTGAAAGAGACTTCCCACGACATTCAGTATCAATTTTGTGCACTCTGTTGCCAGAGAAGTGACATGACCTGAATTTATAATATTAAATTCCGCTCTGCAACAGATGACATTCAATTTAATATAGCCTACTAAATTTCACATGCAACGAGTTAAATACAAAAGAGGGAGAATGTAAAGATGGAAACAGGAAAGGGCATGGTGATATACGCAATATGGAATGGTTGCTTCATTTCCATTATTCTTTGCTGCTACAAAGATGAAAATCTTGCTACATTGTGACGGGCTTTTCTTACTTTATGCTATAAAGTTCCTTAACTTCTTGGATTAAATCTTCGCCAAAATTCTTCGCCAAAATCTGTGACGACTAATATGTGATTATTCTCAATCGTAGTATATAAGTTTACTGAACTCCTACAAAACAAGGTCACTCATACACCTGTCGTGTCATCACCACACTGCCTGCATAGTCCACATTCCAACGTTCAGTACAACTACCTTTGACACCGGGTGATTGCAAACTTCCTACTCTCAGTCTACTTTCTCTCTCTTTTAACAATTTACCCAGTCTTGATGATATTGATGAAAATTTATATTAACGGGCGCCATCATCAATACGCTTCCTCTTTTCTTTTTGTTATGTATCAGCCCAGACACAAATTAAATTATAGATACACACGCTATGTACCTACATGCCCCTCGACTAGCTTTTAAATTAACAGTGGAGACGGGAGTTGGGTTCGGATTTACCTTTCGTTTTTTTTTTTTATTCTGCTTCTTCTTTTTCTCCTTTTTCAATACTCACTACCAAAGTATGTAACTTAGCACAAAAACCAGCGACTCTCAAACCATTACAAGGATAAGGGTCAAAAATCTGAACTTCACGTTAATTTACTTTGCATAACAATAACCATAATTTATTTAATATATTATTATTTTTTTTTTTCTTTTTTCAACAATAACAATCTTATATACAATAAATTACATTTACACTACATTAACCATTCAACACTTTTATTGGTAGGATAATATTTGATTGTTCAAGGTTAGTATACCCAATTTTAACTATATAAGTACGTTCTCTGTTCAACAATAACAAATCCTTAATTAATTACTTTAATTTTCTTTCTTTTTTTTTTTCAGGTATCTACTAGAACGTCTTGCATTATTCTTCTAATTTACTACTGACTTGTGTAGTCATTTACATTTGCAACTTCAGGATAGTTCAATATATATATTATACTGGGTGTTTTTTTCTCTTGAATAAATAAAGGTTTTCAATTCATAATCCAGTCCTTACTCTACAGATTACACTCAATCATCCCACCTATGTCTCCTATATTAGTCTGTTTGTCAGCTTAGTCCATGAAGAATTGTATTTAAAGATAGATAGAAAAGACAGTCTCATGAAGAAAGAAATAGAAGTTTAGGCCTATACCCACAAAGTGACTGTGGCGATAGACCACCGATACAGGAGCGGCGTCTAGATCTTGAGTTACAAACAATCTGACTCCTCTCCTGCAACCGGGAAAATATTAATGGGCCGCAAACAAAAATAAAATTTTGTAAATCGACGTCAGAGGTCCCTGACACTCTCTCCTAGAGGCACGTGGGGCCGTTGTTCGCCTCCAACATCGATGGCTTTCACAATCTCTCATAAATTTCTTTTCTTTATATGTTACTGGTATAGGCCTTGTCTACTACCAGATTTTATTTGTTTGATTCGGGATACTTCCGGCGTTCCCTCACCTCACCCTTACAATCTCTAGTACTTGCTAATAAACTACTTATCATCAGTACACTACTCGCAATTACCTATTCTCCTCTTTCTAACCTAACCAATCATTTGTTGTTATCTTTCAACTCACTCTCCTCTTTCTAACCTGACCAGTCATCAGCTATTATCTTTTAACCCCTTTCTTTCTTTAAGTAGAGTTCCCTTCAGCTTATACCATTGATTTAATTCACTCGGTGGTTATTCTAGTTTTCCTACTTCTTACGTTACTACTCTTTAGCATGGGCACCCAATCTTCTTTTGTCTCTAAATTCCCTAGAATTCTAACTGAAACTAATTCACGCCCAGATTAGTAAGCTTCTCTATAACCCCTTTAGTGACTTCTACTTCTACCCTAACATGTAAATTTTCCAATGGTACACACCTAATGCACTACCACTCGTAGGCCTTCTTTTGCCCTTCAATCTTTCCACTTCTTATCCCCCTCTACCATGTTCCATACACCTTCGCTTGTAGATAAATCTCTATAAAAAAAACATAACTTAACATTACAGGCCAGCATGAAATCTATTTATAGATAGTCACCCGTCACCTGAAAGAAACCCAAGTGGGAGGGGCCCTCGTAAGAAGTACTAAGCATGCCCCTTAATTACTTTTCTTCCTTACTCCCCTCGCGTCCTGTCTCAAAAATAACAAAGTTTCTATGAGCATCACCAATTGCCCCTAGCTATGTATTCATTCGTGGAACAATCACCCATGAAACCACAAAGTGAAGAGATCTATCTGTAGCCTTCAGCGGTTAGGCTCTTGACTGCTCTTTTATAATTAACTTAGACCAGAAATAGAAAATAGTTGGATTACTGGATTTCATCACTTTACTTCTAGAATTCTCACTTCTATATTTCTATTCTATTCTTCTATCATACCCTACGGCGTCTGATTGCCATACATGACTTAGAAACCATCCTTAAAAAAAGAATATCTCAGTTTTCTCACTCCCCAAACAATAAGAAAAAGTCTAGACGATTATACTCAACCAGTGATGTCCAACTTATCCTCCGATCCTGAGTTGTCTCCCATTACTTCCTGATGTCCATATCTGCTCTTATTCAGAGCGAGCAGTCACGACTCACTCTCACAGCTGATGTTCGCTGTAGCGGTGTCTCGTACTGGCCGACTTGGTGTATTCTTCTGATTAATGACTATCTCCATATAGTCGTGTCAAGGAAGTTCACAACCAGAATTTCCTTAGATGGAAGTCTGACACACCATCATGCCAGAACGTCGCTACCGCTGTCACACATCCCAATCTCGTCTTCTCCCTTCTGCCTTTTCAACTTCTCTCTCTCGTAGTCAGGCACGTACTCCCTACTGTCTTTTTCGGATCAGCTCTTCTCCCGTCGACTCACCGTCGGCGCATGCGCACTTCTCTTTTTTCTGGAATTCAAATAAATTCAGGGCAGTATCGATAGTCATAACAGGGTTCAATATCGATTAATCGAAGTCTCCCCAACCCTTCCTTTGTTTAGAAATGGTTTCTTATCGTCTATTATGCACGCAGCCATTCGCTACGTGACATTCTTCCCCCACTCACCATAAAAAAAAATAATGTTAACACTGTTCACATTTTTTTTTTTTTTTTTTTTTTTTTTAGTTTACCAGCCTTAAAGAATGTTTATCCAGGAACAAAGGGTTTCAAGTCTTTGACGTGCCACTTCCCCAACTTTTTACCAAAACGGTTTGTCAGTTCGTAGCTATTTTCACTGAACTTTTTCTTTATAATATAGGGCCCGACAAACTTTGCACTTAAACCTGCTGTATAAGCTTGTGAGGCATCACTTAATTTAAAGTTTCTTCTTAACACTAGATCTCCTGGACGAAATTTCACCTCTCTCCTCCGAAGATTATAATAATGACTCGAATTCTTATAGGCGGTTTCTAAGTTATGTCTAACCATCAAACGTACCGTTTTCAATTTATTGAGTTTTTCCACCCAAAGTTTTGGGATTTCTTTATGAATCGGTTGGTTTTCCACCTTTTCAATCCTACTGATAATTTCAGGCTCCTTCCCATAATTTAGCATATAAGGAGTGCATCCAGTGGAACTATGCTTAGCCGTATTTATAGCAAAATTAAATTCTCTCAAATACACGTCCCAAACTGTTTGATCCTTTTGAATGTAACTAGAAATCATTGTTTTCAATACTCTATTGACTCTTTCTACTGGATTTCCTTGTGGCGAATATACAGGTAAATAACAAGGAGTTATATTAAAAGCTTTAGCTATCTCTCGCATTAACTTACTAGTATATTGCGGTCCATTATCCATCAGCAAATATCCCGGAATTCCCCATTTAAGGATAATCAATTCATAAAATGCTTCCGTAACTGCTCTACTGGTTGCTTTCCTTAACGCTTTACATTCTACATATTTGGTAAAGGTGTCCTGAAATACTACAATGTATCGGTTCCCTTTTTTGGAACGTGGGTAAGGTCCCAACAAATCAGTAGCTACAGTCATCCAAGGTTTCTCTTTCTGGTAAAAATGCATTGGTCCTGCTTGAGCCGTCTGTAACACTTTCTGTCTCTGACATATTTCACAAGCAGTAACATACTTAGCAACATCTCTAAACATTCCCGGCCAATAATACTTGTTGGCTATTCTAAAGAAAGTTTTAGCTATCCCCATATGTCCTGCAGTAGGTGCATCATGACATTCCTGTAATACTTTAATCCTATAATCTTGCGGAATAACTAATTTCCACCTATTCACTGTTCCCTCTAAAGTTTGTTCTAACTGATCTAATCTTAAATGGTACAACTTCTCATCTAGGGTTTTGTAGGTGGAGTGAGCTCGCTAAGGCTGGAGGAACCTTCATCTACTTTTCCTGTTCTAAATTTTATACTTATTTATTTACCTTCATTATGTTACATTGTCATGTAATTATGAGTTACTATTTGAATACTACATTAACAGGTATTTATCCTATTCCTAATTATTAATTTTTATTACTAGAAGAGATCATTCAGTATTTATAACCTATTGATATAAATAATTAAACAACAGGATAACTCAGCACCTTTGTATTTGTATTTGTATTTGTATTTTTATTTTTTATAATTTTACTTATCTGAATTATAAAACTGGTACTTAGGCTATAAATTAATATAGGTCAATAATTTGCTAATATCTATATTTTATACTCTGTAAAGAAATTTTCATATTGTACATATTTCTTCAACTGTAAGTTTATATTTGTATTTGTAATTATATTGACGTGTCCCATAACATGCATATGTTCCGATGGACTTAATAAATCAAATCAAATCAAATCAAATCTATGACCTTCCAGTCTGGCCAAAATTTAGGTTTACTTTGTACTTGCTCTTTCCGCTTAATATACCAAGCATCTTGTATATTTTCCCATTCGACTACTTCAGAGTTATTAGTTAACAAAAGGCAAAATTCTTCCTCTACCGTTTTCTCTTGAACTTTCCCTTCGTGTATTCTAGATAAAGCATCCGGAACTTTTTGTAATCTACCAGGCCTATGTATTACTTCAAAATCATACTCCTGGAGCAATAAACTCCACCTAGCTAATCGTCCGGTCGGATTCTGTAATGTGTTTAACCATTTCAGAGCAAAGTGATCAGTATATACTTTAAAATGATAACCTTCCAAATAAGGACGAAACTTTTGAACTGCCCACAATATAGCTAACAATTCTTTCTCGACTATTGCCCATTTTTGCTCGCCTACCGTTAAAGTTCTACTAGCATAAGCTATTACTTTTTCCTCTCCTTCCTCTCCTGTCTGAATTAATGCTGCTCCTAGTCCTGAAAAACTAGCGTCGGTCTGTAGCACTAGGGGTTTAGTATAATCTGGACAAGTTAATATAGGACTACTAGATAATTTCGATTTTAATTCATCAAAAGATTCCTGACATTCCTTAGTCCAACGCCATTTCTGATTCCTTTTCAGAAGTGCAGTGAGGGGCTTTACAACTTCAGAAAAAAATTGAATGAATCGTCGGTACCAAGAAGCCAATCCTAAAAATGCTCGTACTTCCTTGACTTTTGTAGGGGCTGGATACTCAAGGATACACGAGATTTTATCTGAATCTACAGCAATTCCTAATGGAGTAATGATATGACCCAAATATTTTAATTCACTTCTACAAAATTTTTATTTTTCCCTATTAATTTTCAGGTTAGCTTTTCTTAATTTCTCTAAGACTTTTTCTAACAAGGACAAATGTTCTTCAAATGTCTCGCTAATAAGTACTATATCATCCAAATAACAAAAGCATTTCTCTCCTATCTCTTCTCTTAATATAGTATCAACTAATCTTTGAAACGAGGCTGGTGCGTTATGGATTCCAAAAGGCATAACTCGAAACTGATACAATCCTCTACCAGGTACGGTAAATGCTGTTTTTTCTTTACTTGCTTCCTCTAATGGAACTTGCCAATACCCATTTTTCAAATCTATTGTACTGATATACCTAGCATGTCGTAATTTACTCAACACATGTTCAATGTATGGCAAAGGATAACTATCTCTTTTTGTACAATTATTTACTTTTCTGAAATCTACGCAGAACCTCCATGTTTTATCTGGTTTCTTTACCATAACTACCGGAGACGACCAAGGTGAATTTGAAGGCTCTATAACTCTTTCCAATAACATTTTATCTATTTCCGCGTGTATAACTTTTTCCAAAATGGGTGATACTGGATAATATCTTTGTTTTATAGGTTTTGCATCGCCTGTATCAATAACATGAGAAATCAGATCGGTAAGTCCAGTACACTGATCAAATTTCTGTAACTGATTTTCCAAAAACATATTCAATCTGTCCCTTTCTTGAGGTGTAGGTAAAGTAAGAATATTATGTAGTTGATCTTCTTCTTTTAAATCTATAGCCTTAACAAATTGAAAAATTTTTGCTGGTTCATCCTTAAAATGCCAAGTCCCATCTTGCAAATCTACTACTAACCCAATTTGTTTCAAAACGTCCATGCCCAGAATCATATCTACTGCTAAATTTGGCATAATTTTACATTTTATCTGAAAGATCCTGTCCTGCAATTTCATCTCAAAAGTTCTCTCTCCTGCTTTAGAACTATAAGTTTTATCTGCTAATTGCACCACCCTAACTTCAGATTCTTCTACTGCTAAATCTAACATTTTACATAAAAAGTCACCTTTCTCTCCCACATAAGTTTTATCTGAACCTGAATCTATTAAAGCAATAAATGTAATATCCTCCAGCAAAATTTCAACAAAACATCTATCTCCATTAACTAAATCTGTAGGGTTTATATTCAACATCACACAAGCCTGATTTTTAGTTAATTGTCTTAAAGAATTTGTAGGCCTAACTTTTCTTTCTTGGGGCATCCTACAATCAATAGACCTATGTCCAAGCTTATTACAATTATAACATTTAATCGTAGCGCGTGGAGTAACTCTACGAGGTGCTTTACACTCGAACTGCCTATGTCCTGTTTTATCACAATTCCAACATCGCTGAGTATTTGAAAAACGCAAAGTGGTGTTTTTACCATTATCCCTCGACTCATCCTGTCTCTCTTTATTTTCTATTACTTTAACCATTCTAGAATCATTTACAGGACTTGAATTCCGTTCCTTATCCCACGTCTTTGCAGAAAAACTAACATTGGGTTTCTTTTGTAACTCGGACGATGGAAGTTCCTGTTTTCCCTGAATTCCTAGCGCTGTATGAACTGAAGGTATAACAACTTGTCTCTGAGGTTTATAAGCCGTTTCTTTAATTGTAGCTCTAACCTGCGTTGGAGGAGGAATATATCTCTCAGAATCTAACAATATTTGTTCATACTGCCTACCTACACGTATTAAATCTGTTATAGTTTGAATCTCTGCAGGTCTAAGGTACAATTTTACATCAGGACGCAAATTTTTGATAACAGTCTTCATCATTTGTTGAGGACTCATTGGAGTACTCAGCCTCCTCATTAACGTTTGAATAGCATTAACATAATCAAAAATCGATTCTTTGGGACCTTGCGTTCTCTGTCTAATCTCATCCAAAAGCGAGTCTTCCTCATCAATAGGCAAGTAATATTCTCTAAATTCTTTCAAAAAAGCTTCCCATGTAGGCCAATCTGTTAATCTGTTCCTGTACCAAAGTAAAGCTGAATCTTGTAAAATTTCGGGTAATACTGACAATAACTCTACACCCTGTAACTTAGAACTTTGTTTTAAATCTTCCAATCTCTCCAAAAATAAGTAAATACTATCCCCAGGTTTGAATTTAATGTTCCATTTACGAACCAGATCCAAAGTATTTGGTTTATGTGGCTCTAACTGAATTGTAAACGATGGTACTACTGGTACAACTTCTTCTGAATCAGCTACCGCCATGGCCTTCCTACGCATTAACTTAACCCATGTATACACTACATCTCCATATGAATCTTGTGGTACCGTTATATTATGTTCAACTAAATCTTCTTCCAAAACTTCCTGACTCAGAGCAAAAGCCGTAATTAACACTTGAAATGACTGAGGGTTCTTACGGGCATAATCTAACAAGCGTTGTCTTAACTCATCCCTTGTACCTGTGGTCGGTAACTTTACTCTATCACATTCTGCCTCTAAATCCGCCTTCCTCAACTTCCTAATAGCTTGGGTTAGCTCAGCTGCTCTTATTTGTGCATACGGATCAACATAAGTAGCCATATTTATATATTAACAATACCACTGGAAAAAAAAGATTAGAACACACAATAGTTCAGTCGTCTGTCTTAGTCATCTATAGAAGTCCTTACTTGTCAATAGTCATTATTCTTTTCCCAAAAATATGTTATTATTGTTATTTTGTTTTTGAGAATAAATTTCAGTTATACTAACCTAACTCCCAAAATTCTTTTAACCCTATCTCGCCTCACGTTAGGATATCAAACTATCACTGCCTCACGCTATGGGCTATCATAATATGGAACTTCAACTGAATAAAGGTTTCTTTTTTTTTTTTTTTTTTTTTTTTTTTTTTAACAATTTTAACTAAATTAAGTTGCAACAATTAGCAATACTGTTTTGTTTTAACACTACTCAGCCCCCACGCTATGGGCGCCAAACTTTTTACGTGGACTTCACGTTAATTTACTTTGCATAACAATAACCATAATTTATTTAATATATTATTATTTTTTTTTTTCTTTTTTCAACAATAACAATCTTATATACAATAAATTACATTTACACTACATTAACCATTCAACACTTTTATCGGTAGGATAATATTTGATTGTTCAAGGTTAGTATACCCAATTTTAACTATATAAGTACGTTCTCTGTTCAACAATAACAAATCCTTAATTAATTACTTTAATTTTCTTTCTTTTTTTTTTTCAGGTATCTACTAGAACGTCTTGTATTATTCTTCTAATTTACTACTGACTTGTGTAGTCATTTACATTTGCAACTTCAGGATAGTTCAATATATATATTATACTGGGTGTTTTTTTCTCTTGAATAAATAAAGGTTTTCAATTCATAATCCAGTCCTTACTCTACAGATTACACTCAATCATCCCACCTATGTCTCCTATATTAGTCTGTTTGTCAGCTTAGTCCATGAAGAATTGTATTTAAAGATAGATAGAAAAGACAGTCTCATGAAGAAAGAAATAGAAGTTTAGGCCTATACCCACAGAGTGACTGTGGCGATAGACCACCGATACAGGAGCGGCGTCTAGATCTTGAGTTACAAACAATCTGACTCCTCTCCTGCAACCGGGAAAATATTAATGGGCCGCAAACAAAAATAAAATTTTGTAAATCGACGTCAGAGGTCCCTGACACTCTCTCCTAGAGGCACGTGGGGCCGTTGTTCGCCTCCAACATCGATGGCTTTCACAATCTCTCATAAATTTCTTTTCTTTATATGTTACTGGTATAGGCCTTGTCTACTACCAGATTTTATTTGTTTGATTCGGGATACTTCCGGCGTTCCCTCACCTCACCCTTACAATCTCTAGTACTTGCTAATAAACTACTTATCATCAGTACACTACTCGCAATTACCTATTCTCCTCTTTCTAACCTAACCAATCATTTGTTGTTATCTTTCAACTCACTCTCCTCTTTCTAACCTGACCAGTCATCAGCTATTATCTTTTAACCCCTTTCTTTCTTTAAGTAGAGTTCCCTTCAGCTTATACCATTGATTTAATTCACTCGGTGGTTATTCTAGTTTTCCTACTTCTTACGTTACTACTCTTTAGCATGGGCACCCAATCTTCTTTTGTCTCTAAATTCCCTAGAATTCTAACTGAAACTAATTCACGCCCAGATTAGTAAGCTTCTCTATAACCCCTTTAGTGACTTCTACTTCTACCCTAACATGTAAATTTTCCAATGGTACACACCTAATGCACTACCACTCGTAGGCCTTCTTTTGCCCTTCAATCTTTCCACTTCTTATCCCCCTCTACCATGTTCCATACACCTTCGCTTGTAGATAAATCTCTATAAAAAAAACATAACTTAACATTACAGGCCAGCATGAAATCTATTTATAGATAGTCACCCGTCACCTGAAAGAAACCCAAGTGGGAGGGGCCCTCGTAAGAAGTACTAAGCATGCCCCTTAATTACTTTTCTTCCTTACTCCCCTCGCGTCCTGTCTCAAAAATAACAAAGTTTCTATGAGCATCACCAATTGCCCCTAGCTATGTATTCATTCGTGGAACAATCACCCATGAAACCACAAAGTGAAGAGATCTATCTGTAGCCTTCAGCGGTTAGGCTCTTGACTGCTCTTTTATAATTAACTTAGACCAGAAATAGAAAATAGTTGGATTACTGGATTTCATCACTTTACTTCTAGAATTCTCACTTCTATATTTCTATTCTATTCTTCTATCATACCCTACGGCGTCTGATTGCCATACATGACTTAGAAACCATCCTTAAAAAAAGAATATCTCAGTTTTCTCACTCCCCAAACAATAAGAAAAAGTCTAGACGATTATACTCAACCAGTGATGTCCAACTTATCCTCCGATCCTGAGTTGTCTCCCATTACTTCCTGATGTCCATATCTGCTCTTATTCAGAGCGAGCAGTCATGACTCACTCTCACAGCTGATGTTCGCTGTAGCGGTGTCTCGTACTGGCCGACTTGGTGTATTCTTCTGATTAATGACTATCTCCATATAGTCGTGTCAAGGAAGTTCACAACCAGAATTTCCTTAGATGGAAGTCTGACACACCATCATGCCAGAACGTCGCTACCGCTGTCACACATCCCAATCTCGTCTTCTCCCTTCTGCCTTTTCAACTTCTCTCTCTCGTAGTCAGGCACGTACTCCCTACTGTCTTTTTCGGATCAGCTCTTCTCCCGTCGACTCACCGTCGGCGCATGCGCACTTCTCTTTTTTCTGGAATTCAAATAAATTCAGGGCAGTATCGATAGTCATAACAGGGTTCAATATCGATTAATCGAAGTCTCCCCAACCCTTCCTTTGTTTAGAAATGGTTTCTTATCGTCTATTATGCACGCAGCCATTCGCTACGTGACAACATGCTACTAGAAAAATTTCCTTGTGCACTGTTACTTGCTTAGGTATTGGGAGCTTTATGGTGTGTCAGATTTTTTCCCTGAAAATGAGATCTTTTACATGCTTGTATACCTAGGATTGTTGTATCTATGCAAATTTAGATAATATAGATAACCTCAACCTCAGAAATGACTTTCATGAACATAATACCAGGTTTAAAGATACACTAGATATTCCCTCATTCAGACTAACTACAACACAAAAACACTACACCTATACCGGTATAATCTTTTTTAATAAACTACCACACAAATTAAAAACATTGAGCAATTCAACATTCAAAAAAATAGTTACCAAATGACTCAAAAAGAAAGCCTTCTATGACACCAATGAGTTCCTCGATTGCAATACAGATGATATGTAGCGTATTTATAACAATTAACACTGCAGTAATCAGGGTTAAATTTTGAAGATATTGTAAATATTATTTTAACGACATGCACTGTTTATCTACTATCACGTATTAGCATGTACTCTGTTATGTATTATTTTAGCTTGCAAGTATAACTCTGTTTATGCCACTTTGGTGTAGTATAGATTTGCCTAGAACTAAGACTACGTAATTATATGTACTGACGAAACCAAAATCTTTACGTAAAGATCTATTGGTGAATAAATATTATTATTATTATTATTATTATTATTAATTTTATGACCTAATTTTAAAATCTAATCACTTAATAATCAGTACTCCAACAACAGAACTACAATGTGCACTCCATCATGGTTACCTCTCTCTTCTCCCCATAATAGAAACGCAACCAAAGATTTCTATTTTTCCCCCGTTAATGTGAGCAATTCATCATTCACAGTATCAGTCGTGCTTCCAAGAAAATCAATTATAAGATTTAAGTTCTCAGTTGTTATATAGGGCCTAAATAGTATTTTGCTTATAGGCATATTAAAAAATCCATTAGATTAAGTTTTTGACTTGTTAAGCAAGCATTTGTTAGCTCAGGCATCTAAAGACATGGTGTACATAGTAGCGAATGTGATAAGCAATGTAAGTCGTCCAAGAGGTAATGAGAACTCCTGGCAAGTCATGTTGCTTGAGGGAGTAGAAGTGTTAATACTTAGAAAGATTCGCAAACGGACAGCAAAACAGTAGGCCTACTTTCTAACAAACTGCAATGATAATTGCATGAACTGGCTGTTACAGTAAGGAATGAACAAGTCTGATTGACAGTAGGACTCTAATGTACAGAAGGTAATGCAACTTGCAGTATGCCAAACAAACTCTACAGAAATCCAAAGTCATCTATAAAACCATGTTCACAATGGACTACACTGTTGCCTTCAAACACAGTCATTTTAATATCAAGATTGTTGGTAAACTGCCAATAGACATAAACAATGAAAGATTTTGTCTTTCTCCTTGCCTTCTTTCTCTTTACTCAATGCTTTCCAATATCACTGGACAACAAAAATCAACTGTTTTTTTGTGACATGGATAAAACAAGGTGTACCTTATGTAAAATTTCACCAGAAAGCAGAAAATGACCTTGGATTTTCTCTATCACCCACTATTTTTTTGCTACGAAGTGTTTTGTGTTATACTGAAATATATTATTTTCGGTATGTTCTTAATATTATATTTAATTCAAAATTTTATTATAACATTTTTTTAGCTATATTCTGTCACTGCGGCATCTCGGATTGATGTCCAGCAGTAATCATCAAGCAAACTAGGACTCCATTTGCCTTGGTATCGCTTTTCCGTAGTTGCAACGTCCTGGTGGAATTGTTCCCCATGTTCGTCGCTTACGGCGCCCAAATTTTCAGGAATGAAATCGAGGTGAGCATCCAGAAAGTGAAGTTTTAATGACATGTTACATCCTATTTCGCTCTAGGCACTAAGTAATTCAGTCACAAGGTCTTTGTAGTTTTCAGCTTGGAAATATCCAAGAAAATTGGTCACAACTGTTTTAAAAGCTTTCCATGCTCTTAGTTCAGCTTCATTCAGCATGTTGTCATATTTGCCATCTTTCATAACTACTCATACTTGCAGTCCCACAAATATGCCCTCTTTAATTTTTGCCTCATTAACTCTCGGAAATTTCTGTTTCAGATACAAGAACCCCCTTCCGTTCCAATCTAAATGTTTTTAAGCTAAGTTTAGAAGAATCAATAAATAGGCGCAAATTGCTTGGTTCATGTTCCTGCCCCAATGCATCAAATAAGTTGTCAACATCCGTGTAGTATCCTATACCAAAATCCCTTCTTGAGCGAAATAATGTGTAAATCCTTTTTGGTGATTTCGAAAGTCAGTTATATGTACGTCACCTTCGAGGAGATTCATCCTTTTAATCTGGATGCTAGGAGTTCTGACTGTGATTTTGCTAGTTTTAAATCTCGAACTAAATCATTCAGTTCAGCATTTGAAATCAGATGTGGCTTTGTTGAACATTTTGGTGCTTGAAAGTCTGGATCATTGTCGATTTCCTGTGCGAATTGTTGCACAACATCAGGTGGATCACCTTCGTCCAAACTCCACGGTTCTGGTGGGTTTGGGGTAGGAAGTTCTTCACTATGTTTGACGGGCCAGGCTGTTAGTAAATTGGGATATTGCACAGACTTCAGACTGATGCCCTGTATTTTAGTGAGGCAAAAGTAACAATCTGATGGACGGTCTTTTGGTTCTCTCAACACCATTGGTACTGCAAATCCAATATTACGTTTTTGACCTTTCAATCAACCTGTTAACATTGTTACACAAGTCTTGCAACATGTGGGAGGGGCCCATGACTTATCTTGATCTCCTACTTTAACTCCGAAATAAAGTTCGTAAGCTCTTCGCACAAGTTGGGTGAAATTACGTTTTTGCGATTTAAAAGTTATTTCTTCACACTATAACAAAAACTGTTGACATTATTTACACACTGCCTAAAACATTGTATTGACTTGTTAATTCACAGTCAATCACAGTACAATAATAAAAATAAACCAAGTATGTAGAACACACACACGTTAGTAAAGACAACATAGGGAATGCAGTAACTTCATACGCGGGTAGATGCCTACTAATGCACAATCTCATTTTGGTGCGTACTTCTTGCATTTGATATACTGGAATGAACTTGTCTTAACTTGTCTTAACACACTGCTGATACATACATTACACGAATTGGTACAATATGCATACAGTGACTCACTAAACTGTTGTAATGATTGCTGTTTTTTTATGTTATATTTAAAAATAAACGCTTGTTACTAAAAATCCGTGGGTGATAGGCAATTTCTGTTTTTAGATTTGTTATTAGGGTGCCTCAATACATCGGAAACACCAAAAAATTTCCGTGTCACAAAATGTGTGTTTAACAGTGTATCCTCTGTTCCCTATTTATCACTCTCATATTTTTATCTTATCTCTTTCTACTTTCTTTTGAAGAATTTAATAATGGTTCTATTACCATTTACATATATTTTGAAATTTGGAGTTTGTTGCTTGTTTTACAAAAAATATCACAGAATTAAAACTATTGACATTGGAAACTTCTGATAAACAGGAATAGGGCCATTATTGAATTCTTAAAAGAAATTATTTGCTTGTACTTTATGGTATGGCATTATGAAATTTCATGAGAACACATTCTACAGAAACAATTGTTAAATTTTCCAACAAAAAAGTGTAAGTTGTCAGTAGCATATGATGTCTTAGCTCCATACATATAAAAAGAAATAACAATAGAGCAAAATTTCAAGATTGTTCAAAACTGTTTTCTGCAAGTATCTATCACAAATGGTTTCCACTTTTTGGCCCTTTCTATAAAATACAACATGTTATTGAAGTCCGCCATTTTGATGACATCACATGACTCAGACATGACTCCTTGAGTGGCATCAAGTGATTCCAGTATCATTAGCCTTCACAGAAACTGAAAATCTAGGTGTGCTGGTTTCTTCACGAAGGAGCAGATGGGATGTGATTTGTTACTTAAAGGCCCTGTTAACTTAAAATCAAGTACTCTCAGAATAAAGAGTTTGTTTAGTAAAATACAGCAGTGAAAACCCCATGTTTCTACGATGCTTCGTTCTTGCAAATTTGAAGAATAACTGATGTGGCTTCCAGCGAAGTGACGCCAGCTGCCCACAGCCCGCGCGCTGTCACTTTAGTAATTGAGTTTCCTATGACGAAGCAACTTGTATCGTAATATTTTATGCGCGAGTTTGCGTGCTAGTTAGTCGGAAATGCCTAAATGTTGTGTTTTTGGGTGCTCAAACACCACAAATATCGATTTAGGAGATCAATCGCCGGGCAGATTCAAAGCGTGGCTGAATAGAACAAATCGGCGTGATTTCGAGCCTACCCGAACATGTCAATGCAGATGATTTTGAAATTACCTCCCGGCTTAAAAATGATCTTCTGGGAATCAATAACAAGTAACCCGATTTTAAAGAAAACAGCAATTCCCTTTATAAAATTGAAACCAGGTGGACATAAGTCGCAGAGAGCGTGTCGTGCCTATGTAAGGAAGAAAATTGTCAAAGAAGCAGTAGCAGATTTGTCAATAAGTGCGTGTGCTGAATCCTGTGAGACAATGTATGAAGACGTAGGATTCAGCGATATTGAAGAGCAAACTAATACCGGCAATGACAACGTAAATGTACCAATCGAAATAGAAGTGTAGTGCGAGCTAGGTAGGGAAGTTCTTAGGGATATTTTAAATTCTGAAACTTCTGAAAATGAATCTGAAAATGATATGGATATATCTTTTTGTTAAACAGGTAGTTACAGAAGTAGTTTCACAGAAACAACATTCAAAAATAGGCCAGGGTGCCGTTTTTGTTGTTGTGAGGAAATGTTTGCTGTCTTTATTTACCTTTGGTTGTCAATGCGGCAAAACTGTCACTAATGTGCATCCGAGTATTAGAGGGCCTTCACTATCTGTGAAAACTGATTGCATTAATGGTCATAAATTTATATGGCGTTTGCAAAATAACATAAAGAAACAGTCACCGCTTTCTGTTAAATTAGCAACATCTCTCTATATTAATGGTTTAAGTTTCAGTGTTTTCAATTCCTTCGCTGAGACTTTTAATTTGTACCTCATGTCTGCCCCTTCATTTTATAGAATTATACATTCTTATGTTTCACCTGCAATAAAGAGTCTGCGGTTAGAGCAACGTAACAGCAAATTACTGCCAGACAAAATGAAAAGGCTTGTTTAGCAGAGGACGGTCAATTTGACAGCCCAGGATTTTCAGCGAAGTACATAACATATACAATCATGGACGTTAGCACTGACGAAATAACTGATTTTGTTGTACTCCTAAAGGGGCAGAATACTTGGGATTTGGAAAAGCCAGCATGTGACATTATAACATAGAGATTGCTTGAAAATGGTGTAGTTGAACTTTTTCTTTCCGATCGACATCAGGGGTTCGTAAATTATTGAAAAAAAGAAGTAATTATGTAATGTAATGCAGTCTTCACTTCTCTTCACATCTCTTATCATAACACTTTCAGAACAGCAGAAACATTCATTATGAATAGCTGACAAAACACATTCAACACAGTTGCACTAATCAGTACTATTTACAGCATTCGCAGTATTTTCTTCGTCTGGCCTTGTAATTACACTTTTTTCGGCTCGAATTGATATGGCCTGATTTCAGACATGACACGAGAAACTGGTAAATTTATAATAATTTTAACACACGAGATGACATCAGCAATGAACTAGCAAGCACAGACTGATGTGTCGGTTACATAAGGCATTCCAACGCTTACTCACAGTGGTGAGGGCGCGATGACGTCATATCGCATTATTGATGGAACTTCTCTACTTGGATTGCGGGCGAACGGTTAAACATAAAAAGCTCGGGTTTTCGCACAAACTAATCTCTAAATATCCTCTTTTTAAACCAGAAAATGCATTTTTTAAGTTAACAGGGCCTTTAAGGTAACCTACTATTTGACACAAAAGGAGATAGTTTTTTAATGCATTAAGCTTCTCAGCAAACAGCTCAAAGATTCATCTCTAGGCTTCATTAAAGTTACTAGTTCTGTTCTTTCTGATAAGATCCACTGTTTAAAAGTAACATTATCTGGCATTGTTTCACATTCATCTGGTTCCAAAAACATGTGAGACAAAGCCTTTTTCCCTGGACATACATCACAATCACTAAATTATATTTGTAGTTGTGAATGTCACAATGTCAGATCTTTATAATCCATTTTTAAGTTTGCACCTTCTATCATTAACTTGATATTCTGGTGGTATAAACATACACATACACAATGTCAACCAGATACACTTGCTCAAACATGCCATTTAGGTCTTAGTTCTAAGAATTTCGATCTTCCAATCTTCAAATTTGGATATTTATTTTTGAATTCCAGAAACAACTCATTAAGATTGCACATTTGCAGATTTGTTTCTGAATGCTGATACCGTTTTCTTCTTCTCCAGGCATGAGCTTCATAAAATAACATTTGTTATTGTCTCAGAATCGATTATTTTACCTCTTTGCTTAGGACATTCACGTGAAATTCCTTGTTCTTTTCTAATTTCTTTAGCTAATCGAACTAAATGTTCAGAAACAATAAACTTTTTACTCACAGTCTCTCTATTCAATGAATTAGGAAGAAGGCTGAGAATTTTCAGTTTGGTTCCATTATCGGATACTTTACACTTTTCTTTTAATTTCTGAAACAGATCTTCATGTTCACCATTAAGAGAATAGGCTTCATCACTAGTCGATGGAGTAAAAATATCATGGTCAAATGAAAACTCAACTAATTGTATTTGAAACTGTATCCAACTTCTTTTTTTAAAGCAGTAACTCTTTTTGCTGATCTCACTTTTCTTATTGTATTAGGTGGGTAAAGTCCTAAAATAGTACATGCCGTGACAATTTAATAAAAAACTTATGATGGTTCATAAAATCCTGTATCATAGTGGTCCTGAGTTTTTAATGCTTGTTCCTGTTTAACAAAGATTGTGGTATAGCAAGTATATTATCAATATTCCTTTCTTTTGATAAGTGGTCAAGTGTTATTTCTCTAAGTCCTTTTGTTACACCTTTTTTATGCTGCTGAAGTGGATCACAACACATCCTGGGAAAAATGTACCAAAATTAAACAAAAAAATCATGATACTTGCAGACAGTTGTTACTTTATGACCAACTCTACTTCAAAACAAAAATCACAGAACACCAATATTATTATTATTATTATTATTATTATTATTATTATTATTATTATTAGAAGTGAACTCGGAAACAAAAAGCGATTACAGCGCTCCAAGGGGACGGGCAGTTAAGCTGTAAGAATGAAAAATTTACGTGCCAGAATACCTATATGAAATGCATTCCAAATTTTGTAAAACCATAGCCCAGTGGTATTAGTGATAGAAACAATTATCTTTTAAAAGCATTGACCACAAAAAAAAAATAATAATTTGCAAAGATGCATCAGATCTTATACAAACCATAGTGTAGAATACCTTCTAGAATTTCTGCTATTCACAACATACAACAAACAAGGCTCGGTGACTGCTGAAATATGTATTACTTTAGATGACGTTATAATTAAAAAACAAATATCCTTGATTATTGAATTATATTTATAAAAACTGATTTTAAGATTACATTACCGTACGGTAAATATTAGTACCTTCCTGTCACTTGAGTTTCTTTTACCTCAGTCATGCACAGCAATATAAACCTACTTTCTATTTTCACAAAAACTATGCATGGCTTCAGATCACTTCTCACATTAGATTGGGAGCTCACAGGAGTCACAGGGATTGGGTCTCTGTAAATCACGAGTCCCAGATGCTTTAGGATAACTTCATAATTTAACTTATGTCTAGTATGGTTAACGAAATCTTTCTCCAGGAAGTGGTCTTCATACATGAAATAATTAGCACAATTCACATTATCATCTAGTTTGCACTGATGTTTCCACTGTATTAGTTGGTTCACATTTGATTTTTTGGGAAACCTGTAGAAATGTTTGTTTTTGTAGTTCACATTGGATTTCATACTGTAGTATCTACTTCCGCAGCCAGGGAACTTACAAGAATATTTCACTCGTTTCTGAAAAAAAGAATACGAAACATTAATATTAATAATTCATAGAACATGGAAAAATATTAATCCAGGATTGTTTTAAATAGTGTATGTATTTTAACTTACCTTTACTGTACCAGTATTTGATATCTTTATAATATGTTAATTATATCTTCCCCTTCTCCAAACACTAATGCATACAGATCGTTGCAGAAAAAAATACAGATATATGCTTTTTCCTCTATTGCTGTCACATGTTTCGAAACAAACCTGCCACCATGGCAACAGCGATCACAATGCACCAACCGGTCGGGCAGTGAACTTATGAGCTGTTGCTATTCTTTCAATGTTACTTTCACCCCGTGACAAAAATTGATCCTTTTCAGAATAGCTGTTTAATGTTGCAATTTTCTTAGGCACAAGATATGTTGATACAAACACTTATGTCACTCATCTTTCTTCAAAATTCCAATAGAAGACTGTGTTTCCATATTTTTAAATCATATAAAACTTCACTCAAGTCAAATGCATAAAGTAAACTGAACTATTGTAGTCAGTAGGCCTACTGCTGTGTGTGTGTGTGTGTGTGAAACCTTGCCTGAAGAGACTTGTGTGGGCAAGAGATTACAGATCTTTAGGTTAGGTAAGCATCCTTTTTTTTTTTTTAAAGATCAGTCTATACAATGAAATCTTCCTACAGTGATTGCTGATATCATAATAATACTCTATCACTTGCAAGGCTTGTTGAAATCCATCTATCACATAAGTCTGTGAACAGGTCTGAACATCCACACAATTTTTTGAATCAATTTAAAAATATATCTACCAATACCATAAAATTTAATTTGACAGTTTGCATTAATTTGAAATGTAAAATTAATTATAGCCTAGATATTACTTGAGAACAAATTATAATTTATTACCAAATAATACATTTAGTTAAATTTAATGATCCATAATTTTCGGCAAAAAATATGTTTATGGGATTTTTAACATCCTCTAACTTGATTCGTAGATAAATAAAAATTTTACAGCAGTATAATACACTATATAGGGTTTATCTGAAAAAAATTTCAGGTTAGTAAACTTTGTTTCTTCAAAGATATGAGTCAAAATTTGGGTTTCTTTTTTCAACTTTGTAAGCTTGTAACTCTTAAAAAAAAAGCAAATCCCAGGGTTGACATTTTTTGTAAATATACTGTATTAAGGTAGCTACACATCCCCACAAAAGTAATATGGATAATTGATTTACTTTTGGATTGATATGCCTTTGAAAATTTGTCATTTTTCAAGTCAAACTTTTAGGTTGATATTTACTATTTGGGATATAAATTTCCTAAAATATGTACTGAAGATAATAAAAACTGTATTTTCTTGAATAAACTTGTTTTTGTTAGATCACCGTCGGGTTCACCAGTTCCGAGTAAAATAAGTTAACACACACCCTTACAAACGCAAAAATCAGCATGTTTTGTAAGACAAAAATGACTGCCATCGGAATTCAGGAAAAGATAAAAATTTAAAACTAGTCTTTTTGGAATCTCTACTCATGTAGGAATCAACAAAACAACAAAAAATCATTTGATTTTAAAAGTCAAGCAACTAATTTTTTTCTGGATCACTGGACATGGAGTGAACCACTTCAAGTTAGGTAAGCATCCATTTTTTAATGATCAGTCTATACAATAAAATCTTTGTACAATGATTGCTGATATAATGATAATACTCTATAGCCTATATAACAATAAAATATTCTAGTCCCGGCATTTATTCCATTAAAATAATGTAAAATTCCCCTCAGCTTCCAAGCAACATTAAATTGTTATGTATTCAAAGAAAAAGCAAAATTTTCAAAACATCTGTCAATAAATTTTTACTAACTCACACCTTCTACAATTTGGAGGAATATTTCCAGCTTGCAGTTTCTGTATACCCAGTCATATCATAAGTTCTGTCACAACTTTAGAGACCGCTGTAGAACACAAAAATTTCACAAAATATAATTCTTTGGTCTTAAATTAAACACCACACTTTAACAAACAAAATGCACATACACTTATTCAAAATGCTCCCCTTTGACCTTGACACTGGCCTTCAAACGTTGTGGCCAGTCATCTATTGAGGCACGTATAACATTTATGTCCAAAGTGGCCACTGCATGCACGATGGCTTTCTTCAGGTTCTCCAAATTTCTATGGCAGGAAGAGTTGACCTTAGTCTCCAAAATGTCCCACAGTTTGTAATCCAGAGGGTTGAGGTCTGGTCTGGAGGACAGCCATTCACTGTGGGCAATAAACTCTGGAACATTGGCTTTAAGCCACTCTTGCGAGATGCTAGCCCAGTGCGCAGGTTCAGAGTCCTGCTGGAATATCCAGTGCTCATTTTTTAGAATTAAGTGGCTTCATAATCTGTTCTAAAACATCTTCCTGGTACACTTTGGCACTGGTTTTCACACCTTTTCTGCAAAAATGGACCTCTGTGGTACCAGAATAGGCCACTCCTAGCCAAACCATTGTTGAGACTGGATGGTGGGCACGATGGACACGGGGAGCAACTTCATGGGCCTCCTTACTGTTGTGAGCATACACACGGTCATTTTGCTTATTCAGTTTCTCCTCTATGGTAAACAGATTTTTTTTTATGTTCACCTTTTGCGTACCGCTGAAAAAGCACTTTTGATCTTTGGGCCCTAATTTCCTTCAGCCGAGCATCCAGATAGTGTCCGGTAGTTCAGCGCTAAGCTTTCAATCTGAGATCTTGATTTAATATCCTCGAAACACTCACTTGCGAAATTCCTGTCTGTTGGGCTATTATCTTTTGCTTTCTGAACTGGATTTCTTAGAATTCGACCCCTTATCTTCTTTACCACCTCCGGGGTTCGAACTGTGCAAGGACACCCAAACCTTTTATGGTCATCAAATGTGCCAAGCTGTACGAATCTCTGTATGGTTCGGTACACAAATCTGAGTGTGATTCCAAGTGGTTTCAATAACTTGAAAAAAGTACTTGCGTCGTTATTGCACTTGTGTAATGCTATTATTGCACTCCATCTCAAGTATGAGTGCTGACTGAATGTTCCAGGTTACAATATTGAGTACAGGATGCTAGTGTAAACAACCCTTATTTTCATACCCCTCTTACTTCCTGTGAGTGAGATAAGGAGGTCCAGATTCTATTGACAGAACTTATGATATGACTAGGTATTATTGATATAACATGCATGTATTTTTTGATCTGACGTGTTCTATATCCTTGACCCCCGCTCAACACAGGATCTACAGGACGAGACATCTACATCTACATCTACAAGAGAAATTAACTTTATCTCGGAAGCTGAACGAACCTATGCGCGTGAAAGAAAATTTCCTAAAAAAGAAGCCATCCCTAGTGATGAGGTACGTGGTTATTTTTGTTGTAATTTTAACTGAAATTGTGAGAACCTGTGTCATTACACCGTTAACGGCTTTATTTGCATAGATATTTCACCCGATCGCTCGCGCATTAGAGCTGCGACACCGCGACGCAAACACCCGCATGATTGGCCAACTCGTACGTGAAGCACACTGCATTTATGTGCATGTTCCTAAAATATGTCCGCCGTCCCTTACCCACTTTACTAGCCATTCCTGACTTCAGGAGCTAAAGTCTGACAGAAACCGAACCCAAAACTGCATCCCAGTCAAAAGTCGCTCTGTCTCTCTCTCTCTCTCTCTCTCTCTCTCTCTCTCTCTCTCTCTCTTCTCTTTCTCTCTCTCTCTCTATGTCCTCGACAAAGAGACAAAAATAGCGAAGGAAAGAGAGAATACCGAGACTTTAGAACGATTACAACAAATCTCTGAAGACCTGATTACTGAGAAATGCGACACTTAAAGCAAAGCTTGAACAACATAAGAAAAAACTGACACAAACACTTACGTACAGTCGCACCTACTGAACCAACACCACTACCACTACCAGACAACACCGAATGAGGAAAAACCAAAACACAAACTGTTCATATCTAAAAAGAGCAAGAACTCTAAAGACGTGGCAATTACTTTGACCGCTTTGACTAAGATAGTGAACCTAGCTAAAGGCAAAATTAGCGTAAAAATCATGACGGTGGTCACTGTCTTCCTTGTAATACATCAAATGGACGGGCACTACAGAAGTGAAAATGTGTGCTGAATATACACCTTCGGGGTTCTTTGATAAACTTCATTCTGAAGCTGGATATAAATCAACTAGTACAATTATTTAATATAACTTAATAATATGTTTCAGCCTTTATACTAGTAAAATATTCAATACCACATACGACGTATTTGGTAAGAATATGAAAGACTTGGCAAATAGACCACTAATGACGATAAGTGCAGAATACGAAGGTATTTGTAGATTTACAACGAGACAACGTGACATTCCACAAGTCAAATCAATACAGCTCAGCATTCAAGATTAAAACTAAGTGGTGTAAGTTATAAGAAAGACTTTAAACTGAAACTTACAAATATTGGTCACAATAACAGACTTTGTTTATGGTAACTTCAAAGCACTGCCTTCTGAACTGTATTACTCGAGACATGTTCACCCGGCGACTTTAACAGGACAAATATTCGGTCCCCATGACAACCAACATATGCGAATCACTTTTTGAAATATAACATCCATCTTCAATAGTGTATAAACATAATATTTTCAGCTAATATCTCAATTACTATAAATAAATTGATATAAATAATCATCGTGCAAAAAATAGCAGGCAATACTCGTGCCGTAAGCGCATAACGGATCTCGGAAATTGAAAAAAACTCCTCCCTCGATCCGTATGCACTGCTTACGGCACTTGTATCGCAATATACTATTACGCAACTTATATTTTAATTCATTTAAATAATAATGTGATACTTTGTCTGAAACATCTCACGCCAAATGTCTTGTTTGTAATCACTATTATATAAAACAATATGATAATGAACATGCCCAACTAATTGAAATTTTACAAAAGCTGTAAAAATTAGTACATAAACATTTGCTTATACAAAATTCCAAATAAAATTGTAATTGTCTATTTCCCAAGTCTTTCATATTCGGACCTAATACGTCGTATGTGGTATTGAATATTTTACTAGTACAAAGGCTGAAAATATTTTATTAAATTATACTTTCAGGGTTGCCAACAGTATAACATCACACATAAGAAATAAATTAAGGCCCAGCTATTATAACAAAATGAAAAAAATGAACTTAATATAAACATGATTAAATACAGGATAATGAAAAAAATATATATTCCTCACACTTATGCCCTTGTGACCCGAAAACAGCTGGTGAGTCGGAGGTAAAAATGTCATCAAACAGGATTGCTATTTCCACATTCCCAGGGTGGAAACATTTATGTGAGATCGTATTTTCTGGTATATAAATTAGTGGGGTGGTGCAGGCGGTATGGCAGTGTTTAAAAGTTTGCAGGATCAGTTCAGACAGTATGCTCATACTATATGAGCGACAGATCCATGTTTCTAGATGCTTACGCCAGTAGGCCTAAAATAAGTTTGCGGTGTGGTAATGGCGGTATGGCAGTTATTTCAATTTGCAGGTAAAAATTGTCATTGGCGATCGCCGAGTGTCTATACCAGCGTTTCTCAACCTATTGTCCGCGGACCACTGGTGGTCCGCGAAGATGATGCAGACAGAGGTGAACATATTCTGATTATAGCTTGCTTGACAAGAGAGCAAGCCAGATTGCTACGATACTGTCGCTATGAGTCATAAGCTTTTCATAACCTGGTGGGTTTCATGGGGCCTAAAGAAACTGCAAGGCCTGGCGGAAGGAATATGAAACTGGGTATATCAGCGCACTGGTAAGTCGTGCAGTTACGTAGTTGAGGAACTTCAGATGTATTTAGAGTGCAAGTACAAGAAAAATGGAAACCGTGGAGCAACTAAAATGTGGAGAGTTTGAATTATCAATGATCAAAGGTACTAACTTAGTCCGGCATGGGAAAAATTTTCAAACATTTTTGAGAAAACATCAAAAAAATCAATAACAATAATAAAAGTAACAAATGTGTTAAGACGCTAAAACGATTTTGAATACTTTATCCCCTTTTTATTTATCTACATGATGAATTTCTTCTACCAGCATGTAGAAAAGCAAGAAAGTTTTACCTACACTTAGCAACTACAGTTCTTTAGCTGATAGGAATGTCGCAAGCTTATTCAGGCTTGCATAAGTTAGGTTCAACCTAACCCATTCAAGTCTAAAGAAACCAGCCTGCTTGCTAGCTGCGACGCTCGTAACTTGCTTGCCTGGCGTTCAAGCGGGTATGGGCAAGCTAAAATCGAGATTTGTACACCTCTAGATGCAGATGGTCCGCAGACATAATAAAAAAATATCATAAAGAAAGTGGAAAGTAAAAAAGTAAAATTTTTCACATATTTCGTTATAATGACCTACAATTAATACCCCAAATATTTAGAATATAGGCCTTCTTTTAAAAGTAGGATGTAAAATTAGGGGTCCATAAAATTTTTTAGACATTTTATAGGTCCTCGGTTCAAAAAGGTTGAGAAACGCTGGTCTATATAAACTGCCTCTGGGATTACCGAACAATGAGCAACCATCATTAGGACGGGGCTTATTGTGAAACCATTCCGCAAAGTCAGCCGGGCCTCGGGCGGTGGAATGAGTCGAGGCTCTTAAGTTATGACTAGAGGGCGGAGTTTTGCATATCAGCATGTTTTATTCCCTGAGAATAAAACTATGCACGCCAAGGAAATACGTGTTTCATGCCATTGGGGAGCGACTGGTAAAGTTTTATATTGCATATAAGGGGTGAGTGCATATTCCACTAATATGCGCATATGGATGCATGTATTCCACTTTTTTTAAATGTTAAAAAATAAAACAATGACTGCCGTGTAATATTTATTTCCAGTTACAGACTCAACTCTCGTGGAAAGCAGTGAAAGTCGTATGGGGGAAGATTTCTTAAGGCATATCTCATATGTAATTCTTTCTCCACGGAACGCAGTAGCGTAGTGGTTGAGGCGCTGCCCTACAAGCCGGAAGGTCGTGGGTTCGATTCCCGATGAGGTCGTTGGAGTTTTTCAATTGGCCTAATCCTTCTCGTGGCACTGGGGTCGACTCAGCCTCTAACAGAAATGAGTTCCAGGAGCAATCCTGGGGGGTAAAGGCGGCCGGTGCGTAATGCTGACAAACTTACCACCTTCACGTGCCGAATGTCCAAAATCTGGGAGCCTCAACCTTCTGGAACCCTCTGGGCCTCCATGGCCTGTATAAGGATCACTTTACTTTTACTTTTACGGAACATTCAGAAAAACAAGAAGTGAATTTCCATTTTTTTTTCTGGAAGATCTTGGTTAAGTATGCTAAATCTTAAGCATCGAATATAATGGACAGCTGGTGGTGTGCTAATATAAAGATTGGGAATTTCTGTTTAAAATACCAAAAGTAATATTCAGTAAAAATTTTTTGCTTAAACAGTGGATCGGCAATCCTATTAAACCACAGATGGGAAAATAGTTCTCTGTCAAGTGAAGAAAACGTGCAAGCTTCCCATTATTTTACTATGGTTTCCAAGGATTCCACCAACCAATACCACTTTTATAAAAGTTTTTAAAAAATAAAATTAATAAAGCGCCACTTGGATGCCAGTGTGTGACCAAGGAATCAATTTCGATTCTTAGCGAGGGTAAAGCCGTATTTGTGGTAGACAAATTGGGATATTTCAGATTTTGGGGATCTTTCGTTTCCCAAATTTCATTTCACAAACATTCTGCACCCTCCTACCCTATAATTTTTTCCTCAGTTTCACTTAATGTTCCGATTTAGTTTTTAAAATGCCCGTTTTGTAATCAATTCATTAAAATAGATGCGACCATCAGGGATGCACGTGAATCCCATATTCAACTTTCCACAAAAAACAGATACCAGTGTAAAAATGACATGTGTTGGGAATTTTGCTTGACACTGATAAAGTGATGTTGAGGGAATTAAATTTTAGCAAAATATGTGGCAAAATTGTATTGTGAAATTCATTTTTATGGTGAAATCCAAATACAAGATGTACTTTAAGCTCCGCCCACTCGATATTCACATTTTGTTTCTCAGCGGAACAGGGTGACCAAGTATCCGACACTCCCGACCGTACCAAATATTAAAAATGCGAGAGTGTCCCTTGTACCAAATATTAAAAATGTGAGAGTAAGTGCCTTGTACTCAACGGTTTGTCAGCCTGTTCATCCTCGAAGAATTCGCTAGATCGTGGTATAAAAGGAACTGCTTCACTGAGGGTGGGTTGGGCGGGAAACGTCTCATGCGAAGGTGCACCTTATATTTGTTTTTTTCCCTATAATTGCATGCTTATATTCAAGCTTTTTAATGCATATGAATCCGCCCTGAGTTGTGACACAGTCTATACCTAAACTTACTTTGTTACTCTTCCCGGAGCTTCAATGTGGCGTTTGCTGTGTCTGTCTCCCATTCGACTTTCTTCCAATTTGTCCTCGAGGGACAAAACTTCTCCGGCTGGCTTAGCCTGAAGAACAAGATTTGAATTCTGAAAGGACACGAAATATACGTAATGCAACTTCAGGTTAGACAGCAAAGCCATGCTCCTCAGTTTTTCCATCCGTTCATTCGCGAACTTCACATACAACTATGAAAGAATACTAGTGATTTAAGTCAAAAGATACATAACAATTGCGACAACTATAATGTTTAAATGATACTTACAGCTTTATATTCGTCCGCCATAACTGTCTGGTACGCTGGCTCATTCAACGACTAACGAGAGGAACGCGTAACCATGCGCATGCGCGATGTTGTTGTTGTTGTTGCTCGTCTTTATTTAGAGACGCTACTGCCATCCGGAGAGGGATCGGCTACTGCGTCTAGTTCGTGACCATGTCCGAGATGTCCAAGACCCGAGTCTTGACATCCAGCGATGTGTTATGTAATGATACGTTCCTGACCAATATTTACATATTAAATTTTCATTTTAGTTTTCGTAATGTAACGAAACAGTGCTTTGTTAACTTTCACAGATCTCTGTAGTAAGAGGTTCTCCATAGTAAGGGGTCCAGATGGGCAATGGTTGTAGATGGATTGTAGTAAATGGGTAGTGCTTCTTGAAGTAAACTCACAGCCGAAAAACATGTGATCAATTGTTCCATATTGTCCCCAGTTACAATAGGGCGTGATGTCCGAATGTATTTTATGCAGGTATGCAGGGACTTGTGCTGTCTTGAATTTCAGCCTGTAGTAGTAAACAATTGTGTGCTGTGGTGCCTTTCGGGAATTTTTTAGAAAATGGATAAGGACGTGATGTTTTACTGTGTCATTGGATTCCTGGGTGGGAGATATGGGTGTCGGTGACTGGAGGCGTCGATTGAGGTGAGCTGCCAAATCACTGGGAGGTGTGAGGAAATTGGAATCAATGTTCTGTTTATGTTGGGATAACTTAGCCAGTTGGTCCGCTATTTCATTGCCTGGGATATTGGAGTGGGCTGGGATCCACACTAAAGATATCACAATATGCTGTAAAGACATTCTGTGTAGTAAGGAGTGAATGAACGTGGTGTAAATATTTTTTGGAGAATGATGAGGGGAGGATTGGGAGAGTAGAATGGATTGATTAT
This sequence comes from Ectobius pallidus, assembly GCA_964059195.1. NCBI lineage: Eukaryota > Metazoa > Arthropoda > Insecta > Blattodea > Ectobiidae > Ectobius > Ectobius pallidus. Next base: position 181,401,433 of record CAXKWD010000003.1, on the reverse strand, counting down.
CAGTGAAGATGATAATATCCTCATATTGTTGTTGACGGGCGTCTTTTATCGCGGTGTATAACGCGATGCTCTCGGCTGTGTAAATAGAGGTGTATGGAAAGAGTTTAAAGTTACGACCGTAACCCTCTGTCCAGTTTAAGTATGCCGCTCCGACATGTTCATCTGTTTTTGAACCGTCAGTGAAATAAATGTGTGGTGTTCTGGTCGAAGGAAGGGATTCAATAAATTCATTCCAGAGAATGACGGGAGAGATGTTTTGATGATGAAAAGAGGTCGTATCGATATGTAAGGTACCAGGAGTAGAGTGCCATTCCGTAAGATATTCAGGGTGAACTGGGGTATGATATAAATGGGGATGTTGTCGGAATATGTGAGCATATTGCATTAAGTCCTCCAGTGGGGACGGGGAGACTGAGGATTGTGAAGATCGAAGTTGGTATAGAAGTTGCAATTTGGGAAGGAGAGGATTACGTGTGGCGGCATATAGTCGGGATAGATATTTTATAGTTTTTCTACGACGTCGGAGATTCACGTCAAAAAAAGGAAATTCCTTTTGAAGAAGGGCCAGGGCAGGTTTGCCATTGATGCGAAATATTATTTTGTATATATTATATAGGAGGGAATGGTATTGGTGTATGGATTTCTGGGAAAGAGTAGCGAAAGCAATAGATCCATATTCAAGTCGGGATAGAATAAGAGGCGTGATAAGGCGAAATAAAATGAGAGGGTCGGCCCCCCAGTATTTCCCGGAAATAGCCTTGAAGAGTCTAATGTACTTTTGTGAGATCGAGATGCGTATTTTCTGAAGGAAGTGGTTATTGACAGGGCCCTATTTCTAAATAGGCTAAGTAGGCTGCAGCCTAGAGCGGCAAATTTTCAGGGGCGGCAGTTTGGCAATTTATTCAAAAGTTAAAATGAAGTATTTCAGACGAAATACTGCGAATTTAAGAATTACATATTACTTAAATATATGTTTTAGTCCTTCTACATAGCCTACTTTCTAACTATAACAATAAAAATTCGCAGCACGACTAGATGTGAATCCCGAGGAATACTTCGAAGACGTTTTGAGACTGCGTTTATGGTGTGTTTCTGGAGCACCGTACTTCACAGAATCCATAAAGTTAGCAAGGCCATGCAAAGTGGAACTGTGGATGTTTTGTTGGTCAGAGATTTGTAAGACTCTCTTGAAGAATATTTTACGCATCAGAGAAACAACTTTGATTACTATGAGGAATTGGCCATGGATATAACCAAAACTACATCTTATGAAAAATACAATAAAAGACAGCCAAAAACAAAAGTTTGGCCTGACGAAGACCGAAGTGGAGAAGTTAACTTCACTGGCAGGGATGACTGTAAAATAAACACGTTTTTACCAATTATAGACTTTTTGTTTGTGAATTCAAGAAAAGAAAAATGACCTATGACGAGTTTCAAGATCGATTCTACTTCTTAACTCAATTGTGTGATAACAATACAGATATGGAAGCGGAACTGAGGAAAAAGGCCACCAACCTTTACCACAATCTACACAAATGATTTGGATTCGGATTTCACTGAAGAGTGCATCCACTTTTAAAAACACTGTGCTGAGGGTAAATCGTTGGAAGGAATTTCGAAATTTCTGAGGTGTAATTCCTTACAATATGTTTACCCCAATTTGGACATTTGGACAGGATAAATTTGTGCATATCTGCTACAAATTGCGCAGGAGAACGCAGTTTTTCCTGCCTTAGAAGAGTTAAGAACCATCTGCGAACTAGTATTTCTGAAATACGGTAAAACTCACTTTCATTACTTTGTACTGAGGCAAATGCAACAAAAACATTGTCATAGGAGGACATTATTAACGAGTTTGCCATTAAGAAATCTCCTAAGAAAGCTATGTAAATTTGAACAAGAAGTTTAAGTGGGGTGAGTTGTTTTAGATAAGTTTGTATATTTTTCAACCAATAAACCAGTAATTAACTACATTTTATGTAATTTCATTTCACCGTGTAGGACAACTAATTCATATTGAACACAGTTCTTCAATTACGCAAAAGATAGTCATTAGCATTAAAATATAAAAATATGTTTAAAATAGTGATCACTGACCTCCAACAACAAATTAATTAAATAATTTCGAAACCCCTTTCATTTTTTAACGAATCTTAAAAAGTTAGTAAAAAAAGTAGTTAACTAATTTGGTTATATAATTTATTATGTAAACCATTAAAATTGTAGTTTTATCTAAACTAAATGAACTTTATGTTTAAAAAAGACGAAAACACCAATGAACTCTATCCTTTTGTTGTATAAAACAAATGGATTAAGCAAACATGAACTATAGAGGGGGCGGCAAATGGACTTTAGCCTATAGGCGGCATACTCTTAAATCCGGCCATGGTTATTGAGAGAAAGTCGGCTGTCCAGAAGACACCCCAAAAAACGCGCCTCCCGAATCGCCGGGAACACAATATGTCCCAGACGGAGCGAGTGCGCCCTCCGTGGGGACCCCGGTCGAAAAATCTGAAATTTAGTTTTTTGGAGATTGATGGACAGTCCTAATGTTTGAAGCACCGAGATGCATGTGGCCGCAGTCTGTTGGAATTGGTCAAGGTCATGTACGATATTGGTCTTCGATATAGGCCTATAGAGACATATATCGTCAGCATACTGAAGAGTACGGAGTGGGGTGTGTGGAGGTGTAATTATGTCTTGTATATAAAGGGCATAAAGGAGGGGACTGAGTGATGAACCTTGTGGGAGGCCTTGGGTCGTGAGTCGGGTTTGCAAGTTATTATATTTAGAGTGATAAGAAATGTGTCGTATATGAAACAAATGGTAGATAGTTTTAAGAAGAGCAGGGGGTAAGTTGTATATATCAAGTCGTTGCATGAGAAGGGGAATATTAACTGAATCGTAAGCTTGAGTGGCGTCCAGATATAAAGCCGCTAGATAGTGACCACGATGAAATGCAAGAGAAATGTCCGTCATAAGTAGGTAAAGATTAAATTCAGAGTCGTAGTGTCGACGAAAACCGTATTGTGTTTTTGGCCAAAGGGAGTTACGTTCTAAGTGAAATGAAAGTCGTTCTGCTATGATTTTTTCGAAAGTTTTTCGAAGGGTAGAAAGTAACGTGATTGGTTGGTAGTCGCATGCGGAGAGTCCTGTAGTATTAGGTTTTTGGATGGGGCAGATAGAGGACATTAACCATGAGCTTGGGATGTTGCCAGTGGTAAGAATGTGATTGAAAGTACGCGCTAAGCTTTGGATGTACGCATATGGGAGGGCTCGTAGCAAGGTGTACGTGATGTCATCGGGTCCAGGGCTGGAATGTGATGATTTTGTCGCCCAGAAATGTATGATTTCCTGTGGATGAATTGCCTGAATTAATGGATGAGGGACGGATGTAGGATGTGCAGTGAAAAGTAAAGTATTTGCAGGGACAGTAGGCGGTGCGATCATGGTGAGAAATTCCGTTTGCAAGTTCAGGTTAGCAGCTAGAGGAGTGAGCGTAACCGGATTCTGTTGACGTTTAAACCATGCAATTTTTTTCCAAATCATAGTCGTAGTATGGTTTTGATTAATGGACGTGCAATATTGTTTCCATGCTGTTCGTTTGCGCTTGTTAAGGATCTGTTTGGTTTTAGCCTCTTTAATTTTGTAAGCATTATATGTATTAGGTGTGGAATTTTGACGGTATTGACGGAGGGCAGCTCTTCGTAATGTGACGGCTGCAGCACAGTACAGAGAGTATTTATAGAGTAGGGATGGTGAGTGTTGAGGTACGAAGTGATGAAATTTTCAAGAACTGGGTAGGAAAAGTCATCAGTGGGGGACGATGCGAGGCGATCGTTAATGTACTCTGTGATTGCCTGTGCGATGTTTTGTAAACATTGAATTCCAAACAGTGGTGGAGGGAGTTAGATGGATATGTATCGGGAAGTGGTCACTGTTGCAAGTGTCATTTATACGGTGTATTCGGACGAACGGAACTAAAGGCTTGGAGGCTATAATCAGGTCAGGTGTGGTATCCTGTTGATAGGCGTAACCTAAGCGGGTGGAGATATTGTGATTTAATACATGCCAATGACGGTGAGTGCAGAGTGTGATGAGGGGGTGCGGGGTGTCTTGCCAAAGGGTGTAATGATGGAAGTTGGGGATATTAAAATCACCGCATATCAAGGTCTGATAGTTGGAATATTCAGGAAGAAGTGCTTGCCATTGAGAGAGTAGTAAAGAGGTACGGTTCGAGTTATAAACTGCGAAGAGAGAAATGGTATGGAAGAGAATATGCATTATTTCCAGATGTGGGAGGGGGCTGATGTCCACGTCATACGAAGTAAGGAGTATGGTATGATGGATAAAGACGGCAACCCCGCCTCCATATTTGTTTCTGTCCTTCCTGAGTTGTTTATATCCTGGGAGAGTGAAAGTGAAGTTTGTATCCAGATGCGTTTCCGTGATTACAATGATGTGGTAGATAGTAATCCGGAGGAGTTGTAAAAGTTCATATTTTTTATTCTTGGTGCTTCGGGCGTTCCAATATAATAGACAGAGGTCTTTGCGAGGGGTCATATGTGTCTCATTCTATGAGTACTTTAATTTGATGTTTAAGCCTCTCTAAATCTGCCATGAGGTGGTCTGGCGCCTCACTTAGGATTTTATTAATTGATGTTAAAGCCGTAAATTTCGGCTCTGCCTGGTGGCAGGGAGTGGAGTGCTTCCCCGTGGATGGGGTTCTCTTCAATGAAAGAGGTGGCTGTGTTGTTGGTGTCGATCCATCTTCGGGCTTCCCGGGTGATTCGGTCTTCTGAAAACTAAAACTCTGGGGAGCAATCTGGGAGGTGGACGGTGGTCCTCTGCCGGAAGGGTATACCAAGAGATTTTTATAGTTTGGTATGTCAGATCTGGGGGGTCCGTCGTGGCCTTTACGCTTTGTCGGTGGAGTATGCATGGAAGGAGTTGGAGACGTATTAGGTTTGGCCTGCGAAGGCTGCTGAACAGCCCTTGTGGGGATCCGACTTTCAAGTGGTGGATATTGAGCCACTGCAGAAAAGACAGATGCGGTTTGGTGTTGAACAATCTGGGCGTATGATGTTCGCCCCAGAACTATCTGTTTTGCTTCGTATCGGGATACTGGGAGTGACGTAAGTTTGGTTTGAATTTGCTTTTGAAGTTTGTAAGCATTACATTATTCTGTATCTGTGGTCTTATGTTTGGCTTTACAGTTAATGCACCGCAATTCTCCGTTTGCACAGTCACCTTGATGTGGGTCTAAGCCACAGCTCAAACATTTGGCAGAGGATCGACAGTATTTCGCACGGTGGTTCAGCTTACCACAATTCCTGCATATTTGCGTCCGTTCTTGATACGGTTCGATGAGGCATTTCTGATGGTATATAGTAATGGAGTGTGGAAGACGTTGGCTACGGAATGTTAATTTCACCGTCTGGGTCGGGACGTATGATACGTCACCCTGATCATTCCGGATGCGCCTATTAAAGCGGTATACATTCGTAATCTTATATCCTTCCGGGACCATGGCGTCTTGTTGAATTTCTTCGGGTGTGATGCCAACGCCCCTAATCACTTCGGCCGTAAATAAGTTGTACGATGGGATAAAAGATTCAGTATGGTGTATGCGGTCAAAATCAGATGCGAGGAACGCATTTGCTGCATGTATGGTTTGAAAATGCACATCAACTAGTGTGTTAGATACTTTATTGAGATAGTCTTCTTCTTCTTCTTCAATCCATGGTTTAGACCTTCGGTCTGTTCCGCTTTCATAGTAAGTCTTTCCATCTCTTTTGTGGTCTGCCTAGGTTTCGTCTTCCTGCAGGTTTATAATTCAGTGCTAGTTTTGGAAGTCTCTGATCATTCATTCTTTCTACATGAGAGAACCATTTTTCCCTGTAGCTTTGTATTTCTTCATTTATGGAATTTACACCAAGCTCGTTTCTTATAATATTATTATTTATTTTGTCTAATCTTGTGCATCCTTTAGTTTTTCTTAAAGAGTTCATTTCACATCCTTGTATTCTGCTTTCAATCTTTTTCGTAGTTACCCATGTCTCGCTACCATACATTAAAACTGGTACTGCCATTGTTTTATAGAACTTAACTCTTGTATCTTTTCTTGTTTTATTTTTCAATGTTCTATGGATTGTTCCACACATTAATTGGAATTTTGCTATTTTCAAATTGATATCTCTTTCTTTTAGTGTGCTTATTTCGCATCCCAGATATTTAAAACTTTGAACTTGCTCCAAAGGGTAATTTTCTAATATTATCTTTGATCGAACTTGGTGCTTTCCCCAGAAAGCCATTATTTTTGTTTTTTCTTTTGAAATTCTAAAATCATATCTTTCTGATATTAGCTTTAAATTGTAGAGAGCCCGTTGCAAGTCATCTTCACTCTTCTGGAGGATAACAACATAATCTGCATATAATAGCGCACTTATTCCCTTGTGTTTGTCCAACTTTATACCAGTTTTAATAATATTTTTCCATTTTTGGAAAATGTCATTTATATATATATATGTTAAAAAGAGTGGGTGATAATGAGCACCCTTGTCTAACTCCCTTATTTATTGGTATACTCTGAGTTTTCTCTCTACCTGTATTAATCATTATATTAGAATGTTCATATAAACTTTTCAGTACTTTTATTAAATGTCCCGGATATCCATATTCTTCCATTATTGACCATAGCTTTTTCCTGTTTACATTATCAAAAGCTTTCTGGAAATCCACAAAAGCTACATGGGTTGGTAAATTAAATTCTCTTCTCTTGAAAAGAGCCATTTCCCAATCTTCATCGGGTGCAAACGGCCAATGTCATTTCCAGTCTGTTTTATTGATACAAAGTAAGGGCCAGCGTCGGTGTGAATATATTTAGGGCTTGTCTTTGTAGGGTTCTGTGGACTATGTAAGTGCTCCGAAGGTTCTAGTAGGGCATCTTGTTGGGCAATGGTAGTTAGATTCGAAGTATCGGGATCTGTGTTTGGAAGCGTCTCTCTGGAGATGTCCTGCTCCATTGGGGAAGGACTATTCACAATGGCATTCTGAGAGTTTGGGAGAATAGTAGTTGTATCCATTTCAAATAAATGCGCTTAGTAGGGTGTGATGCACAAAAGAAAAAACCGCCCCTCCCGGGGAGGCTAAAATGTCACGGGGAAGTTCACTTCACTAAGATACGGAATAAATGTACGAACAGTTGAGAATCACAATAATACCAACAAAAAAGTGATTGCACACGCAAACTTGAAACTGTTCGAGGCACTTAAACCGGGAAGTAGAGTAGAAAAAAAAACTCGACCGCGCTGGTAGAAGGCACTAGCTTGACTGTGCGCGATGACTATTACTATCCGCCATAATGCTATGTTGACTATATACCACAGCCTTCTAGACTGTAATTCTCGAGACGGCGGTGCTATATACACAACTATTCTCTGTTCTTCCTCTCTATCAACCGTAGCAAACAAATGCAGAACAAACACGAACGGTCTTCGAAAACTTCAATCTTCTTCTTCTTTTGATTATGTTTCTAGACGCTACTGCCTTTGCCAGTCTGGAAAATTGCTTCTGCGTCTCGCCCTTAAAGTATGCACGTATTTTAGTCAGAGTAGCCCAAACATTGAACTGTATACTAACTGGAATGACTGCTATCATTGTAAAGTCTCTGCCAAATGTGAGGCCTGTCTGTGCGACTAGTTGCGTCTGGTCCTGCATGGAAGAAACCAAGCACCTGCACGCTAAAGACCATTAAGTTATTAGGACCTTCTTGATTTCATTGACATTTTAAAACAATGATAGACCTTTTCAATGCAAAGAATAAATCATTAAATAACCGAGAAAATTATTTAAATCTTTAATTTCCCCCTTTTCATTTTATATTTATCTACTGGTTAAAAAGAATTACCACAGTATCCCCGCAAATATCCAAACATCTACCACTTATAAAAATACACAAATAAATACGTTAATTTATTTTTCATGTATATTGATATGAGAAACACGTTGTAAATAATTGCATAAACTTCTATCAACCTACAAAGAATACAATAGGCCTAATTTTGAAAGCTGTAAGCTGCTATGTTGCAACAGGGAATATGTATAGGAGAAAATTAAACTTTTAAATAATTTGCTCGATTATTTATTGATTTATTTTTTGCAATGAAAAGGATGAACAGTTATAACATTTTAAAAAAGTGTGCGTGGAACGCCACGCGACAGAAGTGAAACTTATTAAATTTTTTGATTTTTTCAATTTTGAATTATTGGGTTTTTTTCAATTTTGGATTGTTGGACTTTTTAATATTGGGTTTTTAGACTTTTTAAATTTTGGTATTTGGATTCTTTTAATTGTTTATCTTTTAATTTTTTAAATTTTGGAACTTTGGATTTTTTAATATTGGATTTTTAAATTTTAGATCTTTAAATTTCTTTAATTCTTGGATTTTTTAATTTTTAATTTCGGATTTTTAAATTTTGGATTTGCGACTTTTTAATTTTGGATTTTTAGATTTTTAAATTTTGAATTTTAAAATTATGGATTTTTAAATCTTGGATTTTTTTATTTTTTAAATTTTGGATATTAAAATGTTTAATTTTTTAAATTTTGGATCTTTGATTTTTTAAATGTTTGATGTTTGGATTTTTAAATTTTGGATTTATAATTTTTTAAATTTTGGATTTTTTATATTTTGGATTTTTAAATTTTTGATCTTTGATTTTTTAGATTTTGGATGTTTGGATTTTTAAAATTTGCATATATTATTTTTTAAATTTTGGATTTTTTATTTTTTAAATTTTGGATCTTTGATTTTTTAATTTTTGTATTTTTAAATTTTGGTTTTTTGAATTTTGCATCTTTGAATTTTTTATTTTGGAATTTTGGATTTTTTTAAATTTTGGATCTTTGAATTTTTGAATTTTGGATTTTTAGATTTTTTCAATTTTGGATTTTCAATGTTTCTTTAAATTTTGGATAAGCCAAATCATTGAGTTGATTGTTTTCTTGCAGTCTGTTCCGTTACACCCTACTAATTTCGTGACAATTTTGAGCGTAACACTAATTGCATGACAATTTTGAGCGTAACGCAAGCTCTCGATTTACTCCTACCGCGGCTAAAGAAGTTTCACTTAAAAAAAGCCAATGAAATCGAGAAGATCCTATTAACTTAATGGTCTCTCGCGTGCAGGTACTTGGTTTCTTCCATGCAGGACCAGACATGACTAGTCGCACAAGAAGCCTCACTTTCCTCTCATTCAGAAGGCATTCCAGTTAGTATTCATTTCAATGAGCCCAAATCCTAAATCCCGTCCCACATGAGGATTGGAACGATGAGTCGGAGTACGGGTGGTCTTATATTTTTATTTTTGTTTTGGTGATGTAACGAAACAGAGCTCTCAATATCAGGGGCGTATACTCTATTGGTGCTATGCGTGCGCCGCACGCCCTAATTTTAGATGGAATATATTCATTCATAATATTTGATTTTTTCAGTAAATTGTGGAAAAATCAGTGTCATTTTCATTGCTGAAATGAGAAAACAAGGGCCCCGCTGCGAGGCTGTCACCCGTGTGCTACGATTCCGTATTGAGAATGAGTTTCTGAGCGGTACGTTAGGCGTGGACTTGCCTCGAGGCTAGAACTTGTGTGCTAACTCGTTCCATCCAGGTTGAAGCATGCCCTAGAAATCTCACGCAGGGAGGATTGACCTTGCCATCTACTTCCCCTGTAACTCCATCCCTCAAGAGCTGAGCTACTGACTGACTTAAAAACATTAACCCTGAGCTTTCCGCGTATACATATTCTGTGAAACCTATTACGTCAAGGTAAAATGCACTACACAAACAGAATACTGTACTGACTTCATAGTAACTGAGGTTTGTATACTACAAAATAATTATTAAGTTATAACAATAAGTTACTAATAATAATAATAATAATAATAATTATTATTATTAGGCCTATATTTAGGGAATGGAAAACTATCTCATTACTTACTGTTACTTGATGAAATGTGGATATATATTTTTTTTTGAAACTGGTGCACCATTCTACAAAGGCTCCACCCCTGACAGTTGTCCTTCTGAATCACTAGAGTCGCTTTCATTTGTTTCGCTATCACTTTCATCACTGTCACTTCCACCTAAATGTATGATTACGTTTTCAGTCATATTATCAATTAACATTTCTGTTGCCATATACTCAGCTTCGCGATCACGAGCGTTTCGGCAACGTGACAACCAGTCAGCACGAGTGATGTTGTTACACTTCTTTTCAAAGAGTTGAATTGTCCAGTTTAAATGAAACATTCTGTTCAGCAACCCATCCTTTAACAGTACTCCAGATTTTTTCGATGGGATTCATTTCAGGGTGATACGGGGGGAGTCTCAATGCACAGTGCCCATTACGTGCAAGAACTGAATCGATCACATACTTCTTATATTGAGGCTTGTGTCGTATCAGCTCATATAGTCCAGTCAATGAAAAGTTGTAGAGAGAAATGGAAGGAACACAATTTTTGACTTTGGGACTTTGTTTGAACTAGTAAGGAGGTAAACATTTCTAAAAGTCCCCACTCCTAGGAGGTGAGCGGGGGGCAGGGGGGGCCCTAGAAGGTCCGTTTTTTCGGTGTTTCGCTTATATCTCAGTAAATATGGGTCCTAGTGTTAAGACCCGTCTATACAAAATTAAAGCTTACAAAATTCTCCACAAGATTGATTCAGTTCAGTTTTTCGCTATCTCGCCTAATTTCCGAGATATCCGTGCTCAAAATTAGATGATTTTGAAAATAAATAAAATTGCCTCGCGTTTTTTGCCTTATTTCGTTAGCTAATTCTTCGGCCATTCGTTCTACAAAAAAGTCATAAGGAAAGAAGTCGTAGAGCATTAAATTTCCTTCAAGAATATATGTTACTTTACTTTTTATCTTTAACCGTTCAGAAGTTAGAGTAATTTTAACTTTATGTGTAAATTCCGGGATTTTGCAGAAATACTTAACTTTCGTATTTTCCGTTCTTCTACTGCTGAAACTCTATATAAATCCAATATATACGTATTATATATATTTATATGTATAAATAGTATGTACTATATATATATATAAATGACACATAAAGAAATTATGTGTATATATAGGCTATGCATTTATAATAGCCTATATTTTCAAGTATATATGGAATTCTTCAAAGTAATATTGTTTGGTGTCGTTTAATACTAATTTCGAACCCCGAACCTAGTGGAACCACTTTGAGAGCTCCATCATTTACTCCACAGAAATACAATTTATAATATATTACGGAAAGTTTTGATAATACTCAAAATTGACAATTTATCGAGGATTGCTGAATCTTTATTCTTATTTAGGAGCCATAATTGCCCTCTACATAGGCAACAATACTTGTATCCAATGTATATAATATATAATGTACAGTTATAATATATAGGCCTATATTAACTACACATTCGCTCCGGAAAGGCATTGGGGTAGGAAGATTCCAGAGTCAACAACAATTTGTACATAACTTTTTTATTAATACATTAACTCGTAAATGTTTTTTTTCAAACTGTGTTACATTTAATTTAATAATATATTTACACCTCATAGTACAGTACAATAAACAACAATAATTATTATAAATTCCTGACTCTCTTGGAGCGGAGGGTCCTTCCTCGTCATGGTAACTTGGTCCTGGGTATTGTTCTGCTTTGTTTTCTTTTTCATCCATTGAGAAAGGGGATACATCTTCTAGGATAACTGGCAGAAGATCAATGTCGGAGTTCTTCATCCTCATTGACCAAGAGGGGGCCCCCATTAAGACAGTTCCCGTGGCAGTTTTGGCACGCAGGGGAACACTTGAGAGATCCTTTCTGAATCCGCATCTGGTGGTGGCAGAATCCTTTGTGCACCAACAAAAAAAATTAATATTTCATCCGGTGCAGCCTGCTGCTCACTGTGCACCGGGGTTTGTTAGTTAACTCCCACCCATACATCTGAGGAGGCGGCTCATGTCCCAATCACATCTCGAGTGATATGTCCTCGGAATGTTGCTTCGCTGCTCCCTCAGTTGGTGGGAGGCACGAGATGTCCGGCTTGATATTGACTACCGATTTTACATAGGATTGGTAACGTTAAGCGTTAGAGATTTCTCTTTAGGTGGGGCCCCGTACCACCTCAAAATACACTTTTCCCCAGCTTCCTCTACATCATTCTTGGTTGAGGAAGGGTCTGAGAAAACTGTAGCAGTTCCCTGGACATCTGGAGACTTCAAATACAGTTTGATAAATACCAGCTTACTCTTTCGGAAGGCTTCTGTGGTGGTATCGCACCCAGTGAAGGCATTCAGAAATAGTATGTCTCGCAGCCCCTGGGTAGAAAACAATGTAGGTTTTATGTTTCCACGCCCAGGCTTGACGAAAATTATGTTCTGGTCACTAGGTGTTTTGGCCATCAACAGGACTATTAGGTCGACATCCTCACCAATAACTGCAACAGCGGTGGTATGTGACAACTCCATAGCCATGTCTACAATGAGGACTTCCGCAACATTCCGTGCTTGCAGGGTTCTGACTCCATGTGCCTGTAGTGTGACTTTCAGCATGTTAATCAGCAGACTTTTTTTTTGTAGACATTTGACAGGAAGTCTTCCTGCTTCACAGTTATGACTGTCTCCTGATTGAAATGTATGTTCACTGACTTACTGAGACGGTACCGCCTTTGCTGCTCAGCGACCTTTGTACTTGAGGATGAGCAAATTGCAGATATCGTGGAACCTCTTTGCCAAATAACTTTGTGCAGGAGAAATCCTCCGTCCATAACAATGTCAAAGTGTGTCACACGTACATCTTTGATAGTTGGATTGAGCTCTTTCTAGAGAAAACTGACTTCGTCATTTCCTCATCCTACCCTCATTGAAGAAGGCCAAAGGGAAAGGGGCTAATTCATATTGCAAATAAGTTTTCAAATCTTCGTCGGTTTTCTTGCTTATGGATTTGCGCTGGAATAGCAAAAAAGGATCCACAGACACCCATTTGTCGTTAATCTTGATTGACGAGCTAACATTCGAAAGGGGGAGTGCTCGATCTTTCCGAGACAGTTTGATACTTATTTTCAAACTCTAGAAAAAAATAGTTGTTATTCTTGAAAATTAATTTTCGATCACATTTCCGATTTTCCGATAGCGAAAAAGTGAAAGGGATCAGTCTTGATAGAACATTTTATCAGGTTTAATTTTGTATAGAGTGGTATTAACGCTAGGACCCATAGTTTCCGAGATATAAGCGAAAAACCGAAAAAAGGGACCTTCTACGGGCCCCCCTGCCTCCCGCTCACCTCCTAGGAGTGGGGACTTTTAGTATGTTTAACTTCTAACTAGTCCAAACAAAGTCCCAAAGTCAAAAACCGTGTTCCTTCCATTTCCCTCTATTCATCAATCATTGACTGGAATATACATAAGCATATATATATACACATATATATTGATTCATTTAGGTACAACTTATATACAGTACATACTATTTATACATATAAATACGTAATATTGGCTTTTGTAGAGAGTTAGAGCAGTGAAATCATGGAAAATACGAAAGTTTAAGTTTTTCTGTAAAATCCCGGAATTTACACATATAGTTAAAATTGCTCTAACTTTTTAACGGTTGAAGATAAAGAAGTAAACTATCATATATTCTTGAAGGAAATTTAATGCTCTACAACTTCCTTCCTTATGACTTTTACATAGGACAAAGGGCCGAAGAGTTAGCTAACGAAATAAGGAAAAAAACGCGAGGCAATTTTATTTTTTTCAAAATTAGCTAATTTTGAGCGCAGATATCTCGAAAACTAGGTGATATACCGAAAACATGAATAGAATCAATCTTGTTGAACATTTTGGCATCTTTAATTTTGTATAGAAAGATCTTATCGCTGGGACCCATAGTTTCCGAGATATAAGCGAAAAACCGAAAAAGGGGACATTCTAAGGGCCCCCCTGCCCCCCGCTCACCCCCTAGGAGTGGGGACTTTTAGTATGTTTACCTCCTTACTAGTCCAAACAAAGTCCCAAAGTCAAAAATTGTGTTCCTTCCATTTCCCTCTACACCTCTTTTTGAGCATTCATTGACTGGACTAATATAGTTCCGGCTTGAAAGCAGATGCGGGAAATGGTATTTCTCTGGCTGTTAACCATTCCTGCATGGTAGCTATGTTGCTGTTTGAGGTCGGTGCAGGATCTTCTTGTACATTATGATAGGAGGCATTATCCATAACGACAACAGAGTTCTCTGGTAGATTTGGAATTAATTTTTCTGTCATCCACTTATAGTAATTTCCAAAATTCATGTCTGAATGGTAATCGCCCGTTTTGCAGCCAGACTTAAATATAAGTAGTTCATTTTCAACAAAGCCTTCCTCTCCTCCTGCATGAACAATAACTGATCTCTGTCCTTTCGAAATTGGCGCAAAATCCATCTTGGAACTACTATCTGTCCAGCTATTAGGCGTAGTGTGACCTGCATGAATGTAGGTTTCGTCCGTGTATATTATCGGCCTCCCCTCTTCTCTGTATTTTGCTATTTGCCTTAAATATCGAGTTCTTTTTGCCCTGATGTCGCTCTTCTCCGTCAGCACCTTTCTGTTGTCCCTAGTTTTTAGCCAACCGAAACCCATTTTCCGAATAATTCTCCATAATGTTGTTTTGCTCCCCATATAACCCATATCTTTTCGTAGCTTCTCTCTTAATTTTTTCAATGTCACCCGTTCATGTTCTGTTGTGTGGAAATTATAAATAGTACGTCGTAACAAATCTTGGTCAAAATTATCTAAATCCGAAATTGGCTTCTTCACCGTCCTCGTTTTATTAGGCGTTGAAAACGATGGACCTGCCTCAATATTTACGTCTTCATTTGCATTTTCAGGCTCCTTATTAATGGACTTTCGGCACTCATTCAGAATTCTACCAACGGTACTTCTAGAAATGTTCGTCGCCTCACTGACTCTTAGCTGAACTTGTTTCAAGTTTCTCGGTCCTCCTTCTGCTGCTTCTCTTTTCATGGAATTGTACACGTTCCATATCAGTTCCCTGGCTTGACTGTGCAGAACTTTACCTTTACCTAACTTACTCCGAGCTTGTGGCATTTCAAACGTGTACGCCAATTAATAACAATGCAATAACAATAACAATAACTCGATAGTGTACTTAATAATAATAAAAAACGATAACAATAAAATAACACTGGTACGAATACTGAATCTCAAATTTCACTCCTACACAAACACAGATGTTTTTATACTGACGATACGTAGCAATGAAAGCACATGGAAACCACGTGGTTTAGGAAAATCGATAGTCCCTCCCCCAGCAGTGACGAATTTTTGTTCACTGCGCATGCAAGGACATGCTTCAACCTAGATGGAACGGGTTTCTTTTGAAGAAGGGCGATATCCTGACCACGGGGTGAAGAAGGGAATAGGTTACGCACGGTGGAGATTTGGCTGTATCTTGAGTGCCTTGCGTGCTATGAAGTTCCGCACTCAGCTGTGTTGTAGCGAAGTATATTGCGATTTTAAGATGTTCCAAAGTAAATTATTGTAAATATTATTTTATTTAATGTTATCAAAAGTGTTTAATTAATTTTTTGTCTTTTATTTTAAGAATTTCAATAGTAAATAATTGTAAATACAGTATTACTTTATTTACTGTTATTCTGAGCGCGGCGGGAGATTTGCCGGTAGTTTGCGTGCTACTGAAGTTTCGCAAGCAATTGTGTTGTAGCTAAGTATATTACAATTTTAATAATTTCAAGGCAAATATTGTAAATATTATTTTGTTTAGTGGTTAAAAATCTGTTAAACTAATTTTTAGTTAATGTAGCCTATTTCATTCTGAAAACATTATGAAAGAGCACAGCTGTATTTTGGAAGATCTTCTGATAAATACATTTTTATCCAAAACTTGCAAAACTTTATCCAAGATAAATTGCAAATTGTGACAAATGTACGGCCTTGCTCTGAGTTAACAAGTCTTTCTACAATCATAAAGGCAAGAATGTAGAATATACAGAACATTCTTCAGTCTCACATTCTTGAGGAAGGCCACAGAGTGAAAATTGCCGTAAGCTCGAGCCTAATAATTTTGACACGGCTGATAACCCGAGAAAGCTTCAAATCTTATAAGTACAAATCCTTCATGTTTTAAAAGAAAGAATAAGCCTACTTTAATAAAGTAAGCTATTTTTTAACTGTTCAGTTAAAGTTAATCTATATTCTCAACTAACTTAGGAATCAAGTACATTTTCTGTGTAGGACGATAGCATAGCACGCCCTATATCAGTGATCAGGATACGCCACTGCTCAATATCGATACCGAATGTTGCGTAAGAGATTTTTCATACTTATAAGTCCTGGTGGATGATGAGGATTATGATGATGATGACGACGAAATATATCTGTGATAATGACGGTCGATTATTGTATACGTCTACTAGGCTACATCCAAAGAACATATGATTTACTGTCCCCCGTTCCCCACACTCACAAAGTGGCGGGTATTCAGGTTGAATGATATTATGTTTATGCGTCGGAACAAATGCCGTGTGAAATTTTAAACGATAGTAATAAACTTTGGCTGAATGGGGCACATGCTTGAATTTTCGTAGAAATTTCCTTATAATGACTGTTTTTCCCTCTTCCGGAGCGTGATTGGTTAAATATAGGCCTAGTGTTTTGATCCTTTCTTTTAAGACTGAAGCAATATCTATCGGCGGAGTTAGAAAATTGGAATCGATTTGTTTCTTTTTTGACATGCTATTTTTGCAAGTTGTCTACCGTCTCATTGCCTTCTATTTCCGAGTGGAAAGGGACCCACAAGAACCGAACTTGGCGTCCTTTTTTATGTAGAGTAGGCCTATGTCAAGGGCGCCCATATGATATATTCAAGGGGGGACAATTTTTTTTAATTAATTTATTTTTTGTCGCTTTAACTTCTTGGATCACTTAGTATCATTATATTAATAATACAATAAGTGCAACAATGACGTTGCCAGAAAATAATTTCGGGGAGGGTCGAAAGTGCCGGAGGGGGGCGAGGGTTCACCCCCGGAAAATTTTTAAATATTGAATGAAAATAACATTTTACGCTATTTTAACCCTGAAAAACTAGCTAGCAAATTTGATAACCATACTCTATGACATGCCAACGTAAAGAAGAAATCGTTAACTTACCTAAAGTCGGGGATCTACCCCCAGAAAATTTATAAATATTGAACTAATGAAAATCACATTTTATTCTATTTTAGCACTGAAAAACTAATTAGGAACTTTATTTACCATACTCTAAGACATGCAAACGTAAACAAGAAATCATTACCTAAGTCGGGGGTACACCCCAGAAAATTTTTAAATATTGAACTAATAAAAATAACATTTTACGCTATTTTAGCACTGAAAAACTAGTAAGCAAATTTGTTTACCATACTCTAAGACATGACAATGTAAACAAGAAATCGTTACTCAAGTTATAATACTTATTAGTTTATTACTATTTATAAGAAAAGTTAAATAACACACGATACAACGAAAATACTAGCCTGCTTATTATATTATGAAAACAAAATAACTGCTATATCATATTTGACACACCAACAAAACTTGTTTAATTCAATCATTTTTTTAAATACAAAAATAGAACTATGCGTTTTGATTTTTAGGGGGTCCAGACCACCTGGACCCCCCTTTCCTAATCCACTGTGGATTCTGCTTCCATGTTGACTTCTGCAAACTTTTTATGTCTCTATGACTTTTAAAAAATTGTCCTAAAAGAAAAAAAACACCTGACTATAATTATTGATATACATTTTTCCTTTCCCTGAGAGCTGGGGGGATCGCATTCCCCTGCCCCCAGGTATGGGGGCCCATGGAATATGTAGGATCAAATGTTTTTTGGTACAGTTTCCTATTTTGACCATACATGTTTATCCCATCGTAAAAGGCTGCTCCAGTGTTATCGTTTATTTTTTAACCATCCATAAAGTATATGTGATATGGAATATCTGTGTGAGATTGCGAATGCATTCTCTAAAGTAAAATGCTGATAGATAAATGTCTTGCATGAAAGAGGTAATATCTATCATGAGACTAGAGGGAGGGGGGTTAGGATGAGATGGATCTACGAAGTGGATGGAATATGGTTAATTGTTGTAGATATTGCAGTTTTGGTAGTAAAGGGTTTTGAGTATGAGTGAAAAGTCAGGCTGCGTAATTAATGGTCTTTATATTTAAACTGTGTTGTAATCTGAAATACGGGAATTCTGTCCTTATACTGTCAAGTGATGGATTGCCGTTTATGCGAAAAATTAGTTTATATACATTGTAGGCTTGAGAAGATATACTAGTAAATGAAATAGTGCCATATTCAACAATGGATAGGAATAATAGTGTAATAAGGTGGAACAGTACTCTGTGAACTGCTCCCCAGTTTTTGCCTGATTTGGCCCTTAGTAAACTTAATCTATTGTGGCAATTCCGTAATTTGTGTTGTACATGATCTGTAGATTTTCTAGAGCTGTTGTACAGTGTCGTATTGAATTTGTAAATTGTTCCATGTCAGTAAGTAACGTTTTTGGATTCATTGTCTGTACAAACATATATTGTCTGCATATTGTATAATACGGAGTGGGATGGCTGACACTGGGGGATGATGTCCTGTACATATAAGGCGTAAAGAATAAGGCTCAATGAGGATCCATGCAGGAGACCGGCCGATGTGTAACATGTTTCTGGATTATTGTATTTTTTACGAAGTTGGAGTACACATTAACTAAATAGTTTGTCGGTAATATTCTTAAATATGGGAGGAAAATCATAGGTCTCCAGTCTCTGTGAAAGTAAGCATGAGTCATAAGCATGTGAGATGTCTATGTATAATGCCGCTAGGTACTGTTTTTTTATGAAAGGCTACAGCTATGTCTGTCATGAGTATGTAGATGGTAAACTCTGCATTGTAAAGTCATTGAAATCCGAATTGAGTCTTGGGCCAAAGTGTATTTCTGAAAAACCCTGAAATACAAACACGATTAGGCCTATATATATAAAAAAAAGGATTATTTGCAACAAACTATTTTGTTCTTGTATTTAAGTCCAACCTTTTTCTTTACATCTTGACATATAGGCCTATTTCATATTGTATTTTTTTTTTAAACTAGAAAAATTTTCCTTACCTAGACAGGTCCATTTAAACATGACAGCAGTTATTCCTTATATAATATTGTTTAAATAAATATTATATAATTTGTAACTGCATACCTATAGATGTGGATTCCATTTGGCAGAACAAGAAAATAACACTTCAAAACACATACACTGACTTCACACTTCTAACGCCAGCAACATGTTTTCAGACTGATGCCTCTACTCCTTATCAACCCACAACATTGAAGTTCTGTAGTTGCTGTAGCAGAGTTGATAAAGGCTGAGTTTAGTGAAGAGAGGTTGTCTGGCATGAAGATCCAACAAAAATAAAGTCTTACAACAAGTAAGAATTTTTAGCTTTTTCTTTCTGGATTTCAATTCTGGACCACTGTGCATTGGTACCAACTTCGGTATACATCACAAGGAAAACGAATACTCATTTAGTTAAAAAATATTTGCATAATACTAAAGTCAAACTTCTGTATAACGAAGATTGATATAACAATAAACCTGCAAAATAACAGTATTTTTGTTTGGTCACGGCGAATTTCCTATCTTAATAATGTTAAATGTAACTCACTATAATGATGAAGCTATTTTACAAACACCCTTTTATAATGATATTTGGAGGTTGAATTGTTACTGCAAACCAGCAGCTTAGCCCTATGGATGGTAGTTGGTATCCGATCAGTATCCTTCTCAGCCACATATTGTTTTTTGGGTGCCTGATATCCATTACATTTCTTAGAAATTCGAGAAAAGAAAGGTTCATAAGGGGTGGAAAATAGGACCATTGAGGTTAAAATCATCCCTTATGTGTCCAAAAACATACTTTGAGTTAGATTGTTACTTCAGCATGTACATAATGTGCAATTAAAATACCATAAGAAACAACTGTTTGTTTTTGTCTTAGCTATGTGTTGAGTTCGCTTGCCTTTCTCTTCTCTCTTCCTACCAACTACGAATACTGAATAGTAATTTTTTTTAGTGTGCGGGTGTAAAGTAGATATGGTTACAATTGAACCAGTGAAGTACCAAAATTAGCGTTCTACTTCTTCGCATGTCCGCTCCATGATTTATCCTGAAGGCCTAGATTACACAGTTTTATGCATGCAGTCTTTCTAATATGTGGTAAATTACAACCCTCAATACAACAATAATCCTCATACAACAATACAATCTGATAGGGACCACAAATATCGATATATGGAGGTTTGACTGTATTAAATGGACTTACTGTGATAAAAAATTGGCAATTTTAAAATCCACTACGCTTTTCTAAATGTGAAATTTCTCACAGTAAGTGCAAAAGTAATTATATTTAGTGGGTGAAAATTGTTTTCATATTGGCAGCAGTTTAAGAGAAAATCAATAACAGCTGTCAGCTGTCTGCACGCTGCAAGATGACTGGTTTATGGTGCATAATTCATTACAATAAAGTTTATTATTATTTCACAATTGTTAACGGCTGTTTAAAAAAAGGTATGTATGACATGCATGTTTAAAACAATTTAATTCTGCTCACAGGATTGCTTAACTCGCTACACTCTTCTCAAAATCATTCCTACTTGCAGAACAACCCTCCGGCAGGTGCGCTGTTGTAGAAAGTACAACAGCAGCAGTTTCTGTGCATTATTGATGCTTTAACCTTAAGCTATTTGCACCAACCCCATAATTTATTCCATTGTTGATGCTTACTCAACAATATTACTATGGCTCCAGTTTCCTTGTTTAGCTTTTTCAGTTGATTTTCCGAACTTTAAGTGACAAGGTGTTGAATGTTGTAAAAAAAACAACGTGCACCTCCTCTTGTCACAGATGCATGTTTAGTTCAAGCAGTCAATATGCAAAAAAATACATCTTCATGAAGTTGCCTCTGACTTTGTGAAGGAAACTAATATTTGTGAAATATTCCAGCAATGATCAAGAATGTGGAAAATATAGCCAATGGCCATTATATTGTAGTCCTTGAAATGGAGTAAGAGGCACACATTTTATCTCTAAAGTAAACTCAATCTTTTGCCATGTTATACTCAATGTATACACAAGATGTTAGCAGGTCTTATGAAAGATTTAAAGTGCAACAAATCACTGCCAGCCGACCTCATCATAATTCTTATGAAGTTCTGAGCTAAATGCAGATCCTTGAACCCATGGCAAAGAACCGTGGGACATGTATCTCTGTGGAGGTCAAA
The DNA here is from genome assembly GCA_964059195.1 of Ectobius pallidus. Lineage (NCBI taxonomy): Eukaryota > Metazoa > Arthropoda > Insecta > Blattodea > Ectobiidae > Ectobius > Ectobius pallidus. The sequence continues at coordinate 181,380,054 of CAXKWD010000003.1, read as the reverse complement.
AATATTCATCCACTTCCATTAAATGTGATAGATGCCAAAACTGCTTGTAAAAAGCATATTAAAATAAAAATCTGTGAAAGCTGTTATGAAAGTGAACGTTTCAGAATACCTGGACAAAATGGTATCATCAACAAGTAAGAGAGTTGAAATTTTTGTCACAACATGTTATAACTAGACCGCGATCTTTAGGCTTTTACCTATTTTATTCCTTGACAGATATCTGAAATTAATTAAGTTTATTTATATTTCAGACTTATCTAAGTCTTCTTCTTCTTCTGCTTTTACGGCCTCATTGGACCACTTCAGTCAATCATTTCTCGGTCTTCCTTTCCGATTTGCCCAGTAGTTTTTCATGCGTTCCGATCTTCTCTGTCGCTCTTCATCTGTAAATACCCTCTTTATTGTCTGGCGTCTGTCTATTTTTGGCTTAAATCTTATTTTAATATTTTTAAGTTTCCTTGAATTTCCTGTTTTGTTTTTCAAGTCATCCAAAGTTATTTCTAATTCTGTCATATCCTCTCTAATTTCTGTAATCCATCCTACTTGTTGCTTCATATTCCAGAGTTTCTCTATAATTTTTCTTGTCAGTCGAGTTTCTGGTGTCCTCATAATGTGACCAAAAAAAGAGATCCTTTTCTTCCGTATAGTATCTGTGATAGGTTCTAGTTCTCTGTACACCATTTCATTTGGTATTATCCGCCACTGTCCATCTTTTTGGTATTTTTTATTTATGCATGTTCTAGCTATTCTTCTCTCTACTTTCAGGATTTTGTCTATTCTATTTTTCTGGGTGATTTTAAAAAGAGTTTCGCTTCCATATGTCACCTCTGGTTGAACCACCGTCTTGTAATGTTTTAATTTTGTTTGGATCGATAGACATTTTTTATTGTATGTAGACCATGTTAATTTTTGAGCTTTTATCATTTTATTAGTCCTCGCTTGCCATGCAGGTTTCTCGTCCAAGTTATGTGTTATAATTTCTCCTAGGTATTTAAATTGCTCTACTAATTTTATTTTCTTGTTATTTATTGTTATGTGATTGGTTACTAGTGGGTCTGTTACCATTATCTCGGTTTTTTCAAATGATATCTGAAGTCCTATTTTTTGTGATATATTTTGTAGGCTAGTTATTTGATTTCTGGCTTCATGAATGTTATTAGCTAGTAACGCTAAGTCGTCTGCGAATCCCAAGCAATTTAAGTTTATTCCATCCCTTATCTACGTCTATTTTTAGGTGCTATAAAATTGTGTTTAATAGACTTATCTACGTCTATTAAACACAATTTTATAGCACCTAAAAATGCCTATTTCAACGTTACGGACTATTTTGACCTAATTAACACAAAATCCCGAAAAACTTACTTTTTTATTTCATATTAAATTGAGCGTAAATATAATTTGTGCTATAATTGTATGGAAAATTATAAACGAAGACATTTTAGATCAATATACTGTATTTCGATTTTAGGGACACACAGTGGTCCAAGCACGTTGCACTCTCCCTACAGTTGCAGCTGTCAAGGACAAGTCTTATTGTTTAAAGGGTGACGAACCAATCCTAACGGTACTTCCTGATGACGAGCCTCCAAAAATGGTTTTCACTTGCTCTACACCAGTTTGTTGGAAGATTCCAAGGTGTGAATGTGTGAACTGTGAAGTGAACAAAAATGCTAAAAATCGGGACTTCAAAGTCAAGTTTGATTCGTCAGTGGTTGAACGAGTTTCCGTGTTTTACATCGGATGGGAAAGTAATTTTCTGTCAAGCTTGTAATAAAGAGGTATGTAGTCTAAACATTTAACAAGTTTGTATTATTTTTATTAAATTCAGTAGGCCTGCAATGAACGTCACACTGCTAGAAGTGAACTTACTTTCTTCCCTTTTTTAACTTTCAAATTAATTTAGTCTGGTGGCTTATTTAAATAAATCAAATTTCTTTGTCCAAAGTGCTAGGGTTAGACATTTCTTTGCTCCGTAAATCAGAGTTACCGGTAAACTGACGTGTATAGAACTCTTCGAACCCAGTCTAAATTGCATTTTGCTGTTTTTGTTGTTGTGCATTTTATGGAAACAATGAAAATCGCCTGAAGTTTGTCATACATTAATATAAAATATTAATATAAAATATTACATTAAAGTAGAAGTAAAAACCCACCTTACAAATTTTATATTTTGTTTTAGGTTTCAAGTGACAAAAAGTCCCATCTATCACAGCATGTCCAGAGGGCATTACACAAGGCCAATGAGGAGCGCAAATCAAAATCTAAACAGTTACTCTTAAGTCAATCCTTGGAGAAGACGAGCAACAAAAACAACTTCTATGCAGAATTGTGTCATGCAATGATATCGGCCAATAATCCATTCAGAACAATTGAAAATGAAGCATTTAGGAAGTTCTTGGAGAAGTATTGCAATCGATCAGTTCCTTCTGAATCAACAATAAGGAAAAATTACGTGCAGCAATCTTACGATGACGCAATGAGTAAGATATGGGAGGATATAGGGGAATCGTATGTTTGGATCTCAGTCGACGAAACCACCGATGTTCGTGGTCGATACGTAGCAAACCTGATTGTTGGAAAATTAGACCCAAATTCATCCTCTAGGGCATATCTCATCTGCACGAAGCAACTTGAGAAAACTAACAAACAAACTGTAGTGAACTTCGTGAATAATGGTCTGAAAGTGTTGTATCCAAATAGCATAGACGAATACAGGGTACTTCTTGCATACACAGATGCGGCAGCGTATATGGTAGCAGCTATGCAGCTCCTGAAAGTTTTTTATCCTGCACTAGTACACGTGACTTGCCTTGCGCATGGTATCAACCGCATAGCAGAGGAAGTCAGGTCACAATTTCCAATGGTCAACAAATTGATTTCCACCATAAAGAAGGTATTTCTAAAAGCTCCAACTAGAGTTCAGGCCTTCCAGGAACAGCTACCTGATGTCCCTTTACCCCCTGAACCTGTACTTACTCGTTGGGGTACGTGGCTGAAAGATGCTAAATACTACAATTGTCATCTTCACGAGATAAAAAGTGTTGTAATGCAGCTGGAAGATGGTGCATCGACTTACATTACAACAGCAAAGAAGCTGTTGGAAGATTCCTCTATTCCGCATGACTTGGCATATATCAAGGCTCACTTCACATTCCTTGTGGAGATTATTTCAAAATTGGAAAGAAAAGGGACCCCCTTATATGAAAACATTGATTTAATTCAAGAAGTTAAAGACAACATTAAGAATGCACCAGGTGAAGTTGGGGAGAAAGTCAGGACAAAAATAGACAATGTGCTTAAAAAAAACACAGGTCTACAAATTCTCTATGCAGCGACAGATATACTCAGTGGAAAGGGCAGTGACGTAGATCATCCACTTGTAATGCAACATACTGCCAGGCTCAAATTTGCTCCTGTTACCAAGGGCGCCCATATGATATTTTCTAGGGGGGGCAAATTTTTAGTTAATTGATTTATTGTCCCTTTAACTTCTTGGGTTAGTTTGTAACATTACATTAATAATATAATAATGTAAGTGCAACAATGAAGTAGCCAGAAAATAATTTCGGGGAGGATTGGAAGTGGCAGGGGATTTGGAATACCCCAAGCAAGGGGGTCGTGGGTCCATCCCCACAAAATTTTAAAATATTCAACTAATTAAAATCACTTTTTACGCTATTTTAGCACTGAAAAACTAGTTAGGAAATTTGTTTACATGCCAATTTAAACAAGAAATCGTTACCTAAGTCGGGGGTCCACCCCTGGAAAATTTTTAAATAATGAACTAGTTGAAATCACATTTTACGCTATTTCAGCTCTGAAAAACAAGTTATTAAATTTGTTTACCATACTTTAAGATATGCCAACTTAAACAAGAAATTGTTACCTGAGTCGGGGGTTACCCCTGGAAAATTTTTAAATACTGAACTAATGAAAATCACATTTCACTCTATTTTAGCTCTGAATAACTAGGTGAGAAATTTGTTTACCATACTCTAAGATATGCCAAGTTAAACAAGAAATTGTTACCTAAGTGGGGGGTTACCCCCGGAAAATTTTTAAATACTGAACTAATGAAAATCACATTTCACTCTATTTTAGCTTCGAAAAACTAGGTAGGAAATTTGTTTACCATACTTTAAGATATGCCAACTTAAACGAGAAATTGTTAGCTAAGTCGGGGGTTCACCCCGGAAGATTTTTAAATACTGAACTAATGAAAATCACATTTTATGCTATTTTAGCCCTGAAAGCTAGTTAGGAAATTTATTTGCCATACTCTAAGATATGCCAACTTAAACGGGAAATTGTTACCTAAGTCGGGGGTTCACCCCCGGAAAATTTTTAAATACTGAACTAATGAAAATCACATTTTATGCTATTTTAGCCCTGAAAGCTAGTTAGGAAATTTATTTGCCATACTCTAAGATATGCCAACTTAAACGAGAAATTGTTACCTAAGTCGGGGGTTCACCCCCGGAAGATTTTTAAATACTGAACTAATGAAAATCACATTTTATGCTATTTTAGCCCTGAAAGCTAGTTAGGAAATTTATTTACCATACTCTTAAGACATACCAATGTAAACAAGAAATCATTACCAAAGTCCACCCCCGGAAAATTTTTAAATTGAACTAATTAAAATAACATTTTACGCTATTTTAGCTCTGAAAAACTAGTTAGGAAATTTGTTTACCATACTCTAAGACATGCGAACTTAAACAAACCTAAGTTATAATACTCATTACTATTTATAAGAAAAGTTAAATAACACAAAGAACAATGGAAATAACAGGCCTACTCATTATGTTATGGAAACAAAATAACTGCTATATCATATTTGACACACCCACAAAAATTGTTTAATTTATTAATTTTTTTAAAATACAAAAATAGTATTTTAGGTTTTGATTTTTGGAGGTCCAAACCCCCAGGATCCCCTTTTATAATCCAGTGTGGATTCTGCATCCATGGTGTGGATATGGTAAAACTTCTGCAAACTTATGTCTTTACTGACTTTCAAATAATTGTCTTAAAAGAAAGAAACAGACTATAATTATTCATATAGAATTTTTTCCTTTCCCTGAGAGCCCTTGCCCTTGCCTGTTACGTCAGTGGATGTGAAACGTTCATTCTCGGCCTATAAACTGATTTTAAGTGACAAACAACAGAGTTTCACAATGGAAAATATAGAAAAGGTACTTGTAGTCTATTGTGCGGCTAACTATGGTGTATGAGAATTAATCTAAGTGAATCAAAATACTGAAAAATGTGGATTAAACTTGAAGTGAATTTAATTATTTGGTTAGTAGGCTATTATAAAACACAATAATGTGAGTTATATCAAATTTTAGATATGATTGGCCTATTCATATTTTAATAAAATTTACGCTGTCACTCTATTTCAAAGTCGTTTTAGAGCCTATTTTGTAACCTATACAACCTAAACAAGGTATAATAAGCGCCTAATTTAGGTGCCTAAAGCTCAATTTTTTAGTACCTAAAAATCCGCGGTCTAGTTATAACAGTGGACATGTACTGTTATCTTCAATATATTAACCAATTTGTATAGCACAGACTTGTTATTATATTAAAATGTTGATGTTATAAATTTTACAATGCACGCCTGCTCATGTGACAAAATTAAATGCACCTGCCGGAAGGTTAACCCTTACACCATAAATAACTTTTATGCCAGTAACATAAAAATCATTCATGTCTGAGTTTTGTGTGTACTGGAGCCAAATAGACACACTATGCATTAGAAAATAATTTTTAAAATAAGTTCATCACACCAATATTATGGATCTAGCTAAATTTTAGCTACCACGAACTGCTATTAACATAATATTTTGGCAATTAATTACCTTTTTTTTGTTTCTTTGTTTGTTTTTTCTCCATTATCCAAAATTCCCCTTACCTAATTCCTTTAGGTCCAGTTTAGGTGGAATAAGCAAGGCTCTACTGTATTCAATTTTGGGGTGCATCTTATACATTGGAAATATGGTATTTTGTACAAAAAAAAGAATGGAAAAGCCTATCTTTACTAGCAACCCACAATTCAGGTTCAAACCCATCAGGCCTAGCAGTAAGTTGTCATGGGCTCATGACTCATAGCAATATTTCAGTCTTCAAACTGCATTCTTGCCAAGCAGGTTCAAAGCTATTGCTGGCAGCAGATTTATGAGGAGCAGGCAAGTTATCAGAATATTATCAATATTATGTCTGATGTGGCCATAGCCTATTAGTGAGCATTCACACCGAAGTAGCATGCCACTTGTGACGTGCTACCGGATGCATGCTACACGTTACTCATTTTAAATCCCAAAGAAACAAGTTCAAGTCTTCACACCAAAGTAGCATGGCAATAGTGCAGCTCGCAGAGTGCGACATTCATTTCTTCAGATAGATCTCGACTTATTTCATGCGACGCTACTCGGGATGACGCATGCGTACAGTTGCCTTTTCAGCTGTTTTCTAATTGTTAAGAAAATTCAACACATATTCGCTTCTGTAGCGGTAGATTATGGCAAAGATGTCATGAAAACTGCTGGAAAGAGAGCTATTTAATATACAATTTGTACATGCGTAGACTATTTGATATGGTAATCGAAACTAGTATGAAAAAAGCCTGGATTAAAATTGCTGAAACAATATCCTCTTTAGGTAAAGTACATTACTTTAAATGGGCTTCTCAATAGTTCAAGTGAAAATATATAATTTACGTTAAACTGCAGATCGCATCACTACTTCGGTATGAATGCAAAACTGTGAACCATGCAACTCGATGTGCAGCCTGCATCCAGGTAGTGCGATTCGCATGCTATGCTACTTTGGTGTGAATGCTCACTTAGACTAATGTCCTCAAAGCTGCTAGGTGGTAGACTCAAAACTCAAATTACACACTGTTTTGTATTTGACATGAAAATAAGTAGTAATTAAGTAATTACCTAGTACACAAGACATAAGAATCTGTAAGGGAGTATTCAAACTGAAGTAGCGTAGCATGCGAGTCTCAATACTTGAATGCACGTTGTGCACTAACTATTTTAAATCCCAAATAAACAAGTTCAAGTCTTTACACCGAAGTAGCATGGCAATACGGCAGTTCGCAGAGTGCGACATTCATTTCTTCAGATAGATATGGACTTACTTCATGCGACGCTACTAAGGATGACACATGCGTACAATTCCCTTTTCAGCTGTTTTCTGATTAAGAAAATTCAACACATATTCTCTTGTGTAGCGGTAGATTATGGCAAAGATGTCTTGAAAACTGCTGGAAAGAGAGCTATTTAACTTACAATTTGTACATGCATAGACTATACGATATGGCAATTGAAACTAGTAGGAAAAAAGCCTGCTGAAACTATATCCTCTTTAGGTAAATTACATTACTTTAAATGGGTTTCTAAATTGTTCTAGTGAAAAAATATAATTTATGTTGAACTCCAGGTCGCATTAGCTACTTTGGTATGAATTCAAAACTGTGAACCATGCAACTTCATATGCAGCCTACATCCAGGTAGTGCAATTCGCACGCTATGGTTCTTCGGTGTGAATGCTCCCTTATATTTTCACACATAACAAATGCATTTATATAATAAGAAGAAGTGTTTATCTATCTCATGAAAATAAATAGGTTTTTCTAATAGAAGATTGACAAATAGTTTGTTTTTTTAACAAATATTTCAGCTAAACTAACAATAATGTAAGTGAGGGAACATAATTTCCCCACCTGATGTGCCAACTAATACCTATCAAAGGTAATGGAATACCAAACTTCCGCCTAATAGATGCAATGACAAAAGTGGCTGAAGCCAAGATTTACAAAATGGCCAACCCTCTGGTTGATTAGCTGATACTAAAGTACATTAGAAATATTTTCAGAAAGAATTACAATGACGATCTATACCATAGAAACAAGAAACTGAGATATTTAAAGTTCTGTGTTTGCCACAAAGAAAAATTTAGCAGGTTAATGTCAGTGATTCCATGAGATCACTTAAAAATGATCTTAGACTCTTTAGGTGCACACTGGCAACCCCCTTGCATTGAAGATGACCAACGCAGCTAGTGTCAAAATGTCAGCCAATAAAACCAACAATTTGAAGAAGCTACTTAATACACTGAACCACTGATTTTGTTGTCAGTGTGAAAATCCTTTCCACACCTCCTACTTGCAACCAATTACATTCTAACCATTGCAAGTGCTCATCCATTCTAGAGAGAAAAATAAACTGTTTTTTATAGTGATTTCTGCTTATCTTTCATTGTCGTTTTTGCTGAAATTAATTCTGTAGAAAATATTTCTATAGCTCTCCTGACAATTTTCTTAAAACCAATATTCCTATTCCTCTCCTGACATTAATCCTACCATCCGGCTGACTTATAAAATCACTTTCACAGGGGACAAATCTTATAAACTCAGGGTTAATAACTTAGGCGTCTTACTTACTTATTTAGTTGCATCGATTCCTCTGCCTCTCTTCACAGCCTAGAAAAGAAAATTACTACCCGTGCGCAATTTCTTGGGCGCTTGGCTCCCTAGTCCTCACTTGGTAGGTTTCGTTCAACTTCGTAGGTAGAGCTGACAACATTGAAACACGAGGTACGCTATACACCCTGACATCTAGTGGCTTCAATACTAAGCTTTCATTCTGTCTCAGGATCTTTATTTACTGTTACATTACCTTTTCTGGTGTATGGAGTTGTTATGAAAAAAAAAAAACACTTTTGCAAATTGTTGATTTCACAAACACGTCATTGTACATCCAACACTTTCCTCACCTCTTTAAGAATTTCATATGTGCTAATTTCTGACACTCCTGTGAACTCTTATGTCAATTTCATGGACTGAAAGTTGAGCGAACTTTTCATAAAATGTATTAAAAACATTTAAAATTAGGCCTATAGTTTTCTCCACTTTTAGATGCCTTACCTCTCTTACATTTTACAACACGAAATGGTGAAGCATGTTCTGCTAAGACTCTTCTTTATGCTTAAAACTAGTGACCCAGTGCAGAGATATTGAGCCTATATTATATAATATTCCATTCCTGGAGGAAAATGACTTATTTGATAACCAAACCCTCATTGTTACGCAATACCGTCAACACGTTATATTATTGGATTTCTTTAAAATAATTGTATATTAAATGTTACTACATAAAATAGCGAGGATGATTCATCAGAAGTAATTATCCAATTCGGCATCCAATTTAATGTTTGTCCTCATACCTCACACTTACGCTTACCATATGCACGATTCTGCTGAAATGTGGTTTCTTTGGTTGACAACACTGCAGAAAGACTGGTGGACTAGCTATATTTTCTTCCCCCTGACCCCCACTTCCCCGTAAAACCAACGCCCAAGAATTCGCACGCGGGTAATACAATGTGCTACAGTCAATCGTTGACCATGGATGGATCTCAGGGATGTGGTTTAATAATGGTTTCAATTCCCACATGCACCAATTCTAAATAATTATTTGTGAAATATTTAGGAAGAACTACATTTTATTCAATTTCAAGATTTATGATTCTGATGTGACTATTAAGCAGTTATTATCATGTAATGTATATTCCCTCACAATGAAACAATAAAGATTATATTTTAACTATTTGCTGATGGGTTGAACCATGCCACAGAATTTAGGATATTATTATGAAACCTGGAAATTTGTATATCTTCTATCTTCAGGCACTTATTTAAATATAAACTATGTCTTTCTTCCAGCACAAATATAAAAGAAACTTCGAATAATGCAGTCTAGCAGTGGTCTTCCTCACGATGTAGATTTTCACTTCTGTCTTCCTTGGAGCATTGTTGCAGAGTGATTTTAAGTTCGCGTCACTTCATCTCAATCATGGTAGTTAATTTCAATGATGAATTAGCTCCTGATTGACTCAAAGTCATTCTGTGGGGACGACATTAGTAATAAAACAATTTAAATGGAACGCTGCTTGACTTAGTAACTGTCTTCAAGGGACTTCCCCAACGAATTCGGTTATGTCTACTCACATATATTATTAATATTAATTAATAATATAATACAATAACTTAATGTGTTTTTAACACTTTTTAACCCTTATCAATTAGTTTCAAACTCTTTATTTTTGCAGAAATAGAGTATCATGGAAATGTTGAATTTAAACGCAATTTACTAAAGCAATACATGTTTCATCATATATTTCCCATTTTCTCAGAAACCCTCTCTCATACGTTAAAGAAAATTTTACCACATAATTAAGACAGTCCTGTGATGTGGATCTACAATTAGTCAATTCTCACACTTAGATAATTAACAACGAATTAAAATATATCTTAATTTCTTTTAAAAAATCGAAGTAAAAAAAAATTACTTTTCCTATTTAATATATTAAATTGAGTGTAGGTCAATATACTGAGGAGAATCCATAAACAATCTCCGTAAAAATTATATTTCTATACCTGACAGTTTCTGAGAAAAAGGGTAATTTATATAGTCATTTTAACATTGATAAGATAAGACTTAAGGGCCGATTGTATAAACAGTTTGATCTTGGATCAGAGACTAAATTGATCTCAGTTCACGCTGAACTCGGAAATTTTTGTTGTATAAACGCTAATCTGAGATCAATTCGCACTGAACTCGGAAATTTTTGTTGTATAAACGCTAATCTGAGATCAATTCGCACTGAACTTGGATCAATTTTGACTGGAGAAATTTCTGCGATCAAACTAGCTGATCTCAGTTCAAGGGGCTGTTTTCGTATTTGAGACATAAGATTAGCTCATTATAAACATAATATTAGGCCTACCTATGTGGTTACGATAAATATAAAGAAAATACACAATAGACAACTTCATACATTTCTAGCTATAACGCAGTTGTGCGTATATATGCTATGTTTTAGGCTCCTTATAATACAGTGTAACATAATTCTACAGCATAACCTGTACGTTATTATTATGTTGCACTAATTACTATAATACGAAAATAACCCTTGCACCACAATTGCAACTAATACGATATTATCAATCTTCGCCATTTCATGCAGCTCCCTAACCTTAAACACAGGAATTCTCGCTTAACACCTCAATGTTCACTCGATGGTGTAGTGGTAAAATGAATGCTTATCATGCTAGCGGTCCCGTGTTTGAATCTCCGTATGTCCAGTTTTTTTTTTTGTAGGAATAGGTAGGTAGGGTAAAGGAGAAAAGAGATTGAATAGTAGAAAGGGGAAAAAATAAACATTTTCCAAATTTTCAACGCTGCTAAACGAGAAACATAGGAGACTATGGTGGAACTACTAGGAAATCTCAAGTGGGAGGATCCTGTTTTTTTAATTTTCCCCAAATTCTTTCTTTATGTGACCTATTAACTCTTTCAGAACTGATATTTTACATGTAATAAGGCAGTCATGAGGTAAAAACTTCAGTGGGCTATTAAGTTTAAAATCCATAGAGAAAAGTTCAGTGGAATAGGCTACCTGGTTTCCATGAATGACAAACATAACAGATGAACAAAAATTCCTTAAGTTTTACATCTCCGCTCTTATACAATTCATGAGACGAAGCATTTATACGTCCTTAGCCGTGAAAATGTTAAGCCTATTTATAATGCCAGGAATGAAATTACAAGAACATTTTTCATCGCATTTTGCTCTTGCACGGGTATTATTGCATCCGTCTTTTTGTATTCTATAACATCTTTATATTTTCCCAAGACAATTTCAATTAGGAACGATCCTTTTTCTGCTAATTTCGATCATATTTCCCCTTCCTTTCGCATAACACAGTCAGCATACGGAGGAAAACAAAATAACAATGCTCTCGTCTCGCAATACTCATCTGTTTCTGCGATGTTGCCAAGTGCTCCTGTATGAACTAGGATCAAAATTGAACTTCAATTTCTTGATCTTAGATCAGTGTTATACAATACGATTCGAGCCTGAACTCAGATCATTTTCTGAACTTAGATCATAATTGATCTCCAGTCAGTGATGTTTATACAATCGGCCCTTAAAGTCACAGATTCTGTATTAAAAAATGTCACTTGTACTAGTTTTTAAAACATAATTATTACAATGTAATTTTAATTACTTATAATTTATTATTTATACTTTAATTTTATACATAATTTTAGTTATGGTTTTAAAAAAAACAAGAAGTAATAATTTAATTTAAAACAAATTTCAATATAGTTCCAGTTACTCATCTTCATTTTTAGCAATATTTGAAACACTTTCTATAATTGTATTGGCAACATTTTCTAGGTTTTGTTCAAATCGATTTCCTAGTTCATCAATTTTCTCAATGATCTCTCTCTTCACAGCAGCAAGTTCACTCTGGAAGAATTCCTGTAGATTTACCGGTTCCCGTAAATTTATCGGTTCCTGTAAATTCATTAGTTCCTGTAAATAGTGAGGTCTTTGCAAGTTTCTTTTGTAATCATTAATCACAAATAATTAATTTATCAGTTTTATTAAATAAGAGCACAGCAAGTATTTCTTGAAGTTTAAGCAATCCTGGAGCTGCGTGTCATCACAACACAGCAGTGTTAAGTACAGTGAGTCCCACGCAAGAGTTGAAAAATGATGCGGGTTTCTGCGTCGCGGCCGGCACAGCTCTAACTCCTGATCGGATGAAATATCTATGCTAATAAAGCCGTGATCGGTGAAATGGTTCAGGTTCTTACAAGTACAGTTAAAATTTCAATGTAAATAACCACGTACCTCATCATCCTCCTCTTGCATCCACACAACACTGGCACCTTTTTAGGAAACTTTCTTTCACGCCCATAAGTTCAGCTTCCGAGATAGAGTTAATTGACCTAGACACCTTAATTTTCAAGTTTCCCAATAAATAATATTCACATGCTGTTAGAAGAACTTAAAGACTGTATCACATAGGCCTATCACAAGAGAAATTAACTCTGCCTCGGAAGTTGAACTTATGCGCATGAAAGAAAATTTCCTAAAAAGGCACCAGTATTGTGTGGATGCAAGAGGAGGACATTTCCAACATCTCTTGTGATGAGGTACATGGTTATTTTCATTGTAATTTTAACTGTAAATGTGAGAACCTGAATCATTACACTGATTGCGGCTTTATTTGCATAGATATTTCACCCGATCGCTCAGGAGTTGGAGCTGTGCCCGCCACGATGCAGAAACCCATGTCATTGGCTAATTCTTGCGTGGGATTCATTGTACCATGATTTTCAATGGATGGTGCGATACATCGCCTAAAATATTTATCTCCAGATGGCAACACAATTAAAGGAAAAGTAAACTAAAAATTCAGTATCATTTTCTTCATAAGGATTGAAAAAAAAAAATGTTTTTAAGAAATGATATTCACTGTTAGAAATGTTTTACACCTTCACATTTAATCACAAAATGAATATGTTTATTGTAACGTGGAGGGCGCGTGACGTCACACTTGACGAATGCTTGACTCAGTCCCGCCCGGTGAAAGACAGTTCACAGCATTTTGTCTACTTACAGTTTTTTATTGAGTATCTGTTCAAACAATGGTTTATTGTTGTGTTGTGGGGAGTACAAACTCATCGTCGAAGAGTGATATCACACTAAAAATATCTTTCCATCGATTTCCCAACAGAGATAAGTCACCCGAACGTTATAAGCAATGGCTGATAAAAATAAAAAGAGAAAAATTTGTTCCTAGTAAATACAGTACGGTTTGTTCACAACATTTTGAAGAAAATGATACCGAGCTTTCGGTACAGTTACAAAAACAGTTAACTGGAGAAACCCCACAATCTGTTTAAAAAAGAAGTGCTGTGCCATCACTTTTTTGCATGGGAAATCTGAAACACCGCCAATGAAGAAAAGAAAATAGTCGTACTTGAGGAAGAAGGAAATGAGAGATTTGTTGCAAGATTCGAACAGTAATCCATCAGTATCCGGGAATGGACAAATCATGAATGTGGAATCTAGTATTTATGACGAAAATTCAGTTTCTAACAGAGTAAGCGTTCAGTGTGATCTAAGAAATGAAACTTATGACAATGTTCGCACAGATTAATTGAATGTTTCTTTTAGAAATTGTGATTTACATAGCTCTTTTAGTATTTCAGACATTTCTACTACCTCAAAAGATGATTCTGAATCTGAAAGTGACTCTGTTCATATCTTGAAAAATATTTTGTTTTTGAACTGTATTAGCTCTAAGTATTAACTGATAACGATTGGCAACAAGTGTATCTTTATTTACAATAACACTATCGAATGAGGCATGTTGTGTTATACAGCCTATAACACCCTTCTGTTACAAATTCCTTCACAGTCCCAACAACACACATTTTCATGGTTTATTTTCATTTGTAAACACAGCCCACACTTCCACCATTCCGTATTTTCTTTTCTTCCTTGCAATAATTCCTTGTTATTTTCTTTTTGTGTGAAATTAATTTGTGAATACCGAGGTTCGTCCTTATAAGGTAACATTACAGACATCTCTATCAACAACTAATACAAACTAATACTTTGTGGTGTATGTAGTTACAGCACGTGCGAGCATTACAGCAGCTGTAGGACACCTGAAGAACATAATTTACAAAAAGTGACATGTGTAATAAATGGTATGAAGTGTTCTTTTGAACAGTCCACTAATAATGTGGAGATGTATTTTTTCATGCTTAAATAACATGTGTAAAATGGGTCACTGTTTCTGCCGCACCTGTGAAATCAGCAGTGATGGGAAGTAATTGAGTAAAAGTAATCGGATTACAGTAACGATTCCTATTTTGGTCCCAGTTACTTGTAATTGTTACTTTTAAAAAATGTAATTTTTACTGGTAATTTACTTCTGGAAATAAAATTGTAATTGTTACTTTTGAGTAATCGTTACATTTTAGTAATCGAAAAGTATCGAATTGAGAATTTGGCAATGTTGCTTTTTTCTACTCGCTGGCAGTCGGTGCAGCGGTGGTGAACTTTGCGTTCTTTTTAAAGCGAACGTAAAGCGCTCTACAGCTGTTGCAGCATCGCTGTATGGTTGCTGCAGCGGTGGTGAAGCAAAGTCAGATCTGGCTTTACAGGTTTTGCTGCATGGGCTATCAGCTGTTCTTTTTTACACTTTAGTTTGCTGCGGCGAAACTGTAGCGATTTAAAGCAGTGACGCGACATTCGACATGGCAAGTCAGCATTTCTGCGGAAAAACGTGGCAACGCGACATCAGCTGAGATGAGCGGAAGTCGAAAATATTTTGTGTGTGTTTGTGTGTTTTTTTTCAATGGCGACCACAGTCAGAGCAATTTACGGTGAGCGATGCTATATTTAATTAGATTTATGTATGGTTTCCATTTATTTCAAGACGTGTTCAAGAAATTAAAATTGCTGTTCTCAGTCTATAAAATTTATTTATATCCCTTTCTTTGAAAAGAAGGTTATGTGTTCCACATTATAAAACTAAGCTCAAACTAACCTCAATTTCAAAGTTAATTACCGAGCATTAGAGGCTCTGTTGAAAATACTGCTTCTGGCATTGAAAATTCATTTATGCTGTATGAGGACCAGTGATTTACAACAAGGTGACATTCACATATAATTCTGATAGTAGGATTCTGGATCCCGGTATTTGTCTTTTTCTATTTTAATCAAATCTAATCTATTGTGATACTGCAATATTACGCCGCGTGTTGCGGGGTTTCACAATTGTAAATGTCACTTTATGGGTTTTGCAACATGAACTGTCATGGCCTTCTTTTTAACCCCAGTGAAGCTTAAGCGATTTACAGATTTGGTTTTGAAAAGAACGAAAAATGCACCCTATATTTGTTTTTTCTCAAAACTTTTTCAGTTAAAATGTTTTCAGTAAGCTCAACATTTCTTATTTAAGTATATTTTGAAATATGCTTCTCATTCTCAATTGCTATAGGCTCGTCGTCACAACTAATATCCGGGTTAGAGGTAATATTAACAAAACTTACTCAATGTGTATGGAAATATTGGTATTGATCTGTTTTATTTGTTTGGTCATTAATAATTTTAGACTTTGTAACGTCCCAAGCAACTTTATTAGCTGAATGGCCCAATAGTTTTTGCACTTGTGCCCCCCCCCAAAATAAAAAAAATTAGGTACTGGTACTGCCATTTTGTAAAGTAATTGTAATTGTAATTTTACTGATTACTTTTTGTGCCCCCCAAAAAAGAAGGAATTTTAGGTACTGCCATTTTGTAAAGTAATTGTAATTGTAAATGTAATTGTAATTTTACTGATCACTTTTTCAAAAAGTAATTTGTATTTGTAATTAAGTAAAATTTTTCTCAAGTAATTGTAATTCAACCCAATTACTATTTTTTTGTAATTTTCCCATCACTGGAAATCAGTTATGGTAGTTTGTACAATTAATAATAGCTTACCACTTTTTCATTATGACCAAAATACTTGTCCCAGTTATATCCATCTAGTTGCCTGGCTTCGCTGGAAAGCTGAAACATTAAGCAGTACTGTTAAGGGGAGGGACTGGTGAAATTTACAACTTTTGTATTGCTGTCCAATTGACCCCATTTTTGTTGTTTTGCACAGGTCACATTCAGTGACTTTAGCAAAGCCTCTGATTGTGTAGAACGTGCTGTACTTCTGAAAAAGTTAGCTTATTATGGTATTACTAATAATAGTTACAATACTTTTAAGTCTTTTCTTGAGAATCGTAAGCAGTTAGTGTGTAGGCCTATTGGTCAAGAGACCTAAACATTATGGAAATCAAATGTGGAGTTCCACAAGGATCAGTATTGGGACCACTGTTGTTTCTATTATTGGACAATGAATTGCCATAATTCTTAAATACTCACACAATATTGTATGCAGTTGATACTACTTTTGTTAATTGAAGTTCTAATTTTCATACTTTTCAAAATTTAACAGATATTAATACACTAACCCAAGCATCAATTTGGCTTTATGCCAATGGATTCCTGCTTAATAATAGTAAGACTCAAAAAATGTACTTTACATTAAAACATTTACTAGTAGAGCACATGCTAAATGTTAAATGTTAAATTTCTAGGTATTTTTGTTGATAATAATTTATCATGGAATCGCAAATTAAATATATTTCAACTAAACTTTTTTAGGATTATGTTACTGTTAAGAACTTGGAGAGAGCTATGACAGATCAGCATACTTTGCTTTCTTCCAAACCGCAATGTCCTTCAGAATTTTGTTATGGAGAAACAGTATTTACATAAAGAAATCTTTATGCTTCTGAAAAAAGTTGTAAGGTTAATCACAAATTCACATTTTCTAGACCATTGTAAACCATTATTTATAAAGCTACAGTGTATGACTACCATAAATATTTATAAATATTTATAATGTACTACAGTATGTCAAAAATAATATATCAGAACTACATCTTAGACAGGGCATTCACTCATACAACACAAGAAATAACAAAAGAATACGCAGATGGCACTGTTGTGATTTTCAGTGGTCATTCATGGGAAGTAGCATATAAATGTGCTAATACAGGCATGGAAATTGTAAAAAAAATGGTTCGATTCTAACCTTCTGCCACTAAACGTGGATAAATCAACATTGGTTCCTTTCTCATTAACATCTACTGGTCAGATAACATGGAAAAAATGTACAAATTTAAATTTAATAATACATAATTGTAATTTTGATGTGAATTGTAAATGCTTACCACTGAAAGAAACTGCCGTTGTGAAATATTTGGGTATTTTTATTATCAACACCTTAAATGGTCTCACCATGTTAACTACATCTGTAATAGACTATGCAGAACAATTCATAAATTTGTCATTTTAAGTCACTGTATGCCCATTACTATATTACGTTCCGTTTATCTAGCACTTTTCCAGTCCATTATCAAATATGGCATTCTCGCCTGGGGAGGATTAGCGAAAACTACCCTTAAGCCCCTCTGCCTTTTACAAAAAAGAATAATAAAAATATGTCTAAGAAAACACTTTGATTACCCAACTAGCCTAATATTTTCGGAATTTAATGTTTTCAGTTTGGAACAAATCTACAAATTTTCTATATTAAAATACACTCTTCCAGTGATCATGTCAACAAAACTAGACAAAATAATAATTTACTCCTATTAGAACCCAAATGTCTCACGTCGGCAGGATTAAAGTATAGCATTAATTTTGGACCATGCTTCTATAACTCATTTATCAGAAAATATCCTGATCTCTCAGCATACTCCACTGTGAAATTTAATAGATATGTAAAGAATTTTTTGTAATTTTTTAGCTTTTACGTAATTTTTGTTTCACTCTTTTTATGTATTTACGTTTAATATTTTTTACTTTCTTTTTTAGTTAATCACATTATACACTCATATTTCTTTGTCTCTCCTCTTTCTTCCCTTTGATATTTTTGAAGCTGTGCCCGAGCACAAGCAGTCTTGCTCATTTGGGTGTATTACTAAATGTTAATACTTCTTGTGCAGATATAGCCTACATTTCTTTTCCTCTTTTGAAATAGTAGTTGTAGTTACTTTTGAAATTTGAAAATTCTTTTATTTTATTTTTATAAATATGTATTTGTATTTGTTTAAATATGATAAAATAATAAATAAATAAATTAAATAGACATACGTTATCAAAGGTTAGGTAAATCATTAAAGAGTTATGAAAGATTAGGAGTAAGAGTCAGGGCCGGATTTAAGAGTATGCCGCCTATAGTCTAAGTCCATTTGCCGCCCCCTCTATAGTTCATATTTGCTTAATACATTTGTTTTATTCAACAAAAGGATAGAGTTCTTTCGTGTTTTCATCTTTTTTAAACATAAAGTTCATTTAGTTTAGAAAAAACTACAATTTTAATGGTTTACATAATATTTTTTTCTGTTAATGACCAGGTTTATTGGAGTAATAAATTACATAATCAAATTAATTATCTACTTTTTTTTTACTTACTTCTTTTAAGATCCGTTAAAAATGAAATGGGTTTCGAAATTAATTAATTAATTTGTTCTTGAAGATCAGTGATCACTATTTTAAACATATTTTTTATATTTTAATTCAATTAACATGTATTCTTAAATTCGTACGGAAAATATTATTAAAGTCTGAAATACTTCATTTTTAACTTTTGAATAAATTGCCAAACTGCCGCCCCTGAAAATTTGCTGCTCTAGGCTGCAGCCTACTTAGCCTATTTAGAAATACGGCCCTGGTAAGAGTGTACAATCAGTTGCCATTAAAGTTAACTGATTTACCTGCAGACATGTTTAAAAACAAGATGACAGTGCTAAGAAAACATTGTTGTCGGTGTATTACATTAGATATTGCAGGCTTCCATAAAGGAAAATAAGTTACATGTATCTATTTATCTGAATACTGTGAAGCAGAATCTAGACATGGATGAAATGTAGGAAGCTTTCAGTTTTCTTCCCTTCTGTTGATGTGCATATGGATTCCACCATTACAAACTTTGACAAGGCATCCTACAACGAGAGACGATCCCATTGGCACAGCAAACTCAAGAGGCCCCTCCAATATAAAATAAATCCACAGAAAGAATGAAATAAATGATGCCACAACAGCTTTATGACGTCAAAGCAAGAGTAAAAGCAACCACTGAAGAAGTTTCCCGCAACTGGGAACAAAATGTCTGCCAAAACATACACCTTTGAACATGGCCTTAATCCCAGATAATGTGTAGCATTCAAGATTCCAGCTGTGATAAACTCAGATAGATGAAAAGCAATGATATTTTTATGTAACTTTTCCATTCATACACCGCATGTTTGATACTGACAAATAATGTTTAGCAATTGCTCGGATATAGACCAATCACAATCGTTTACCTTATAATAATATAATATAACTTCTTTAGGAATTGAATTAATGTAAATGTGTATTGATTAAAAATACAATTTTGATTTGGTGTAAGCCAGTTTGTGTTCTTTTATAGCGTTCTGATGCTGATGCATTCCATCTTGTGGTAACGCACTATTGGTACCATTGGGAACTGAAATGAATTCATTGAATCGATGCATGGACTTTTCAATTATTTAGTATGCTGTGTATAAAATATTACCACCTATTCCCTCGTATAAAATCTTTTTGTTAAAAAATCAGCTCATAGCTTTGTCAAAATTAAAATTTATATTTGTCAATATTATAAAACATAGTTAAAATTTATGTCTGTCAATTTTATAAAATAAATTTTCGTGTATTGGACAATATATTTCGGCTATTCAGCCATCTTCAGGTCCTAAAAAAGTTATAAAATATATTAGTTGATTGTTAATTAATTGTGTGTATACAATCTTGTGTACAAAGTTTTTGACATACCTTTTCTTTCAGCAGGTGATCTTACACTGTTGATTAATACATTACAACTGATTATGTGGTGTGTACATTACATGGAGCTTTTATTGGCCAGTAGGGAGAGAGTTCAAAAATGCGATAATGTTCCTGTATGTTTTCATTGATGATTCCTTTATTTTTGTTGATATATATGTGATACGATTCTATTGTGTTTAATTTCCTTCCTTTGTCAATTGATTTGATTACTGACATTATATTTTCTATAGTATTCAGATTATGATTATGTTCTATTAAATGTTTCGCGAAATTCGATTTGTTACGGTTATATTTGAAGTCTGTTGCATGTTCATTAAATCGCGTTTTGAATTTTCTCCCTGTCTGACCTACATAGAATTGATTACAATCTTTACATGTCAATTTGTATACACCACTCTTGTCATATTTATTTACATTTTCTTTTGTTGTATTGTACAATTTATTTTTAAGATTATTGCTAGTTTTGAGACTTATTTTAATGTTTTCTCTCTTTATGAGGACATTGGTTATTCTGTATAGATTTTTGTCAGTATAGTTAAAACAAATAAATTTGTTTTTTCTATTGTTTTCTGCTGGTGTTAGGTTAGTTTGAAATGATTTGTTGGTCTTGGCTTTGTGTTTATGTTTGTTGATTAATTTGTTTATCAGCTGTTTGTTGATAACAATGGTTTATAGCTATTTTTTGGATAATAGTCAATAGTCAATTCTAACATAAGTTAGCGGCCTTCCACAGTATGATTCACCGACTTCTATCAACTTCTATCTATCAAGTTTGGTGATAAGAAGACCTGAGCACTACTGGAATAAGATTTTTTGATCTTAAAGGAAATGCGTGAAACTGTGGCCTTGTTTATACCACAGGCTATGGAAGTGTAGTTCTTCTACGGAACACTTTTAAAAAACCTTTTTATACTTCTCAAAGGAATGATGCAAAAAAGTGTTAATGCAGGAAGTGCAAAAGGTGTAATGCTATATATTGCAAAAATTAATACGTTTAATATTGAGATTTCAAGGTTGACAAAGAAACAAGTACATGTACCATTTAGAAATTAATGTGCAATCTCACGTTAATTAGATTTGGGATTTTACCCAGTGGCTTAGGTGGTGCGCGGTGCGGAAAATTTCTTGTCACCCCCCCCCCCCCCCATTTAAATTATTAAAGTATGGAACAGTTTGAGCTGAGTAATGGAAAAGTTAAGAGAAACACTGAGTCTCTGGCTTTAAAACATGAACTGTATTGACCTGCCATCTAGTTGCTAAGGTAGGAATCCTGCAGTAGTTGCGTGTGTTCTCGACAGATGGCGGGAGCTGTCTCTTCCTTCTCTGTATGCAGTCTCATGCTAATGGCGGCTTTCCTACATCAGTTTTACATAGCAAAAATATGTAAACAGACTCTTATATAGCTGTTTCATCGTTCATCATTACTTAAAATATTTTTCTTGTGTAATTTTTGGCGAATTTCTCCCTTTATTGTACTAGTTTTGTGGCTGTTTGGTGTGCATGTATGTTTGGGGTTTGAGATTATCTTTGTCTAAACTGGTTAGCCATGTCGTCTGCAAGAAACCTTCCTCTGGTGAGGAAAGGCCGGGTGTTTTTCTATCTTATGCAGGTCTTTGATCTTGGAAAGAGGTGAGAATTAGTAGTTCATGATATCTTCTTTAATTTGAGCTAATTAGTTTTGGTTTTCTTACCCCTTGTAATTCAATATGTAGGTCACTAAAATAGTGTGGGTTCAGTTTAGTGGAATTCTTGTTTCCTTCCCCTTTTAGTCATGTAATCCATCCTGGGGCGTTCTTAATAGTTTATTTCTCCCCTGTAATTCGAGTTGCCTTTGTGCATATTATTTTGGCTTCCCTGTTTCCTTTTAATTTCATGCTATAATATGTAACACGGCTTCGTAAGTTTGCCTGCCAGCCATTTGTAGTTTTCAGTTATCATTTCATGATGTACCGGTAATGATATAAAGTATTATTCCAAGTTTTGGTACTTTATTTCCCTTGTTTGTTTTGTAAATTTTATCTGGGGGAATTTTCCTTTCAGTTTCATTTGTGCCCTCCTTGTCCCGTTTATTCTTTAGCTCTTTCCAAGTATCTGTGTAATTATTCTCCTGCTGTAATGTAGTTTGTTTTGGCAACCAGTTTGTATCCGTTAACATCCCAATTTGGTGGCGGAATGTTAATGTATTTTATATTTTAAACAAAATGAATTAGTGCCACCTACAGTAGGTTAAGTATTACCTGTTTTAATTATTACCTGTAAAAGAAATGTATTTACAATTTTAATGGTTTTAATTAATAGATGTCAGATAAAGTAATGAAATACATATTAATGTTTAGTATCATTCGGATTTTAAATTAAGTGACATCTTGGAAGGAAATTAACAAAGCCTAAACTACTACTATTTGTAAATTTAGTTTAATAATTATTTTAATGTGCTTCCTGTTTTTTATTTTTAAAGTAAGCATCTATATTTATCCAAGTATAAATATAGATGTTTCAGATTGCACCGTCCCGTCCTGGGGTATCCTTCCTTGTTAATACCTTTGGGTGGGCCCAGTGAACAACACTTTGAATTGTGGGAGGGTTTCTCCATTTAGGCTGCACGCTTTAACAAGAAGAGAGGTGAAGGAGCTGTCTACCGGTGAAGAGCTAAGGGTACCAACCGAAACAACTTCTTCTGACCCAATTAAGGTAACAAATTTAATAAGTGTGGGTTTAGTTAATTTTATGGGGTGACGGTGGTGCAATCTTTTGTTAGCAGAGCTATTGGTTAGTTAAGAACCATTCTCTGTTGTGCATTAGCTGTGGTTCTCATCAAGATCCACGTTTTTGTTTAAAGTAGCAATTATACTTTAAGTTGAATTAATTTTTCATAGTTGGTGGCAGATTTTCTGTTTTCACCTGTAAAAATAAGCATAGAAGGAAAAAAAACCTTTTTGTTTAGAAGCATTCTGTGTATATATATATTTATAATTATATATTTATTATTATGAATTTCATTTGTCTGTAGTTTATTGTATTTATTCAGTGCGTTAGTTTGTCTCTTTGCTAAAGTTTGTGAAAAGTTGTGTTGCATGTAACTGATACCATGGAGCGCAACAATATTGAGCCTCAGTATCTGCTGAAAAAGGATTTACTGTATGAACTCGGGATAAGAGGCATACCAGTAAACCAAAAGGAAATGGCGACCGTGCTGAAAGAGAAATTGACACAGAACTGGGGCAATAAAGTCGATCTACATTTGATCGGTGAGTTGAATGTTGAAAGTCATTTAGAATATATACAAGAACGCGTGGAAACTCTGCAAAGCATGCTTGAGTCACCGGCCGGGACTCTTTTGCAGTGTGTCAGATTACAAAAGCGTATCTTGCATGTTCATGACAGACTTACTGATCTGGCACATTTAGTGCATGATACCCCTAACCAAGCAATTTGGGAGGAACTTAAAGTTAATTCTAAGGACATGTTGGACAAAGTAATGAGTTGGAGTGAGGAATTAAATAAGCGGTCTTCTTTGGGGGAAGCGGTCGCCGGACGCGACCCTCCTGGAGAAGCAGGTCAAAGTGACCAAGTAGTTCAGTCTGCCCCTTCCTTGTTAGGAGAAGCCACACCTAGTGCATTCAACAAGGAATCGGTCTGTATGAATTTCTTCCCAAAACATGACAACCCTAATTATGACTCCTCGATTATTGACAATGATGCTGCACACTCCCTTATTCAGTTTAATATAATTAACGGGCCCGAGTATCTAATAGCAAGATGGCGAGTTTAGCTTTTAACTAACTAGTGACTTTCAGGTGAGTTGGCCGCTCCACTTGGAATGGCAAAATAAGTTTATTCTGTTTTGTGTTAAAGTAGAGTGTAGTAAAGGTGGGAGTTATGATGCCAAGGGTGTTGCAAGGTTTGTAGTTGTACGTTCCTAGATGATAAAAGGTGCTTCGTAGGACTGTTCATGTAAATAAGTTTAACCAAGCAGTTGTTGTAAGTAATGTTTATGTGGCTGGTGCTCAATCAGATCGTTTCTGACCGGAGTGTCGGTCAACAGAAATGACAAAAATGTGTAGGAAGTCTTAGGCAGTGTAAATCTGTTGACTGAGGGGCGACCCATCTAAGAGCTCGAGGTGGGTTGGTGTGTGTGTACTGGGTGCCAATTGTTGACCTGATCTGAGTTGTGGGGAAGACTTCTATTATCGACTTGGGACTTGGTTAGCCTCTGGAGGAGTGCACACCTCCAGTGCGTTGACCGACTACTTGGGACTACCGGACTGTTCTATACGGACTATCTGACTATCGACTTGACTTTTCCCGCAAGGACTTTTCTATATTTTTTTTGGTGGCCTGGTATTTCTACACAAAGTTCCCCTGCAGTCATCTCTTCTGAAAGTTCAAGTTTAGGCCGGACCTTAAAATGATGTTAAGTGTAGGAGTAGTAGAGTAAAAGAAGCAAATAATATTAACAGAATCTATAAATTTGGTTGGGAAAGTGTTAAATAGTCCTCAGATGCGGCCCGTATCTGGTGGAAAAATTCTTAACTCCTGTGACTGTCCAAGTAAAACAGGTGGGAACAAACAAGACGCTGAAAGCGCATGTTTCCCTCTGTAAAAAACCTTAGTATCCAAGTTCGAATATCTCCCATGCTTGCTGAAGCCAGTTAGTGCATGTATCATGAGAAAGGTTTTCTTCTGTTGGTCGTCCGATTCGACATGGATGAAGTGAGCATCTCATGAATGCCTCTGGGGCAGATGTAAAATAAGGTCCTGGGCGCGGCGTTCCCCTAGGTTTTCTCCTCCAAGCTGAAGGAATCGCAGGACGAGCGGGATTCAAACTAGATAAATGTTCTGCTGTCTTCGTAAGTAAATGACAATGCTAAGAATTATATGGGGACTCCCTAAGAAATATTTCCACAAAGAGATAAACAGTTAATAAGTAATGTTGTTTCATTACTAATTTTAATGTAAATACACTTTCAATAAATGTAGTTAGGTTTGTCATTAAATCTGTTATTAGTTTACTGTTGATTGTTAAACAATGAATTATTTTTAATGCTTAAATGAAATAAGGGTTAACTAAAATAGAATTTGTAATATGTTAATGTTATAATGTATGAATTATGGGTTATGTGTGTATGTAGTATAAAATTTTAATTAACTCTCAGCCATTGTAACGGCTGATTCAAATTTTAAAATTTATTTGTATTATGTAAAACACCTTCGTCGTAAATACATAGAAGACTGGGATTGGGAGTAGATTTGCCTTCTTGAAGAAAATTTTTCTGCCGCAGTATTATGATGTTTCAGAAGCAGCTGTCTGGGAGAGATGTGACCTCTGATCTGTGGCCGGGAGCATTGACCTGTGGCACAGCTGTTGCTTACTGACTTGCAGTATCTGTTTTGCTGGAACCTGGCCAATTCCTCCAATAGCTATCTGCAATACCTTCCATGATGGACTGAGCGTGAAGCTGTCCGCTGCATCAATTTAGCAAGCTGTGTGTGTCGTGTGCAATACTACTACTAAAGGTTTGGACAATGGACTTGCCATTCCATGAATCAGGTATGACGACACATATCCTTTGGTCATTCACGCAACACGTATCAAAAGTGCTCCCGGACCTGAAACATTTACCTTCCTATTCATGTCACACTCTCTTTCCTTCAATTTGTTGGAATATATTTGGAAAAATATTCCAAGACAGGGCGGGGGAGTGATGAGCTGAGTAATGGAAAAGTTAAGAGAAACACTGAGTCTCTGGCTTTAAAACATGAACTGTATTGACCTGCCATCTAGTTGCTAAGGTAGGAATCCTGCAGTAGTTGCGTGTGTTCTCGACAGATGGCGGGAGCTGTCTCTTCCTTCTCTGTATGCAGTCTCATGCTAATGGCGGCTTTCCTACATCAGTTTTACATAGCAAAAATATGTAAACAGACTCTTATATAGCTGTTTCATCGTTCATCATTACTTAAAATATTTTTCTTGTGTAATTTTTGGCGAATTTCTCCCTTTATTGTACTAGTTTTGTGGCTGTTTGGTGTGCATGTATGTTTGGGGTTTGAGATTATCTTTGTCTAAACTGGTTAGCCATGTCGTCTGCAAGAAACCTTCCTCTGGTGAGGAAAGGCCGGGTGTTTTTCTATCTTATGCAGGTCTTTGATCTTGGAAAGAGGTGAGAATTAGTAGTTCATGATATCTTCTTTAATTTGAGCTAATTAGTTTTGGTTTTCTTACCCCTTGTAATTCAATATGTAGGTCACTAAAATAGTGTGGGTTCAGTTTAGTGGAATTCTTGTTTCCTTCCCCTTTTAGTCATGTAATCCATCCTGGGGCGTTCTTAATAGTTTATTTCTCCCCTGTAATTCGAGTTGCCTTTGTGCATATTATTTTGGCTTCCCTGTTTCCTTTTAATTTCATGCTATAATATGTAACACGGCTTCGTAAGTTTGCCTGCCAGCCATTTGTAGTTTTCAGTTATCATTTCATGATGTACCGGTAATGATATAAAGTATTATTCCAAGTTTTGGTACTTTATTTCCCTTGTTTGTTTTGTAAATTTTATCTGGGGGAATTTTCCTTTCAGTTTCATTTGTGCCCTCCTTGTCCCGTTTATTCTTTAGCTCTTTCCAAGTATCTGTGTAATTATTCTCCTGCTGTAATGTAGTTTGTTTTGGCAACCAGTTTGTATCCGTTAACATCCCAATTTGGTGGCGGAATGTTAATGTATTTTATATTTTAAACAAAATGAATTAGTGCCACCTACAGTAGGTTAAGTATTACCTGTTTTAATTATTACCTGTAAAAGAAATGTATTTACAATTTTAATGGTTTTAATTAATAGATGTCAGATAAAGTAATGAAATACATATTAATGTTTAGTATCATTCGGATTTTAAATTAAGTGACATCTTGGAAGGAAATTAACAAAGCCTAAACTACTACTATTTGTAAATTTAGTTTAATAATTATTTTAATGTGCTTCCTGTTTTTTATTTTTAAAGTAAGCATCTATATTTATCCAAGTATAAATATAGATGTTTCAGATTGCACCGTCCCGTCCTGGGGTATCCTTCCTTGTTAATACCTTTGGGTGGGCCCAGTGAACAACACTTTGAATTGTGGGAGGGTTTCTCCATTTAGGCTGCACGCTTTAACAAGAAGAGAGGTGAAGGAGCTGTCTACCGGTGAAGAGCTAAGGGTACCAACCGAAACAACTTCTTCTGACCCAATTAAGGTAACAAATTTAATAAGTGTGGGTTTAGTTAATTTTATGGGGTGACGGTGGTGCAAGTTCCAAGTGTTATTTTTTGGATAGTCAAAGGTAATCCCACGAGAGTTTAAGAGTTTATCGATAGATGCAGCTGCAATGAATTTATCTGATGTAACTCGTAAACTCAACGGATTGCGCAACTTTAGTAACAATTACTTTGTTATATAAAAACAAAACTATGCTCCGAAATCATGGTATACTATGAATCAACCATCTATTAATCGATTCGAGTTACCATGTTGTGACCAGTGTTACCAATGGTGAATATAAGACACAGTTAACCTAATTCATCCAATTTTGTTAGGATTAAGGAAAGACATACATATCAAGCATATTATGCTGTACATTGTACATTGTACTGTTAAACGACAATAAATATTATTATTATTATTATTATTATTATTATTATTATTATTAATCTAAAGTACGTTATAGACAGACAGATATATATATATATATATATATATATATATATATATATATATATATATAAACTATTCAAAACAACTAACACAGTTGCAATAGATAGAGTACTCAAGGTAGAAAGGAGAATAGTAAGAACCTGTTTAAACAAAAATTACCAAGTAAATGGAGTGTGGAAACTAGCTTCTAATGAAACACTATATAAAGAAATAGAACCAGTGACAAGTACAATGAAGAAAAAACGAATATCATTTTTGGGACATATTTTACGGACACCAGAAAATAGAATTATCAGAAAAATAATAGAAAAATTATGGAAGAGTAAGAGTAAGAAAAATATAAGATGGATTACTGAACTTAAGGAAGATATGGCAGAGCTACATATTACAGTAGAGGATTTAATATACAAGACAGATACACTCAAGATATTGAAAGACAAACACACTACACTACAGATGAAAATCAACAAACAGAGAATAGGAAGAGTAGTTCCAGAAGCAGAAAGAAAATTGCGGTCAGAAAGGATGAAGAAGTACTGGGCTGACAAAAAGAAGAAAAACCTCAACCAGAAACCTGACTAAAGTGGTCCTATGAAGGCCAAAAAATTAAAATAAATATATATATATATATATATATAGTTTTCGTGAGCGACAGACTGTATGTGTTACCGTTAATAAAGCGAACATCTAGGCCAAAATACACTCCCGAATTTGTGCAAACTTTTATTTTTTGAGTGATTTTGTTATATTTTTATATTTTGTTTTCCAAGCGAAATCTCGAATTTTGGAAAGATGAATTTTGATAAAAGCAAAACATTTTGTATTTATGTCAGATACCTTTCAAGATGTGAACCGAAGATGGGAGACAAGTTTGGCTTATTTTTATATAAAGAAAGTTTTATCGAAAAGGGCTCTAACGATTTTCTTTAAATTTTGCACGTGGGTTGCTTATAGAGCTAACACTTTTATTTGAAACAATTTTTCGAAATAATTCTCTGAAGGGTAGTTATACGCCACCCACTCTGAATATTCTTTGCAATCCGGCCTCTTGTAACGGAAATCGTACGAAAACAAAATTTGGTATTTGGGTTAGGTACCTTTTCGGGATGTGACACGAAGATTGACGACAACTTTCTCTTATTTTTAAGGGGAGGCTAACTTTTATTTGGGCAGAGGAAGTTATGTGAATTATACATCATTTTTATAGGTTGGTCCTAATAAATTTCATAAACAAGTAATGTAACTATTTTACGGAACTGTACTATTAATAATCTATTCTCAAATATGCGCACATCCCAGTTCAAATTCTAGAATGAAGGAGACTTCGGAGTCAACTCACATTCGAAGTTTATTTTCGTCAAAGTCACGGCTGCCGCAGCGGGTAGAATTGGTTGCGGCTCGTTGAAGTCTTATTTAAATTAATAAAACTGCAGAGACAAGCATCGACAGAAATAAACACCCCTCCCCTAACCATAATATTATTGTTCGTATCAACACAGCGGCCAGTTCAGCCGTGTTTTATTACCTTTGTTGACAGAATTTAAAACTAAAAGAAGTTTCAATACGCATGTTGACTTGTAGAAAGTTGTTAAGCTTATTTAATTTTTTAAAATATTAATATTATTTTCTTTAAATTCCCTAGAACGATTTTTTACTTACAAAGATACATTTTTATTTTGTCACCCCCGGGTGAAGGCACCCGGGGCGGCCCGCACCCCCCGCAGCCCCCTTCCTACGCCACTGATTTTACCAAATGTTTCATATAACATTCTCCTTGTAGCATCAAACATATTAAATGAATACATATTTTATTGCTGTGACTATTCAATAGATTTAGATGGTATTCTAAGTTGAGACAGAGTGTCCAAGCTCATTTGCCAATTGAACACATGTTCCGACATATGAATCAATAGAATTTCTGACTTTTCTTGCAAAGAAATATATCTTCTATTTTTTCTTCACATCCAAGATACCACAAAAAATATGCAACACAAAAACACCGGTGTTGCTTCAAATCATGATGGTGATGATTAATTATGTCCTATGAATAACTAGGCAAAAGAGTACTTTATGCCGTACACTGGTCCCCCTACCACTCGCTGCCCGCCTGATCGGCCCACTTCCCCTATCTTCTCCTACACACCTGCTACCACCCACCACCTGCACCTATGCACCCGCCGGCCACTCGGTAATGCAGCTCACTGTGTTCTATTGAGCGAAAGTTGCATTGAATACAATTGCAATCATCAGAGCCTCTTGAGCACTACTCAGGACCCGCCACGTGATGGTAAAGGTTGATTTGGGAAGGAGAGGTTGTACCTAGGTATAAGGCACGTCACTTCCCCTTGGGTCCCTTGCACCAAACATAATACTTCACAATTATAAAAAACACCTTATATATGCCAACAGAACATTTCACAATTGAAGAGTGTAACCCAAATAGCTGCTAAGTGCCATTTTTGTAAAAAAATAGTTTTTGCATCAAAACCCATTTATATGTCATTGCCAATTGACCCTATGTGCCACAGTGTTTAGTTTAGTTCACACATTGATCACAAGATGGAAGCTCTGCTATGTCCCTCTTTTATCTACCCAGAAGTCTGCTAAGTACCAACAGCTGATTATTTCAGAAATGGAGGGAAGTAGTTCAAGAGTTTTACATAATGAAAATAATGTTGAAATGGGGGAGAGATGAAGAAAGATTCAGGATATAGGTTAGATGTGCAGAAGGAAGAGGCTGTGCAAGGCATATGTCCCTGAAGAACTTCAAGATATTGTCAGATCTGCTTATCTTCACTATTATCTTCACTATACTTATCTTCACTATTGTATACTTGAAATAATACATTTTTCTGGAGTTTTTACCGAACAATTTTGGCTATTTTTCTTCATTTTTGGGTGAAAGGTATCATGTGATAAAAACTAATCATTGGGACAGTACTGTGCCACAATACACAATATATCATACTACAGTGAATGCCGATTAATGTAATCATGGATAATGTTACCAGTCGGGTAATATTATCACTTTTATGAATCCTTTACCGATTAATACTCATATAAAGAAAAAAATGCCGTTTACTGTGATAGAAGATTCGGTTATGTTATATTTTCCTTTTTGCGGATTTATTTCCAAGTACAATTTTATGTCATTCAAAATTTCGTTTTAAGGGTTTCATTTCTAACTCAATTGTATTGTATTGTACTGGAGGTAGCAATTCTGTTCCCAGCTCACAGGATGACCAGTTCGAGGGGGTGGCATTATCTAACTTTTTCTTTTAAGCAATAAAACACGTTTCACCCCACAGTTAAGCTGCAGCTTTTGATTTATGAAGATAGCAGTGCTGACATACAGCGATGACTAGTGTAAAATGAAATGACTTGAACAGACAGGTGTTAGATGCTTGGCTACGTGGTATTCACCACAGATAAGTATATACTTCCAAAAATACTCGGAACTGAGTATGGAATATTGGTTAATGGACTCCTAAAGGAAAGAGAAAACAATTAAAAACTTTGTTACTGGTTGAAAAAATAGTTGCTTACAGTCTATTACTGTATTAGCCTATAAGTGGTTCAGTGATTCACAGTTAATGTAATATTTCATGAATAAATATTTTTAATTCTGTTTTGTAGTATAGGCCTATTATCTTATATATGAATAAACTTTCATTTAATTCCTTCGGCTACTGTTATCAGTCGGTTAATATTATCAAATTAGCTGCATTCCGAAGTGATCACAATAAGCAGCGTGCACTGTATACCAAAATAAAGAAAAAATATAGAAAATAAAAACATATTGAAACCTTTATTAAAAAACAAATCAAATTAAATGGAGTAACAAATAATTTTTCAGTGTCAAAGGTTCATAAACTTTTGATCTATATGATTTTGAAAAAATCTGCACTTTTTTCTGCCCAATATTAAGGGAAAAATTTGTTGTCCCTGGACCATTCAACGCTCCCTGAAATTTCCTCAAGGAGGACTAATGATGCTGAATAATAAATTAATGAAATAAAAGGTTAAGTGTGAGAAATAAAGATTGAAATTATGATTTTGTGCCTTTTTTGTGTTTTGAAAAAATGCTCCTCAATTAACTGTCAACTTTGCAATGTTTCCCTCGTCAATTAAGAACTTAACATTGTCACGATAAGCGGACATGCAGACAGAATGTGTTTCACCGTCTCCAGGAAGAACACAATGTTTTGGCCTTAATTCTGTACATTTTGAAAATCTAATTTTTATACTGAATACGTATACTTAAACGTCTGAAATTTCTTTAAATATGATAACAATATTCTCTTCTGCATTCTAAACTTTTTGAAATTTTTCTTTCTTGGTTTTCCACAAATTGTATCATCGGTGTAAATTTTTTTTGTTTTAATTATGGAGGTGTCTAAAGATTTTTCACTTCTACCTTCTTGTGTTGAGAGAATTCCTCTTTCTGTAGCTACGTTTTTTGACACACTAATCATGAGAATAGATACATCACAGTGTCAAAATTTTGCAATAAATAGTTAAAACAAAACTTTTTAGTGTTTTTGTCATTAGTGCTCATTGCTAGCTTATTAACTAATTATGCTGGTGGCATTTGAGTTCACTTTTTTCAATATGGAAAATCTGTTTTATTTTATGAAATTTTTGTTGGTCATATTTCTTTCGTGATAATTATTTCTTCTTAATTGGTGTCTGTCCCATCTATACCAAACTTCCGTTCAAGTTATCTACATCTGTCAAAATCACCAAAAATCATAACAGAATGCAATATAAAAATATTACACTAAAGTAAGTTGAAACATACCACACCAGAACATGTGTCAAGAGTAAGGCATTAGGTCTACAATAGATATTACATATTTTTAGTGAGGTTAGTGAGGCCCGATGTCATACCGGCATTGGTTTCAATGGTCAAATAGCATGCCGCCACTGTAAATCAGTAGATCTTAAAATTTATTGATGTTAACATTCTTTTGTAGCAAAGAGTAGGTCCTATTATATTCTGTAATATATCCACTGGTACGCTTTTGCCGGTAGTCATTGCCAGAATAGAACCGTGTATTGCAAGATCTAAGATCGCTTATTCACTGCTGCAGCAAAGCGCTTTACGAGTGGTAAAAAAAAAAAAAGACAGAGAAAATGTATGACATGGCTGCGTATTTTTGTTCTTAACTTTCTGACTCTTCTGGGAAAGTGAACAAAAGCCAAACGATAAGGTCCTTTTGAAACATGCATTGTTCTAATAAATAGAACTCTCCTGTTTAACTTCCTGCAGTAATTACTGTAGTGTTAGTTTATGACCGCATCAATTGTGAGGTGTATGCACATGCATGTTTGGCAGAAAATTGACTGACTTTTGTTACTGCATATGTCAACTGAGGTAGCAGGCTTGTGGCAATATCTACTTACCACATAGTCCCCTTCTTTTTTATCCAATTCCTCCCTCATTTTTCTACAAATATCCACATAATCCTCTTCTTCTGACTCTGAAACCCAATAGCAGTATGTTAACTTCTGGTGATTGGTGGCTGCCTCTTATTAAAACATGAGCCTGACAATGTAAACATCATGGTTACTTTCATTCTGGTACACAATGGAGAGGGATCTTATTAATATATATATAATGGGTGGAAACGTCCCACTATAGTTCTAAGCCCAGAGGATAGGTGTGTGCTATAGGTGAATTCTAATATCCACAACTGATTAGATTGTTGAAAAAAGAAATTGTGATTTTATCATGAGATGCCTACAGGTCAAAACTAAACACTTTTCAGTTGAGAGGGATACCAAGTGCCAATTGAGTGACAGTCTCTGTAAGAATATGTATAGACTGTAAGAATATGTATAGACTAGAAGAAATAAGAAAACCACGAAAATGATGGCTTTTATAATGTGTTAATAGTAGTGTGGTGAAATAAAATAGCTGATTTTGTTGTTAACTTCTTTCTATTTTGATGCATATTTAGCAGTAGCAGTTCGAAAACCGCTGATGATGCACTAAAATAGTGCGAAACGGCCGTCCGGATTACCAAAGGTAAATCTAAGTTTGCTTGTCAAGTGAAAATTTAACAACTAACATATTTATTTTGTAGACTCTTAAAATGTTTACTCTTTTGTTTAGCCTGTAACATTAACTCTCAAATATAACAGTGAGAGCTTACAACCAAAATTATTATAAAAAAATGTTGAGTGACGAAAACATAATAATTATAGCATGCATTATAAATCTAGATTACTGTATGCATCCTATTCCAATTTGAAATTTAACATACGTTCTGTTCCCATGTGTCAGCCCTAACAGGCATTTCTAACAGAAGGGTCAAGCGTATTTCTCAAAATACAGAATCTGTTGAATACGTTAAACCAATTATTGCTGTAATCTATTGTAACAATTTATAACTTCTCGGCAGTCATAGAGAGTGCTATTAAGAGAATGAAAAAAGAATTACAAACCATTAAAAATTGCAATTATGAATCATGATGTCCATATTTCCCAATATTCATCCTGGAGGAGGCATATTTTGTTTGTATTTACATATTCCGTGAAATCAAAAACATTTTGTATATATAATTTACTTAATACAGATATTTCAAGCATCTATGAAACTAAATATAGCTCAGATAAGCTGTTTTGTAAGGTTTAGTACTACCAAAAAATAAGATTCTTATGCATTACACTTTGGACTTCAATGAAAACAGGAAAATTGTAAATTTTGTACTTCGGGTGGTATAAATTAATATTCATTACAGATTAGGAAACCTGTGTGAAGCGTTTGCACTTAAGCCCTTTTGACAGGTGCCCAAGAAAACTGGACAATTAGAGTAAACACAGAACAGCTCTGAACCTGAGCTGGAGCAGGCAGAATCACATGACGAGTGACAAGCAAATGAGGTTGTTGCAGTGTTGTACAGTTAACGGACCATGCTGCCTCGTTGAAGATATGTACTTCACTTATTCCATTTCGCGCTAAAAATCTATTACATATAGGTCTTTTCTGAAATCACCATTGGAAGGTTGTATATATTTGGAAGCAGACTGTCCAAATCTCACATCTGTACAACGCTCCGTTGAGGAGAAAACGGCTTAATTAAAAATAATGAAATACCTTAAAACAATACTTGCTTGTTCCTCTTAGTGAGTAGGCATGCACCTCCCTTCTCTGTCTGTTAGACAGAGACAGCTGGATACTGCTGAGTCGTCAATGCTACATGTTGCATAACATTCTATTGGCTTATCATATGTTCAGAGTTGATTTGTGTTTAGTATAGTTAGGTAATAAAATACACCTTTATACAGTAACACATCCAAAATATTTATAAACCTCTTTATCACATAATATGTATCACTGCAGTCGTAAAAATAATATAAAATTTATATTTTGAAAATAAGAATAGACATATATATATATGACAGAATGTATTGATGAACTAACATCGATGTTAATTTTATTATGTGCATCGTAATTTCAAGTCAGAAACATTTTGAAAGGTCCATCTATTATCTAATTGTAGTGAACTGATAGATCTGATCTTACAGTCATTCCACCTTCTGTAAATTCAACATTCATCAACATTAAGGCTTGTTATGTATTAAGGCTTAAGTCAACCAAATACTAGAAAAACCATATCATTGCAAAGAAGGCTACAAGAAGTAAAACAAGTGTCAAGAACAAGACTTCTAAATAAGATATTTGAATCCAGTGGCTTAAGTTATACACCAGCAAGATCAAACACCAGCAGTAGCACTTTTAAGATTGGAAACAGCCCACGACTGGTTAGGAGAATACCTTCATAGAATGGGATGGTGACAGGAACAGGGTGACTTTTGTGTGAAAAAGATTTCCTCTAAACAAGGACCACTTGCTATACTGCAGGACTCTATTGGGATGCTTTGGATGGCTCACCTGTTGTAGGCACTTCTTCCTCTGTGCCAAAATCAATTATTTTCTTTGATAAGTTCACCAGCAATGCAAACGTCTCCTCGTTTATGCTACCCAACAGTAAGTCAACCTCTCGCTTCTTTTCTTGCTCCTTCAGGTGCTCATTCTTCAGCACAGACAATATTTCATCTGCTAGCATAGCAACGTTGCCACGGTCCTGCAAACACAATTAACACCAAACACATTGCTCAATAACCATTTTTCAGGGGAACATTTTATCATTTCATGGACTATTCACTCACATGCTGGGTGTTTGATACTGACCAATAATGTTTAGCAATTCCTCGGATATAGACCAATCACGATCGTTTATCTTATAAAATTCTTGCTATTAATGTGAGGGTGGGATTTTACCTGATAAAATGGTCAGCTCATTACTGGACACGTAAGCATCAATGTGCCGTAATTAATACATCACATGCTTCCATTAAGCAGCTTGAAAACAGATTTTGTACAGCATTAGGCCTACTTGTTTGGAAAATGAAATAATATAAATGTACATTGATTAAAAACACAATTTAGATTCCGTGCAAGCCAGTTCATGTGCTTTTATTCTATTCTTCTATTAGGTTACCTGAATTAAGTTAACTATGTCTTATATGAACAATTGGTAGCACTGGTCACAACATGGTAACTCTAATCGATTCATGGATGGTTGAATCAAAGAATGCCATGATCTCACAGCTAGTGGTTTTGTTTTTATATAAGAAAGCCCGAAAGTAATTATTATTTGTATAATCCGTTACATTTTTATTCATGAAATAGTTTTAATAGATCCAACTTGAGTTGACAAGTTTCATGAGATAAACTCGTAAACTCTTATGGGATTACCTATGGTAATTTTCTTCCATGTCAAACCATCTAGTTACTCAACCTGACCATTTAGAAAAGTTGTTGAAATTTGCAGGATTTATTCTACCTACACATCTAAACACCAGAAATATATTTTTAAAATTTTATGTGATCTCGTTTTATGGTTTTTAATTTTTAAATATTAATTTTTTTCAGGTTCAGAGCAAAGATTACTGCTTCATAATACCATTTGTTGTAGAGGTCCTACAGACTTGATCTTGGGCATTTTTTTAGCTCTTTTAATGGGCTTTAATTTGATATATTACATTATATACATTGAGATGCCTGTGAGGAGTACTCCATTTTGCTGGAAAAGAAATTCATTGTCTTCTTCTTCTACTTCTTCTTCTTCCAATTGTGGAAACAGTCACTCAGTATGCATATCAAGATAACCCATACCGGTGACAGTGTTCTCTTAAAAGAAAAATGGGCCATAGACTTTCTGCTTCTAAACTGCACAAAACATTTAGCTTAGGGGAATCACATTCAACCTCCAAATGAAATGTGGATTCTCAGTACCCAAATCCTAACATTGTGCTTGTTAACTTTAACAACATGGAACGTTGTCTTGTCACTAAAAATGAATTTGGCTGAAAGGTCTCCATCATCCACCATTAGTGTCAATTAATGTTCACAGAAAACACGTCGTTTTGCATGATCATCAGGTTTCAACTTATGCATAATTGCAGTTTGTAGGGGTAAAGCCACAGACCAGAATGTAGAACCTTTTTGTACCGTTACTATGCTTCGTGTGTTATAGTATTCCAATACACACCAACTACATTCCTGTGGATTCGCCATAATCCTCTAAATGCTGCAGAATTCGCACAAACTTGAACATTTGTAATTATTCAAATCATGTAGCACAATTTGCTTATATCCAACAATGTCTTAGTAGTGGAAACAGCATCTTTTTTCTTCTTCATGTCCTGCCGTTTGTTGTTTTGGCCAACAATGTCAATTACACATTTCTTGCGATTCTTTGAGTTTCTCTTTCTAATTTGACCAGTTTTGTACAGAAAATGGGCCATAGTTTTGTATAAATCCAACAACTGACAATGATGCTATAACAGTTTATATTCACGGAGTGTTATTGTGGACACACTGTATGTTATTCTACCCCTTATTACATATAATCTATGAAAATTTAAAAGTAGGATCTCAATGGGTTTATGATATATGATTAAAATACATGCCAAAAACAGACCCTTTTCCAGTAATTTTTTTGACTTTATGACTTTGTTTATTTTAGAGCAAATTTTTTTAACAAATCAATGACGAATTTAGGTTTATTTTTGTGTATTTAAAGTAGATCTACTTCAAAGCAATTGTTGTAAGTTTTCAATCATATAAATTATTTAAAAAATAAAAAATAAACTATAGAACTCCAACTATACAGATTAATTGGGACTGAACCCGATCTGGAAAATAAAAAACCCATATGACTAAATAAATCATGAAGAAAAACCATTTCTTAAATAAATAAATAAATTGTACAGCACGTACATACATCAAGTATCACATCTTGAACACATCAGTCAGAGGTCAGTTGTTTTGCTGATAAACTACTGATTTTGTCAGCTGAAAGTTTTGCATTTTTGCAAATAATTGGCCCTGAAAGGGTATTTCCCAATGCTTGCTGCTGCAAAAATAACTTGAACACGGCCTCAAAGTGATACAGATAATTGGCGATCTGGATAATTGGAGTCACAGCATGTACTTAAAAAGGATTTCTTTTCTAAAAGACAAGTAATATGTACATTTAACTTAAACTGTTATACATTTTTCCATTATAATTAACTGTCAAAACTTTGATCACAAATAAATAATCAAAATAAACAACGTAAAATTTAGCTGTGTAGATGTGCAAGTCTCAACATTTAAGTTACTTGGTTTATGTCAGTACAGGTCAGCTATAGGTCAGCTATGGTCTGCTCTAAAATAAACACTGCCACGAAATGGACCTCTTTGAGGCATGTATTTTTATCCTATATCAGGAACCCATGGAGATTACAGTTTTAGATTTTCAGAAATTACAGTTAATGAGTACTAGAATAAACATTTGAAATTTTAATACAAACACTTTCAT
This sequence comes from Ectobius pallidus, assembly GCA_964059195.1. Classification (NCBI taxonomy): domain Eukaryota; kingdom Metazoa; phylum Arthropoda; class Insecta; order Blattodea; family Ectobiidae; genus Ectobius; species Ectobius pallidus. Next base: position 181,341,194 of record CAXKWD010000003.1, on the reverse strand, counting down.
AAATAAAAAGTAAAACTTTTTTTATTCCCTTCCCCTCCCCCAAAAAAGTTTTCTGTCATGTAGTGTACGGTTACCAGACATCCTTATTTCTTGGAGACAGTACCCAGATTTAGAAATCTGTCCCCTTACAAAATCCATCCCTGGAATGTCCCCATATTTACATGTATGTCCAGCGAAATTTTGTTGACAGTGTTGTAAACATATTATAAAAAGTATAGACATTATAAAATTATTATCTTATATGCATTCTCCTCGGAAGAATACAACTTTTTCTGTTTGGAACTAGTAGGTAGGTAAATATGTATATCCAAGTGTGACTGCTACAGTGTGGTTATTCTCTCGAAATGTGATTAGCTTCCTGCCAATGCTTGCTAATACTCACACCCGCTTTCATGCTGTTGTTGTTTCTAGACTGCATAGGTTGGAACCCTATGCAAAACACTGTTATCTTAAGCTCATTATGTTATAGGATAGAAACCCATTTTCGTTTCCAGTAATGTATTTCGTATGCAGGTATGGAATAGAGTCGAGGTCGTAACATTGCGGGTGCACGCATTGTGGGCTTTGCCTGCAATGCTCCGACCTCAGTTACCTTATATTTTGGTATCTGATCTGGCTGTTTCTGGTATTGAATGTATCAGCAGTCATTTAACACATCCATGTATGCGGTTTGTGCTTTATACTGTAGTCTATCTTTAGTGATGTCAAATAAACGAAAATGTGTAATTAATGATAACATACTAAAGGATTTTCCATTTATGTGAAGAGCAGTACACGTGATTGCAGGAGTGTTGCCAATGGATCTGCAGGTCAAAGAAAGGCAATGCATTCACGAAAAAAGAAGGAAAATCCTAGTATGTGCAAAGTTGCTATCAGGAAGGAAATTATGAAACAGTGGCAAAAAAGATGGGACGAAACAACGTTGGTTGGTCAGTGGACTAAGAGACTCATACCTGATATTGGGAAATGGATAGAGTGCAAATTCCGACAGACGGACTACTACCTGACACAAGTAATTACGGGGCATGGCAGATTTCAGAATTATGCATTTAAGATGGGCAAATCTGAAACTATTAAATGCAGATATTGCACAGAAGAGGACTTAGTAGAACATACGATCTTTCAGTGCTTAAGATGGAAAGAAATCAGGGAAGAAACCAACAAAAAACTAGGATTGACATTATCACCTGAAAATTTAATAACAACAATGGCAAGCAAAATGACAGCTTGGAGAGAGGTGCAAGCTTTGAGTAGATGTAGATGTAGATGTAGATGTAGATGTCTCGTTCTGTAGATCCTGTGTTGAGCAGGGCTCAAGGATATAGAACACGTCAGATAAAAACATACATGCATGTTATAAAAAAAAACATGATACAAGAATTGTTATGTCACACTTACTCAAGCTGAAAAGAAATCATCCATATTGTAGAAGGTGTGAGTTACTAAATATTGCTTCAGAGCTCTTTTGAAAGATTTGCATTTGCTTTTAATACATAGTGATTTAATCTCTTTTGGAAGGTTATTGTATATTTGTATTGCGGAATAATAAGCACCTTTCTGAAAAAGTTTTAATGAGTTAGCTGGTCTATGTAAATCATTCATGTTTCTAGTAGTACGCCCGTGTATACTGTGATTACTTTGAAATTTATCAATATTATCTACCATGTAACACATAACAGAGTATATATACTCTCCGGTGAGAGTGAGGACTTTTAATTTTTCAAACAGCGGTTTACAAGATTCTCGTTTTTTCTTTCCACATATTATTCTTATTGCTCGCTTCTGTAATCTAAATATTTTTTCCCTATGTGCCGAGTTACCCCAAAAAATGATTCCGTACCTCATAACAGAGTGAAAATATGCAAAATATACCGTGAGTAATGCGTCCTGTTGTAATATATCATTCAAAGTTCGTAGCGCAAAACATGCTGAACTTAGCTTAGAACTTATCATTACAATGTGTTTCTTCCAGTCAAGATTTTGGTCAATTTGTAGTCCTAAGAATTTTATGTTGCTAATTTCCTCTATGATTTGTGTTTGATAATTGATTACAATGTTTGAGATATATCTATTTTTTGTTCTAAATTGAATAAAGTGGGTCTTATCAATATTAAGTGACATTTTATTAGCTTGAAACCAAGTATTTAATTCGTGAAAAGTCTTTGTAGCTAGTCTTGCTAAATCTTCTTGTGACTTTCCTGTTACGAGTACACTAGTATCATCTGCAAAAAGCAATGCCTTTGATTCGTCACTTAAGTTATCTGGTAAGTCATTGATGAAAATTAAAAAGAGCAAAGGTCCCAGTATCGATCCCTGAGGTACTCCATTTTTAACAGTCCCTAATTTTGATTCATTTCCATTTATTATTACCTTTTGAGTTCTATCAGACAGGTATGATTTGAACCACTTTAGTGTTATATTATCCAACCTATAGTGTTTCAGTTTTTGAAGTAGAATTTCATGATTTATACAGTCAAACGCCTTAGCTAGGTCACAAAAAATTCCTAGGGCATGTTTCTTTTTATCTAACGCTTCCAATATTTCTGTAGTGAGTTGAAATGTAGCATTATCAATGGACATGCCACTTCTAAATCCAAACTTCTTGGAGACTAAGGAAAAGGAAGACAGGATGTAATGTAGGACAGCTACCATTTTGATGTTATGCCTCCAGGCAGTCCCAAAATGAGTAGTGTAAGGTAGGGGTTTTTTAGTTGGTGAAAATCCAACTCGCCATAAAGAATGGTGTCTTTTAGAGTTTTTCCCCTACGGAGGTAAAAAAAAAAAACCTACTACTACTACTACATAAACTGCTACATGTTGTAGGAGATGGAGTCCATTCTTCTAAGAATATTACACCTACATATATCAAGTTTTCAAACTGTAGGCCTACACGGACTCAATGAAAAATATTTGGTAACTGTATTTGAGGTTATGGAAAGCGCTAAAAAAGAGCCCAAGAACAAGTCTGTGGGACCTCTACAACAAAAGTTATGAAGCAATAAATCTTGCTCTATAACCTGAAAAAGCAAACTTTATTAGAATCTAAAAATTAAACTAGGAAATGAGGTCACATGAAAATTTTAAAAATGTGTTTATATGTATGGGTAGAACAAATTATGTAACTTTCATTGAAATTGAAAATGGTAAGGTTGAAAATAATTTTTTGTTTGTTGGTTTGAGGTGAAATGATCCCATAGTGATACTTTAAGCATATACATACAGCTAAATATGAGTAGGCCTACTAAGGCACACTTCCGCACTTAGGCCTATCGCTGTTACCAAAACACATGGTCCTTAACTCATCAGAACTCAGACATTGAGAGCAAGTAGGAATTCTGGATGAAGAGATATTTTTAGAAACTCTGAACAATGACAGTTGTTCAAGCTAGGAGCTTGAGAAGGGGAAAAATATGAACCAGCGTTTTATGAATAAAATGAAAGTGTCACAAGAAACAGTTAAAACTAGGGAACCAGAAACATCTATAGGGTTAGGGTTTGAACTAAATCCTTCAAATAAACTCTTGGGATTTGTTAAAGTAAGACCAACTAATTTTTACTGTACATTGGTTTTTTAAAAACGTGAAATTCATGTGACCCAAACTTTGTTTAGTGTAAGAGATAGCATCAGTTCTTAAAAGTAAATGTTGTTTGCGAAATAATGATTCTGGGGATGAAAAAGCAGTAATTATGGGGGAAGGTGAAATCTTCATATTGAATTAGTAGTGGCCTAAATCTAACACCTATTCACACTACTATATTCTGCACGAAAAATGATTCAAAATCTTATCATTATGAAGAAAAAGAGTAGACCTACATCTATAGCACTGTGGAACTTTGCTGGAGCTAGATGGTAGTCAGCAGGAAAATGGGAGTCAAGATCAGGTGAATGTACAATTTTTATGAGAACAAAATGGCAATGAAATACAGGATTCCCACGCAGCACGATATGTATAATATACGTATATTTTAGAGCTACATATATATCTTACGATTGGTCAAAGTCAAAACGTAAATTATACGTATATTTTATGTCCAATATATACATGTATAAAAACTGTTGTAATTTAATCCTGCTTTATATTTATAATAAATCAAAATTAAAGTTACTGTTACATAAGTAAGATTAAATATAAAACAAAATCGATTTGATTGTTCATTTGTAACATCAAAATTACGTACCAACTATACGTAAATGTTACGTCTAGAATTGGACATTGTAAACACCGGTTTATTGTGTTTTACTCTAGTAAATCGATTTGGTTAAATTAAGGGAACGCAATAAAATTTACTCACGCTAATCAGAAATTAATTTAAAAAATGGTTTAAAATGATTACATCCGTACATTCAGTAGGACTATTTTTTATGACTGGCGGCCATCTTGTCTGTGACGCCAGCAATGTAGATCTGCTGATTCAAGGTTGTATTTTGTTGGCTGTTGGTGGTTGTGTATAAGTTTCTCTTTTATAGTGTTTTATTAACAAGAAATTGTGTGTGGAGAGAATTGCACTGTTCTGTTGCAACTACTCCCTATGTATATAACATAGAAACGAAGAATAAATGTACATGTGTGTGTATTTAAAGCTGACGAAATATTATGCAACGTGCAGTGATCTGTAGGGTAATACCCTAGGATACATTTCCTAATGTAGGCCTACCTGAATGTTTGTGAAGACCTGGTCCTTCATGTAGAAGATTAAATGAGGCAGAAGAAAAACATTTACACATAAAACAGTACTGGTAAGTCCCTGTGCAAGATTTGTTTCACATACATAAATTGGCCTATCATAACCTCAATGACTTGCAAACTGATTTATAATACAGATGCTGTGGTAATTAGCTCTGATCATAATAATTTACGATAACGCTGCTAAAGTATTTCTTAATTGTTTCAGGAATTCACAATGCCTAGGTGCTGTAGTGTTGCTGGCTGTAAAATTAACTACAAGTCACAACATGAAAGTGTTAGTACATTTTCTTTACCAAAAGACGAAGAACTTAAGAAGACATGGCATAGAAAGATTCCTACAGACTTTACAGGGGTAAGCAAGCCTGTTATTTGTGTGAAGTATTTTCCTGAAGAGAGTGTGATAAGAACAGAGACATTTGTAGTTAACGGTGAAATAAAAACATTTCCTAGAACTTGCCCTAAACTGAAACTTGGTGCAGTACCATCAATATTTCTTAATCTGCCTGAGTACTTGTCAAGACCAGGTCCATCATGCAGAAGATTAATTGATGCAGAAGAAGAAAATTTAAACCAAGCAGTTGCAGAAAGCTTAAAAGAACTTAAAAGTTATGTTGAATGACAAGCTCTGCATTGTTTGGAAGATGTGATGCAGTACTTCCTAAGTGTAACAGAAGGACTTAAAGGGCAGTGGATTAGCATAATGGCAGTAGAAAGGCTAGTGCTGTGCTTAATGGATGTTAATGATGATGTTCCGAAGATTCTTGGTTCAGTGTGTATTATGAGCGATCTCAGTGTTTTGCTTACAATAAATAATTGCAAAATACCTCAGCAAGAAGTCCCAAAAAACTGCAAGATAGTAAGCACAAAAAGTGTTCTTGATGACATTTTTAGTTATTGATATCTCATGTATTGATAGTATATGTAAAATGTATGTGAGCAGTGTACATTTATGAACCAAAGGCCCTATATAGGCTACATAAATTATATATAAAATATACGTTTGACAGATCATCTTGACATATTTTTTACGTATAGATATTGTACATCAATAGTATGTATGTGATTGTTCGTATAATTGATATATATTAAATGTCTGTATTGACATGAATAGACGTACGATATACATCAAAAAGTGGGACATTTGAGCGTATATTATACGTAGATTTTATTTAACCAATATGTGTGATATACATTACCTAGATCTAGGGATAACGCAATTTTTACATATATTTTACGTATGTGTGCTGAGTGGGTTCATTTGTAACTCACCTCATCATGTCCCATAACCTCTTGGATTAAATTAAGCAGATCTTCTTCAACCATATCAAATGGCTGCTGTGTTATACGACAATCTGCCAATTCATCCAACTTTTGTCGTCTGAAACATTCCAAGACCACAGGTATCATGTAAACTGCATGTGACTTTTTTTTTACCGGTAACCCTTCAGGATTCGTTAAAAATATCAATAATATCTTTGGAAATTGACTTTGGTGAACTTGTTACTTCCCCCAAGTGTTGACAGTGCTCTCAGTAATGTGTACTTCATTTTAATTTTTAATAATAATTTTACTGCAATAAAAATGTGTGGCCCATGATGTCAAAACATATCATATATTGGTCCTCATAAGTAAAGAAGTGACCATTCCTGGCCAACATCACCTGTTCTCTGAAAGAAAATTGAATAAAAAGATACCAGTGTTGTGTGGAGGACATTTCCAGCATCTCTTGTGATGAGGTACATGGTTATTTTCATTGTAATTTTAACTGTAGTTATGAGAAGCTGAAACATACACCGTTAGCAGCTTTATTTGCAAAGGTATTCCACCTGATCACTCTGGAATTAGAGCTGTGGCTGCTGCAACATAGAAGCCTGCATCATTGGCTAACTTGTTATGTGAAACACACTGTATATGTCCTTTCTAGAAATAAATTTAATTAGGACGTACCTATGTAAACTCATACATGCATGTTCCATTTGAAGTAAGTTAGATCATCGTGTCTGTTGTCAGACCTGTTCTTGCAGCATGCAACATATTATGTGAAAATGAGACAGTGACAGTGTTGATAATTTTATGTTAAATACTACTTTATACTTTCAATTTACTCCTATCTGCTATAAAATAATGCTTCGACATAACCTGGATGTACCAAAGCACAATTATTATGAAATTTTACCCTCTTTGGTATGGTCTGGTATGCTTTAAAGTGTACCGGTACTTAACTTTGAGGTACAGCTGTAGAATATTGGGTGTACAGATTATTATATGCTCTGTTTCTACCCTAAAAAACCTGTTGCTTGGTAGGCCTACTCCCTCACGTTTTAATAGGTGATGGAATTATGTTTTAAAGGGAAATAAATATTACTAAATGTAATTCTAAAGTGCAATATCATTAACTTAATGTAATATTATTATTTTATACCATTAATATAATATTTTTTGAGATCTTGTGGTCTATTCCCTTTCCTTTATTAAGTGCCAGAATGGTACTATCTGAGGCTATGAGGTGGAAGGGAAAATGTCTGTCTGTCTGTCTGTAAGCACAATAACTCAAATAAGCTTATGCTTTATCAGTTTTTCATGAAACCTGGTATAAGCATTGGGAAGAAGCCTATTGATTTTGGACCAAATTGGTTCACTGGTACTGGAATAATGACTGATTAACAGCCACATCTACTAATCTGTATTGTCTGAGGACCCTTCCAGCAGCCGAGCCCATAACTAATGTTAACAAGACAAGTTCAGATTATCAGTTTCTGTAAATTGAAATAGGCAAAATTACATATTTTAGAGCATGCTTTCATTTCCAGAAGTTCTATCCAGCTGGTACTATACTGTTGGCCAAGCACGAGTAAATCTCTGTTAGCGGAGTGCGGTGAGAGGGGTTGGTTCACAAGCAGGTGGATACTAGCATTCTGATTGGGAAAAGAAAAGACGAGCCCCTGTGTTGTAAGCAGGTTGTAAACATTAGCCTCCAGTGTGCAGTGTGTTCCAAGCTGCAAGGTGACAGTGCTTTCTTATTGAATAGTAGCATGGTATGACGTCACGTACCGCTCCTCGTGCTGCTCAGAGTTTCTCTTGTGCTTGGCCGATAGTACATAAAGCTATTTGACAGCATAAAAAACACAATATTAATTTTATAATGGTCTAACATGCTACGGCAATATTGCATGGTCCACAAATATCCTAAACATAAAGTAGGCCTATCACATTTTCCATCACTTATCTAGCGGTTGAATATTAAACGCAGCTGCTGTTGATATAATATTGTGCATTCTATCAAAATGTACGGCTACCAATATCTACATTATATCTTAATGTGAGTATTTTTCACTTTAAATGTTCTTGTCCAAGATTAGATTAGATTATTGAGGGAGAGTATACCCCTTTCGACTTCTCAACATTGTGACCTTAATAACTTAGATCTATTGTGAATACCCTACTCTAGCAGTCCCACTTTAATCTAATGCTCTTAATATAGCCTATAATTCTTCTGGGTGATGTTGAGGCAATTTGTTTTGGAGTCAGAAAAGCAAACTCCACATGACTTAACTTATTCTTTGTTGGGATTATATGCTTCATATTTGCTAAGTATAGGTGCCCTGCCGTTTCTTTTTTCTTTAAAACAGAATCTACATGTGTTCACCTCAGCCTTGCCCATCTTATAAAGTTGATTTTTGAGAGGGTAGTGTCCAGTAAGGAGGCCATTAATTATCATCGATTCTTTTTTGCTGAGTGTGAGATCTTTCTTGATCTTTTCGCTGACAGTTCAATGAACTGTTTTGCATGATTTAACTTTGGAACATGTTTCCAATAATTAGGCCTATTTGTTTTCCTGTGTTCTCAGGATTTTGTCTTTACTTTGATATAGCCATCTGGTACTCCACAGAATGGTTCTGGACCAATGAAAGGAGTATTGACTCCTCCTTTGGTTAGACAATCCACAATTTCATTGTCCTCAATTCCTTCATGCCCTGGCACCCACATTAAGGTAACCTTGTCATGTTTTGCGAGGTGATTTAGTATAAACAGACAGTCCTCAATGAGTTCTGACTTGTTGGCCTTTAATGCTGCTTGATTGTCCAATAGAATATAGATTCTGGCACCATGAATGCCCTTACTAACATTTACATAAGAACACGTTTCAATGGTATGTACTTCTGCTTGGATTATGGTGGGTTCATGGCCAAGAGTTTTTCATTCTTGAGTCCGACTTTAGCGTTGTGTACAAATATTTGAATAAAAACACTTTCTTAACGCAATTTATTTTACCTTAGTAAACTTCCGGACGGCCGTTTCGCAGGTGGTGTTCCTGCATCATCAGCAGAGTGCCAACTGAGGTCTCTGGAGCAGGTGTTTGTGAGGGTGTCTGTTATGGTGGGGGTGTAGTGGAGGTGGGGGTAGGTGATGGGGGTTTGGTTTGACTGCCTGTGTGTATTAATGTGTCAAATAGTGTGTGTGATCTGAAATTGAGTTGGTTATTTAAAACTGATGTTGGGTGTGATTTTGTGTGTTTGTAGATTTCAAATTGTTCCAATGTGTTTAATTTCTTGCTTTTGTGTGTGAAGTGTAGTATTTCCATGTCTGTGTTTATGTTTTCGTAATTGTGGTCTGTTGTGATGATGTGTTCTGCAAAATTTGATTTGTTTTGTGCTTGGTGGATGGCTTTGATGTGCTCTTTGTATCTGGTTCGAAATGATCTGCCTGTTTGGCCTATGTAGAAACTGGGGCAGTCTTGACATTTGAGTTTGTATATACCAGTTGAATTAAATTTGTCTGATCACATAAACAACATAGACCTGATCAACAACATTCAAGACAAACACATCCCACACAATAGTACACTAGGCTCATTTGACATATCAAACATGTACACCAGCATACCAGTAACAGAAACACTTACAATACTAGAAGGTATGCTAAAAGAAAACAAAGTACCAGACCCTGAAATAAAAGAAATTATAAACATAACAGACATCATCACCAAACAAAATTATTTCACATATAACAACAAATACTACACACAAACAGAGGGACTACCAATGGGATCACCCATCTCGTCAATCCTAGCGGAAATATTCATACACAACATTGAACAAACACAGATACTAAATGATAAAAATAAACACTCCAACAAAATCATCTACTGGTACAGATATGCAGATGATATCATATTCTTGTACAATGGAAACACCCGACAAGCTGAACAGCTACACCAATACATCAACAACTTACACCCAAATCTAAATTTCACATTGGAAACAGAAGAAAACAATTCCATAAATTTCCTTGACCTCACAGTAGCAAAGAAAGACAACAAACACAAATTCAGAATATACAGAAAACCCACAACCACAACAACTCTCATACATAACACATCAAACCACCCTATACAACACAAACATGCAGCTTTCCACTCCATGATCCACAGATTAATAAGTGTACCAATGGAAAAAACTGACTACTACCAAGAACTGGACACAATCAAATATCTAGCGCAACAAAATGGTTACAACCCCGAAATGGTAAATTCAATGGTCAAAAAAGCAGAACGAAAAAGACACACACGAAACCCCCAACAAACACAAAAAGATAAATTCATCACACTGACATACCAAAACAATAAAATGTACAAAGTCGCTGCCTCTTTCAAAAAACTGAAATACAAAATTGCATACAGAACAAACAACACCCTGAAAAAACACCTCACAAACAAACACACACACACAGACAAATTTAATTCAACTGGTATATACAAACTCAAATGTCAAGACTGCCCCAGTTTCTACATAGGCCAAACAGGCAGATCATTTCGAACCAGATACAAAGAGCACATCAAAGCCATCCACCAAGCACAAAACAAATCAAATTTTGCAGAACACATCATCACAACAGACCACAATTACGAAAACATAAACACAGACATGGAAATACTACACTTCACACACAAAAGCAAGAAATTAAACACATTGGAACAATTTGAAATCTACAAACACACAAAATCACACCCAACATCAGTTTTAAATAACCAACTCAATTTCAGATCACACACACTATTTGACACATTAATACACACAGGCAGTCAAACCAAACCCCCATCACCTACCCCCACCTCCACTACACCCCCACCATAACAGACACCCTCACAAACACCTGCTCCAGAGACCTCAGTTGGCACTCTGCTGATGATGCAGGAACACCACCTGCGAAACGGCCGTCCGGAAGTTTACTAAGGTAAAATAAATTGCGTTAAGAAAGTGTTTTTATTCAAATAAAAAACAAGAGTTTTTGCTAGGGAAAGTTGGGCCCATAACTCCTATGCCAGTTTTCGCATCCATGAACCATACAAGTGACTCATTTCCAAAGCTAGGTCCTCACTCATTCCATGTTTGACGTTCAGCAATTGTGACTGTAAAGGATCCAGGTTGGGTTTAGGTGTCATCCAGTCCCATAATTTTCAGGTGACCCATCAGGTCACCAGATTTCTTTGCAGTCTAAGGGCACATGATAAGGCAACCTTCTTTACTTCAATATGCAGAGGTGTGAAGCAGTGGCGGCTCGTGACCGGAAAATTAGGTGAAGAGAAAAAAAGTGTGTATGGAATGCCACGCGACAGAAGTGTTTTAATTTAGGGATTTTTAAATTTTGGATTATTGGATTTTTTAAATTTTGGATTGTTGGACTTTTTAATATTGGGTTTTTGGGCTTTTTAATTGTGGATGTTTTATTATTAATTTTAGATTTTGAATTTTGGATATTTTATTTTTTAATTTTTTTATTTTTGAATTTTTTTATTTTTAAATTTTGGATATTTGGATTTTTTATTTTATAAATTTGGATTTTTGAATTTTGGATCTTTGAATATTTTTTTTATTTTATTTTGGTTTTTCGATTTTTTAATTTTAGATTTTTTAAATTTTGGATTTTGGGTTTTTTAATTTTTGGATTTTTGATAAGCCTAATCATTGAGTTGACTGTTTTCTGTGCAGCCCGTTCCGTCACAGATCACTAATTTCGTGACGATTTTGAGCGTTACATTAATTTCGTGACGATCTTGGAGTACTGGTTCTGTATTTTTACAGGACTCGTTGATACCAGCACCTTCAACAAGAGGGGTTTTAGCATAAATTGACACTGCACTATGATTTTCTCTACAGAAACTATTAATTAAAGTGAAGTCTTCTAATATTTCATTTTTCTTTAGTTATTAATATTATTTTTTAAAACGTGATCTCATGCTTCCTAAATATTGGAAAAGAATAAACTGTCCATGTTATGAACTTAAAGGCCCTGTTAACTTAAAAAATGCATTTTTAGGTGAAAGCTGGTTTAAAAAGAGGATATTTAGAGATTAGTTTGTGCGAAAACCCGAGCTTTCTATGTTTAACCGTTCGCCTGCAATCCAAGTACAGAAGTTCCGCCTATAGTGCAGTATGACGTCACCGCGCCAAGCCAGCACTGTGAGGAAGCATTGGAATGCCAGCCATATGTAGCCGACGTTTGCTAATTCATTGCTGGTGTCATAGGCGTAACGAGGGGGGGGGGGTTGGGGGTTTGAACCCCCCCCCCCATTGATTTAAAAAAGGAAAATTGTATAATTTTTAAGTCTGCCCATAAATTACTAAATAAAAGTATAAAGCGTGGGAAGCTTGAAACTCGTTATTGTGCGTCTTAATTTTTAAAATTTTCCGGGGGAGGACCCCCGGAAGCTTAAAACTCGTTATTGTGCATCTTAATTTTTTAAATTTTCCGGGGGAGGATCCCCGGACCCCGCGGATGTTATAACCCCCCATACAGTATGGTCGGCCTGGTTACGCCTATGGCTGGTGTCATCTCGTGTGTTGAAATTATTATAAATTTAAAGTTTCTCGTGTCATGTCTGGAATCAGGCCACATCAATTCGAGCCGAAATTATAAGGTCAGATGAAGAAAATACTGGGAATGCTGACCGTGTAAATAGTACTGATCAATGCAACTGTGGTGAATGTGTTTTTTCAGCGATTCATAATGAATGTTTCTGCTGTTCTGAAAGTGTTATGATAAGGGAAGTGCTGACTGCATTACATTCTCATAATTCCCTTCGTTCTGTTGTATTAAATAGGGACACATTGAACACTGCTAGGCCCCTTATGATGGTGAGAGCTGAATCCAATTTTGAAAGGGAACAGTTACGAGTAGCGAACAATAGGAACATGCGTTATGTAGCTTACAGACAATTCGTCTACTGGATTAATTCTTGGAAGCCCTTCGGAAAAGGCAATAGAAAAATCATACCTTCATGCATAGTTAAACAGATTAGGGACGAATACCCTGAGCCTAACAAAGAGTACAGACAATTTCAACCTGCTGACGGAAGAGATATTTCGTATTTTGATTAATTGAAATTTTAACCCTGAATCCACAACTACGGTGAGGTTAAAACATGTTATACAGAGTTTTTAAAGTCAACTCAATCTTCTTTTTACAGTACTAGGCTTATGTCTGTAAAATATTTACTTTGGTCATTTATTTTCATGCAAGTGAAAGAACAATTAAATCCTAGAAAAAAAGTATTTAATTTAAATTTTGCTGTAAATAAGATCAAAGTTGTATACTAAATTTAAACTAATAATTAAATACCGGTACTGTAAATATATATCGAAAGTTACTACTGGACAAAGTTGTTACTGCGGTATCTTTAAAGTTCTTGGAATCTCGAAAGAGAATCTCTCCAAAGCTTCCAGCGATTCAGGATGGGCCACTGGAGCGATACATCGTGGAACATCTTTAGCCAGGTAGGGATCTTCCACAAATTCAATGTTTGAATTATTCACGTAATGTAATACCCTGTTCACTATGTCATTACGCCACTCGTTACTTTTACTTTCATAAACTGAAACCATTACCCACTTTTTTTTGTTGGTTTTGAGTATTTCAGTTTTTCACTTGTAACGTTTCTGTTTACATTATAGTTATAATCCATAGTCGCCAACATCGATTGTAGTACCATTCCGTCGTAACTAAAGTGAATCTTTTTCGGCTTGTATTTTAGTGCTACATTATGATAAGACTCTAAATGTCCTGTATGACAATAGTTCTTTGCGTGCTTCAAATCTTCCATGAAATTCCTGTTTTTATAACAGATGACAGTAACATGTAATCGTTTGACTCCGGTCTGATCCATTCTTTTGCTTCATCTTCAATAATTTTTTCATGTTCGCACTGATTAATTACGTTATTTCCAGTCCAGCTATGTACATTGGAAATATGAAATAACACCGATTGAAATTTTTAAACCAACACGGTTTGTCCCCTCCACAAGTCTGACATGACCACCATAGGTGGTTAACAATGCTGTCTTTCCAATAATAATAACTAGCATGTGCCCGCGGCTTCGCCCGCGATAAAAAAGAGCATAAAGTTAGAGCATAATAGGTAAATCATTATATTTATTAACACCTAAATCACGTGGACTACATGTCACGATTAGATAGCGTCGCCTGGTAAAAGCTATCTCAGATTCGAGTTCCTTGGCCCAGAAAATCCCTGTATAGTGAGTTTCGTCCAAATCGAACGATGTTTAACCATATTTAGGTCTATGTTGATTATCCCTCTTCCGTGTAGGTTGAAAAATTTCATATGTCTACGGGCCTTGACATTCTAAACAATGAATCGACCAGCGTGGGCTTACAACATTCTAACGATCGCGATGCTTTTATTACCACGGTATGACAAAAATAGCCAAAGCCAACTGCAATTGATTTGACATTGAAATGTATTACTGAAATCTGATGCTTCGACACCGCTAAAATCACGTTTTCTGTCAGTTTTTCACTCACAACTCGCGAACGAAAGCTAAAATTAAAAATCCGGCTTCGATGCGCATTCGCCCACCTTTCAGCCCATCTATGTTTAAAATTTCAGATCTCTGCGTTCGGTAGATTTCTCTGGGCATCGTGGACAGACAGACAAACACGTCCTTTTATTATTTTAAGATAGCAGGTGCCCGCGGCTTCGCCCGCGATAGTTATTTCAAAAATTAAAAATTAAGAGCACAATAGTTAAATCATTATATTAACACCTAAATCATGTGGACCACATATCACGATTAGATAGAGTCACCTGGTAAAAGCGACCTCAGATTCGAGTTCCTTGGCCCAGAAAACCCCTGTATAGTAAGTTTCGTCCAAATCGAACGTTTGACCATATTTAGGCTAATATTGATTACCCCTATAATAATAATAATAATAATAATAATAATAATAATAATAATAATCCTCCTCTTCGGTGTAGGTTAAAAATTTCATATTATGTTTGCGTGCCTTGACATTAAAAACAAATGAATTGACCAGCGTGAGCTACTACATTCAAGAGATCGCGATGCTTTTATGTCGAAGGAATGACAAAAATAGCCAAAGCCTAGTGTAATTGATTTGTATTACTGAAAACTCATGCTTCGAAAACGCAATAAATGCACGTTTTTTGCTCATTTTTCACTCATAACTCACGAACGAAAGCGAAAATTAAAATTCCGGCTTCGAGGTGCATTTTCCGACCCTTCAGTCCGCCTATGTATAAAATTTCAGATCTCTGCGTTGAGTAGATTTTGCTGGACATCGCGGACAGACAGACGGAGGACAGACACTTCCTTTTATTAATATAGATAATGGTGAATTTTTTCCCATCTCTTTGAGCTTTTTAGCAAGAGACTTAGACAGATGCCACACATCACACTACAGCAACGGCGCGCGGGCTGTGAACAGCTAGTGCTCTCTGACGTCACTCCGCTGGAAGGTCACATCAGTTTTTCTTGGATTTCGCGAGAACGAAGCATCGTAGAAACATGGGGTTTTCACTGCTGTATTTTACTAAACAAACTCTTTATTCTGAGAGTTACTTGATTTTAAGTTAACAGGGCCTTTAACGACAGAACAAAATTGTCGACTGCTGGATTATCGCGCATGCGTGGACAACAACAGAACAATTGTCGACAGCTGGAAGGTCGCGCATGCGTAGAAGGCACCGTGGACGCTTGACTATTCCTATATGCAGAAAGAAGTAAATATCACGTGACTTCTTTACAGAGAAGTCTGGTGGAGACTGAGAGAACTGTTCACCTTCACTTGGTAGTCTGATCCCCTCAGTAAGAAGACAGTGGGATAAGCGAGAAAACGGCTGGTTTCCATGAGCCCACGCCCCCATTTTTAGTGGAACAGACTACCCATGCGTCTGGGAAGGTTCAGATTCAATGCTAGGAGGACAGAGGACTTGGGAGCACACTTGCCTCCTAGCGTTGACACCAGTCGTGGCGGGATATTCAAAATTGTAGAAATACATTATAGTAAAAACGAACATTCGTGATATGGAAAATAAACTTTAAAAATACGTATTGTAAAGGAAAAATACTGGTGAAGTGCTACTTCACCTACTTCCCCTGAATAGCCGCCACTGGTGTGAAGCCTATTAAGGCCTCCATAGCTGCAGTGGGACAGGTGCTGATTGCTCCAGTTATACTCAAACAAGTTAGCCTTTGAACTTTCTGCAGACAGGCTATTGCTGTTTTTTTGCTCCATTTTAGGCCACCAAACCAAAGAAGAGTATGTCACCATGGGTCTCACAATAGCCATATGTAACCAATGGATCACAGAGGACTTGAGACCCCATATTTTGCCAAATACGCTGTAACAATTCCTAATTGTTGCCAGAACTTTCCCAAAAACTCTTTGTAAGCCTGGGATTTCCAAGTCATTTTGCTGTTCAATAATATGCCCAGATATCTGACTTCTTCCTGCAGTTCCAGCATAATGCCATTGAGAATTGGAGTTACAATAGACAGATTTTTTGTTCTTGTAAATGGTATAATGCCTATTTTATTAAGGTTAACAGATAACTAATCCTACATACACCAGTTATTAACAAGGTTGAGAGCATTCTCCATAACTTCCATAAGTACCTATGGACTCACCTCTCCCTCTTATCAAGATGACATAGCCTTGTGCTTCAAAACCTATACAATTGCCAATTTCTCTAGAAGTGTGTGAACCACCAAGGTTCATAATAGGGGGCGAAAATACCCCTCCTTGGGGGCACCCCTTATCTAGATTAGTCTACATTTTAATGTTACTTTTCTGTTTAAATGCCCTTGTGTAAGCAATAGACCTAATGTAATTTCTGACACATTGATTTCAGATTGAATTTAATTCATTCATAAGACTGCTGAAAACCTGAGACAAACATGTCAGCGAATCGTAGGCATACATTTACATCATTAATATTATTGCCAGTGCATTTTGAAAACGTCATATTTAAAAGAATTTCTTATATCAGTGTATATGAGTATAAATTAGGGTTAAGAATCAAACTTTAGACCTTTGTTCTTCTGCAACTAAAAGATTTTAGTGTAACAATTTATAAAAAGGTCTTGAAATCCTAAGTAACATCGACACTTTATCTGAAAAATCCATAGCTATACACACAGACAGTAAAATAATCATGAGCCTCCTCCAAAATAACACCAAACACAGAGAGGTACATAGGAACCCTAACACTCAGCAGCTCGAAAATTAATTTCACATGGATTAAAGTGCATGCAGGGATTGAACTTGGAGATATGTTGGCAAAACAAGCAACAAGAGACCAGGAATTGGAAAAAGTGTACTCTTTAATACCGGCAAGTACAATAAAATGTGAACTGAGAGAAGCAAGTGTTCAAGCATGGAAAAACTGATCTTGCAAACTTTGAAACACTGCTACACCGCCTGCACCACACCGCGAATTTATATGCCTGAAAATAGAGCCTCACATAAATGCTTTCGACCCAGGTGGGATTGAACCTGGGAATGTGGGAATAGTAAACCTGTTGTTTGATAACATTTTTACCTCCGATTTACCAGCTGTTGTCGTAAGGATGTAAGTTTAAGGAATAATTTCTTTGATTATCCTGTATTTAATCATATTTACAGTAACTTCCATTTTTTTCAGAACATTAAAATAGCTGGGCTTTATGAAAGTGTACATTGAGCACTCATTTTTACTTCTGTAGTGCCCCATCCATCTGATGTATTATAAGGAAGGCAGTTACCGCCCCCATGATCGGGTAAGCTAATGTTGAAGATTATAGACTGTTCCAATTGATAAAAGTCTCACTTCCCCCTGCTACATAACTGAACAATTATTGAACAACAGGCTACCCTCATTAAACCCCTAGAAGCAATACTGACAAGTTTCTGTCTTTTCTGGAGATTGTTCTGTCCAGTGTCGTGTGCCTTGGTGTGCCATATTGAATAGTCCTGCCTGCTGTGTTAGTTAATAATAATAATAATAATAATAATAATAATAATAATAACAATAATAATAATAATAATAATAATAATAATAATTGTAACATTTATTGTATGTGTTCTGTATTTCATAATGTTGTAAATATATGTAGATGTTGGCAATCTTATAGTTAAAAGGGGGACTCCTTGCTTAGGCCGAGTCTGCTCAATATGTTACCGGTGTAAGCCGAGCCTACCTAAATGTCAATAAAAATAATAATAATAATAATATTAATATTAATATTAATAATATTAATATTAATATTAATATTATTAATAATAATATTAATATTAATAATAATAATATTAATATTAATAATAATAAATAATAATAATGTCCTTTTTCCTACCCAGGTGTAAGAATAGTCATTAGCGATCGCCGACAATCAATATACACTGTTCCTGGGAGCAAACAATAGGACGAGACTCACTGTGAAACCATTCTGCAAAGTCAGCCTGGCCTCAGGTGATGGAATGAGTCAAGGCTCTTAAGTTATGTCACAGTCTATACCCAAACTTACTTTGTTCTTATTGGAGTGCGTTTAGTTTGAGTGTCTCCAGTTCCTTTCAAGTTGTTCACGAGGGCCGAGCCTTCAACTGTTGGTTCATCTCGGCTAACATCAGCTTGAACTGAATTCTGAAAGAAGGAATTACACGAAATTATACGTAATGCAACTTCAGGCACTCAGTTTTTCCATCTGTTCACTCGCGAACTTCACGTACAATTATGAAAGAATGCCGGCGAATGTCAGTGTTTTAAGTCAAAAGATACATAACAATTGCGACAGTTATGTTTAAATGAATGGTACTTACAGCGTTATTTTCGTGCAGCCTGTCCGCCATCATCGATGTCTGTGACACTGACTCATTCACAACTAAAAAGAGGAACGCGTTACCAGGAAACATGCCTGCGCGATGAGTTTAACAGTAGCGCAGTTGTTCTGTTGCTGAATCTTCAGAAATAAACGATATTCATGCAGATTTAGGATTAGAAAATATTTGTAGTATAGGCCTCGCCAGCAATATTGGCATATGTCCTTGAGTGCGTAGCTAGCCCCCGGGTTCGCCAGGAATATTGGTGTGTGCCCTTGAAAGCGTAGCTAGCCCCCTCATAATGTTATCTTTCATCACATACGCACATGGTGCTAATTAAGCAAAACATTGGAATACGTTAATCTCAAGCAGTGTGTTTATACATCTGCAATATCAAGTTGCATCATTCTTAGGGTACGTATAGATCTGCGCTCCTCTTGCGCGCCGTGCAGCACGCGTGCCGCTCGTTGAAATTATTTTTACAGCGCTCCTCTTGCGTTCCATAGGAAAGCGACGAACCTACTGCGAACCACTAGCTTTCATCATTAGGCCTAATATTTTGTGTGTTTTTTGCTTAGAAAACGAGTTTTGAAAAAAGTCCTCAATTGCAAAACTTGTCTACGGCTTAAATATCGAAACAAAACCATTTTTAAACAAGAGTTTAAAAGTGTGTAAACAGTGTTATTATTTATATTTTATAACTTACCTTTTCCTGTACCTTTGCTGGCGTTAACTTTAATTTTCTCTCGCCGGTTACAAGAAAGCATAGATAACATCTTCTTCTTGCACTCTTCTGAGGACGTATTTATTTCCATTCCTATTTCCTCCATGCATCCTCCTTTAATTTTTTTTTGTAGTTATCCTTATGTTTTGGGTTCCACAGTAGAGGTTTTGATTTGTAAATATGTATCATCTGCAGATCTTCTCCTCCATGATTATATCACATACAAGCTAGCTCATTCAATCTTGACTAATGTCCTTCAGAGAGGGACCAGTGGGCAAAATACGTCAGCAAAATAGCACATGTTACAATAAACAAACAGTCAAATTTCCTGTACTCTGTTTGGAGACGACAATTCACTGCTATATAATTCATGCAGCACGGGTGCATGCAAGTGTTTTAACGAATGCTATTTATTTAATAACGTGATAATGCCTCCTATACTGTCAAAACTAAAAGGGGAAACTCTACACAGTCAAAGTAGCGAGATTATTGCTAATGTTTATGAGTAGGCCTACATGAAGGAAGAAGCCAAACATAAAGATCGATTTTCTCCAGCGTATTTTAAAGAAATTCAGAAAGTGCAAAGTAACGTACACAACATCTGACTCAGCTCCTGCTTCTGTATACCTATCCTTCCCCAAAAGGTGAGTAAGTGACTCGCATCAACCTATCATATAATTTTTTCATTTGCCAATTGTACAGTAAAGCTTGAGGAGCGGAGCGCTGTGAAAATAATTTCAGCGAGATGCACGCGAGCAGCACGCAACAACCAAAAACACGTCCAAATATGAAATCAGAAACCCTTTGTGTTCGTCGAAAAAACCGACAGGAGACGGATCGTGGCGAGCGGCACGCGAGCGGTTCGCGTGCACCTCAAAATGCCGTACACATCTGCGTGCCGCACGGCGCGCAAGAGGAGCGCAGATCTATACGTACCCTAGAGCTTCAGCCTGTGTCACGCCGCTTATTGTGATCACTCTGATAATATTAACCGATTGATAACAGTAGCTTAAGGAATTCATGTATTTGTGTATTATTTTATGAATTAAATGAAGGTCATTTATTCATATATAAGATAATAGGCCTACACTACAAAACATAATTAAAATATTTATTCATAAAATAATATGTAGTCCTACTGTGAATCATTGAACCCTCATCGGCTAATACAGTAATAGACTGCAAGCAACTATTTTTCCAACCAGTAACAAAGTTTTTAATTGTTTTTACTTTCCTTTAGGAGTCCATTAACCAATACATACTCAGTTAGGAGTTACGAGTATTTTTGGAAGTCTATACTGATCTGTGGTGAACATCTAAAACCTGTCTGTTCAAGTCTTTTCATTTTACACTAACCATAACTCCATGTCAACACTTCTATCTTCATAAATAAAAAGCTACAGCTTATCTGTGGGGTGAAACATGTCTTACTGCTTAAAACAGAAACTTAGTAAAGCCACCCCCTCCAACCGGTCATCCTGTGAGCTGGGAACAGAACTGCTACCTCCATTACAACACAAACAGTTGAATTAGAAACGGTACTTTGAAATACGTAAAGCCACAGAAAGGAAAATGTGATAACATAAACCGAATCTTTGATCACAATAAACAGCATTTTTTCAGTCAGTATTAATCCTTACGGAACTTCATAAAAGTGATAAGTAACATTACCCGACTGAAAATATTATCCACGATTATATTAAGCGGCGTTCACTGTAATAAGCTTACAGCATGAGGTGTATTTAATTACACTCATAGTGCATGAATAGTCCGACCATATTACTTTGAGTAAAAAACATGACATTGGGATGATATAAAAGAGGCAACAGGAAAATGGGCATTGCACTGTTGACAAATCACTTTTGTTGCACCATAATATACCTAAACCTTATAATAGAAAAGAATATTTTGCTTTATTAAAAATGTTTTTAGATATGGCATATTGTTGTATGGAAATGGATCACGCTAAAAAGATATACTGTTGCTACAGAAAAAAAAGCTGTGAGATTAATTACTAAATCAGCCCTTAATTTAGCATGCAGGCCATTTTTTTACAAGAATGAATCATGACTGGCCTATGTAGTCCTATATACTTGAAGCTTTGTTAATTTTAAAGACGAATCTTAATAATTTTTACCCAAGGAATGACATTCATACAATATGGCACAAGACATAGCTACCGTATATATACCTTTTACTAGATTATCTAAAACCAAATTCACACATGTATTTATCTGCAATATCCGTTTATATTCAACTCCATGAGAATGCAAAATTGTCTAATTTTTTACAGTTCGAATGAAAAATCCAGACCTAGCTGAAAAATAATCCATTTTATAGACTTGAGAAATGTTTTTATTTTAATTATGTCGATATTAATGTGTAACCATTGAATTGTGTGTAGTATGTAATAGAACTTATTTTAGTACTTGCGTAATGACTTATATGCACTATTAATGACATAACCCAGTGACCGGCATGATCCGTGCTCCGTGACGTCATACTACAGAGCAGCAACGCTCTTTGCTCGGCAATATCTCCGTACTGAGCAAAGCGCAGCGTGGAGAAATGGTTCTCCTGGCCAGTGGCGGTACGACGTCTATGCACTGACAGAGTGCGCTCCGTTTTCGTTGATAGTATGGTAATAGCACAATTACAATACATTTGTACGAAAACAAAAGAGTACAACTGTGATAAATCATTGTAACAGAACAGTTTTGTTTGCAATGAAATTTAATATAGGCCCTACTTACAATAATCTGAAATGCATAATACATCCAGGTGCGGAAGCCTCCGCATACTTAAATGAGGCTCCGAAACTGCTATAAACTACAAACACAAAAAACATGAGAATACTTTAAGCAGTACTGCAAAACTTTGTCTACTCGGAAACTGAAAAATGTTAAAGTATACAAAATATACAGAATACACCAAATATACAAACTACACAAAATATACAAATTAAACTATACACCTTTGTGAGAAAAGTAGCCTATAGGCCTATTCAGACTTGTGATACACACCCTTACTTTGTGTCACTATCGTGCCCAAGCTGAAGGCATGAGATTTTTTCCCCTCTTTTCTCGTCCACTGATTTTGCAATATTTGGCGTCATAGTCTGGCTAACACACAAACGAAGAACATTTTTTAAGTTCTGATCAGATAGGTGATTCCTATGTTGTGGTTTGTAGACCTTCATACACGAAAAGAACTGTTCACATACATAGGCCTACGTCGATCCAAATATACTCAACATTCTATTATTGATCCCATTCTAGTTTGATCCTAGTCAAAACAAAGGGGAGGTGAACTCACAGAGAGTTCGCGGAAAATTCGCATCATGTGACAAAACGTGATTGGTTAATGTCATTAGCATGCGCCATTACCAGAGCGTGGCTAACGAGTGTTCGTAAGTTCATGCAATAATAATATCAATATTTACACGTGAAATAACAAACTCTCACTGGCATCGTCATCATTATAGTATATCAATTAGCAAACAAAACATAAAGGATTCATTGTTCACGACGACCCTGCGGATGAGTTGTACTGAGAATAAACAAACTAGCATTAAACATGGTGAACACGTGCGTTCTCACGTGCGGGCTATGACAGCCACGCCTCTTTGTTTTGAACAGGATCGTTCTTAAATGGAATCTTGCCTGGGGAAATCTTCTATAAAATATAGATAAATCCTTTTTGTTTTGAAATCGGTCTTGCATTTTAATATCACTTTGCAAATCAATGACTTCTAGTTGCAATGACGTTGAAACACTGTCAATATCCACAGAAAATGGTGTCGCAAATATGCAAATATCGGATTGGAGGTTTGCAAAATCTTGAAATCGGCAATCAAATTCCTGATCCAGTTCTTCTAATATTTGCACATAATTATTTAGGTCTGTAATTCGATGACATACTGTAGACAACTTTGGAAAATGTGACGTGTCTCCGAGAGTGAGGTGACGTTTTCATAAGTCTAGTTTTACTTTGAATGCACTAAATTTACCATACAATTCTACTGCTGCAGTGAACGCCACTGCGCTGATGCGTATTGACAGCAATACAACTCAACTGCTCTCTCTCCGAAGCTCTTGCGAGATGACTGGCTCTTACGTCACAACTGCAGCATCTGCCGGACACTGACATAACCTATTGTATTTTATACTCAAAGGCGTTAATAAATTGAATTGAATTGCACTGCTTGTCCACTGTAATACATTCGAATTCTTGGTGAAGATCATCGTTAAAATCTGCACTCTTGCCTTTCTGATATTACATATATATATAAATAATTATATTTATATCTATATTATTTAAAGCTTTAAAAATATAACTTAAAACTTAAAAAGTGTGAAATTCAAATCATGACTTTTAATAACAAAGCCACAAGTTTGTATACACACTGAAAAATAACAATTAAAAAAGTCTAAAAAATATATAGGCCTATATATTAAAAAAAAATCAAACAAAAGACTGACGAAGGTTTCTTATCAAGGATTAATGCACTGCCTTCTTGTTCACAATGAAAATGCTAATATGCATACCTTTATTTTCTCCGAATAATTATTGAGAATAATGAGCTCTCATCAGAACAGGAACTTTGCTATCGAAGAACATCGTTCACTATACTACCCGCGCGCCACTTCTTGAGCGCTGGATTTACGGGGAAGTGAGGGCCGGGGGGAACAAAACAAAGCTATTCCGCCAGTCTTTCTGCAGTGTTGTCAACCAAAGAAATAACGTTTCAGCAGAATCGCGCGTATGGTATTTTATGTAGTGACTTTAATATACAACGATTTTAATGCAGTCCAATAATATAACGTGGTGACGGTATTGCGTAACAATTAATTACACGTCATAAGCCTTTGGTTATCAAATAAGTCATCAAATAAGAATATTATGCATAATATAGGCTCAATATTTTTACACTGGATGACTAATTTTAAGCATAAAGAAGAGTCTTAGCAGAACATGCTTCACCATTTCGTGTTTTAAAACGTAAGAGAGGTAAGGCATCTAAAAGTGGAGAAAGCTATAAGCCTAATTTTAAACGTATTTAATACAAATTGTGAAAAGTTCGCTCAACTTTCAGTCCATGAAATTGACATCAGAGTTCACGGGATCGTCAGAAATTAGCTCATACGGAATTCTTAAAGAGGTGAGGAAAGTATTGAATGTACAATGAAGTATTTGTGAAATCAGCAGTTCGAAAGATTGTATTTTTCCCCATAACTCCATGCGTCAGAAAAGATAATGTCAATAAATAAATAAGAATCCTGAGACAGAATGAAAGCTTATTATTGAAGCCACTAGATGTCAGGGTGTATAGCGTACTTCGTGTTTTAATGTTGTCAGCTTAACCTACGAAGTTGAACGAAACCTACCGAATGAGGACTAGGGAGCCGAGCGCTCAAGAAATCGCGCGCGGGTAGTACCACATGATCTGACAATTTCTCTGAATAAATTGCTGCAGATATTGCTACTTACTTTGGAACAACGCAACTACGTGGTTAATCAGTTTACTGGTAAGCCTAATCATTAATATACGAACACAATAATAATCATTAAAGTTACGAATAATAAATTACACGGGTTTAGTTTCCCACTCTACTGGATTTCAACACGCGATGTTCGGCGTTGGTATGCGGTCTCTGGCTTGCAGACCAACACTCCCATTGGCTGACAACGACCTTGCATGTCATTGGTCTGTTCCATACGGTCCTGCAACCTCTACATATAGCTAAATAATGCATACACTAACCACATTAGTTAAGTGCGCGAGCGGAGGCGGCAGCCGAAGCGAAGCTCCCTTGCATTTTCGAATAATGTACGATACACTGTTTGTCGGTTTCGAAAATGTGGCATATTATATCTTCCGGAGAGTTGTCTGACCATTATCATGTTGGCAGCTGATTCCAGCACCACATGACCCATCGGCTTCTACCCAGCATGCACCTGCGCTGTTTCTGTAATATTGTGATTCCTTTCTGAGCGCCATTTTAGGTTAGTTTTTTGAGAACTTCTTACCGATTTTACCCATATTTAAAATATTCTTAGAAACAAAATGTGCCTATATATGGATTCTAAAACTTCTGGAGAATAATATTACATGAAATTTTGCCGTTTTTCGTGTGTAAAAAACAAAATTAACGAATCCAGTAGAATGGGAAACTAACCCCAATTAAAGTAACCTATATTAGAGCTTTTAGGGAAACGCTGTAGTATTTCAATTCTCTAGAACAGTGGTGTTGACTTTAGATTTTGAGTTATATGCCTACTTCCAGTCATACGGGCGAAATTCCAGTTTAGAGCGTAGAAAAATCGACCTTCGTGAAAAATGTTCGGCGATCGAGTTTCGTCAGTTTTGCACAGGGTTGTACTTCAATCGTCAGGAACATTCATAGCGCTTATTCGAGTTTTCGTAGTTATAACATCAATCGTTGTCGTTTACCGAGGTCGTTGACCCAACTAGCCTAATATGCTACGTTTCTATGTAGGCATATATTCACATTTTTTATCTTCATTACAGCGCCTTTAAGAGGTACATCCGCTACAAACAATTGTTAAGTTCGACCTCTGCGTCATCTCCCTCCGTATTATACTTCACTGATAGGCGAATTAGCATGCGGAATCGCACGGCAATGAAGATTTAATACGTATTGTAGAATCAACTCCTCATCATTTTCCTTAGGAAGGTGAGTACGAGTATACCCCGTCCCAACCCTATGAAACCAAATGAGTTACGAAGGATCATCTTAATCTACTCTTCCAACTCTTATTATAGAATACGAAGCTGACTCTTCAGGAGAAGGAAACAATAGTGGATTGGCTAGGTTCTAAGTAACATGTATATTCAAAATGGCGAAGCCATTTCTTATTTTTGAAGTTCAAAGTAAATGACGCTTCTCAAAGATAAAGCACAATAAGTATAATTGACCATAATGCTTCATGATGAACATAACATCCTTCGTAAAATGTAGTGAATGGAATACGTTTAGTGCTCCTTAGTTGTTACGTATGCATGTTACATATTTCAATAGTTAATTTTTGTTAGACCATACTAAATAATAAGATAAAGCGCACAACCGAGCAAAAGGAAGTTCTTTGTCTTTTCCATAGTCCTTCAGTGATTTAATTCTTTTCTTGCACATGTTGATGTGGTATCTGTCACATCGACTCCCGCATAGTTTGCACACGCAGTTTTCACTTGGAGTGTGGTATTTGTCATTAGTGCATATTTTATGGTGGAATCCGTGGATGGCTAGTCTTGTGAATAGGTGTCTTAAGTCATGGTTCTCTTTTTCCCATTTTCTGTCCATCATGGCGTCCGTCGTGTAGAATTCCAACCATATATCCTCTCTCTTCTTTCTTCTGGTCTCCAGGTGTCTTTGCTCTGCTGGGGTAGATGGCAGCCATAGCTTGGTGCGTATTTCTTCGATGAAGAAGGGTTCTATTGCTAACTCGTAGACGAGTCGGTTTGGGGCTGTGGTGGCGACTCCTAGCATTCTTTTGAGGAAACGTGCTTTTACTTTTTCTAGACTTATGAGGTCTGATGTAGTTAGTTTTTGCCATATTAATTCTAAGCCGTATGTGGCGAT
The DNA here is from genome assembly GCA_964059195.1 of Ectobius pallidus. Classification (NCBI taxonomy): domain Eukaryota; kingdom Metazoa; phylum Arthropoda; class Insecta; order Blattodea; family Ectobiidae; genus Ectobius; species Ectobius pallidus. Next base: position 181,314,070 of record CAXKWD010000003.1, on the reverse strand, counting down.
TGGGCATATTTCGATACCTCAGAATTAGACTGTTACAACTCAAAATCAGTAAATTTTCAGGAGAGAGAAAAAACAAAATCCTTGTTTCTTTAACATCTTCTCCTTGGTCACAAGGAGCTGCTATGAACTTGTTATCTTGGGATTTATTGCATCTCATAGGCCTCTTCCAATAACGCTAAGACATAAAATCCAGAACTTGATTGGTTAGAAAAAAATAACAAATTTCTGAGTTGTAACAGTGTTCCACTGAATCAAAGGCAAAAAACTTCTAGTTGTGACGGTTTTTTCAGAGTTGTAACACTTTAATGTCAAGTAGAAGCTTTCCTATTCTGACTTATAATTATTTAACTAATCATATTTTTAGTCTTTCTCCATTTATTCTATGGGAAGTGATAGGAATTGTAAGAAATAAATAAGAATGTATAACGTGTGAAGTTCTCTGTTTTACTTGTTGCTCGAGTATTCTACAATGCTTGTAAGTTATTAATAATATATTCTTAAATAAGTTAAATTTATATAAATAATAAAATGTCTAAAACGACATTGCATTTGCTAAATTTTAACTTCAATAGATACTTTCTTGACTTAATATCATTCAGACATCATTCATCGCCAGAGGAACAACTGTCGTGCTGTCTTGCTTCACACGAACATTTCATATTATTGTAGAAGTCCCAGTATACACTAGGAATGACGTAGTCATGGCAAAGGCACAATAAATCTACTTTCTTTTTGGCGTCAATTTGTGGAAATTCAAAATATGCTGGTACAAGAGAGAGAATCGACTATCTAATTCTTATATGAAGTGCCTTGAATTCTTCCTATGCAGTATAACTGTTTTTTTTTTTTTACAAAAATGTGAATGGTTGATTCTTAGGAAATGGAGAACTTTTAAGTTCATCCAAACTACAGTCTGCCCTTCCTCACATTTTTGTAGTTTCGCCCCATACATTCTGACAGTGCTTTGAAGTTGTGTATGTCTTTGGTGTCCATCTCAATGACAGAATATGACTTTCCATTTTTCTTTGCCATTCTGATAAGCGTAATCCAATGGTGAGGATGTGCAATTGGTGTATCTGTTTTTCTGTTTGCTTTCAATACTCTCTTTTTCTATGGAAATTGTAGCATGCACGGTATCATTTTCGTTGTGTGAATGCCCAATGACGAAATATTTCACAATCATAGTGTTGATGCCTTCTATCAATCTGACTGCATTTTGAAAAGAGGGATGTTAGATGTCTGTTTTTATTCTGACTGATACAATTATTGGCAACTCCAGCATCTCTCACTTCTTCTAAAAATTTTAGAAGGAAACAGGCAATTTCATTGGCTCCCCGTTTAGCTATCCCTTCGTGCCAGAAGAAAAATGTGACTTCAGTGCTCACTAAGTCGAAGACTGTGAAATTATAACAGGAGAGCTTCCGTTTATAATACAAAGCAGACACTTTACTGCATGGTGTTGGAAGAACTGCTTGTAAGTCAAATGCAAAAACACCACTTTTTCCATCACTTCTTTTACATGCCTCAATATCTGAAGTTTTCTCTTCTGTACATTTTTCTTTTTCTAATATGTCTTTTGTACTTATCTTGAATCTCGCTTCTTTCTTCAGAAGTTCTTTGTTTGTAATTTGAACAAAAATTGCATTGATCTTTTTTTGGAAATAAAAAATTAAAATTAAAATTGAAATTGAAAATATGTGAATAAAAAGATGGGTGTAAAGAATTGGAAAAGACAGGCTCAGGAAAGAGATGCATGGAAGAAGATTGTGAAGGAGGCCAAAGCACATCAAGGGCTGTAGAGCCGAGAAAGAAGAAGTGAAGCTTTGCATCAGACTTTCCTTCAGCTATGCATTTCTCTTTGCACATTTGGTACAGTTTAGTTATATTTAGATCACCTTCTAAGCACTCTTTCTTAAACCTAGACCGACAGTAATGTGATTCTACCCTGGGGAAAGAATCTATGAGGGCTATAATGTCATCTGTCATATTATGCTGAGGTATTTTATGGCTCTTCTTGTGTTTCCCTCGTCTGTCTTCAACTATTGTCCCTTCATTAGTAATTTTGTCCCATGTTGTGGTCACATAACGACTACTAACACTAAGTGTTGCTAAGAACATTGTTTTGTAAACTCTTACCATTACTTCATTAAAATAGAAATAATTGATTAAATTACTTAAACGGGTACTTCCTTTTCCTCATCAAATGGAATTATAGGTAGCAGGGTTGTGTATTGCTTGTGTTGTCCATGTCCATTATCATCATCATTATCATCAGACGTGGAAGAATAATCCCAATTGGGATTTTTGACTGAGGCATCAGAATTTTCCAGTATATTTTCATTTTCTTTAGAGATACTTGAAGCAGACTACAACGCAAAGAGAACACCTTACAGTTTTATCAAAGTATCAGCAAAATATTATTAAATTAAATATTGCAAGTATAAAATACAAAATAATGTACTTACCAATCTACTTTCAGCTGAGATCTTCTTCTTCTTTCATAAGACATAACTCTACAATACGTTTAGACCTTTTGGACATTACTGTATTATGATTCACAATAGATTGCTTATACAATCGCCATAACACTCACATAATACTGTATATACAAGAACTCTGACAATGCAGAAAAAAGGCATATTGAAATAAAATATTACAGTCTTACTAACACCTCACAACCGAGATTCTCATTGAATAATGTTGCAAAACTGTTGCAACTCAAAATATAACAGTTCCATTTAACATCATACTCAAGATATTGTCAGTGTCAAACTGAATCATCCCAATTAAAAAAAATTAAGGGTTCAATTTTAAGGTGTAACACTCTAACATTGTATAGAACAAATAGTTCCTCATTTAGTAGTGGTCATAACTCAAAATCGAAGTTTTTTGAGTTGTAACACTTTTGTACTGAGGTATCGATTTTAGTTTGGAAGAGGGTCATGGCTGTTTTGATGGATAATCTGCTCAGGTTATTTATGGTGTATATGCTTTTTGTTGCTGCTGCTGTCCTTTCTCTTATGTGTGTCCTAAACGACGATGTTGTTGTTTGTAGCGTAATGCCAAAAAATTTGGTTTCGTTGACTTTTGTAAGCGTCTTGTTCCCCAGGGTGATCTTTTCGTTTTGGGCTAGTTTGCCTCCCTTTCTGAACACCATCTGGAGGGTCTTCTCCCTGTTGATTTTGAATCTGTTTTCTTCAGCCCATAAGTGTAGGTTGTCTGTTGCCTTTCGAAGTTGGTCTTTTTTTGGGCTCCGATTACGATGTCGTCTGCGTACATGATTATATTTGCCTCCACGTCTTCGATGACTTTTGAGCTGTCCGCTGTGGTTATGTTGAACAGGACTGGGCTGGCTGGATCTCCCTGCAGCACGCCATTTGTCTGCACAATTTCTTTGGACTTTGATTTCCCATCATCTATTTGTACTCTGTTATAGGCCAAGATATCCGTTATTATTGTGACTAGGTATTTGCTTTTGAGTGTCTTTTCTAGTTTTTCTTTCAGTATCGTTCTGTCTAGTTGGTCGAAGGCTTTGGAGAAATCCACAAACACAGCATAATATTTGCCTCTGGGGAGTCGTATTGCGTCTTCAATGTTTGCTAGAAGGAGTTGTACGGCTTGTTGAGTGCTTCTGTTTTTCCTAAAACCGAATTGGTGTTCGGGGATCACAGGTTCTATCTCTTTCGTTATTTTGTCAGTTAGTATCTTTGAGGATAGTTTGAAAGTATTGTTATCAAGTGCTATTCCCCTGTAGCTGTTAGGGTCATCGGTATTGCCTTTTCCTTTGTGCAATATCTTGATTGTCGAGTTTCTCCATCCTTCTGGTATTTTTCCTATCTCGAGGCATCTGTTGAAAAGCTGTGTCCATATTTCTGTGAGCATCTGCGCGCTGTCTTTTAAGTGTTCATTGAAGATTTCTTCTGGACCTGCAGCTTTCCTGTTTTTTAGACCATACTAAAATCAGCTTATTATTTGGGTACCATAATCATACCCATTAAAGTACAGACTTTCCTTCTAACACTATTATGGTATCTTTTAATATCGAAAACGGAACAATCTTTAAGCATTGAGAGCAGCAAATCAAACTGCATAATAAACAACTTTTTTAAAAAAATAAAATCAATTCTGTTCGTGTTAATTTTAATATATACTATTTCGTGTTTTAAAGTCCGTTGATTCTAGATTAAAACGCCAAGGGCAGCTTCGAGTTCCCCGCACTGCACCTCCTGCCAAGAACAAAAGACAAGAACTACGAGAACTTAATAACAGCTGATTCTGTAAGTCAACCGACTCGTTTGTTGGATGGGTCTAAAAACTCGAAACTGAAACATTTAATTATGGTCAGAAAAAACAGTCGTGTGCAGCTTGCCTATTATGAAACTCGCCTCGCTCTTTTCATAAACAATTTACTCGTGTCTTAATAAAAGCCATTACAGGCTCGTTGTATAGATCTAATTTATTATCTTTGAGTTAATCGCGTTTAATTAGGCCTACAAATATAAAGGCGAACTGCTTATCTAGTTTCCTAGACAAATGCTTATTTTATCCCCAGAAATAATTATAACCTTTACTAATTTGGATGTTTTAAATTTAAATAGTTTTAAATAAGAAATTCGCCTTACGACAGACTACGTCATGGCCTCTCTCTAGTGGCGTGCTGATGTAGATTAAACTCGCGTGCATGCTCCAGCGTAGGAAACCTTTTAACCTAAAGGCAGGCGTGCACCCATCCATGAAAAAATCCCCTCAGATCTTGAGGTGACAGCAAAATAGGATGACGTGTGCCAGTTGTTGGTTACAGTATGGGTCAGGGAATCACCGAATGAAATTCCAACGATTAATGCAGTATTTTTTAATTAGGAAAAAAATACGATTTAATGATTTTATGGAATCCCAGTTGTATCGTCACTCCAAGGAATAAGTGAGATAAATAGTGGTCCGATTAGTCATTAGAATAATGAAAATACAATAACAAAGAAAGCTGAGAGATCTTACTAGTAGGCCTATGGATATGACACAATTCAGCGTTGTGCTTTTCACGTTGTTTGAAAGTGTTGCTTCATTTCTGAACATAATAATTGTTATGAAGCACAAAATTGTAATTCGTACGAAAGTACGATCCATTTACTATAACCCTGCTAAGAAATTAATAAAAACATTTTGTATGATTGTTCAAGGTGGATATTTCAATTTATTTATTACATTAATAAGGAGGAGAAATGCAGATAACTTATTAAATACTGGAAGAAAATAAATATTAATGGTAGGCCTAGTCTCCAGATGAAAGGAAACTTATTTCATAATACTGGCCTTAGTTACACATCCGTACTTTTTGTTCATAATCTGTTCCCCAACTCCACTCCCAAGTGCGTTTCTGTAATACAAGCGGACCTAAATAAAGAAAAAGTTATGTAATGGCATGCTTATGCATTTGGAAAATTTATTGACCGAATAAAATACAACTCATTTCGAAAATATCTCTTATAAGAATATGTACTTATCTATAAAAAGAAAGAAAAAAAAAACGACAGAAGATTATCTAATGTAAAGTCTATGCACTATGTAAATTTTGTTCTTTGTCAAAATCTACTGTGCTTTGACCGTTTTGTACAATATTATTTTTCACACAGACCATCTCCAACCAGGAGAGAAACATAGACACCTTTAAAATTCAGACAAACCCCCACTTCTTTTATTATCAACCCCTATGAGTAGAATTTTTGCTATATCAGATCTCCATGCGTTGAAGAGTGTTTACCAGATATTTTTATACAGGTAGTCTACTCCATAGAATCAGGAGAAAATTCTAGGAAACATTAGTTATCGAAAAAAAAATCAATACATTTTAGGAAGTCTATTGACTCGTACATTTTTCACCGATTTTTACCGAATTTTACCACATAAAATCGGCCAAATTTTACCACGTAAAGTCGGGAAAAAATTCTACGCAACAGTAATAGTCAAATAACCCCTTATTAAGTGCCAGTATGGTACTTTATGAGATTAATGTGGGGGACGAGAAAATTTCTGTCAGTCTGTCCGTCCGTGTGTCTGTACCCACGATAACTCAAATACGCTTAATCGGATTTTAATGAAACTTGGTATACGCATTTATAATATTCATGGGAAGAAGCCTATTGATATTGGACCAAATCGGTTGACCGGTACCGGAATAATGCCATATTTAGTGCCTTTTATGGTAATGTATCACAGTATATATCAACTCAAGTACGCTTTATCGGATTTTCATGAAACTTGTATACGCATTTATGACCAAATCGGTTGACCGGTATCGGAGTAATGCGCAATTTAGTGCCTATTTTATGGTAATATATTATAAAGAATTTAACCAACGCAAATCGGCTATCCTGACAACATATGTTTAACACTGTTCATATAGCCTACGGCTTTGGAATTTACAATACAGTTAACCATGACATATCCCTTCGCATTTGATTATCAAACTAGTCAGATGTTTATTTCGTTGATCAAGTTGATTAGGCCTACTGATATATACAGAAGATATATTACTGTGAAATAATTTGGCCTACGTGCATTAAATGGAGTTCTTCGCTTGTGTATTTTGTGAAATGTTGACATATTTTAAGAATGTCTTACATCAGTGTATACGAGTTTGAATTAAGGTTAAATATGAAACTTTGCACCTTTGTTCTTCCGTAAGTCCTGCTTAATGAATCGATCTGCAGCTTAATTCGGAGATAGATTACAAAAATAACTTATTTTCTGCATATCATAATTGCAATTAATTTATTACTGATTAAACAAAGCATTCTGGCACTTTGTTATATCAGTTTACCTGATTTATTTGTTTTCATTCTCTACTACATTACTTCTATTCAGATTTATGTTCATTAGCAGGTTTTTAACAAACCTTTTCACAGACTATTAAAAAAATTAGACAATATTAAAATTCGAAAAAAACCAACCCTAAATACTTTGAACATCCATTACATGATCTCTGTTATAAACATAATTCATTAACCGATTTTGACCAAACAATTTTCGAATGAACTACCCCTTTTTTATTTTCAACCCTTATTAGCCTATTATGATCTGCATGCAAATCGATCTACAGTATAATAACCACATTTTACACACAGGCCAATTAAAATTCGGAGAAAAGTGTAATCAATAGGCTTATTAATATTTGAACATTCTTCATCTGTTTTCATCTCCCATTATGTTATCTCCATTCAGAGTTACGTTTGGGCAAATTTTATACACAGACCTCTAAAGCCAAGGGAAAAAATAGCCAATATTAAAATTCAGACAAATTATTCCTTATTTTCTTATTTATTTCTGTACAAATCTACATTTATATGTACTGGTACACATGATGTGGCAATAAATGTGGAAGGTAGTGTAATTTCCAGTATAAAATCAACATTAGGTAAACTAACAAATGACAAATATAAATTAACTATAATTAATACTAACTAATAAATGGCACCAACGACGGTAGTGTATTACGGTACCATATAGCCAAACAGAGGGATAAAATTCATGCTTCAGAATACACGATATTTATTCCCAAGGTTGAAGAATTTAACAATTTTTAGCCCAATTACAAGCAGACACTATAATATGATTAGATACTGACAATATTCTTTCTTGGAAATCTCTAAATTAATGAAATTAAGAAGAAAATACTTCCAGCAGTTGGTATAATTCACAGTCTACGTATTTCAGGAATGAACAGACAACTTCTTAAAATTATTTTTCCTTAATCCACAGTCATCTTATTTATATATGAACATCATTTGAAGTACTTGCTGGAAAAACATTTCATGAGCTATAAGTAATTCAAAATAGAGCAATTAAAATTACGTTCAATATTCCCGTTAGAGCCCGTACTAATGAATAATGATACAGCCTATTCACAATTTCTGGAATCAAGCCACTTTTTGTTTCTGAAAATTGTAACGGTTCGCGGGTTACGAAACCAATTACAGCCACGGTGTCGCTACAGTCGAAGCAGAGATTATCTTCAGTATCTGGGGGGTAAATCTGGGTAGTTATAGTTCTTAAAAACAGTCTACTTTATACTCTGATGCAATCAAAACTCACTGGTTAACTGGTAAGAGTGTTGTTTATTTTACTATAATTATAAAACAGTTAATAGGCTTTTGCAGAATACTCGTCGTATGTGAACTTTGACTTCAGATGAGTGGATCTCGTTATTAAGGTGTCTTTCTCCCTAATCTCGTGTATTCACTAGAATACCTTGTAAAGTCGTTGATTCACTGGTACTTACAGTTTGATACACACTGAATTTAAGTTGGTACTCAGCTATAATTAAGCCGTACCTCAAACCTGAATATATTCGTAGATTTAAATAATACTGCAGTAAATGATACTTAAATCATTTACTGATCGAAGAATATTAATAGCTTCCCGACTCCTACTAAGTCGGAAGCTGGATGCTGTGAAGAATCGTCCCGCTCACCCAGAGCGTAGACGAGAGAGTGTCGATACCATTTACTGCGATTCCCCACTTCTCATCGTTCAAAGTCCAATACGCCTTGTATTTCTTTTAACCTCTAATAGCTATGTTTACATCAAATTACATTGTTTTTCCGAATCTTCGGACACAAACCCTTATTTCATTGGCTAATGCTCCTTACCCAGCTTAGACGCTAATACACGTGGATGGCAGCGCTTGGCCACGCTGTCAGTAATAAGAAATGATGCTAGATTCCCCGAAGCGCTATAGAGTAAGAACTTTCCCACTTACTAAGCCTTTAAATTTCAATAGAGTCAGTAAGCTCTTCTTTCTCTGCGTTTTTAGTTCAATAGCAGTGAGTTTCGTGATGAATGACTGTCTCCTACACCCCACTGAGATCCTTTAGTTTAGTTCTTAAGTCCATTCTTACGTTCCGGGAAATCCGTCTCGTTTCAATATCTACACAAGTCCAGCCTGAATCTAATATTGCAAATATTATATTCTTATTCCATTTCTGCTGTAACCTGTTCAAATAATTTTAGTTGAATTTTACTTATTTCTATAATGTTATTGGCAATGCAAAGTCCTAATTGATTAATATTTATCTTATTATTCTAATTAATAAGTTTATATAATAAACTTATTTTGTTCATTATAATGATATAGGCTGAGTAATTCAATTGCAAAGTAGCAATCGTCTCACATGCCCAAGAGAATTCTACGAAAATTTATGTTTTGTATTCAAAATTTCAAATTTACGGAGTAATTCTGTTTTACTCCTGACATGAAGTGCTTAGTGTGACATAAGTGAGCAGAGTTTGTTGTGAATCCCAGTACAATGACCTTCGTGCTAACTCGTATTCTATTACATGGAATAGCTTCCAACCTTCTCACAGTACTATTATTTGTTTTGATGAGTGAATGACATTTCCTATACCTGGCACAACTGCTTCATTCCTACTTCACATACTACAATATTTTCTTACTCTCTCACACACCACACTTTTCGCACACGGTAGGCTATCTTAGATCATGACCACAGATACCTCACCTCATCAGGTAATAATGAAACATTAATACAAAACCTAATTTACCCTATGAATACAAACACTTGAAAACACTTACTAAATCTATTCTAACCTAGATAAAAGCGCGACCGGATATATTTGGTACAACGTCCAGATTAAAAAGAGATAACAACGATAAAAGATCGACGGATTTAAGTGTCGAGGTCCATATTACCATTAAATAACAACAATATAATCGGCATAGGATATATTTTATGCACGTCCCATGGATTTCACATTTTTGAGGTTATACTGCAAGCCTACATTTCGCTTCATATTTGCTCCGCGGACATGTATACTTACAATAATAATACCCTCAGTTTCAGTGCCTTAATTCTAGTGAAATGACCCAAGCCTATCCCAATGTTGTTTCAGCTATTTAACTGGTTATTCTTTGTATGGCCTCACAAATGAAAGATTGTACCGTCCCACTACTTTATTAGTTTTAGGATCAGTCACTTCATAGCAAATTCCATTAAAAATGTTAGTCACTATAAACGGTCCTCTATAAATTAACTCGAGGCGAGACATTCTTTTATTTACTGCATTCGACAGATTCTTTTCCCTCTTTTTCTTTTTCTTTTTATGTTTGTGGTAGTGATGTTTAGGTTTCTTTTGTGGATCCTTAATAGGCGTGGTGCCGTCCAATTTACTCCTTAAAATTTCTAAGATCTCAGATTCTCGCAATTTTTCAGTACCGTCTTCTCCGTTCTCCTCACTATAATTTCCCTGATCACGGACATCTGTCTCACACATGTTTATCTCATAACTCGATCCTACTTCGTATACTTCCTCTACAAATGTATTATTAAATTCATCAATTTCCGTGCGGTTCTGATACTGATCTGGCGTTCCGCCATTCTGATTCTCAATATTATTGCCTGGGCTCGATAGGCCTACATTCTGCATAATTGAAAATTCCTCCCCCTCATTATCTAGTTGCACAGCTGATAAACTTTCAATAATAAAGCATTCGTCTTGGATAGCTAATTCCCGTTCGGAGCATGTATGATGATCTGTTGCATGAGTCGTGAGAAACGGAATTTCAGTACTTTTACTTCCATCTACGAGAACTTGTACCTTTAAATTTCCTATATTTGCTTTAACCTGCGGTGGACATAAAATTTGTTGATTTAACTTTTTATTCACGTCATAAGACATTTCTACCGTATTTATATTATTTCTGTTTGTTTGGAGGGTGTCCCCTGAGGTCACTGGGCATGAGTTAGATGGGATATGACCCCTTATCGCATCTATACTAAGTTTAAAGCCTCTGGCTGACATCTGTCATTTCCTACACCTGCTGTGTCGGCTTGAGAGTGATGAAATGCATTCACACTAGGATCTAATCTTTGTTGTGAATCTGGCACGTGGCTACAATTATCCGTCCCGTTATTTTGATGAGGAATGTACCGACCGTCTTGTAACTGTCCATATCGGTAGACCTGATCGACATTTCCTCTCTCTTGTTCCTGGAAGGCTATGTGATTTATTCCCACGCTTTGAGGTCGTGACCTATTTCTATCATCATTGCTATTATTGTTGGCGTTACGTAAACCATTATTATTATTCTGGTTTTCTCTGTGACCATTATAATTTACCCTCTCATTCCTTCCATTTCCGTAATTATAATTATTCTGATTTCTTCCATTTCCGTAATTATAATTATTCTGATTTCTTCCATTTCCGTAATTATAATTATTCCCCCTAGCATCCTGATAACCTTGTGTAGGCCTACCATTACTGTCATTATAATTCTCATTATTTCGGCTGACACCTGCGTACTGTGCTTGATTTCCTCCACGATTTTGAGTATTATGGTACCGCAGATAACTATGGAATTTCTTTATGGCTCTCTCGCCCTCCTCAAATTCAGTTAACAAGCTAAGCATCTGCGAGTAAGATTGTGGTCTTGCCACAGTTAACAATTTATGAATATCTGGACCGAAGTGTTTCATTGAAATTTGGATTACCTCTTTTTCGGAAACTATATTTAGCGACTTGGCTAATTTTATGAGTCTTACGAAATGTTCAGTACACGACATTTTCCCTTGCTCATTATAGTGCCCTGAATATAGTTCAGTCCTAGCTTCACTCTGACGCGAATCGCTCCAGTATTTATCCATAAATAACTTTTTGAATTCTTGGTACCCAGTTCCTTCCCTCATTACAACCGGCATCCAGTCTTTGCAACTACCTCCAAGCGATCTCTGAACAACTAATATCTTAAATTCTTCTCGAGTGCCTTTAACTTTAAAGTATGTCTCTAGCTCCCTTATAAATTCATGAGGATTAGCATTCTTCTCATCATTATAATAAGGCAAAGGCCAATCTAAGTCCGCGATTTTATTTACATGAGTATTATTATAACCAGTTACTGGGATAACAACATTGTCGTGTAGGCCTAGGTCACCTCGCGAATTTTCTGATTCTAGGCTTATGCTCGGAGTCCTCGGTTCACCATCTTGACTCCCGTGTGGGTGGTTATTTTCCCCATTCGAACAATGAATTAATTGTGAACAAACCCCTCTACCATTAGCCTGAATTCCGGTACAAGAAATGTCACTACTCATCCTACTTAGTTTATCAGCATGATCATTAACCTCTTTAGTCACATTATTCTGTACTGCAACTATTTTGTTTAGTTTAGTTTCAATGTCATTAACCTGCCCTTGAATATTAGTACTTATTACCCCCATATCCACTGACAAAGCTTGAACTAATTTTTCCTCTAAGTTTTTATTCTGAGTTCTTATATCCTGCTCTATTTTCTGTTCCAACTGTTTTCTATTTTCCTCGACTTTGTTTTGCACGTGGTCGATCCTTTTAGTTAATTTTACAGTTGTTACTTTACATTCGTCTGAGAGTTTATTTACCCTATCCTCCGTTTTCTTTGATTTATCAGATAATTGATCAATCATTAACCTCATCTCACTGGTACTCCTATCCAATTTTTCCCCTAACTCATTAGATAATTTTCTATTATTTTCCTCCATTCTGTTATCAATCTTTTCAGCTAATTTGCTACTTTCATCTTTACTGTCTTTTGCATTCCTATCCATTTTGACCATCATCGCCTCTATTAACGCAGACACTCCTTCTATCCCCGTTACTTGGTTTGACATTGTATTTTTACAAGGCCTATCTTCCTGAACAGCTGAAATCTCTGGTTCCCTCTCCTCACTAGTCTCCTGATTAACTACTAGGCTTTCATTAACTAATAGAAGTTCAGATTCATTACTATTATTAATTTCCTGGCTACCTAATACAATTTCATTCTCTTGGATTTGATCTATTTCGCTATTAGTTAGCACGTCTTGACCGTTATACATTTCCTCGGTTTCCATATTTGAATTTACAGCTTTTCCGTTCCTTAACGTCATCATTTCTACACAACCCTAGCTTTATTTATTGCACTGGGATCACTCACTATATAAAAAGCATGCTCACTCACCTTTGCATACATATAAATCATACCCTTCACAGAACACAAATACATACAATACCCTCTTATAGCTAGCAATAATACCCTCTTATAAACTATATTTTTACAAGGCTTTTTACTGCTGCTCCGGTATTCTATCTTCGGTCTGCCCACTCCTGATTCTTCTTGCTCGGGTCTTGAATTTATCTATCCCTATCTTGACTTTTTCTTCCCGTTAATCGTTGCAATGTCTGTAGTCTCTACTTAATGATGTGTGTAACAGTTATTGTTTTAATTTTAAATATTCTGAGTCGACACAATTTAGCTTCGAGCCTTTAACTTTGAGCTTTTTAACTTCGAGCCCCACAGATTGGGTAAGCCACGTATGTAACGGTTCGCGGGTTACGAAACCAATTACAGCCACGGTGTCGCTACAGTCGAAGCAGAGATTATCTTCAGTATCTGGGGGGTAAATCTGGGTAGTTATAGTTCTTAAAAACAGTCTACTTTATACTCTGATGCAATCAAAACTCACTGGTTAACTGGTAAGAGTGTTGTTTATTTTACTATAATTATAAAACAGTTAATAGGCTTTTGCAGAATACTCGTCGTATGTGAACTTTGACTTCAGATGAGTGGATCTCGTTATTAAGGTGTCTTTCTCCCTAATCTCGTGTATTCACTAGAATACCTTGTAAAGTCGTTGATTCACTGGTACTTACAGTTTGATACACACTGAATTTAAGTTGGTACTCAGCTATAATTAAGCCGTACCTCAAACCTGAATATATTCGTAGATTTAAATAATACTGCAGTAAATGATACTTAAATCATTTACTGATCGAAGAATATTAATAGCTTCCCGACTCCTACTAAGTCGGAAGCTGGATGCTGTGAAGAATCGTCCCGCTCACCCAGAGCGTAGACGAGAGAGTGTCGATACCATTTACTGCGATTCCCCACTTCTCATCGTTCAAAGTCCAATACGCCTTGTATTTCTTTTAACCTCTAATAGCTATGTTTACATCAAATTACATTGTTTTTCCGAATCTTCGGACACAAACCCTTATTTCATTGGCTAATGCTCCTTGCCCAGCATAGACGCTAATACACGTGGATGGCAGCGCTTGGCCACGCTGTCAGTAATAAGAAATGATGCTAGATTCCCCGAAGCGCTATAGAGTAAGAACTTTCCCACTTACTAAGCCTTTAAATTTCAATAGAGTCAGTAAGCTCTTCTTTCTCTGCGTTTTTAGTTCAATAGCAGTGAGTTTCGTGATGAATGACTGTCTCCTACACCCCACTGAGATCCTTTAGTTTAGTTCTTAAGTCCATTCTTACGTTCCGGGAAATCCGTCTCGTTTCAATATCTACACAAGTCCAGCCTGAATCTAATATTGCAAATATTATATTCTTATTCCATTTCTGCTGTAACCTGTTCAAATAATTTTAGTTGAATTTTACTTATTTCTATAATGTTATTGGCAATGCAAAGTCCTAATTGATTAATATTTATCTTATTATTCTAATTAATAAGTTTATATAATAAACTTATTTTGCTCATTATAATGATATAGGCTGAGTAATTCAATTGCAAAGTAGCAATCGTCTCAAAATGCAGCTAAAGTCAGTTATTTAAATTTATATTAAAAATAAACTTGTCAAATCCAATACCACATCAATTACATCCGAAGATATTCATCTCTGTAAAACGAGACAGATCAGTCATCTCTTGTAACTCATAGCGAATCTACTATGTATGGTCTGAAAGGAATATTTATTTATTTAATCTCCATTGAGTGAGCCCTAGTTTACAATTAAGTATGTTAGGGCTATATTTAGTCAATTGAGGTTTCCTGTATAGATTTAAAGTTCAGGAAGAATTACCACATGCTATAAAAATATATAACGTGGTGTTACCTGAAAGTGTACCCTGTTCCGGTAGAAATTTTAAGTAAAAGTCAATACGATATCTGTTTAGATATTTGCTTTAATCAATAGAATAGAAGGGAAACTAAAGGATAAATCGTTTGCAATACCAATGATATGGCGCGAGAAGAAGAATCATTACGATGACTGCTATTTTTGTATAACCAAAATTTCAGACTACAATAGATATGACTGAAATAGAGAAAGCATTCAAAGACGCTGTGAAGAAATTTCTTCGAAAAATCAAGAACCCTTTGTACCAAGAAATTGTAAGAAACATGTTGAAGGAATTTAAACACCTTGGATGTAACATGAACCTAACATAAAGCTTCATTTCTTATCATCACATTTGGATTATTTCCCTTCAAATTTAGGAACCGTAAGTGAAAGATTTCACGAGGCTCTGAAAGACGCAGAACGACGCTGTCAGGATCGTTGGGATGTGAATAACTTATGTTGGCGGATTACTGTTGGCAATTGCGAGTGAAGATCCTTATAGAGGTCGCTCAAGAATTTCCGGGACCCACGAATTTCAAGGAAAAAGGAGAAAGGCGACTGAAGAATTGTAATGCACGTATTCAAGGAATGTAATATAAGTTTTGACATCTAGTTTCTTTTGCCTTGCTTATTAAAGTTGTTCTGATCCTCGTATTTATATTTTCTTCACATGCATAACTATTTAGTGAATTTAGTTTTATTTTCATTATTAAAACACTTTTTCACCAAAGATTCTTATTTAAATGTGAAGTAATTGCAGTAGGTATAGTTCATTTCGTATAAAACATTCAGTAAAATTTTTCTCCTAGTTTAAACATTAACAAAAGCTGCATACAGTTATTTTATTATACAAAATGTCAAAATACGAGTAACATTTTCACAATTGCCAATTAACCAGATGTGATAGAGAAAAACAAAATGCATTTTCGAATTCAGCACTGCGAAGTTAATCAAACACAACTATTTTCGCTTTTACCGCAGAATTTTTTTTTTTTTGCAGGACAGTGTAATTTTAAAGAAGAAAGTACAGAGAATAAAATACAGTAATAAAAATAAGATCACAATGTTAATTCAAAAACCATTTCCAATCCCCTTAAGATAAATTGTAGTAGGAATATTTCATTCTTTCTCTCTTTTTTTGGCACCAATAAATTTATGTGTCCTCTAGCATACGTATACTATATGAAAATAAAAATAAGTAAATAAACATAAGTAAATAATTTAAAGTGGTCCCCGCTACCTTCCCTGAATTTTCTAAGGTAGGCGGATGTAGATCGGGGTGCACTCAGCCTCTTGCCCCTATTGAGGAGCTATGTGATAAATAAATAGCGACACTTGCTATGAATGCCATCAAAAATGGCTGTGGATGTCGGCATGCTTACCACATGCCCGAATCCTGCCATCTGGGTCTGTAGATGATGCAGCCCGGTACCCAGAGAGATATTGCGCTAAGAATATTTTTAAAAATGCAGAAAAATTGCAAATTGTCTCTTTAAAAGAAATCGAATGTAATATGACATTATATATGGATAGTTATAAAATATAATATATATTTTTACAGAGAGACGAAATTAAATTAATATAATGAAGCCTGTTTATATTTAAGGTAATAGCCTATATGTTATATGAGCCATATTCCTCTTTTGAGGTTATGAGGAGGGTTTTTATGAACGTATTTAATGTTTAAAATATTAGAGATTCAATTTTTGTACCCACCAGAATAACTACTGTTCAATCTTTTACAAAAATAGCTATCATATAGTAACCAATCTTTCAAAAGGTGTTTAGATATTAGTGTAATCAGTAACGGATCGTAGGTAAAACGAGAGTATGCTGCAAAAACAATTATTTTTGTCTAAAGGATTTAATTGCAATTTGACATCCTAAAATCTGTAGCGACTTTTGGCTAGGCCCTTCACAGAGGTCCAGAGATCACTCGGACATAGGTAGGAAAACTTCAGGCAGAAGATAAATAGCCCAAGAAAATATGGTTGAATAAGCTATACAAACCACAGGTATATACAAAGAATAATACACATTAAGGCCAACTTTATAGATCATTAGAAATATAATTAGCTTTGCTCCTAATTCTTCATGAATATTCCAAAAACAGAATGTAATGGAGACCTAGATTATCATTTGCCTGCCATGATGAGGGCTTAAATAGGTTATTGAGTCAACCACCATTACACTGGAATGCTGCGTAATAGAGCTACTGAGGTTCAAAACAATATAGCCTATGCCGATTAGGTTATTAGTTTTTCTTACATGAATTAGCGAAAGTAATAAAATTTAAAAAAAATATATACAGCAGACATATAATCTATCTTAGGTCCCAGTTATTACGCCCTTTCTTAAATTAACTCGAAAACTATAATATCCAGAAATTATGAACTGCAGTCTTAGAATGTGGCCCGGGCGGCTTGGGTCGCTTAAATCCTAAAGAAGGGAGAGGTAAAACTACGAAAAAGAAAGAAAGAAAGAAAGAAAGTCTTAGAATGTATCTTAAGTCTAAGTTAATAAGTTCTTTACTAAATTAACTCTCAAATATAATGCACATAAATGATATACTGCAGTTCTGAAACATATTTTAAGTTTAATTTAGTAACTCCTTTTTTAAATTAATTTTAATGCAAGTAAATGATATGCTGCGGGCCTAGACTATATGTCAAGTTTTATTTAATAACTCCATTTCTAGATTACTTATGGAAAACCTCAAATCACCGATTCGGATTGGCACACTTCTCAGTGGACAAATAGCATGAGCTAAGTGGCGAAAACATCATTAGATAGATACCAATGCCCCAGAGAAAACAATATTTACATTTACACAAGCCAAAGTTTGTACACCTCTTGCGGAAATGATACCCACAGAACACTTTAAAAACTAACGTAATTACTAGATCTGTGTTTCTTACTGTTATATGTATGGTTTACTGTTACCTTCATGAGAGGGAAAGATAATTCAAAGAAGTACTTACACGTATTATAAAAGAACTGATTAAAACATTCTTCAGCATTCATATAATTATTAAGAATCTCATCCCAACTAGTATTACTAAGATAATACATGTATATTAAGTTGTTCAGGCTACTATGGGTTGTAATACGTTTGAGAATTGACTTAGTTTGTTTAGAGCCCAAGTCATTGATCTTTAGAAAAACAAAATAACAATAGCTTGATGATCAGAGAGGGCTGGATCCACAGCATTAACTGAATACTCAATGTAGATTGTGTTATTGAATACTCATTCTGGTTAAAATTAACAATAATATTGTCCAAACAAGCCTTCTGCCTGGTAGGTTTAAAATTGGTGCAATAAAAACCTTAAAATCTCAATAAGTTTAAGATGAAATTAGTTGTATTACAATTATTTAATACAGTAATAATAATGTATCCACATATCATGACTTTAAGCTTTAATCTAGTGAAGTACATCATTTCTTCAAATTTCTTAAGAAATATATTACCAGATGGAGTGCGGTAATTACTATCAATGCTTAGGTTCATGGAAGGAATTTTTATAGCAACACTAATAAGAAAAATAATTTAGTTCTAGGTAGTAGTCATGCCAGACATTTGGGACCTGCTCTTCAAGATGCCCCAGGAGACGATTTCCAAGTTCAATGTATGTAAACCTAATGCTATGTTAAAATATATTGTTTCAGGTATCAAAGGACTGACAGAAGGATTTTCTAAGGATTACTGGGTTGTGATTATTGGAGGAGGCGGAAACTGCATCGACAGAGATCCGTATTCAATTGAAGCTGACCTTGATAGTATTTCTGAAAATAGAATGCACACAAATGTATATTTTGTTGAATTGTTCCACAGGTACGACAATCCCTCGCTTCGATCCAAGGTAAAAGCTGTAAATGATAAGTTGTGGAATTTCTCTGGTAATCATGCTAACTTTAATGTTTTATGTGTTAATACGAGTAGCTTAAGAAGGGAAGAATGTACCAGGTATGGACTCCATCTCACCTCTCGAGGGAAGAAGACGCTGGCAAAACTGATTGCTGAGGAATTGAGGTTTAATTTATCTGATTGTCACAGGCCTATTCCTGTCATATGTGATGGCTCGTCTCGTTTTTAGGGGGAATCTAAATGAAAGAAAGAAACAACTTATATGCATATCTCAAGTAAACAGTAGTAATGCATCCAGGCCTTCAGCTAGAACTAATACATCATTTGCATTATTTCATCAAAATATAAAGGGACTTGAAAGCAAAATTGAAGAATTTAACTTAGCCACTTTGGATTCAATTAATTCTAGTAAGCAGGAAATTCAAGTTATTTGTTTAACGGAACACCACTGTACAGAGACAGAGCTAGAACAATTAAAAATTGATAACTTTTCATTGTCTTCAAACTTTTGTAGACATTCCATAAAATGTGGAGGTGTGAGTTAATTATCAAAAGAAACTTAAATTTTAGTGATATAGACACAGATCCTTCTGCAAGGAGCAGGATTTTGAATGTTGCTCAGCCAGAGTGGAGACTGACAATGGTATACTTGTAATACTAACCATTTACGGAGCACAATCAGGTAATTTAAATTATTTTATAAATCAGTTAAAAAGGGTTCTGAATTCTCTGTAGGGTGGTACATTTTCGAACATGGTACAGTTCTGAACGGAGTAAGATTTTGGTCCTTTTTCGGGTTTCAAATGTTAGTCAACCTGTTTTCAATTACATTGCGTTGATACTGATTGTTTTGTGTATCTGTTTCCGCGAGAGTGGTCTTTTAAGCTGTCTGATTCTGAAGTAAAAATATTATTTTCCATTTGAAGGTATGTACAGTATGCTTGAAAAACGGCACGTTATAAAATTACTTTTAATTCCACGTTGTGTTACTGCAATACGTTGTTGAGGAGCGATTGTTAACTAATACCAACGAATTGCGTGGTATTTGATACGCATGTCATTGGCACAACATGTGTCATTTGTGAGTGGAATGTGTAACTGTGTAATATTTTATAATTGCGTGAGGTGCAAATACGAACACTTTTTCGGTACAATTCTGAACGTAAGCAGTACAATTTCGAACATAACTTGCTCTGTTAGAAATAGATGCTTAAGCATTGATTAAGACAGCTGGTAGCTAGCAATGCATTTAAAAACATACAGGTTTTAGTACAAAATTTTGATTTCATTATTTTTTCTGTTTTAAAATATTATAATAACGATAAAATAATAACAACATAACAGCAACAACAATATAATAGTAAACAAAATAATATCAGCAATAATAAGAACAAAATAATAATTATTATGCTTACACTATTGTCTTAATTTTATTTTTATTTTTTTTATTGGGTTTTATAAACATTATTTGAATTATGTGATTTAAAAAACTTCTTATTTTTGAAAGGTAATTTATAATAGTAAAAATAATAAAAAATAATAATGTGTTTTTCAATGTGTAAATGTGATTTCATATAAACTAATTGTTAGTTTAAACAATAGGCTACGTTTGAGTTGTAATTAATAGCTATAAAAGAGAAAAAAGTACGTTAGTAAAATCTAACATACGAGTCATGGTATGATAGTCATATATGCGAATAATGCCGCATGGAGTTATTTTTAGGTAGATTTCGAAGAAAAATCTACCTATTGCAATGGATACCACTTCATGATTTTCGAAAAATTCTTTCATATCTTTACGTTTCATGCTCCCCTAAGTACGAAACCACTGCCCGTTCAAAAAAAAACATTTGTGATATTTATATATTTATTTATATCTTTACACGATAGCGGCCGTAATTTTGAAGATATTTGAACCAAATTTTAATATGTTATTTCTAGGCCCAATAGTTCGGACAAGTTCGTTAATGAGCAAAATTGGCCCAAGGGGGTGGTCGGGGGAGGGGGTTGAAATTTTTAAAAATGTATATCTCGGCCCCTATGAAGTATAGAGGGAAACTTTGTTTGAATAAATTAGAGTACTCGCTACGGAGTTCACAGTGACACCAACGATTCGGGGGTTCGAGTGAGGGTGGGGGTGGGGTGGGGGATGAAAATTCGAAACTTTTGAAACCACGTCTTGTGTGGTATCGTTGTAAAGATCTTGATGAGTACTCTACAAATCAATAAATAGTTTCTTTATAGCTCTCATATGACGCGAGATTTTAATGTTTGAAAATAATAACACTTAAAAGAATTATTATAATATCATAATTTTGTCTTGTTTAGCGGCTTTGCTAATTTTATTCATTGTTGATCTTGCGCACGGCCTCCCAGAATATTATATCCCATTCTTGTTGTCAAAACAAATGATTGTAGGCTCTTCCTCTTTACTGCAGGTTTGCCATGCCAAGGCTAAAAAAGAAGAGTGCTGCGCAGCGATAATAAATTAAACCAAAGCACTTTGAAATCTACCTCAGCCTGTAGGCCTGCCTAAAGGGATTTTTTATTTTCTGTATAATATTTAGATGCCGCGAAAGAAAATGGAAAGCCCAGCTCCAACAAAAGAAGACGAGTGTGGTTTTTGTTTGTTGAACTTCAAAGTGCTCAGTCCATGAAGAAAGGCGACTGGATACGATGCCAGTCATGTAAAACGTGTTATCATGAATTGTGCGTAGGAACCGAAGGAAAAAAACAGTTGTTTGTGGAAAATGCCACTGATCGAAATTGTACCTACTGGTGTTCAGAATTGTACCTATGCGGTACATTTTAGAACGATTTTTTAAAAATGAAACATTGATTGCTATGGCCAAATTAACAGCTGTGTGTCTTTCATATTTTTGTGAAGGGTCAACTAGGTTACCAACTTTGTCATTACAATACAAATAGTTTTTTCTTATGTCTATTTTGTTCATAAAATAAGAAAATACGTTTAGCGTTCGAAATTGTACCACCTTACCCTATAGTAATAACATAAGTATCATACTGTGTGTGGACTTTGATGTAGGCTTTTCAGTTAATAGTGAAAAAAAAATCAGACTGATATCCTTACTAGGTAGTTATAATTTAGATTTCATAGTAAACTTTTCAACCAGAATTCAAAACAACTCGAGAACAATAATAGATATAATTTTAAAGTACTGCCAATATTAAATGGGTTATGACCTTGATGCATAAATGTTAGTGTTGAACAACAATATAGTAAATTCGACCAACAAACATATGCATAGTAATATGACTAGAGTAATGAATGATGCTTCAATTTTGAATTTCAAACAAGATCTTGCGAGTGAAAATTGGGAATCTATGTTTTCCTATGAGAAAGTAGATAGTAAATTAAGTGAATTCCTAAATATTGTGTCGCGACATTTTAAGGCCAACTTTCCAAAAAAGAAAATTGCTAGCTTACCTAATTTAAGAAGTAAACCATGGTTAACTACTGGTATTACAATATCATGTGCAAACAAAAGAGAGATCTATTTAAAATATAGAACCAATATACCAAACTAATAAGGAATAGGCTACTACAGAAAGTATTGCAATACACTGAAGAAAGTAATTAAAGAAGCAAAGAGCAGTCATTTTTCACAAGTAATCAAACAATAAAGTTAAGATATATGGAATTTAATAAAAAGCGAAACGGGGAGAACAAAGGGAAACAATGATTGTATGTCCCTAACATACCAAGACACAAAACTAAATAATTTATCAGATATTGCTAATGTTTTTAATAGTCACTTTATAAATATTGCAGAGAAATGTATTCCTACAAATAATATTGTCATTAAGACAGTAGACATACTGACAAAATCTACAATTTTGAACCATAAATTTCAAATCGAACTGACTTCCTCTATAGAAATTGAAAATTTAATCAAGTTGCTCAGAAGTAAAAGTTCATCTGGATGGGGTGAGATAAGTAATAAGTTATTAGAAAGTTTCTCATCCGAACTTACTAAGCCTCTCAGTCATATACGTAATTGTTCGTTAGAAAGTGGATTATTTCCAGAAAGACTGAAGTATGCTGTTGTTAAGCCCCTCTTTTAAAAAAAGCGACAGAAACTTACCATAAAGTTATAGATCTAAGGTAGGTGCTCCAGTTAAGGCCATGATCCTGATAAGGCCACTATTACTTTAACGAAGAAGTATCACACTTTGGCCCCAGATTGCAACACCTACGTGAAGCTCGTCCTTCGAAGGTCAACTGACCACAATTTCAGTGTTCCCTCTCCAATCCTCGAGGAAAGACAGAAACTTTTGTGAAATTCGTGCTTCATAAATAAAAACAAGATAAGAAATAAAATATGTCTAACTATTTAAGTAGATTCATTTCAGCATAAAATTATACATGGATATGTAGCTTACATTGTGATCTTTTAAAACATCTCTTTGTTGTATCTGCATTAGCATACCAAGTTTAATAACCGAGATTGCAAATAAAAAATATATAGTGCACCTGTTAAGGCCACATACGATGCGATGCGATGCGATGAGGAACGCTATTTCTCGGTCATAATTTTCAAGTTCTGTTTGTGAATATCTACTTAATTTTTAACATTTAAACAATAATGTTCACACTTTTCATACGTACCCGGGTTTGACCGCGAACACATATTTAATTTGCTTAATTGTTTATAATTAATGAATTAATCAATTAATTAATTGACTTTTTATTATTTTTACACTACTTAACACATGTTGATGTGCCTATACGTTCAATTTATTTCAGATGGATAAAAAAGTGAGCCAAAGAGTACAGAGCTGGTCAGAACATTACAGTGTACCCAAGTGGCCTTATCATGACTACATGCTCCTCATAAGGCCACTGTCACTTGATTTCATTTTATATTTTTTGCTATCAATGTAATTAAGTAATATCATTGTTTCTTGCCCGAAACAACTTATTATAGTCATCTGTTGATAGCTGAGTGTGAAAATTATAAATTTGGAAATTATAAATACTTTGTTTCTGATTTTGAAAATTAACGTGGCCTTAACTGGACCACCTACCTTATATCGCTCTTAACCTCATTTTCAAAATGTTTTGAAAAAGTTATGTACAACCGGCAAAATACACTATCTTAATTTGAGTGACATTCTTACATCTCAGTTTGGATTTAGAAGTGAGATGTCCACTGAGAATGCTACATTTCAACTTACTACAGATATTGAGAATTTTCTGCGACTTAGCTAAAGCGTTTGACTGTAGGCCTATAAATCATGAAATTTTACTTCAAAATTTCGATCATTATGGGTTGGATAATTTAACACAAAAGTTGTTCAAACCATACCTGTTGGATAGAACTCAAAAAGGTAATAATAAATGGAATGAATCTAACTTAGGGGTTATTAAAAATGTAGTAACTTACCTCAAGGATCGACACTGAGACCTCTGCTCTTTTCCATTTTCATCAATGACTTGCCACATAACTTAAGTGACGAATCAAAGGTATTGCCTTTTGCAGATAATATAGTGTATTTGTAACAGGAACATTTATCAAGAATAGCTAAAAAAATCTTTTCACGAATTAATTAATCATAAAGTATAGTGCTGCAATCTTTATATATAAAGTAGTAAACAGACATGTTCATAATAACATTGTATTGCATTTTCTTGAAAATGTGCATTCTTATGGCACGAGAAACAAATCAAAAAATTTCGTCACGCATTCTCAATTGGTTACTTATGGACTAAGGGGATTGAAAAATTATCTTGCAAATCTTTTTAATGAAACTCCACTGGAAATAAGATCTGTAAAATACTTAAATGATTTTTAAAAGAAGTTGAAGATTTTTCTATTAAATGATTAAGTGAACAATATTTCTATTATACTTACTGTATTTGTCTAAACTATTGTAACAATTTTATTATAATAACATTGAAGTTTGTCATCCTTTGTAATACTGTACCTTAATGTGAGCAATTGGCTCGTTGGGACATTTTGTTAAATAAATAAATAAATAAAAATACATGGATTCTAGCTAATAAAATGACACTTAATATTGAAAAGACCCACTTTATTCAATTTAGAACAAAAGAGCTGTATCTCAAACTTTATAATTAATTACCAAACACAAATCATGGAAGAAATTAGGATCATAAAGATCTTAGGCCTACAAATTGACCAAAATCTTGACTGGAAATGATTGAAATGATAAGTCCAATACTGAGGTCAGCGTGTTTCGCTTTAAGAATTTTGAATGATATATTACAACAGGATGCATTACTCACGGTATATTTTGCATATTTTCACTCTGTAATGAGATACGAAATCATATTCTGGGGCAACTGTTCTCATAGGGAGAAAATATTTAGATTACAGAAAAGTGAAATAAAAATATGTGGAAAGAAAAAAGAGAATCTTGTAAACCGATATTTGAAAAACTAAAAGTCCTCACTCTCACAGCGGAGTATATGTACTCGGTAATGTGCTATATGGTAGATAATATTGATAAATTTCGAACTGATTACAGTGTACATAGACGTGTACAACTAGAAATGCGAATGATTTACATACGAGTATATTAGCTAATTCATTCAAACTCTTTCAGAAGGGTGCTTATTATTCTGCAATACAGATTTACAATAAGCTTCCAAGAAACATTAAATTATTGTGTATTAAAAGCAAATGCAAATCTTTCAAAAGATCTCTCAAGGAATTTTTAATAACTCACACCTTCTACAATATGAATGAATATTTCCAGCTTGAATAAGTTTGGCAGCTTACAGTTTTGTATATTGTTCTTAAACATGTAGCCTATATTTATTCTGATCTGACATGTTCTATATCCTTGAGCCTCGCTCAACATAGGATCTACAGAACGAGATATCTACATCTACATCTACAACTACAATTTACCA
Organism: Ectobius pallidus; assembly: GCA_964059195.1. NCBI lineage: Eukaryota > Metazoa > Arthropoda > Insecta > Blattodea > Ectobiidae > Ectobius > Ectobius pallidus. The sequence continues at coordinate 181,288,420 of CAXKWD010000003.1, read as the reverse complement.
GAAGGTTCCGATAAGACCAACAAAATTATGCAAGAAATTCCCTTATATCCACATCCCTGAAAATCTATTACAGCGCCTGCCTAGCAACCGAATTGGTTCTCTTACTCCATTTAAATATCAGAAAATTAATCATATTACTTCCAAAACCTAGCTGAGTATGGGTAATTATTTTACCCAAACATAACGAGGAAATGTGGGAATCCGTAATCCTGTGGTAATATACTTTCTCTACTCTACATTATCTGAAAGTAGGAAGAATTATAGGCATACAATACTCTCTCAGCAAATAGGCCTATACATAGATGGAGCAAGACGAGAGCATTACGATATATACTTCAACGCCAGAAATAGCAACGCGTAACATGTACACATAGATCAAACATGTTTCCTGCATAGGTTGCTGAATACTCATCGTTACATATCATATCGCTTGGGCTAGGTATCTATATTAATAAAAATCCTTTTAGGTAGGCCTACAGGCGGAGGTAGATTTCGAAGTGCTTTTAGTTTAATTTATTGTCGCTGCATAGCACTCATCTTCTTTAGCCTTGGCATAGTAAACCTGCAGTAATAAGAACTGAATTCGGTAAAGAGGAAGAGCCTACAATCATTTGTTTTGACAACAAGAATAGGATATAATATTCTGGGAGGCCGTGCGCATGATCAGCAATGAATAAAGTTAGCAAAGCCGCTAAACAAGACAAAATTATGATATTATAATAATTCTTTTAAGTGTTATTATTTTCAAACATTAAAATCTCGCGTCATATGAGAGCTATAAAGAAACTATTTATTGATTTGTAGAGTACTCATCAAGATCTTTACAACGATACCACACAAGACGTGGTTTCAAAAGTTTCGAATTTTCATCCCCCACCCCACCCCCACCCTCACTCGAACCCCCGAATCGTTGGTGTCACTGTGAACTCCGTAGCGAGTACTCTAATTTATTCAAACAAAGTTTCCCTCTATACTTCATAGGGGCCGAGATATACATTTTTAAAAATTTCAACCCCCTCCCCCGACCACCCCCTTGGGCCAATTTTGCTCATTAACGAACTTGTCCGAACTATTGGGCCTAGAAATAACATATTAAAATTTGGTTCAAATATCTTCAAAATTACGGCCGCTATCGTGTAAAGATATAAATAAATATATAAATATCACAAATTTTTTTTTTGAACGGGCAATGGTTTCGTACTTAGGGGAGCATGAAACGTAAAGATATGAAAGAATTTTTCGAAAATCATGACATGGTATCCATTGCAATTGGTAGATTTTTCTTCGAAATCTACCTAAAAATGAATTTCCAAAATGAATGACGGAGCATCACTTGAGAACGGCTCGACCGATTTGGCTGATTCTTTTTTGTTGTGTTCGTAATTGTCAGGACAAGGTTTGTATGAAAGAAAATTTTTGGAAAATCCACGGGAATAGTCGGAAATGTGAAATGAGGCAAAGTTAGATACTTCTGCTGTCAATTGCTTGTTTACATAAAAAAAAAAATATATATTAAAAAAATTGCAGTGTGACATATTCACAGTTTGAGAGTTCCGCTTTCAGATGTTTTCATAACAAAACAACAACAAAAGAAGAAGTGTTAGTCTTACAACCAAGCCAAGTCGAAAGTGTGTATGTATGTATGTATGTATGTATGTATGTATGTATGTATGTATGTATGTATGTATGTATGTGGGTATATCTGTTCCCTATACAAATCTACATTTCTTGAGCAATTTGCACGAAATTTTGCACACATACCCAGTTAAGCCCGGAAAGTAACGCGGTGAACACTAAAATTCAAACAAACCATTCCTTCCCTTGAAAATTTGTATAATTTCTGAAAATATTATACTGAAAAATGAAATGCAATTCAGTTATCATGACAACAATGAATTGTTTACTGTGTTCACATAGGGCTTTGGGAACTACATAATACTGGGCTTTAATAAATTCTGATGCTATCGATGTAATTAATACATTTGTGAAAATAATGCTTGAAGAATGAAATCCAAGAAAATAAAGCACAATGTGAAGCAGTCACATAACTTTCTCTACCCTCGACATGGAAAATATCATTTTCTCACTTCACATTTTGATGCACAATAAGCGGTCGTATTGCAGGGATAGCTTAAGTGTGTACCAGTGAATATGCCATATCAGAAGTCGGTAAAAAATCCTATCCACTGATACGTCATTCATAGCTGTAGGTTGTTTATCATAGGCCCTAAACATCAACAAGAAGACAAAATAGGGTGGAACATTTTCAGTCCTATGCCCACAGTATATTATGTCCCAAGTTTTGGGGGAGGAAAGTATGAAAGTGATATTGATTTTTTTTTTTTTTTTTTTTTTTTTTTTTTTTTTTTTTAATTTCAGCTCCGAAACGGTTGATTGGTAACATGAGAGTGAGAAATAAAAATTTCCATAAAGACAATACAATCTTATGTAATCGGAATTTATGTTTCTTCTTATTTCAACCCCTCCCAGGCATGGTGTGTAGAAGCAACGGAATGCAACATTCGACATCCACTGTGAGCCATATAAAGCTATATCTAGCGTTTTCTGAGGGAATAGTTTGAATGTGATGAGTCGTTCTTCCTCACTTCAAGTTCTACGTACATATTATACAAGGCCCTAGAGTTTGAAAATCGAAAGTCCTTCATAAGTTAATTTCAAATTACAAAATAAAAACCCGGGCGACGCCGGGCCTTTTAAGCTAGCTTATTATAAAATGAACTTGGAATGAGCTCACTACCTTTAACTATACCGATATGGCATATCTTATGTTCTTGAATCATGGCATTATTTACGGAGCATATCACCCTTCGGCAGGCCCATTTCACTCGAACAACTAGACACTTAAGACACTTGAAAATCAACTCCACGAGGCAAATGAGCCAAGTGATCTCGAACCCCCATGACCCAGTAATGGCTGGCAGAAAAACCCGAACTAAGACTCTGGAAACATCCGAAGTCCCGAATGTTTCCGAACCGAGAAGACAAGGAGAAAGCAACATGGTTGGAAATGCAAATTATCTTTCGTGCGAAAATTATATTTCAACATACTACCAAATAACTAACTAAAACTAACTCCGTGGCGCTGCATCTCTGAAGGGACTACGCCTCTCTCCCGACCGCTGCATCATCTACCATGGCAGGATTGCGGGCATGTGGTCAGCATGCCGATACCCACGGCCGATAATGATTGAGACGCTACTCCTGAATAAAGTAGTTCCTCAATTTCAATCACATGCACCCCGTTTCAGATCTTCCTACCTCAGAAAAATCCGAGGCGATACCGTTGATCGAATCCGAGCCTACAATCCATATTACGTGTGAAACATGATCACGCAGGTGGTCATATTCTAACAATTAGCCTACTTTTAATTTCTGAAACTCAAATAATGAGCTCATTATATTTAAACCATAGACCTACACAACCAAGAACACTTGAAACGAGCGGAATGTTAGGTTTATATTTATTGTATTTCAAACAAAATAGTTAATGAGTTTGATATTAATTCCTTTTAAGTTCACTATGCTTCCTCATATGGAGTTAATGGAAGGAACCATCTTTCAAAACCTCTTAACTAAGTCCCTCTACTTAATGAGAAAGTTTCACGAACTTCATCATATTAAAGAAGCTACTCTTATAGAGGTCGTTGTTGTTATTCAAGTATCCGATTACAATACACAAGCTACCGTAAAATTCAGCTAATAAGAGACATGTCATCTATCTTGATAGATCTATGTTTCTGCACCATGCGTCAATTAGAAAATAGCTTGGTAAATGGATTCTAATTTTGCCTTGTAATATTTAGACCGTTAGTCAAATTAGTTTTCTTGTCGGGCAAGAAATTGCTTGATAGAACTATTTCACAAACAAGCTCCGCTTCCTTTCCTTTCTTTCGGTTATCGTACTTAACTGCCTATTTTCTTGCTATGGCTTAGGCTAGTTTAAGACTGGTCGCCCAAACCCTCATGCGGCCTCGCCCAAAAGAACCTGGGCCCTCGCCAGGATATTGAGGCTACAAGTTTCACTTAAACACATGTCCAAAAAACCCTTGTTTATGAGTTATCCACGTACAAAACGTCTGCTGGAATGAATTTACAAAAATATAATAGCAAATAGTAAATTGTTTAAGTAATAATAATGATGAAAATTCAACTGACTTCTGCACTCATGAACCTGTCGGGGTTTGAACGGTTACACCCGTTCAAATGCGTCAAAACCGTGTAGAAAGGTTTAGCAGCGTTTTAAAACATGTTGATGAAGCGTTCATTCATTCAGAATGTCACTTGAATTAACTACTATTTACATTTTTCTATTGTCATTTTACACTTTTCAAAGCGAATACTGGGCCATACTGAAATGACAATAATAATATATTTTCACTCCGGTTTGATGAACTTGTTTAATGTTGAGTTCTAGTAAGTATTTTTCATAAAACGTTCATTTGAAATTCAACGACGAGTTATAGAAGCCAGTCTTTGAAAAGGTGCGACAGCGCATGCTTCGACGTGTCCATCGTGTGTAGAAGAAGGTAAAGAACATTTTGAATATTTACCATAGTTGACAACACGTTTATTCCAGCGGCATTCAAAAACTGTTATTTAATGGCCGAGGCATGCGTTGATAAGGTGTTCGTGGGGACGCGAAGCCATGACTCTTACTATTGGCACAGTGTTCCGGAAGTTATGTAGGCTACTGCTAGAAAAGTCAAAGAGTTGTGGCATGAGTAGCATTAATCACAGTCTTACACAGTAATAGAACAATTTGCTGCGAGAGGCCATTCTCCATTGAAACTACGATATTTATATTGCCACAAAAGGCAATGTTTTTGACACCGACATAATAATATAGGCTGCATTTCATTAGGCTTATTTACTTGACTGGCAGGAATAATCACCCATTAAATAGCTATGTCCTTCATAATGTTTAGCCTATATCGACAGTTCGGATCGCTCTTGCTGTGGGAAGTAATACAAAGAATGCAATGGTTCATGTACAGTGGCGCCAACTTTTGAAAAACATTGGGTGGGCTCAAAGATTTAAAATTTTCATACTCCCGTCCCTTGGTTCATGAAAATGAACAGAGACTGATAGAGAATCAACATAGACTATAATAGACAGACACTTGAAATTTTGACAGTACCTTCGTGCCATGATGTAGGTGCTCACTAAGAAAGGAATTTGCAAAATTTTGGTTTTAAATGCCAAAAATCAAATATTTTCAAGGAGACCTTATTACAATCAAATACAAATCACATTGCTTGTAGGCCTACAGTTCTCATGACAACAGTGTACTGTTGGCAGTGTTCTGTTGGCAGTGTTCACAGGTAGCTTTGGAAGTACATGATACGTGATTTTGACAAATTAGAGAAGCTATCGATATAATTCATTGATGTAAATAAATAAATAAAAATGAAATCCACAAAAATAATGCACAATGTGATGCAATCACATAACTCTCTCTGCCCTGGACATAGAGAATACCATTTTGTCACTGCATATTTTGATGTAGGCTGGAATAAGAGTACGTAAAGTAGGGAAAGCATTTTCAATTGTCTCAGCCCGGGTGTTCCAACAAGTATGCCATATCAGAAGTCTGTAAAAATTTATATCCACTAATACATTATTTATAGCTGTGAGCTTTGTATTTTTAGTTGAGAAATATGGATGTTTATCATAGGCCCTAAGCATATAAAAGGAGACATAATAGGATGGAACATGTTTAATCCTATGCGCGCAGTATATTATTAGGTCCCAGGTTTTGGGGGAGGAAAGTATGAAAGTTATATTGAATTTCATTTTGATTTCAGCCCCAAAACGCTTGTAGCCTAGGGTAACATGAGAGCGATACATAAAATAATTCGTAAAGACAAAACATTTTTATGTTACCGGAATTTCTATTTTCCATTTCAAACCCTACCAGGCTTTGTGTGTAGAATCAATGGGATGCAAAATATTCTACTTCCTCTACGAACCATAAAAAGTTATATCAAGCGTTTTCTGAGGGAAATTCTCAATACCTATATAAGGACCTAGAGTTTGAAAAACGAATGTCCTTCATAAGTTAATTTCTAATTACAAAATACAAAACCCAAGCGAAGCCGGGTCTTTAAGTTAGTGACATAAAATACGAATACACCGCAGGGAAAAACTCACGAATTCATCCAGTTCAAAATGTCTCGTTTCACAACAACACAGTCATTGGAATTATGTGTTAATTACAGGCCTTTTAATACGGGTCCAGATATCTAAGTACCTAAGTATTATGCTAGGTGGTGGTAAATATTGCATTATGTTTGGTAATCGTCGTACTTTCGTTGCCTAAACAAGAAATTACCTACAGATAAATGATACTAAAAAACTCGCGAACGAAATTCTCTGAAATAATATATAAATCAACTAGTCATTATACTATTGCCAAAGCAATACTAAAATCATCTCTTATTTCTGGTCCTTCTTACTTTTCCGAAATATGTAATACTAAGGATGAATACTGATTATAAACTTCTAAATCAAGATAACACTGGAAAAATGTTTCATATATATTTCTTCGAATCGTCTTTGTAAGTTTGTATATCTGTTCATCTGGTATCCCTCGCCTGTTTAAACAATCTATTTCAAATAAACCTTGTACTGCATTCTAATTACCGGTACTTTATTCGAATATATGATACACAAAATACTGAATATAAGTTTAACACCCAAATGAGCTTTGCCCTTGTGTGGGTGCCGTTTAGTATTAATTATAAATATATACCATTAACAATCAATAATATGGTAAGTAATTATTAAGAAAAATTATATTTAGTTTGCAAAACAACTTGAGATTTCTTTCTTTTTCTTTCGTTATCTTAGTTTTACCTCTCCCTTTTAGGTTTTAAGCTACCCAAGCCGCCCAGGTCTTGCAGGGCCGCGACTTGTCGGGAGAGGGATTAGCTTTGGATCACATACATACTTTTTTGACCAGACAAGGACATGGAGGGACTTCCCGGATGAATGAACAGCCCAATGCCGAGGCCACCTCCGAGACAACACGAACACATAGGACGAGACACATAAACAAGGCGACGAGGATGGGATGAAGATGATAATGCAGGCCAGATGATATCCGGGGACCACAACGGCCTAAAGTTACACGACATTTGTCTCACAGGCAAGGAAAAACCCCAGAAAAAAAAACTTGAGATAGAGACGGACATTTACTAGAACTAGAACAAAAGATAATAATAAAAGAAAATGGACTGGTGGATATGAGACACGGTCCTTTACTCTTCGGTAAGAACATAATCTGAGAGTGTTTGAAAACAGGGGGCTTAGGAAAATATTCAGACCTAACAGAGATGAAAATGGGGACTGGAGAAAACTGCATAACGACGATCTTTATAACTTGTACTCTTCGCGGAATATAGTAAGGGTAATTAAATCTCAGATAATTGAAATGGGCTGGACATGTTGTGGGAATAGGGGAGGAAAGACATATCACAAAATTAAGTAATGACTGGGAGACCCGAAGGGAAAAGATCACTTGGAAGACCTAGTCGTAGGTGGGAGGACAATATTATGATTAATTTACAGCAAGTAGGATGGTTGGATGGAGTTAGCACAGAATAGGTTGAATGGCGGGCTAAGGTAAACGCGGTAGTGAACCACTCCCCCGCAATTATTTAGCTAACTACATGTTTTATTTAAATTATTTATTTATCATGGATTGCACTCCAAAGCCGAGTTTTTAGTTGTTTCATTATAATTATTAATAGTTTAGTTTATGAATGGTTCGTGTGTAAGTGTTAATAAGTGTATTTTAATTATTTGTTCTTATTTTTTTATTTTTGAATTAATTATCGCGGCCGAAGCCGCGGGCACCTGCTAGTAGACTTATATAATATCGATAAGACTATGGTATAAATATAGTATTGTAGGCCTACATGAAATGATTTCATTGTTTCAGAAGACAAAGTTTGTAATTTCCTTGCATTACAAATCCTTGCTTTGCCCATTAAATTAATATCCTTTTTGTGATTTTTGTTCACCTCAATTCTATGTTTAACTTTTCCGTACTCTCCTTATTTATATTTTCATCAGCAATGTGATTAAGTTTTTTTTTATGAATACATAAAAAGCATAAAAATATGGCGGTGGATGTGGAAACTGCATTAACAGATTAAGACGTAAAAATTTAATGTTAAGATAATCGTCAGTGAGTCAACAATAACGTGGTTTTAGCTTTCCGGCGATTCAACAAGGAAACATATTTCAGTAATGGTAATAAATAATTTAACAAAATAGGCCCAAGGCAGATTATTGGGTGGGCTTCAGCCCCATGGGCCCATATAAGTTGGCGCCTCTGTTCATGTACCTGTCGTTGCTGCGAATCCACGGTAGTGATGGATGTAAAATGTTCTAATTAGGCCTATGGGAAAGCTTTCACCATAAGGCTGTTGAAAGAAATTGAATAATATAGTTACTGTAGCTTAGTCCTTTCCAACTCGAGCACTCTGCGCTGGTGCGCACCATCACAACACTCAACGGCAGCCCGGTGCTCTCCTTCCTCATGTAGCGGTCAGTGCTTCTGCATGTGTGCGTCAGACAGCACAATGGGTAGCTAACCTCGCTTTCTTGGTGGATGTAACGTCTTATTTAAATGATTTAAATATTTAGTTGCAAGGGAGAAATTAGTTAATTAGCAGCATGTGTGACAGAATTAAGGCTTTCAAAATGCAGAATTTATTATTTAAAGATCAACTTAAAACCGGAAATTTTGACCATTTTCCTTCAATAAAATCATTAAATGTCTACTTACGAAATCTTTGGAGAGTAGCCTACTTGACGTCGTTACAGAATTTGCACGGTGAAATTAATGTCTATTCAAGAAATTAATGATATGGCACCCAGGGCCGTAGCTAGGCGGTGGCTAGGTGGGCCACCGCCAAGGGCGCAGGTACAAATAGGCGCAAAATTAACCATGAAAAATCCCGCTTTTTTTAGACTGGTGCAATTTATCAAGCAATAAAAATTCCACGTTAATGGAAGAAATCTCTTAGGTTATTAAAAATTACTGCACGTGAACTATCTCTAGTATTATGCCGATTGTCTAGAAACTAAAAGCAGTCATGCAACATTCTTTAATTAACACGTTTCTTATTGACAGAGTATTAGACCAGGCCGTACTGGCGCACGAGTATGCAAAACTTTTCGGACGCAGTTTCTTTTTTGATTCTTAATTATGACACCTTACAGTATGTAGAAATGCAGGTTGCCACCAAATATTGTGGTCGAGGTTATCTTGACCCGCCATTAAAGATGGCGGACGAGCCACATCATGTTTACGCCATTATCTCCGTGACCCCTGGTCCAATCTTTCCGTTCTTTTTTTTAAATGAAAGGAAATTAAAAATACAACCAAAAACGTTATTACACATTTTTTGTTACCCTCTACCCTTTGCAAGTTATTTAGGCGCAAAGTGTTTTTTTTTTTATATATTCATAGAAAGGGTATACTGAAAAATGAAACTATGAACTACGTATATTACATGCATCCCTAGTACATACATATATGTTTTTATTCAGTTTCAAATATAAAATACATGTTTGCAGTCCTCAGCAATACACACACATGGTGGTATTCACTTCATTTGCTTCTTTTTTACAGCTGCAACTAAATGTTGTACAGCGAGACCTACAATTGCACGGTGGTACTATGTAATCAGACACTGCCTTTTTTGTAACATACTTTGGTAGAAGTTCATTGCTATTTTTTTTCATAACCAAATTCCGTCAAGTCTAATCTATTATGACAGAAGAAGCAGGATTATATGGTGAAAATACGTTACAATCCATTTTAAACGGTAATCGCTACGATAGGGGCGTTAGAGCACACAAGCTCCTCTATGAAGCTCTTACTTATTTGCAGCTTGAGCAATATGTTAAGTATGCTGAACTTCAAGTTTTGGAGGAGTTGTTTACAAGTTCAAAAGTCCAAATCTTACGGGAAGCTATTGCCGATCACAATGCGGCTGATTTCAGTACGACACACACTCTTTTAGAATGTGGTCTGGAAAATGCAAATTTCTTTAAAAGCTTCAATGATTTCACGGCACACAGAAGCGCTAATAACGATACATTGCAGTATTAAGCTTATATGAAATACTGTGAATTGGTTGGAATACTATTCGACTCGTTGAAAGCCGACAGAGATTGCAATTTTGAACTCCATATTGCATCTGTAAGAAAAATGTTACCGTACTTTTTTCTATGAACCATCACGATGTAGGCCTACTTATAAGACATGCTTCAACTTCCATGTGGCGTGAAAACTGATCTTGAAAGGGGTATGTTGTCAGTCACGAAGAGTACAGGATCACTGTAGCTAGTGATCTCGCTCTTTTGCAATTACAGATAAGTTCATCAGCGGTCAGTGGTGGATTGATTGGGATCACAAAAAAAAAAATGCAATGGGGAAATGGATAGTTCTGTATCCAACAAAGAGTGCTATTCACAATGTACTCCTGGAATTTTTTTGACATGAACAATGATCCTACAGGAGCAGCCGAGGATTCATTCACGCAAAATGAATGGAGTCCCTCTAGAATAAAGAGAGTTGAGGCTGATTTAAAGAGATTATTTAGGAGCCTGTCAGAAAAAAAGAAACATATTTACAGAAAAAGACGAATAAATTGGTAAACGAAAATGTACCGTCTTGTATTTTGAAGTTTGAAGAGCATGGAGAAAATCTTCATGAAGAATTCTTTTATTTCTGCTTTTGGAAAAAGATAAAGGTGTCTTCGACCATATGAAGAGGGCAAGATTTCGGAATTTAAAATACGTTCCTAAGCAGAAAGATACAAACTGCCAAAAAGGTACAAGCAAGGAACTTCAGAAATCAAAAGAATCTCTTGCCATCCATAAGATTGTAACGTTATCGATTCAACGTGAATATGACCCGAAGTCTATTGGTAGTCATGAACTAGCAGAATATCCTCGTGCCTTGACTGATGTGCATGGGTTCATGAAAAAACCTGATAAGCTCGTTCTTATGAATGTTATTGACAATGAAGTTAGTTGCGCTTATGATGTAGGCTACGGTCTTTCGTCAGGTCATTGTATGATTCATATATTTGACTGGATGGCTCTTGTGTTCATCATTCAACTACGTAAATACGTTTGGGGACTTCACAGGAGCTTTCTACAAGTACATAATTTCTTTCTATTCCAGACCTAACGTACAAAGAATTTACATCTTTTCGATAGATATGGTGAAATTTCTATGAAGAATATGGAAGCGAAGAGATATGCAAAAGGTTCCAGTCCTGTACAACTGAAAATCTTGGAACCATCCACTCACATACCTAAAAATATCAAGAATGTTATATGTTGCTCTTCAAATAAACAAGAACTTGTAGTATTCCTATGCAAAAGTGCAGATCACTATGTTAAACTGAATGAAAATCAAGATTTGGTGATATTTGGAAGATTTGATGACGAAACTAAATGTTTCAAAATCCAGGGAGCCGTGACTTCAGGGGTTTTGGATCTAAGATGAAATCATACTGAAGCAGACACCAGAATATACGTGCGTGCTTTTCATGCTGTACAACCTGGATCAGAGCTAATGATTCATAGTTCAGATAGGCCTACTGATATTTTTGTTTTGACAATTCATTTCTGGCCAAAATTTTAAAATTATGACTGCTCGGGTCTATGGATGAAAGTTACATCTAACAAATTAAGAATAATAGGTCACCATTTAGTATCTGATTCTTTGGGAAAAAAAATTAATGTCCTACCAGTACTGCACGCTTTTAATGGTGGCGACACAACAAGCAAATATCTTGAAAGAAAAAGGCCTACGATGAAATTAAACAACCTTACGCACAAGAAGTCCTTAAGCCACTGGGAAATGGACTACCTCTCACTCACTCACAGCCAACAGCTCTGGAACAACTATATTTAAAACTAATAAATAAACCAGGACTAACAGCAGACGAAGCACGTTATATATCCATATCTCGAACAGTAAGACTGGTTTGTCATTAGACAGAATTCCATGCTCTACAGATAGGCTACTTTACATCAACATGCTTTACGTGCATCAGCCAAAACATACATATGGAAGAACGCTTTCAACCCCTTGTGCGAGCCATTAGACTTGACGGAATTTAGTTATGGAAAAAATAGCAATGAACTTCTACCAAAGTATGTTACAAAAAAGGCAGTGCCTGATTACATAGTACCACCGTGCAATTGTAGGTCTCGCTGTACAACATTGCAGCTGTAAAAAAGAAGCAAATGAAGTGAATACCACCATGTGTGTGTATTGCTGAGGACTGCAAACATGTATTTTATATTTGAAACGGAATAAAAACATATATGTATGTACTAGGGATGCATGTAATAAACGTAGTTCATAGTTTCATTTTTCAGTATACCCTTTCTATGAATATAAAAAAAAAACACTTTGCGCCTAAATAACTTGCAAAGGGTAGAGGGTAACAAAAAATGTGTAATAACATTTTTGGTTGTATTTTTAATTTCCTTTCATTTAAAAAAAAGAACGGAAAGATTGGACCAGGGGTCACGGAGATAATGGCGTAAACATGATGTGGCTCGTCCGCCATCTTTAATGGCGGGTCAAGATAACCTCGACCACAATATTTGGTGGCAACCTGCATTTCTACATACTGTAAGGTGTCATAATTAAGAATCAAAAAAGAAACTGCGTCCGAAAAGTTTTGCATACTCGTGCGCCAGTACGGCCTGCACTATATGATAACATATGTCATGAACAGTATGGAAAGATAATAACAATAGAAATTAAAATGTAAGTTATGATTGAGATGAAAGTGGTTCAACTCAATCCATTTCCAGCTGACTGTCATATCGGCAGGATTGAATACAAAGCGATCAACAATAGCATCGCACGTACTGTTACATGCTACATGCAAAAATGACTGACCAACTATATTATAACAGAAAAAGTCGAATGCGCAGATCTCAATTCTTTTTGTCATTACTATTTACTAATGTTTATAAATAAAGTGTGAACTAAAATTTCCTATTTTAAAAATGTTTAGTTTTTTAATCACACAATGTATTAATGTACATCAAAATTAATTTCTGTAACTTTACATGGAAATTGTGTTGTGACCCGCGGCCGATGCACAGCCGACACCCAAGACCGTTATTGGTGGTTTCCGTGACCGGAGCCGCTATTTCTCTATCAAGTAGCTCCTCAGTTTGGATCACGAGGCTGAGTGCACTCCGTTCCAGAGCTCCCTCCCTCAGAAAAATCCGAGGAGGTACCGGGGATTGAACTCGGGCCTACAGATCGATTTAACTGTTAATAAAAAATACTATGCATTTTTCCATTTTCTCATTGCATGTTGCAGAAGCTGTTTTAAAAAGTTTCTAACTTATTCGAAAAAAATACTTTTACCTATATTAATGTGTTAAACATTTTAGTAGGCCTCAGGCCTATTATGTACTTTACTTTTGATACTACATTTTATGATTTAATTTTTTTTAAGTAGTTCAATCGGCTGAAAATAAGGTTTTAGTACCTTGAAAGTCCAACACTTAGTTCATTTTCAAATTGGGGTTTAGGTTTTCTTTGATAATAAAAGTGTTTTTATATTAAAATAATAAATAATTTTACAGAAATTTTAAAAAAATATTCAGTTCCCCCAGTGTAGGAGGGCGCAGATTTGTCAAACTCGCCAAGGGCGCAGAAGGACCTTGCTACGGCCCTGATGGCACCTCAACTTGAAATATTTATGACGCCATATTTTGTCCTGAAAATCACCATCATGTTTCCAAAGAGAGGGGATAAAAGTACAGGTACTACCACTACACCGGCGATTTTCTTTCATTTTTCAAAGGTATTCATCCACAGAAATTTCCCGAACTTCACGCACTTGCTTTAAACTATACGCCAGTGTTCGAGACAACTTACGCATGCGAACAGATGTTTTCAATTATGAATTTAAATAAAAGTAAAACCAGGACTTCTGTCTGATGTTGCCTTAGAGTCTTTACTTTGAATTTCCATTGCCAATCGATTGTACGCAATATTGGTAAATTAGTTGCGGCAAAACGATGTTAACAATCGACTTGAATTCTAAATGTTCACAAACGATATAAGTAGAAAATAAATGGTGTGTTTACGTGCTTATATGTTTACAAGATGATTACAGTATATGTGTTTCCTTACGAACACAAACTGTAAACGGTTCACCCTGTAAGCAAAGACAGCGCGTACAAGAAAAGATTTAATAAAAAGATTAAATTGTGCTAGTCACACTGTAGCGTTAAGATCCACAACGTATTCTTGCGTAAAAACTCTCTAAAAGTATTTAAAAATCATAAGTTATGGCTCCAGAACAACATGACTTAGCGTGGGGCTGAGAAAACTGAATGTGCATGCCCGCAATGCGGCCTCTTAGAAAAGAAGCTAGAAAACACATTCCTACTTTTTCGTTTTACAACACCATATGAAAGTAAAATGGCGTATGTACTTACAGATTTGGGGATGTCTTCCTCGCTTTTATCAGCTGGGAGTCCACCGATGAAAAGCTGGCAATTGTTCACTGATTTGACAACGCTGATTTTTCTGCCTTCTCGAATCTCGTAATTGTTGAGGCGCTGAACTGCCAGATCGGCGATCTCCGGCGACATGTACATGACGAATCCAAAGCCCCTGTTGGACCCGCTGAAATCCATCATTAACCTTAATTCGTATTAGTCCAATCGAATTGTCAAAAGTGGATGCAAAATTTAGGGTAGAGCTAATTTTTTTATATGATGTCTGGGATGGTTTTGAGAGTAATTTCTGACATTTTTCCAACAAAATTTTTTGCCGCCGGAGCCGCCATCTTGAAAAAACTTCAAAATTTTCTATTTTATTTCTGTGTTTGCCCATTATCTGCCAAAATACGCACCTGACAAAAATGTTTTATTACCCATCCCAAAGTAGACTAAATTTTCTACAGTTTGAGATCAAAGTGAGCTTTCTACCATGAAAAGTTTCGGAAATACAGCTCTCCGAATTTCAGCAACATTTTGCAAAAAATAAAAAAATCTGAATTTTCAACTAGTTTTTGCTCGCTATCTTCTAAATGTCCAAACCTATAGTAAAACTCCATATGGAAACTTAAACTAGAGGTAATTTGAAACTTGTCGAGTACTTTAAACTTATCCTACCTCTTTCAGGTCACAAAATACAGAGGTTTAAAAATATATATACAGCAACGATTGAATAAATGCATGTGCGTACAAGTTAGGAGCAATAACGGCACAGAACATTCATTTTTATACAAAAAGATTTTATTTAGCTAGAGTTCTGGTGAAACATTGCACTGAGTACTTTAAACTTATCCTACCTCTTTCAGGTCACAAAATACAGAGGTTTATAAATATATATACAGCAACGATTGAATAAATGCATGTGCGTACAAGTTAGAAGCAATAACGGCACAGAACATTCATTTATATACAAAAAGATTTTATTTAGCTGGAGTTCTGTTGAAACATTGTATTGAATAACTTGTTTGTTCATAGTCTTCGGCACTTAGAGGGACTTGGGCAGTTGACGTCTGCTATTTCGTCCATGATGTTCACAATCTAGCCAGTGTTGATAAAGTACTCTTCAGCGTCTTCATCCAAAAACGAATTAATTGGCTCATCAGGAGTGTCCTCACTGTCGGAGGACAGGACTATTAGTCACACGACTGCCCATTGCAATGTTTGCATATCGTTGTGCACTTTAATCCAGCTTTACGACACCCACAAGCGTTTAAACACCCCTTCTTACAGGTACAGGAAATACTTTTCAGAATTTATTCTGGAGCTGGTTACTTCTTGGCTTTAAGGGGAAAGAGGCCTCTTGGTGTGTTCACCTAGCCCCACTTCAAAGGGTCTTTGTATTCACTGAGCCATGCCTGAACTTGGTGGTATGTTCGCATGGCATGAAGTTGAGCCGCATCACTGGTTGGGGGCAAGTTCGCTAAGTTAAATTTCATTCTTCCTGCAGCTTTTACAAATATTCCGTGCCGAAGTTCGTCAAGTGTTTGTGTAGCAGGGTCTCCTCCACATAAGTGACCCAAAAAATGTTGGCCCACTTCAGCCACTTCTCCTGATGTAGCTTGAGGGTTCAGAATTACATTAGCCTCCTCTTCTAGTTCAGGATGTTTCAAAATCGGCGAACAGAAGTGGGTTTTCCCGTGGCCAAAAACTGCAGATGTTGTGTCACAACCACTGAAAGCATGGATTAACAGCAGCATGTTGGAGAAGCTGTGGCGAAATGACTGCCTTGATTAGAAGATGTCTGCAGCTTTGCTTCTTCCGTACTTTTGGATATATGTATTCTTTATATGAGGGGATGGTAATGTAGTGAGGAAATAAGAAGGTCTATGTCCTCCCCAACTACAAAGACAGTGTCGTATTGAGATGCTTTTGAGAAGGCAGTGCTAACAATCAAGACATCTGCATCTTTAACAGCCTATTCCAGCTTTTGCCAATTCTACGAAGCGCCTCTTGTTGTTTTCATTGGTGAGAAAAGTTTCTTGTGAACTTTTCAAAACAGTAGTTCTATCAAAGACGACATCAGGAGATGGACTCGTAGCCCGTCGGAGTCTCACAATTCTTTGTGCTTGTTTGATTAGCGTCAGAAGGATAACCATCGAAGATAACTGAAACCTTTGAGTCATAATTTGTCTGCAAATATTTCAAAATGCCTAAGGTTGCCTGGTACAAACACATAAAAACAGATGTATCCGGAGAGAACGGTATGCGGAGCAGTGACAAAGAGCCTCTTAGCGCCATTCCTCCGATAACATGTTTCCATTTTGGGACAACTGTATATGCTATAGGAAGTAATTTTTTTTCAGAGGACACTGCAAAAGTGTTCTTCTAAAATAAAACGCCGTTCTCTCCAAATCAAAATGCTGTACCTACACCAACTTTTCTTATTTTCTTTTTACATTGTTTTTTTAGTCTTTTATCATTATAAATTGTTGGAAATACTGTTTTGGTTGTTAATTACAATGTAAAACTTAACTATAAGACAGCACAGGTTTTTTACTGATAAACGCCATTTAGAATATCCTAGGCAAAACTAGACTTTCGTACCTTCGATAAGTTTTCTGAAATGTGAGGAGTTGTAGATACCTCTGTATCCATAGGCGTAGCGAGGAGGGGGTTTTGGGGGTTTGAACCCCCCCCATTGATTAAAAAAAGGAAAATTGTATAATTTTTTTAAGTCTGCCCATAAATTGCTTAATACAAGTATAAAGCGTGGGAAGCTTAAAACTGGTTATTTTGCGTCTTAATTTTTAAAATTTTCCGGGGAAGGACCCCCGGAAGCTTAAAACTTGTTATTTTGCATCTTAATTTTTAAAATTTTCCGTGGGAGAACCCCCGGAAGCTTAAAACTCGTTATTTTGCATCTTAATTTTTAAAATTTTCCGGGGGAGGGCCCCCGGACCCCCCTCTCCTTCCATACTCGCCAGACCCCGCGGATGTTATAACCCCCCCCATATGGTCGACCTGGTTACGCCTATGTCTGTATCTGGTGACCTATAATAGGTATGAAAACATTAAATACTCAACTTGTTGCAAATTTACTCTACTTTAAAAGTTATCCTTCGAAATTTTACTCAAGGTTTGGTCATTTAGAAGATAGCGAGCAAAAACTAGTTGAAAATTCAGATTTTTTTATTTTTTGCAAAATGTTGCTGAAATTCGGAGAGCTGTATTTCCGAAACTATTCATGGTAGAAAACTCAATTTGATATCAAACTGTGTCAAATTTAGTTCACTTTTAGGATAAATAATAAAATATTTTGTCAGGTGCGTATTTTGGCAGATAATGGGCAAAAACAGAAATAAAATAGAAAATTTTGAAGTTTTTTCAAGATGGCGGCTCCGGCGGCAAAAAATTTTGTTGGCAAAATGTCAGAAATTACTCTCAAAACCATCCCAGACATCATATAAAAAAATTAGCTCTACCCTAAATTTTGCATCCACATGACTTTTTTTGTGATAATTTGACTGGACTATATATCTCGCCGACCATTTCGAAAACTGGAACCAGTTCGTCTTCAAAACAGTCGCGTGGTATCTTTCCCACGAAGATTTCGCTGTCTTTAGATGGCGGTGGGCCAACCCAATTAGGCGGGGGTCCTCCGTACTTCCTCTGCCCGTTGATCTGGACCAGCTTGTAGCCCGTTCTATTCTGTAGCTGTAGAAGACTCACTGTGACTTTAGTGGAGCCGACTTCGTCTCCAGACGACGCTGATTTCGAAGAGTCTTCGAAGCTGTCGGTGAAATCCATTTTACGTAGGCTATTTACTTATATAAACCACTAATTCACGTTAGCCGGGGTCTAGAATCCAGCAAACTGCGAACGCTGTGAAGAAGAGACCATTTCAAGCGACTCCTTGGCGACAACTGATGGAAAAAGGCGGTTATGCAGAAAATGTCCCCCTTCCTCCCAGATGTAGATCTGTTGATTGTTGAGAGTTATTTTGATTGGTGGTCAGAAGGGATTGGCGCGGATTTCTGTGCTTTATCATAGGCGTAGCGAGGGGGGGGGGTTTTGGGGGTTCGAACCCCCCCCATTGATTAAAAAAAGGAAAATTGTATAATTTTTTTAAGTCTGCCCATAAATTGCTTAATACAAGTATAAAGCGTGGGAAGCTTAAAACTCGTTATTTTGCGTCTTAATTTTTAAAATTTTCCGGGGAAGGACCCCCGGAAGCTTAAAACTTGTTATTTTGCATCTTAATTTTTAAAATTTTTCATGGGAGAACCCCCGGAAGCTTAAAACTCGTTATTTTGCATCTTAATTTTTTAAATTTTCCGGGGGAGGGCCCCCGGACCCCCCTCTTCTTCCATACTCGCTAGACCCCGCGGATGTTATAACCCCCCCCATATGGTCGGCCTGGTTACGCCTATGTGCTTTATCGCACCTCATCCCCCTCCCCCCCCCCCCTCACACTGCCCGTGTCAAAACAAAGCTCCGATTTAATGCCTTCTCCGAATGCAGGAAGCAGTCAAAACAACAATTTCAACAATACACGTCGCAATCTGATCTCCCATCCCTCTATCAACTATTCTGCTTTTCTTCTTCATCCAAACATAATACAATATTGTAATAATCGCTAAGGAACCAACATTTTTTTAAACCAGAAGAATAAGCCTATATATTGTATGTAAATCATAATAACTAAACCCTAAACTCCGTGGCGCTACATCCCTGAAGGGACAAGGCCTACCACCCGACCACTGCGTCATCTACCATTGGTAGGCTTGCCAGATTTCTGAAATGTTCAACCGGGACACAGGAATCCCCTCCCCCAGCGTCGCGGGTATTCAAGGGTACACACCCTTGGCGGGTTTTTAGAGTGTTTTAGAGGGTAGTTTATTCTCAATGCTATGAATAAATGGTTACTGATTAGGAACCTAAACCAGGGGTAGTAATAAATGACATAAGCATATAAATTTAAACATTTTATTTCTACCATATTTAAAAGTTACTTAAGTAAGAAGAAACATTTTGAATGAGGAATAAAAATTTGGACAATATTTACATGTACCGGTACTTTTCATTGGCTAGGACTTTCTTTTAGACTTTTTTGGTCATCTAGAAAATCAAATTTAATTTTTACCGGGACGTTAAGTAAACCGGCCGGGACACCGGGATTTTGTCTGAAAACCGGGACGTTCATAGGTAGATAGCAGGACTGGGGGCATGTGGTCAACATGCCTACATCCACGGCCGTTAATGGTGGTTTCCATGACCGGAGCCACTGCTTCTCTATCAAGTAGCTCCTCAATTTTGAATCACGAGGCTGAGTGCACCCCGTTCCAGAAAAATCCGAGCAGGTACCGACGGATCTATAGTCAGCGACGCTAACCACGCCAGATGTCAAATTATAATAATTAATAGGTATTAAATTCTCAGATGAGTGATAACTAGGGACCGGATTTCTAGGTTTTTAAAAACACTGTTTTAGGTTTTCCATCAGGTGAAATAGTTTTTTTTAGGTTTTTTGTCCAAAATATAGTTTTTGGGTAGTATAATTGGTTTAATGAATTTGAATGTGCTACATAGGATTCAATACATAATACTTGTAAAGTTTAACTTAACAAAATTGAATTAAATTTGTGTAAACTTGCTTTAGGACAATATTAAAGAACTAGCTTAAAAGACCCGGCGTCGCCCGGGTTTTGTATTTTGTAATTTGAAATTAGCTTATGAAGGATTTTCAATTTTAAATTCTAGGTCCTTATATAAGGCATTTATAATATGAAATAGGAAGAACGACTTATTACACTCAAACTATTCCCTCAGAAAACGCTTGATATAATTTTTTATGGCTCATAGAGGATCTAGAATGTTGCATCCCATCGCTTGTACAGTGCACAGCAAGCCTGGTAGAGGTTTAAATAAGAAGAAACAGAAATTCCTGTAACATAAAATTGTAATATGGAGGCGGGAAATTTCCCACTCTTATGTTACCATAAAGCATTATCACTTTCATACTTTTCTCTCCAAAAACCTGCGATATAATATAATAATATACACATTACCATACCTCGTTTTGTTTTCTCTATGTCCAGGGTAGGGAAAGTTATGTGATTCCATTATTTTAGTGGATTTCACTCTGTAATATTTATTTATAACATGAATTATTTTGATAACTTCTCTTATTTGTCGAAAGTGCATTTCAATTGTTTTTTCCAAGCCCACCTGATACCATTTGGCAACAATATATTCTGTGATTTGGAATTGATAATTCTATGTAAAAAGGGATTAAGTATTTTCAAAAACATTTAATTTTTGGCATTTAGAATCAGAATTTTTCAAAATCCTTTCTTAGTGAGCACCTACATTATGAAACGAAGGTTCTGTCAAAATTCCAAGTCTCTACCTGTTATAGTTTAGGCTGTACGTTGATTCCTGTCATTCAGTCAATCAGTCAGTCAGTCATTCATTCAGTCAGTCAGGACAAAGCCTTTTATTTTTTTTGAGATGTTTGTATTTATTAATAATATTGTTTTCGTAAGCTGAGCGCTGGTTAGACCCGTGGAGCTGCCTCTGGTGCTACACCGGTTCTGGGATATATTCGGGTCACTATTGCCTTCTACCAGAGCAATAATAATTATTGCGAACAGTTTGGTATTCTTCGGGTGACCAGATCTACCTACACGAAAAAGAGGGCAGTAGGGTGGGAAAACGAGGACATTGGAGAACAAATTAGGACAAATCGGAAGTCATAAAGAAATGGATATAATATATATACATACACAGTTCTAAAACGTCAAAGTATATTAATAGCAGGCCTATTAATAAACACGAATTTAAATATTTTTATCAGTTACTCAAATTGCAGATATAAAAGACAGCATGCAAAATTCACAGATATTTCCCTGAGGATGACTTTCCTGGCAGGAGTTCAAGTTTTCTCAAAAGTTCTGACAAGAGGAGAGCTTATTCCTTATTACACCAACAATAGATCTCTACCATATTCAAATATCAACTTGTTTCGTTCATCTATCCACTGAGATGCAATTAAAGAAAAAAAAGCACTCTCAACTTTAGCGTTGTGGCCTGGAGTACAAACAAAATTCAGCAATTTTTATTCTGAATGATGTGTTTTATGACTTACAGGATCAAAATAACAATTATTAAATGAATATACTGAAAAGAGTGTAGAATGGGCTAGTGTTAAAGGCTCACATTACAAACGATGAAGCCCTAATACAAAAAGGACGATATTTTGGACAACTAAAAATTTGTTAGAGGACAGAGGACCAGGGCATAAAAATGAGGGCTTGTCCTTGAAAAAGAGGACGTCTGGTCTCCATAGGAGACTGCAGTAAATGCAGTTGCAGAGTGTTACGGAAACGAACCTTACACTTTGTTGTCTATGTTCTAAACATATTTTCTGGTGAAATGTTAACGACCATGCTTTAAAGCATATATAGGCAACGCCCGGCCCGCGGGCCGGATGTGGCCTTTCCCGACTTTTGATCCGGCCCGCGGAACATTTTAAAATTGCACTCGAAAAAGTAAATATTTTCGGTTCACGGATTGATGCCAACATTGATTATCTTGTTTCTCAAATTCAAGCTCAAGCTTCTCATTAATTTCTGCTGATTGTAAGTAAATACCTAATCAGTTCGATATTGCTCTCATTCACGTAACTTCAGCATTATACTTTATAAATATAAAAAACAGCATCAAGATGATTTTTTCACAATTACCTATTATCTCCGGCCCGCGACGTCATAAATATCGTAAAGTTTAGCCCGTATCTTTCCAAAGGTTGCCCGTACCTGCTTTAAAGCCATAAAGGAATACTGGCAATGTGAATCTTTTTTATGTCCTTAACTTCAGATTCTTAGTCAGGTGATGAGAAACAGGAAATTGTAATATTCTTTTCTTAGATTTCGCCTATTTTTAATGTATTTAATATGCTAAATAATATTATACTTGTAGCGTATTGATTAGAGAAACATAATGATACACTGTGAATTATTGGTTTAAAACAGGCAAAGAATAGCAGGTAAGCCAAATCCATTAATAGGACTCAATTTCTAGGGTTTGATTACACTCATTAGCTGTCCCCTCCATTAGCTTCGGTACACAGAAACAAAAGCTGTTACAACATTAACCAAAACACTCTCGGCTCTCTACTTTGTGTGAGCGTAGAGTAATTGTTTTTCGATTCGGTTTTAATGTTTACTTAGCTTACACAATAATAACCCGAAGTGCTAGGCACTTGAAAGGGTTGCGATTTCCATTAGGATGTTCATGTGGGTGAAATGTATTTCGCAAGCTTGTTATTAGTGTTATGCAATATGGACAGCTGTCACTTTGAATTGTTTGCTATTTTTTCCTACATCTGGCATTTGAATCTAAAAATACAAAGCACTGTGTACTGTAAGTCTTGATAATCGTAATTTATTCTGTAATTGTTTACCTTACTACCAGGGTTAAGATTTTTAGACGCGCATTTTAAAAAAAATATGTTATATATATTATAATAAAGTTCAGCCTTAACCCTTAACAATACAACTTATCTGGATCCACTAAAAAACAGCATCTATAAGACAGACACAAAATATTGTTGTCACATATAAAAGTCATGTAGATGAAAGCTGGTTTCTTCTGCGTGGAACCAAGATGCGTCACTACTTAAAAAGAATATGCATTTCGGCGTGTTTGATGCGCCATCTTCAGTTCGGTCGAGTTGTATTCAACACCACATTCCTCTGATATAATGTTGTTTGTGTGTTTGTTTATTAGGTAATCCAGGTCACAGCTGTAGTTAGGTCAAATAAATGATTGTGGTCAATTATGTTTTCATTAAGGATATTATTTTTATTCTTATAAATTTGAAAGTTTTCCAAAATATTACAGATATGTAGAACTTCCAGGGTGTTATTTAAGTTGTCTAATCTATGACCACTATGAAGATGGTGTTTTGCATATGATGAGCGTAATCTGCCATTTTTAAAATCAGTAATATGCTCATTAAATCTCTGCTTGAATTTTCTACCAGTTTTTTTTTATATATTTTTTTTTTTAAGTAGGGCAAGTTTAGCTCTTTAAACGAGCCAACAGTGTGGAATTTTGTCTCTGGTTAAGAATGGAGGAATTTTTCTACCATCATGGGACACATCCATTTTCTTTCCTCACCGAGCCAATAATTCACTTCTTTCTCTTAATGCTTGAACTTCAATGCATTTTTATGAAATATTATGGTTTTGTTCAAAGAATTAAGATATTAAGAACATTCAATTAGCTTTTCCTCAGCTTGCAGTGAACGCTATCAACATTTAAAACTAGTCTAAAACGAATATCCATTCAAAAAACGCTAATTTCTTTAGGTATAAAACATTTGCTTTTTATTGTTTCTTGTATATTTTAGGTCTGAAGTTAAGTTACTTCTACTCTTAGTGTAACACATTTTGATAAAATAGTTTAATCTTATGTAACATAGATACAATTAACTACTGTATATGTATACAACTAGTGTATTCTTACTATTTATAGAACTGTGTTAATGTATTTGTTTGTTCCTTTTTTTCTGTCTCTGGCTGAGTGTAGACTCCTTAACTCTGCCAGACTAAATAAATTATTAAGGAGTTATTGGGTAATGTTTATTATTATTATTATTATTATTATTATTATTATTATTATTATTATTATTATTATTTACGCGGGAGCATGTCTGAGTATGTCTGCTTCCAGCATATGTGGATTTAAAGGCACACATGCAGCGATGGATACTAATTATTTGTATATTTCGATTTTTTACTTATTTGCACTGGAATCAGTCAGTAGCCTGCAGTTCGTGAATATAAGTTTGTTATATAACGATTTTAGTACCGTTCTACTGTAGAATTTTTCATGCCGACTTTCTGCCTAGGCTCAGGATTCCTATCAGGATTTATCGTAACTGACGGGACTGTTATACAATGCTCTGTTTGCGATTCAGCAATCATGTTAGATGCTAAACACTTAGAAAGACCATATCAAAAAATACTTTTCCAGTTTGAAGCATCAAAACAACAAGACTCCACAAACAAGTAAATCCCAACAGCCTCTGTTACGAGCTGCCTTCGAACAATGTTCTTGGAAGATAGAACAAATTGAAGGAATTTAACATTTAGGCCTATTCGTGTGCACTTTTGTTACGTGTACTCCCACAGTGAAATGTTTATAATCAAGTAGCAAATACTTGTTGAGAGTAATTCCCTTGAGATTTCAAAGCGAGCAGTAGACAAATCATTCTTTGTACACCCAAACATGAATTTGCATAACGCAGAAAGATACTTTCTAAGATTATATGATGGACTGGAAAAATGTCTGTCCGTCTATCTGTCACTCGATCGAACGATCATTTGACGTACCGGTAGCTAATATTAACATAGTCGTTGCACTTGGGATTCGGAGACTAATTTAGTCACGGCATTTAGAGACCTACTGGGTATGCACAGTTTGTAACATTATGGGGACATAATTTTATAGTTTCTGGGAGGGATTTCTGTTCAAGTGGTTAGTTTTGTTATCACTTACTGTACATACCTATCTTGCGTTCCGCCACTGTATTTCTTCCAAATTCATTTTCTGCACGAAACATACAGCAAATTCATTATTTCGGTCTGAAATTAAATATTTAAGGCATTCGCCAATCGATGATCTAGCTTACGGATTCGCAATGCCCTAATTTCCGTAATTTAATGCAGCCGAAAGACCTCCACAGTATTCCCAAGCATACCGTAATATTATATTATAGGCTACAGGGTGTATCATAATTAATAGCGCAAACCGAAACGGTTGAAAGTATACGACAACAGAAGCAAAATAAGTTCCAGCAAACATGGGTTCGCTAACAAGCCGTGTGCGAGATTTATTATTACAAATATGTGGTTATGAGCCGCCACTGACGTTGATACCATTGAAGTATTTGGAGCAAAGAATTGTACGTGCTTGTTAAGAATTCACTAATTAGTGTGCCTCACAGTACTCCATATGACATTACTTGTCTGTCTGTGAGGTAGACCACTAGGGCAATCAGTCATAGGACAGAGGTTCCATCTGGCGCTGTGACTTGAACTCCGGCTTAGCTCAGTTGGTAGAGCATTGGCGCGAATAGCCAAAGGTCCTGGGTTCAAGTCCCAGTGTCGGAGGAATTTTTCTTCCTTCTCAAGAATTCCGAGTTGATCCAGACGAGTGCAATATTGCATCTTGGTGCAAGGACGACACTTTGAACACCTCTTTTAACAGGAAGAATGTACAGTATTAATAACATGTAACATACTAAAGTAGAAATGTACGAGTATTCCTTGTTATGTTAAGTTATGAGAGAATTATGAGGCAACTTAGAATGGCAATTACACGAAAAGTCTACTTTTCAAATTCATTTGTAAGTTACTAATTAGGATGATGTTTCTTCATGAAGTCAGTGGTGGCTCATAACCACACATTCGCAATAACAAATCTCGCACACGACTTGTTTGAGAACCCATGCTTGCTGGAACATTTTTGCTTCTGTTATCGTATACTTTCAACCCATTCGGTTTGCGCTATTAATTATGATACACTTTGTATATTACATTTATATAATTATATCATATGATGTTACATAAACTAGTACAATATTTTGGTTCATTGTTAAATTAATACTATTTCATAATATCTATTCATATTAATTGTTGACAGGTAACATAATAATATTCGAGAGTTCTTCAGAATAACTGTTCTTTATACACTTCCTACTTCAGAATCTAAATTCGATGGAGCAATAAATGTACAACAAATGTAACTTTCATTAAAACTATAAATTTCTCAACATGACACAAAACATTTACATTGATAGAACAAAAAGAATACGCTTTTAATTTGTAAAAGTGTAGTGTCCCCCACAGACCGTGGAGGCACTGAAGGTTCCAAGAGGTTGAGGCTCCCAGATTTTAGACACTCGGGCCATGAAGGTGGTAAGGTTGTCAGCCTTATACATCGTCTTTACCCCCAGCATTGCTTCCGGTAGGCCTACTCATTTCTGGTAGAGGCTGAGTCCGCCCCAGGTCCATTGTGTCACCAAAAGGATTAGGCCAATTGAAAAATCCCAATGACCTCATCGGGGATCGAGCCAAAGATCTTCCGGTTTGTATCGCAGTGCCTCAACCGCTTCACCCTATTTTAGTTTGAGTAAGATTTAATACATGATACTCGTTGGGCGAGTAATAAAATTTGCCTGTAAGTATTTCATACGTAAAGTAGAGTAGGCCTACGGTACCTGTAAAATACGTAATGTAAAAAGTTACATACACATTACATAATAAACTAACATGCAATTGATTTTTGGCAATATAAACCCATATTATTTTATTTGTATTGCAAATTTTATAATATTTTTTACAGAAAAAATTCATTGCACATGCATGTTGAATTCGTCACATCATAACACCTCCTATATTGAATTGAAACTTCAAAACGAACCAAGTGAGGTGGCCGAAATGGTAACGTCTTGGACTCGCATTCGGGAGGTCCCAGGTTCAAATCCCGTGGCCGGCGAATTTGACATGGGTTTTTTCATGGTTTCCCCAATCGTAAATGCCAAATGCCAAATTGGATATTTACATACCATGAATCATCCTCACCATTTTATCCTGTATCATATTCATTTAATTTAATATCAGTTGAAATTTACTCCATTACGTAAATACAGAGTTCCATGGCCTACCCTATTGTACAGACGTAGATCCCGAACTCCTGATATAGTCTCGAAGCTAAAAGGTGTATAAACACAGCTAAAATAAAAAATAATGAAAAAACTTCATAACTATTCTTTGATTTTTAATCACTGTGCTTGCACTGATTCATAATAAGTAAATATGATTTTACTGTTCACATGTTTTCTTGCTTCTGTTAAATCACTGAATCCTTATAATTCTGCTAGCTTGTATTTATTCTTCTCTATCACAATAAGAAATACAGTCTGTTGATTTTAAATGTCAAATTTTCTATTTTAGTTTTGCAAGCTTGTAATTTTTGTTGTTGTTGTTA
The DNA here is from genome assembly GCA_964059195.1 of Ectobius pallidus. Classification (NCBI taxonomy): domain Eukaryota; kingdom Metazoa; phylum Arthropoda; class Insecta; order Blattodea; family Ectobiidae; genus Ectobius; species Ectobius pallidus. The sequence continues at coordinate 181,260,828 of CAXKWD010000003.1, read as the reverse complement.
GCAAGAAGGTTCCAAATAATTTATTACCGACTTAGTAGTGTGGAGTAAAATTCTGTTTGTCGAAAGTAGCTATTGTTTGTTTCCATGTATTAAGCTGAGGGTTTTTTTTTTTTTTTTTTTTTTTTTAATTATCTTTATTAAACAACATGCTCCGTGGAAATTGTGTTTTTACATAAACAAGCTCCAAATTAGAATTCTGTTTCAGCGTCTTCCAGTTCTAGTTTTTTAAACTATACGTAAAATTTGTAAAATTGAACAACGTTAAGTTGTAAAATATGTATTTATGTAGCCTAATTCACGTTTATTATGTAAATTACGCATTACAACACGCATTTTAAACGTCATGAAGGAAATCTCTTTATGCGTTAAGTTAAAACCCTGATTCATACACATAAGTTACACAGTAGAATATTCCTATTCTATAGCATTCTGCAGCGTTCAAGTTTTAATTGTTTTTCCCTTTCGCTTTCTTTAGCTACTTCTTTAGTGACGTATAAGCCAATGCCTGTGGAAAAGGGATCAGGCGAGGATACAGGGGAGACAATGGGTGCAATTGCCCCCCCCCCCCCACCCCCGACTAACGACCGAAGCACTTTATTTTGACCAATTTCAAAATTTTGAAATCGTCATAAGGACGTAACTACATGTTTACAAGAATCTTTATTAACTCAATACTACTACATCATTACTGGATATATTGGCTAGGTGCGATAAGAATGCATTTTCTATAATACATGAATGTGTACTAGTCCTTGCATCGCTTCCAGTGTCAAATGCATCTGCTGAGAGGTGCGGTGCCTTAAAAATATGTATTTTAGAGCAACCATAACTGAAAACTGCCTCCTCGGTCTTGTTCTAATACACATCCATAGGCATATTCCTATTGACATCGAAAAAGTGATTACAAGAATTGCAAAAACCCATCGTAGGAAGAGATCGGAGTTTAATATTATGTAGAGCCTACCTACTTACTTCAAATTAAAACATTTTTCTTTCACTATGCATATGTGTTTTTATTTCATTTTTAGGACAGACAAACAGAGTATTATTCAAATACAAGTATTACATGGATAACGAACTATAATTTTATATATTTTTAGTTTTAAACAAATTTTCTGCAAGATAGGTAAAATGACACAAAGATCCCCCCCCCCGCTTATCCGCGTCTCGGAAGGATACATCTTTGAGAACTGTAGAGACTCTATGGTTTGTGATCAGCGCGATGTCGGACCTCCTCCTTTACAGCACAAGCATAAGCCTTCGGCATTGTCAGTGAGGCAATTCCAGAAAACTCCACACCCAGATTAGCAGACCTGGGAATTTGATCCCTGTTGTCCAAGTTGTGAGTCGGTCAGCATAGGCGTAACCAGGCCGACCATATGGGGGGGTTCCGGGGTCCTCCCCCCGGACAATTTTAAAAATTAAGATGCACAATAACGAGTTTTAAGCTTCCCACGCTTTAAACCCATATTAAGTAATTTATAAGCAGATTTTTAAAAAAGATGATATATCATAATAGCCTAATGAAATAAATAGTACATTTTTTTCTTTTTTAATCAATGGGGGGGGGAGGTTCAAACCCCCAAAACCCCCCTCGTTACGCCTATGGGTCAGATTACTGTCATGGCCTTATCACTCGAAAACATGAACCTTTTCAGATCACTTATCAAAATATAGGCTATACGAGAGATTAACTAACACCACAATTATAAGCGCCGCAGGTAAAGTGGAAGATTATTATTTATTTATTGAATATCTAAAATTGGATTAAACCCTATTTCACTCGAAGGTATATTAGGCTTAGAGATACAATACATTTAAAATATTTACAATATATGTCTAGAATTATTCTAATCTGAACACAAGCTCTAAAGAAAAGTCATAAAGAAACATAAAGAAATAAGAATTAACAAAAGGAAGGAAAGAATATACAAAGATGAAATAAACATTAACAAACAATGTAATTCAAAGTTTTGAGATACTATTTACAAAAGACGAAAAATATTTATATCCTGCCTTATTAGAGAGTGTGTTATGGAGGGGTATGGTGTATTGAATGTTCAGCTGGTGCAAACAGGATATGAGTTGAAATCTATCTCATGTGTTGGCCTATATGGGACAAGAAAACAGAATGTGGTTAACTGATTGTTCATTTTCTCCACATTTACAGTCGGCATTGTTAGTTATAACTAGACTTCGGATTTTAGGTAAAAACCTATTTTAATCCTTAAGTGATATATGGACGAAAACTTGTATATGCATGTTTCATAAGTGACTATGCCTAAAACTGATAATTTTATAGAACCTAAAACAGCCTATTTTTACGTTAGAGCCTAATATTGCCTTTTTGCTTGTTTTTCCCCGAAGTTCAAAATAAGTTATTTTTTGTTATAAATTCTAGCATTTATTTTCAGTTCGAACTAAATTTTTTAGCCCGGAATGTGCACTACATGACACATTTGTGAAGTGGTTAAAATGTAAGGAATGTTTCATCTTCAGTAGAAAAATTCCTTCGAATTACCAAGAAAATGTAGTGTTTTTCTCCCGACTCCCACATCAAGTTAAAAAAAAAAAGTAGTTCTCTGAATCACTGAGGGATACAAGGGGTTGAATATGCTAGCGTGCGTAGTTTCTGGGTGCAGGGATTAGGTTTTCATTGTTATGGTAGTAATACAGGCCCTAATAATAGGTCTATATAATTCTGTGTACCATAGGCCTATATCTGTGTTTTACAATGATTATTGATTAATGGTGACTTCAGTAAATATAATATTCTGCATGGCAAATGAGATATTTCAGAAAATTGACAACTTAACGATCTTATAAGAGACTATTTTACGATTTTAGAACCTATTTTCCAATTTTTAGAGCCTATTTTAGGTACCTAAAACACCATTTTAGCGACCTAAGAGTCCGAAGTCTAGTTATAACTTATAAGGAATCGGTGCAAGTATTGTTGAAATTTTCCATGTCCTGTATAAAAATGTGTCATGATATAGCTTGCTACCAATTGTTTACATTTTATTCTGCCATAAACTGGTGGGAAAAATAAGTTTCTAGTCACAGATCCATTCTCGCAGTTCTGCCATTGGTTGTTCCATTCTATAATAGTGCGATTTTTTACTTCTTTCTTCATGTGGGAAATGGGATAGAGGGTGTAACATGGAAGGAGATTAGAATCTGCAGCCAGTTTGGGTAGCGGAAGATGATTATTGTAAAGATATTATAATCTGTTCGTGGAAAATCATATCTGTGTTTGTATATAACTTATCAAGCGCCTGTTGATTTACCTTTCTGAATCGAAACCGATTTTGAGCCGTGTTCGTTGGTGGTTCACAGTTTGTAAACCTTGCTCTATATGACACGATCCAGACTCCTATACTTAGGCCTACTGCCAGCAATACGAGCCTTGTACCCACTGCTGATAATAATGATGGATCGGTTTGAAAGAGTGAGTAGGTGTGAGAGGGAGAAACGAATAAAAAAACTTTTCTAATATCCATCAGTGACGACGATGAGGGGGGATAATGTAGTGGTGGAGTGAAAGAGGCTAGGGGCTATAGGTGAGAAAAAATGGCATGGAGAATCCACGATGCTGAGAAATGACAAGGTAGCTAATGTTTGCTACAGTCTAATGGAAAATTCAATTTCGCTCTATGGGAATGTGAGTGTGGCAGAGAAAAAGAAGGATAACGAGAGTGAGAAAGAATTAAGAGAGAGATGGATAAAGAAAGAGAGAGAGAGAGACAATGAGAGGGAGGTGGCTGACTTTTGAGTATGAGCTAATTCTTGTCCAGTAATTTAGCTTTGAATATCAGACATGTATGTAAAAATTATGCATATAAGAATTTTGACATCAGAACCCACAAAATATCATATGAAGGAATTTCGAAATAAGTCGATACAGAAAAACCAATGCCGCCGTTCTCTATATTTTCCTTATCCTATACCAACAGATTCTGATGAAAAAATTATCTGGATTGTTTGAGCTTGAACAGTGATATCAATACTTTATAATTCCCGCAATTATAAACTCAATCCTCATGGTGGTATGAAATATTTAGGCTTCTTCAGTGCTGAAGGACGTAGGCACGTGGGCATACATTATTATGCGTAAATTTGCAAGGTTGATGACTACCGACCATCGTATAGAGTAGAGTGTGGTATCTAAGTCCATCATATCTCGTTTCGACTCCTGGTAAGAGGATATTCTCACTGAATTTATTGCAGGGATACACCTTTCCCCTATCTTTCACTTATATCTAGTCTCTCTGGCTAATGGAATGTATAAATTATTCTCGGACTTGCAATTAGGTGAGAAACTAGCGCTAAATGACGTTTCAGAGGCTGACACTACATCTATCCTCAGGGAACCTAAATTCTCATTGGGGCGCATGTTCCAACCCCTGTGAGGCTAATCAATCAGGGAACAGCCAGTACTTTTCAGGGACAACCTGTCTCGGAGTCAGGTCCTGTGACCTTGCAAAGTTGCAATGCATCTCGCGATGTTCGCAGGTTTCCACGGAGGGGTGATGTGTTTTGTTTCTCAGCGAGGCAGGTTGACCAACATGACGCTTCTTGTACTTTGCTTATCAGATATCATTAGTGATAGGTTCTGTTAGGTTATGAACAGTGATATTAATTTAGTAGGGCATTTTGAATTCTCCAGATAGGCTATTCTAGTTTAGTGGCAGTTAGGTTAGGAACGGTGCTACTAATTAGTGACAGGTTCTGTTAGGTTATGAACTGTGACATTAATTTAGTACCACATTCTGAATTCTGCAGAAATTCTAGTTTAGTGGCAGTTGGTTAAGAACGGTGACATTAGTATTAGTGACATGTTATGTTAGATTATGAACAGTGAAATTAATTTAGTAGAGCATTCTGAATTCTCCCGTTTCGTAATTAATGTGCCACATTGTATCTCCCACGAGGTTCGTTGTGTTGGTGAACCTGTTCAGCTGGTGTGACGTCAAACCTCTAATGTCCAATCACTAGTTTCTTCATCTTACGGAGATCAAAATTTGGCGGAATTTATGCTACTTTTCGCTAGATCGTGTTATAATTTCATTTGGGACAAGCCTGGCTCCGGAAAATTGTAAACATCGGACTGAAACGTGAACACATGAATAAAAGCTCAGAATTAGCACATCTAAAATATTTTTTTTTGTATTCCATTATTTGCCTCCAGATACATTAGGTGATGCGTTAGTTGAATTGCATATCATAAGTTAATTCCTGATAATCCCCAAATGAATGCTTTCGTGGAGTATGTATGCGAAAACTGCATCACTGATTATGCTAAATTTCCACCGATGTTATGGGCTAGTTGTCTATCAAGCGATCCCCGAACAACAAATGGGGTTGAGTCTTTCCACATAAATTTAAAAAATAATAATAAAAAAATAAATAAAAATAAAAAAATATATAAAAAATGTCATGAATCACATCCATCTGTTCATGTACTTACTGCAATCTTAAGGAATTCCAGAGCGAAGTATACATCTCTATCACTTTTAGGAGCAGAGAAAAGTCAGGAAACATTATCATATAGAAACACTGGAAAAGTTATTCAGCTGGTACAATATCGTTACTACAGTACTCCAAAATTTTGGGACACAGTTCTGAAGAAAATGAGTGCTATGACGAATCCTTTGGAGAATGCAGTGGACGCCACACTTCTAGTGTAAGGTAAGCCTTAATGCTTATTTGCGCTAATGATATGTTAACTTTTGCGGTAACGCAAAAGTACGTTGCGTAAATGCAACGTACTTTTGCGTAAAAGTGCTGCACCGGAATGAATGAAAATGGTAAAATAGTGTAGATTATATCTTTAATGTTTACGTAACGGTACCTTCTTCTTCAGAGAGATATTTCTTTGTAGGCACTTGAATTTCTCTTAGATTGATGTTATATTTGTCGCTTTGATCATTCCAAGATTTGTAATAATTACCGTGGAAACTTTTCGTCATTTAAGAAAATAAAATACAGAAATACGTAAGTACACGGATAGCTAGCAGTGGTCATTCCAAACCCATTCACACTGAAGCAACTTGCAAGTCTCTCCGATCCTCACCTCCGCTTTTTAAAATCATTCTCTACCCTAGAAGAAAATATGGTATGGTACGGTAAGGTGCATCTTTATTTTTATATACACGCTTCTATAACTCAATGATCACAAAGTATCGTGATCTCTCAGCATACTCCACTGTTAAATTTAATAGATATATAAAGCATTTTCTGTAGTTTTTTTGGCTGTTTAAGACATTTTTGTTTCTTTCCTTTTTTGTACTATGTTTAACATTTTTTACTTTCTTTATTAGTTAATCACATTTTTTATACGCTCTGTTTCTTTCTCTCCTCTTTTACTTTGATAATTTCGAAACTGCACCCGAGCACGAGCAGTCTTGCTCATTTTCAGGTGTATTTCCAAATGTTAATACTTCTTGTGCTAGAATAAATAATAATTATGTAATATTAGTCTATCTTTCTTTTCCTTTTTAAAATAGCAGTTGTCGTTATTTTCTAAATTTGTATTTTTTCTGCTTTACTTGTATAAATATGTATTTTTGTTTGCAAAAATAAAATACAAATAAAAAAATAAAATATTAAATACAGTATTCATAGAACAAACCCAGCGCACGGGCCTATACGGCCGTTCGTGCTTTTACTACGCACAAGACTAAGAAAGAGAAATTTAACACTAATAATACAATACAATAATTATAACACGATAACTTATAATGTAATAATGCTATACGAAGATGAAAGAAAAATATAGTACTAATAACAGAAAATATATGACAATATTAATACATTCTTTTCTACCCTGATCTGTCGGTCTTTAGACATGAATTTAATCACCCCTTCGGAGAATTTTGTGTCACTCAACAGCTCGACTATCTCTATGTGATCTCTTCTAGAGACAACAAAAGAGTCTGGTAGATATCGTTGCCTAAGTATCCCGGTGACTTTACGTTCAGAGAGAATGTGCCGCCTCGCCAAGCCTATGGGTACGAACAAGACGCAGCTTGGTTGGTCCCCTTCCTGGTCGCTCCGCTGTTGAGCCAGGCGCCGGGCATGAAGTGTGTGTGCGCAAGACGCAGCGTGGTCGCTAGCTGGCAGGTCGCATGTTATGGATTAAGTTTCTGAATTATCTCCTTTTTTATTTTCATTTCCTTGTTATTATATTCTCATTCATAAGGTTTTGAAGACACAGAAGACAATGAGAATGAGTTAATTAATTTAAACTCATTACAAGAAGCTTCATCAAAATTAGTTACATGTAAAATATGTCACAAGAGCATTTCACTGTTTCACAGAGTTATTAAATTGAATGTGTATTTTATAGTAAATTTAATGCTCTACAGCTTTTCTTTTAAAAGTTTTCGTTGTAAACCCAATACTTTAAGTGCTAAGATACAAAGTTCGCCGAAAAAGTGACGTAAAAACTTTTTTCGGCAAAAAAGTAGATTTTTGGCAGGGAATATACATTTTTTAAACGGTTTGAGATGGAGAACCAATGTATGGATAGAAACATTATTATTATTATTATTATTATTATTATTATTATTATTATTATTGTTTTCTTGAGTTGGTGTGACCATTATATTCAGCTTCAGAGCACAAGAAGACAATAAAACGAACACACTTAACCCCACAACACGAAAATTAACATAATATAACATTATTAGGTTACTATAAATTATACAAAAATACTGAATATAAACCATACAAGTCAGTGACGGTAGCCATGAATGATCTCTACAATCCCTTCAATGAGTAGTAACAATATTTATTTTGGTGGTCTGAGCTGATTACGAAGGACATATCTAATAAACAGTCCTTTGTTTGTGTACCGATTGCGTAAGTATACAAGTGCAACGCCTGAATCTAGACTACACGCTAGCGGCTGGTCGCATGAAAAAAGAGACCTAGCAATCTACCAACATACTGCGGCCTGTCCAGATGGCTGGCGAGAGATCATCCAAGCTGCGTCTTGTTCACCCTCGTAAGAAGACATGACTTCATTCTTCCTGCTGCCTGCGGCATGCGACCATCCCGGTTCCGTCTTGCGCGTACCCTATGGAAGCGGAGGTTCGTAGGCCTACTGTATGCGAATGAAAACGTGATTGTGAAGCAATCATAGTAATAGTAAAAGAATGAATAAAATATGTTTATAATTATTCTGTACTTAAAATAACAAAATATATAAACTGAAAATAAACGTTAATTTGATTTCTGTAGAAAGAATAAACTAATGATCAACTGTTTTTGACAATAAAAATATATAATTACTAGGCGGCAGTGAGCAAATTAGCATTGAATAAAAATATTACCAAAGCCGCAAAAAGACAAGATTAAATATTATATGATTATTAAAGATAGCCGTGATAATGAAAACTCTATCAAGGCTCAAGGTATCAAACATAACTGAACACCACCTTAAATCCCTTATTATGTGATTTTAGACTGAGATAGTTTGGAGAAAGACCCGTGTATCACTGCTTTGTTTACATGGCCTAAACCACAATTCATATTTGGCGAACTCTAAATAATAGACCAGTAATGTAAGTTACTAGGCAAGTATCACATAGGCAAAGCAAGGAGATGGTGTAAGCTGTACAGAGTATTGCTGAAAGAAGGGGAAATCACATATGCAGTAAGCGAGGCATTATCTAAAATACTGACTAGTTCACTTTCTGATAATTTTATAGGCTGTTTATGTTACAGGCTGGAATTTATTTATTATTTTATACCTTATTAGCATCATTACCTAACAAGTAGGCTACTGGTAAGTAAAAGAAAACAAAGGCAAAGCCAAGTAAAGTAAGAGGCTTATGATGTAGTCTAAGCCAATTAGGAGGTGGCTCACCCTTGCCAGGAGCCTCCAAACTCTGTTCGGATAGTTTATGGTACAGTATATAGGCTAAAGATACGCCTAACCCCAACCTTAAAAAAAAAAAAAGCGTGCGTGGAACGAAACGCAACAGAAGTGAAACTTGTTTTAATTTTTTGATTTTTCAATTTTGGATTACAGTAGAGTCCCGAAAACTCGGCCTAATGTGGACCGAAGGGTGGCCGAGTGTGTGAAAATGCCGAGTTATCGGGAAAGGTTTTAAAAAAGAATAAGTACGAGTGTTTCCTCAGAAAATACAGTACTTGTTTGTCATATGTATTGGTTGCTTGAAAATACTTAAGGCATAAGGCTTAAAGCTGTCTATAATGAAAATTAACTAGCCGACTTTGCAAAATCTGGCTACATTTTTTTAAAAGAAATGCGTAATATCCTGTTGTTTTTCGCACTGCAATCTGCGTTTTGCCCTGCCAGGGTGTGGCCGTGTTCTCCGGACTGCCGGGTTATCGAGTGCCGAGTTTTCGGGACTCTACTGTATTGGATTTTTCCAATTTTGGATTGTTGGACTTTTTGGGTTTTTGGGCTTTTTTAATTTCGGAATTTTTTAATTTTTGATCTTTTAATTTTGGAATTTTGGATTTTTTTAATTTTGAATCTTTGAATTTTTTATTTTTTTGTTTTTAATTTCGAATTTTTTATCTTTAATTTTAAATTTTTAAATTTTTTAAAATCTTGGATTTTCAATTTTTTAATTTTGGTTTTACCGATGTTAATTTTTTTTATTTTTGGATTTTTTAATTTTGGACTTTTTATGTTTTAATTTTGGATTTTTTAATTTTTTAAATTTTGGATCTTTGAATTTTTTAATTTTGGAAGTTTGGATTTTTTAATTTCTTTTTTTGGATTTCTTAATTTTGGATTTTTTGTTTTTTTAATTTAGGATTTTTTAATTTTTTTAATTTTGGATAAGCCTAATCATTGAGTTGATTGTTTTCTGTGGAGTCCGTTCCGTCACTGCCTCACTAATTTCGAGACAATTTTGTCCGTAACGCAAGTCTGGGTTAGCTCTCGATTTACTCCTACCGCGGCTAAAGAAGTTTCACTTCAAAAATCATTATAAGGTAATCAATGAAAACACATCAATTTGATTTTGATTAATTGGAAAATGAAAATGGGAACTGGAGAAAATTGCGTAACGACGAGTTTCATAACCTGTACTTTTCACTGGATATAGTAAGGGTAATTAAATCACGTAGGATGAAATGGGCTAGGCATGTTGCACGCATGGGGGAAGAAAGACATACCTCAAAAGTATTGAATGGGAGACCCGAAGGGAAAAGACCAATTGGAAGACCTAGACGTAGGTGGGAGAACATATTAGGATAGATTGGGAAGTAGGATTTGCGAGGGATGGACTTAGCGCAGAATAGGGTTCAATGGCGGGCTCAGGTAAGCGCGACAATGAACCTTCGGGTTCCATGATAGATAATATTCCTTTAGCTTGCTGAGGAATTGTCTATTGCCATTGAGTAAGTAAATATCTTGAATATAGCTAATATTCCTATCATTGTTGCCCTGCTTTTCATGTCCCAATATATCACGAATTAGGTTCTTATACTGTAAATTTGCAATTTAAAATTAAATAATGAGCCAACATTTTACATTTCATATATTTACTGTCTCAATAAACAATGGTGTAACTAAAAGCTCTCTTGCTCAGTACATAATGAAATACAAACACATGGAAAGTAGGATTGAACTAGTAAATAGTACCTGAGTAATTCATTTCACATAAAGATTAACCTTGACATGTCCACTTTTTCCTAAGACTGTAGCCTATTGAACCGCATTCTGTTGATTACAGAAATATACCTATATTTTCCTCTTTTTTATGTTTGCGTGCTATGTAAGTGGACACGCAAAGTGACTGACACTTGCCGGACACCTACAGAGCAGGGGGCAAAGTTTTCGTGCATAACTGTCACTCACATAAACTAACAATAAAGTAAAAGCATGAAATCAAGAATTATATATATAGACTATTAGGTGCCAAAGTGGTTAAATTAAAACTTAATGTAGGAGGCCATGCCTGTGCAGAATGGAAAGATTTTCACTGCTATAATAAGTCCAGCATATTAAATAAATAATATTCTCTTCGAGCGGGTAAACTCTGCAAGACATAGGTGACATTTAAATGTTTGTGTGGAAGTGTTATCTTCACAAAATATATTATTTGTGAACCTTAATACCAAAATAACCAACTTGGTGGAAGATTGTAAGTTGTTTATTTGCATAGTTACATGTGAATTTTATAGAATAACATAACTTTTCACAGGCTTCATAAAAGGATAAATGCACCCTTAAAATGTTGTGGCTCAATATTTGTAGCTATCAATTTCTTTGATAAAGATCTCGTCCCAATGAATTCGGATAATGATATACCATGTGCCTCCACATCATGTAATAATGTCAACAATCTTGTGAAATGTAAACTATGTCAGAATACATTCACTTCTCGTGGAATAAACATTCATATAGCCAGAAGTCACGGGCCATCTCAAGATTCCATACTCAGTGAGAATGAGTTATCACATTCTGTGCTCAGTGAAAATGAATTATCTAGTTCAGTGCTGAATGGGAATAATAATAATAATGATGGAAGAAATTCAGACAGTCATGAAAGGCAATACGATTCACAAAATATAGATAGTGACGATTGCCCACACTGCGGAAAGATCTTTAAAGGAAGACATGGAGTCAGAATTCACATCAGCCGGGCTCACCCCAAAGTAAGCAGGCACTTAATAACTAATAAAGATAATGACAACTCTCAATCAACTCATAATTTTAACGTTAAACAAAAGGCTGTGTCTGATTTTTCCCCTAAACCAGCTATTGAACTTTATAAAGCCAAGCTGGAATCTTGGATTAGAACTTTTAAAAGTGAATTAAATGAAAAAGAATTTTTTAATGCTGTCAAAGATTTCACTTTGTTCTTAGCTGATTCAATAGATCTTCTACCTGGCCCTAAACACCCTGCTAAGAGATATATAGAAGCAAGGAAAAACAAGAAAAATTCTGGAATTCAGAAAAGCTATTCCAATTCATCTAATCCTCAAAGAGCAACGAAACGAGAAAGGGAAAGAAGACGTAGTAAATATCAATATAAATTAATACAATTTCAGTACTACAACCAAAGAAGAAAAGCAATCGGATCAGTCTTGAACGACAAAAGTGAATCATGTAACATCGATATTGATACTATTTCTGATCATTTCACTAACCTCTTTTCCAGTCCGAATGATTGTGTTTTACCTGAGTATCCAAACGATACTAATGAGGTCGAAAGGCAAATGAACAATGATACATTTGATCCTATAGTGACAAGGCAGGAGGTCGCTTACGCAGTTAACGGCATTGCAGTGGACACTTCACCAGGTCCTGACCATGTCTTAGTTAGAGCTATAAAGGATGATCTCGCATACGAAGTGATTAGCTTAATAACCACAAGAATGCTGAAATCCGGAATAATTCCACCCTGTCTACAAGAAGCGAGAACAGTTCTAGTACCTAAATCTGGTGATGGTATGGACATTTCTAGTTGGCGTCCAATAACAATCTGTTCTGTTGTTCGTCGAGTGATTGATCGCATACTTGATAGCAGATTGCGCCAATATATTTCTTTTAATGACTTCCAGACTGGTTTTTCTAAATATCCTGGAACACTAATAAATACAAACATCCTTCAATCTATTCTTCACTCAGCAAAAACTAAAAAGACTAAAGTAACAATCGTTTTCCTTGATATAGCTAAAGCCTTTGACAACATTGGCCATAATCACCTCAGGGCTACGTTATTGAATTCTCCAGCTCCTTCGCAACTGGTCAATCTCATTGGAGCTTTACAAGAAGCAAACACTACACAAATTCAATCAAATAATAAAAGAACTAAAATTATTCAACTGCGTAAAGGTGTTATGCAAGGTTCTCCATTGTCACCTGCCTTGTACAACCTGGCTACCGATCACATTTTGAATGAGTTGTGTGAACCAACTATTGCATCAAAATTTGGTTTTGAACTTGTTGCTGGATTAACTCCCATGACTGTACTAGGATTTGCGGATGATACTGTGCTTATTGGTAACGATGAAGCTTCTGCAACTGAACTCGCTAAGTTGGCCATCAAGAGATTCTCAGAAATTGGATTGAAGCTAAATCCAACAAAGTCTGTTGTCATTAATATTGACAAAGGCCGTCTCATTGAAAGAAACCTTTCTATATATCCTGATTTTGAGATACACTCCATCAGTAAAAATGAATCTATCCGATACCTCGGAGTTAATTTTTCGGATTCCATTGTATTCAATTGTAGTTCTACGTTAAATGACCTAAATAATAAACTGGACAATCTAGCATCTTCACCATTCCTGCATGCAGATCAAAAATATCACATCCTTAATTCTTCTGTCTGTCCTTCCCTAATCTATAAGTTTCAGACTACTCCTCCTGAGCTAATCCCAAAAAAATTCCTGGACGATGCAGACAGACTAATCAGAAGTGCGCTGAAGGAAATGATAAGCCTTCCCATGGATATCCCAGATGCAATGATCTACAGCCCTAGGAAATATAAAGGATTAGGGATATTCAGAACAAAATGGGAAGTAATATTGCAGCAAATCAATGCACTGAGATGCCTATATAAGACTCAGAATTCTTATATTCTGCAAACTCGTAATCTCCAACATGAAAGTTTACAGTGCCTTAAGCAGATTAATGTAGAGTCAGACGACAGTCTATTTTATAAAGACGGCAGTTTCCTTAATGCTAAAAAGGTTCGAGACCATCTCAGAACTAAAGAATTTGATATATGGTGTAATCACCCACAAAAAGGGAAGGGTGTCATCTTATTTAAACAGCACACGCCTACAAACAGGTGGATATGGAATCATGTTGGTCTCTCTTGCAGCGAATGGCGTGACTGTTTGAAAATGGTGGGAAATGTTGCTGCAGTGCGCGCTGTGCCGGGTAGAGCTCAGGACAACCGTTGTCGGCGTTGCCACAACGAGGTAGAAACTCTTGCACATGTTCTGGGTTCCTGTCCGCATGGCGAGATCCTTCGAAACATCAGACACCATACAGTACGGTCAATTGTTGCAAATGCCCTTAAAGATGCTGATTATACTACTTTTGAAGAGGTGCATGGTCTCTCTACCACCGGGACTACGAGGCGAATTGATATCATTGCTTTTCAAAGAAACACACGATCCGGATTTATAATTGATCCTACTGTGCGTTTCGAAGTGAATGAGGCACAGCCGCAAGATGTTAACAAGGAAAAGCAAGACATTTATAATCCTACCATCCCTTACTATCGTGATAAATACAATCTCAAAGAACTTGAAGTCATTGGACTCATGGTAGGAGCAAGAGGAACTGTTACAACTTTCATGTTAAACACCTTCAAGAGATTGGGACTTCCTCCATCAGTTATAACTGAAGTTGCTTTAGCAACCCTCAGAGGATCTGTTTCAATACTGAGGAATCACATATATAAATCCTAATCGTAACTGTTAATGATTTTCTATTTTGTATTAATTTTTCATTAATTTTATTCTCTTTTTCTTTTCAATGTTCTATGTTCAATTACCTTTTTGTTTTTTCTTTTCTGGTACTCTTTGTCTGTGTAGGCAACCCATAACTATGGGAAGATTAAATAAATTAAAAATATTAGAATGTAATTTTATTAATGTTCCAGTTCTCACTGAGTACGAGACACTCTTAATCCGAACATAGTTTCATTCACAATGTATATGTTATAAAATATTCATTGACATATTTATAGGTCCAGACATACTTTGAAATGGAATATCTGTATCTATGGATGGTAAATTGTACTTTGACTAGAGGTGTTTGTTTTTGTTAATCAGTATGGCAAGGCATTTGATGATTTTGCAGGCTTTTTATATGATTAGAAGATAGCTAGAATATAAATAATTGATTATCATGAAATAAGTGATTAAATAAGGACAATTTGATTTTCCATTTTTTGTCTTTATTTTGCATTTTTTGTCATTTTCAAGAGAGAGGTCATTTTTGGCAATTTTTAGAACATTTTCAGCATGATTAGGTCATGTTTCAGTGGAAGTAGAGAAGAGCTTTTTCCACTTACAAATCGTTACTTTCATACAACAGACAGTCGTTTTTATTTGAGAATCTCCGTCAAGTGTTCATAGCTCATGTTTACTTCAGATTTATTGTAAACACCACAGCAGTTTATCTTGTAGCAATAAAGATTTTTTCTTTCTTTTTAAATGACTCATATTTGTTAGGGGCAATTTGATGGGCTTGCCAGTTCAGAAAGAATTTCCTTTTCGCTAAAGGTGTCCAAGTAGTAGGCCTATGAATTTACTTTTTAGTAACAAAATGAGTGTTTATTATATTGTAAATTCATCCATAACGCACTACCATCCATTAAATTGCTTTCAGCAATTCATTATTTAAAAAAACACTAATTATTATAAGTAATAATGGTAAATTTGTTGATATTTTTTTTAAATTTTGGGTCATTTTAAAATTATTTTAGGTCATAATGCATTTTTTATTTTGCATTTTTTTTACTATTTTATGGTCAATAATCATCCCCTATTAATTTGTTATAAAACGAAAACCTGTATTTCGTGGTAAGTTTATATTTTCTTAACATATTAGGATGATGGAATTATTTGGGGGTAAAATTAAATCACTAAATAACGCTAATTTCGTACATAAAACAACAAAAGTCATAACCAGCTAAATGAAACCTAATTTTGATAATTTTTTTGTCATTATTTACTTCTTACCCCGATTGTCATGGAATTTTTGCACTAACTTCATTAATGGAAATGTCTTACTAGTTAATTGAATATAATTTAATTTAAAATTCTTAATTCACATAAGGATTGTCAATTTTCTTAATAGTTGTGTACACTACCACTGCTTAGATGTACGACATTTCAAATTTTCAAAAATTACATAGGTGATCTTCCAAGATTATTTCACAACTAGAATGTGCCCGCGGCTTCGCCCGCGATAATTATTTTAAAAATTAAGAGCATAATAGTTAAATCATTATATTTATGAACACCTAAATCACGTGAATTACATACCACGATTAGATAGCGTCGACTGGTAAAAGCGAACTCAGATTCGAATTCCTTGGCCCAGAAAATCCCTGTATAGTGAGTTTCGTCCAAATCGAACGATGTTTAACCATATTTAGGTCTATGTTGATTATCCCTCTTCCGTGTAGGTTGAAAATTTCATTTGTCTACGGGCCTTAACATTTTAAACAAATGAATCGACCAGCGTGGGCTTACAACATTCAAGCGATGGCGATGCTTTTATTACCACGGTATGACAAAAATAGACAAAGCCAACTGCAATTGATTTGACATTGAAATGTATTACTGAAATCTGATGCTTCGACAGGGCGAATCACGTTTTCTGCCAGTTTTTCACTCATAACTCGCGAACGAAAGCTAAAATTAAAAATTCGGCTTCGAGGTGCATTCGCCCACCTTTCAGTCCATCTATCTTTAAAATTTCAGATTTCTGTGTTCAGTAGATTTCGATGGGCATCGTAGACAGACAGACAAACAGCATGTGCCCGCATGTGCCCGCGGCTGCCCCCGTGATAATTATTTCAAAAATTAAAAAACTAAAAATTAAGAGCATAGTTAAATCATTATAATTATTAACACCTAAATCACGTGGAGCGCATTCCACGATTAGGTAGCGTCCCCTGGTAAAAGCGACCTCAGATTCGAGTTCCTTGGCCCAGAATACCCCTGTACAGTCAGTTTCGTCCAAATCGAACGATGTTTAACCATATTTAGGTCTATGTTGATTACCCATCTTCCGTGTAGGTTGAAAATTTCATATGTCTACGGGCCTTGACATTCTAAACAAATGAATCGACCAGCGTGGGCTTACAACATTCTAGCGATCGCGATGCTTTTATTACCACGGTATGACAAAAATAGACAAAGCCAACTGCAATTGATTTGACATTGAAATGTATTACTGAAATCTGATGCTTCGACAGCGCTAAAATCACGTTTTCTGACAGTTTTTCACTCACAACTCGCGAACGAAAGCTAAAATTAAAAATCCGGCTTCGATGCGCATTCGCCCACCTTTCAGCCCATCTATGTTTAAAATTTCAGATCTCTGCGTTCAGTAGATTTCGCTGGGCATCGTGGACAGACAGACAAACACGTCCTTTTATTATTTTAAGATAGCATGTGCCCGCTGCTTCGCCCGCGATAATTATTTCAAAAATTCAAAATTAAGAACATAATAGTTAAATCATTATATTAACACCTAAATCATGTGGACTACATACCACGATTAGATAGCATCGCCTGGTAAAAGCGACCTCAGATTCGAGTTCCTTGGCCCGGAAAACCCCTGTATAGTGAGTTTCGTCCAAATCGAACAACGTTTGACCATATTTAGGCTAATATTGATTATCCCTATAATAATAATAATAATAATAATAATAATAATAATAATAATAATAATAATAATAATAATAATAATAATAATAATAATAATAATAATAATAATAATAATAATAATAATAATAATAATAATAATAATAATAATAATAATAATAATAATAATAATAATAATAATAATAATAATAATAATAATAATAATAATAATAATCCTCTATCCTCTTCGGTGTAGGTTGAAAATTTCACATTATGTTTGCGTACCTTGACATTAAAAACAAATGAATCGACCAGCGTGAGCTACAAAATTCAAGAGATCGCGATGCTTTTATGTCGAAGGTTTGACAAAAATAGCCAAAGCCTAGTGTAATTGATTTGTATTACTGAAAACTCATGCTTCGAAAACGAAATAAATACACGTTTTCTGCCCGTTTTTCACTCATAACTCACGAACTAAAGCGAAAATTAAAATTCCGGCTTAGAGGTGCACATTCCGACCCTTCAGTCCGCCTATGTATAAAATTTCAGATCTCTGCGTTGAGTAGATTTCGCTGGGCATCGCGGACAGACAGACGAAAGACAGACAGACGGAAGACAGACAGACGGAGGACAGACACTTCCTTTTATTAATATAGATATAGGTATTCATATTTAAAATTTATTTAAGTATTGAAATCACACAGTTATTTATACTTTTGTTATGCTTCCTTCTATTACTATCAATTATAACATATTGACGTAGTTGATATTTTTTGCTCTTGATTTTTTAAGTTGGTGTGTTTTATAAAGAGTATGAAACTTCTTTTACTCCGGTTTGCAAGTGTATATATTCAGCTACAGAGTAATCTGAGAAACAGTCTTTCAATCTTTGAATTCCCTTCAGTGAGAGGGAGTACTGATATGTAAATAATATAATTAAAATAACAATTAGGCCTATGTTATATCATACAAGCATAACATCTTATATTTCATTACCTCTAACAAATAAAAACGTAAAACACCACATTTTGAATTTTAAACCAACAAACCTTCTAAAAAATAAAAACATTTTCAAACATCTCTAACTATGGATTTTTTCTCGACATTTGAAAATGTATTTCATACAGAATACAAGTACCGGTGTATTATTTGTGGTATAAAATTTCTGTTAAGGCTTTGTGTATAAAACCTACCTGATAAAAGTGGTCCTATTACAATTCGATTAGTTCAGTCACTTTTTTCCTTTTAGTTTTACTTCCCCCGTTGTACTAGGAACGTTTATGCTGCCAGCGCTGCCCTGGCCTTACTTGATCGTAACCTTTCGCGAGAGGAATTACCTGTGGATCGCATACGTACTTTCTGACTCGACAAGGATATAAAGAACACAATACCGAGGCCACCTCTGAGAAATCAAGAATACAGGGCGAGACACACTAGTCGCACACACAGCCATTTTCAACAAGATACGGATGGGATGAAGGTGAGAATGACAGCCAGGTGATATCCAAGGACCACAAGGACCTAAAGTTCTTGACATTCCTCTCACAGTAGTGGCGCAGGGAAGCGGGGGTTCAGGAGGTCCGGACCCCCCGAATTATATTTGTTATTTAAGCTCCATTTTGTCAAAAATTTAATTATTTCATTTATTAATAAAATACTGAACTTGTAAATGTACGTCTATTATTTCCACTGTTCCATGTGTTATTTAACTTTTCTTATAGATAGTAATAAGTGGTAGGTAACGATTAAATTGGAATGTCCTCGGATTTTGCTAACTAGGTTTTCTGTGCTAAAATAGCACAAATTTTATTTTCATTGGTATAAGGTTCAGATGGAACTCACTTGTGCGCGTAAAAAAATATATCCGTTGGAAGTCTGGGATTAATGTAGGATCGATCTATGCAAATAATATGTGACATTAATAACACCTACGTGCTCTTGTGGTTAACGTCGCTGACTATAGATCTCATGAACCTCCTCGGGTTTTAATGAGGTAGGGAGTTCTGGAACGGGGTGCACTCAACCTCTTGATTCAAACTGAGGAGCTACTTGATACAGAAGTAGATGCTACGGTCATGGAAACGACCATTAACGACCGTGGGTGTCGGCATGGTGACCGCATGAACCCTATCCTGCCATCTGCCTGTGGTAGTACTGTGCTGTAAGAATGAAGCCATAGCATATCAGTTTGACTCCTTTGGCTAACTGATAAATTTCTTAACGATACTCACCTGGCTTCAGTGGTGATATTCAGCCGGTTCGCACCGGTTCACGAGAACCGGTTGTTAAATATCTTGTAGGTTCTCCGAACCGGTAGCTTCACAATGAGTGATTGCCTTTTTCCAAGATCAGGTTCACGCCAATCCACAACGGTGATAATACATATATGAATTTGCTAGAGCCAAAACACGCCATTTATGTTCGCTAGAGGTGGATTACCACCATAGTTAGCGGGCGTGCGGTTAAGTCTGTCAGACTCTCTTCTTTGCGCACGGCCGATCGTCTCGACACTCGCTCGCTTTGCTTTCGATGTTCGATTATAAAACGGCCTTTTTTTTTTTTTTTTTCTTTTTTTTTTTTTCGCCCTCCCTTACCCCCCGAGTACCAAGCAATGAAGCCAGAACCTCGGGTCAAACCAAATTTTGGTAACCATTTGTGCTAGTAATACTGTTGTGTAAGGTTATGTTTTAAGGAAGCTGAGTAAGTTTAGTATGAGTATGAAAAGACAAAAATTCAGTGGCGCCAACTTTTGAAGAACATTGGGTGGGCTCAAAAACATTAACCCGGAAATTTTTAACCACTGGCCGACAAGGTGGAAGGCAACCGTGCTACCAACACCTCCCGGGTGGGACTCTAATTTAATTATTCAAAGCTTATAATTACGGGGACACGTTTCAAAATATAAGAACACTCGACTCAAGCTCACTCACAACATTATTGTTTGGTTTTTCATGGTGGACGGTAACAACAAGATGTCCAGTCGTCTATAGGAAGAGTTCATTTGACACAAACAACGAAAAGAAGGGACGCACGCAGTAGTTGCATTGCAACAGTATTACTAGCAGGTGGCACTGTATGCAACTCCCAAGAGAGAAGTTAAAAAAACAGACGACTGATAGTAGCGTAGTGTGTCAAAATGCCTTGTGCGGGATGCGGAGTTGTCTTTACATTTAAAATGAGTGTGTACAATTAGCTTTTAGCGTGTGATTGTGAGCTTAGACATTGCTATATCAAGAATGGAAGACACCAAGACAACACAGACGTTTAGGTCAAACCCTGGTGAGTAATATTACGAAAGTTATGACATGGCCATGCCCGCCATCAAACTGACATTCATTCAGAGTAACCTTGAAGCCACCCATATCCTACTATGTTACCAATGTGGGCCTATGCAATATAATCAAGGTAACAGAAAACCAAATTATTCTATTCTGAGCGATTTCGAAACAATAAATAATTGCGGTAAAGGTTAGTCTTCAACTGTAGTGTCGGCATGTATTATTATTTATTTTCCTTTGCTAGAACATACTAGTTAATGTTAGGTTCAGTAGATGGCAGCAGTAGACTGTCTAACTGTAGGTATGGACATCAATTTGGTAGCACTATGGCTCTTGCACTGTGTATAGTTGTCACTCGACATAATTTAATACAGAGTGAGAATTTTTATTACTATCTTTCCCTCGCGGCTCATATTCGAGTGCTACGGTACTGAAGGGGTGGAACAAGTAGTGTTTGGTTCTTTTCACGGTGGCCGGTGTCGACAAGATGTCAGTGGCGGCTCGTGGCCGGAAAATTAGGTGAAGAGGAAAAAAAATGCCACATGCTTACGTTAATAACCGAACTCACCTAGGCCTATGTCTTGTATAGCAAATCAATCCTTCGATAGTCCTTTATGGCTGCAAATTTGTCGGTGATATCATCATAGGACGGCTGCATTTCTTCTAGCTGCAGTAAAGGTTCTTTCTGAATTGAAATATTCGCTAAATAAGATACTTGTCTGGCAACATTTTTGATCCTTCATTTAGTAGGCCTACGTCGTGATCTGACAGCTGGCACAATGATGATTTGATTTTAAACAATGCGGGTAAGAATATAGTTATTATTAATAAAATCTGATACATTTTATTCATGGAATACTCTTAATAAATCCCAATCGGGATTATGAGTTTCATTAGATAAATTCGATCCTGCTTTTCCGCCGCGAATCTATTGATGTTTATCGTAATTATTATTCTCCTAATCAGATTATTTAGAATATTCCATTCATGCGATGCGGACTTGAAATTGACTAATAATCTTTAGCAATGCCTCGGATATCGACCAATGACTGTTGTTTATCTTATAAGTTAATATGCTTGCAAGGGTCGGAAAGATGCAATTTTATCTGATAAACTTCAGCTCGTTACTGGTTACAAGGCATTAATATGCAGTGATTAATATGTCACATGTCGTATGATTGCCTATGAAAAAATATGCATTGTAGGAATGAAACGTCGTGATTCAACGTTGTCGTCCTATGGCGTCCTATCGGTGACGATCTCCGAAGATGGTTCAGTGTTGTGACACGTAACAGTGGGCTTTCATCACAGTACACAGTAGTCTTGGTATATGGTGACACACATTAAATAAATTAACTTCTAGTCTCATCCTTATGCCTCACTTTTGTGCTATAGAATCGAACGCCTATGATTTTTTTTTCCGTTAATGATATTTAATTTTATGAGAAAGAATCCAAGCTCCTCTACCGTTCATACTTCAATGAAGTATATGGTTGTTTATAAACACCTTTTAAATAATTAATTGAAAATTGTTAAAAATAAAAATTCTAGCTCTTTAGCGTCTATGCAAATCGTGTGGAAAATTTAAAAAAATTGTTAGTTTTTTTTTTATAAAATCGTGAAGAATGAAAGTCTGTTCTAGCCTCGCCCAAAGATGTAAGACTTAAAAGCCTGAGTTTGTACAAACGATAGCTGGCTTATAACTACCCTTCAAAGTATAAGGATACCGTATAAAAGTAAGAAAAAGTCGTCAATCTCCCCAGAAGATATCTAATCCAAATACGTTTTATTTATACACGATGTTTAGTTCTCAAGCCACACAGACACGTTCCTGAAAATATTATTGGACAGAGGAGAATTCAAAACAGGTATTTATGTTAAAAACATTGATTTCGAACCTTTATTACCTTTGGTACGGGTAGAGGAAGTGAAATTGGTGCTTTGTTATTAATGGAGCTAGCAGAAGAGGAGTAGGTATGAAACCCGCCACACACTGTCATAGTAGCAGCTTTCTGTGGTAACCGCGCGGCGCGCGCATCTTGCAGCCGAAGAACGACACCTTCGTGGGTAGTCTGATCCCTTCAGCATGGACGTGGGATAAGCGAGAAAAATGCTGCTTGCAGCAACAGCTAGCATCATTTTTAGTGGACCAGACTACCCATGGAACAGGGGAAGTGAATCAAGGCTGCTTCGTGCTTCTTTGCAAGACTCGAGAGCTCTCTGGCGCCTCCTCCTTTAACATCACTCGTGGCGGGCAATACAAAATTACATAAATGCATTTATAGTAAAAACCAACATTCGAGATATGGGAAATAAACTTTAAAAATACGTATTGTAAAGGAAAAATACTGGTGAAGTGCTACTTCACCTACTTCACCTGAATAGCCGCCACTGCAAGATGTACGCTTGCAGTCGTCAAAGGACGAGTCCAAGTAGCACAAACCAGATAATGAAGGGGTGCACGCTTAAAGACTAACACACAGAAAGCTAAGTTCTGTTAAGGGAAGGCCCCCCCCCCCCGTCCACCCTTGACATTTTAGTAACTGAAACAGCAGGAAAGTTACTAAAGGACGGCAGTAAAAGGA
Organism: Ectobius pallidus; assembly: GCA_964059195.1. Lineage (NCBI taxonomy): Eukaryota > Metazoa > Arthropoda > Insecta > Blattodea > Ectobiidae > Ectobius > Ectobius pallidus. The sequence continues at coordinate 181,237,634 of CAXKWD010000003.1, read as the reverse complement.
CAACAAAGTTCACAATTAAAAAATCTGAAGTGAAACACGTAACATCCTACACCCTAAACATACTATATTGTACATTAATATCATGGTACACATAACTATTGTTTTAGCCTCATTCAAAGTTGCACATTCGCCAGACAAGACTCTTAAAACCTATGTTTGTGAATTTATTTCCCTAGAAATTCTTTCATGAGAACATTCCTGTATACCTAAGGGCTGAAGCGCTAGAAGGCAAAGTGTGTCGAAAAGCGCGAGGCGAAAGAGTTTTTTTTTTTCGAAAATTTGTTATTATAGTTGGCGGATATCTCGAAATCTATTGGAAATAGGAAGAAATGTGTAGGATCAAACTTGTAGGAAATTTTATCAGCTTTAATTTTGTATATAGCAATTTTTACTCTACGATGCACCCTTGTTTAGATATAAGCGAAAACCCTAAAAATGGGACCTTCTGCGGGCCCCCCCGCCCCCCGCTCATCCCCACCTTCGGGGACTTTCAGTATGTTGTTCAGGACACTCCCTCCAACAACTCTGCAAAATTTCAAAACTACACGATTTTAGGTAGATTTCGAAGAAAAATCTACCTATTGCAATGGATTCCATGTCATGATTTTCGAAAAATTCTTTCATATCTTTACGCTTCATGCTTCCCTAAGTACGAAACCACCGCCCGTAAAAAAAAAATGGGATATATATATATATATATATATATATATATATATTTATATTTATATAGCGGCCGTAATTTTGAAGAAATCTGAACCAAATTTTATTATGTTATTTCTAGGCCAAATTGTTCGGACAAGTTCGTTAATGAGCAAAATTGGCCCAAGGGGGTGGTCGGGGGAGGGGGTTGAAACTTTTTAAAACATTTATATCTCGGCCCCTATGAAGTATAGAGGGAAACTTTGTTGGAATAAATTAGAGTACTCTCTATGGAGTTCACAGTGACACCAACGATTCGGGGGTTTTGGGGGTACGAGTGGGGGTGGGGGATGGAAATTCGAAAGTTTTGAAACCACGTCTTGTGGGGTATCATTGAAAAGCTCTTGATGAGTACTCTACAAATCAATAACTAGTTTCTTGTTAGCTCTCATTTAAGGCGAGATTTGAATGTTTGAAAAAGTGCTCTTTGCTCTTTGATTTGCAATTAGCCTATTATTGCGGGTTTGTCATGCCAAGGCTAAAGAAGAAAAGTGCTACGACAGCAGCGACAGTAAATTAAACCAAAATCACTTTGATATCTACCTCAGCCTGTAGGCTTGCCTAAAGGGATTTTTTGTCTATTTTTCATTCGTTGCCTGGACTATTTTGATTTCCTTCTTTATGTGAGGAATAGCCTATATTATCCCTGTTTGCCGAGTTCCTTTATTCTCTTGCTATTTATTGAATATGGGTCATTTTCCAAAAAAGCGCAGATTTCAATGCTAGATTTTTTAAAATTATCTTTTATTTTGGACCATGTAATTTTTTGTATGTAATATTTTATTCTGCAGAGTACTACTGAGGTACTGGTCCTACTTACCGAGTGGTATTTTGCATTAAATTAACAAGGTTAGAAAATGGCGCATTCACGAAGGTGAGAAAATAGTAAGGAATTGGAAGTTCTGTGAGAATTAGATTAAACTTACTGCATTAAATATTATCATGAGAAATAACTATATTTATTACCATACAAAGGGAATAACACACAACTTTTTACTTATTTTTATGTATGTTAAAATAGATTATCACCTTGAAATCAGAACTTTAAATCAGAACATGATATATTGTCTTAAACTATTAGGCCATACCAGTATCTCCTTTTAACAAGAATAACAAATGCAGACAGTCAAGTATGTTATCAATTACAACATTAATTACACCTCCATGGATAGGACTCAAGAGTAACAGTAGGCTAACGGAGGTGAGATTTTTCTCTAATTTGTTAAACAGCTTGAGAACATTTGAGGTTAGAAAATATTTTTTTTAGAGTTTAACTCTGCATTCCTGATTATTATAATTTATAGCAAAAGTAAAATTAAAAACATATAACTTTACTGTTGGGTGTAGGTTTCGGAGGTGAGAAAGTCCAATTACCAAATCTAGATTTAAATCTTTCACACAAACAAAACAACACAGAAAAGCACAATGGCAGCTTGGCTTTATACAAGTAATAAATAAAACTACCAAAATTAGAGTCCAAGGAAGCTAGAATGACTACAGTGCCATCTCTGTGGGATTAACAGTCTGAACTTTTATATTATTTCACGGAGGTGAGGTCTCACTTGGGGACAGGCATGTTTAGTGCAAAAAATTGTCTTTAAAAATGATATATTTGCTTTTCAGTTATTAATTACTCATTTTTTGAGCTATTTGTTCTTGTTATAACACTAAAATGGGATGCAAATTAAAGTCTGTTGAATTATGAAAGAATGAAAATGACAAGTCAGGGGACACGACACGGAGGTGAGATCTCACATAACTGTGCTCTAAAATGCAGAAAATTGTAACTATTATTTTAAAAGTGAACTAAGGGATCAAATAGACCTTATTTCAATCTAACTTATCATAATAATTTATAATCCATAAATATTTATTTTACACCAGAAAATCAAGTGCGACATGAATCTCTTTTTTTTTTGGAGAATGACCCATATGAATATTTCTTGTGCTTGACATTGATACACCTGCCAATGTAGAATTAAAATATGTGTAAACATGAATCGGGGTGTAATTAGGCTAATGTCATTACTTGGAAATACCAATGTAGGCCTACGCTCAGTGAGTGCCTTAATGATGGAACGAGAAATGGCGTGACGTCATATGTCGAGCAGTTTGTATTGAATCATGTTCAAGACAATTTACATTGCATTCCGAAAGTATGAACAGGGTATCAAAAGGTTTTTCTTGATTATTTTAAGCAAAAAATGGGTTTAATATATAAACAAATATTACATTAAATCGTAATTTATTTTTCTGATGGATACATATTTTCAATTCCTATCTTCACAGTTTGCATAAGTTACATTATCACCGAACAGAGGAGTATTTGATCGATTTAGGCACCCGTATTCCGATTTTATAAAATTCATTCTATACAGTAAAATAGTATGTCATGGCAAAGTGAACATGTTAAAAAATCTCAACCTCTCTTTGCGACCTTAAGGCTGTATACCAGTTGAAAATTGATAATAATCTCTTGATGAATACGTAGAGGTATTTTTTCCTGCCGTTCTTAATTTGTCCTACTGTGCCCAAAGAATATTGTTTATTGAGGACATATTTTGTATTATATGGTCATGAATAAAACTGTGAAGAGGTTTTATATATCAATACAGTACATTTTGAAAACGTTCACTTATATTATCTCTTTTACTAAGAGGAGGGCTATTCCATTCATGCGACACGTATTTCATATTGACCAATAACGTTTAGCAATGCCTCAGATATCGACGAATCACGGTCGTTTACTTTATAAAATGCTTATTAGGAACACAAGGATGCTATTTTATCTGATAAAATTTCAGCTCGTTACTGAAAACGTTAGGTATCAATATGCAATTATTAATACGTCACATGCTGCTAATGTACACTTTATTTTATGCAACATAATTTGTTTGGATATTGAAATAATATAAATTTGCATTGACTAAAAACACAATTTCGATTCAATGCAAGTCAGTTCACTTGCTTTTATTTTGTTCTGATGTTAGCTTATCTGAATTAAATTATAGGCCTGTACCCTCCCCATGTTCAATTTATTTTATCTAAATAAGGCCTAATTAGGATTTTTATATTTTTGGTATCTCATCTTTCTGTTAATTATGACTAATTCTCAAAAGGTTTTAAATGAAACGTTATTTATTTATTTATTTATTGCCACTTCATATGAATTAAGTTTTAATTCTGAGAAGGATCAATTTCCATTTGAGGTAGATTTGACCGCAATCATAGGGTGTAAAGAAATTATCACTGACAATACTTCCTTCGTGTTCAATTATTAGTTTGCACTCACTCACATTCCTTGGTTTTTCGTTCATTTCGATCCTATTTCCATTGTTTCAGTATAAAAAGAATTAGTTATTTACGATATAAGACCGTAAAATGTATAGAATTTAACAAGCGAGCACGAAGTTAACAAAACGAGCGTTAGCGAAAAGAATCCAGAAGTCAGTCAGTCCCTCTGATGATGGCTCTTCACCAAAAAGTTCAGACAGAGAACGTGGTACTCTCAGCGGCAAATACGCTACTAAAAGCGACTAAACTTTCCCAGTCAGCCCAAAATAGGATACCCTACGCGGATTTAAGATGGGAGTGTGGAACAGTGGACACTCAACATAGAAAGGAGGTACTTGACTGACGGTTATTTATCAAAAGCCTACTTTAATGGTCTTAGGATTCGGTAGCCTATGTCAGTCACGTGCCCACGTAGGCCTCGATTTTATCATTGTGAGTGCAAATCCGCAGATATAAATGTATCTGGTATCTTATATTAATCCTGAAAGATAAAAAAAATAGCTGATGAATAGAAGGAAAATAATATTGTTGAATGATTTAATACAGGTCCATGAAGTTAACTTTTCTTCTTAAGGTAAACGAGGAGAGTTAACTTTCTAAACGACCCGTGAAAGTAAAAGGGGTATATTCATCAGTGCATTATTGACAAGAAAATCGTGGAGGGAAGTAAATTTGTCACAGCTTGAAAAGTTAATAAATAGTAGATACAGTATTTTCATAGTGATTGAATACAGACTATGCGTGCACCTAATCAAGATCTCTTATCTCTCTCCTTCGGTTTTTTATACCTTTTGTTCGTTGTTTCACTTATTATTTCTGAATGAGCGTCCTACTGTTAAAGTTTTTGTGAGTCTACTTGTGTTTGTCCACAGGAGTGTTCGTGTAACGTATGGTCGGATTACTTTCCAAGATAACTCAACCGGTAGTCACTTTGCTCTGAAAGAGTTCCTGGAGGTAGAACATGATTGAGCGTTGTTTTACTTAGGCTAATGGCTGGGACGTATTTTTTGCGTATGGTGTAACCAGGTCATAAATTAATTGTATTATGAAGCATTACGCCAAGCTGCTTGTACCTTTAACCTTTTGTTGTTCTTAAATCAATATAATAGTCTATAATATAATAATAGCCTACATTAAATTATGCACATGTTTAGATGCAATTTATTTCTGTTTGGGTAGGCCTATAGTCTAATTTTTCTATTAGTTTAACCTCTCTCGTTGCAGGGACGTTTATGCGGGCCACGCGGCCCGGGCCTCACAGGACCTCTCGTGAGAGGTAGACCTATTACCTTTGGATCAAAGACATACTTTTGTGATTAGACAAAGAATGGATGATCAGCACAATGATTAGGCACCTCCGAAGCAACATGAACACATAGAACGAGATACACCAGTCGCTCGCGCAATCATTCCGAACAAGGCGCGGATGGGATGAAGATGATAACATCGGCCATATGTATCCGGGGACTTAAAGGACCTAAAGTTATCCGATATTCGTCTCATAGGTGAGGAAAACCCCAGAAAATTCACCTACGTATCTTGTTTCGACCGGGAAGCGAACTCTGGCCCGCTGCATTGGAGGGGGGTGGCGAATGCAGCCTCTGTGTTAAAGCGGTGGACTCTACAGCCTTTCTTAGCCTTTTAAAGACAATATCGTGTTCCAAAGGGGGAGATATTTTTTTAATGTGATAGGTTATTCGTACGTATATAATTTAGTGGCGTACCAAGGCTACTTGACGCCCGGGGTTAATTAGATGGTAGTCGCCCCTTAACACTAATAGGTTCAAGGTTCAATGATTTAATTTAAACACAGATTAATGTTCACAATGATTTATTTTTAATAAGTAGTATGTTACTTTAACACATTATAAAGAGAAAAATATGAATGAAATAAAACTGTAAGTATTATAACTTAGCCTATAAGGTTAATTTGTTTGAAAAAAAAAGAGAGAAAAGAAGTTTCAGAGTCTTAACAAAAATTAAAAAACTGTGCCTTCCAAGCCTTCATGGATGCAAACTTATTTATAATAAAGTTGAAGTCTATAGTAGCAGCCACATCACGTTTAATTGATAAAATTGATAGATTACACCGTACATTTTTCCTGTGTGCTCGGCGCCCACGACCTATTTCGTATCGTCTATAAAAAGTTTAAAATGAAGCGTTTATTTCATTTCTAAGTAATATTACTTCAGTATCGAACAAAGTAATAAAGAAAATTTCACCTCTAAAACTATATATTTTGCCTGAAAAAATTATTTTGTTTAAACTAAAAAAAATATATGTTTTTAAATTTTGGACCCCCCCTTAACGACGGCGGCCGCCCCGTTCGCACCCCCTTGGTTCGCCACTGCTTTATATTGCTTTGTAAAACCATCGAATAATGTGATGAAAGCAAAATAATATACTGTTAAACAATTGGAAGGTAACATGACAACCTTTTCGGGGAAACAAAACACGTATTCCCATAGACATCTGAACGTTTGACTGAAGGAAACTTTAAAGCCATATTAGAGTGTCTAATATTTCTAGTCGAAAGCATAATTATTGTATTTCTTTGAGATAATAGATAATTTATGTGAAAACACAAAGAATGACACAAAAACAGGAAATAAACAGGAAGCTCCTCAAAGGAATTTAGTTACCAAAAATAAATAAATAATTAAAATATTACATTGCCGAATGTTATGAATGATCTTATGAATTATAGGAATAGATCACGGGTATGGCTTCCCTCAACTGAAGGGTCGAACAAGTTACGAAATCAGCAGAAACAAATTACTACACAAAGCTTAGGACATTAAATCCATAAATCAACTAGATTTCCTGATTACAATCACAACTCAGACATGCCTAGAAATCTACATCCCAAAAATACATTCCAAAATACATTATACAAATCCATTCCTAAGAAAGAATTCATCAATTTGCTTATACCACCACTGATACAGGTTTACGAAAACATCTTTTGTGATTTGCCTATGTTTTCAACCATTCATATGACAGTCCGCTAACTTCTTCGTAATAGGCTACTTAACGGAATTTTTGTAAAGTGAACTTCCATTCTTCAGCAACCCAATGGATAAGGCAGTTCTTTAACTTGATACTGTATAAGTTATACCGTATTTACTCTAATTAATGCGCCATCGAATCTAATGCGCACCCCACTTTTGAAACTTGAGCAATAAAAAAAGAGTTTTTGGTGAATGCAATAAGCATCAAAGGTAGGATATTTTACTGTATTTTTTTAGTTATTATATCCCAGTATTTTATTTTAAACAACAATGGATTTGTGAATGCCGATGAATAAAGTCTGGTAGGCCTATAATGAGTTAGAAAGGAGAGTGCGAGACGGTAGATGCCTTTGCATGGGAATTTCTCTGGCCTGCAAATAATACGCTAACTTCAATCCGTGTTTGCGCATACCCTAACCTAAGCCTAAGATAAACGTGATGAAGTTGAAAATCACAGCAATGCATTTTGAAGTAAGTGATCTAAGTTACCATCGAACTACGGAACGGATTTGCACTCGAGTCCAATGCGCACTCCAATTTTGAACGGTACAAATAGATACAAAGGGTGTTGTAAATCTATATTATTCACTGAATATATTCATTTTTTTATGTTAATTATAGCACACTTAAGAAAATAATCAGTTTATTTATTCATTTACATTCAGAACCACGGTAAGGTCGGCACTTGTCACGTTCTTTCACTAAGAAGCCGAAGTAAACACAAGCTATAATAAGACAGCACGAAAACAATACTGATGTACAGCAGCCTACCTATCAGGCATTTATCTTTTAAGGAAGTTATTATAAGTTCCTTGGAAATGTAAAGAATAGGGGTCCAGAATTTCAGATACAAAAAGGAGGACCAGTTCGTTTAAATTGGCAATGACCCACTAGACCACTGGTTTTTCCATCTTACTACCGTAAAAGGTCTTAAAGGAAGTCTTATAATAATCGATTTCAGAGGCGCCAACTTATATGGGCCCGTGGTGATGAAGCCCACTCAATAATTTGCCGTAGGCCTATTTTGTTAAATTATTTATTACCATTGAATCACTGGAAAGCTAACATCAGGCTATTGTTGACATAATAATACTATCTCCTCTTGTTCCAATTCACTCAACGATTGTCTGAAGTCGTTTCTCAGTTCATTCAATTGTTACGTCTTAATCTGTGACCGCTTGAGAGGCGATGGACTTACCACTTGCCCCTCTGCTCTCTCTCTCTCTCTCTCTCTCTCTCCCTCTCTCTCCCTCTCTCTCTCGCGGAAAATAAGCGTAACAAAATTAGTATAGGTAATGAAACCTCCACTTTTAGGCCCTATGCACCACCATAGGAGTTACAGGAACGAGTCAGTCAGTCAGTCAATCTGTTAACGCAGTTTCTACATCCACCGCCCTATTTTTATGCTTTTTATGCATTCATAAAAAAAACTTAATCACATTGCTTTTCAAAATATATATAGGCTAAGGAGAGTGCGTAAAAATTTAAATTCAGAAGTTAGATTATGCTTGTGGTTAATAAAAATCACAGGAAATATATTAATTTAATGGGCAAAGCAAGGAATTGTGATACAAGACAAGAGTGCGGAGTACAAGACAACTATTACAAAGTTTGTCTTCAGAAACAATTAAATCATTTCATGTAGGCCTACAGTACTATATTTATACCATAGTCATATCAATATGTTATAAGTCTACTAGCAGGTGCCCACGATATTTAATTTAAAAAAAATTAAGAGCAAAACAATTAAAACACGTTTATTAACACTTTCACACGAATCATTCATAAACTAAACGATTAATAATTATAATGAAACAGCTAAAAATCCGGTTTTGGAGTGCATTCCACGATAAATAAATGATTTAAATAAAACATCTCCTAAATAATCGCGGGAATCTGCTAGTCTGTTTTATGAAACTTGGAGGTTCATTGGCGCGGTTACAGCCCGCCATTCAACCCTATTCTGTGATAACTTCATCTAACCATCCCTCCTACTTCCCTTAAATCTTAAATCTATTTTACTATTGTCCTCCCACCTACGTCTAGGTCTTCCAGTGGTATTTTCCCTTCGGGTCTCAATTCAAAATAGTTTTGGGATATGCATTTCCTTCCCCATGTCCAGCCCATTTCATCTTCAGTGATTTAATTACCTTTACTATATTCCGTGAAGAGTTCGACTTATAAATATCGTCATTATGCACTTTTCTCCAGTCCCCGTTTTCATCTCTCTTAGGTCTGAATATTCTCAGATTATACTATTCCTGAAGAGTAAGGGACCATGTCTCACTTCCATATAAAGTTCCAGTCCTCTTTCTTATATTAATTACACGTACTCTATTAATTTTAATTTGGTTTTACGTTTAATTGTATTATTCACGGTTCTTTTCTTCTAAAAATAGGTGAATTTGTAAATTTCTGTCTTTTTCTCAAGTTGTTTTGTAAACTAAACAAAATTTTTCTTAATAATTACTTACCATATTATTCTCATATTATTGGCTGTTAATGGTATTTATTTACAATTAATACTGAACGGCACCCACACAAGGGCAAAGCTCATTTGGGTGTTAAACTTAAATTCTGTATTTTGTGTATCATATATTCGAATAAAGTAATTAGAATGCAGTACACGGTTCATCCGCAATGGGTTGTTTAAACAGGTTAGGGTCACCAGGTGAACAGATAACTTATACAAAGACGATTCGAATTACTTTTATTCTAGGCATCCACTCTTATACAATTCAACGGCCCTAAATAGCGTGCTCACTCGCTCGCCCACTTCGTGAGACATCGGGTATACTCGGCGACGTTCGTCTCTCGCAGTCTAAACTTTCACGAAGAGTACAGAATTAGGAAAACCGTTTCTTTATTATATAAGACCTAAGTGAAATGAACACAATGAACCAATATTCTAATTTTCTTTTTACTTACAATTTTCTTAGCTCTGAACCACAAAACATTTTTAATAAACTGCCAGTGTAAATTTCTAAAAATCATGGATTCAATTAATAATGGCGGGCGAAGCCGCGGGCACCAGCTATAATATTATTGATAGTTAACGATGGAAGTATCGCGGACAATACAAAACCAAACAAACCATTCCTTCCCTTGAAAAATTATATAATTTCTGAAAATTACACTGAATTTATCAAATAACATGCACATCATATTCATCTGTCAACAAACAGTTGAGAAACAATACGTATTATGTGTTCACAGTTAGCTTTGGAACTGCATAATCGAATCTGAGATCGTTTTCGCAGGCGGCGCTTTCTAATCGTAGAATGTACTCTGAAGCCGGAATTTTAGCAGATTCATTAATTATTAATGGTTTAGTTTACGAATGATTCGCGTGCAAGTGTTAATAAACGTAATGTTTTAATAAATACTCTTAATTTTTCAATTAATTATCGTGGGCGAAGCCGCGGGTACAGGGTTGCCAGATCAGAAACGTAGATCAGTCGTACCATTATCCGAAAATAGTCTATGCTAATTAAAACTGTCGTATGCTTTGTGATTTTTCAGTATAATGAACGCATTGCGTTAATAATAATAATAATAATAATAATAATAATAATAATAATAATAATAATAATAATAACAATAATAATAACAATATTAATAATAATAAATAATAATAATAATTATTAATCGGTATTATGCACCTAATGTATGTCATATAATTGTTAATAAATCATCTTATTTGTAAATGATTAGGCGTGTTTCATTATCTTCCTATATGATAAATTTGATTAAATACAATAAATTAAAATTGACAGTACTTGCCACAGTGTTGTAATTATTTCAAAAGGTACAGGACTGCTTTCCAATCACATTGATTTTATCAACATGCTTACAACAATAACCATGAGAAAACAAAAAGCTTTATACATATCAGAATTTAAAATTCGTCAGTAGATTGATTTTAAATAAATATATAAAATGCTATGTTTAAAATAGTCGTACAAACAGGCGTACGACCTATGATTGCGTCGTATGTCGTACAAATCTATGAAATAGTCGTACTGGCAACCCTGCGCGGGTACCTGATAGTATGAAACATTTTAGAAGTGTATGATCAGTCTTCCTCAGTATTACGTATTTCGGAAAAGTAACAAAAGAGAAGGGAAAAGTTGCATTTTAGTATTGCTTTGGCAATAGTATAACGACTAGGTTATTTATACATTATTTCGGAGAATTCCGTTCGCGAGTTTTTTTAGTATTATTTTTCTGTAGATAATTTATTGTTCAAGCAAAGAAAGTTCTACGTTACCAAACGTAATGTAACAATTTCCACCACATAACATAATACTTAAATATCTGGAACTGTATCAATAGGCCTGTAATTAACACAGAATTCCAATGAGTGTGTTGTGAATTGAGACGTTTAGAACTGGACGAATTCGTGAGCTTTCCCATGCGCTTCCTATTCTGCATTTTATGTGTCTTATATTTCACTAACTTAAAAGGCCCAGCTTCGCTCGGGTTTTGTATTTTGTAATTCGAAATTAACTTATGAAGTACTTTCGATTTTCAAACTCTAGATCCTTATATAGGTAATTAGAATTTGAAATGAGGAAGAACGACTTATCACACACAAACTATTCCCTCAGAAAACGCTAGATGTAGCTTTTTATGCCTCATAGAGGATGTCGAATTTTGCACCCTATTGTTTCTACACACCATGCCTGGTAGGGTTTGAAATAAGAAATAGAAATTCCGGTAACATAAAATTTGAGGGAATATTTTATTTCTCACTCTCATGTTACCATACAACCTTTTTGGGGCTGAAATAAAAAAAGAAATTCAATATCACTTTCATATTTTCCTCCCCAAAAACCTAGGACATAAAAATATACTGTGCGCATAGGACTAAAAATGTTTCAGCTTATTTCGTATCCTTTTACATGCTTAGGGCCTATGATAAACATCCATATTTCTCAACTAAAAGCACAAAGCCTATAGGTATTAATAACGTATTAGTGGACAGATTTTTTACCGATTTCTGATATGGCATACTCATTGGCACACCCGGGCTGAGACAACTGAAAATGATATCCCTGCAATACGAACTCTTGTACAATACATCAAAATGTCAAATGAGAAAATTATATTCTCTATGCCCAGGGTAGAGAAAGTTATGTGATTGGATCACATTGTATATTATTTTCGTGGATTTCAATATTTATTTACATAAATAAATTAATCTAATTTGTGAAAGTCCCGTATCATGCACTTCCAAAGCTAACTGTGAACACTGCCAACAGTACACTGTTGTCATGAGAAGTGTATGTTCAATGTGACTTGTATTTGATTAAATTTTATAATAAGGTATTTCTTCTCCACGAAAACATTTGATTTTTGGCATTTAAAATAAAAATTTTGCTAAATCCTTTCTTAGTTTTCACTTAGGCTTATATCATGAAACGAAGGTACTAGCAAAATTCCAAGTCTCTAACTATTATAGTTTAGGATCTACGTTGATTCTCTGTCAGTCAGTCAGTCAGTCAGTCAGTCAGTCATTCATTCAATCAGTCAGTCAGGACAAACCCGCTTATATATATATATCGCTTATATATATATATATATATATATATATATATATATATATATATATATATATTTCATGAACCAATGGACGGGAGTATGAAAATTTTTAATTCTTTGAGCCCACCCAATGTTTTTCAAAAGTTGGCGCCACTGATCGCTTTAATGCTAAACACTTTTGTATTTTATACAACTAACAATCGAAACAATTGTATTTAATTAGAAAGACGTTGCATATAAAACTATATTAATGATAATTTTTATTAGCCTTTTTTCTACCTAATTATTATTAAAGTCAATGTTCGTTACATCAAGACATTCAAACTCACAGTGTGATATCATTAATCTCTAAAGTCATTATGGACATTAGTTTTAATTTTCTTCAAGATCATAATCACATATAATAATAAACTTTATAGAATTGGGGAAATATATTATATTCCACATAAAATTCCTCTTCTACAGAATATATTTTGCATCAGACTTCACTACCATCACTATTAGCGTTGGTGTTTTTGTTAACATTGCTTTTGTTGCTATTCATTTTTCGAAGATATATACAGTAGCAAATGAAATACCTTGAACTTATGGTAACGGAGATCTCACAATAACAGTGTTTGTGAAAGGAGACATTTTTTCTCACAGTGGACTGTCCCTTGGGACTTAATCTTGTGACAGGAAGCAGCGGACAGAGAGAATAACAGAAGCGTTACCATGTCCAACAAGATGGTCACTACAGAGGGATATAAGAAAACCTTTCCCTTGGGAAGTCTAACACGTCCGGTAGGGTAGTTCACTTCTTACACACAACACAAATGTTACATAGCAAAGTTCATTACTATCTGTCGCATACTGCATGGACTCATGAATGTGTATGATTGCATTTTATTTAGGCCTATATATCAGCAACACTTAGGCTCGATATTATACGAGTATACGTAGTTTTTCAACGGGTTAAGTTAAACCACATCCGAAGTTTAACTACATGTGCCGTTTTATAATGTTCATTGTACAATGGAGTTGATAGACATTTTGGCAGAGAAAATAAGATGACTGATAATATTAATTTAGTAGAAAAAATGCCGTTAATGGATCAAAAAGACGATCGATTTTGTTTGTAGTGAATTTGATTGGAATTACTGAAAAAAGTTAAATGTGCTAAATTTTCCACCAAAGAAATATGACTTTTTAAAATGTAGTGAAGAGGTACAGTACAGTAAATGAGCGCAAAGGTTGTATCTTATTTCGAATTTGACGAAATAAAATTAGGACTGTCTCCTTCGTCAATCCGAATACTTTTAAAAACTTATGTTCATCCCATATCTAAAGCTGTTAGGTCTATCATGAAAAACTATGGTTCCAGAAGGCATTTCCTCATATACCTCCACGAGTTACATATTTTCAGTTGGACCGCCATCTTGAAAAATAGCCTAAATCTTTAGTTAAACGGAAGATGCGTTTCAGATTACAGGATGTAATAGGAAATAACACGTAAAACCCAATATTAAACTTAACCCAAAGTTTAAACTTTCTTTATAATACAAGCCCTTAGAATGTTTTAAAAGTGATTTGAGATTTAGAGTTTCACTACTCCGGGTTTTCAAGATATTCAGGATAAATTACTTTTAAAAGTAATAAAATGGATTGTGGTACCTCAAAGCTGAATGTGAGCTGCCAGTTTATGGTCCTGAGTGGAAGCCAATACTTAGCCTTTTTTTTTTTCTTTCTTTCTTTTTCACAATAAAGTATACAGTGTTTCAAGCGTTCACAACAATTACTAGCCCATTCCTGCTGATTTTCTTTCTTGGTGATGCCAAGAATCATCCCATAAGTTTGCTGATAATTCATATCAGAAAATTGCAATGAACTAATGTTATTACGAATAATATTATAATGCATATTCAAGATTTGTTTTTAAAATGCAAACAAAGGTTCTGGAGGTGTCAAATAACATAACATAACACACCATTCCCTACACCCATGCCACATGTGCCAATGTTTGTGATGCTGACAACGTTGGAAAAAATATATGTTATGATCGAAATTACAAAATCAAACTTTGGCGTAGCTCTTCCCTTAGCATCGTACATTACATTTTAAACCCAATTGAGCTGGTTGCGGAGCAAAGTCTTAAACGTACTGGGTGTGTTAGAAAATGTAATGCACGCCAATTTTATGACTACATTATGTTGTACAATAAAAGAATAAGATAAGGTACTTGTAAAAGACTTCGTGATGTAGGTGATGATGGTGATTGAAGATAAAGTCCTACTTGTTAATCTGTATTTTTATATCTTAATATTTTTTTTTTTTACTTTAGAATATGTATATAGCCTGAGTGGTCTAGTGGTTAGCGTGCCGAATACAGATCCGCAAGATAGGGTGCGATCTCTGCTATCTCCTCGGATTTTACTGAGTTATGGAGACCGGAACGAAGACGACCAATAATGGCCGTGGTTCTATGTTGACCACATATCCCCAATCTTTCCACCCACCAATGTTGAAGGTAGGCGGTAGATTACGCAGCGGTTTGATGGTAAGTCTTATCCCGCCATGGGATTTTGGGTCACTGAATTAATTAGTTTGATAATATGTAAGGAAATAAAATTAATTTGGATACCTGTGGACTATTGGTAGGCCTAATAACACTTCTAAGCTAATCAGATAGTTCTCTGGTGAGAACTTTGATTGAAATACCACTTACTCCTTTTCCGTATAGGTCTATTGCGAGTAAAAAAAGAAAGAAAGAAAAAAAGAAATACAAAAATTATGTCTACAGAAAACTATATGGGTAGTCACTTGTTATAAACATTAACTATACGCCGAAGGTCAGTTCCAAGGGATTGATTCCGTCCGTCTCAATAACAAGACACCCTTTCGTTCGTCAGTGACCAGCAGTGACCAACTTGTCTTCCAATATTAGGGAGACATAATCCCCTACCACATGTTCGTTATGTGTGTGTGTGTGTGTGTGTGTGTGTCTTGGTTGATGAGAATACCATTCGTTTGATATTCCTCCTTAAAGAATTTATAGTGATGAGCTTCAGGAACAACTTTCAAACTGTGCGTTAGCCTCATATAGGCCTATACATGACCTTTTACACTTAATAGGGTATACTAATACCAGGAGAAAGGTGCACGAGGTTTATGATTTACTAAATATAGGATAAATAGGATTAATTTCTTTCGGTTTACTCATGGTAATGTCACAGGAACTTATTCGTAGAAATGCCAAGATTGACAAAGGCTGCAGTTAATCATAGGATTCCTGGATTTTTAATGAATTTAAAAATACCAAACATTCGTTAAGAATAAAACTTTTCTTATGTTCAAGTAAAATAGCTTCGGTGAGAGATCGTAGGCCTACTGTATAAAGTTGATGCTTGTGTTGTGTATTGTTCTTTTACAGATAGACTGATGGTTAGATGGATGGATGCAGCCTTTACGTGTTTCGTGCGGAAAGAGGGAAAATTTCCCAATTGCATTCTAAACCGTTGGGTGCCGATGCTTTCTAGGAGGCATCGGAATTGCGTGCCCAGGAGATATGCACAAAATATATGAAATAGTAGCTACTGTTGATTCCATAATCCAATACTCATGTTCCCTTGGGTACTACAGTATAAGTCAAAACACTTGTTTTCGAAAACTATTGATATATTGTTTCAATATCTGACTAAGATTGAACAGTGTTATGGTAAATATGATTATGTACTTAAAATGTTTAATTGATAACAAAGATTTCTATTTATCAATTTCGACAGATTCGTGGTTCTCGCATAATGGAAACGATATGTAGGAATTTTTCTGTGTTTCTTTTTGCCATTGACAAAATCGTTTTTGGAGGATTTTTGAAACACTATAATGGGTTTAAGCAAGGCCTTCTGCATGCCGTCATAACGTATTTTGTTTCCTTAGCAAAGGCCTTGTAAAAATATATTTCAAGTCGATAAGATGGCGTCAGTTATATGTTAATATCATCAATTACTTAGGTTATCCTGTATTTGGACGTTACTTATTATTCATATGAGTTTGGTGTAACCTAGTATTCAAGGGGCAGTGATATAATGCCAACCTAAAGGGAAAATGCATATGCACTACAATTAAAAGTAATTTTTTTGCTAGTAATGACACAAGACTGTTGCTCTGTTAAAAATTATGGAAAATTCAAATATAAGTCGCACCTTGGGATGAATGTGTCCCGCTTATCCCACCCTCAGCGATGCAGTTTGTTTTATACTGCGGTCAAATGGATAAATAAATATGAAATATGAAATATACCACGATCTAGCGAATTCTTCTGTCCTCGTATTATGAAGAAAGTCATGATTGGATGTTGGACGTGTGACGTCATACCGCCAGACGAGAGGTGACAGGCTGACAAACCACGCGGGAGATATAATATGCCACATTTTCGAACCCTACAAACAGTATATCGTACATTATTCGAAAATGCAAGGGCGCTTCGCTACGGCTGCCGCCTCCGCTTCGCGCACTTAACTAAGTGGATAGTGTTATGCGTTATTTAGCTATATGTTAGGTAATTCTCGCCTTGTCGGGAGGTATAATATGCCACATTTTCGAACCCCACAAACAGTGTATCGTACGTTATTCGAAAATGCAAGGGCGCTTCGCTACGGCTACCGCCTCCGCTTCGCGCACTTAACTAAGTGGATAGTGTTATGCATTATTTAGCTATATGTTAGGTAATTCTCGCCTTGTCGGGAGATATACGAATATGCCACATTTTCGAACCCTACAAACAGTGTATCGTACGTTATTCGAAAATGCAAGGGCGCTTCGCTACGGCTGCCGCCTCCGCTCGCGCACTTAACTATGTGGTTAGTGGTATGCATTATTTAGACTATATGCAGAAGTGGGTACAACGTACAAGGCACTTGCGACAATACACAAAGAAAGTGGGTACAATTTTATTACAACCAATTTCGTTTATACAGGGTAATTCTCGCTCAGGGTATTTAAGAACTCTTCAAAAATATTTCTGCCTCTAAGAGAATTTCTGTACAGAAACTGGTGCAGATAAGAAGCAAATAGTTCTTCTGAAGTGCCAAATTGCTGCCTCAACTGTCTTTTAGCACGCATCCACGTGTTTTCAATGTTTTGCGTGTGTACTTCAGGGTCGTCTGGGTCAACAAAATTTCGGTCATGTATAATAACATCATGTGTGTAGATCCCATTTCCAATTGTCCAGATTTCTGTAGGATCGCCAACCATCTGATATGATGTGTGTTCCTGGCAATATCTTCTGGAGAATTATGTCCTCCAGCGTTGCAGCTTCTCGATTTTCTACCTCCACCAAAAAGCATTTTCCACTATCTCGCTCTATGCCACCAAAAACCCAGTGGCCATCTCTCCAATGGCCTCTGTGATATTTCCTATGGAAATATTTAGTTTCGTCTATTTCCACGACGATTTGATTTCCATGATCATCAAATCCCCCAATTTCTCCAGGGGCGCGTTCCAGGTAGACCTCGCACTCTTCTCTACAGAAATTGAACCAGTCCACAATGGTGTGGTCTTGGGAAATATTTGCTTCATGTTTCGTGTAGGCTTGGGGAAATTCGTATGCCCAACAATACACGATTATAATTATTTGTTTAAGCGACAAATGGCTTCCGCTAAAAAAGGAGCCCTCTCTGATGCTTCTGGTCCGTTTGCATGGCCTACAGAACCATCTCTTGCCGTCCAATCCTTCTCGGTACCCGACAAGAGTACATGGTGCGAAGCAATTGATACAGGCCATACTATTTTTCAATAGCCTAAACGTCTGCGCGCCAACCACTTAATTGCATTGTCTGCATTATTTATATGCTCACCAAGTTTTGTTAGCGTCCATTTTTCATCTATCACTTCTGCTGGAGCCAATATCTCGTTGTTTTCAACAATATTAATACCTCCTCTCGGTCTTCCCGCCATATTGTTTAAATATTGTTGCTTGTTATATTTGTAATGTTGGCTACGTGCTGTACCAATGCATACTGGATACTAGGTTACACCAAACTCCTATGAATAATAAGTAACGTCCAAATACAGGATTACCATTACACGACGTCAAAATACAGGATTACCATTACTTATTTTAAGGTAAGAGAATTACAGCATATAGCCTACAGTATTCTTATAATATGTGAACAGTTTCGTACCTAATTAGGCCTATAATCTTTGCACCTAGGAACACATTTCTAACGTTGTTTCGCTTTGTAAAAATGAAAACTGGAATGCTATGGCATTAATTCTGGATCCTAAAAGAACTCCTGCGGGACAAATTTTCGGCACACCGGCGACGGTCACAGGCATGAGTTGGAGTACACCCCCGTCGTTAAATAACCATTTACCAACCAACGATATCGTTCGGGAGTTTTCTTTAGATAGTGATTGTGTACGGTATTCAGATGATGGTCTTAGCGTGGAAGCGTAAGTGAAAAATAACGCTCTGATAATGAAACTAGCTCTATCATTTTATACAAACCCAAAGGTGCCTGAATATCCTACCCTTAAAAGTGAAGATTTTACGCTTGGAATAATGATCAAACCGCATTAAAAATTATTTAAAAAAAAAAAAAAATTGTAGGATAGCTATAGCATTTGTATGGAAAGATGGAACAAATGGATAAAGCTAGGAATTGACTACATTTTAGTCCTAGATGATAATTATGTGACAAGGTTTTCTGTGTACTTTCTTTTTTTCCAATAGGAATGTGTACCCGTTACGACCAGATTAATGAAGCTAATCTGTAAATGTAGATTACAATGGATTCCCCAGAGTGGGAGAAAAAATGGAGTACAGCCGGGTAGAATAGTTTCAAAATGTTCAATGATAAGTGAACTTGATACGATGCAAAGAGTAAAGCGGGTTTTCACCAACAATTTAACCTACTTTATTAATCAACGGGACAAAAACATATTAACAAAGTCAAAACACATCACCTTAATTACATTTTACAATGGCGTATGCAAAATTAAATTTAAACATTAAGGAGGAGAAAGTGCTGCTAACTCCATTTTCCTATACAAAGAAGTTTTTTCTCAGCTTATATTAAACATAAACAATTTTCTTTGCAAGGAATAAGCAGATGTGAGTGAGTTGAGAGAAAGCCACAGAAATAAATTTTCATCCTGAGTTTTAATATAGAGAAGGAAGAAAGGATTTTATCAAAGAAGAATATTTCCTGCGATTATCAATAGTTAGGTATACATAATTATTATAAAAACTATTATTCCTACAGTTTTATAACATCCCCCACTTGTCAAAAACATACTTTTAAAGGAAATGAGCATAACAGAATTGAAATATACTTAATTAAGCCTACACAAGCTTAATACGAGCATTTCCTATGTCTAATTTTTATATGATAACAACGGATGAGGTTCTACGATTTTCAATACTTTTACATAATATTTCCCTCATTTTGAATAACTTTATAGTTTACATTAGCACAAAAGTTCCATACCTTTATCTTAAGTAGTTCTTAAGATGATATAAAAAGCTAAAAAAAAAAATCTAAAAACACAAAAGAAAATGGAGGATGTATGGTATGACATGTACACCACCACTTTAAAATGCAAATATTTTGGCATTTAAACTTTCAAACGTCTAATACACGCATACTTTTATATGCAGATAAATATGTTAAATTTAAAAATGGAAAAACAAAAATAGTTTTTTTTTCAATAGTCAGTTCTACCAGGTACCCTTAAAACCCTACCCCCGAAATACGCTATCTGTTTCTCCCTCTCTCTCTTTCTTTGTATGCTCTATAGAATTTACCGGATACCAAAGGTGAGACGGGGAGAAAATGAATTGAACAGGAACGCCGATATAGGCCTACCCCCGGATAGTAAGTTACCACATGGAAAAAAACCAGATGACAATACCTTTCGCCCAACGGGTACATTATACTTTACTGGAACCCAGCTTAAGACATAAAAGAAGAAGAAAAAAACTAAACGAAACTTAAATTGGCAAAAATAAATAAAAAATAAAGAAATCTGAAGCCTTAACATACGGTAAATTTTAGAATATCCTATTTACTGAAAATCGGGAACCTGACAAGACATATTAACTTGAAAATAGGCTCGAGGGGCCAATACCCAGAACCATATTCTTGACAGACAGCAAAATGTGACAACGTGACAAGGTTCAAGGATAGGCCTTAAGGGCTGAGAATGAATAAATAATTAAAAACAAAAACAAATTAATAGGCTTGAAAAGCAGAAAAAGAGCAAAAAGAAACAAATTATATTATGAAATCAAGGGCAAAACATAATCAAATTAAGGCAAAGGCTAGTACAGAGTGCGGCAAAACATCCTCCCTATTTTTAATTTCAAATAAAAAACAGATGGATCAAAATAAAGAAAGTGCATTAATAATAATAATGATATCTACACAGTGGGAATTTAGGGTTTTCAGTATATTACATTAGTTCACCTCACTGCTAAGTGTAAATAGACCTTAATCCTGTCTCTGTGCTCTTATAGCATGGTTCATCATATCATTAGGCACTATAGCCTATCCACGCCGCAACATTCGCACAAGATGGGAGTAGCAGTCAACTTGTGTTGTCATAACGACAGAAAAAAAAAACAAGTGATAAACAATAAACAAAAATTGAAAAGGATATTGAAATCGCGGAATTGACATTCAATGCAGTATCCAACCATGCCGTGGACGGGAAAAGAACGTGCCTACGCTGTGGAATCATTTCTGGTAAACGGGTATTCCGTTGTCGCTGTCCAGCGTGCTTTCCGGATTCGCTTCCAAATTCCCCCTCGTGGCAGTAGCGGCTATTCAGGGGAAGATGGTGAAGAACAAATTCACCTATCATTTGTTATTTATTTGATTCCAATTTTATTTTTAATTTTTTTATGATAATTATAAATATTATATTAGTATTACTATCATTATTACTTTTACTGTAGTTCAAATTCAGTAATATAGTGTTTGAATGTTCGCGCCAGATACAGTGTTTCGCAGATCCTCCAACAGTCACCAGAATGGCGATCACGGAACACCAATGGACTGGCTGAAGCACAAACTTTCCAGCAAGTTTTGGTCTTCATGTTTACAGCGGTTGCTATGACAACGGGTAGAAAATGTCCCCCGTCACTCCACCCTTACTCAGAGATATACGTCATAGGTGAAGGAGACAATTTTTGGTCTTCTCGCTTGCTTGCTTATACCTACCAAGCTAATCCGATAGATTTATGACTACTTGTCTATCCGGAAGGGACCGTCTAAAAGGTACTTCTTTCTTAAATTCTGCAGTCTTCCCACAAAGTAAAATAAATAAAGATAGCCCTAATTCTATTTTTTGTTCTTTATTAAGTTGTATAAGGAGGCGTTATATTTCCTCAGTTCCTCTTTCTTTTAGCTACATTTTTTCAATTTCTTAATTGAGAATCTTACAAGTAATTTTAATAGTACTGTACCATGGAAGGAAATGGAGAGAAAGATTTATATTTTGAACACAGCCATGCTCCTGTGAAGCCTTATTCAGGGAACATGCATTTCCCCCGGCCTCAATAATATCAGTCTGTTCTGTGTCGCGTTATGTGCCAGGCGCTTCTTTACCAGTTCTTAACGTATTCATTTTATTTCTCTTTATTACTGTGTGCTTCAGTTTTTTAAAATAAATTACTTTTCAGTTTGTGTGTTAAGGAATGT
The DNA here is from genome assembly GCA_964059195.1 of Ectobius pallidus. NCBI lineage: Eukaryota > Metazoa > Arthropoda > Insecta > Blattodea > Ectobiidae > Ectobius > Ectobius pallidus. Next base: position 181,215,402 of record CAXKWD010000003.1, on the reverse strand, counting down.
GAGTTTATCGTAAGCTGTAATGCAAAAATGAATCCGTTAAACGACCCCGTGTGCACTTTAATACAAACTCCGTTTTTCTTTAATGAAATTGATGTCGTGTGCTTCTCAGAGACATGGTTAAAGAGCGGAGAAAATGTGGAACTTATGGAGTTTGACAGCATATGTAAAGGGAGGGAAACAAGAGGCCGGAGAGGGAGATGGCCGGGGGGAGTGTCGCTTTCATTCAGATCTGAGCTGAAGAACGCAGTTTCTAAATTAGATATTGATATGGAAGGGGTTATTGGCGTATCTTTAACTTTGGGGGGAACAAATTTCATTATCATTGGGTTATATAATCAACCAGCAGTATCGAAATATGCAAACCGAAACTTTTTTAATGATCTGACCGAAAAAGTTGTGCAAGTACAAACAGACGTTCCGGGGGCAGATATTGTCGTTCTTGGTGATTTTAACGCCAGGATTGGTAGAGAAAATGTTTCTCTTGTAGGAGGTGGGAATGAGGACGAAGAGTTACGCGGTGGTCAAAGAAATAGTAAAGATCGAACCATTAATGCAGAGGGAAGGCAGCTACTCGCTTTTTGTGATGCTTTTTCATTAGAAATCTTGAACGGAAAATATGGTCATGATCTAGAAGGTGAACTCACTTATATATGTGAAAATGGTGGAAGTGTGATTGATTTTATTTTGGTAAGTCAAGGTTTAATAGAGAAAATAAGGGATTTTTGGGTTGGGGACCGCTTGGAATCGCATCACTGTCCTATAGTATTGGATCTAGATGTAGGAAAAGAATCTGACATACATATTGACGAGGGGAAAGGACGGTTGGGGGGGAAAGTGGTATGTAGATTTGGGTGGCGGCCGGATAAAGCGGAAATGTTTCTTAACGTTTTAAGAGACGAGCTAAGGGGGAAAAACATCGAAACGGTGGAACTTCTGACGGAAGCAATAATTAAAGCTGCTGCAGGGATGAAGTGCCGAACAAACAAGAAGAATAGGCGATCAGTGGGGTGGTATGACCAAGACTGTAGAACCGCAAAGAAACGAGCATTAGTAGCCTTGAAACAGTTTAGATGGGAGAATACTGAAGATCGAAGGACAGTGTATACTCATGCTAGAAAGGAATATAAAGTGATTTTAAGGGAGAAAAGAAGTAATTGGCAAGACAAAATGGTTAAAGAAATTCGGGAGGTCGCTTCGAGGGGAGATAACGCTATGGTTTGGCGACTGGTTAAAGATATAAAGGGTAATCGTCAGACAATTAGTGAAATATCTCCGGAAAAATGGCTTCAACATTTTATAGGAGTTTTCGGTGGTGGGGAATGGGGGGCGGGAAAAACAATAGAGATTCAAAGGCGGGAGTGGCTGGAAGTACCAATGTTGGATGAAGATATTACTATACAGGAGGTCATAAGGGCAATTAAAGGATTGAAAAGTGGGAAGGCTCCGGGTTCTGATGGGTTACCGCCTGAAGTATTTAAAGCCGCTGCAAGTGTTAATGAGTTTGGTTTGGTGATGCTCCAGATTTTCGAGAAAACGTTTCGTGGTGGGAATTATCCTCAGTGTTGGGGCAAGGGAATAATTCAGCCAATTTATAAGGGGAATGGACCAAAAAGAATTCCGGACAATTATAGGGGAGTCACTCTGTTACCTATTATGGAGAAAATATATTGCAGAATACTGTATAGCAGACTTAAGGACTGGTCAACGGAATTTAGTAAACTTTCAAAATTTCAATTTGGCTTTAGAGAAGGACATAGTACTATAGATGGGGTATTTATTTTGGACACATTACGTGGGAGACAAATATCATTAAAACGTGGAAAACTGCATTGTGCTTTTGTAGATCTGAAGAAGGCGTTTGACTCAATTAATCGTGAGGCGTTATGGCATAAATTGTGGGTGAAAGGGATTACGCGGAAGATGATTGTAGCATTGCAGGCGATTTATAAAAATGTGGAATTTTGTGTAAAGTACGACAGTACAAGGGTATCGGAAAGTTTTGTCAGCAAGATGGGGGTGAGGCAGGGTTGTATTTTGTCTCCTTTATTATTTAATATGTTTATAGACGATATTGTTGATGTAATGGGACAGATACATATGGAAGCACCTGAGGTGGGGAATGTACATGTTCCTGTGCTTTTATACGCAGATGACATGGTGTTATGTTCAACGACGATTCACGGACTACAACTGGGACTAGACAGGCTTCAAACTTACTGCGAGGAATGGTCACTTACTGTTAATACAAAAAAGACTAAGACTATGACCTTTAAGAACGGATCAGTTTATAGCAGGGAAGAGACATGGACGTATGCGGGACAATCTTTGGATAACGTGAAGAACTTCGTGTATTTAGGATTGACGCTTACTATGAACGGACGATGGGCAAAGCACATTGAGGTGACGAAACATAAAGCGGGACTGAAATCAGCTGAAACTCTTCGGATACGTAGTAAAATTCCAGACATGCCAATAGGTGTTATGGAAACTCTGTACGGGGCAATAGTGAGATCGACGATGACTTATGGGGCTGAGATATGGGGTTGGGAAGAAACAGGGAATCTAGATCAGGTCAGGACGCGTTTTTTTAAAGGGATTTTGGGGAAAGGGAGGGGTACTGCAAATTGTGGCATTATGAGAGAGTTTGGAGCGCATAGTGAGACTATAGAGTGTAAAATTAGGGCGGTGAAATATTGGTTACAACTTATGCTGGGGGATCAGTCTCTAATTAGAGCAATATGTTATCAAGAACAGCTAAGAATAGGAGGAAATACATGGGCTTCCAAATTAAGAAAGGGATTAGAAACAATTGGGATGGGATACGTTTGGATGGATGGGCAGGGAAATAGGAGAAGTGTGTGGAGGAAGGTTAAGAACCGTTTGAAGGATATTGATAGACAACAGACAAATGCACAATGTCAGACTATGGTTTCACTTGAATTACAATCGCGGTTAAAATTGGAGTGGGGGAAGGAACACTACATACGAAAAGGATCTAAAGTCAGTAAACTAGGCCTCGCTTGGATTAGACTCGGTGCGTGGAGAATGATTAAGGTCATAGATGAAAACGGAATGAGAGTTTGTCCATTATGTAAGGGGGAAGAATCATGGTTTCATATTTTGGCGAATTGTGAAGGTTTGGAAAATTGGAGGGGAAAATATTTACCATTATCTTTTATGGAATCAAATAGGGATCAACGGAAATGTTTGGAGTTACTGACGGGAAAAAACGTTGAGGAAGGCATTGGGAAGTTTTTAATGAAGGCGAGACAGCTCAGGTTTGAAAAAGCGACGAATTGGAGAGCGGGTGTGGAGGGTGAGGAATAGATTTAGTTTGTTTGTGTTATTTTGAATTTATATTATTTGTTCTTTTTTTTTGTGTGTTTTTGCGTAAGCATGTACGGTCCATGCGGACCCATGCGACTGTTTGCATTGGAATTTGTAAAAAGTTAATGATTGTAATAAACACTTACACTTACAAACTCCGTTTAGTCGTTGGAGGGAAGATGATAAGAGAGATCTATTGTTTCTAGGTAGACCTCAGCCAATTTTAGACATTAATTTTAAAAAGTTAAATTTCCAAGCTGGCAAGGCATATAATGTACATTTCAAAACTTTATGGTACAACCAGCACCAGTGGTTATGTGGGAGCCATTACGTTAAAAAACTATACTGTTGGCCATGTCTTCTTCTTGGGGTTAAAAAACATGCATGGAATGAAACTGGGTTTAGTGACTTTTCAAATGTTAGTCGTGCTCTGCAGAAACATAAAGATTCGGGGGAACACTTAAAATGTGTGTTGCAGCTGAAAAACATACAGAAAAACATGAACACTATTGGGGATGCTCTGAAAGATAACGCTAGGCTTTTGTTAACGCAGTATAATGAAAATGTTCGTTTAAACAGGTTGGTTATGCGTTCAGTCATCGACGCTGCTTTATATTTAAGCAAGCAGGAGTTATCGTTTCGTGGCCATGATGAAAGTACTTCTTCTCTTAATCGTGGTAATTTCAAGGAGTTGCTACAACTATTAATCACAAGAAGTACTGAAGAAATTCAAAACCACTATAACAGGATTAAAACTATTTTTTCTGGGGAGTCAAAGACAATACAGAATGAAATTATTGAGTGCATATCAAATCACATAGACGACTATGTGAAAGAAGAAATTAACAATGCAGAGTTCTTCTCAATCCAAGTGGACGATACAACAGACATTTCACAAACCTCGCAGTGTTCCGTTATATTGCGTTTCGTTACCTCAGAAGCTGAACTTGCAGAACGGTTCTTGGGTTTTCATGACATTAGTACTGATAGAACGTCCCAAACACTGTTCAATCTCATAGATAAAATTTTAGGAGAGTTCAACTACAAAGCTAAACTTGTTGGTCAGTGTTATGACGGTGCTAGTGTAATGTCAGGTCATTTGAATGGTCTGCAGAAGAAAATTAAAGATGAAGCTCCTCAAGCACTTTTCGTTCATTGCCTTGCACATCGTCTCAACCTTGTATTGCAACAAAGTTGTAATCGAATACCGAAGTGCCGCATATTTTTCGCTAATGTAAGTGGCATACCCCCATTCTTTCATCATTCAGCGAAAAGAACTTATGTCTTGGACACTGTAGTAGGCAGAAGAATTCCCACAGCAACAGACACTCGATGGAGTTCAAATTCAAAACTTGTAAATGTTGTTGTTGAACACTGGGACAATTTAAAAGCAGTTTTTGAGCAAATAGTTAATGACAGTGAATCAGATGACAAAGCTGTGCGACTTTCTCAAGGTTTCCTGAACGAAATGAATGATTTTGAATTTGCCTTCCTGTCCCTTGTATTCAGTGATTTGTTTGAAGTTACCGGGATTCTGTTTGAGATTCTGCAAAAGAAGTCTTTGGATATTTGCTTTTGTTGCGAACAAATTAAATCCACTCGTAATGTAATTCTTACAAAAAGAAATGAAGAGTACTATGGTCCCATCTTCAACACGGCGAAGAGTAGAGGTGATTTCTTAGGAAGAAAGTACAGTGGAAAAAGTGAGGCAGAACATTATCAGAACTACAAGGTCTTGTTCTTCGAGATCATTGACAATATCGTAACGCAGATCGATACAAGATTTGAGGATGTGAATAAGCTTCGTTTCGTTAGCCTTGCAGACACTAGCAAATTTGAGAAGTACTGTAGGAACTTCCCACATGAAGCGGTTTCTTCTCTACAAGAAAGTTATTTCAACATGTTCAAAAAGACGCAACGTCTAAAAATTGAACTGGAACTTTTGTATCAGAACAGTGAATATCGGAATGTACCGATTAAAAGAGTTCTAGAACTTCTTCGTGACAACGATGTCCACAAAGACGTGTTCGAAGAAGTGTACAAATTATTTTCCCTCATTTTAACACTGCCATCAACCAGCGTCTCAGTTGAAAGGAGTTTCTCTTGCTTAAAGAGAATAAAAACATATCAAAGAAACTCAATGTCACAGAAGAGATTGTCAGCGCTAGGGAATATATCACTTCAAAAGGAAATTTTGGACAAAATTATGAACTCACAGCCCTTCCACAACGACGTTATTGAGAGATTCGCAGCCTTGAAGGACAGGAGGATCAACTTGATATACAAAAGATAGGTAAGCAATATAATGTAATAACGTACTATTTCCTACTGTTGATGCATTTACATGAGCTTTGCAAACCTTGATTTGTGCTTCACCTACGTTTAGGAGCGCGAGCCGCTACTGCCTCGTGGTGCAGTTCCAGATCGGAAAAGCATTAACTTATGGGTGTCAAACTTTAGAGCAAGAGGTAACATGTTTAAAAAGGGAGGGGGAAGACCACGCAGCGTTCGAATTCCAGAAAACATTAAACTTCCCAATGTGTAGAATCATTTATGTTAATATAGCTTCTTTATTTTCATCCATCTGTTTTTTATTTGAACTTTAAAATAGGGAGGATGTTTTGCCGCACCCTGTATCTCTTGGTTTAAGGGCACAATTTTTCCGATACGTAGTGTTCCAACCTTAACGGGTGATTTCTATGGCGTATGGAAAGTAGCCCCTTATGCTTCGGACTGTAGATCGACACTAGCTTTTTCTTGCAATCGCCATGGCTTTAACCCTACTACTCACTTTCATATCGGTAGGCTGAAGAGATAGGAAAAGCTAGTACTCCAGGAGGATCTGATGTCAATTGCCTCAAGAAGCGGCAGATTCGATCCAGCTAAAAAAAATAATAATAAAATAATAATAATAATAATAATAATAATTATTATTATTATTCATGAAAACATGTGACGTCAGACTACAAGTTTGTGACTTAGAGCTATATCGCATACAGATAAATACTTGCATGATAGAAATAGTGTAAACGGAATTTAACAAAGCCGACAAAATATAGAATGAAAAACAAAGGAAAGAGATCTCAACAAAATTTTACTCTGCAGAGTGAAGTGGATGAATAGAATTTTAACTCATGCTCCCTGAAAAGAAATTTTTAACATGAAGATACAAGGGATTTCGTCAATATTTTAAGGAATGATAGTTACATGAAGAATCTTGCAGGCTTCGTTTATGTTATAGAAAGTTCACATGTGTAAGCACAAACAAACACCAGCAAAGCATAATAAAACGTCTGTATTTGAGAGGAAAGTTAGTGAAATGATATATAATTCTATTCGTCCTATAATGCTTTTTTGATATTGCAAACTCTTCAACCGATTGACCGTTCTAGGCAAAGGGAAAGTCACAAAAAACTTTAACATCTACGAGACAGTCGTGAAAGATAAGTTATATATGTCTTAGCTTAGAGATTTCCCTGCCTTTCAGATGACTCTTGGAATTTTTTTTTTTTTTTCGCCCTCTTTTATGCCTGCAATTGAAATGTACTTTGTAACATTAGCGTAGCAATTTAATAACATGTGAGCATTGCAAGTTTTACATACACAGATTTAATTGCACATGTATTTATTAGGGTGGCCATTTCTAAAATGTCAGAAAGGAGGACACACTTCTTCGGTAATATAGCATAGTATAAAACTTCGGGCATGGACGGCTGGACAGCAGACATTACATGGTATAACCCTGACTAATTTTACTTAATAACTGAATTTACATAAAATAAATGATAGTACGCTATCATCGTATGGACAAGCGTGTCATCCTTAGGAATAGATTAAGATTTTTCCGCGGCACCAACTAAACAAATGACAGTATCGACAAGCGTGCCAACCTTAGGATTGGCAGGAACATACGGGAAAATACAAATTTTTTTAATATCCTTCACCGATCCATCAGAATCTCGAAAAGGGGGACAAATCAACGTCCGGCATAAAGCCGCGCCCGATGGAGGACTGCTTAGCAAAAAGCCTTACAGTCCGGCCAAAAGCAGGACGTCTGGCCACCCTAGTATTTATACATACATCAAATTAGTATGACGTATTTTAGAAAGATTGAATCAACACTGCGATTGTATTGAGCTTGTTGTACAATTTCTTTACATATTACAGAGAACATTGCTTAATAATTAACCATCTTTAGGTAATGCTATGGTCACAAGAGGTACCGGTACTATGTACTACAGGCCTCAGTAAAAATATGTAATAGCGTACTAATAGACACTAATTAAAGGTATTTCGGTACTTGCGGCGGATATACTGGAACAGCTTTGCGACGTTAGACTACATGGACTCTTATTTTTGGGTCTGTTCATGTGTCCGATGTTGTGAAGGTTTACCATCACTAGTGATAGTATTCTTTCACTGAGCCCTTTAGTGAAAATGGATTATTGATCCTAAGTTTTGCCAAATAATTAACATTCACTAGAGACGATGCACCGTAGGTAGTGATTGTATATTTTAATTAGCCCGAGGTGAACCAATAGGCCTAAGTTATAGGCCTAATGCAATAATAAAACACAGGCATCTTTCAGAAAATTTGTTGTACACTTTCACTGACGGAGGCTACACCTCTAGTGGATTATATACTATTCATTTAATGATAAGCTTTCACTGATTGATTTAGTAATAAGTTAGTATACATTCCCTAGGGACGGTGTACCTGCTATAACATCCTCTTTCACTATAATACTTACATTCATATATTGTAGTTATGAAGCTCCCTGAGCTCTAACCTTGCTATAGGCTAACGCCATTCCTGAAATTGCAAGTTTATGCATAGTTTGGGGGGGGGGGTTGTGAATTCAAGGGATTGTTCTTTTATAACTTAGTGTAGGCCTACATACCTATATTGCGTTCTGCCAATCTTTTCTTCTAAATTTACTTTTGGACAAAGGTTAAATTATAACATTACTACTTAAAAGCCCCGGCATCACCAGACTTTGTAGCCTATTAAGAAATAACCTTATGGAGTAAGCTATTTCCGAGTTTCAAACTCTAGGCCCTTATAAAAGCCTTCCGTCTTTTACCTTCAGGATTTATATGACCAATGGATTGTCTTTTTATCTGTAACATTTCAATAGTTCTTGATTTTAAAAAATAAATTAATTAATTAAAAAAAAAAAAAAACTTTGTGAACGGCGATAAAGACGGAAAGCGCTCGTAGGCTGAATGTGCAAAATTTCGGCAAGATCGGAATAAGACTGTAAAAGGTGAAGTGATTCTCATACAGGCTAGGGAGTCCTTATGGTTCCGGGAGGTTGAGGATCCCAGATTTTGAGACATTTGGCACGTGAAGTATGTAAGGTTGTCAGCCTAAACGCACCGACGGCCTTTACCCACAGGATTGTTCCAGGTACTGGTTTTATGCTGAGTTAACCCAGGGCCATGGTGTCATCAGAAGTATTAGGCTAATTGAAAAATACTAATATCGATGACTTAGTGCCCAAATGTGTCAAGTACAATTCTATTACTTACTTATTTACTTACTTACTTACTCAATGACAATAGACAATTCCTAAGCAAGATAATGGAATATTATGTATTTTATGGAAGCGGAGGTTCATTGCCGCGCTTATCTGAGTATGCCATTCAACCCTATTCTGTGCTAACTCCATCCAACCATCCCTCGCAAATCTTACTTCCCTTAAATCTATTCTAATATTGCCCTCTCACTTAGTCTAGGTCTTCCAAGTGGTCTCTTCCCTTCGGGTATCTCAGTCAATATTTTTTAGATATGTCTTTCCTCCCCCAAGAATACAACATTCCAGCCCATTTCATCCACCGTGATTTAATTACCCTATTTAATATAATTCTATAGTTTTTAATAAATCTAAGTTTATGAGTGTGCACCCAGGATAAGTACTTAGCACATTTTGCTCCTAGAGAAAGTACATTAAGCCTCTGTTTTTTCTCTTATCACATTTGTATAGCGTGACGTCAGAAACTGATTCCATAAATTTCTGGAATTAATATATATGGTAAAGCCAGTCAGACATTTTTAAACATTTGTACCTCCTTTTCCCTTGTTAAAAGCATGTAAAATCTTATCAAACATGAAAAACTAATACATAATATTATATTATAATTATTTTATTAATTAATTATAATTACTATTGTATGGTAGCTCAGTTTCATCATCTGTGTTTGTGGACTGCTGTCTGTAATAAACAGATTCCTGCATCCCAAGATACTCTAAATGGGAAGTATCATATAGGCTCCTGCCTTTTTAGGCTAAATGAAGTGATGCTATTGGTCACTGAAAATAAAATCTTTTTATACGACCCAAATAAACTGTTTTATTAGGAACATCCGTGTTGCCATATACAGCATACTTATAATTATGTACAGGATTATAATATATAACTCTTATTCTTATAAATTCTCGCTCATAAGTATTTACCCTAATATACAAATTTATAGTCTACTTGATCACAAGTTACTACAAATTCACATTATACAGCAGACAGAGTTTCAAAAAGTCTAATGTAACTCTAGTATAGCAGTTCACATGAATGTAGAAAAAATAGACCGATTTCCGACAAAAATTATAGACCTATCCACTTGGCATCTTCTCAGGGCTTCCTTCATTTTCAAGTAATAAATTTAGTCTGTTACAGTTCGCTTGCCAGTACGCATTGTCTCAATGTAACAACACTTTCTGCACGTTGTATTGTTCCCATAACCAGTAGCTGCAATAGGTTGACTAGATACACTGCTACTTTTACAATGCAGGAGAGTCTCGCCTTTCACTTTAGTGAATGTCTGTATCCTTCTGACATAATTATTTCTACTGTGGAACTCAGTTAAATGAAAGTAAAATCAATGTTCCCAAGATATAACTAATAGTGGGTGGATGTTTTTATAATAATAAATCGGTATAGCTTGTCGGCCATAATTATAACCCCAGACTGGAAAATTGAAACTTGCCGGGCAGAATATGTAGTTTTATGTTCATGTTTTCATTTATGTTGTATGAAATCTACCCTGTGGCATACGTACTCTTCATATTATACCCCTCAATACATTTATGAGATACCGCATAGACAGATCACCTTCGAAGCACATAGATTTCATAATTACGTTAATTTAATTTTAAATAGACTAGCAGATGTTAAAAATAATTATGCTCGGCAGATAGCCTTTTGTTTAGGTGTTGTAAGAAATTCATTTCAGAAGTTTATTGTGATGAAACTTATTAACATTTTTTAATTTAATTTATTGAAATATTATTGAAGATTCGTATTTGTATACATTATCAAAGTAGCAATTAGCAGACTAAATTCTTTACGATACAATGTAAGGAAAATGTTTGTTTTCTCCATCTTTATTTACTGTCACAAAAAATATGCTATTAAATAAATGCACTGAATATATTTTGTTGAAAATATCATTTTAATTGCAGTTAACTGCATGTTTTGAGACCCATGACTTTTTACTTCAATATCATTTTGGTTTTCGAATTGGTTTTCCAACCATTGATACAATTGAATCTATTATTACCTGCTTTACAGAGGCAGTGGAAAATAATCTACTTACTCAGATCATTGCACAGATGATACCAATGTCCCTAGAGATCTCGCGTTACTTAATGTGCATTCCACAAAACGCTTCTCTTTTTTTTTTAGAGCCAATAATTTTGCCTTGAATAAAGCCAAGACTGAAAGTATAATTCGTACTTCAGGCAATAATATAGTAAAAAAATGTATTTCATAATATTAAAATCTTGGACGTATTCATCAACCAATGCCTATCTTGCTCTTTTTCAGCCAATAATGAGCTATAGATTGATTGTAGTGGGTAATTCCTGTGAAATCAACGATATTATATTATTACAAAGAAAGAATTAAGGTTATTACTGGTTCTCATCACATAGTTCAGTGAAAATCATTATTTATTGAACCTAGAACCTTAACAGTAATAAATGTGCACTGTACATTTACCAGATATTAAAATTTTGTGAAAACTCGACTGAACTTTTTCAAAATAAGGAGTACATATTAGAATATTAGACAACAAGCCTTGGTCGTTTCGTAAAAGATTTGCCCACTAACGTTTTTAAAAATAAAATATTTAATTGGCTAATTTTAAATGAATTTTTTCATTGAGATAATTTTATTTTTAAGGTTTGATTAAGTGTTATTGAATATACAGTGATACCTTGAGATACGAGTTTAATTCGTTCCGTAACCTTGCTCGTATGTCAATTTGCTCGTATCTCAAAGCAATTTTCCCCATTGAAATTAATTGAAATGCCATTAATCCGTTCCAGCCCCAAAAATGCTACCCCCAATTGTTTTTGTTACGTGTTTTTGAATAAGAAAAATGTATTTATAAATGACAAATATTGTATAAAAACATAATAAAAGATAATGTAAAGCAAAAAAAAACTGGTTTTATAAACTGTACATATACATATTTGTTACACTTTCTTCGGACCCATGGTTATAAAAAGAAATGTGATAAAGTATGTAAATGACAAAAAGCGCAAAGCCCTAGAAAAACTTAGCAAAGATGCTTCGACAGCGCACTGGGGGAATACGTGGGATAATGCGTGTGCAGCGTCGCAGCTGGCAGTTCCTCGTATCTCAAATGTCGCTCGTATTTCAAAACAAAACTTCGCTCGCTCGACAGCTCGTATCTCAAACAACTCGTATGTTAGGGCACTCGTATCTCGAGGTACCACTGTAATCTTTTATTCAATTAATTCAACTTAATTCAGCGTTTTTTATTATTACTCTGACTTTGTATGTATACCTTCTTATTAGTAATAATTCTATTCATACGTCGTTCTGAGGTGTAGGCCTATTGCAGATTCATTTTAAAGACCGCTCGCCTTCCACCGCTGGGACCCGGGATCGAATCTCGGTGGATCCATGTGAAATTTGTGATGGACGAATGGAGTCGGGGCAGGTTTTGTCGGAATGCTCCTGTTTCCCCTGCCATATATCATTCCATCATTGCTCCATTATCATAATATGACCATTGGTTGCAATAAAGGAAATGTTATTTTAAAGTGGGTGTAAAGACCAGTACAATACTAGGTTTTTACTAGGTTTTTAATTTATGAACTAACGTAGGATTAACAAAACAGAACATCTTTATGACTAAAATTTTAAAAAATCATTGATTGTTCCTCCTTCCGATGAACCGGATGTCCGGAAGAGCGAGGTCCGGATTAGGGGGACCTAACTGTACGACTTTAGGAACTCATGAACTGGATCACGGATACCATTGTTGTTCTATTTATGATGTAGAATTTAATGATTTATGCTACTGAAAGCTTTTGATAGTTCTGAGAAAATTGCTGTATTCAATTTCTTTCATACAGATTACAGGGCGGTGATGACGGCAGTTCTGGTACTTTTGTTTAGAACAAAACTGTGTTGGTTTCCATCGTTTTGGAATATTAGAAATGTTAATAATTATTTTATAGGTTAATTTGTGTAAAAATAAGGGTATGAATGTAAAAAAGAAACTATCTAAAAACAACACTGGACAGAGGTCCTATTACAGAGTAAGAGCTGAAACAACAGCTTATTTTTCTTGAATGCCAGGATAATCCTTAGGTGAATGAGTCATCAAGATGAACTTACTCATTTCTTATGGAGCTCATATTCAGTTACATCACTTAACAGTTTCTCTTACTGCCAGTAAGTCTCCTTGTAGTACAAGTTTCTATTAAGTTTCTGATCACTACTTGAACACATCCTACTTTCCCTTTATATAGTAACTAATTCTTCTAATCCAGAACCATCACTGTAGATTGTGATGGAGGTTTTTATCGCACCTTTCTTTTAAGTATGATTTTTAATCGAATGGCTTGCGAATAAGGCCTACTAATTACAGAAAATCTAAGACACAAAATGCAGAGTAGAAGATTACATGTAATTAGAAAGATTTACCTGTACTTAACGAGATATGTTGAACAGTTGTATAGGTGTAAATATATTCATTACCGGTTTAAAAAAAATCGAACGAAAATCACACAACCATAGATAAATACTAATCAGGAAATAGAAGCTGAAAAATTAACACGATATAAAAATAAAATAACACAATAATGACTTTTTAGACCACAGTTAAACAATCACGGAAGTCGTAAAGACAGTTTCCACGATAACTATTCGTAAGCCATAAGTTCTTCTGACCTTGTCAATATTCGATATAGCGAATTAAGACTTCTCAGAGAGTCTGTCAAATGCGACCTGCGAGTGTTTCCTAATTTAGAAACTGTATTCGAATACCAATAAACCTAAGAAATTTACACGTAAAGAAAAGCTATAATTAAAGTGTTGTCATAAGCTGAAGCAAGACGATTGGAATGTATGGTGCTCGAGCATTATGTACTGGGTTCGGTACACAGGGAGTACTTTCCTGCGGGAATGCATAACGGAGCGATATCTCGTAAAGTATTTATTCTATCGAAAATGATCAAGAATTAAACGTGTTTGAATTACAGTTCTAAGTAATTGTCGCATGTACACTCTGGTAAAATCAATATTAAAGGAGAAATTGTCAAATTTTACTTTGCCAGGCCCTTATAATCCCTTCCAACTTATTGCCTTAAAAACGAATTACATCCTATAATCTTCCCATGAGTATGCGAATACAGAATGCGCACTTTCGTTAACGTATGTCTAGCAGAATTGGCATGATTAGCGGTGAGATAGACAGACAAAAAGAAACGAAAGCTAAAAATTGTACATTGTTGTTCTTTCCAAACCGGATGGAACATAATAAAAAATAAACACAACCCTTTTATGGTTTTGTGTAAATAGATTATAGATAATCAGTATAGTATTTTACCCTAAATGGTAAACTATTTTTTAATATTAGGCCTATGTTTTAATGTGATCATCGTCATCTTTCATTTTCAAAATAATTACAGATTCATTAAAATCGAGAAAAGAAAATTGGTTGAAGCTGGAAATCCAACGCAACTTTTCTGAAGTGTCATGTTCATTGCATTAGGCCTATATTATGTTCATGTGCGTTTAACTAGACATAGCCGACGTTTATTTATTAAACGAAGGTCATTGTAATATTTTTTATCTTAACCCCTATCATTTTAAAAGTTCTTAGGAATTGCTGACTCCCTTGGTAAGTTTCATCATTGTCAGAAATCCACAATAGTTATTTAGAAGAAAATACAAAAGTTCCCAAAAGCTGGTGAAATGAAGAAATGAATCAAGGTATGAATCGTACGAAAAACGATCTTCATAGTCCAATATTTTATTTTAACTTTGCGCCAGTAAAAATAAATACTTAAAATCCAGTTTGCAGGCTATTAACGAGTGTGTCCTTCTTGCATTAAAAACACTTCAAAGACTGGACTGCTGGGGACGATGATAGCGAGACGACTATACAAGTTAAGGAATATGAGCAAGGGGGATATACAAATAATATAACGTTTCTCGAGCAAACTCCCGTGTATGTTAACGCACTACAGACGTACGAAATTTCCAGTATATTGATCAGTTCCAGTATATTAAATGGACTTTTTCTTCCTATGATCCATGTAGGCCAATATAAAATAATTTCAAACCTACCAAAAATGGAAACGACAAAAAAAAATCTTGTAGACTTGAAATGGCACGGGGAATTCCACAGAAAAGAATTTAATTACGCGAAAATTGAATCCAGCTATCCCGCACTCTTGTTTAAAAAGTATTTTATTGAAAGTCATTGAAGTACTGTAAGGTTAAGTTCCAGGATTATAATACATTTTTATGTACAGTACAAGTACTTACCAAGGGACATCTGATCCAAATTCATCTCTAATAGTTCGAGGTATAAATGCCTACTAATGTTCAAATCGATGTGTGATCCTATTAAGAAATTTAATTAAGTAATTTCATACTGATAAGAAGTTTTTTAACTTATTTTCTGTCATAAAAAGCTTAACTCCAGCATCTACAACTAAAACTCTACTATTTCCAATTTCACTGCCTTCACTACTATGAATTGAGAACCGGTAACATATGGTGAAGTTTTATCAATTTCTATACGCATTGAAACATCACAAAACTGGTGTAAGAAGAGGATATTGAACACTAGCAAGGCAATAGGGAAAAATGTAATGTAATTCTGTTGTCTGCATATATTATAAATATAATGAATATATTGCGGTGACTTAAGCAAGCCATGATATTAGCAAAAAAAATTATTTGATTTGTTTTGAATTTAAAGATTTTTACTTTCTCTATTATTTGTTTCTTTCATTTCATTTTGTAGTTATTCGTTAAAAGGCACTAAATGTTATCGATGAAATCCAGTCTTCTCATTATAATACCAATAATAAGATGGGTGAAACTAATCAACTAGAATATCTGTTCAATTCTTGATTTTATTGAATGAAACTTAGTTTAAATCTTAGTTTAAAGCTTCTTGAATTTCTTGTTCTGTATGTTCAAGGAAATTATTAATTTAGACTTTGCAGCGCAACATTCTGGTCATTCTTAAAAGTTTTTCAATTTCATTTAGTAGCAATTTAAAAGCCCTTACAAAATGATAATTATGGTGCTAATAGGCTGAAATAACGATTAATCATACAAAAAGTACTTACGCAGTAGTGCGCAATAATCACAAAGTGGAAGGGATATAATTAATTTTGTGTGTTTGCTTGCAATATAGCAATGTTTTCGCTTACTAATGAAATATGTAGATCTTGAGAAATGACAAAAGAAAATATAACTACATGACTTGTTTAAAATGTGTGCTTTCTTACACATATCTAAATTTTACTGTCATAGTTAACGAGTTAGAAAGGAACTGTTATTAAGTGTAATGTATGATCAGTAAAGAAAGCGAGTTTCCGATTTCTTGAGCTTGAAACCTGGAATCCTCTTACATACATATCAGAAGACTATTTATTATGATGTATTTACGACAAAAAGTGAGAGAATAGGTCCAGGCTATATCTTGTTTTATATGAAACATGGATCATTGATTACTTGCTATTAAGTTGTATTAATGTGATGCTGAATTACGCAATCAAAATAGCATCAACAAGCTGCATTTAAAATAAGTCATTCAGTAAAAACAACTTCCTGGAATAATTTTTAAAATTGTTTCAGATTCAATCCACTTTCCAACAACTTTTGAACTGTCAAATAAATACATATATTATTATTATTATTATTATTATTATTATTATTATTATTATTATTATTATTATTATTATATTTGTTTTCTTTGCGAAGAATAGGCCTACGTGTTTATTGTATCTATCTGGGTAATTGAGAATTTGCAATTATTGGATTAATTATTGAATCTTCTATCAATCTATTAAATTCAACCTAATTCACGAATTTCTTAGTATAGGCTACTTTTAAAATAAATGAAAATAAAGAAGAAAATTGAAAATTTGCAATTTGGCCAGTTGTTGTGAATGCCTAAGGCGATCCTTTAAGACACAATTGTTTTAAAAAATCAAGTTATCTCGTTATGCACTGTTATTCATGTAATGCGCCTAAAGTAAACGTAATCGACGATCCCAGAATTAAACAGCCATGAAGTCTTTCCTTCTACAGTAACCTAAATACATGCAATAAAATTGGGAATGTAGGTTCATGCGGCCAAAGAATTGTTACTTATAATCTCTCTGCTTTTAAATATTTTACCTTAAATTTAGATATTTGACTATATCGTGAATTAAGCCCTATTAAAAAAACAGTGTATGACATATATTAAAAAACACAATTCAGAAACTTGTGCTAATTTATAAATAACTATTCTGAACACTGTGAGCTATCTCTGTTTCAAAAGTTTCAGAATCAGTTGGCTGTACAATAAATTGTCATAAAAACGTAACGAAGTTGTCTTGACGGTACAAGCTTACATTTTGTATAGCCTACCCTTAGTATAATTTGTAAGGAGTGTGAATTGTGCTTTCTAATCTAAGCAAACAAAAAATGAAAAATATAAAAAAAAGAATAAAATTTAAATAAATGTCTTTACTATCTCATGGATTGTAGTTTTCATTTAGTGTTTTTCTGTTGTACGTTTAATGATTTGAGAGGTAATTCAGTATATATGAGATATGATATGCTAATATATATATGCATATACTCTAATATATACATACAGGGTGTCCCAGAATTTGCTAACTATGCACTGCCGTGTTCGATGGTCAAATTTAATGAATAAAAATGTCATGTTATTTTACCTACTAAAAGTCAATAAGAAAGCGAATATGTTTATCTAGAATGACTTTCTACGTGTATAGTCAAAGTAAATTTACGAAGAATAACTACATTCATATGTATCAATACCAGGCACAAACTTGATCACCTTCAGCTACATCAACATGTTATCAACAAGGTGTTTCTGTTCGACCGTACTATAATACACTTATTACATGTGACGTAACGATATTCCTAATGATGCACATAACCATAAAGTACAGATTTTCAATATAACGAAGGTATGGTATCGATTATTATCGAATACGGAACGATCTCAGAACCTTGAGAGTGTAATCTTTATTTAAAAATTATATTCGTGTTAATTTTTAATATTATAGATTAATAAATTGAGTTCATTTCATCTTTAAAAATCCGTTAGTTTCAATAAAACTGCCAGAAGCAAGTTTCGACTTCACCGTACGCCGTGAGTTGCCATCAATCGCAGAAGATAAGAACTACGAGAACTCACTAACAGCTGATTGCCGCGGTTAGCCGATTTTTTTATGAATCTAAAATCTCAAAAATTAAACATTAAATTATGTTCGAACAAAAACAGTCGTTGCCTATAATGGTAATTAAAGTACTCATACCGTTGAGCTCAATCGATAAAATAAACTAAAATGTGTTTAAAACCATCAGCTCATCAATCTCTTTTGCATGTAGCCTAGGCCTTTCGATACTTGTGCCATTCTCAGGGCATTTTGTGCTGGTGTTAATTCATTAACAATTAAATGTTAAAATTAAAAGTAATTAACTGTTAATGAATAATTAACACCAGCACGACAAGGTGCCATGATGATGAGACAAGTGTCGAAAGGCCTAGGCTACATACAATAAGGATTGCTAAGGTCATGGTTTTAATTATGCATTTAAGTTTATTTTAAAATACAGTAGAACCTCAATTATCCCAACTCCAACTTTCCGGATCGCCAATTTTCCGGATCGTTTTGAGGCCGCATTCAAGTGTTTTTTTTTGCAGCAGCGAGCATTGGGAATCTCTCTTTCAGGGTCGATTATTTGCGAAAAAGCAAAACTTTTAGCCAACAAAATCGACAGTTTGTCAGCAAGATGAACTGACTCTGACCAAAATGTTTAAGATGTGACACTTTATGTAAGTAAGCCTACACTACTGTGCTATTCAATTTTTAAAATGACTTTTTTTCATTATTTATCCAATTATGAAGATATTTGACTATCCGAATCGGGTGCGGTCCGAAGTAATCCGGATAGTTGGAGTTCTAGTGTACTCCTATGAAAATTATGAATTTCTCTTTGCTCGTTTCTTAGACTTACTCGTTTCTTAATAAATGGCATTATAGGTTCGTTGCATAGTGTACTACTATTACGAATTCATTAAGGTGTTTAATTTTCTTCCTAATGAAATAAAAGCATTATCACTAGACTTCGGACTTTTAGGTCGCTAAAAATGCTGTTTTAGGTACCTAAAATAGGCTCTAAAAATTGCAAAATAGGTTCTAAAAATTGTAAAATAGTCTCTTATAAAATCGTTAATTTGCCAATTTTCTGAAATACCTCAATTGCAATGCAGAATATTATATTTATTGAAGTCGCCATTAATCAATAATCATGATTAAAAAACAGATATAGGCCTATGGTACACAGAATTATATAGACCTTTTACTAGGGCCTGTATTACTACCATAAAAGTGAAAACTAATATCTGCGCCCAGAAGCTACGCACGCTAGCATATTCAACCCCCTGTATCCCTCAGTGATTCAGAGAACTAGTTCTTTTTTCTGGTTGTGGGATTCGGGAGAAAAACACCACATTTTCTTGGGAATTGCAAGGAATTTTTCTACTGAAGACTAAACATTTCTTACTATTTAACCACGTCATATGTGTAATGTACTGCACATTCCGAGCTAAAAATTTAGTAAGAACTGAAAATAAATGCTAGAATTTATAACAAAAAATAACTTATTTTGAACTTCAGAGGAAAACAAGCAAAAAGGCAATATTAGGCTCTAACGTAAAAATAGGCTGTTTTAGGTCCTATAAAAGTATCTGTTTTAGGCATAGTCACTTATGAAACATGCATATACAAGTTTTCGTCCATTTTTCACTTAAGGATTAAAATAGGTATTTACCTAAAATCCGAAGTCTAATTATCACTAATTAAATTATCATTGAAAGCTGCACTTAAAGAAATATCTACTCGTATGTATACATGCATTTTATTCAGTAGATGAGTATATTATTTATTCTCAGCATTAGCAACATGTATTTTTAAAGACTAATAGCTGAAGTATGGATTTAACTATTGCATTTAACAACAGTAGTAGGCCTATAATAATTGTAGCCTATACAGTGCTCATTATTAGATTGTCTTGTTCTCTTTTCAGTTTGTCCGTTGTCATGTATTTCGAATCCATGGAATTTAATCAATGTTAGCCACGTCGCGATGTAGCGCTGCTGATGCCGAAGGAATGTTTACTTGTTTCTCTTGGTCGTATTTCAAGAAGTGAACTTGAGCCGCAAAACAGGTTCAATGGTTGTGATACGGAGTAGTTGGCACTAAGGTAATGCGGAGGGCTGCTTAAGCAATTTGCTTACAATCTGAGACCTATGGGACACAGTAATTTCTTTTACATTCCTATCTTAAAATGTTAATAAAATACGAAAATGCACATTGTTAATTCTGGAACAGCCTGTATACCTGTATATTAATTGTATATTTTTACTTTATACCAAAACACTGGAGGAATCTGGGCTACTGGAACTTTGTGGAGATAAACTGCTTAAATTACGCAAAAGAATTTGATCAACAATTTATATTTCAGTTCTTCATTATGAAGATATGGATTGGATTATGAACAAACAACTTAAAAATAGAAGTTCTGCTTTGAACTGTTTGAGTAATACAGCATCGACTACGGAATGATGCTATTTTATATTATCTGGAATAGATTGCAGATGCTGTGTGTTTTGTTAATGGGGCGGTTACAGGATTTGTATGGTACGGTATATGACAGACTTTTTGCGAGGTCTGAAAAAATAAGATTAAATATATTTAATGGTTTGAAAGGAAAACAAACTGTAATTCGAATGTTTTTGTTTAGACTTTCTCATTAGGATACAGACTTGGCAATGTTTAATGTTCATTTGATCCTGGAGACATTTCTTGACTATTTTCATTGCTTAAAGGAGCAGTGGTGACGTCACCATTGCTGTGCGCACTTGTGGGTGAATTGCTAGCACTACTCACTCCCCCATGCGGTCCTGCCCCATTTGTAATGGGCTCCGTCGGAATCAAACCTTCCTTCATACGTTTCTTTTGTTTCATCCTGCGGTTCTGAAACCATATTTTAACTTGTGTCTCATTAAGTTGTAACGCAGAAGCTATTTCGATTCGTCTCGCTCTTGTCAGGTACTTGTTGAAGTGGAATTCTTTCTCCAGCTCCGTCAGTTGTTTGTTAGTGAAGTTTGTTCTACCAGTATTGTTGAGGCTATTTGGACCCCCCAGCACTCCCCCAAGAGCGCTGGATCCCATGAGACCCGCATTGACATTGCAACTTCCCAGGGTGGATGCTGTGACGCCGGGAACCAAGCGACTGCCATAGCCACCACTATTGCAGCCCACACCGTTGTAATCTCCCAAAGTGGGGGGTGGCTTCGGAGCTGAAACAAATACAAACTTCATTTTAGAAGCAACTAGAGATATTGCAATGTTCTTCTTTGAAAATAGATGCATAAGAAAAGATTGATTAGAAGGCAGGTAAAATAAATATTAAGAAACAATATATTTTGTGGATTGATAATTATTTCACACTGGTCGTGTGTAGGCTAAGGTGGAAAGGTAGAGCCAGACTGAATAATTCAATGCCATTGCTGGGATTTGAACCAGTATCTCCGTGCCGCTGTTCTACCGTTGAGCTACCATGACAACATGCCGGTAGGCCTACAACATTAAATTCTGAAACTAACTCACATGTCCCGGTATACCACCAGGCGTTCTCAATATGGCGACTTACAACCTGTAAGTAGGCCCTACTTTAAGGCCCGGGTTTCATAGTAAACCACTAGTAGGTCACAGTGGAATCTTCTTTGCCTAATAGAGCATACTTAGCTAACTAGAATATTTTTGAAAGTTGTAGTTAAACGGTAGATATTTGTAAAAATTAGGTGTGGGAGAAAAATGTCAAGAGAAGCAAATACATAAATTTTATTTATTGACCTAATAAACACCTGTCTACCAAACGTACTAGGTGGCCACTAAATTCTAGAGATAGTTTTAAATGTATTTTAGTACATTATATAAGTTATACTAGGTAGCCTGCTAAGTAGTTCCTGAATATTGTTTACTTTCTAGTGATGTAATAAATGTTAAACTATTTTATGATAATATTATAGGAGAAAAATTCCAGTGTCAGAGGAATTTTTCTCCTGTAATATTATCAGGTTCATGAATGCATATGCATGTATCTATCTTCAACTATTTTAGTTAATTTATACACGCACTAACTAAACTTTTACATCTTATAAAGGTTAATTCTAAACGTAGGTAATGTAAAAATCAGTAGTAAGATTTTAGAAGTTTTATTGTATTTGCTGCATAATCATTTGTGTAATATTTAAAGTTTCTTTGTACTGTTTTCAACAACAAAAGTTTGATTCATATTTAGTTGAAGTAGTTTTGTAATGTATTTTTTCTTTCTTTATGTTGTGTCGACTTTGTTATTAAATTATTACAAAAAAAAATTACAAAAAAAGTAAATTGGCTTCAATATTAGTTTTCTCTTTTTTAAGGATCATTTTCTGAAGGCGGTATAGTTGTATTAAACTTATTTTATATTTAAATTTATCGATAATATTATTTAATTCTTCCACTCTTCATAAAACTCAATACATTTCGGTTAAAATTCCGAATAAGTGAGTAAAACTACATGTAGTGAAGCAATCACTAGATCACACAAATTTACGAGGAAGAAGAGCCATTCCACTTTTATTTCCTCCACCCATTTGGAATGTTTTGAATCAGTGAGAAATGAACAAGAGGGAATCAATAATGTCTTGAAACCTTTCATTCAAAATTCTAGCGTAGGTTAGCAGTCCGACATTATCTTTGGGGCGGTTCCTTCAGAATCTGAAAGACGAAAAACAATATTAATGAAAACTTTACCGTTCAAGATCGGGGAGGTAACAGGCAAATGAAACCGCCAGTCAACAGGAGGTGCAAGACAAATCAACAACGTGTTGAAGCTGACGGTATATAGGCTATGAAAACCAAGACTTTAAAACCTATATGAGAGCAATAAGTCTTATTCTATATATCCACAAATCGATTATCAAGCGGCGAACAGTAAAAAAGGATATGGGGAATATTAACAATTTATAATGTAAGGTGTTTTAACAAGAATAATAAAGATATTTAACTGATTTTTTACTTAAGAGAAGTACATTATTCTACTTTTTCATAATTTAATAAAAGTACAGTACGTGAAATCGTTTCTTAAAAAACACACTTTTTGCTTTGCTCATTTTCCTTCTTGAACATTTTTCAGTTGGACTTCTTTTACTTTAGGCATTTTGGTTTTGGGCGTTTTATATTTCGGACATCTTTTCCTTGCACATTTTATAGGCTTACTTAGGATATTTTTTCCCTTGGACATCTTATACTTCGAACTTTTTGCTTTGTACATTTTGGGGTTTGGGCATTTTTTACTCGGACATTTTTACCTTGAACGTTTTCTACTTTAGATATTTTGAGCTTTCGACACGTTTTATTAGCATTTTTGCTTTAGACATTATTATTTGAGACGCTCCCCGATCCTCCCCCCAAAAAAGTTAAATAAAATTTCACTTTCCGTTCCTACAAAAGTGGTTTTCAATATTTAATGAGATACCAGACACTTAGACGATATTAAAATTAGCCTTTCACTGCAGAGTCTAAAGTTGTTCTTCAAAAGATTACATAGACTACATTACATTACATTACATTAAATTAGTTCACCAATCCATGGCCTGCTGATTCAGGATTACAAAACAACTAATGAACTTATTTCATGAAAAAAAAGGGACCACCAGTGCCTGAACCTGAATTAAGTAGCGAAAAATCATTGTAATCCGTCCAGCCTAATCGGCGAACACACTTTAAAAGTATATAATATACGAATCGATATTGAGAACTGCCTCCTTTCTGAAATCTGTTAAAAATGTTCATTGTAATACTGCCTCTACAACTTGACGCTACAAGATTTTCGTATATCTCTACTATAGCTAAGATAGCCAAGAAAAATCGAAAATGGACCCGAGCCAACTACCCCATTAGTCATTCCTCTCTATAATCCTTACAGCTTCTCTGATCACCTTTTTTTAAAACAAAGGTATGAAGTATCCTCTTTTCATTTCCTCTAGGAACATTTTTATTGATTAACTTTGACATTAATCCTTTCATTGTTGAATTTATAATATTATATATAAATATCACAACACAACTAACGTAAAACGCGATTGAAACAGAAGTAGTGACACGAGAGAAATAGAGAAAGAGATTTATCAAGTGAGAGAACTCAGTACAAAGATTAACATTGTCCCCTGCCATTCAGGCCCCGCTAGCCTCAAAATCAGCTCCTAGAAATAATAGCCCAGACACTGTTTTACAGGCTTCTTTACTTGGTCCCATTACATATTATAAACGTTTCTTCGTGTCCCATTCCACATGAACAAATTATTACAGGTGTTTGATTTTTATCAGTAGGGCCTTTTTCTTAAACTTTGGTGCCTCTGATTACAATCCGGGTTCTTAAAGGATATCTAATGATAAATATTTATAAAAGAAAAATAAATCTAATTGAACTCATATAGGCCTAATCAACAGACTGTGAAAAAAAAATACTTTTTCTGTTAATATACTCTCTTACAATACCTTAAGTAAGCCTAGAGCGAATGATAAATAAAATAAGAATTCAAATCCAAGGATTTAGTATTGTATTTACGTATTCAGCCTATTATTGGCCCATAACCGTACACAATCCAGAATCCACAGCATTTTAAAAATATGTCAGAAATTGAGATTCCTGATCAGTATTCTTTTTTTCAAAATTCATAGGTATAATATCCTCTTCAACGCGCTTCGCTAAAACAACTCCCCAGTTCATACCTACAGGTTCAGATAAACTAATACATAGTGCAGTAAAGCAACTTACTTAGCTTCCTCCCTGATAAGCACCTGACCCATAGGCCTATTATATGCACCCAAAACAGTAAACTACGCAAGAAAAAAACTTACTGGAAAAAATTTATAATACCACAGCCTATCTACCAGAGCTTAAACAAGCTCACGAAATCAATGCAAGCCACGATAGGCACTACTAAACAGCGCCACTACTATTCTGTTAGGGTTTGTGGTATTCCTCCTTTAGATTGGCGGAAGTATAGGCTAGTTTCATTTTCCAGCTGGATTTTCCATATTAGGCGGGGTGATAAGGTGGTAATTTATAAATATGTACCGATACATAGTTCCCACGGGATCCTTAAGACTAAAACCTTACTTATAACCGAGTCATGGTGACCAGAGGAAACTGTCTATGGGAGTTAAAGTATCCTTAACCGGGCCGAGAATCAAACCTAGAATCTCACGATTAGACAACAGAAGACCTGACCTCTTGGCTAAAAGGTCGAAATCTATATTAATAAAAGGAAGTGTGTGTCTTTCCTTCTGTCTGTCTGTCTGTCTGTCTGTCCGCGATGCCCAGCGAAATCTACCCAACGCAGAGATCTGAAATTTTAAACATAGGTGGACTGAAGGGTCGGAAAATGCACCTCGAAGCCGGAATTTTAAATTTCGTTTTCGTTCGTGAGTTATGAGTGAAAAAAGGGCAGAAAACGTGATTTTTTTTTTTTTTTTTTTTTGCGTTTTCGAAGCATCAGTTTTTAGATATACATTTCAGTGTCAAATCAATTACAGTTGGCTTTGGCTATTTTTGTCATGCCTTGGAAATAAAACTTTCGCGATCTCTTGAATGTTGTAAGCCCTAAATATGGTCAAACATTGTTTTATTTGGACGAAACTCACTATACAGGGGTTTTCTGGGTCAAGGAACTCGAATCTGAGGTAGCTTTTACCAGGCGACGCTATCTAATCGTGGTATGTTGTCCACGTGATTTAGGTGTTAATAAATATAATGATTTAACTATTATGCTCTTAATTTTTAATTTTTGAAATAATTATCGCGGGCGAAGCCGCGGGCACATGCTAGTAATTGTATAAAATATTAAAAAGAATAAGATAAAATTACTCAATCCTATTTAATATAATGGTAGGCTATTTAAAAAAAAACTAAACCTAATGCTATGGACTAAATTGGATAAGTAATAAGCAGTGTTCTGCGACTTAAATTTATGAAGACGGATGGCCAGTAGTACATCACAATTTACTGACTGGATTCACAGTCTTCGGCTTGCCCAACATTTAATTGTTTGGCGGGAAAAAAAGGGATTCGCCAGGGGATTTCTGCAGAAGTTAAAAGTCCAGGAGAAAGAAAAGTTGTGATTCAGTTAACTGGACTGACTTGTTTCTGCTGCTGATTAAATTTTCCAGATTGATGAATCACTTGCTTCCCGACTCCGCATAATACTAGAAACATAGATAATGGATCTCATTTTCAATGTTGTGAAACAAATTACAAAAATCACTAACAAAATAATAACGTACATTGACCTTCTTACATTTAACATTTTAAAAGGAAAAATCAAACTTATGATGGCACACTTGAATTTAAAAATAGGCTAGCTTCAACCTTTCGTTTATAGAGGATGCAGAGATGAAATAGGGCACTATGGTAGATATCTTCTAGAACTGGTTTATAAAAATCACTCAGAATAATTAGGCCAACATTAGATAATATATAATCAAGGAGGTTTTCAGGTTAAAGTAAGTTGTTAAGATTAGACCTAGTTCACAACTTTTTGTAGCCATACTTGTTTTAGGGTGTATTTATCTGGAAACATAATCGCATCTTGAATGCCAATTTGCCAATAGTAGTCCTGCTGAATTCTTAATTATCTATAGTTTATTGACCATTTGAATAGGTAGGCCTATTTGTTAAAACGACGTCAGTCACAATGATTGGGAAATTAATTTGTCTTCGTTTAAGGTCTACCAGCTGGCATTAAAACCAACAAAGGTATTTTTTACCAATAACGGTACTACTGAGGCTTGAAAATGTTAAGTTCTCTTAGACAACGACCATCAGTGACTAACACCAGTGGAACTAGTTCGTGATTTGCAATGAGAAAAACAGACAGTACACCTCTGAGGAATAAAAATAAAAATGATCTGTGCAAGATTAATTTAAGTTATATTCTTTTAATGTTCCCTGCTCATGCCATGAAGGTCCGTAGGGTTTCAAAAGGTTAGGAGTCCCAAATTTTGCTGTTATTCCTTTCATGAAGACGATAGAAGAAATAGGTTAAACTACAAGGAGAATTTTTCTTGTTTAGTTTTTTTTTTTTAATATTTTACACCATATAGGCTGTAACATAATTGAAATATAATAGTGATAAATATATAAATTTATTAAGATATCTCTTAACATATCAACATTAAGTGTTAAAAATAGCTAAAATAGAGCTATTAAATACCACTACGCCGATTCCTTAAGTAAACAACCACTACATCTTGACTACCTACTAAATACGAACTTGCTGGCCCAACTTAGATCCACGGTAGCTCCTCTAATTCTTCTGAAGTGCACTCTGCATTGCAATATTGTCTGTCACTAACTATATGCCCAATCCTATCATATGTCAATCAAGTCGGTACTTAGGTAGGTGACGTACAGTCTGAGAATAGTGCTGCCTTTCCATGGAAAGTAGTGACACGGATATTTTAGTATGTCATCACTACGGCCCGGATTTTTAGACTTTATAAAAGGTATTTTAGCGTTTTATTTTCTTGAAATAGCCCTTTTTAGGCTTTAAACAAACGATTTTAGCCGTCTTAATAAAACATATAATAAAACTAATATTAACACCGAAAATTGTATTATAATTTTGACACAGTTATTCTAGTTTTTACAAAATAAACAAGTAACTATTCCTTATATCGGCACTCGGAAAATAGCTTAACCAATTGAGATATTTACCCTTTGGTGGAACAATTATTCAATACGCCACTCAATTCACTTTCGAACTACAAAAATAAGTAGGCTTGAGTGTCACAAATTTGTTCCTTTAATATACTTCTCTGCCGTTGGTTGCCACTTGTTATCTTAAAGTTCAAACGACAATGGATTAGTTGCAGATTTCAAAGTATTGCAAACGGCTCAAGTTTAATTTCCTACGACGGCGAGGGGGCACATTTTAGAGTTACAAAGACAATAAATTTATTATTATTATTATTATTATTATGTCTTTTCTTAAAATGCACAAATTCTTATAACTATTTTCCTTTGCTTTAATTGGAAAATCTATTTAAAAATCGAGTTTTTCTGCAAAAGTCCTCTTTAGCCCTTAGTTTTTCAGCAAAAGTCATTTTTAGCACTAGTTTTTCAGCAAACGTTCTCCATATCTCCTTTTAGGCTCTTCAGTCCGATTTAGCCCTTTTTAGATTCTATAGGATTCATATATTCGGAAACAAGGGGCATGAAGCGGAGAAGTACGTTAAAACGTTCTAATTAGGCAGCTGAGGAGAAAATAGGTTAACACCTTCAAATCCGGACCCTACAGTCGTCATCACATTCTAGGATATGCTTAAGTGAGACATAGGCTACTTGTTTTCCTTTACTTCAGGTTCGGTTCTAAGTGACGAAAGTAATCGTGATAGTGATCGTGAAAAAAGCCGGAATCAAAATAACTCTGGAGAAGAATTTTCGGAATGTTAACTGTCTCTGCAGGCCTGTAAACCATGCGTTGTGTTTTATAATTTAGATTTCGAACTAAGTTTGACTCTTATTGCACTCCCTAGAATTTAGTTCTTTTTGTTAAAATATTAAGGATAGTTTCAAGAGAACTTTTTTAATTGTTATTTTAAAGATGATTAAACGATTTTGGTAAAATGTTAAATATCCGAACTTCTAACCACGAGTAATAAAAAAGCTATAAATCCTCAGGAATCTAGAGAGAGTCTGTGTATCAAATCCACTTACGAAAACGTTAGGAACAATAAAAAATAAGTTGGAAAGAGAATAAAGTGGCTTAGAAGAACAATATGTATTTACAACTGCTAGAACTTGCATTGATCACATATTTACTTAGATACAAATTATTTAAAAATGTAAAAAATGAACTACATAGGCCTATTGTGTAGAATACATTGATCTTCAAAAAGATTATGACACTATCTCCAGAAAATAATTGTGGAAGGTATTAGAAACTATAGTCATAAGTAAGCCGCTCATAAATATAATAAAAGAATTATAAGAATATTACATATCAAGTGAACATAGGAATCAAATGATCAAATTGCTTCTACACAAGTAAACGTCATTCAAGGACACTGGCTAGCTATCACCTCCTCTACTAAAAGAATACATGGATGTGAGCTTACTTGAATGAAGCAAAGAATTTGGAAAACGGGATTCCAAGTTTTAAATATATAAGCTCAATCCTACAAATATGATGGATCATAAAAAAATAGAAATTGGTAGACTGGATATGTGAAGGGAAAAGAGTTATTGGAATGTTAAATTAAGTATTGTGGAGAAGTAATGTTTTGGTAAAAACAAGTAAAGTAGTATATAAGGAAAGAGTAGAAAGTTTAATACTGTTAGCGCAGAAACATTGACGTTAAGTAGAATAGGAGAAACATTAAAAACAAAAGAAATGGGTTATTGGAGAAGAGTGGCCAGGAAATCAAGGGGAGAAAGAATAAAAAAGTACAAATTAAAGAAATGATAAACATAGAGAAGGACATAATAGAAAACCAATGCAAACAAATGACAATGGTAGGCCTCTAGGAAAGTAAGTAGGATGAGCTATGGAAGATGCCAAACAAAATGATGCGATGGGAAACAGAGGGAAGAAAAGGAAGACCAAGTGAAAATTGGATGATCTGAGTGAAAAAGTTTATGGAAGTGATTGCACTACTAGAAGAATATTTTAGAAGGGATTTATGGAGGGAAAAACAAAAATTAGATTTAATTGTATGTAAATATGTATGTTGTAAATTCTGGTTGAGGAAACTACACCATTGTAGAATATCCTAATGAAAATGTCGAAAATGCAAAATGAACTGAAAATATCAAATACTTGTGGGGTCTTCTCGCTTGGGCTCAGAAGTTAAAACTTTGAGATCCACTGACAGTAGTTAGAAAAAGTTTGCAATTTTTGGGGGGCAAATCATTCAATCGCATCCATAATATTTTCAGCCAGGAATCACAGCGGACACAGACGTTAAATCTTGACATAGGCGTTGAAATGGAATAGAAATGGGGGTGTTGGCTGAGATTTATACAGAAAATTAGCTACGTTGAATGGGGCAGCCTGAAAGCCGAGCAAAGCCTTTAATTAGGAAGGATAATACTGCCTAGGGTTGAAGTGACGGAAGAAAGGGTGGTATGTTGATGCTTGGCTATACTGTGAACACTTGGAAAGTATAAGAGGGTTGTTCGTAATTGAAAGGGAGAGGTAGTCAGGAAATGAGCCTGACATTGCATTTCATGCTCTTTGAACACAATGGGGATAAACCTTATCTTTCACCAATCAACTACGCATTATTTAAAAAGTAGTCAATAAATTAATTGTACATTATGAATCGAGTTCCATTTTCTTTCTCTCATAATATAATTTAATTCCTACAGTTTTAACTGCCTTCCGCAAAAAATAAAATCATATGGAACTGATTTGACTACAAGAAGAATATATAATACATAATCGTACAATTTTGCTACGCTCTATACAATTGATCTTTTCTAGCTTTTATTTTCTATATTTGCTTCCTATAGCCTACGTAAGTTATAGAGGAAGTACTGTGATAGTGACAAAAAATAGAAATAGAGATAGCACCGGGAAAACATATTTCAGGATGCTGGAAACTGAAAAAAGTAGGGTAAGGTGGTACATATTCAAACATGGTACAATTCTGAACGGACTAAGATTTTTATCCACTTTTGGGTTTCAAATATTAGACAACCTGTTTTTAATTATATAGCGTCCATACTGATTGTTTTGTTTACCTGTATCCGCGAGAATGATGTTTTGAGTTGTCTCATTCGGCCATAAAATATTATTTTCCAATCGAAGGTAAGAACTCCATGCTTGAAAAATGGCACGTTATAAAATTGCTTATAATTCCACGTTGTGTTACTGGAATAGATTGTTGAGGACCAATTTTTAACTCATACCAACAAATAGCGTAGTCTTTAATACGTAAGTCATTGGCACAACAGTGGTCATTCGTGAGCGGAATTTCAACAATGTAGTAAATTACAAAAACTAGCTCGAGGTACAAATACGAACACATATTAGGTACAATTTCGAACAGTACTTTAACCGGCGATCGCTCGCTTAAGTCTTGCATGGAAAAGCTGTTTTACTATCACAGCATTCTGCCTGTTTGTTATTATTAACTGTGCAAGTCAAATACAAAAGGATGGCATTCATACATCTTTCAACAGTGGTATTATTTCAACGAAGAGTTATGAACTACACTTCCTCTGCATTGTTATTACACCTCAGCAATTTATGCAATACAGAAGATCATGCAGCTTTTAAGTATTTTTGTTATTGTTCTTGATGTTATGACAGACCGCCTGTAAGGTTTAGTGGTTCCTGACTACGGACTCGCAAGTCTGGGTTCGATCTCCGGTACCTCCTCGGATTTTTCTGAGGTAGGGTAATCTGAAACGGGGTGCATTCAGCCTTATGACACCAACCGAAGAGCTAATTCATAAAGAAGGAGCGGCTCTGGTTCAGTAAGCCATCAATAACTGTCGTAGGAGTCGGCATGCTGACCACATTCCCCAATCCTGTCATCTGCCTATTCAAAACGTGACACTTCATTATTACGCTCATATTATTGATAAATAATGATAATAAAAAATATTATTTGGAAGAAAGCACTGCCACTGTTCGAAATTTATTTTATTTATTTATTTATTTATTTAACCTGGCGGAGTTAAGGCCATAAGGCCTTCTCTACCACTCAGCCAGGGCAAAAACATGAAATACATAATGATAATAATAATGATAATAAATAGTACCCACCGGTGTTTAGAATTGTACCTACTACGGTACATTTTCGTACGATATTCTGGAAATGAAAGATTGATTGCCATGACCAATTTTACAGCTGTTTGACTTTGATATTTTTGTAAAGGGTCAACTACATTGCCAACTTTGTTAATACAATACAGTTGAACTTGTCTTATGTTTATTGTGTTCATAAAATAAGAATATTTGTAAAGTGTTCGAAAATGTACCACCTTAACCCTACTACTGGAATGACGTGTGATTTTCTGTATACATCCGTCGCGACTAACTGTTCGTTGTATTTACTTCATTTATTTTAAAATTAAGGACTTTTTAAATGTTATCGCTCAGAATTTGGTATTCATAACTGAAATATCAAGAGTACCATAAATAAAAACTTTTTTTAAAATTAATTTTGATTTTTGAAAAAATGTCGCCAACGATGAGATAAAAATGTAAGTTTTGGAACATCTATGTCAAAATCTGGTTTAAGCCCGTGATCGCTCGCGTTATTAGAACAAATCTGGGGATATCTTCTAATAACTCGCTATGTTTTACACGAGATAGCTGGTTTGCCACTAATGCCATCTTTCTACATCTGTAGTTTATTATCTCTGCGGCTCACAAGTAAAATGATACCATACGTCTGTCAATAGCGCTATTATTTCAAGCGGTGCAGGGTGTTAGATTTAGTCTAACACGAGAATGATGGCGTTACTCTTCTAGTGTATTGTCATTTTAACAACTCACCAATTCTTGCAATACACAATTGCCTATGTCAATCGTTATTATTGGTGTTGATGTTATGATTTCATCTTTCGTTTCATCCTGCTAAGAAGGTAAAGAATATGCTAAGATCCTTGGATAATAAATTTTGGTGTTATAAAGTTTTCTGCGCTTTTAAATATTATAATACCGATAAAAATAATAATGTAATAACAATATTAATAATAATAATAATAATAATAAAGAAAATAATATCATCAATAATATGAACAAAATAATAAATGGATTCGTTATTATTTCTACATTTCTGTGTTATTTCATCTAAAATCGATGTTACAAGCTTCTTAAAAATTTGTTATTTCATCATTGTGTCGGCCGTGGTGGCCTAGAGGTATCGTGCCCGCCTCTACATCCGAAGATCGCGGGATCAAACCCAGCCGCGGTCGATGGATTTTTCAGGACGTAAAAATCTTGGACACGGATTCCGCTGGGAGGGAGGGACTAAAAGCTGAGAGGCCCGTGTCTTTTTAGAGCCTCTAGACAAAATTTCTCGGCCTTTCATGTCCAAGTAATACCTTAGTTTCCGGAGGGTGCGATGGGATTACCACCTGTCCCTCTGCCCACTCTCGGAAACAAAATTTACTCCACTTGGAGGCCCTTTGCTCCAAAATAGGGGATATGGGAAACATGATACAGATTTCATCATTGTGGTTATATTATAACATCGATAATAGAAACATTATTTGAAATGTGTAATTGTAAAATAATTAACTTTTTGAAAGGTAATTTATTATTATTATTAATAATTATTATTTATTATTATTATTATTATTATGTTTTTGTAAAAGAAAATATGTAAGTAGGCAATTTGTTTTACTTAATTTAAAATATATAAAATCTTGCTGTCTAATCTATGCGTTTGAGTTGTGTTTATTAGCTATAAAAGAGAAAAACGTAAGTTATATAAAATCTAACACGCGAGTGATGGCATGATGGCCATATACGGGAGTGATACCGGATTAGTAGGGCCTACAGTTAAAGATGAAATTAAAATGAACATTTGTTGTCATAAAAATTTCTTTACAAGATTAATATGTTTCCTGAAAGAACGAAATAAATATAACTTCAATGCACAGTATTAGAACACACCTTTAAGAAAATGAATGACGCTAGTTTTTATTTCCCTAAGTAATTATTATTATACTTATGCCTTAATGCACACAGAAAAAAACTATTTTTCTCTGCTATGTCACCCAAAATAATAACTGAATATCATTCAAGAAGACTTCACCACCAATAGAAACAGATGCCTATGAAAGAATTATTATATGATCCTACTGGTAAACCCAAACATGCTAAACATGTGATAAGACCTATAGGCCTATGAAGTTAAGGCATGCGTAACAAGCTAAGTAAGCTTAATAATAATAATAATACAATAACCATCATAACAATCATAGCAATATTAAGTTATTAATAATGAAGGAATTGTAGTCTTAAATAGATCACTATATTTTCTTGGTAATAATTATACTCATTAGTAATAAATATACTAATCGATTCCTACTCGAAGGACAATTAATTGACATTACTTGAACTATTACCATAGCCGTAATTCTAATTTTTATTGCAATTCCATTTCTTCGATTACCAAATCTGAATTTTAAAAATTAAGAGTATTTAAATGTTAGGCTATACTACATGGGCCCATAAAAATATCCTTACCCATGACAGCAATAAGGCATATAGCCTATATTATATTTATTTGGATTATTTTGCACTATTTATTTTCTTGAAATAATAAATCTATTGAATAGTCGGGGCATAATGAATAGAATGAGAAAGTGTGATGACTCCACCGCTAATACAATGGTGGGTATAGGGAGAGCGGCGGTCCACCGAAACACTGGCAGCACCTTCGTTTGCGTTTCAACTTCTCAATGCTGCATCATGATAGTTTGGCATATTAT
Source organism: Ectobius pallidus (assembly GCA_964059195.1). Taxonomy (NCBI): domain Eukaryota; kingdom Metazoa; phylum Arthropoda; class Insecta; order Blattodea; family Ectobiidae; genus Ectobius; species Ectobius pallidus. The sequence continues at coordinate 181,180,984 of CAXKWD010000003.1, read as the reverse complement.
GATTAAACTCGCAATCTTTAATTCACCCTTGGTCCTATTTCTGTGAAATTTGTGCAGAAATAATCTGCACAACACAGTCCTTCTGATGGTTAAAACAGAGACTTAAATGCGGACATAAGTGTTTTTATTTCATTATATAAACATCACCAATTACACAAAATTCATGGAGGGTGAAACGGAATTTGACTATGCGACAATTTTTTCCATTTTTGTGTCCCGTAAAAACTTCAAGCGAGAAAGTTTTAGTGAAATATTTCAACTTTATTTTAAATTCAGTACCACCTTTATATCTTGAATGGTTTACGAGTAATTGAGTGGTAATTATTCCGAGCGCTACAGCTGAATGAATGATGTGGGACGATCGTGAAGTGTTGAGGGTGAAGCAACTTTGACTATGCGAAATTTATTATTTTATTTTTGTGTCCAGAAAGAGATCAAGCGTGTAAGGTTTAGTGAAATATTTGGATCTTATTATAAATCGAGTACCACCTATATATCTATAATGGTTAACGAGTAATAGTAATTACTCTAAAGCTAAAGCTATCAGAATGGTATTGAGGTATTAGCAGGCATCTTTTCCATAAAATACCAGCAATAACGTAAACATTTTTACATAATTTATTCGTGGACTCAATAATAAATACTATATTAACTGACTACTTGTACCCATACTGCAAGATTGACCCGCTGGGGAAAAGGAGTGAATGAAGCTTTTTTCTAACTTAGTAAAGCTGCACTACTTTTATCTATGCATTTATTGGATTATTTATCATATTTTCTGTTCACTTATGTTAGTAATTGTTATGTATAATTATCATAGCAAATGTCTTATTAGTTTAATATCTTGTTCCTTTTTTTAATAATATAATTTAACAACATAAGACGTACATCAGTTACAGCGAACGGCGAATGGTCGAGGGTTTGAGCAAATAGCGGGCTGTAGTTAAGGCAAGAGGATTTAATTTTTTTATGAAAAAATCAGGGAAAATGCTTTGAAATATTGTGTGATATATGTAGAATGCATTGCAAAACAATTTTTGCGTATGTGCGTCTTTATCGGATGTTGAGACGCCAATTTTAAAGATCACGCGCCCTATTTTTATAGTGCTGCTTATGAAATTTTCCGTGCCCTGCAATTCACAAACCAACCCTTAGTTTATATTATCTCTGTTTACATAATTTGTATACAGATCTACACTTTTGACTGTGTCTCACCTATATAACTTACCCCGTACAGCCAGGAGATAATAAATATTAATATAAATAATATTACTATTAATACAATATTAATACAAATTAATACTCAGTAATATTCTTATACAATGTAATATTAATATTAATTTATAAAATATCCCTTAGCTGTTTTCTACCCTATTTATACGTTGTTATTTCTATACAAATGTACATTCTTTAACAAATTCTCATCAAATTATACTAACATACCCTCTACCCTATTTTCTAGGCAACAAAATATTAGATCAACATCCCTTAGCTGTTTCATACCTATATTATATAATTGTTCATTGCTTGTGAACATATTCGATTTTTGGAAAGATGTGGAACAAAATGTTACGGTCAAGCTTCTTGGAATCTGAGAAATTACTGTTACACACGGCCATGTTTATTTATGGAGATGAGATCTTCCAAGACGTGTAAAGCAGCCCTAAAATTGTCAAAAGTATCTAACAATTCAATTTAGATAAGGTGAGTCATTTTGAAATAGATTAATGTATTATTTTGTTTAAGAATGTTTGCAATTTTTCCTATACCGCCCGTAGTAATCCTGCTCCCGTGAATCTCAAGCAGAGTAACTGCTACCTAGCGACGGAACCAGTGAACTACCTCAGTCATCACACTTTCTCCTCTATTCATTATGGTCGGGGTAATAATTCTTTATTCTAATATGTGATGCTATAAGAAGAATATTAGGCCTCAATAAAAGAATTCGGTAAGATCCCCAAATCTCTTAAACCTGGGGATTGTCATTTTGGGGTACATAACGGTTTCTTTCTCCACGTAAAACCTCAATAAATTGCATATCTTAATATGTACATCGCCTAGCCTAGGCTATGTGAAAAAGTTTATGCAATATATTTTGAGCCGTTTTTGCTTTCTCGCATATACGTATGGATAGATAATTTTTGTGATCGTGACAAAAATCTGAATTAAGATAGCACCGGGAAAACACTATGCCTAAAAACTAAAAAAAAAGTATTAGGTCTATTGAAATTCCGTCTGTCTACCTGTCCGTGTACTTCTGTAGTGGCTAAACTGTTCATTGTATTTACTACATTTTTTTAAATTAAGGACTTTTTAATTTTATCAAACCGCTTAGAATTTGGTCTCTATAGCCTAGCTTAACTGAAAGGGGACATTAGGCCTATATGATTTATTTTAGAATTGTGATTTTAAACAAAACTCTAACAATTTCAATACAAATTCCAATTTCGAAATATGTATGACTAATAAAATGGCTATAGTCTTTGTTCTGTAGAAATTATCGAGGGGATAATTTACTTCTGTCCCTTTTCGTTTCTTCAAGGGTATTTCCAGATGGTAGAATTCACGTAAAAATCTAGCAAAGTAAAGTTAAAATTAAAATTAAAATGTACATTTCTGTCATACACATTTCTTTACAAAGTTAATACGTAACGAGATAGAGCGAAATACACTCGTTATGACTTCAACGAATGATATAAAAATACACGTTTAAATTGGCCTATGTTGATGCTATTATTTTATTCCTCTTAGTAACAGGAATAGGTCCTACGATTAATTACTTACTGTGGGGCCCGGTCACAAAAATCACTACTTAGTGTGCCTCACAGTAGGCCTACTGCATTTGACATAACTTGTCTGTCTGTGATGTAGACCATTAGGGCAATTAGTCATAGGAGAGAGGTTCCGTCTGGCGCTGTGAATTGAACTCTGGCTTAGCTCAGTTGGTAAAGCATTGGCGCGAATAGCCAAAGGTCCTAGGTTGAAGACCCAGTGTCGGAGGAATTTTTCTCCTATAATATTCTCATATAGCCTAATAATCATATTCACGTCACTTATCAACAATTTCTTTTAAACTGGCTTTTCCCCTCTATTCTCAAAATCACACTTGTGAAGCCTCTTCACAAATCCTGTGGTCTCACTAACCCTTACAATTACCGCCCCATAGCTTTATCATCTGTCTTTTCTAAAATCATTGAGAAATTGATGCATGATAAAATTTTGTCATTCTTTCGGTACCAAGATTGTATATCAGCACATGGCTTTATTCCAGAAAGTTCCACTTCCACAGGTATATTTTCTGCCCTAGATCTAATACAAAATTCTATTAAGAATGGTCTTCATACCTTTTGTATATTTGTTGATTTATCAAAAGCATTTGATAGCATAAATCATGTCATTTTACTTTCTAAGTTGTCTGCATATGGAATACGAGGTCTGCAATGGATAAGGCAATATATTTCTAACAGATCCCAGATAGTGGAAATTAACCACGAGGAAGGGAAATTCAGGTCAGGCTTCTGTACAATACCAGTGGAAACTCGGTCACAAAATCACAAAATTAGCGTGACTCACAGTAAGTTACTGTAGCTTGTATGAAATAAATGTCTTCAGTGGGATCGACAATTAAAGTTAATCATATCCTAGGAGAGAGATTCGATCTGACATCTCTATTGGAAGAGCATCGGTAAGGAAAGCCGAATGTCATGGATTCGATTCCCGGTGTCAGAGGAATGTTTCTCCTAAAATATTCTGCGATTTCTTGAATACTTATCTACATCTTAAAAACCAATTAGTATTGGTACAGTAGCAGTTCCACAAAATCGCTATATTAGTGTGCTCACAATAGGCCTACTGAATGTGATGCAACAGTAGATCTATTTCAGTTCGACAATTAAGGGTAATCAAAGGAGAGAGATTCCATCTAGCGCAACGAACTTAAATTTGGGTGGCTCAGTTTGGAGAGCATTAGTTCGGAAAGCCGAAAGCCAGAGGTTCTAATCGCGATGTCAGAAGAATTTCTGCCTTAAATTACAGTAATATTCAGTAATATTTAGGTATTCACTCAAATGCATTGCTCTATAAAAGACTGATTATTATTTTATTAGGATTATTTTATTTATTTTATTAGGATTACCTGTGTCCGTGGTATGAATTTCGGCATGTCTAAGCTACCAGGCTTATTACTCTAAATCTGGTTTTGTAAGTAACCTAAACCTTGTGTATTTTATTCGTACAACTGCACAGTCAAGATTGTTATGCAAACAAAAAGTCAAACAAATATATAAATTAATTATAACACTTAAAACTTCAAGGTCAATAAAAAGTTGTTTACAGTGCTGATAGCATAGGCCTACCAATTTTTACAATCCGTACAACTGTCCAAAATGCCTACAATCTTCGTGGAGACTGTATTAAGCGATCATTAATTGATATTCTTCCAAACTCGGAGACTTCTGCTGTCACCGACGGAGAACTAACAATAAATCGCCAAGAAATGTTTCGTACCGTATAAGCAGATATAAGTTTTCCACGTAAATTAAGTAATTAAATCATGGTATACGACCTACATGCAGAGCAACTAGCATACCAACAAAGAAAGGATTTATTTCCATTTTAACACATCAATATTGTGTGGCCCTTCTCCAAGAGAAGAGTGACACACGCATAAGCCTATCGTGGTCCGCTGTCTATTGATATGTTTTGAAAATATCAATAATTAACCTTTCAAGAGGAAATGATTAGGTCAATTTTTTTAAGGATTTTGAGCTGTTGTCTCTGTTTGTTTATTCTCTGTCAGTTTATCAATCCCGTTGAAACGCCTACGTACATAACAGAGTACATTCAGCCTATTCAGGTTTTACTCAATAACGAGAGAAGAGATGGCTACAAGTTGTATTAGTAGGCCCGTCCTTGGAACCCTAGGCCATTGTGTCACGCAAAGGTCAGATTAAAATAAATTAATGAATATTTAATTGGATGTAGGCATATAAATCCTACTTCTTGGATACAGAGAGAATTAGAAGTATTGCTTACAGATGTCCTAATAAAACATGTAAGTGATCGTTGCAAAACTAAAGTCTGGCCGTTCTAAGAAGGAAACCTGAAGTAGGCTAAACAAAAACCAGTACATCTGTCTCACTCTGGCACATTACTCGTATGGCTTAAGAGTGAGACAGACATACTGGTTTTTTCTTTACTTCAGGTTTACTTCAGGTTTACTTCAGGTTTACTTCAGGTTTACTTCTTAGCTCGTCTCGGGTATAGTTATGAGGATAGGCCTAAGTTCAGTCATTCTTCCTAATAATTAATTGATTCATTCCTCGTTACATAAAACACCCTCGTACCGGGAACTATTACTTCCAGCGAGTTTAATTGACTTTTTTCAGACTTATTAAGACTTAATACGAATATTTATTTATTATGTATTGTACCAAGAGAAATGGCTAGGGCGACAGCGTCGAGAACTCGCAATTGGCCGGACGCGGGTTCTGAATTATTGAGTCGGCCTATCGGATTTCAATTTTTTTTTACGGAGGGGAATATAAATAAGTCCCCAATTTCAATTTTATTTCCCAGGATTGTTCCTTTTTATATCTCTTGTCTTACGATTACTTGTCAACCTACCAGCTACCTCGAGGGACAGCATTGTGCTATCAGTCCTGCACAGATCTTGTCAAATCCTCCACAACCATGTTTTTCATTGATGGACCATGTACTTGTTGGACTTTTGTTCTTTTCTAACTTATCATTCTTTGTTATTGTTATTTTGTTAGTATACTGAGTCCACTGGGAGGCAGTTTGTTTGTTTGTTTGTTTATTAACTTATTGTTGTTTTTATTGTTTTTATCGCATAAACTATACCGATTCCGATAGATAGTTAAAACATTTATTACCATCATATATTAAGTGAGAATTTCTTGAAACGCGTAATAATAGTCTAAATAAATAGCCTAAAGAAATACCGGTATCTTGTTCCGTAACTTATAACAACAGCAGCACCATTTAGGCCTGGTCTTGAAATACCCGCATAATGTGTGCTATAACGTGTAACGTTTATAAGATTGCAGACAATATGTTGTACCTAGGTATAAAATGCATGGCTTCGCCATTTTTATGCTGACTAGAGAGATACAAGCTATCTGTTCATTCTCCTCCCCTCTTCGTATCAACTGAAGTTGTCCCTCCCATGTGACATCTCCTTTTTATTATCTTCTTCTCCTCCCCTTGTCGGCTCCTCCTCCCTGACTTATCAAGCTTTGCACAAGATCATATTGCATATTAAACTCTCTATACGAGACAAAAAAGATGGCTGGTACCGCACGTTAAAAAGCGCGATAATAGTTTCTATAATAAGAAAGAAACCGTATCCTACTGTTCATTTTATATGCTGCTACATGACTTGTAGTACAATTGTCTGTAAATTCCTGCTTGATGGTTCATATTTGGGATGTCTACTAGGGCAGGGTTGTACAAACCGAGAGAAAAAATGCGGATAAGTTTTTATGGGTATGAAAGACATCTATAGACCTACATACCTTTAAACTTTACTAAATAGCTACCGTAGACTTATAATGGTAATAGTTTTTAAAAAGTATTTTATTTTAGCAGAACTGAGAAATGCTTTAAAAAGATTCCACGTTATTAATTGCAGTAGTAGCCTACAAAGAAATCATAACAAAACTCTTCATTAATATGTTTCCAGTTCTTCAGACTTTCAAAATATATAGGCTACTAGCAAGTACACGTGGCTTTGCCAACATGTATTTATTTAATTTCTAAAAATCAAATAATTTAAACATTATATTTATTAACACTTACACGCAAATCGTAAACAAAACGTTAATAATTAAAACGCTAAAAATCCGACTTCGAGATGCATGTCACTTATGAGTGCCACGCGGGGGAAAAATGACCTCAAGTTTGAGTTCTCTAGCCCAAAACACCCCCTCCGCATAGTCCAAATCGTAATAAACAAATGAATGAAGCAGAGCGGGCTAAAAAAATCCAAGCGTTTGACAATTCCTCTTTTTGTTGAAAAATCTATTTCGCGAAGTTTTTCTTCTTCAGTTGCTCTGGCAAAATCACAAGGCCATCTGTTATTAATTTTACTTTTGAAAAGTATTACCGAAATCTGGTGCTTCGATAGCACAACAAAAAATCTCGTTTTCTACCAGTTTTTCGCTCACAACTCTCGAACGAAAGCGAAAATTAATAATCGTGTTTGGAGTTCCATTTGGACATCCGTCCGTCTAAGTTGAGAGATTCAAATCTCTGCGTGATCTAAATTTGGCTGGGCATCGCACAATTATGAAATTCGGCGTTGTACCAAACACTAGATTATAGGCCTACTAAAATATTTACACTATTATGGAAAGTTTTATCGTTACAAACAAAATATCTGTTGTGATACGTTCATAGAACTTCCTCTACCCTTAGGCTAGTAGGCTATAGGTTAAACCAGTAGACTATAGAGTAGGCTATTCTTCAAAGAATTTGTTGGGAAAATATTTCAAATAAAAGTTTTAGCTCTCAGTATAGAAACCACTTGTACGAAAACCCATCGGAGCTGTTTTCAAGAAAATCAAGAAAAATGAAATGTTCAAGTAAAGTGGTCTTCTTGTCATATCCCCAAAAGGTAGGCCTGATAACACAAATATAAAAAAGGCCTATCGTTTTATAAGGTTTTTATAACTTGAGGGATGCAGTTCACTGACACACACACACACACACCCGTATTTTTTTTATTCAGAGGATCTCAAAACGTTTAAAACTGGATATGGAATTCCAGGGTCGAACACAATACTTCTGCTATCTATAGCACCTGTGGTACGGGTAAGGAAGTAAAAATACATTCACAATGGCTGGTCACCTAATTTTAACCCGCGACTTCCCTCGATAATGTTTTCACATGCTTCATTTATGAATGAACGTTTCAAAATACAAGTGTTTTATAAATTACATAATGGAGAAAAATAATGATCGCCTATTTTGTCCTCTCGATATTAATTCTTTATAACCCTAAACATGTGCTGCCATCTCCATTTACAATTTCCAGATAGTGCAGCGGACATTTTGAGTCTAAAACTTTATAGGAGCAACGAATCAGAATGACAGATGATAGAAGATCGAGTTCAACGATTATAGTATCTATATCGATTGGGAAATCGAATGAATCCGCTAATCAGCTGTAGTGGTTTTTTTAATATGGCGGTTGTGATGAGTCAATAAGTTCGAGTGTACAAAAACGCTCTGCAATTAGACGTACGGGTTAGTGTCGTGTGGAAACAACATAAAATCAGTTATGTACTTGTGGTTGTAAGTGTTAACTTATTTATTTCCTAAGAATCGTGTTAAATAGACAAGAGATGAGGTAATGTCGTTGGCATGGCAACATCTGTGGTACGTAGCCTACACCATGTATTCTCTAATAACTACAAATCTGTCTTTAATCTTTCGCATCCTATTGTACTGTCCGACGAAACTGTGACATAGGCCTATACAGGTAGAAGTACTGTCAGGGACCAAGGAATCTGATATTAAATTTTCAGCTTTAATACGTTTATGGTTCCCAGTATTCAGAAACGTCTTAATTTATCTATCCTGTGAACAGCATAATTATGTCGAAAATAAATAACTATCCTGAATAGTGGAACACTGTGTTCTATGGTGTTCTACATACTGTTACAAGAATGCTAAAATATTTTGGAAAAAAAAAGCAAAAAACTACATTATAAACTCAAAAAAGGAACAAATAGGCAAGTTAAAACTTCACCAGAACGCTTTATTTATCATAATTCCGATACAATTAGTAGTTGCCTTTAAATACATGCATTCAATCAAAATAGGCATTTTTCTAAACTTCCTATGCCTAGTTACCGCCATTGAAGAAATTTCCTTCTTTTGTTTTTCGTTTTTAGGAGTACTGGAATTGTGTTTTCTTGTATTATGTTCGTAGACCTATTAAACTGGAGGCTCAAAACTTGCTGCACTCTTTATCTGTAAGCACTACTGAGCTCATAAGCAATCCGATATAAGAATAAGTGGAATTTCAACTATAGTAGAGCTCCAATTATCCGAACTCCAACTATGCGGGTCGCCAATATTCCGTATTCAAGTGGTTTTTGCAGCAGTGAGCATTCGGAAACCCTCTTTCAGTGCCGATTATTTTCGAAAAAACAAAACTTTTACCCGACAAAACAGCAAAACAACTGACTCTAACCGATATGTTCAAAATGTGACACTTTAAGTAGAGTACTGTATTATTTAGAATTTTCTTAAGAAAATGCTTTTTCAATGATTTATCCAATTATCCGGATACTAAATTATTTGGATCGGGCCCGGTTCCAATTAAACCGGATAATTGGAGTTTTACTGTAATAATCACAGGTGTCTACAGTCACACTTTTATCGTATTCTTCTTATGACACGTAGCCTATGTGCATTCCTCTTTTATATAAATTAATCAGGTACATGTCGGCTGCGGTGGTCTAGAGGTAGCGGAATCTAACCCGGCCGCAGTCGATGGGTTTTTTCAGGACGTAAAAATCTTGGGCACGGATTCCTCCGGGAGCTGTGGTCATAGATTTACGGCATGTAAAAGAACTCCAACCTTAAATTAGAGCATCTGGACAAAATTTCTCGGCCATTTCATGTCCAAGTAATACCTTAGTTTCCGGAGGGGGGGTTAAGGGGCGATGGGCTTACCACCTGTCCCTCTGCCTTCTTTAGGAACATAAGCCTAACAAAATTCAGATCGGTAAACAGAAACCTCCACTTGGAGGCCCTTCGCCCAAACATGGGGGCACAGGATTCGAGAGAGAATCAGGTACAAAGGCTACTTGATGAAACATACTCATAGCTTCTATTATCTAGAACAATTAATTACTGAACAATATATATAAGATGTATTCTGCAATACATACTGTCGGTGAGAGTTAATAGGTCATTTAGAGTTTAGACTAAACAAATTTTCTCAGCTCTATATGATAAAAACCTGGCCGAGGTTAATGGATGTCCAAGAAGTAAAAATCCTGAGCACAAAGTCGTGGGTCCCGAGGCGTGGATTTGCCAAAGATTAAATAACTCCAAGCTGAAATTAGACCGAAATTAGAAACCTTAGTCTCCTCTTAGATCTGGAGTAATATAATATATATATAATCTGTCAATATGCAAGGTAATATTTAATTAAAACATGAATATTGTTATATATTACAATAGATTTGAATCTGTGTTTTATTAAACCTAATACTAAGGGAATATTAAGCTAATAATCTTCAATTCCTTTTGCCTACGTATCTAAGACCTATGTCTAGAAGTTAAACCACACTCAAACTTTGTAGGTGCAAACAGATAAGATTTACAATTTCTTTGAACTTACATTAGCCAACAATTTTTAAAAAATTGCACTGCCTATACAGACTAAAATATTTATTTCACAATGCAATATTTTTCTTTGTGATCTAGCTTCTAAAGCATGAATAATGAGTGAGCCTGCAAAATTTCATGAAAATTGGACCAATAGTTGAGATATCGTGTTTAACATTGCCAAAAAATAAACTTTTTTCGGGGAAAATAGACTTAAAAATTAGTAAGCTCACATTATCTTATAGGCTATAAATATTTATAACTCCACGAAAAGAGCTAATTTTACTATAAAACTTCAGGCATGTTCAGAAAGAAATTCTCCTTCACATAAACTAATAAAAAATCTAAAAAAATCCCTATAGCGTAACTAAGTTTGTCTTCGGTAATTAAACATGCATTTTACAGTATGTTGCACATTTTGATGTATACATTTTATAGCCTATAATTGCTTGTACTATAATAGTATGTTCATTAGCGTATTTTCTGTATTTTCAGTTTTCATTCAACACATAGACCTAATAATAGTACTAGGCCTACAAGTGTAATGTAAGTGTAGTCTAAGTGTTTATTAGCCTATATTTGTGTTTTTTTTACAAATTCTAATGGAAACATGGACCGTACACGCTTATGCAAGACACAACAAGAGATATAGAACAAATGATGTAAAATACAAAATAACAGAAGTCCATTCCTTACTCTCCTCCAATTTGCCGTTTCCTCAAACCTGAGCTGTCTCGCCTTCATTAAAAACTTCCCAATGCTTTCCTCAACATTTTGTCCGCCAGTAATTCCATACATATTCCTTGCTCTCTGTTTGATTCCATAAAAGATATTGGTAGATATTTTTCCCTCCAATTTTCCAAACTTTCACAATTCGCCAAAATATGAAACCATGATTCCTTCCCCTTATATGATTCCTCCCCTACAAGTGAAGGAATATAAGCATGAGGTGACATAGAAGTAATAGACTCTAACGTACCTATGTGTGGTGAAGAATAGGTTTATTGAAATTATAACACTCATAAAAACACAAAACAATATAATAGCCTACGTCCTTGCTCAGGTTTCGTCATCTGTGTAGATTAGGCTAATTGAATTCACTGTTACAGGTATTCAAAGTGCTGTTCTATATTCCTAATAACATTTATTTTTGTTCCTTTGATTTATTAATAGCTTATTTCAACTTGTAGGTCTAGTTAGCCTATAGGCTGCGCTAAATAGTCTTGACAAGCAACTTCGTAGCTCGTGGATTTATCGATAAGATAAGAGAAGATAAGATAAGAATCTTTATTTGCAATTAGCTTCGTCATTGTTTTATATTTACAATCTACTTAAAATTATTTACAATCATGTTTGTGTATAAGAATAGTCATAGAGGGAATTGTAATGGACAGCATCATACCACCTGCTATAAATTGCTTTACCAAACACAATTCTTTGGATTACCTGTCCATACACAACTTAAAAATAACATACATTAACTGGAACACAAAGATTCAACTACACGGTTATATTTCTAGAACACATTTGCATCAGCGTAATGCAATAGTGAAAGATCTTAAAGGAGAATTTAAGAAGATATGCAAATGCAATTGAGATATTCTGTAGGTAATAATAATAGTCAGAATAATAAATTGGACATATTACAGTTGTTAAACTGTTCAAGGGAATAAAATGCTTTACCCTTAATCCAGTATTCTAGAACAGTTTTGTAGCCTACAATGTCACTAAGTATGAACTCTTAAAGAGATTATTAAATAGTTGAAGGCTTAAATAAAAATGACTGTTATGTGTTTTGGACAGTCTGGAATAGGGAAGATCAATCATGTAACTGTTTCTAGTGTCATATGAATGAACAGATGTCCTATGGGATAATGCTGATAGGTTTTCCTTTACGTAAACTAGGCAATTAAAAATATATACGTAACACACAGTCACTACATTCAGGTTAGCAAAATACTCTCTACATGACTCTGTTGGGTTTAATCCCAAAATGCATCTTAGTGCTCTTTTCTGCCACTTAAATACTAGTGTGGTATTAGTTGCATTTCCCCACAGCAGAATGCCATATATCAAATGGGAATGAAAGAAGGCAAAGTATGAAAATAGCATTGAGTTTTCACTGACATTTTCTCTGAGTCTATTGAGCAAAAAAGTAACTCGAGCCAGCATTTTACATAGAGTTTCAATATGCTTTGTCCAGATCGATGAAATAAAGCTTGTTAATTTTTATTATTAGGCCTCTCTACGACAAAATAAACCTAATAAAATTTGCAATTAAACCACTGTATAAAGATTTTTTCTTGTTACCATTTAAATTGGATTAAGTCTCCTTGCTTCACAGACCTCAGTTTACTTATAACTAGACTTCGGACTTTTAGGTCTCTAAAAATGCTGTTTTAGGTACCTACAATAGGTTATAAAAATTGGAAAATAGGTTCTAAAAATCGTAAAATAGTCTCTTAAAAATCGTTAACTTGCCAATTTTCTGAAATATCTCAATTGCAATGCAGAATATTATATTTGTTGAAGTCACCATTAATCAACAATCATGATTAAACACAGATATAGGCCTAAAATGGTACACAGAATTATATAGACCTATTACTAGGGCCTGTATTACTACCATAACAGTGAAAACCTAATTCATTTCTCCCAGAAGCTACGCACGCTAGCATATTCAACCCCTTCCCTCAGTGATTCAGAGAAGTTTATATATATATATATATATATATATATATATATATATATATATATACTGGATGTGGGAGTCGGGAGAAAAACACTACCGGTACGTTTTCTTGGGAATTCCAAGGAATTTTTCTACTGAAGACGAAATATTTCTTACTATTTTTCCACGTCACAAATGTGTCATGTACCACATTCCGAGCTAAAAATTTAGTACGAACTGAAAATAAATTCATTCTTGTGTCCGACTTTAGCGTTGTGTTGGCACTCTGCTGATGATGCAGGAACACCACCTGCGAAACGGCCGTCCAGAAGTTTACTAAGGTAAAATAAAGTGCGTTAATGAAAATAAATGCTAGAATTTATAAAAAAAAGTAACTTATTTTGAACTGCAGAGGAAAAACAAGCAAAAAGGCAATATTAGGCTCTAACGTAAAAATAGGCTGTTTTAAGTCCTATAAAAGTTTCGGTTTTAGGCATAGTCATTTATGAAACAGACATATACAAGTTTTCGTCCATATATCACTTAAGGATTAAAATAGGTTTTTACCTAAAATCCGAAGTCTACTTATAACCTCAAGTTATGGTGTCAGAAGAACGCCAGTGCGGGTGTAGTACGATAATCCTTAAAATGAAGATGCTGGTGAAGTTATTCTTAAGAGAACCCTAACATAAGAAAGTTCTTGTGTTGGTTTCAATAGCTATTACAACCAGTTGTAAAGTAAAGCAGGTATTTTTACACCGCAGTGTGGGCAGCAGAGCAGTTGCACGTAACACACGCTTAACACCCGCATATAAACCACGTGTTAGAGTACAGTCATGCCAGAAAACTTCACGCTATGGTTCTCTTATTATTGTCGCATTGTCTTGATAACAAGATGTCGGGCCTCGGTGTCTGCCTCTGGATCGGAAGGTCGCGGGTTCAACCCCAACCGAGGATGATAGAAAACATTATAGGTAGGCCTACGAAATGATTCACGTACGGTTTTACGAAAACATTTTTACGAATGGTCATTTTTCCGAAAACCAAAAGCTCCCAAATGAAAACTGCCAAATATCATTTTGAAAAAGACAATGTCTCCGAATAGGACTAGGTCGACATGTTTTTTGGAAATGTTGAAGTCAGTAATCATACGCGTATATAGGCTTACAGAGCAAAACTATAAAGGTTTGACGTTATATCCGATAGTGCTTAGATACTCGAGCTATCTAATTTCAGTTTTAAATTGTTCATAGCGCATATTTTACGTTTCACTCTTCGACATTCTCAGTATATTTTAACATCATTGTCAGTTTTTGTTTTGTAGTTAAACGTAAACTTCATGCAGGGGTTTCAGCCCTCCTCTTCCCGAACGAAGTTCTACTTCAGGCCTCCTCTGCATGTTTAACTTGTAGATATTATTAAAAAATAAGTTTATTGTACGAAGGTAAGTCAATAAGTATTTGCACTCTTTTAAAATTTATTGCAACAACAATACAAAACTTTCATTTACTTCATTTTTCAACATAGTCCCCTTGCTTGTCAATGCACTTGATCCATCGTTGCACAAGCTTCTTGATGCCGTAAAAAAATCGGCTGAGTAGCAAGCAACGTATGCACCGCTTCCTTCAGTGCTTGGTCTGTGGTGCATCTACGGCCTTTTAAGGCATTTTTAAGTGGGCCAAAAAGACTGTAAGCAACATGCTCTAACACCTCAAACCCCAGTTGATGTGGATGTACTTTCCTCGTCCTTCACACTTGTCCGGCGATTTTTGAACTATTCAATCCATTCGTACACTCTTCGTCGTGGTAAAACATTGCCCCTATATTGTGCGGAAAGTCTTCGATGAATTTCGGCTCCTGGTACACCTTCAGACAAAACACGGATCACTGAAGGCTGTTCTTCTTTGGTCCAAACGCTGAGCGGTGCAGCCATGTTTAAAGTGCTACAGCGCAACATTCAATGGAGTCTAACGGTCAAATATTCCACAAGCGGAGATAAATGAACAACATGTCTACGTGCGCGAGCACAAAGCGGTACAGCCAACCTACAAAAGATTAAAAAATGCGGATACTTATTGACTTACCCTTGTAATGCACTCATCACTCTTATCATGATACTATCACAACTCATGAGTTGCTGACGAAACGCATTCTACCGCAGCTACGCCATACCCATATTTATTCGGTCTGGATTCCCAATTTTTTCTTATTGTTTTGTAATTCGACCTTTCTTGGGCTCGAATTGATATGACATGATTTCAGACATAACTCGAGAAACTAATAAGTTTTATAATAATGTTAAGGCACAATACGACACCAACAATGGGCTAGCAAACACAGACTGGTGTGTCGCTATGCACGACATTCCAATGCTTAGCTGGGCTGATACCGAATTAATTCCGAAACGGACGTGTTGATTCCCATTAGCTGTCATCTTATTTTTCCATAGCGTACGTGTTGATTCCCGTCAGCTAAAATTTTCCTCCCTGTGTGTGTGTGGAAAACATTTTTCGCCAGTGCTTCATGTAATTCTGGTAAGTTATTGGACAACTTCGGAAGTTTGCGTAATCGAGTGGCATTAATATTTTTCCTTATTCTAACCAAATCATGAGTTGTGAGAGTGACGATATCACCATTAGCTAACTCGAGCCGTGTAAGTTTGAAGGGGCGCTCACACAAATTTTCTTTAGCCTTTCTCTTCAAAATATTACTGACTCTCTGCCGGTTTAATATACCAGAGTCATCCTTTTCATGATTATGGTCTAATTGCGAACCGACAATACAATTTAAAGAATTTAATTTCACAAAACACTTACATGTTCTCTTCGTACACTTGTATCTATCAACGCCATCGACGAGACACTTATGGAAACATAATTTTATAATCGTCTATCACAGTTTCTTCCCTTTTCACTTGTCATTATATCAAACTTCATTTCACACACAGTGCACTGACTACTTACAAGCCTGACTGGCCTGTCTGCGCGGTGGTGGAATGGAATAACGAAGCGCCGCCAGCCGAAAGTTAGCGGAATCAAAATGGATGTTATTGTTCGGCGAATTTATCGAAAGTGGGAATCAGCTCGTTCACTATTCGACTACAGGGGGACGCAAAACGGCTGTAGCGCTTAGCTGTAGTGGCGCGGGTTGTTTGACGTCAGATCGAATTATTGCTTAAACTTTCAATTGAATTGCGGGCGTACGTATAACGTAGAAAACTCGGGGTTTCGCAGAAATTAATCTCTATGTCTTCTATTTAAATCCATTTCGACTGAAATTTCATTTTTTAAGTTAACAGGGCCTTTAACTTCCCCATCCCTTCACTAGTTCGTAAATATTCCATTGTGATATCGTGAAATAGGAACATTCCCCAATCTCGATATCATGTTGAGTAAACTGACGTAACATAATGTAGCCTATATCTGGTATTCATAACTTCAGGTTTAAATAATATTGTATTAACAAAATTAAACAAACCGACCTAATTTCTACAACAAAATAATTGTTCCCTAACCTCGAGTATTGTTAATAATAGAGAAGTTCTAGAATGTAAAAAAAAAAAAAAAAATCGGAGTGCAGTTGGGTTCTGCAATGTCCACCCTCTCATCCATCAATGTTAGACTCGCCTCCTGTCTCCCTGTCAATGTAGATTATTGTGTCTACCGGGGACTGGAAATTACCCATATGCATTTTCATGATTTGCTCCCTTATTTTCACAACAGTTGCATGAGGGAAGTTTATGCCTTCGGGGCAGACTGATGCATCACTACTTTCCGAGATAGAAATAAACTCATCTGGCGTTCGTATTGATTTAGAAATAATTGTATTTTCTAACGTTTGAATCTCAGATTCCCTAAGAATTATTAGATCTAACACCTGCATTCTCATTCGGTGAGAATTAGCTAAGTAAAGTCCGTGGCGTTAAATTCCATGGAGGAGAGGGCTACTGTGGCATCTATCTCGCAACATCATTGGCAGATGGTCGGATTAGAGGAATTTGGTCAACGTGCCCTTATTGTCGGTTTGCTTGTCAGGCGCCATGACTTCTTTATCAACTAACTGTTCAGTTGCCATCATGAGACTGTTCTGGATCATACTACCTGAGAAAAAATTGTGAGGGTGCGCGGAAACGGCACATTTTGATCCGGAAATTGCACACAGTTTTTGAGGGTCCCACTCTGGATACTGCACATTCAACTGTACTAATAGTACTATTCGGAAACTGCATACATATAAACAAAAACTTACTGATACCATCTGAAGTGGGAAACGTATTTCACAAACTGCGTACGGGATATTTGCGAAGAGATAGCCTATATAGCCTAATTCAAATTCTCCGTTCAGTGTATCTTTTGCATTTGACTGACTTCACTTATAACTTCTCTTACTTCTTACATTACTTTGCAGTTTAATATTTTTCAGTTTGAATATCCAAAAGTTGACTGTCGAATTTCTACAAAGAAGGATGACTGTCATTAAAGTGACAAGTGAAAATGATTTACAGGTTGCGAACTAACAGCGCTCCCTCTCGAACGAAATGAAAATTGGTTGGTAAATATGTGAATTTTCCATATGATCACAATGGAGGCATAAAATAGCGTGCATTTTCCGTATGACCAGACAGCAGGTAGAACATTTTGATGCCCAGTTTCCGACGCCCGTTTGGTGATTAGTAGTGAAGTCGTGATAGTAGTCTAGTATTATGGTGATATTAATAATAACCCGTGATAGAACTGGGCAATTCGACTGTAAGCCTAGATTATCTCAACCTCAAACTCAATTAACGAACTGTAGTAATAGCCTAATAGGAGTAGTAATAGTAGTACCAATAATAATAATAATAATAATAATAATAATAATAATAATAATAATAATAATAATATAAGGTAAACTGATGTAACAAAGTGCCCGAATGCTTGCAATAGTGATAATTGCAATAAATATGCAGAAAATAAGTTATTTTTCTAATCGATTCCCGAGTTAAGCTCCAGATTGTTTCATTAAGCAGGGCTTACAGAAGAACAAAAGTCTAAAGTTTGATAAACGTATGTGAAGGAATGTGTGGGTAGTATTACTTGTCAGAGCCCAGTGTATTGTAACTTCCAAAACCGTATATGAACACTGTAAAACAATATGTTCTCATGAGAACTGATTTGCATTTGGTAATTCTAATATTTTACCATAAAATAGGCGCTAGATTGGACATTACTTCGGTACCAGTTAATCATTTATTTTTATTTTTTTTATTTACTCTTTTATAAATTATTACAGAAAGAGTTACATAAGTTACCCCAAAGGAGCAAAGCTCCAAAATCAACAGGCTTCGTCCTATGGACGTTATAAATGCGTAAGCCTACACCAAGTTTCATGAAAATCCGATAAAGCGTATTCGTGTTACCGCGCGTTTAGACACACGGACACACAGACAGATGGACAGACATCTTTCCCTCCACCATGCAATCTCAGACAGTACCATTCTGGCATTTAATAATAATAATATTAACAATAATAATAGTAGTAGTTATCATTTTTGTAGTAGTCCGTAGTAAGAACACAACTCAGTAACTCAGGAAAAATGAGTTTTGAATTACACATATAAAATTGAAGTGATGTACGAGGGCGAATCAAAAAGTAAGTTACACTTCCAAGTTATGTCCATTTATGAAACCACCTACACAGAGGCAACACGGCTATGACAACATACAATGTACGTTCACTTTTCCACATAATCCCCAAGAGTCTGTAAACATTTCTCGGAACAGTCAACCAACTTTTCGATTCCGGAGGCGTAGAAATCACCTCCAGTACCATGTAACCACCTGGAGACAGCTGCTTTCACCTCATCATCGTTTCGGAATCGTCGTCCACCAAGATCCTTTTTCAGTTTACCGAACACATGATAATCGCATGGCGCAACAACTCACACGGCCCGCCGAACGTCCGAACAGCTGCAGCGATTCAAGTGGGAGGTATGGCAACATCCTCCATACAGTCCAGACTTAGCGCCAAAAAAGCTTCATCTTCATTAGCTTGGCGGTCCTTCGTTAGCGTTGGCAGGTGGATACACGATTGTGCTTGTGCTGTTCAGTGAGCTGTTTTGGACCTACCTTGCACAGACTATATGAAATGCAAGCCTGTTATGAATAATGTCATATGCAGAACCATGGCTAAGTTGCATAGGGTTTGCCACTTCATTGACAATCAGTCACTCTTCGGTTTGTCTGAATCATGATACGCACTTGGTGAATGTTGGAATCATTAGTGGATGTGGAAGGGCGTCCTGTTCTTTCCTCGTCCTTCACACTTGACCAACCATTTTTGAACTTTTCAATCCAATCGTAGGCTACACGCTTCCCCGTAGTAAAACATTGCCGCCGTATTGTTGCGGAAAGTTTTCGATGGATTTCGGCTCCTGGTACACCTTCAGACGACTAAAAGGGACCACTGCACGCTGTTCTTCTTTGGTGCAAACGCTGAGTGGTGCAGCCATGTTTAATGTGCAACAGCGCAACACTCACTGGAGTTACAGAGGTCAAACATTTCACAAGCGGAGACAAACGGACAACATGTCGATGTGCGCGAGCACAAAGCGGTGCAGCCAACCTACAAAAGATTTTTAAAAAGTTCGGATACTATTTGACTTACCTTTGTACATGAAATATTATTCCTTTCTCTTTTTTTATTAAGGAATATTCCACAATACAATTGTTTTCCTTCATCCCACAACAATCATTTGCCTCCATAAGTCGCTGTCCATAGCACCTTCTTCACTTAATCCTTTTCTCGCCATACTCCTTTTCACCCCATCCGTCCAGCACTCTTTGGGGTTCCCTCTTCTTCTTTTTCCTTCTACTTTCCAATCCAAAATGTTCTTGGGTATTCTATCCTCTGTCATTCTGAGTAGATGTCCATACCATTCAAGCGTCTTTCTTCTACAATTTCCAAAATATTCTATTCAACTTCCCTTATTCTATTATTCCGAATTTTTTCTTTCCTGGATTTTCTTGCTGAACGCCTCCAAAAATCCATTTCTAATACCATTAATTTGTTTGCTTGTTGTCTACTTATGGTCCAAATTTCAGCGCCATATAATGCACTTTGGAATAATGCCTGATATATTATTTTTTTAGTTCTATGTAAAATATATTATTTACTCCATAAGATTGAATTCCTTTCTTTATATTGTAATAATCAGAGATACATTGAACACTGGTAGGTATATTATGATAACGAGGATGTAATCCAGTTTTGAAAGGAGAGTTACAAGTAATTGGTTGGTTTATGGTTATTTAACGACGGGGATGTACTGCAACTTAGGCCTGTGACTTTAACCGGAATTCTGTCCCGTAGGAGTTCTTTTACATGCCAGTAAATCTACTAGTATGGACCTGTCATATTTATGAACACATAAATGCCATCGACTGGGCCGGGATCGAACCCACAACCTTGGGCACAGAAAGCCAACGCGATACTAACTGCGCCACCCAGCTCGATGTTACGAGTAATGAACAATAGGAATATGCCATATGTAGCTTAAGACAAATCGTCTACTGGATGAATCCTTGGAAGTACTTCGGAAAAAGAAACAGAAAGGCAGGGCCGACTCGTCCATAGACTATAGGCGAACTAGGCAGCCGCCTAAGGAGGAAAATTTTTAAAAACATTTAGTGGCGGCAACATTTAGAATCAGAGACACGAGAAGTACTGAACAATATTTGCAGTCTCAACCTTGACTGGGTTTCCTAATTTATGTGGTATGGTATGGTAAGGTGGATCTTTATTCTTATATACATACTAAATATATTTTCCGTAGGAAAAAAATCCAGTGCACGGTCCTATACGGTCGTCCGTGCTTTTACTATATACAAGACAAAGAAAGAGAAATATAACTCTAATATGCATACAATATTATACGATATAATATAATAATGCTATATGAAGATGAAGAAAGAAAAATGTAACAATAGAAGAGAAATAATAACAATATAATATAATACAATACAAAACAATACATAGACAGTGTCTCTGCGGGTTCTCTTGACACTACCGATCTCTGTGGTGAACGTAGAAAGAAGTTTTTCGAAACCAAAACTAATTAAAACATACTTTCATAGCTCAATGAGCCAGGAAAGATTTACAGGTCTTGCGACAATTTCCATCGTAAATGAGTTAGCCATTCAAATATAAACGATCTTATCAAAGAGTCTGCCAAAATTAAAGCAAGAAAAGTACCTTTAGGATTTAAACTTATTTTAACTCCTGCCTCCTGGGGAAAACTTACCTATGTGTGGTTTCTTGTTTGTTGTCAATATAAAAAGCTATAACGTTTTCAATTAAATTTATTTTTTATTTAATCTCCATACTATCTAGATATTTTATAACGTCTTCATAAATTAATACAAGTTTTTCACAAATTAGGCAAAATCAAATCAATTTTATTTAACCACTTACCAATACCAGGCTAGAGACCGTGAAATTCCGCGTTTAAACAAATGGTAAAAAATGAAATTATTGAGGTGGCAATTTATGGAGGCGCCGTTTCTATTTCTCGCATAGGGCACTACAATACCTAGAGTCGACCCTGCAGAAAAGTCACACCTTCGTACGCAATTAAAACAAATTCGGCACGAATACCCTGAGCCAGACAATGAATATAGACACTTTCGAGCTGCCTTTCGTATTTTTTTTAAATTGAAATTTTAACCCTGAATCCACAACTTTACTGAGGCTCTTTTTTGTTTGTTTCTTTCTTTCTTTCTTTCTTTCTTTCTTTCTTTCTTTCTTTCTTTCTTTCTTTCTTTCTTTCTTTCTTTCTTTCTTTCTTTCTTTCTTTCTTTCTTTCTTTCTTTCTTTCTTTCTTTCTTTCTTTCTTTCTTTCTTTCTTTCTTTCTTTCTTTCTTTCTTTCTTTCTTTATCTTAGTTTTACCTCTCCCTTTTTAGAATTTAAACGACCCATGCCGCCCGGGCCTTACAGGACCGCGATCTATCGGGAGATACATACATACTTTTTTGACCAGACAAGAACATGGAGGGCCTCCCCGGATGAGGGATCAGCCTTATGCCGGGGCCAGCTCTGAGACAACACGAACACATAGGACGAGACACACCATTCACACACTCACTCACTCACTCCAAACAAGGCGAGGATGGGATGAAGATGATAATGACGGCCAGATGATGTCTGGGGACCACGAGGCACTAAAGTTACCTGACATTTGACTCAAAGGTGAGGAAAAACACCAGAAAAAACCCCACCTAGGTAACTTGTCCCGACGCCACATACACGGAGGCTCAAAAAAAGTAAAAAATATATAAAATATATAAGTCAACTCGGTCTTCTTTTTTCAGTACTGTGCAAACTCACGCATACAATAATGAAACACAAGTTGCTTGCCCAAACGAAACTCGGTTACTGCAGTAAACTGTGGACAGCTAGGGAGGTGTGACGTCATTCGCTGGAAGCCGCATCAGTTATTCTTCGAATTTGCGAGAGTGAATCATCTTTGAAACATGGGGTTTTCACTGTTGTATTTTGCTAAACAAAATCATTTTTCTGAGACTCACTTAATTTTAAGTTAACAGGGTCTTTAAGATCATGCAATTCACTCCTTCCACAAGACTTCGGATAGAACAGATATGTTTACCTTCTGTGATGGCTGATGTTTAATAGCTGAGGGAAATGGGAGCAGAGAAGAAAGTGTGATTTCTTTGCTCACTTCCAATGTATCGGTATAGGAGACTCGAATCCCTGCGGGAAGTGTTGAAACCTGTGACGTTAAAAGAGTATTTTGCAGCTTGTCGCGCAAAGTTCAGTTTGTGTTCAGTGTGGTATTATAGTATCATTCGATTGTGTAGTAGTGAAAATAAATGCTAAATTGTTTTGTGGCGGATTGTAGGTCGGGATACAACAAAAGCAATGAGGTACGACACTTTTTTCGACTACAAAAACTAAAGAAGCGTTTAATAAATGATCTTTATCAATTACTCGGAAAGATAAGAAACTCAGTGCGCGATCAAATGTCCGTGATTTCCAATTTACTGATCATTACGTTAAGAATACAGTAGTTGCATTCTTTATTAAAGGGGAAAATTTCGAATTTGTATAGGAATAATAATAAGCGGCAACGATTATGTCGTGCGGTGGATGTTTTTAAGTGCGCTTATTGTATTGTGCAAATAACATGGCGAATTCTGTAGATGATATGTAAAAAAAAAACCTTTTCAAGTAAATCTTTGGAGGAGAAAGTGAGAAAGTGAGAGTTAAAGAGTTAGGTACACCTACTAAAATTTTAATAAGTCAAAAGCTATAATTGGCAGTAAAAAAAAAGTGAGTATAGAAGGAAATTTAATTTGGAAATGTATGAAAACAGATGGATCTGTGTACGATGTTCGGAGTGTTTAACACAAACTTTCTTAAGATAATATCTTGCCGGTGGGAAATTGTGCAGAGCTGTACTCCTATTAGGAAAGTTATTACAGGCTAAGCAAGAAAAAAGTAATTATCATGTTTTTTAAGGAGACAATGAAGTAAGCCTACCGGTGCTAAGTTGTGTTATACTTAGGATGTCAACATTGTAGAATACTTTCAATTTTAATAGAATATACAAATAATACCTATAGTTTCTTCATCATATAAATACGCTTAAAATATATGTAGGTCCATGAAATAGTATCTGCAACACACCCTCGTTTCAAGCCAGGAGCCGCGACTGTCTAGAAGCAAACATTGCGATTGTTAACCCCTAAAATGACAATGAATCGTATAGGATACAGTCGTTTTGTGCGGGTTTTATTAAATTGATAGAAAATAAAATCAGGTAAACTGATATAACAAAGTGCCAGTATGTTTTTGTAGAATCAATTATAATTGCAATTATAATATGCAGAAAATAAGTTTTTCTAATCACATTAAAATCTACCAGCGTCAACAGAACTACAGATTTGTGATACCTTGACAAACGCGCACTAAAAAAAAAAAAAATAAATAAATAAAATAAAAAATCTATGTCAAATCGGCCTGCTCCGGGATTTAATGCGGGGACCTCCAGAATACGAGTCCAAGACGTTACCATTTGGACAACTGAGTCAGTTTCACGGTGTCGTTTGATAAGCATAAGTGAAGGAATCGTGTTAACTGTCAAATTATATCGGTAGACAAAAATTAAAAGACATGTAATCTTTAATTAGTCGTTACTCTGGTACCGGTCAACCGATTAGGTCCAAAATTAATAGGCTTCTTGCCATGGACGTTTTCAATGCGTATACCAAGTTTCATAAAAATCCGATAAAGTATATTTGAGTTATGGGGCCTTTTGTTATATAATACCATAAAAATGCACTAAATTGGGCATTATTCCGGTACCGGCCAAACCGATTTGGTCCATTATCAACAGAGGACTTCCCATGGACATTATAAATGTGTATACCAAGTTTCATGAAAATCCGATAAAGCGTATTTGAGTTATGGCTCGTACAGACACACGGATAGACAGACAGACGGACGGACGGACAGACGGACAGACATTTTTCGTCCCCCACACACAATCTCATAAAGTACCATACTATCACTTAATAAATTGGAAGAAAATTTAAATTTCATATACATTTTCAGAATTTATTTTAGCAAGGATTAAACTATGGGTCTAACTAATCGTTACATTAACAAATTTCTTTGAAGTTCAGCATCGGGTTTATATCTATACTAGCTTAAAAGGCCCGGCGTCGCCCGGGTTTTGTATTTTGTAATTCGTAATTAACTTATGAAGGACTTTCGATATTAAAATTCTAGGTCCTTTTATAGGTATTTAGAATTAGAAATGAGGAAGAATGACTTAGGCCTATCACACTCAAACTATTTGCTCAGAAAACGCTTGATACAGCTTTTTACGGCTAATAGAGGAAGTCGAATTTAGAATCCCATCGCTTGAACACAGCAAGCCTGGTAGGGGTTCAAATAAGAAGAAACAGTAATTCCGGTGACATAAAATTGTATTGTTTTTGCGGAATATTTTATTTCTCACTCTAATGTTACCATAAAACCGTTTTGGGATGAAATTAAACAGACATGCAATATTACTTCCATACATCCCTCCCCAAAAACAAGCGATAAAATAATATACATATAACCATACCTCGTACTGTTTTTCTATGTCCAGGGTAGAGAAAGTTGTGTGACTGCATTATTTTCGTGGATTTCATAATTTAATATTCATTTATAACATGAATGATATTGATAGCTTTTCTAAAAGTCCCACTTCAATTATTTCCAAACCCATCTGAGAAACAACTGGAAACAATATGTTGACATGCCAACTTTGATTTGGATTTCATAATTCTGTGTAAAAAGGGATTAAGTATACTAAAAAACATTTGATTTTTGGCATTTAAAATCAAAATTTTGCAAAATCCTTTCTTAATGAGCACCTACATTATGAGACGAAGGTACTGTCAAAATTCCAAGTCTCTACCTGTTATAGTTTAGGCTGTAAGTTGATTCTCATTCAGTCAGGACAAAGCCTCTTATATATATAGAGATTATTAAAAGGAAGTGTCTGTCTGTCTGTCCGCGATGCCCAACGAAATCTACTGAACGCAGAGATCTGAAATTTTAAACATAGGTGGACTGAAGAGTCGGAAAATGCACCTCGAAGCCAGAATTTTAATTTTATCTTTCGTTCGTGAGTTATGAGTAAAAAACGGGCAAAACACGTGCATTTTTTTTGCGTTTTCGAAGCATCAGTTTTCAGTTATACATTTCAATGTCAAATCAATTACAGTTGGCTTTGCAGCCATTTCATAAAATATGGAAATTTTTCCCTCAAAGAGAGAAGTTATAAAATTATTGTAATTGGGTCGTCAAAAATAAGTTTAAAACCTCAAATTATCTGAATTTTAAGGACTTGAAGTGGTTTCATGTGTAGAGTCTGTCGATTTAGTTACTTTTTTTCTTTGTCAAAAAAATCTGCATAGTTAAAGCACGAACGGCCGTCTAGGCCCGTGCGTTGGATTTATTCTATAGATAATGTATTTAATATGTATGTAAGAATAAAGATGCACCTTACCATACCATACTTATTTATAGCGTTGAGTTACTTTTTTTGCCATTTTTAAGCATGATTTTAACACTCTTTAATACCAAGTAGTCAAGAGTAATCAGTTATGTCCATTTTCATTTGAGAAAATATACATCTTAAGGTACAATTTGGTATAAGATTAACTTCAAAAAACATGTGTGGTTAATTACTATGTAAAATAACACACAAGAGAATTTTTGTCCCACCCGTAACAGTGATAGTTTTGTTAAATTACTATTGATGAGTTAAATAAATGTTCTGACAACCTGGAAACAGTTTATAATTTGTATTGAATCCTTCATACCTTCATTAATAACAACATTAAGACCCTAACAGTAATAGCAGAACAGAAAATGAGCTTTTGTTTTGCATAATTAAAATCAGTGTCCAATTTATGTCCCACCCGCAACAGATTTGAAAAACAAATTTAAAATATTTAAAATAAATTTTTAATAATGCTTTGCATGTAGAACGAAGGAGAAACCATAGTAGATTTTACAGAATGTGCAGAACAAGTTCTAATTCATTATTTATGACATGTAATAAACAAAAATAGTTGTTATAATTTGCTAGAATGTCCCACCCGAAATTATGAAATGGCTGTTTGGCTATTTTTGTCATACGTTGGAAATAAAACTTTCGCGATCGCTTGAATGTTGTAAGCCCTAAATATGGCCAAACATTGTTTTATTTGGACGAAAGTCATTATACAGGGGATTTCTGGGCCAAGGAACTGGAATCTAAGGTAGCTTTTACCAGGCGACGCTATCTAATCGTGGTATGTGGTCCACGTGATTTATGTGTTAATAAATATAATGATTTAACAATTATGCTCTTAATTTTTAATTTTTTAAATAATTATCGCGGGCCATCGCTTGATTTTGTAAGTCCATCCTGGACGATTCATTTGTTTAGAATGTCAAGTCCCGCAGACATATGAAATTTTCAACCTACACGGAAGAGGGATAATCAATATAGGCCTAAATATGGTCAAACATTGTTCGATTTGGACGAAACTCACTATACAGGGGTTTTCTGGGCCAAGGAACTCTAATCTGAGGTCGCTTTTACCAGGCGACGCTTTCTAGTCGTGGTGTGTAGTCCATGTGATTTAGATTTAATAAATATAATGATTTA
This sequence comes from Ectobius pallidus, assembly GCA_964059195.1. NCBI lineage: Eukaryota > Metazoa > Arthropoda > Insecta > Blattodea > Ectobiidae > Ectobius > Ectobius pallidus. Next base: position 181,153,738 of record CAXKWD010000003.1, on the reverse strand, counting down.
ACTATTATGCTCTTAATTTTTAATTTTTTAAATAATTATCGCGGGGGAAACCGCGGGCACACACTAGTACGTAATATGTAAGAAACTGAGTCTCGCCAAATAAAGGGTAAGAATGTAAGGCTGTTATAGCGGTGTTCCTCTAGCTAGAGGTAAAAAGTGCTGCTGGGAGTATCAATCCTTAATAAATTCGTGGTCTCAGCAGCATAGCGCTCAGAGATCAGTAATCATTTTGACAGAAATTATGCTGATGATAATGAAGAGTGTCATCGAATGGAATGAATGGCTAACTATAGGCCTACAGGCACCCAGTTTCTGTGAAATATCCATCATCTGTCTAAGGAACTGGCAAATGAGAATTAGGGAAGATCGACGAGAGCACCCAGGAATTCGATGGGAGTTGGATTATAACTAATTTAGTAATTTATATTTTCCAGCCTAGTGCATGAAAAAGCAAACCGGTACTGACATTTTTCTCCTTTAATTATATTTATCATTTTCTACATTCTCTATATTTTCTACTTTTAGTAAAATCAATTCATAACTTTAGGTGATACTTACTTGATAATTTTTTCTCAGTATAGGCTTTTATGATTTTTCCTAGGTAAATAATTTAGACAGTCTTGATAATATTTTAAACCTGAATTAAATATAGTTTACCTTATTTTTAGGCAATTTTTATTCGTGAAATAAATGTATCCTCTTCCCGAGTAAATGATAAAAGCAAGCTATTCTTGATAATTGTTTTCTGTCAAATATATAGGCTACTATTAAATGATACATTCTTGATATTTTTTTCTTCCAGGAAAAAATGTTTTCTTTCGATAGTTCAATAAATGATACTTTCTTCATAATTATTATTTTGGGCTTTCAATTAACCTCTCCTGTATGAATAAAATGTTTATATGAATAATAAGTTACATTTTGAAAATAATTTATAGTAATATGACGTAATTTTCTTCAGAATTTTACTACACAAATGCAAGGCAAGGTTGAATATCAGTATTTTATAACAAACTAGCTTAAAAAGGCCCGGCGTCGCCCGGGTTTTTTTCTTTGTAATTGGAAATTAACTTATGAAGGACTTTCGATTTTTAAATTCCAGGTCCTTACATAGGTATTTATAATTTGAAATAGGAAGAACGACTTATCACACTCAAACTATTCCCTCAGAAAACGCTTGATATAGCTTTTTAAGGCTCATAGAGGAAGTAGAATTTTCCATCCCATCGCTTGTACAGTACACAGCAAGCCTGGTAGGGGTTCAAATATGAAGAAACAGAAATTCTGGTAACATAAAATTGTATTGTCTTTGCGGAATATTTATTTCTCACTCTCATGTTACAATAAAACCGTTTTGGGGATGAAATTAAACAGAAATGCAATATCACTTTCATACTTCTCTCCCCAAATACCTGATATAATAATATACGTATTACCGTACCTCGTTTTGTTTTCTCTATGTCCAGGGTAGAGAAAGTTATGTGACTGCATTATTTTCGTGGATTTCATTGTTTAATATTCATTTATAACATGAATTATATTGACAGCTTCTGTAATTTCTCGAAGTCCCATCTGAGACCAATGGTAACAATATGTTGTCATGTAAACTGTGATTTGGGATTAAGTATTCTCAAAAACACTTGATTTTTTGCATTTAAAATAAAAATTTTGCAAAATCCTTTCTTATTGAGCACTTACATTATGAAATGAAGGTAGGCCTACTGTCAAAATTCCAAGTCTCTACCTATTATAGCCTAGTTGAGGCTCTACGTTGATTCTCTGTCATTAAGTCAGTCAGTCAGGACAAAGCCTTATATATATATATATATATATATATATATATATATATATATATATATAGAGAGAGAGAGAGAGATTAAAGTCATGGAGGCCTATAACGTTGTAAGTATACTATAGATGGAGAGGTATTTCATAAAATTTATTTTCCGAACAGAAAAAAATCATGTAGGCTTTGTGGACAGGTAAATTGCATCTGTGTCAATACATAATACGAATGGAAACTCAAAGTACGGTATATATAACTTACGACAAGTGTATTTAAAAATATGTACTGTAATATTTTTTGTTAGCATAAGGAGACTACGGACAATGTTGCCTATGATAATTAGTTAGTAGTAAGTTGTTAAACATTATTTTCAAAACAGTAAAGTAATTAAGGATTTGTTGACAAGTCATTCGCACTCTTTCGAGGATAACCACAATGATTCATTCGGTGTAGAATACGTTAAGAATATTAATTGTATTTACTTTTTTTTTTTAAAGAGGAAATCATATTTTGCTATTTAATGTATGTTTGCAAAATCGATATTGCAGTAGATAATAACTTATGAAGTACATGTTATATTGATGTTTAGCCACACACGTTAATGTATTTTTTCCTAATACAGTATTGGTCTACTATTTATGCCCAGTCGTTTCTAATTTTATTGTCAGCCGATTGAGGAATTTGTTGAATTAAATGTGTGGTACAGACTAATTGCTGTTGGTATATATCATAATTAATTATTTGATAGGCCTATATATACTTTGTATTGATTATTTGCTGTTTCTACTGAAAATATTTATATCCTTTTTCTAGCTATCTTATAGGTTACTTAATCAATGGCAATAGACAATTCCTAAGTAAGCTAGAGGAATAGTACCTATTTTATGGAACCCGAAGGTTCAATACCGCGCTTATCTGAGCCCGCCATTCAACCCTATTCTGTGCTAACTCCATCCCACCATCCCTCGCAAATCCTACTTCTCTTAAATCTATCCTAATATTGTCCTCCCACCTACGTCTACGTCTTCCTAGTGATCTTTCTTTTCCCTTCGGTTATGGAGCTCGTCGTTATGCAGTTCCTGTACTATTTAAACTGTTGCTTAATGTTTTCATTGTGAGCCACATTCTATTATTCGTATTGACTATCCTTTTATAAGGACTACCGACTACAATTCGTTAAGCAAACAGGAAAAGTGAGAAAAATTGTTTTCAACATTTTCCAACTCTACCCTGTTTTCAAACTTCTCTTGCAGGAGAAAAAAATAATTCGATTTTACGTCTGTGTGGTGTACCGGGTTTCTACTCTTTAACAAATCAAAACGAAACCCAGAAACAGGGCTAACAGCAAAGGCTGATCTTCGGAATCGAGTGACTAAGCTTGAATCAGACCTTCAATGGTTGATCTCTGGGGGGGGGGGGGGGGGGGGGAGAAAAGAAAAGAAGAAAAAAAAGAAAAGAAAGGGAGAAAAACACCATCTATCCCATTGATCAGCAACTGTAATAAGTGAATTTTATGAAAGTTTCCAGATCCAGACTGTTGTAATTATTATCCGAGTTTCAGATTGTTTTATAATTGTTATGCATTTAGGAAGAATGTATGAAGCTACATTAAATGCAAAGAGGTTTAAAAGGCGTACATATTAGGCCTATAATACACGAATAGGATTAAACACGGCAACATTCAAAATTCTGCAGTTTCATTACTAAATTTAATACATATTTTCTGTGGCTGGGGGATCCTTAGACATGACGCGATATACTGAGTGGGCCCCAGACACAAGTTTGGGAAACCTTGGTCTAAGAGACTCGCCTCCGGTGTTAATCTAGCACAGAAATTTTATGAAACTTGTAAAGAAACAAAATGAAATTGTCGGTTCTAGAACTCAACTCTTTATTTATTCTATTCTACTTTATTATTCTTATATTATTAATCATAATTAAGTAAACTTTCGTTTTTGTTTCACAGTAATAATAGCCAAAATAAGTGAAGAGTCTAGCAGATTCACCTTAGATGTTTATAGATGAAAAATAGCCGAAATATTCTAGAGTTAATCAAGTGAAAATGAAATTTATGAATTTCATATTGCTTCATATAAGTGTAGATAACATAATATAATCGAAGAAATCCAACTCATTCCCTCAATATATCTTAGTAGAATGAAAAAAGTGTTTCAATTATATCAAAGCACATAATATTTGGTTCTAATGTGAAGGAAACCACTATGACCATAACATCCACTCTGATTAATAATAACCAATGAATGGGATTATTTTACAACTGATTAGATTAAAATATTTACAATATTAGAGCACTTTGTTAAACAAATTTGCCTTTTTGTCGCTGCTACTACTTACTACCTAACCTAACAGGTACATGTGTCACGTTAAGATCTACACTTGTCGTGATAATTATCAAATAGCAGTTTTTTACAATTATGTTTATACGATATTCTTTTAAGCATATTTGAAACTAAAATTTAAAATGTACATTTGAGATGAAAGTTTCGTGGAAAAAAATATAAAAATCTCTGAGCTAAAAAGTGATTTGATTGCTTTATTATATTCACTTTAAATAGAGTCAGAAGTCCAACTTTACATAAATAGTCTATGCTACATAAAATAATCTATAGGCCTATACTTTTTAGGTCGTCAGTGATATGAAATACAAAAAGTACATAAAACGGTGTTTCGAAAAATAAGTTAACAAGATAAAATCTTCTTAGGTAGCGTTTTGAGTGAAGTTCCTGTAGTAGCTTGTTTACTGCTCGTATTCAATCTCTTTAAATCAATGTGTTCTATTTTACTTTAGATGGGAATACAACTGCTCAGTTTTATGTTTATTTTGAACACTGATTTTAAATATATTAAGGTAGGTAGTATCAATATTTATATTATACCCACACACAAGTTACTATTTATTGTCTAGCTAATTTCCTCTTTTGTTAAATATAATTTTCCTTTGGGCAAAACGAGCTACGCTTCACAAGAAATTGAATGAGCCTCGTAGGCTTTTATTCATTCAACTATAAATAAGACAATTTTCAACCTTTTTATCTACACAAGTTTGAAATACATTCCTACTAATTTGATTAGTCAGGACGAGATCAGAAGTAGGCTACATAACATAGCACAAGGAGTAACTATGTATTGAATGTTCCACAATTCAGACTGCAGATAACAAAATAAACGTTTAAATAATAGTACCCATATTTATAATAAGCTTCCTTTGTCTGCCTGAACTGTTAGACCCACCATTAGCAGATTTACAAGGAAATTGTTTAACTGGTTTTAATTAGTAATCTGTTATGTTCCTTAAATGAAATCTCAAGTGAATTTAGGCATGACCTTTTAATTATTCTTACTTTTATGAAGACCTATTCAAGTATACTTCATTATGGACAATACATTATCATTATTTCTGTTTATTATTATTATTATTATTATTATTATTATTTGCTGGTAATTCAGCGATATATCTCTGGGCTATGAACGCCATTTTTATATTCTAAATAAGAATGGCCTCGAATAGGAAATGGTACCTCAACATAAAGCCTTCGGGCCGAATGCTCCACATAGGCCGAATGCAAAAGCTGGAAAACACAAGAGTTGTATTTTGACCGGCACAAGCATCTCAAGAGTCTTCATTTTTTATTAAAAATGTTGAAAATAAAAGATGAAGGAAGAGGCAATCTCATCAGCACTTCTCTTCATCCTATCCCTGTAATGGTTAAAAAAAAATCCACCTGGGCAAAGTGTGGAAAGAAAGAAGATCATAGTCGTCTATAATAAACATCATAAGTAGTAAGGTTAGGAAGAAAAAGGATTTTCTAAAAAATCCATTCGCTACTTGGACTGTCTTCATCTCTTTCTCCATTTTATCTTTTTAATAATCTAATCGCGAAGGATCTGAAAACTGCTTTTGAAGAGTCAACTTGGTACTTATCACATGCATTGCGTTTGGCACTGCGTGGGTTTCGAAATGCTTTGTCGTGTAATAGGCTACTACTGCCTAACAAGTCATTTTTGAATGGGGTAAAACAAACAAACTTCTATGATGGTTACCAAGAGTAGGAAATGTGAATTTTATAATGAATGGGCAAAATATTAAAATAGTGGACAGTTTTTGCTATCTGAGTGTTATACTAGATACAAAGCTAATATTTCCATCACATTTGAATCACATCGCAAAAAAGCCAGTGAACTTCTTAACTTATCTAAGGCGTCCAGATTTTGTTGGGAATTAAAATACCCCATACTGAAAATTATTTATCGTGGAACGATTGGACCTCTGCTTTTACATTGCTGCTGCCTATGGAGAAATTTTACATAAAATGGGCTCAGAAATATTACAGCTAATAGGAAGAGGATTCCTTCTACGAATGATAAGAGGTTAAGTTATCGTACAATTTCTACTGATGCTGCCCAAATTACAGCTGCCGTAGAACCCTTATATTTAAATGGTCTCTTTATAGCTATAAATAATATTAAGAGAGGTCGAAATATCCCCAATTGTCTCCCACTTAACAACTACAATCACAGGTACATTGGAGTTTAGTCGGTCATCCAGCACATTATAACACCAATTTCATGCAATTGTGTTTTGAACATGTATTGTAGACCAGCATTCTTACTACATCTACGTTCAGATGGGTCACGTTACATTATGAAACTCAAGAAGTTATGGGGGAATGTGCTTTTGTTGTTTATAATAATAGTGTTTCTGAGATTTATCTGATTTGTATAAACTATCATCACACTGTTCTGTGTTTCAAGCGGAATTTTTTGCCATAAAAGAACCTGTAAAATTGTGCATTGATAATAGCTAGTGCTTGCAAAAACAGTGACTCACAATCGGGTTTACAAGCCATAGATGACGATTATAATAAGGATGCACCAGCCACTGACATTAGACATGCACTAAATACAAGCACCCTTCATATTTGTTTAACCTGGGTCCGAGGTCATATGGGAAATGTAGGAAATGAGAAAGCGAATTGGCGAAGTTAGGCGCTTCTTCAAATTTTCAAATTTGCTAAAGTTTATGCCCCCATCGTTCATAAGGGAAACATTTAGAGAAGATATGCACAGCCAATGGGATCGGAACGGATTTGGAAAGTCAGCAATAACGGCAGCACAACGAAAGATTTGTTTTTCCCAAGAATGCAACTATATTATGGCACAGTTCTTAACAGGGCATGGGAAATTTGGTGAATACTTACATAGATTTAAAATTTTTACCTCTGCAAATTGTAAATGTAAAGAGGAAAGCCAGTCTGTTAGGCATCTCTTATTTCGTTGTCCAGTATTTATGCATGAATGTCATCAGTTAATATTAAATATATATATTTATATATGTATTTTTAATTTTGGTTTTACTTCACCGATCTATTGTATTTTCTTAAATAAGCAAAGTTATAAAGATTTTTAAGTTTCATTAATAGTGTATTTGCAAAATTGTAGATATATATGCAGTGCATTTTTAATCTGTATATTATATTTTTAATCTATAACCCTAATGTGCCAGTTTGTAAAATAGGGTTGTGTACTTTTGGAAATTCAATAATAATAATAGTAATAATAGTAATAATAATAATAATAATAATAATAATAATAATAATAATAATAATAATAATAAAACAAGTCTGCGTCGCACGCTTGGCTGACCTATCCTGGTCTTTTCCCAGAAACGGAAGGATCTGTTTTGGCCATTCAGGATAAAGTGACAGCCACACGGAACTATCGAAGATTCATCATGAATGATCCAACAGTTGTCACAGACAAATGCAGACGTTGTTCCAGAGCTACAGAAAGTATTCAGCACATTATATCTGGCTGCCCAAACTTGGCTAACTCTGATTACAAGCACCGACATGACCAAGTAGCTAAACTTATTTACCAGAAACTTACTGTAAAGTGTGGATATGTTCAGACACCACCAATTGCATATTGGAAATACACCCCCCCCACCAATTCACGAAAACTCTTCTTACAAGCTACTATGGGACCGGGATGTTATAACCGATGTCATGTGCAGCAACAACAGGCCGGATATAATTTTTATCGATAAAGTAAAAAGATCTGCATTTCTCATAGAAATTGCTTGTCCAAACACTTGTAGCAGTTCTCACACTAAAATGCCCCGTAGTTTTGGAGTCCATTAAGTATGCTGCAATCTGGGTTGTGGTCCACCTCCACAATATTGTACTTACTGCGAATTCTTCTTCTGCAGCCTGGTGGATACCTCGGTTAGCTCAGCGTATACTACGAGTTGCTCTCTCATTTCTCGGGGGAAAATTGGGTGTTTGTGGTTCTACAGTTTATGCTTTTAAATAATAAAATGTTCTTAAAACACTTGTGAATTTATTAAGTTCTTCAATGCAAATTAATTAATAGAAAATGTTAATTAATTGAAATAGTTAATTTTACTGAAGGTATGTTGAAGGGAGTTTAGTACTGGCACTCACAACTTCTACGTAAATGTTACCTTGTGATGACGCGCTATATTCACGTAATCCTTGATGCCTATGACGTAATCGTCACAATCGTACTTACTTAATACAGTCACTGACTTTATTTGTAAGTAGCTGTAATAAAGCTCTTACTGCAAGAATTATTGCTGCACAGATTTGATACTTCGATTATTTAAAGAAGTTATATTTATATAAACTGTCGGATTGGCCACAATGCCAATACGACGATGTGTGTAATATTAGTGGGGCCACGCAGGAAACGTGACCTGCTCCTCCACTCGTCGACACACAAGACACGAGTCTCTGTCACAGAGTCCCGGACACAAGTGAGTTTCCGTAAAAGCCGTGATACTAGCGTCCCTCCAACTGCCATTTCTTTACCATCATCACATAAAACCAATCATATGCACTCTTATAGCTAATTTCTGTTTTTTCTATACTAAACTTAAATTCTATTGGTTCCTCCACTTAGCGTTCACTTTCGCTAGAGAGTGATGCTTTACTGCTTCTACCTTCAGGCGATTCTCCGAATTACTGTCTAATTCTTGGACCCTCTATACAACTTGCAATTCCCACTGTACATTCTCGTGAAGTGCCTATTCAGCTCGTACTCTTTCCTTTCTTCCACTTTCTGACTGAATAGCAGAGTAAAGTTTTAACAAAGACTGGCACCTATCTCCAACAGAGTTGCTATACATTTCACTCCGGCCGTATTGTATCTTTCCTAGTATTTCGTCTGCTAGCCTCTATTGAGTTCTGATGTATTTTATTTCTTACTATAAAATCATTAATATTAATTACTGTATTGATGATACTAATTTCATATTAATCTAATATTATTTGTTAATTTATTTTGATTTTTGTCATATAAATTATAATAATATTGAACAGTTAGTTCAGATGTTATGATCTTCCCTATCTAAATAATATCAATTTATTTATAATATTTTTATATCAGTTGATATTAATGGAGATGACTCCGTTTACACCACACTTCCAATCTACAAACAACAATAGCTACAAAGTTATCAAAATACACAGAACTAGCGATAGAAATACAACGCATGTGGAAGCTAGAATCAGTTACCACAGTCCCAATAGTTATATCATGCACAGGAATCATTCCAAAAAGCTTACACAGCTCCCTGGCAGCACTAAACCAGCACCACCACACGTTCGTTGAATTGCAGAAAGCTGCTCTGCTCAGCACATGCCACACTGTCAGAAAGTTTCATACTGTATCAAACTGTACAACATGAAGATCCAAGCCCCAGTTGTGGTCGTATTGAAGGACAGATTCCAAAATAAGTAGATGAAGAAATAATGACATAATTTGTGTAAATGTATACATTTATTGTATGTGTTCTGTAATTTATATTGTTGTAAATATTTGTAGATGTTGGTAATCTTATAGTTAAGAGGGAAACCCCTTGCTTCGGCCGAGTCTACCCAATATGTTACCGGCGTAAGCCAAGCCTACCTAAATGTTAATAAAAAAATAATAATAGTAATAATAATAATAATAATAATAATAATAATAATAATAGGCTACTACAGCGCCAATGCAAATATATGCCATTTCCCTTTCTTGTACTGCGTTTACGTTTGCGTTGTAGCCGTGATCATTAAACATCCATTGTTATGGTTCTTGTACTATATTATTGTTTATGCTATTCATACTTTCTTTGATTTCTAATATTACACGCTCATCTCATTTTTTTAAAATCGTGACATTCCCACTTTTTGCAGTGGACTCTTCAACCCGGTTTTTATAACATGTTTCATGCTTCATTCAATAATTTATATACCGTAGGGTAAGGTGGTACATTTTCGAACATGGTACAATTCTGAACGGACTAAGATTTTTATCCATTTTTGGGATTCAAATGTCAGCCAACCTGTTTTTAATTATATAGCGTCCATACTGATTGTTTTGTTGACCTGTATCCGGGAGAATGATGTTTTGAGTTGTCTCATTCGGCCATAAAAAATTATTTTCCAATCGAAGGTAAGAACTCCATGCTTGAAAAAATGGCACGTTATAAAATTGCTTATAATTCCACGTTGTGTTACTGGAATACATTTTTGAGGACCAATTTTTAACTCATACCAACAAATAGCGTAGTCTTTAATACGTAAGTCATTGGCACAACAATGGTCATTCGTGAGCGGAATTTCAACAATGAAGTCATTTACAAAAACTAGCTCGAGGTACAAATACGAACAAATTTTAGGTACAATTTCGAACAGTATTTTAACCCGCGATCGCTTGCTTAAGTCTTGCATGGAAAAGCTGTTTTGCTATCACAGCATTCTGCATGTTTATTATTATTAACTGTGCAAGTCAAATATAAAAGGATGGTATTCATACATCTTTCAACAGTGGTATTATTTCAACGAAGAGTTATAAACTAAGACTTCCTCTGCAATGTCATTAAATCTCAGCATTTTATGCAATACACAATAGCATGCAGCTGTTAAGTATTTGTATTATTGCTCTTGATGTTATAACAGACCGTCTGTATGGTCTAGTGGTTCCTGACTACGGACCCGGAAGTCTGGGTGCGATCACCGGTACCTTCTCGGATTTTTCTGAGGTAGGGTGATCTGGAACGGGGTGCATTCAGCCTCCTGACACCAACCAAGGAGCTAATTCATAAAGAAGTAGCGGCTCCGGTTCAGTAAGCCATCAATAACTGTCGGCATGCTGACCACATACCCCAATCCGGTCATCTGCCTATTCAAAACGTGACACTTCATTATTACGCTCATATTACTGATAAATAATAATAATAATAGAAAATAATATTTGGAAGAAAGCACTTTGTTCGTTGAAAATGCCACTGTTCGAAATAGTACCCACTGGTGTTTAGAATTGTACCTACTGCGGTACATTTTCGAACGATAGCCTATTCTGGAAATAAAAGATCGATTGCCATGACCAATATTACAGCTGTATGACTTTGATATTTTTGTGAAGGGTCAACTACATTGCCAACTTTGTGAATACAATACAGTTGAACTTGTCTTATGTTTATTGTGTTCATAAAATAAGAATATTTGTTAAGTGTTCGAAAATGTACCACCTTTCCCTAAGTTAAATTATAGATTATAATCACTTTATACTTTGACGAGCTTTTAGGGATTTTAAGACATGACTTCTACGATTTATATAAAATTATTCTGTTTATGGCTGAATGCGCCAAATAATCCTTGTCTAAGAACCCTCTTCGGTAAGATTCCCAGAACCTATTATTTTAATAAAACAGTCATAGCCTTGAAGACTAATAATTGGTCGTTATGTTGTGCTACTTTGACATGACCACTACTTTAGTCAGAATGCAAAACAATGTTACTGTGTGAGCTATTTTGACGTTTACAAAATGTTTCTATTATGGTAAAATATAATACAATAATTTTTATACCTATACCTTTATTAAAAGTACTTTAATTTCTAGTATTAATACCCTCTTTGTAAGAGATTCTTTGAAGTTTAAAAAAAATAAGTTTTGTTATGCAACAATCTACAACAAGAATTTTAAAGTAAAATTTTAAATTGTGTCCTAAAATAATGTACTTTACAGTCAAAATTTTAAATTCTGCCCTAAAATAACGTACAGTAATTTTACGTGAGCTTGCATTCAATTACTTCCACGATTACAATCTTAACTAAAGCATGGGAATTTGGGAAACGTATCAGTAAAAGTAACCCCTAAAGTCCAAGTTTACTGCTATTAAAATGTCGCTGGTGGAATTGTTAGTCAAAACGTGATCAGCTGAGTTTACTTCCCTCTATGTGCATGTGGTACAACCATGAGGGTGTACCTCACATCATCACATGTTAAAGGTGGAGGGTGTGTGAGGTGGGGAAGTCGAAACACGCGAGAACTAGTAGGCTAATGATGTCTGAGAATGCAGTCCAAGCAGGGAACATTCAATACTGAGTTTTATAACTTCGCAGTGTTTGATGGTGCTGCAGGCACGGTTTCTATTCACAAGCAACCAAATGTCATGGACACACTTTCGTATTCCTTCGTTTTTCTGTATGGATGAACATTTGAATAGTGTAATTAAAGGCTCAATTCTAAAGTAAATTTTCTCTATGAAAATATAATATTTACAAAATATGAATTAGTTAATTCGTAATTTTAATATTGAAACTTAATTTTTGGAAATTTTTATGGAAAAACAAAATGCAGAAACATGTAAGTCTCAGAATTGAAATCCGCAATTAGAATTTAAACCATTTTTACATTTAAAAAACCTCTCGTAAATACGTTCCCTGTTTTGAATTAAGAATTCTTCTTCCTTCTCTTAGTTTAACCTCTCTCGTTTAAGCGGCCCACGCCGCCGAGAGGGATTATTTTTGGATCACAGGCATACTTTTTTGATCAGACAAGGACAAGGAGTGCATCCCGGATGAGCGACCAGGCCAATGCTGGGGCCACCTTCGAGACAACACGAACACACAGGACGGGACACACCAGTCACGCTCTCACCACTCTGAACAAGATACGAATGACGGTCAGATGGCATCCGGGGACCACAAGTTCCCCGACATTCATCTCACAGGTTAGGAGAAGCCCGGACAAAACTCCACCTAGGTAACTCGTCCCGACCAGGAATCGAACAGGGCCCTCTGCGTGAGAGGAGTATAAAGTGGGTTGTCGACCTCACATAGCTGCGCGGGTTTTCACATGTAGTTGTGCCGACCGCAAACTAAACAAAGCTAAGCTAAGGAAACTAAGTGAGCTATGTCAACTGGGTTAACTGGGTAAGCGAAGTTAGGTTTCTCCCTCCACAAGACATTCGCCTTCTCCCCCGGTACTTCCGCCCAACTCAACAAACTACTAACAACTGATTAACGTTCACTTAGTTTTTGGTGGGCATCCAACTTTAGCTTAGCTTAGCTCAGTTAGCTTATCTTAGTAAGGTATAGTTTAGCTGTTGGTCGACAACCCACATAAGCATCTCCTGCGCCACAGTGGTGGACAAATTAAAAATTGAATATACATTTATGTAAATAAAGTATATTATGGTTATAATGTTTAATGTCTACAGTCTACTAAAATATGAAATAAGTTATTGAGATCTTCGTTTAAACCAGTGAAAATATGATTAATTTCAATTTGCCTGTTTAATTTCAAAGTTACTTGGGTTCTAGCCATTGTGTTCTACTAATTTCTGTGTGGTTCTGTAATTTTGTTTAACTTAACTTATGTTTTTAAATTTCCAACATTCGAAAATAACTTCAATATTGATGCTTTTCAATATGGGATTACTCGTCATTACGTCGTTTAGAAAATAAAATGTTAATTTACGTTCAAGGAAGTTATTTCTGAAGCATATATAAATTATATAGAATACACACACATATTGATTTATTGATATTGATATTGATTTATGTATAACTTAGCCTATATGTATATATAGAAATCACACACACATATATATAGAATACACACATATTGATTTATTGATATTGATTTATATATATATATATATAAATCAATATGAATAAAGCAATATGTGTGTATACCAGCATCACACCCAAATGGCTGTAGCGATTTTGATGAAACTTGATATTCATGTTTCTTATTGGCCGAAAAGAAACATCTTAGGATTAAATTAACCCTGACCCCTTCTGGGTGCGGTTGGGATTGTTCAAGAAAACCCATAAAAGAAATGGAGATATTTTGATTAAACTTGATACACACATTTCTCATTGATCGACAAAAAGTACAGTAGTGTTAATTCAATCCTAACATACCCTTAATTCACCCCTTCTGAGCAGGGGTGGGTCGTTTCAACACATAATATTTTTTCTGTACAAACCTACATTCTTTTACCAATGTCTACAAAATTTTACACATGTAGGCCTACCCTGTAAAATCGGGCGACAATAATATTCGGAAAAATCATCCTTAATTAAGTTTTCACCCCGGATTGTGTGATCTCTTACAAATCTATATTCATAGACCAATTTTTATACTGAGTCCCTTTAGAACCATAGAATTTAAGGAAAATTTATTTTTGTAGAAACCACCCAATACATTTTTCAACCATTATTATGTGACCTTTATTTAAATTAATTTTTTTATCAACTTTTACCAGACTTTACACGCATACCCTACGGAACCAGGAGAAAAACTTTGAGAGATTATTTTTAGTGGATTTCATAAACGGACCCTATAGAATTAGGAAAAATTAAAGACAATAATAATATTCAGACAAACCGCTCCTTGGCTGTTTTCTGTTTATATACAAATCTACATTTTTTGATCGGTTTTTTACAACTTTTACATACAAATCCTATAGAACTACGAGAAAAATGAGACAAATTTAACATCCGAGTAAACCACATCTTAGGCCTATGTGTTTTCAACCCCTTACTGTATATATGTACAAATCTTTAATTTGTGACTAATTTGTACCAATTATCACAGCCGTCCCTCAAGACTTCAAAATGGGTTACTTCAAAATCTTCCGAACGACCCATTTTCATCCCCTATAAGATATATTTTTTAATATTCTCTTTGAAAATCTCCGTGCTTTGACCTAAGTTTATCGCAAGCCACAAGCATATAGAAAGGGTAAAATGGAACATTTTTAGTCCTATGAGCGCAGTAAATTATTATACCTTAGGTTTTCGGGAGTGTAGTGTGAAAGTCATATGAATTTTTTGTTTGTTTAAGTTCTGAGACTGTTATATGGGGTCATGTGAGTGGGAAATAAAATATCCCATAAAGACAGTAAACTTTCATGTTGGAGGAGTTCTGTTTCTTCTTATTTTAACCCCTACTATCCATGTCTGTAAAGGAAATAATTGAAAAATTCTAATTCTTCTATGTGCGACAAAAATCGATATGTAGCATTTTCTGAGGAAATAATATGATTGTTGTAAGTTGTTTTTCCTCATTTCGACCTAGATTTTGAAAATTAAAAGTCCTCCAAAAGTTTACTTCGAAGTAAAATCGAAATATAAAATACTCGTTTGAATCGTTGCAAAGAGTTATGTTCTCTTGATTTTGATGCCAGCTAAGAAAATTATGTTAATAATATATTAAGATTAATGTTAATTGTTCTGTCTTCATGTTGGAAAAAATGAAGACTGGTATTAAGATCTTTCCCACCAAAAACCTCTGAATGTAGGATTTCCTTCTCACAGTGTGCTGCAACTGGTATTGCTAGTGCTGTAACAAAGTTTCGCTCACATCTGAAGTTGTTGTTCGTATTCTCATTCCTACAGTATGTTGACTTCCTCTATTCCGTAGTAAAGAAGTATTCTATAAGAACAGAAGTATTGGGTTCGACCCCGAAATTTTATGTTTTCAATATAATACACGTTTTGAGATCCCTGAATCCAGAAAACCTATGTGCGCTTTTGAGCAGTAGGCTATAACTTGAGGATGAAAAATAGTATAAAATAAAATTTCATGCTTACAATAAGTTCATACTAACTTTTATGTGAATCTAAAAAAAAAAAAAAAAAAAAAAAAAAACCTCTGGTTGGTACCGGTAGTTATAAGCCAGCCACTGCTCGTATAAACCCGAATGGTGAACAATAAATCTTTGCGTCAGGTTGAAAAACCCGAATACGCACTCTTTGCAATACAGCCCCTAGTTCTATTTCAGACTGTGAAGTGAGAAAGGCGTATTGCCCGTGTTTAGGGTAAAGGAAGTTACGTAAGTGCATTATATCATATTTTATTTCAGTAGTGTATTCTTCGGGGATGCGATTCGTAACATGACAACGACTTATATATTATTTAACTAACAATTCGTGCTAGCTAAACTTTAGCTAGATTATGCTTCTTTTTTCTTAACGATTTTCCATTGTGGGATGTAGTGCATCTACTCAGACACGAAACTATAACACGAATGATATTGCATTTTGTTGACATAAAGTATTTGATTTAAATTGTATCTACAAACTTGTGTAAAAGCTGTATTCATAGGAGCTATAATGAAAATATCATCTCTCTATCTTATAAACTTGTTTTTGGATTGGAATTAGTTATATCAGTGCAATGCAAAGAACAGCCCACATAATTAATGTGGCTATGCTTCTTCTTAACCTTATTTCAATATATATATATATATATATATATATATATATATATATATATATATATATATATATATATATATATATACACACACTCTTGTACTCTGATAAAATAAATTCTTAAAATATGTAAAGATTTCACAAAATGCACTGGTAACAATATTAATGATGTAAGTGTAGGCATATGATTCATTGACATGTTTGTTATAGGTTTAAAGCAACCGTATAGGTTATGAATAAATTAAATTCTATCTGAAAACAACTGTCTATCATGGCCTATCAACAGCAGCTGCGTTTAATTATTCAATTAGATGTTTTTAAAATCTTTTATTTATATTTATTTACATTGACATCGTTATAAAGAAATGAATTCCAGGTAGGCTAATGATATCAAAGCGATTGACAGTTTGATACGTTATGTTTAGGATACAATGGGTCATGCAATATTATTGTAACACCACATGTTATGCTCATTATAATAAGTATATACTAGTTAATGTTTATATGCTGCCAAGTAGACAAATAATAAAGTTTATATAAAGTGCCAGCTGAACAGAACTTCTGGAAACGAAAGCATGTGCTTCAGTAAGTAATTTCTTACATTATTTCTACTGACAGAAGCTGATACATTGCCTTGTTTGCCATTGTTGCAAATATTAATGTTTGTAGTGGGTCGGCTTCAGGGCCCGGACATGGCACTTTTTATAATAAATATATACTAAGAGCTAGAACTTCTATTTGGTTAGAGGAAGTTATGTTTCACACAAGTTCTTTTTTTCATATTATGCTACCACTATCTACATTTTTACTAAAGAGAGACTGCTATATATTTGTTATTGCACTTGTTAAGCAATTGATTAATTTACAAATTGGCCGGTTCAGTATACTTTGTTAGTAAAATAAAAATGATAACAGTAATTTAGTTTGTTAGTCATTACTCATTAGGTATGTTGTTGTAATACAATACACTTCGTCATTTGCATAACGCTGCGCTACAAACCAGAAGGTCGCGGGTTCGATCCCCGATGAGGTCGTTGGAGTTTTTCAATTGGCCTAATCCTTCTGGTGGCACTATGGCCCTGGGGTCGACTCAGCCTCTAACAGAAATGAGTACCAGGAGCAATCCTGGGGGTAAAGGCGGCCGGTGCGTAAGGCTGACAACCTTACCACCTTCATGTGCCGATGTCTAAAAATCTGGGAGCCTCAACCTCCTGGAATCCTCTGGGCCTCCATGGCCTGTAATAGGGAACACTTCATTTGCATAAAACACTTAGGCCTAACGGTCTAAAATTAAAATATAACATTCACTCTTGGGAAACCTAAAAATTCCTTTCTACTGTAAAAATGTGAAGTTACGTGGAAGCCATCCAACACTTTTCTTTCATCTAATGAAATCAACTGTGTGAGTTTCACACTGAAGATTAGCCTACTAAAACTGCAATCGGTTCATGCCAGTATTTTTATTGATTTAGTCTAACCACCTCATTTAGTAAATAATTATTTCTAGTATTATGTTCGTATGTTTCACTTTTATGTCCCTAATCATTTAAGTTATATTTTATTTCAACTAGTGAAAATGTACTATTAAAATGCATTCTTTTTGGAAGGGATGTCTACGAGGACGAATATAATTGGCACCAGATAAGGTACGAACAGCTTTCTTCTGTAGACCATACCATTACCAAACCATACAGTCGGGTTTTGTATTTGTGTATACCATACTATTTAGGAAGCATGATCACCAGAGATGCCCAATGCACCAAAGAAATCAGAGAAAGGATTGCTATGGCTAAAATAGCCTTCAACAAAAATAGAAATTTACTCACAGGAAAACTAAATTTGCAGCTAAGAAAAAAACTGATGAGATGCTACGTTTGGAGTGGAGCTTTGTATGGAGCCGAAACATGGACACTCAGGAAAAGAGAAAAGAAATATCTGGAGAGCTTCGAGATGTGGTGTTGGAGGAGGATGGAGAGGATTCGATGGACGGATAGAATCACAAATGAAGAAGTTTTAAGAAGAGTGGAAGAAAAGAGACACATCTTGCAAGATGTGAGAGTGAGAAAAGTCAACTGGATGGGACACATTATGAGAAGAAGAGGACTCTTGCTAGATGCCATAGAAGGAAAAATAGAAGGAAAGATAAGACTAGGAAGAAGAAGAATTGAGATACTGGATGACATCAAGAAGAAAAGAAATTATGGAGAGTTAAAGGATGCAGCAGAAAATAGAAGGAGCTGGAAAATGGAATTTTACATGGGAGTGTAGACCTGCCGTAAGGCAGAAGTACCATGAATGAATGAATGAATACTATTTAAAAAATGCGGAGTAAGCATTTTTTACATAGATCCTTGATGTGAGATTTTCATAATATGTCCTAGGCATAAATACTTGAGATTGTCTTAAACCTAAAATTTTTAAACCAATGTATAGTGTACACAACAATTATTAAGTGTGTTCCTAGTAGCTTTAGAATAATAAGATCCTCACAAGTATTTTTTTAAAAATACAGAAGCTTCGGTGTATTTATTTTTCGAAATTCAAACTTAGTCCATTGAACGCAAACCAATTTGTGCCCTCAATCACAACAATATTAAGTAAGGCGTTGAAAATACAAGAATGTTTGGCTGTATTGCCTTTTTCGATTGTGAATTTCAAATGCATGTTTTAGTAAATTAAGAAGTGTATGAATGATAGGCTATAGTATCCTGTGATAGGCTATAGCATCCTATATTGTTATCTTCCTATATCTTCCGTTTGGGATAATTTAATCTTTGAGGTTCCCAAAACTGTATACTTTTAGTTCTGATTGTGGTTACAATCTTTAAAAAGCTTGAGATTTTCTCTTTTGTATATCTTTGACTTATTTTCTTCCACACTGGTGCTTTTAATCTCAGAAACTGGGTAGTATAATAGCAGACTATACTGATTACAAACTAGTTTTGTTGGAGGATTTAATTAAATGAGTGGTAGGCTATCTAAGATACATTTAATGAAGTCTTATACGAAGAGAAATAGCGAAAATGCAGGATGTATATGAATTATCTTAATCGTTTCATTCAACAGCTACCACTGAGAGTTGATCATCATTTTGCATGCTATATCCGAGACTAAAACAGTTAGCCAACAGGAAATTCCACTAACTAAGGTAAGCCAACCTAAACATGTTCCTCTTGGGCTATATGTTTAAAAACAGCACGCTATTTTCCATTCAAGAAGAGAAGCTCTAGACAAGGAGAGAAATATTCGTGATCGTTCTGCCATAATTAACACGGGCAATTTTATGTCAGTTGAATATTTCTATACTTTTTTTAGCGCAGACCTGTAATTAAGCTTTCATGCACTATTAAAAGCTTTAAATAAATTGTTGACTAAATCATGTGAACATGATTATTCAAACACTAGTATAAAGTACCCGGCACCCATCGGATTTTCCTATGTTACTTGTGCTGTATTCCCATGTAAACTGCTTCTTAGATTTTATAAAGAGTTCTCGATATTTAATCCGCGGCCATTTAAGGGTTGAGATGCTGGGAGAAGTACTTAGCTTACACTAAAAAAAGGATGTAGTATTTATGGATTTTAAGCGTATTTGGCAGACTTGAATTTTCCCCCCTTTTTTTCTCTATTGTACCTCTTTTAGAGGCAGAAACAGAAGACACAGATAGCTCTTTGTCATGTTCATCCAATAAAAAGTCACAGAACCTTAATTACGCTGCAAATAGAAAAGACTGATTTTCACTCCTTTGTTCTTGGCAGTTTAGAGGTGAAATGAATGTAAAAATAAATCATTCAGTGCCATATTCACATTTTTATCACAGGTAATCAATCCCACGAAAGATTGCGAGTTTATTGATATATTTGCGAGAACGAAGTTCGATGAAATTTATCTGATGAAACTCGTAATCTCGAGCAGGATTTATCACTATCCCATAAATAAAATGTAACGGATTTTGTGAATAATTATTATTTTCGTGCTTTGTTGTCAATAGTCTATTAGCTGTAAGATCACGGCATACCAGATGAATCGATCCAAGTTCTCAATGCTACCAATAGTGCGCATCACAAGATTGAGGGCATCGTGGTAGTTGCTTACATCAAAAGGGTATAAAAGAACATGAATTGGCTTTCACCGAATCGAAATTGGCGTTTTTAATCAATGCACATTTATATTATTTCAATTTTCAAGCAAGTTTCGTTGTATTAGATAATGTGTTTTCATTCTGCTCAATGGCAGCGTGTAACGTATTAATCACTACACGTTAGATGCCTTACGTGTCCAGTAACCATCTGACGTTTTATCAGATAAAATTGCGTCCTTGCGATCCGAGGAAGCATATTGTAAGATAAACGACCATGATTGGTCTATATCCGAGGATATGCTAAACGTTATTGGTCAATATCAAACTCGCGGCGTATGAGCGCATGAGTGCATGAGTACAAAATATATTAACGATGCACAAAGGACTTTGAGTTTTCCAACTCCATTGTCCCGTGGCCGATAATAAGAAGGGAAGTACAGACATTTCAGTATTATTTCGTATTACGTGTGATAACTCTCCTTAATGTAAGGTGTCATTGAAATTATAATAGATTATTTTTCCATTTCTTGTTCTGCTCTTAAGGGTTAAATTTAAGGAAAATAAAAATCAACATCTTACACATTTTGCTCCCCCATTCCATGCTCAGATGGTTGTTATTCATAGGTAGATTTTATAAAGATTCTTGCTGCATCATTGACCCAGAAACCTTTAATTACTTTTTTAACATTGGTCAAGGCACAAACGTAAATTACAGGGTTTCAAAGGCGAAAGGTGATTTGTTGCCTAGATTTTTCCTGGTTTCGGAGTGTCTGTCTATAATATTCGGTCAGAGCATGTTGATCATGCAGAGAACGAATAGTAGAGAATGAAAAGGAAAGGGATAGTTTGTTCAAATGTTAATGTTACATTTAATTTTTCTTCTGCTTGAAGAGGAAAAAGTTGGTTAATGAATGTAGAAGCCGGTACGTAGAGATCATAAAGCCTGTACTATCAGCCGGCGTGTAGTGTAAGACTCTACCCTATAAGGGTTTTTAACAGATAACAGATAAGGAATATTCAAATATTTATGTCCTTACTTTTTTCCCCTTGCTCTACAGAGTCCATGTGTAGCATTCGGTAAAAATAGGTCAAAATGTTTATTTTAATTAGTATAAGAGTTGAAAACGGGCAATGGATGATAATAATATCGATAACGTTTACAATAACAATACTAAAAATAAAAACTAAAAATAAATAATAAAAAAATAAAAAAATAAAATAAAAGTAATAATGTCTTATTTTGTCTGCCAGAGTTAAGGCCGTAGGGCTTTTTCTTCCACCGAACCAGGTCGAATTCAAAACATATCATTTATACACCTTCACAAATTGCAATAAATACAATAATAATACGTGCTTATGTTACAATATTATTTAGGTTGCCTATACTTTTCCCCTGAATTTTCAGGGCCTGTGTGTAAAATTAGTTACAAATCTATCAAAGGAAATGGAACTGTATAGAGATCATATAGTTCATCTAAATGTTAGCGGATAAAGGGTTGTTTGTTCAAATACGAGTATTAATGTTTCCTACATTTTTCTCCTACATTAACAGAGTAAGTCCGAGACTTTAGTAAATTTTGTTCTTCAAAGAAAGTAGATATGAGTAACAAAAGTATTGCCAAAGAGGTTGCTAACAGCAGAGAAGGGGTTTCTTTCAATTTAAATGTTGCCTATAACCACATATAACCACCCACCACATATAACCAGCGACCCACCCCATACACCACCCATGTGTATTATGAGGTGGGTTTTGAACTCCCTAACCCCACGGTTATTGGTTAACAGTGCGAAATGTGCGCATCAAGTTTAATCAAAATCGTTCCGTGTGTCAAGTGCATATCAATGATCCACTCTTACCCTTTCATAAAAGGGCGGGTAAGGGTTCATTTGACCTTACATTATTTTCAGTTTGTCAGTGAGAAATATGTGTTTCAAGTCTAATCGAAAAAGCTTCTTTAGTAAAATGTATTGTATTTTAACCGCCCACTCCCTACCTAATCCTTAAGGGAGTTGAAATATGTATAACAAATTTAATCAAAATCACCTCATTTCTTAAATTTTAACCATCCAACCTTACCCTACCCATGGTAAAACCCTTATAGAACTTTTAGTAAACCAATGGAAAATGTTTTTCGCATTTCATCAAGAATATTCGTTAAACATATTTCAACTACCCACCCCATACCCCACCCTTATTGGAATGGACTACGAGTAGGTTTATTTATTATATTTCATTAAAATATCTCAATTTGTTGAATGTATTTAAAAACCCACCGCTAAATAATGTATTATCATTCATATTCAAAATAACTCCATTGAGTGAATCATTACTGAAATATAGACAAAGTAGGTGTATACTGAGAATTGAGAGCCATAACCTTAAAGACATGATTGGATTTTTAGATTTTCCATGTGCTACTGTTGCTCTAAACGCAGACCATGTTCCATACAGGTTTCACATATAAACCCAATATAAAAAAGCAGAAAGAATTTGCAGGCCTACCCACGCCACTCGCAACCTGGCCACATCCAGCGGAATTCACACCAATAAAAGAGGTAAGCAGCAACGAAGTCTACACCATGGAAGTTTACACTGATGGAAGTAGAAGTGAAAATGGAGTAGGGTCTGGAGTTGCGGTATTCAGGAACCACATATTAACTCGAACTATGAAGTACAGACTACATAACCGCTGCTCAAACAACCAAGTAGAACAGATTGCGATACTTAAGGCTTTGGAGACAATACCAGAAGGCACCGTAGCAATTTGTACAGACAGTCAGATCACCATAGATTCACTCAACAACTCCAGTAACCACAACCAATTAATAGAGAGTATCAGGAGCAAAATCAGGATTCTCAAACAAAATAATTGGGAAATTGCACTAAGCTGGATAAAGGCTCATGCAGGACATCGCGGAAATGAACTAGCGGACCAACTAGCGAAACAAGCGGCAAACGACAACCAGATACCAGTCTGCTACAACAAAATCCCCAAAAGTCAAGTCTTAAAAGAATTACAGGAAACTACACTAAACAAATGGGAAAGTCAGTGGCAAACAACAACGAAGGCAACCGTGACTAAGTCATTCTTCCCCAGTGTAAAAGACAGACTACAATTCAAGATATCAGTAACTCCAAACTTTACAGTTTTCGTCACGGGCCATGGAAGATTGCGATCCTACTATCACAGGTTCAAGATAATGGATAATCCACAGTGCCCATGCAACGCAGCTATGCAAACTGTAGACCATATAATCTACGAATGCATAATACTAGCTAAAGAAAGAAATAGCCTGAAAGCTAAGGTCTCGATCAAAGGAGGAAAATGGCCAGTTTCAAAAAGCGACATGTTAATGAAACACAAAAAAACTTTCCTGGATTTTGTTAACAATGTAAACTTTGAGTTATTATAATGTAATCGCACTGAGGTCACTAATCGTCACTAAACAAAGTTATGTAAAGTAATTATAGTAATATGACCAATAAGTATAATATATAAATATTGTAAACAGGAATAGGTTACATAATGTAGTGTAAGATTAGATAGGAATTAATATTAACTGTAGCCATCTGATTTCAAATATTGTACTCTGTTTAATTGTAAGATATTTATTGGAATATTATAATAAAAAAAAGCATGTAGTATTGCATCACATGCAATGGAACATGCTGAATAAATAAATAAATAATTAAAAATAAAAATAAAACCCATTCCTCTTTCATGCCATTTCTCTACTGCCGAATTCGCACACAGTAGTGATCCTGGTTTTCAAAAATGTAAGAGGTCTCGATGTTCATCCCTACTTGAAGAATGCCTCAAAATATTAGCGTTTTCAAAAAATGAAACCACAATAAAGTTAGGGGTTAATGAATGAGGAAATGTAAGAACTTATATCGTAGTAAGGTAATCGTAGAAGAGGGAGATTTGATTAATAGCGAGTCCATGATTCCAACAAAAGCAACAACAACGACAGTTACAAAACAGCTATAGCCTATAGGCCTACTACGTATAATATGCATTTTGTCAGAGACCAAATTATGCATTAACATTGGCATTTCAATTTCGTTTATGCCAAATACGGACTGGACATACAAATCAGCCCGGGAATTATTGAATAAAAGGGCCCTCAACAACAACGTAATAATAATAATAATAATAATAATAAGAAGAAGAAGTTAAAGCATAGATTTTACTATCGTCCGTGTCATATACTAGTAGTGTTGATATTTATCCTAGTTAGGCTCAGCATGTAAAAACTACGCGTATAATAAATTATTCATTCAAAATGGGGTAATGGGTGAAATATTCACAATTTTTTTTGTAAAAATTAGCATTATTTGTTTTTTCTATTACAAAATGCTATGTGCCTTAATGTATATGTTGGCTAAGTTTCAGTGCCCTCATGCCTCCCTAAATACGCAATATTAATAAGGCTACCTTCATCAAATGTTTACATCTTAGTGATTAAAATAAATAATTATTGTTTACTAATTTAAACTGCCCTCAGAAATTTATTCCTATTAAAGGAAAAGTAATATTCAAGTGGGTTTAATTTAAAAAATGAGTTACAAGGCTGAGCTCTTCTGATGAGGCTGTAAATGCGCATTTTCTTTTAAACGTCATGCAAAGGTTTAAAGTAATTTTTCCATACTTTTATTTTACTTTACTTGTATATATCCTATTCAGAACTGAATGGGTTCTACAGATTTTACACAAGGAGTCTGAAATTTTAGTTCTATGTTCTACAAAATATTACTAAAAGAATAGCATATGGAGTTTGGATTATGTCAATAGTTTTTTAAATAAAAAGTAAAATATGTGTGGTACCATGAATATTTTCTTACATTTGAAATTTCAATTGGATATTAACTTTTTATAGTAAAGATTATATTGCGTGACATTTCTAAATACGATATTGGTCTGAATATTGATCTGAATTTTTAAATTCAGACACTTTAGTAAAAAAAAATTGTCATAAGTTTCATTTTGAAGTAAGCAAATTTTTCAGCGTTAATTTTTTAATAACTCAGAAACTAATAAACGGGCATTAATGAAGCTTCTTGAGAAATTTAAGTGTTACACCACGAGTTTATGTACAAAAGAAAAAAACAAGTATGTAGCTTTGAAAAGTCAGAAAATAAAAGTTTTGCTCATTACCCCACTTAAACTCAAGCCCTGTTTGTTTGTCTTATCTTCTTGTACCCGTATACTTCGACATTCACTGATCCGATTTATATGCAGTTTTCTATATCATAAGGTATGTGTTAGGTAGGTATATTTTGTCTGCTTAGGTTTTTTGAACTGGTATAGGGATTCACAGTGTCTATTTTACTGATATAAGTTCACAAAACCCGGCCCAAATAGTCTTTCTTAGCATACGCAAGCTAAACCGTTTGATATATATTAATGCAATGTGTGCAGTAATTCTTAGGAATGATGTAGTCCTAAAAATGTCACCATCATTTAGACATTTTAATTATGTCTAAAGCTGTTGTGTTTTCAGACATTATACCGGTTATCAAATACAGGGTGTTAAAAAATTACGTTTACAACGTTTCAGGGATGATAGAGGAGGTAAAAACAAACATTTTATTTATGTGACAAAACTTTGGCATATGGGCCGTTTATTGTGTAGGCCTACATAAGTGTTAATTGCAACATTTGAATTTTGTTAGTATTATCCAGAAGGAACGAGGTCAATTGTCGTTTTAGAGATAGTGTCCAAACTGCCGTTCATTAAAGGCATTGCACAACTGGTATCTTCGTACTATGGACTGTCTGCAACGCTCAAAAAGGCCAACATTGTCTCAAATAACATGTGCAGCTTCAACAATGCGAGCAACTACTTTTTCTGCCGTACCGATCGGTGTCTCATACACAAGACGTTTCATGTCTCCCCACAAAAAGAAATCCAGTGGAGATAGGTCCGGTGATCTAGGTGGCCACCACTGTACTGCCCCACCCCTGCCGATCCAACGATTGGGGAAGGTATCATTTAGATGGTTCCTGACACGACGATCAAAGCAGTACAAACAAAACTAATCGGTGCGTGTTGTGACAGCAGTTAAGCTATCTGCCCTTAAGTCCATCTAGCGGCAAAACGGAGCATATGCCAAAGTTTTGTCACAGAAAGAAAATGTTTGTTTTTACCTCCTCTATCATCCCTGAAACGTTGTAAACGTAATTTTTTAACACCCTTTATACAGGTATTAGATGAAACGTGAAGAATTTAGGCTATCTGATTTGTTACAGCAACATAAAGTTTTTTTTACCCTAAGTATGGGCAATACAAATTTCTCACTTCATACTCCAATATCGAATATGATAAGTAATGGAGGGATTGCATATTCAGTTGTTTCAGCCTCACGCAAACAGAGTTGCTCTCCATGCAAGACATGAGCCTAAGTTTGTGCAACGCGATGTCTACCTTGTAGCGACCCTTATGCAACGCAAATATAAGTGATCTTACTTTCTCGAGCTACACACACACGGATTTTTTTTTCAAAAAATTGTATTTATGGATTCAGGGCAGGTGCGCCGATCCAAAGGAAACATTGGAGTGGGCTGAATAACTGGTAAGTTAAATTAAATAAACTTCTGCAGGAGACTTGCTAGGAGGTGTTTAAATATCTATCCTACAGCCCGAACTTCGCTCTCAGTGATTTCCATCTTTTCTTACACCTAAAGAAATGACAAAGAATGACAGAGAATCGGAGATATTTGTCACACAGTAGTTCAAATACCTGGCGGCAGACTTCTACGACACAGGTGTTCAAAAGTTGGTGCCATAGTAGAGTTGGATTATTCCCACAAAGTCTCTGGCCTTGAAGACAAACCCAGCCAGCGAGCTTCTCGTTACGTCTCGTTACCAAGATGCGCGAATTCGGTGCGCGTAAATCAGTAAGCTACCGCTGGGCAGAGAGTGAACATCATGCAGCATGTCGCCAGTCGTAGAAAATACTATAATAGTTGAGTGGAGGGATAATGACGCAGCGAGAGAGACAGACAACACGTGGAGTGGGATAGGAGAGCTGAGCCAATCAGGATGCAGCTACCTCCCCTAGCCAGGAACTCAACGAGCGGTGAGACTCGCTCCTAAGGTATATACGTAAAAACCCAGAGACGTTGTGGAGGTAATCCTACTCTAAGACAAATGTTATAATTCCGGTGGCTAATATGTTGAATAATAGCTGAACACGGGCTATGTCTTTTGCAATAAATATTTCCTTGAAATTGTATTTTGTTTCTGTAAACGGCCCCAGGGAAACTTACTTTGTGGACGCGTCTCGCAAATATGATTTAATTGCAAATATCAGAACAAACATTTATTAAAATACTAACTTAAAAGGCCCGGCGTCGCCCGGGTTTTATACTTTGTATATAATTCGATATTAACTTACGCGGGACTTTCGATTTCCAAGTCCTTGTGAAGGTATCTAGAGTATGAAACGAAGAAAAACGGCCTATCACTCTTAAACTATTCCTTCAGAAAACGAAAGATATAGCTTTCTATCCATTGCTGAGGACATAGGCCTATAATTATTTTGCAACCCGTTGCTTCTACACACAACGCCTGGTAAATCGTGAAATAAAAAGAAACAGAAATTCCACTTTATTGTTGTTGCTTCTACACACCATGCCTAATAGATCGTGAAGTAAGAAGAAAAAGAAATTCCGGTCACATGAAATTTTTCTGTCTTTACGTGATATTTTATTCCCCACTCTCATGTTACCATACAAGAAGAAGAAGATTTGGGCCTGTTATTCTGTTTTTCAAGTTCCCCGACCAGAGGCCATACTTGTGGAAGTTCCCAATATTTCGCTTGATCTGATTTGTACTTTATCTTTCTAAACATGGTAGCTTTCTTAGGCAAATGATTGTTCAACTGATTTGTTTCTATAGACATCTGAGGTGCTGTGTTCACCTTCCTTCTGAATTGCTTAAACTCTCTCGTTTAACTTTCTGTGTGGGCTGTATCTTTAAGCTTTCTGATCTTATAAGCTTTCTATATTTGTCTTTCATGACATACGTTCGTGTTTCAACTTTCCATCTGAATTTGTTTATCGCTTTTTGCATTTAGCCATCTGTTCTCTCTGGCTTTACTTGTGTTCTGAGTAGACTTTGGATTTATGTGTTTGTCTTTCTCAGTGTCTCTCTCTGTAAGTTTCTCAGTTTCCCAGTTTGTACATTTTTGTGCTCTAAAATTAAAACAAAACTATGACTCTCAGATGTTTCCATTTCTTTATAGGCTATATTCCCTCTTAGCCGGTCCGGATGTTTACAATCTCCAATCTACATCGGCTTCTGCTGGGGAGAGTCGAGCTAATCCAGCAGAGCCCTGGAACCCTTAGCAGGGGCCCTCCCGGGGCATTCAGTCGCCTCCGAACCCCGAAGCGCCATGCACAACACTTCGGTACCTAATTCAGTGTAGGTGACACCAACCACGGCCCGCCAGAGGCCAACCCAACTAGTGGACACCACGCGCAAGCACGTGGGGGCTAACGTCCCACACCCTGGCTACCTCCAGTCTCTCCGCGCAACAAGATCGCCCTTTACGACACGGTGGGCGAGACCGCGGATCGGGTAGGTCTTGCTGCGCCAGGACGCCTACCTGAGAACAACCATTTCGGGGCTGAAATCAAAAAGAAAATCCATGTCACCTTCACTTTCCTCCCCAAAAACACGGGACTTAATATTTCACTGCGCATATAGGATTGAAAACGTTCCATCCTATTATGTCTCTTTTTACATGCTTAGGTCTTACGACAAACATTCGTATTTCAACTAAAACAAAGCCTCCAGCGATGTATAACGTATCAATGGATAGAATTTTTTTTACAGGCTTCTGACATAGCATACTCGCTACCCTTCCTTGGCACAAACTCGGGCTGTAAGTTTTTATTTGCGTGAATCTGAGACAACTGAATTTACGCTCCCCGCAATGGGGCCTCTTATTCTATATCAAAATGTGAAGTGGGGAAATTATATAGCCCATGCCAAGGGAAGAAAAAGTTATAACTGATAACATTAGACGTGAATCATGACCTGCGCGAGTTTACCGCTTCGAAGCTATTCAGCAAACTTATATTGCTACCGTGCATCTTCAAATTACGATTCATGTCACATCTCCCCGGTTATACGTGGGTGCATGGCATCAGATTTTAGTTTATGTGGATACCATTAACTACAACGAACCAAATCCTAATCCTTATACTTCCTGAGCAATGAAACTGTCACAGACACCTAAGTCCATTACACAGAATGTTTTCAGCGAAAAAGAATTAAGTCCACTTGATATCTTTTGCCTGTGAGACTAAATATCAAATATAACATATTTCTACAGGCAGAATGATTTAATTCGGTAACTGATCATGTTGATTGTAGTGATGAGCAAATGCAAGACCAAGACCAAGACTAAGGCGGTCTTGGTCTTGGTCTTGGTCTCGCACACTCAGTCTTGGTCTTGGTCTCGCATCGGTAACCCTGGTCTTGGTCTTGGTCTTGGTCTTGGTCTTGGTCTTGCATACTCGGTCTTGGTCTTGGTCTCGGTCTTGCATACTCGGTCTTGGTCTTGTTGCAAGAGTCTTGCATTTTTCTTTTACGCATCTTACTGTGATTGATGGCGTTTACGTGATTTACAGTTACACCGATTACATGTGTGTTATTGCTTGCGAAAGT
The DNA here is from genome assembly GCA_964059195.1 of Ectobius pallidus. NCBI lineage: Eukaryota > Metazoa > Arthropoda > Insecta > Blattodea > Ectobiidae > Ectobius > Ectobius pallidus. The sequence continues at coordinate 181,123,651 of CAXKWD010000003.1, read as the reverse complement.
AACGAAAGCTAATTGCTTTTAGTTGCTTGAACCGTGAAAACAGTAACAAAACAACTGAAAGCTATTTCATCTTTAGCCATTAGTTATTAAGTGACAGAATGGTACTTTATGAAATTTGTGTGGGGGACGGGAAAATGTCTGTCCGTCTGTCTGTCTGTCCATGTGTCTGTACTCGCGATAACTCAAATGCGCTTTATTGGATTTTCATGAAACTTGGTATACGCACTTACAACATCCATAGGAAGAAGTCTATTTTCGCTGTTGCGTTTCTACTGGCTGCAACCCCTGCAAGTGATTAGCAAAATACCTTCCTTTCAACTTGCAAGCAGTCGCACAGACGAGTTACACGTTTTCATTCCTTATAAAGTAGAAACAGCTATCGTTTCGTTGTGTTGTTGATTGTTGTAACGTAGTGTTTCAACATGAAACAAAAACGAGTAACCGTAACAAAACAAGGTCTGTGTGGCGTTACTTTACATATAAGAGATCAATTTTATAAAATGACTGTAAATGGATATACCATTAAAATGGTTTGTGTCCCGTTCTTATTTTAAAATTTGAAGAGTTCAGACTATAGTATAGTAGGATTAAGCCACCCACACAGCAAGGCCCATTTAATGTCCCGGTCAAGTACATATTTAGAAATCAGTTTCCCGGGGGTCCTAAACTGATGAACCAGAAATTACTGACATCTTCTCTTCCTAAGTAATACAAAAAATATTTTTTTAACTAATACTTTAAAAATCTCATATTTGGGTGGGGGGGGGGGTGCGGTCCGGACCCACGTCCTTGCCTCCTGTCTATTGCCTTGCCTCTTGTCTATTTTAAATTCATAAAAAATTGTTGGTCTATACCTATCAAATTTTGCTGTTTTATTGCCATTGATATGCATATTTTAGAATTTAAAAAATGTTTAATTGGGAATAGGTGGAGCAGTTGATTTTATACAAGCATTAAAACTATCCGTCGACCGGTGTCTGAAATTTCTTATATATAAATATTAACAATAACAAGTTATGTCCAAAAAATTAAGTGCAATGTCATTTGAAACGTAATATATATTTTTTGGGTAAAATTTAAAAAGGTATTAACAGTACCGAATGCATTTAAAACGTGTTGGATTTTTACTTTGCATTTTATTTCCTTATAGTGACTTGTTCTTTTTCTGTTACATGTAAACATTAATTTAGGTATTGGTTAAGAATTTCAATGTATTTAACTTTTTTATTAAGTAATTTCATTTAAAGTACTAATCAAGAAGATTCATTATTATGCTTGTATCAATGTGAGAAAACATTTTAACAGTTTTTCCAAGTTAAGGTAATTAGAAAGACCGCAAAGGCTGTGTGGGTTATGTTGGCACTGAAGTCATAAAACTACCCTGCCACTATTCAGCAGGTAGCCAAAAGTTAGTTACTCACTCCACTATCCCACTGGTTGGAGTAGGGTGTATAGAAAAAATGGGGGAAAACCAGAATTTCGAGGTTTAAATAATCGCCAGATGTGTTTAAGCAGTCATATTGTCGTTTAGGAAAGAGACGTGGCGGCTTCTTACTGTAAATGGTGTTTATGTTAAGTCTTGATTATACAAATTCGTGGAGTGAGTAACCTTTCATAATAGTATGTTTCTATCTCTTTCTGTTCAATTACTGACTTCTGAAAAACATCTTCTGTCTCAATTTTCTGATCGTGCCAACTTACAACAAACAGACTTTAGTGTCGGCATTACACCATGTCATAAATTTCTCAAGGGTCGGCGTAGCATATCTTTCAAATGAAGGTATGTGATTTACAATTGTCCTTGGAGACAATTTTCCTCTTTGCTATTTCTTACCATGAGGGAGGAATGTATTGTTCCTACCCCAAGAAGTAGTTTAAAACAAGTTCTCTGCAGGGCCGTGGAGAGAAAGCAAAGGACCTCAGTAAAAAATTTCCCGGGCCCCGTCAAATATTAATTTCACCACTGAAACCCAAAGTATGCAGCAAAAAGATTGTATAAAAATATTACATAATTATTATATAATGTATGTAATGGTATGTAAGTATCCTATTACTTGAAGACATATGATATTTTTGTTAATCACTAAAAAGTTAGTCATATTTTACAAAAAATAAAACCATGTAAGTTTAAAAGCTTTTCAGTTGTACATACAGAGGTAATAATTCGTGTTTTGGCAAAATGCTATCAATAATCATAAAAACTAATCACTGTACAACTAGTGTCTTACTTTTCAACTATAAATAACAACATTTAAATTATATATCGGTACCCAACTATGTTTAATCACTATGACAAATTTGCTTGTTTTGAACAACATAAACTGAAGATAAGATAAGCATATACGATTGACAATAAAACTTGACACAATGACATAAGAACTCTTATTAAGTACCAGAATGGTTCTTTCTGAGATCATGTGGGGGACGGGAAAATGGCTGTCCATCCGTGTCTCTCCGTCAGTCTGTCCGTGTGCCTGTATGCGCGATAACTCAAATACGCTTTATCGGATTTTCATGAAATTTGATATACATATTTATAACGTCCATAGAAAGAAGCCTATTAATTTTGTACCAAATCGCTAAACCGGTACCGGAGTAACGACTAATTAACGGCCACATGCTTATTAAATGGCAAATCATCACTATACTACAAAGCCGCTTAGCTAATCACTGAGGGCCTTCACCACAATGCAGTCAGATGTTTGTAAATTTATTATATCACATCTTGCTTTAGATGTGAGGCATTCGTTCTGTTGTTATCCCACTTATTCCTTCACATGTGTTTAACGAACTTTCTCAAGAGTTCGGTCTAAAACTATATAGTTTCTGAAAAAAAAGACCAATTAACTACATCTGGCACTTTTTTGTATCAGTTTACCTGATTTTTTATTATATTATGGCACAGTCTATCATATGCCGATATCAGACAAAGGTTGAGCTAATAAGGTATTCAAAAGGAAAAATGTTATTGTTACTGAGACATGTAATAGGCTATACTACAAAGTAATTATTAAAAGAATGTCTTAAGAATCCACCGTCTTAAAAAATAGCTTTCCTAGCTTTTTACTTTGCAAAAGTATCAATAATACTATTATAATTCAGTTGTCTAGCAAAGATATCTCCAAAAACGTCAATGCTATAAGAGGTCATGAATTTCCTAGGAATCCCGGGTATAATTTTGCAGAGATTTGTACCAATTTTATATGTATTCTATGTATCAAAATTAATCATTTGAAAATTATTATTTTAAATGCCGAACGTTAGTGAGGCCTACTGTTGAGTCCAAAAGGATTTCTGCTTCTACTTTAAAAAAAATAATTTTTCTCCAAGAATAATCCGTTTCAGATTACCTGATTAATTCCGTGTCACCGTTATGCGACAGGACAATGCAGATAAAAAATAAACACATAAAACATAGCTTAAGCTGTTTGTTGACTTATAAAACATTTAATTTTAGAGTAAATTAGAAAGTAAAAAATAAAACCTGGTCGGCCGGGCCGGGGCCCCAAGTCTTTAGTCTCGGCTGCTCCCCCTCTCGTCCTTGCCAGCCTAGCCGAAACAGTTCCAACAAAAATGCAAGTGAAACCGGTCTTTTGCAACCGTTTCATAAAACTGTTATGTGCGCGTAACAGTTTCGGCTACAACCTTTATCTAGAAACAGCTTATTTTCCCACCTCTACCGGTAACGGTAACGGCACCTTTCAGTAGTGGTTGCTGGCTTGCTGCGTACACAATCGAGCATTTAAAACATTTTAAATATAGCAAGACTGCAAGAGTCTTGCAGTTCGGTCTTGGTCTTGCCCGAGTCTTGCAGACTTGGTCTCGGTCTTGGTCTTGGTCTTGCACACTCGGTCTTGGTCTTGGTCTTGCTAACGCAGATGCGGTCTTGGTCTTGGTCTTGGTCTTGCATTTTCTGCAAGACCAAGACCAAGACTGCAAGACCAAGACTGGTCTCGCTCATCACTAGTTGATTGACCGCCTGCGTTGTCTCGTGATTAGTGTCGCTGACTACAAATCCGAAGGCCCGGGTTCGATCCCTGGTACATCCTCCGATTTTTCTGAGGTAGGGAAGTCTGGAACAGGTTGCACTCAGCCTCGTGATTCAAACTGAGGAGATACTTGGCAGAGAAATAGCGGCTCCGGTCACGGAAACCACCATTAACGACCATGGGTGTGGGTGCTGACCACATGCCCCCAATCCTGACATCTGCCTATGGTAGATAACATAGAGCTCGGGTGGTAGGCTAAGTCCTTTCAGTTTAGTAGTTTAGATCATGTTGATTATCAAGCACTGATTCCAGAACCTGCTGTGGAAGATAGTGCAAGTGATGAGTCTGAAGATGTTAGTGGACAGTGTTCATGTAGCTTCTGAAAAGTAAAACCATAATTACATAGGCTACTATAAAAAGAATTTAATTAACAATTTGGAGGTACTAAGTTTGTTTCCATCTATAGGCTATATAGCAGAGTTTGTTGTAATTCCTATCAGTAGTAACCTATTTTTTGCATTATTGGAATACCTTTTCCCTGTAACCATACTATTTCATTAAGTTAGGCCCTAAAAGAATCATGGAGACATAATTTTTATGAGTAAAATGTGTTAAAATGTAACCAATAGATGTGTTATTTAATTACAAAATGTACAGGTGATTTAATTCATAACCTGATATTTCATATATATTCAAACTTTAAAATCGATTTTTCTCCAAACAACTTTTTTGGAGTTAATACCTTTTCACTGTAAGCCCACGATATATTAATTTAATAGATAGACTCTGTGTCCGTCTCTGTGGCGTAGGGGATGTGTTTGCTTTCCTCACGCAGCGGGCCCGAGTTAGATTCCTGGTCTGCACAAGTTTCCTATGTGGTGTTTTTACGGGGGTTTTCCTCACCTGTGAGATGAATGCCAGGAAACTTTAGGCCCTCTTGACCCTCGGAAATCAACTGGCCGTCATTATCACCTTCAACCCATCAGCGCCTTTATAAGTGTGTATGCTAGTGTTGTGTCGCGTCTTACGTGTTCGGGATAGGGCTGGTCACTCATCCGGTCCAAGCCCTTGTCTGGTCAACGAAGTATGTAGGTTTTGTGATCTCCTGGCCCCGACAGGTCGCGGTCCTTTAAGGTCCGCGTGGCGTGGGTCGCATAAACATCCTACAACGGGGAGGTTATATTAAGAGGAAGAAGAAAAAGAAAAAGATAGTGTCTCTAATTTTATCGTTCCAGTATCGAGTAAATTCCCAAGCCACGTATGTAGGCGAAAAACAATAACTTAATGTTGTAAAGGGACTGTGTAGATTTAATGTGAGGGCATTTGGTGAATTCAGTGTAATATTTTCAGAAATTATGTAATTTCAAAAGGGAAAGGAAGGTTTGTTTATATTTTAATGTAGTCACCGTTTCTTTCCTGGTTGAAGAGATTATGTGTGCAAAATTTCGAGCAAATTACATTAAGCATGTATATTTGTATAGGAATCAAACATACAATCACAAGATTATAAATACACACTTTCAACTTTATATATTACTAGCTGAATAGGCCCGGCGTCGCCCGGGCTTTGTATTTTTTAATTTGAAATTAACTTATGAAGGACTTTATGTATGTACAGTATGTAGAACTTGAAATGAAGGAAAAGATTTATCACACTCAAACTGTTCCATCAGAAAATGCTAGATATAGCTTTTTATGGCTCATAGAGGATGTCGAAAGCTGCATTCCGTTGCTTCTACACATCATGCTTGGGAGGGGTTGAAATAAGAAGAAACATAAATTAAATAAGATTGTATTGACTTGACGGAAAATTTTATTTCTCATTCTCATGTTATCATACAACCGTTTCGGGCTGAAATAAAAGAGAAATGCAGTACCACTTTCATACGTTCCTCCCCTAAAACCCGGGACATAATATACTGCGAGCGTAGGACTCAAAATGTTCCACCCCATGCTTAGGGCATATGATAAACATCCCTATTTCTCAACTAATACAAAGCCTACAGCTATGGATAAGGTATAAGGGGAAAGGATTATTTACAGACTTCTGATATAGCATACTCACACACTTAAGTTGTCCCTTGCAATACGACCTATTCTTCGACATAAACATGTGAAGTGAGAAAATATTTCTTATGTCGAGGGTAGAGAAAGTTATGTGACTGCATCACACTGTGCTTTATTTTCGTGGATTTCATTTTCAGTAATTATTTTCGCCAATATATCGATGAAATCATAATTCGTTAAAGTCCAGCATTATAATTATAGTCGCCAAAGCCCAATGTTATCAAAGTAAACAATACACTGTTGTCATGTGAACTGAACAACATTCATTTTTTTTCAGTATAAAATTCTCAGAAATTATATAATTTTCAAGGGAAGGAGTATTTTGTTTGAATTTTAATGTTGACCGCTATACTTCCCGGGCTTAACTGGGTAAGTGTGCAAAATTCCGTGTAAATTGGTAAAGAAATGTAGATTTGTATAAGGAACAAACATACATACATACATACATATCCACAAACACACATTCGACTTTATATATTAGATACTAGCATGTGCCCGCGGCTTCGCCCGCGATAATTATTTCAAAAATTAACAATTAAGAGCATAATAGTCAAATCATTATAGGCCTATTTACTAACACCTAAATCACGTGGACTACATACCACGATTAGATAGCGTCGCCTGGTAAAAGCTACCTCAGATTCGAGTTCCTTGGCCCAGAAATCCCCTGTATAGTCCAAATAAAACAATGTTTTACCATATTAGAGCTTACAACATTCAAGCGATCGCGAAAGTTTCATTTCCAAGGTATGACAAAAATAGACAAAGCCAACTGTAATTGTCAAACTTCCATTTAATTTAATTCCAAACCCATCTGAAACCCACTGTCAACAATATGTTTTAATGTCAAATGTGATTCGGATTCGATAATTCTTTGTAAAAAGGGATTAAGTATTCTCAAAGACATTTGATTTTTGGCATTTAAAATCAGAATTTTTCAAAATCCTTTCTTAGTGAGCACCTACATTATGAAACGAAGGTACAACCAAAATTCCAAGTCGCTACCTGTTATAGTTTAGGCTCTACGTTGATTCCTGTCAGTCAGTCAGTCAGGACAAAGCCTTTGATATATATAGAGACTAGACCGTACGCCAAGTCAAGAACTACGAGACGAGAACTTAGAGACAGCTGATCGCCGCGTTCAGCCGTTTTGTATTTCTTTTTATGAATCTAATATCTCATACTTAAACGGTGAATAAATTATGGTCGAACAAACACAGTCGCATTACATTAGATTCATTGCATAATGTACTTTTTAGTACGATAATAAAAATTCCATTTTTGGTACACGTGCGTAAAGTAAAACTTTTTTCATTCATTATAATTTTTTGTTAATTATATTGTCGTTTCCTAGAAGTTCATACATTTCAGTATTGTTTAACGTTATATGGTAAAAATTACTATACTATGTTTGGATAATTGATTGATTTTGCATACTTTTAACTGATAAATTACCTCCAGAACTCAAAACCCTACAACTCGGCGAAGAAATTCTCCGAAATAACATAAAAGTTACACTAACGCAAGACTAATGATAAAAGTAATAAGTATATTTTTATTACATTTCCCTAGTTCTATTTTTCTTGCACATACGCAATATCTATAAAGAAATAGTTTAAAAGGTCCGGCGTCGACCAGGTTCTGTATTTTGTAATTAGAAATTAACTTATGAAGGACTTCCGATTTTCAAACTCTAGTTCCTTATATAGATATATAGAATTTGAAATGAGGAAGAACGACTTGCTAGATATGGCTTTTTATGGCTCATAGAGGATGTAGATTTTTGCACCCCGTTGCGTCTGCACATCATGACAGGTGGGGGTTGAAATAAGAAGAAACAAAAATTCCTGTAACATTAAATTGTATTGCCTTTACGGAACATTATATTTCTCACTCTTATACAACCGTTTAGGGGCTAAAATAAAAAATAAAACAAATTCAATATAACTTCCATACTTTCTTCCCCAATAATCTGGACATAATATACTGCGCGCATAGGACTAAAAGTGTTCCAGCCTATGTTGTCTCCTTTCGGATGTTGGGGGCCTATTTCTCAACTAATAAAATGTCTACAGCTATGAGTAACGTATCAGTGGATAGCATACTGGTTGGCACAGACTTAAGCTGTTCCTGCAATACGACCTCCTATACTTACTTACTTACTTACTTACTTACTTACTTACTTACTTACTTACTTTCTCAATGGCAATAGACAATTCCTAAGTAAGCTAAAGGAATATTATCTATTTTATGGAACCCGAAGGTTCATTGCGAAGGTTCTGAGCCCGACATTCAACCTATTCTGTACTAACTCCATCCAACCATCCCTCGCAAATCCGACTTCCCTTAAATCTATTCTAATATTGTCCTCCCACATGCGTCTAAGTCTTCCAAGTGGTCTTTTCCCTTCGGGTCTCCCAGTCAATATTTTTGAGATATGTTTTTCCTCCCCCATGTTCGCAATGTGTCCAGCCCATTACCTCCGGAAATTTTTACACTGAGGAATATGTACAGGCAAGCATATCTTAATACCATTTTTTTTTACTGTGAGAGGTTGTTAACTTCACGCCAAATCCCCTAGCTGGAGGACCACCTCATGTCGTCTGTCCGCGACTGCTTATCTAATATATTCGAAGCTACCTTCCACATCTGGAGGCCGTATCCTCTATCCGCAACCTGAGGACGCGCTACGCCGTGGTGACAGAGAACCACCTCTTATATATATATATCATATGTCTACAGGTATATATACATACAAACATACATATATACGAAGCATGGATACGACCTCTTATTCAACATGAAAATGTGAAATGAGATATTCTCCATGATAAATGATATTCTCCAAGACGAGGGTAGAGAAAGTTAGGTGACTGTTCACTGCATCAAATTGTGCTTTATTAGTGCATTTCATTGTTCATTATTTATTGACACCAATGAATTATATCGATAGCCTCAGAATTTGTTAAAGTCCAGTATCATGTAGCTCACAAAGCCCTATGTGAACACTGTAAAGAATACACTGTTGTCATGAGAACTGAATTGCAATTGATAAATATTCATTGTAATATTTTAAGAAATTATATAATTTTTCAAGGAAAGGAGTGGTTTGTTTGAATTTTAATGTTGACCGCGTTACTCTCCGGGCTGAACTGGGTATGTGTACAAAATTTCGTGCAAACTGAACAAAAAGTGTATATTTGTATAGGGAACCTACATACCCACACACACCCACACTTTCGATTTTATATATTAGACTCGCTTCGCTCATTGGGGTCTCCGCCCCCAAACCTCCGCTGAGGTTCTCGGGAAAGGTTTTTTAAAAGATCTATGGGAGATAGAGTGTGTGTATTTAGTCTGCTGTATTGGCTATTATAGTGCTTTCACATTCGCCAGAGGTTTCAAGGCCACAACTTCTCACGGCTAATATGCCCCCACTGATTAGTAGTCAACAGTATTCCCCTTTGCGCAGAGGAGCTGCGCTGTCGCTCACACTCATACGACACCAAGGGGGAACTCCCTACTGGCTTGTCATGTGACTGGCATTGGAGGGGTATGATGTCATATGAGCACGGTAAGTGGGGGTATCATAGGCGTGCTACGTTTGGCCTTGAAACCTCTGGCGAATGTGAAAAGACTATACCTTTCAGAGCTCTATGTGAACACTGTTTGATAATACCGTTGCCATGTAAATCGAGCCCTTTTTCGGGGGTTTTAGGGCTAAAAATTAAAAAAAAATAAACTTTTTGGAATTTTCCTGTGGTTTACACCTTAAAAGCTATATATATACCAAATTTCAAGTTTCTAGCTCATCTGGAAGTGGGCAAACATTAATGTCAGTGAGTGAGTGAGTCAGCTTTATATTACAGGGATGAATTATGTTCTTTTGTAGTCCATAGTAACAAGAAAATTATAGTCTACTTATTGGTGTGAAATACAGATTTCAGTCATAATGAATATAACAAAAGCAATTATATCAAGGTGGTATAGGCTAGTAGGCAAGTGGTCCTCGATTTAAATCAAACCTTGTGGTCGCCCAAATTGACTTGTGTTTTTCATGGTTTCCTCATTCGCAAAGGCAAACGCCAGATTTGTAGGACTTGTTACTTTCCAGAATTCATCGCAGCTAAGTCACCGGATATTAGCCTACAATGGTATATTAACCTATACACTGGATATCAGAAAAGAAAAGATCCCTGAACAATAGAAACATGCACACATATGAATTATTACAAGAGACAATTGGTACACCCAAGCATTCTAAACACGTGATATGATCTATATGCAGTTAAAGCATGTAAAATAAGCTAAGTAATAATATTAACAACACTCATAGTAATGGTGTTATTAATAAAGAAAATATTAAACTGGAATGTATATTACTATATTTTCTTGAACAAGTCTGAACAATTACCTAAATTGTTATAAAATGTATAAGAAATAGATTGGTGGAATTCTTAAAGAAAAAATATACTGATTTCAAATCAATTTGGATTCCGAAATACTTTGAGCATAGATGACGTCTTAATTAATGTTACATGACAAATTATGGAAGTATTAGATGCAGAACATAAAAGTTTATTTATTTATTTTTTAATTTGCAAACGCTTTTGACACAATAAACCACAAGATACCTTTAGAGAAACTAGAGAAATTTGGAATAAGAGGCATTAGATTAAATTAATTTTGGTCCTATTTACATAATAAAATACAAATTACTAAGCTTAAGGATCAATTTAGTGAGGTAAATACAGGTATGCTACAAGGATCAATTTTTTGCCCTGTTCTTTTTATTATTTATATCAATGAGTTGATGCATTTGGACTTAAATATTTTTCATAGCTCTCTTTACTCTTAAGCTGATGACACCGTATTACCATTTTCCGCTCAAACTTTGCAGCAAACGTACAGATTGGCTAATTCGAGTTAAAGAAGAGTTAAAAGTTGGCTTGACTACAATAGATTTATTAAATATAGGTAAAACAAACTGTGTACAATTCTCTGTGTATCATTCTCTTCTCTCAATTGTTGGAATAACACAATTAATTATGGATCAAAACTTGTGCTTAAGAATCCATAATACCAACTGTTCTGAATCTGACTAATATACCTATCAAGCTGTGAAGGAAACAAATCAGGTCAAATACCTTGGTATTATTATAGTTCGGCATCTGAAATTTGACAAACACATTACATATTTATGAAATAGACTAGAAAACATTGTAAAAATTTGTGAGCCTAAGAAATTAGCTCTAATACAATCTGTCATCCAATATGGTAGCATTGGATAAGGAGGAAGTGGCACTTCTTTATTGACTCCTTTGAATATAACATAGAAGAAAATAATGAAAGTTTGCTTAAAAAGGCCTATCCAACAGAGTTGTCTGAATTTAATGTTATGGCAACAATACAGATTTATAAGATCACACTTCTAAAATAGCTATTTCCACAAATACCGAAACGTAAACGTATCCTTGACTTTAATAGAACCAAAATATTTCATTCACTTCTTCTGGTAGCTATTATTATGGTACAAGACTCTATAACTCTACAATTAGGTCACATTCTCCTCCGTGGCGCTACATCCCTGAAGGGACAAGGCTTACCACCCGACCGCTGCGTCATTTACCATAGGCAGATGGCAGGATTGGGGGCATTTGGTCAGCATGCCGACAACCACGGTCGTTAATGGTGGCTTCCATGACCGGAGCCGCTACTTCTCTATCAAGTAGCTCCTAAATTTGAATCACGAGGCTGAGTGCACCCCTACCAGACCTCCCTACCACAGAAAAATCCGAAGAGGTACCGGGGATCGAACCCAGGCCGACGGATCTGTGGTCAGCGATGCTAACCACAAGACCACGTCGGCGGTCAGATCACATTCAGAAGTAGTAAATATGAATAGCAAACAATTCGATAACTATATCAAAAATCTTATTTCATTAATTCTAATCTTATTTCATAGATTAAAATTAGTTTAATTCTGTAATTAGTAGATATTTAAAGAACGATGTTATTAGTTATACCACAGGATTTAAAATTTGTACTTTCCACTTTGCATTTTTTAAATATTTTTTTATTGAATTTTAAGTTAGAGTTATATTTTGTTTTATAGATTTGAATTTAATTGTGTATTGTGTACTACAAATAACTGAACTGAACTCGAACACGAGCACTTGCTCATTCGGGTGATCAATTGATGTATCTTTCCCGTGTTTCATACAATAAATAAATAAATAAAACATTTTTTTTAAATAATGAAATGTATTCGGATATTAGACTACATAAGCCCATACAAACATATCCACACAAAAATAGCAACAATTAAAGCAGACCTACGCAACATAGTAGGCCTATTGATTCTGTTTAATTTGCATTCTCTTTTATGATTTATTTACTTCATCAAGGAACCATACATCTATTGAATAGTCGGAACAATTATTTATTCAGTTAGCATGTGTGAAAATATATAAAAATTCGGTAAGAATCTTAAATCTAAGTAACCTGGAGACTTTACATTAATTCTTCTTGAATGGTACAAACTGGTAACCTAAATAATACAACTTTTAACACGTAAATGTAATAAATTTGTACCGTTTATTTTTATTTCACCTGTATTACTCCTTTCAGCATCGAAGCCATGTCAGGCGTTCAGGATCTGTAGATAGAGGCCCTACATTAGGCCATGCAGCTACTGATTGTCAACTATGTTCCATTTTCTGGTATATTTTATGTCAGTAAATTTCAATTGATATTAATTTAAATGAAAAGGGTGCATGATGAAATTGCGAGGATGGGTAATGGTAAGTAAATATCCAATTCGACATTTGCCTTCACGACTGGGGAAAGCTGGTCGGCCATGGGATTTGAACCTGGGACTTCCCGAATGGGAGTCCAGGACATTACCACCTCTACTACCTCGCTTTATTTTTCAGCTGGGAAGACTGACTATAGGAACGGTACCTGACTTATAACTACCCTTCAGGGAACTTTTATGAAAAAAGTTTCAAAGTATAGTTTTAGCTGTTAGTAACTTATAAGCCCCTTATGTACAAAATTTAAACAAAATCATTTGAGCCGTTTTCGAGAAAATCGAGATTTTTTCGTATAAAGTGGCATTATAAATAGTAAAAAGTCGTCGCCAATCTTCATGTCACATCCCCAGAAGGTACTTAATCCAAATAGAACAAGTTGTTTTCGTATGATTTTTCGTTCTGGACACAGACAGACACAGATATATTTCTTAAAATAATATTTATGGACTGAAGGAACTTCAAAACATGTAGGCCTATTTATGTTTAAAAATTCGACTTCAAATTTCGGTATCGAACACAAAATTCCTGTGTTGTATTACCTAAGGTATGGATAGAGAAAGTAAAAATAATTTCTTGTATTATTTATACACCCTATAAAATAATTATTATTTATAGCATAGGGGTTCAAAGCGAGATTTTATTCTGCGAGTAGGAATGACAGCAGTTAACATTATTGAGAAATAATATTAAATATTAGTGTAATGAATTACGCAACGTAAAGCCAGGCATGTTGCAGCGCGCGGATAGCTGATAGCTGTTATTGATTTTTCTCGTACACTACAGCAAACATGAAAACGCCTTTCACCCACCAAATATAAGGACTTTTGTAATCACCGTGAGAAATTTCACATTTAATAAGGCACAGTGAATTTTGAAATCGTCAATTTTTATCAAACTGAGTGTATTTAATAATCACATTAAAACTTAACTAAACGAGTGTTGGTAACAATGTAGTGGCATGAAGGTTTCATATGGTATGGTATGGTGCGTCTTTATTCTTAAATATTTTAAATACATTTTCAATATACCAAATCAGCGCTCGGGCCTATACGGCCGTTCGTGTTTTTGCTATGCACAAGTCAGAGAAAGAGAAATGTAATACTAAAAATGCAACACAATATTATACGATATAGGCCTAATATAAAAATGCTATAATAAAGGTAAAAAAAGGAAAATATATATCCTCCAAAAATAGCAATAATACAGGAAGAGAAATGACAATAATAATGCAATATAATACAGTACAATACAAAAACAAAGATTACTTTCTCTGCCCTTCCCTCCCACCTTTTTCTACCCTGAGCTGTCGGACTTTATACATGAATTTTCCGACCCCCTCGAAGAATTTTGTGTCAATCAGCAGTTCGAATATCATTATGTGACCTCATGAAGATTTTAAAGCACTAGTGCGATAATGTGCAACTTTACTTCACTTGTCTTGTGCTAGAAGTTCTACTTTTAATTCAAACTGTCTAAAAATATCCTTCAACCCTTTATCTGGCAGTGTTGCTCTCAGGTAACACCTATGAATACCTCCCTGAACCTGGCAAGCCTCTTTGGCTTTCGGACCACAAAAACACTTCCTACGGCCATCTAACTGTTAGAATATGAACTAAATTGTTGGTAGATGTTACCTGGGATATTGCAAATGTTGCTTGTATGCAACATTTCCGAATAGGAGGTATAATTGCTGGGTAATAACCATTAGACTTGTGATATACCATGTTGCCTGAGAGCAACATTGCCTATCCAGTGGGCATAAATTTTCATTTTGTCTGCCGGATAAAGGGTTAAACAGCCTGAGAAGTACAATTTTTTAGATATTCTGGTACGCGAATTCATACGAACAGTTCCGCTAAATTAAAAAGACTTTAAAATCGATAACATAAGGTCTGTTTCTAAACCTAACTCATGTACCGTCAAGCGCTGAAGAAAAACATTGTACGCAGGCGTAGTAGTACATGACTGTACGTAAACAAACCTGTAGTCATTGGTAGGCCTCTTGGATTATAAGACAGTTGACATGAGGAATGCGAAAAAACTATTCACAGAGGGCACCGGTACTAGCTGCTAATGGCTTCTTACAGGTCGCATCCGAAGTTCAGTGGTATTATCAGTTTTAATCGTGTGAATCCAGTGGTTTTGAATTGTTTTGAATGTGAAATATCGTATGTTCAGTGTTTTATTTCATGTATAAGCCGTGTTAAGAGCGAGATTTTAAGTGCATTTCAAGTTCTGTGTGTATCTAATTGAACGCAACCCATTGGCATCCCAACACAGGTAAATAAATTATACTATCTAGAGCTGTTAACATATATTCTGAAGCATATTGTGTGTTATATTGCTTATAGTAATCATCCCAAGGAATTGCAAACACTACGATAGCTATAGTGAAAGTCTAGAGGTAATCTTTGAAAATAGTCAGGTAGCTCACATTACAGCCTTCTATTTGTAGTTAGTTTTATACCATGGTTTGAGCAATGGCAGTCCTGCATGTATGCTGTTCTTCCACGTGATATTTATAACCCCCCTCTCCATTCCTGTCAGATATTGTTTCTTAGTCTATTACCCAACCGTTCATTCTATGAACTCTATGAGAAACTAAAGATTATGATGATGATGATGATAATAATAATAATAATAATAATGATAATGATAATAATAATAATAATAATAATAATAATAATAATAATAATAATAAGTTAATAATGAGAATGAGGCTTTACAGGACACGCAATTAGTTATGGATGTGAATGTAGGCAGGCTTGTGTGTTAAGTTTCGAGATGTTGGTACGAGTTTAATAATGGACTGTTTTGAAAGTTGTAAATGGTTAGATATATTAAGTACCACTCCACAATTTACTGCCCCTATCCCGAATATTCTACAATAACTTGTATACGTAAAGTGCGGAGTTAGATGGTTGTTTCATTAAAGCTGGAGGTTTGATTGACGTTTGGTGTAGCCGTAGAGTTGACACACACAAACCAGAGCCCGCTGTGAGTGTGGAACTTGCCATGCAGCAAAGCCTGATGTGAACTTATTCCCACTGCAATACGAAAACGTGAATTGGAAACGAAAAGCATGATTGCTGTGGGGGAGGGGGGGCGAGGAGAAATAGTATATTGCGATACTAATTCCGTAAGCGGTGCATACGGATCGAGGAAAGAGTTTGAAAAAACGAGGCGCTTGCGCCGAGTTTTTTCAATTTCCGAGATCCGTTATGCGCTTACGGAACGAGTATTGCATGCTATTTTTTGCACGATGATTATTTATATCAATTTAATTATATTAATTGAGATATCAGCTGAAAATATTATGTATATAGGTACATTATTGATGATAGATGTTATATTTCAGAAAGTGATTCGAATATGTTGGTTGTTATGGGGACTGAATATTTGTCCTGTTAAAGCCGCCACAAACTAGGGGGCCTTGGTTCCGGCCTTCGATAAAGGCTTGTATTATGATGGTTTTACTTACGGAACGTGTGCTTTTTGTCATTTTTACAGCACTGAGATTTCTTTTCTTTTCATAGCAACTATTGCGTGTAGGATCCACGGCAACAATATTCGTAAGTGCCACTATCCCTTGTAGAACATGCACTTCCTTAAGCATAAGTACCTACACCTTCAGGTATTATTATTATTATTATTATTATTATTATTATTATTATTAATATTATTATTATTATTATTATTATTATTATTATTAGTAGCTGAGACTCCACAGTGAGTGGATGTGTGTACTTGCTCTCTCTACTTACAGTGCTGACCTAGTTACCTATAAGTAATTTGTGCAGCAGTCTATTGTTAAACATAAATGGCGCCTAGCGCTGACCTGTGCCCCTTATGTAACAAGGGGTTCCAGGGAAGGCAAAAGCACCTTTATTGCTGTGGGGGCTGTAATGCCCGTTTTCATTTGACATGTTTAAACATGACAGATGTTGAAGCTACCTTATACTTCAAGGAAGGAGAGAGCACTTATGTATGTGCTAAGTGCTCTCAACGCAGAAAGACAATGAGGGACGATGACACACCAGGAAGATCAAGGTCCAACTCGGTGCCAGAAGAGCATAAAAGGTCAACAAATAACGGAGGAAGTGATCTATCGCATAATATGGCAACTGATGAAAAATTAGAAAAAATCCTTCAGAACAGCAAGGAATCAGCTGTAGTAGTGTCAGCTATGACTGAAATGCTGACGAAGATTCTGACTGAGGTATCGGATTTAAAAGAAGAAAACAAGAGCCTTAAGAGAGAAGTGAATGAACTCAGGGAACTTCTTAAAAAAATCTCCACCTCGATCTCCTCAGGAAGCCAGCACTAGTCAAGTCCAGCAACATAACATGAAAAGGGCCAACATTATCCAGCCAGCCAAATTTTCTGAAGTGGTAGCAGCCGTTAACAGGGAGAAAACTACAACTTCAACAAGTACAACAAGCTCGACAATCAGAGAATACAGGGCCCCTGGAAGTGCTACTGGAAGTGGTGGTGCTAGTGGTGTTACAGTGACCAGTGGCAAAATCGCTAATAGTGGTGGAAATGCTACTGGCAGCATTAATGCCAGTGCTATTGTATGTGCAGTTAGTAATACTAGTGGTAACAGTGCAGATATTCCTAGTGCTGCCTCAACCAGCAATCATGTAGAAAATATCCACGAAAATGATTTTACTGTAGTCATGAGAAAGCAAAGGGCTAAGAAGGCCCCACTAATAGGGGTGAGAAATTCCTCCTCACTACCGGTAGTGCACAAAGCAATGAAACGCAAGGCACTTTTCGTATCAAGATTCGAGAACTCAGTTAAACCTGAGGACATAACAGAATCACTAAATAGCCAAGTCAAGTTAAGATCAGTAAAAGTGACAAGGTTAAAAACTAGATTTAACTCTTATGCTAGTTTTCATGTATCAGTTTGTGAGGAGGATTTCCCCCTCATAAATAATACAGGCATATGGCCTAGTGGGGTACTGCTGCTGCCATTCCAAGGCCGCTTACGAGAAGATCAAATACATTCTGATTTACCGGAACAAATTAAAGCCAACAGTGAGGGAGACAACTCCACTAAGGAGGTAACTCCTGAAAAACCCAGTAATAATAGAAGCTCGCCGAAAAAAATTTTTGATACTATTTTGGCCAGAACATCTTCTAAAAGCAGCCTTGGAGGGGGCTCCACTTCTTAACCCTAAAATATGGCAAATAATAATTGTGATTATAATAATCACTCCATGTTCAGTGACAATCATTTCGGCCTAGAACTTTATTACCAAAACGTTCGTGGTCTACGAACTAAAGCCACAGAAATATTTGATAACATTCATATAAATGAACTTAGAATTATTTGTCTTACTGAAACGTGGTTAAATGAAGATCACTATAATCACAATTACTTTCCTAATACGTACCAAGTGCATAGATCAGACAGAAACTACTCCCTCGTCAACCAAACTCGCGGGGGTGGCTCCCTAATCGCTATTAGCAACAGTGTCAGACATAAACGAAGACCAGATTTAGAACAAACTGAAGAATGTGTCTGGATTGAAATCTCATGTAAAAACGACCAACCAATTCTTATTGGTTGTCACTATTTCTCACCTAATACCAGTATTGCTGCATTCCAACAATATTTCCTTTTTCTAGAAAACAATCTAGACTGCAACAATTACCAGACCATATTGCTTGGCGATCTGAATATACCAGGTTTCAAATGGAATTCTGGTGACTCAACTAACTTATACCACTATCATAAAGTTAAAGGTGAAACAGTACACCACGCTTGTTCCTTCTTAAATCTGTACCAAATTAATGACACTGTGTGTAGTAACAACCTATTAGATTTAGTTTTTACCAACATGGATGAAACCACGGTATCAATAGCTGATTATGCCCTGGTAAATATTGATATCCCTCATCCCCCCATCATCATAAATATAAAACGGAAAGTAAACACAGACACACAAACTTCAGTAAAAACTTTATGCTACCATCAAGGAGATTATCTTAAACTATATAACACCTTAGATCAATCAGACTGGTCGATAGTCTATAATCAGACATCACCTGACACTGCGGTGGAAAATTTAACATATTTAGTCAAGGATGCTATTAAAAAATCAATTCCTGAAACCGCTGTTTTCAAATCAAAATATCCTGCCTGGTTTTCGAGGGAGCTTAAACTATATATAAGGAAAAAGAAACATTTTTATCGACTTTACAAAAAGCACTCTTCTGATCATTACTATCAAATTTTTTCGAACTATCGTAGATTAGTTAAAATTACTATTAACTCTGATAGACAACAATGGTACAAGTCAATTGACAATGAGTTAAAGACAAACCCAACTAAATTTTGGGGGTATGTCTCAAAATTAAGAAATAAAAGTGACCCCTCCCTTCAAGTAAAAGTAAACAATTCCATCATCACTCAGCCTACGACTCTAGTGAATATTTTTGCAGAGCATTTTGAGTCTATGAATAAACCGATTTTAACAGAGCCTGTACCTCAACTCCAAACTTACACTTCAGATTGTTTATATGTCCCGTCTATTTCAAACCTGGATGTCCTGTCATCGATAAGAAAACTCAAAGCATCCAAGACTAGTGGGCCAGATCAAATTCCAAGCTTCATTGTGAAGGGATGTGCTCCCATATTATCACCAGTCCTGACATATATCTTTAATTTATCAATTAAAACAGAAACTTTTCCATCCCTGTGGAAAAACTGTGCTATCAGGCCAGTTCACAAGAAAGGGAAAAGTAAGGAAGTAATGAACTTTCGACCAATATCTTTATTGAATACTTTTAGTAAAATTTTCGAGTCAGTTATCCATAATCATGTTTCATTTTTCTGCAAAAGTAAACTACATGATTTCCAACACGGTTTCACTAAAAATAAATCAACCACAACCAACATTGTTACCCTCCTTAATGACATAGTTAAAGAAAATTGCACACAGTCCCAATCAGACGCCATATTTTTTGACCTAAGTCGAGCTTTCGATGTTGTAAATCATGATTTACTATTGCAGAAGCTGACCAATTTAGGATTACATGGAAACTATATAAATTGGTTTACGAGCTACTTGCAAAACAGGACTGCCTGTGTTAGAATAGCAAACTGCCTTTCTAAGCCCTTCAATATACCACAAGGCGTTCCCCAGGGGTCAGTAATCGGCCCTTTTTTGTTCGTTGTATTCATTAATGATTTATTTAACATATTAAAATGTAATAGCCTAGCGTATGCTGACGATCTATGCATTTGGAAAAAGATTTCAAGTGTTTCTGACTGTAAATTATTGCAAAGCAATATTGATCTTATAAGTCAATGGGCCTCTTCAAATAGAATGATTATTAATTCCAGTAAAACTTACAATGTAATTTTTAGTAGAAAAACTAATCCTATTATATTTAATTATTTTATTGGCCAAGATACCATCACACGTTCGGACAAAATCAGATACCTGGGTGTTTATTTAGATTCAAAACTATATTTTCATGCCCACATTGAACACATATTCACCCAAGCACTAAAAACTCTGGGATTAATCCGTTTTATTTCTACTAAACTAAAAAGCCTGGAATCAATAATCACTCTCTATAAATCTCTTGTCCTAAGTGTCTTAGACTATGCAAGTGTATCTTGGAACAGTATAACCATATCTGACAGCAACAAATTAGAACGTATACAAATCAAATTTGTTTCATTAATACGAAGAAAGTTTTTCCAAAATCAAGACCTGCAGTACAAGCAAATTCTCGCTTTTCTAAAACTGGAATCACTATACGAAAGACGCAACTCATCCGATGCAAACTTCATAGTAAATGTTTTTCGAGGTAATATAGATTGTAAATCATTTCTTGAAAACTCTGGACTTAGAGTTCCACACACAAGACTGACAAGGAATCATTCATTATTTTTGGTAAAACAACCATATACTTTGCCAGTTTTCCGTTGTTGTATTTCGGCTAACAAGAAATTCCAAAATGCTAAAATATTTTAAATATAAGTGTTTGACCTGGTTTCTTTAAACCAGAATAATTTCATATCAAATCTGCAAATCTGCAACAACTGAACAGAGACATTTCACCACTTGGAATGTGATGACTAGTCTAAACATGCTGACCACACAAAATACCTAATTGATCAATGAGGCTTACAAAGCTGACTAGACATATTCACAAGTCATATGTCTTATAAAGAATCATTATGTAATTCCTGTTTGTATATGTAATCTATTACTATTGTATATCATCCAATTATTAAATAAGAAGCCTACTGTTCAAAATTTGTAAAAATTGTATGTAGCTTCTCTAAATAAACAAATGAAATGAAATTATTATTTAATCTCCAGGGATGGAAACCCTATTTCGCCACAGAGGCACGTTAGGTTGCACCTTCAGGTAAGAACATTTTATTCATTAAAAATATTATAATTTTCTAATTTTTACTTTCTCCATATACGAGTGCAGAGAAATTGTTGTGATCGTGACAAAAAATTTAAATCGAGATAACACCAGGAATACATGTTTCACCCCATTCATTTATCTTTTTCGTTGATTTCACTATTTTAGCCGTCAAAAATAATTACCTAATATAACATTTAAATTTAATTAAATACAAAACCAAATGAAGTAAGATAACTTATGTTTTCGCTTTATTTCAACCCGAGGATTATAAAAAGCAAGTTAAAGTTATTTAATTATTATAAATTATTCATTATTTTCTTGTGAACTTTTTCTGATCAGCACTTACTTTAAGTTAAAGGTAAAAGGGTTGGTATTTGATTACTTATTTTAATTTTTATGTAATGTGCAAAACCGATAAATTTCTCAACTTCACCAAAACTCTGAGGCAAAAAGAGTTGCTGAGAAATTTGGAGCAATCACACAGAGGACCTAAAAGCTCATCATTTTGCACTTCACTTTTAAAAATTTGACGGGGAGGACAACGGAAAACTTGCGTTTATGTCGTCCCCCTCCATTAGTAAGTTCTGGATCCGCCCCTATTCATGATGCCTAGAAACTGAAAAAAAAGTGTTTTTGAATTACGTTTGTCTGTGAGTCTAAGACAAGCGTAGCAGATAAGCGGTTCATTGTGTCTACTTTTTTAAACTAAGGACTTTCTATAATTTCATCGAACTGGGAAGAATTTGGTTACTATAACTAAAATATTAAGGAGACTTTTAATATATACATACAATTATTTTTTTCAAAATTTCGATTAAAAAAAAGGCTCTAACAATTTTAATAAAATGTGGGACCAGCCCTACCTGCTTAGCATTACAGTTTTCATTTTTACAAAAGAAAATAACGTTAAAAATGTGTCCCTAGGTGCAAGGATTATAATTAGGTCCGAAACTGGTTCATATAGGCCTATATATATATGAATACATCCTGTAGCCTAAGTCTCTTACCTAAGTCTCGTACCTAAGTTTCTTATGATATTAACGTATAACTGAAAGCCATGTTATCGACTGGAGCTACATTTCTGGGAAAACAGTTTACCAACATTTTTTAAATGCGAGAATTCAATATGCCCTACTAAACTAATATCGCTGTTCATAACCTAACCTAACTACCACTAAAGTAGAACCTACCTGCTACTACTTAAGTTATCTTAATGCAGAGGTGGACAAGAAATTATGTGCAAGAGCGACAGTTGGTCATTCTGCTTCGTCACACCACCAGAGCAGCTAGAATTCTCGGGTATACAAACCTCGCGGGTATAATATAGCACATTTTCGAAACGCGTGAATTCGATATGCCCTACTGTTACGTCATGTAATACCTACTCAATGCTTGCCATGAATTTAGTTCAGATGGCTTTGGTTTTTCATGTCATTTTTAAAGCCTCATAGTTTTAATTATTCTAAGTATGTCTTGACAATTGTTGCTTTTAACCTCAATACCAAAATTATTTTATTTTATTTCTAAATACTTGCACATTTTAATATTTCTTTGTTTATTTTTTATTTTCTCTTGCAATTACATATTTAGTATAGTGTTTTTTCATGTATTGATTGATTATTTTAATATTAAGATCAAGTTATTGTCTTGGGTTGGAGATTTTTTAATTATTTCAACCTTCTGTTGTTTTTTAATAACATTCTACTATCTTCTTCTTAAAAAGTGGACAACAAAATGTATGTTCTTTTTCTCCTATTCAAGAGCAATGGGCTCTTTTCAACCTACAAGCTTCCTAGCATCACAAAACAATGCTAAATTCGGGCGGAAAGCCTTTCATCTTCAACTTTATTGTGGATTAAGTGATCCAACTACCTTCAAGATCGCATTCAACGCAATTTAAGGATCTCAAGGACTCCTTTACGAAGTTTAATAGTGCTTCACCAATTCTCTGGACATTGGTAATTTCAAAGGGAAATCATTCAATCCGTGAGTAATATCATAAACCACATACCAAAGGTACGTTCCAAGGACCATGGATTAGTTTGGCTTCGATGAGACAGGCAATCCTAAGGAATTTATGTAACGGCGATTTATAAATAAATATAGACATTTTATCGTTTAGAAAGCAAGGTGTAAATCGTTTATTTTAAACCATTGCTTTGAACTTCTTGTGTTGTGAATAGTCAAACTCATCATTTGCATAAGCCATTAAATATACAATTTTTCCTAGCTGTTGAAGTGACATTTCAGCAAGCTCATATTTATTTCTGGTCCTCCGATTGAATACAGTCTGCCAATACATTTAAATGTGTATCTGGATAGAGCAATAACTTCAAGATTCACGAAGAACATTTTCATCTCAAATCGCATGTTTATGTTAACCAAGCAGCATTATCACTCTATGTGCATATAAACAAACTGTTATACTTTTCTTTGTGTTTGGAAAAGCAATAGAATTTGTGTTTCGAACTGCAAATCATTCAATCCAATCTATTCTCGACATGTTATCGCCGGGAATCGCACCCTAAATTATTCCAAGGTCCGCTATTCGCACCAGAGGCCGGGTCGCCTGGCGGTAACACCTACTAAAGTAATGGGGTCTATCACTATTCATAACCTAACCAACCTAATCTAACCATCCTAACCTGACATAACTGCCACTAAAGTATAATCTACCTGACACTACTTACCTTAATGCAAGAAGGACAGTTGGTCATCCTGCTTCGCTCAGAAGCATAATATGGCTGGAGTGTTTTAAGCATAATAAAAATGAATTGGTTGAAATGCGTAAAAATACAAGATAAAGTTATAAATACGACTGATTTCACCTATTAATTCCTTGAATTAAATGTAAATGTAAATTTTGTAACATCTGTCTGAGGATAACAAAATGACTAAAATGACTACAGTATATCAGTTTTTCTGTAGAAGGAACTTTATTCGTGTCCATTTTTTTTATTTGTCTAGACTAACTCCGTTACAGTGATCCCCGGCGTTGTCTTGTGGTTAGCGTAGCTGACTACAGATCCGTCGGCCCGGGTTCGATTCCCGGCCTCAGCCTCGTGATTCAAACTGAGGAGCTACTTGATAGAGAAGTCATGGAAACCACCATTAACGGCCGTGGGTGTCGGCATGCTAACCACCCCAATCCTGCCATCTGCCTATGGTAGATGACGCAGCGGTCGGGTGGTAGGCCCTTCTGGGATGTTAGCGCCACGGAGTTAGTTTATCTCCATTACAGTAGGCGATACATGAAAACTTAGCCGAGTAATGAGAAAAACATAATGTCCAACAGAGACAACAAACTGTGGTACCGGTACATGAATGAATATGCTGAGTAAAATTTAGAGGATGATAAAATGAATTTTTTTGTCGTACGTTTTCTTTATAAAATTAATAGGTATCAAGATGATAACTAAAGTGTGACTTAAATGTGAATGACAGAACATGCCATTAATTAAAGTATGAATGGTATTCTTTTATTTCCCATACTAACAAGAAAACTATATGATTAACTTAGGCCTATTGTTATGAAATGTAGTATAGATATATTTAACACTTTAATATTTATTTAATACTTTAATAATTATTGGCCTCAGTCAAAATTCCTATAAGAGGTCTCCACATGCACTTTACAATTTTCAACTTACTAATTTATAATTGCATAGGTTATCTAAATAGTTTATAACATAATCTAAAGAATATATATATATATATATATATATATATATATATATATATATATATTAGGGATGGGTCGATACCAGATTTTCTCGATACTCGATACCGATACATAATTTTTCCCTCGATTCTCGATACTTCGATACTCGATACCGTCAACATTTCCAGTTTCAATAAATAGGTACATTAAAAATGAAAAGTTGAGAGAACTATATAATACCAACTAAATTAAGTGTGCATATTTAATGAGACAAAATCTAATATCATCAGTAGCCTATAATTATTTTTAAACTCTACATTAAAACTAAAATTAGCTTTTGAAACAGTCCACTTACAAGTTTTTGATAAAAAATACTAGCATTCTCACTTAATTGCAGAATTACCGAAGTATCGAAAAAGAACCGAGCGAGTTTTCTGAAGTATCGCTCGATGCCGATACCATGCAAGTATCGAGAGTATCGAGGTATCGAAAGTATCGAGGACCCATCCCTAATATATATATATATATATATATATATATATATATAAGGAAAGAGAGAACAAAAAAAATTAAAATAAAAAAATTAGTAGGAAAACAAAACACTGTTAACTTAATAATATAGACCTACTAACTACACTAACTACAGAATTCTCGGTAGTATGAGCTACCTGAGTTGTAACAAACGCAATAAAACTAATCCTAGCGAGGTGGCAGATTCAAGAAGTCTTGGGTTCATATCTCAAACATAAATTTGACTTGGGTTTTTATGATTTTCTCATTCACCAGACTTGTAGGATTTGTTAACTTTCCATAGCTCAACGCCACTATGCAACCCAATGTCACAATCGTTTAAACCAGTGACCGGCATGATCCGTGCTCCGTGACGTCATACTACAGAGCAGCCACGCTCTTTGCTCGGCAATATCTCCGTACTGAGCACAGTGCAGCGTGGAGAAATGGTTCGCCTGGCCAGTGGCGGTACGACGTCTATGCACTGACAGAGTGCGCTCCGTTTTCGTAGATAGTATGGGAATAGCACAATTACAATACATTTGTACGAAAACAAAAGAGTACAACTGTGATAAATCAATGTAACAGAACAGTTTTGTTTTAATGAAATTTAATATAGGCCCTACTTACAATAATCTGAAATGCATAATACATTCAGGTGCGGAAGCGTCCACATATTTAAATGAGGCTCCGAATACAAATACATAAAACATGAGAATACTTTAAGCAGTACTGCAAAACTTTGTCTACTCGGAAACTGAAAAATGTTAAAGTACAAAAAACATACAAAATACACAAAATATACAAACCACACAAAATATACAAATTAAACTATACACCTTTGTGAGAAAAGTAGCCTATAGGCCTATTCAGACTTGTGATACACACCCTTACTTTGTATCACTATCGTGCCCAAGCTCAAGGCATTGTCGAGATTTTTCCCCCTCTTTTCTCGTCCACTGATTTTGCAATATTTGGCGTCATAGTCTGGCTAACACACAAACGAAGAACATTTTTTAAGTTCTGATCAGATAGGTGATTTCTATGTTGTGGTTTGTAGACCTTCATACACGAAAAGAACTGTTCACATACATAGGCCTACGTCGATCCAAATATACTCAACATTCTATTATTGATCCCATTCTAGTTTGATCCTAGTCAAAACAAAGGGGAGGAGAACTCACAGAGAGTTCGCGGAAAATTCGCAGCATGAGACAAAACGTGATTGGTTAATGTCATTAGCATGCGCCATTACCAGAGCGTGGCTAACGAGTGTTCATAAGTTCATGCAATAATAATAATATCATTTCCACGTGAAATAACAAACTCTCACTGGCATCGTCATCATTATAGTATATCAATTAGCAAACAAAACATAAAGGATTCATTGGTCACGACGACCCTGCGGATGATTTGTACTGAGAATAAACAAACTAACATTAAACATGGTGAACACGTGCGTTCTCACGTGCTGGCTATGACAGCCACGCCTCTTTGTTTTGAACAGGATCGTTCTTAAATGGGACAGAGAATAGCAGCAAATATATGTAATCGATGGAATCTTGCCTGGGGAAATCTTCTATAAAATATAGATAGATCCTTTTTGTTTTGAAATCGGTCTTTCATTTTCATATCACTTTGCAAATCAATGACTTCTAGTTGCAATGACGTTGAAACACTGTCAATATCCACAGAAAATGGTGTCGCAAATATGCAAATATCAGATTGGAGGTTTGCAAAATCTTGAAATCGGCAATCAAATTCCTGATCCAGTTCTTCTAATATTTGCACATAATTATTTATGTCTGTAATTGGATGACATACTGTAGACAACTTTGGAAAATGTGACGTGTCTCCGAGGGTGAGCTGACGTTTTCATAAGTCTAGTTTTACTTTGAATGCACTAAATTTACCATACATTTCTACTGCTGCACTGAACGCCACTGCGCTGGCGCGTATTAACAGCAATACAACTCAACTGCTCGCTCTCCGAACATCTTGCGAGATGACTGGCTCTTACGTCACAACTGCAGCATCTGCCGGACACTGGTTTAAACTGAATATCAGTGAAGAAGATATCACAGAACAAAGAAACAGATACACACGAATGAATTAGGTAATAAGTCTACCGATAAAACTCAACATGTGATATGACCAATAGGCCTATACGTAGGTGGTATATTAATTTCTTAACGACGCATACCGGCTTCTTTCATATATCTACAGCCTAAATCTCAATAATTTAGATCCTACGACGTAGGACTACATGTGAGAGAGTTTATACAACATATTTTGCACCGTTTATTAGAATTAGAAAACATTTGTAAAAACATACGGTAATGTAAATTTTGACATCCTCTGATTAGCTGATCACCATACAAAAATTAGTGGGTCCTTATGTTCCCAATGAACTCTCAAATAGGCTAATAAAACTTGGCTATGTAAAACAACCAATTTTTTTTTATAATGTACTGGAAATGCTAACAATAAGTTATTGCATACATTTTTAGAGTTCACTGAATGTTTGGAGCAATCATTCTGCATTATGGAGAAGCGGCATGAAATTTGGCAAAGCACAAAGGCACCTGGCAGCTGCTGAAAATGTCACCTGAAATTAGCGATAAAAAATGTCCAGAGAACTTTTAGTACACACAAAATAAGAATAGATTATAATAATAGAAATCACTTCGTGTAAGCAAGAAAAAGACCATGGACAAATAAAACTCAAATTGATGAAAACATGGCCTGCACAGACTATGGAACTAGGTAAACCTTACTAAAATAGTTGACATACAACTGCTCTGTGGCATGCAGTGACTATTTGCAAAGATGACTGCAGAAACAGCTAGTGGGATCAGCGGTTCCCATTGAACTTACAACGGAAACAAATAAGTTGGAACTTATTATCATGAAAGGGTTAAAAGACACGCAAATAAGGATCGTAAGTTGATTTGAAAACATAATATGAGTAAGTTTACTGTGAGCTTTATGGAGCACGCAAACATTGTTGCCCGTAAATGGATCCGTGGATATTATAGGGTCACACTTGGCGCTTAAAATAAGAGTATAATCACTTGATTACAGCGGATGGTATTTTAAAAATTAAATATGTCCCTTGTAGCACCAGCCCACAGGGGAAATTCCTGATATATCCTGGTTTATGTTCATTTAGTGTTACTTTATTCAAAGCTTATGTGTTAGGAATTAAGAAACTAGAATATGAGGAGGTAAACCTGTCACTTTATTTCGCGATGGAACTTAGCCTAATATTATTCATGTCAGATCCAAAAAGTTTTAATATCCTCTTCTTGACTCCGTAATATGACTACGCCCGCAGCTCATCCGTAGCCTATCCACAACCGACCATACATACTCTATAGTTTTTGCATTTGTTTCTGGTGTTCCTACCTTCCGCATGTATAGAACACTCCATACAAATAATAATAATAATAATAATAATAATAATAATAATAAGCTCAAAGTATGAAATATCTCATTGGTATTGACAAATAAAGCAATGGAAATAACTTGTGTATATATATATATATATGTATATTCTATTGGGGAGATTGCCCCGTTACCGGTCAACAAGTAGTTACATATTAAAACGCTAGATAGCAGCAGGAAACAATTATGAAGTGGTAGGCATGAACAAATGAACTTTATTCCTCGCATAGAGTCCGTGTTTTTCTAGCGTCTTAATGTGTAACTACTTGTTGGCCGGTAACGAGGCCTGACTGTTACCGGGGCAATTTACCCTATATATATCAGCAGGTAAGCCGTCAGCAAATAACCTGCTTTTAATTACTCTGCAATGAAAATTATTTAAAACGTGATTGGCCATAGACTTTGAAAGACTGTACTGTATTTTGGAATGAAGAGAGGAAAGGAAAGCTCTTGTATAATGTGATGTCATTCGGTAATTATTGTGCCTCTGGTTTAATTAATCGTAGTAAGCTTCATTGTGTACCTTCCTCCTCTTGTCAACTGTTAATTACAGTAATTAACACACACAACCTGACACCTATAATTAATGTTACTCCAGGGAAATGCTTGCGTTTCAATGTCAAAATCTTCCATAATTCAAAAGAAAAGCTCTTAACCTTAAATCGCTCTTTTAAGTAATTTATTTCACCAAAAAACATACTCTTATAGCCAAAACTGAAGTCTTACATGAATTCGTCTTAATATAAATTAATAGAACTGTCGAATCAGTCAACTGTCAGTTCATATGTACCGCAAGGGGGGATAGCCTAATCCACTCTATTAAAACTTAATGATACATAATTAATGAAAATATAATTGTTACATTTCGCAAATATAAATATAATACATTCGAAAAATGTAGTTTATACTAAAGAAATGGTGCAAACTATGCTGTCAGTTCTGGCAGCGTGAATTTATTAAAATTTCAATGGATGATGTATTGAAAAGTGAGTTCAATCGTTGGTACAATCGTAGACCCGAGGACTCTCCCATATTTCTCACTAGTGGAACTGGAACTCACAATTTCATTAAGTCTCCATGGAATTGAGGATCACTAATATTATTATTATTCTCGAACTGTACCTAATACGAAATCAGAACACCTAATGGAGTTCATAAAACATGTTGTATTTGTTATAGGATGTTACCAATATTGGATTCCAAACATCCTTAAATTTATTTTTCGTTTAAAGTTGTAGCCTTTCAAGATTCCTTAGATAAAGTATTGGACCCAAAAATTCAGTCCAAAAACGTACATATGAGGTTCTTTTTCTAATAGCATATGCCAAAGAATACTGAAATAATAACGCTGGGATAGGCGATGAGAATTTGCTGAACTCTCAAAATAGCGGTAGGAAAAAGGCCTATTTTTAACATAGGCACAGGCCTATTTTTAACATTCATCTATTAAAATAGATTTAGTTGGTTGGTAGATGGTTATTTAACGACAGGTATGTACTGAACCTTAGGCCTGTGACCGTCGCCGCCGGTGTACCGAAATTTTGTCCCGCAGGAGTTCTTTTACATGTCAGTAAACATACGGACATGGGCCTATTACATTTATGAACACATAAATGCCATCGACTGGACCGGGATCAAACCCGCAACCTTGGGCACAGAAAGTCAGCACGATACTGACTGCGCCTCCCAGGCCGACAAAATAGATGTAGTGACTGGACTCATTAGTATATGATTTGCACATTCACTGCTTATGTGAACAATGGTTATCAATCGCGGAAAAGAAGTATACTGGATAACTTTAAACCTGGGAATGCATAATCGCGCATTCAGCATAAAAATGGTGGAACTCAAGGTAGCTGTAATATTCGTCAGAGACAATATATCAATGTTATTAGCCTCTTTTATCACAATTTTGAGAGGAATTTCAATTTAAAGCAACTGGTATAATGAATGAAGGTTTTAAACCTGACCTTTCGCTTACAACGAGATTTGGATAAGTTTAAGCCAAGTTAGAGTACGGTACATGTTTAAATTCTAGAGTGATAGAGAAAAAGCGAATAAGTAAAAATACTGAAGTTTCAGGAAAGACAAAAACAATTTATTTCCCCAGCATTGTTAGGCTATTTAGATCAGCCCATCCAGATATTTTTACATAGTATAAGATACTGTGTAAAAATACCTGGTGGACTGATTTAAATATTGTAACAATACTGTGGAAATGAATTATTTGTCTCTCCTAAAACTTCAGTATTTTGACTTATTCGCTTTTTCTCTATCACTCTAGAATTTAAATGTGACTTTATTAGTTTTGGCGCTTTTAGGGTTTTTCGTCGGTCTTTGATTGTGGATTCTCGGACTGTAAAGCTATTCCTAGCGGGATTTTCATTAAAAATTTTTTCTATAGAGACTGTTCATTTAAAAAGCAATAAAATTCAATCGCCATAACATTACCAACATAAATGGCTTAGCTTGCTTGTTCCACGAGATCTTTTAGACTTTTTAAAGAATGATTTTAATTTTCTTTCTTATACTGTGAAGATCCTAAATTCCAATATTTAAATGGTATTCGACTGAACTAGCTATTTTATAACATAAGTTTGTGACTTGACTCACTCCGGCAGTTAACAGTAATGACCCCAAAATTAAATAAGAACATCCTCATGCCAATAGGTATTACAGAAATGCTATTAAAGAACAAAAATGTAAGATAAATTAAATTTCATTCAAAATTCTGGAAACAAATGCAAAGTTTCTTGGCTATTATTTAAAAATAAATCTTCTCAGTATTGGATGAAGCGTCACCTAACTATATACCATTTGAATACTCAACAATCACATAATCAGAAATATCTTATCTCAAGCACCTGTCTAGCAATGTAAAACCTAATGACGTTTTCAGACAGAAAGAAGCTACTGGTGAAGATATTCTGAAATGTGTGCATAATGTAAAAAATGAAGGATTTCTTTAATAACGAACAATTGTTTTATAAAACAAATGATTTATTATATCCTATGTCTTTTGACCATCGGTTTGTTAAATGGCACGGTACATTTACAAATAAAGATGTAAAGAAATCTGAAGTCACTCCAAAAACAAGATGGAAACCAGAAAATCCAAGCAATTATAAATTAAATCTTGTCATCTTATCAGACGTTTTGGAATTAAGATAGTTTTTATAAAACAGATACCGGTATGGGATTATTTTTAAAACAACTCCTTTTTAATAATAACACTTTGTAACATAATTTTGTCCTTGGGTAATAACTGTTATTCCTTGATTGCTTATGCCTAGAAACTGGAGAAAATTACTATTATTCCCCATAAACTTTGCTTTTGTGGCCAGGACTTTGAACTATATGAATTAAAGAATTTCAATTATACATAATCAATTCACATATTGTCGTTCTTTAAAATTAAGTATATATTTTATATAAGAGGAGGCATATTGCATTCACAGACACACACAGATATATATATATAATTATATATATAAGTTATATATATGTACTAGCTGAAAAGGCCCGGCGTCGCCCGGGCTTTGTATTTTTTAATTTGAAATTAACTTATGGAGGACTTTCGATTTTGAAACTCTAGGTCCTTATATAATATGTATGTAGAACTTGAAATGAAGAAAAAGATTTATCACACTCAAACTATTCCATCAGAAAACGCTAGATAGGCCTATAGCTTTTTATGGCTCCTAGAAGATACTATACCACCATAGTTCATAGTTAAAAATATTATTGGGTAATGGTCTGAGACTGGTGATTAATGTGGTAGCAAGAGCACATTCATTTGTTATAACAGAATGTCAAGGCCATCTGCAATTTCAATTACTAATTACATACTTCAAAGCGATACGGTGACACATGGAAGATAATTTTTCAATCTCCACGTTTTCGTGAAGAGTAAAAATTAATGATTACACTACAATCTCAATCCATTACAATCCACACTTTCATTTCATTTTCGATACAGAGAATCCACAGAATGGGGCTCAATGAAACGTTCGCGCCCACTGCCTTCTTTATTTCTTAGATTTAGAAGGCAGTGTTCGCGCCGCATAAGCGAAGAGCAGTGTAAGTTTACTGAAATCGATCTGAATCTCTTTTTCACAAACATTAAAAACGATAAAAGTATCGTCACCCAGGCTGAGATATCAGAAAAGACTCTCCCTGCAATACGACCTCTTTTTCTAAATCAAAGTATGATAAACATACCTATTTATCAACTAATACAAAGCCTACAGTTATGAATAACGTATCAGTTAATTGAAAATGTAATGGTAGCTATATAGAAAGAAAACCTAATCGCAATGCATCATTTACGTAATAGCATACTCGTTGGCACACACTTAAGCTATCCCTGCAATATGATTTCTTATTCTAAATCAAAATGTGAAGTGAGAAAACGATATTTACCATGTAGAGGGTAGAGACAGTTATGTGACTATCACATTGTGCATCAGAATTTGTTATAGCTCAGTATTATTAGGCCCAAAGCCCTAAATGAACTGTGTAAACAATACACTGTTGTCTTGACAACTGAATGGGATTTCATTTTTTTTTTTTGCATAATATTCGCAGAAATTATATAATTTTCAAGGGAAGGACTGATTTCTTTCAATTTTAATGTTGACCGCTATACTTTCCGGGCTTAACTGGGTATGTGTGCAAAATTCCGTGTAAATTGGTAAAGAAATGTAGATTTGTATAAGGAACAAACATACATACATACATACATACCCACAAACACACATTCGACTTTATATATTAGATAATGACTGAAAATTATAAAATGTAAACTCTAAAATGAGCACAAAACACACAAATAAAACATTATAAAGCATTAAAAGTTAATCCATCTAAGATATAGGCCTATACGACTGTATTGTAAATCACTTTCACGAATGAGCCCCCAGTCTCCCATCATATTCTCGTTATTCTGCCCTTAATAGCGATGTTCAAAGTTCAGTGTATCCTGCTCGCCTTGTTCTTCTCAATATGCTCCCATGCTTTTATTGAATTTGTTCAGATGTGCATCAAGAATATGGACTTTAATGGACATTCTGCATCCCATTTTGCCATAGCTCCCTTAAAAACTGCAACAAAGCTACTCCAAGCAGTTTTCTTTGTTTTATAATATATCTTGGAAAATTCCTTACTTTCTGCTATCTGTGTCGATAGAATACACCTGCTTTAATCTTTGCCTCATATAGCTTAGGGAACAAGTCTTGTAATTACTTGGAACATGCTGATTCTTTATTTAGAGCTTTCATAAACTTCTTGACGAACTCTAATTTGATATGGAGTGGTTGCATCAACACCTTGCAGAGGTTGACAGTGGTCACTTGTTATCTATTCCTATTAGCTGTGGTCAATATTGCCTAGAAGAGTGTGCTTTGGCGTCCCTGCTGTTCCAAAGTCATAGATAGCATGGAAATAGCAAAACCATTTTGGAGACCAACCGGAATGTCACCATTTAGAAGTCTCCGATGACCTCCCAGACCTACTCATTATAATAATGGACGCAACTAACAGTTAAACAAATTTCAGGAGCAAAACATTTGTTTCATAAATGATTTTCTTTTTCTGAATTTTCGGTACATGACCAGTTCAAAAAGAGCATTGTTTACCCAAGGAGAACGATTTTTTGTTACATAGTGCAATAAATTTGGTTTTACAGCTGGGTATACTACCACCATAGCTGTCATCTAATTCACGAAGCAGGTCTTAGAGATCTTTGAAAATGATGAGTCACTCAGTGCTATATTCTGTGAACTCAGCAAGGCCTTTGGTTTTATCGTATTTGATATTCTGAAAGTGAAATTAAAATTTTATGTGTCTTCTTGCTTTGAACTACTTTTGCTCTACTTTTTTTTTAACTATCGGAAAAACTGAGCAGTAATTAATAATAAACGGTCTTGAATAATAGCTGCTCATTATAGTGTACCTCAAGGTTCTGTTCTTGGAACAATTGTATTTTTAATTCCTTTCAAAGATATGTTTAAGGGATGGCTGAAATGTTCATTTATAGCAATAAATTTAAAACTTAGCTAGTTGCATTTATAATAATTAATTTAAAATTACTTTTACCAATCCGTTTAAAATACGATAGAATTTATAATAATTTGCTTAAATCTCATGTATAATAATTGGATAAAAAATAGTTTGTTCATAACAGTTCGCATTAAATATACATTAGTAATTTCTGTTCACATTTGTTGTGCTTATAACACAATTAAAAAATGTATAGCAATTCAATAGGGTAATATCAGTTAGTATTGGTTTATATTATCTACTAGCTGGTGCCCGTGGTTTTGCTCACGATAATTAATCGAAAAATTAAGAGCAAAATAATTAAAACTTATTTAAAACGAATAATAATAAATGATAACGAAACAGCTAAATCCCAGCTTTGCAGTTCATTCCACGATTAGATGGGGAAAATGACCTCAGATTCGAGTTTCCTGGCTCATAAAACCCCTGCAATAGTGAGTTACGTCCAAATGGATCAATGATTGCCGATTTAGGTCTACATTCATTATCGCTCTTCCGTTTATATTGAAAATTTCAGATGCTGCATGCCTTGACATTATAAACAAACAAATCGAGAAGGATGGGCTTACAGATTTCTTTTTTAGTACGGCCATAGGCTAATTTTCCTTAATTATTTATCTTCTTTAGAGTTTTATCTGTTTCAATTTTTCTTTATTACAAACACTCATGCCCGATGCAGGACTCGAAACCACAGACTTCTTCACCACGGATATAAGGCAGCACGCCTTGCATTTATTTCCAAGTTCTGACAAAAACGGCAAAGGCACCTTGCAATTGATTTGACAAATGGAATGTGTTACTGAAAACTGATGCTTCGATAGCGCTAAAAAATCACGTTTTCTGCCAGTTTTTTTACTCATAACTCGCGAACGAAAGCTAAAATAAAAAATCCGGCTTCGAGGTACATTTGGCCACCCTTTAGTCCATGTACGGTATATTTAAAATTTCAGATATCTGCATGCATTAGATTTTGCTGGGCATCGCGCACAGACAGATAGGCAGACAGAAAGACAAAAAAATCCTCTTATTATAATTATAGATTTCATTTGTAAAAATTAATTTGAACACAATTAATTACATAGTAGGCCTAATCAGTTAACAATACAATGTTCTACAATAGGCTATAAGAATTAGTTGACAATTTAGCCTATTTCTTATTAATTCGTTTTAAACACATCTACATTAATAACTTAAATAAAAAATTTCATAATTCCATCATTAAGGGTAAATCAGCCGTGTAACGATCTTTGGCTGGTTTGGAACCCGGCGTCAGTGGAATTTTCCTCCTAAAATGTTTAATATTAGTCCACCGCTGTGGCTTAGGGGATGCGTTCAATCCTCTCACGCAGCGGGCCCGGGTTCGATTCCTGGTCGGGAAAAGTTACCTAGGTGGGTTTTTCCTCACCTTTGAGACAAATGTCGGGTAACTTTAGGCCTTGTGGTCCCCAGATATCATCTGGCCGTCATTATCATCTTCATCCCATCCTCGCCTTGTTTGGAGTGAGTGTGTGTGTGAATGGTGTATATCGTCCTATGTATTCGTGTTGTCTCGGAGGTGGCCCCGGCATTGGGCTGATCACTCATCCGGGGAGGCCCTCCATGTCCTTGTCTGGTCAAAAAAGTTTGTATGTGATTCAAAGATAATCCCCTCTCCCGACAGGTCGCGGCCCTGTAAGGCCCGGGTGGCTTGAGTCGCTTAAATCCTAAAAGGGAGAGGTGAAACTACGGTGAAGAGAGAAAGAAAGTTTAATATTTGAATAAAAATAATTTAAAACGCAATTTAATTT
Organism: Ectobius pallidus; assembly: GCA_964059195.1. Lineage (NCBI taxonomy): Eukaryota > Metazoa > Arthropoda > Insecta > Blattodea > Ectobiidae > Ectobius > Ectobius pallidus. The sequence goes on along the minus strand of CAXKWD010000003.1, from coordinate 181,086,912 downwards.
ATAGTATTACGGTAAAAAAAGGTTTATTTTCATAGGACGAGTACGTTTATCATATTTAAAAGAAAATATTAAAGCTTCAAGACTGCTGGATTTTGAGCAGTGTTGTCAGTAAAACATAAAGACATGTAGTTATGGATTTTCTAACAGCAAAGGAAAACCAGGGAAGTGAGAAACATGCACTGACAATCAAGGGCAAAATGAGAGTTTCATTAATTATATACACTGTATATTTACGAAAGTGTCATAATGTGGTCGTAACAGTCTGAAAGACAGCAGGATTTATGTAAATCCCCTAGAATGGACTTAACCTGTGACACAAGCAATCAGTTTTATGTCACGTGATCATTAGTTACTCGTATGAGCTGAACCTAATTTAGTGGAGTATTTTTTGTACTAGGCTTGTAATACACATTGAACACGCAAAGCAGGAAGGCAATTTGGAATAGGTGAAACATTGCTAATATCATCGGTTAGAGTAGCCTGCCTATGTGACTCAACTACTCTGCTTGCTCAAGTAGAGGCATTATATTCTGAACAGAGGTCAATGATGTATCATTAATCTTACAGCAACTCTGTCTGCACCGCTGCTAAAACCCTGTAAATATTGACAATATTACACATGTCAGGAAATCACCAATCTCATGACTCAGCAAAAATGTAAGTTATTTTTATTATAGCCTGAGCAATATTTCAAAATGTCACTCTTCATAGAAATATCTCGAGATTTTTTCTTCTTCTATCTCAGAGGTTTGTAACTGGCGGCTCGCAAAGTCTGATTGATTAATGTATACATTCATTCATTATACTTTTTATTAAAGTATATATTATTATCAATAAGGATTCAGTTTTAGTGAAATAAATTTCAAATATCTCATTTTCATTTGTAATTATATCCTATCTATTGTCTAATTTTAAATATTTGTGTCAAGTCAAAGATTTATGAAATTTATGAAGCTCAGAAGTTTTATGTGAAATATTCGGGCATATTTAACAACTACAGGTACTTCAAGACTTCTTAAAAAATATGTTAAACACAAAGTTTTAAATGAATGTTTTTTATTTTTAGTTCATTATAAAATTCTTCTGACTGCCGGCGTGGTCTTGTGGTTAGCGTCACTGACTACAGATCCGGGTTCGATCCCCGGTACCTCCTCGGATTTTTATGAGGTAAGGAGGTCTGGTAGGTGTGCACTCAGCCTCGTGATTCAAATTTAGGAACTACTAGATAGAGAAGTAGCAGCTCCGGTCATGGAAATCACCATTAACGGCTGTGGGTGTCGGCATGCTGACCACTTGCCCCCAATCCCCTATGGCAGATGACGCAGCCGTCGGGTGGTAGGCCTTGTCCCTTCAGGAATGTAGCGCCACGGAGTTTAGTATTTTTTATAAAAGTCTTCTAACTTTATCCCCAAAATATTGTGAGCCCGCTAATCAACTCTTGAACCTCTTGGAAATCCCTGCTGTATCCCTAGTCTTGTGTTACGAAAACATCAGTTTCATCTCTTACCTCACATCCCCCCACTCTGTTTATTTCGCTTCTGCCTTCAATGTCCCCTTAGGTTATAAAATTACCCTTAGTCATTACTCTTGAAATTTCAGTTCAAGAGTAATTATTTTTTTACCCTTACCCATCGGTGAAAACTACTCGTGCCAAAGGAATTCAAACATACAAATGCTAGAAAAGTTTGATGGAAATGAATACCATATTTTATATAGCCTGGAATTGTGAATACATTACCTTGTCGCGTGAGATCCCAAACGAGATCCCAAACCACGGATTATTTGCTTCATCGTATATAATAAACGAAAGTGTATTTAACCGTAATCGGTTTTCTTGACTAGATATAACAATCAATATTATTGAAAGAAGACTTGAGTAGACCAGTAAGTAGAAATTGCAATGGACAATACATAATTATGAGAGATAATGAACAACCTGCGTTGACCCCTCTCATTCGTTTTGCAGCTGAACAAATCCAGATTATAGGCTAGTATGCCATGACTCAGAGCCAGCATTAATGCTCCCCATTATGTAAAAGGTTTCAAGTCTGCACCTGGTTATGGAGCCCATTTCTTCACGTACAGTGTTGATGAATAACAAGAGACTATTAACAAGAAATGTAATTTAATTAAGGTTATAAATGACTATACAAATTCTTTCTTTCTTTCTTTCTTTACCGCAGTTTCACCTCTCCCTTTTAGGATTTAAGCGACCCAAGCCGCCCGGGCCGACTATACAAATTCAAGGATGAAAATTTTAATTTTCATATCTTATGTGTCTATAGATCTGACAAATAATGCTTAATGAAGTATGTAATCAAATATATTTTAGGGTTGCTACCTCAGTTTCAAGGATCTGTAACATAGGCCTATCTCTGATTTTATCATTTTTTTTAGATCCGTTTGAATCTTAACTTGCACAGTTTAAAAGGTAACCCCACGAAATTTAGAATAGCTTCTTCTTGTGTAATCAAATAACTGTAGCTCCATTTTATCCCATTCTTAAGAGAGAGAGAAAAAATGTATAGGCCTATATAAAGGATATTTAAAAAATCAAATTCAAATATCAAATTATCAAGTTACTGCAGCTTCATTTTATCCCATCCTTAAGAGAGAAAAAAATGAATACATAAAGGGTATTTAAAAATTAAAATTAAAATATCAAATTATGCTTTCATTTAACAATCTTGCTGTAGATTGCCATATTGCCATATTGCCTTTTACAATAAAGAAATACTGAAATATATTTAAAGGTTTGTGAATACATTTTTAAAAATAAATTTGGTACAAAGCTCATAATACAATTTTTAAAGCTTCAAACTAAAAAGTTTACATTATTAATATAAGAACATTTTTCTTTTATATTTCAGAGCAAGTTTTAAATGTGATGCATATAACATTTCGTCACAATAGGGCTTGGGAATTGTAGCAATACAGTTTATAAACAATATAGGCCTCTGTGTATGTGACCCGGCTTAGTATCCAATAAAATGTTGAAGCATGTCGTTAAATTTTACCCCATACAGTGTTTTCAGGATACGTTTCCAGTGGTGCGGTTGTTGACGGGCGCAGATGTCTGTGTTCGAACCTGACTGTACTTCATGTTTGTAGATCAAATAAAATTTATGACGGGTATAAATATCTCATTTCAAAGTTACATCATCTGCTACTCTAGAAATCCTGACCTTGGCGTTCCCTACCTTGTTTTGTGTGCTTAAGCTGCAAAAGGTACAGAAGTCTATTTATTTTAGGAGGTCTGGGTAAAAGGCAGGTTGTGCTAACGCAACACAAGAGAGGAGGCCTAATCCTTCTAACTGAACACAATAATTCCGTATTTCTGGAACCGTTTAAATACAATCTCCCTATCCCGCAGTGAGCGTCGTATCAGCCGACAATCACATCCATCCTTTTACGGTCGTTGCAAGTTGAAACTAATGAGCTGTTTTTTCTAAATATAATTTCTTATTTGAATTTGAAAAGATCCACACAGTTGAGATACTTTCTCCTTACACTAGATACGAAATTCAAGCAGTAATGACAGAGGAAACCCAATATTGCAAAACATAATTTCCCCCCAGATCTTTGTTATGTTGTGGAAACGTATTTTTAACAAGAAGATTAAATATTTATGTAATTAGTTTTTAAATACAATTTAATGCCTAAACACCGGAAAAATAAATCTCATTTCCTCCATGGGTGATAGTTCCTCTTGTATTCTACACCAAAGTTAAGTTGTTGTCACCCTGCTACAAAAATGCGGTGTTTTTCTCACAGTATTTCTTTCCGTGTAGATTTAATGTCCTCTAAATTTTTAACTTTTATGAAGACAAGAGAGGAATACAATTATACAATATTTCCCCTAAGATTTAGATTTTACTTGCATTACACTAAATCTGGAAATGATCAACATTTATATGCAAAAGTATGTGCAAAACTAATGAGTGTTGCAATACATGTTGATAGCATAATCTTGCAGTTATCCAGAAAGAAGATTCAGTGCAACGTGATTCTTGATATCCCATTCTAAGTGTCTGCATTTCTAAAATTCTTTTTTACATGAAAGCATTTGATCAGCAGTAAATTCATTAAGTTAGGCCTATACCAGTAGCCTAGAAATATTTGACGACACATAGGGTTGAGTTATGGAGAACGTTAGACAATCACATGATTAGTACCATCGATATAACAGTGCCAGCTCCTCTGATTGCCTATTAAATGCTGTATGTACTATCTGGATATTTATATTGTTAACATAATTTAGGAAGTTTCATTCGCCGCATTGTGGAAAATGAAAGCCACATATTTAATAATTAGACGTTTACAGTTGAAACATCAAAGTAACTAAGAATCTCCAATTTTCGAACTGAGAAACTAATTTATATGGTTACCTTGAAATTCGATATATGTTTTACTATATAGGCTACGTTGTGAAACGTGTAAGACCAATATAGGTTAAAAACATTAACACAAAAACTATTCAAGGATAAGCTAAGCTAAGGATGGAATATTATTATATTATAGTAAATTATAAATTGAGATAGGTTTAAAGAAAACATCTTTATGCATGCAGCTGCAAGTGTACTTTTTGTAATGATTGCCATATAGAATGTAGGACACATTTCAATGTAAATTTCTTTCATTGCTATTTATAAGTTTAATGTGAACGAAATGTCCCTTGTGTGTTCTTAAATCAAACGATAGGCTTATCTAAATCATCTTAAACAACAAAATTCATTAGGTGGTCTGCATAGAATTTTATCCCTACGGTAACTAGGTTTTAGTTACAGGATACAGTTCTTTCATGAGTCTTCAAATATGCAAAATTCACCTCAACCCAGATTGTAATAAGCCTTTAAGTATTATTCTGCAAATGAACAGTCAAAAGCAAATATGATACTGCAAATGAAATAAATGAAGCCTATTGGAACTGGATCAACGTCGATATGAAAGAAATACTAAGTATTCATTATTAATATGGTCGTAGGCAATGAGAGGTCCAGATTCAGCAGCTTGACTGCTTGCGAATACTTTAAAATATGCGTACGCTCCCCTTACGCACCGGGCCCGGGTTCGGTTACCTGAGTAGGAGGATTTCTGGAATTTTTCTCACCTGTGAGACGAATGCCACATAATTTTACTGCCTTCTGGCCCCGCATATCACCTGGCCGTCATCATCTTCATCCCATTCGAGCCTTGTTTGGCATGAGAGTGTGCGCGACTGGTGTGTCTCGTTCCGTGTTGTCTCGGAGGTGGCCGGGCATTGGGCTGTTCACTAATGCGGGAAAACCCTCCATGTCCTTGTCCGGTTAGTATCTATGTGATCCATTATCGTAAGGCCAGGGCGGCGTGGGCCGCATAGACGTCACTACAACGGGAGAGGTAAAACTCAGAGAAAGAAAAAGATGCCAGATACTGTACGCCGTTGACTATTCCCTCGGCACGTTATAATTTCTTAATGCCCGTGCGGCTTTAAGCGTTATTATAATATAACAAACACTACTTACAATAAGCAAAACAAAACGAAACGAAAACAAAAATATCATACTCCAACATTACTTAACCCAATTAAATATGAAAATAAATTTTGAAACTTAATCATTTAGCCCTAATTCTTTCTATTATTCAATATGGCATAATTGAATGGGGAAAAGTTGCAAAAACGATCCTCAGCCCTTTGCTTTCTCTTCAAAAACGCATCATAAAAATTTGTTTATCAAAGTCTTCAGACTGTTCTTCCAAATTATTATTTTCTAAATTGAACGTATTCAACATAGACCAAACATACAAGTACGTCCTATTAGGTTATTTTCATAAACATCGTGACAATTATATGTCAGAAGGGCATGAATAAAACACACGAAGAAATCAATTAAATTTATTAACTGAACCAAAAAAAAAAAAAATTACAACTGCTGCAGTTAAGCATTGTTCAAGTTTCGGCCCAAGACTTTTCAATTCATTTATTAGCAGCCATCCTGAATTAACTGGCTTAAACAACAAACAGTTTAAGTCTAAAATTAGAAATTTTGTACAATTAAGTTGCTTTTATTTCCTTAGTTCTGTCATGACTAACATTTCCAATATTAATCTTTAAAATATAAATATAATTTGCTTTGTCTTATCCTAAAATCTGTTTAATAAGAATATATATTATTGTATTTATTCATACATATCCATTGTTGTAAATGTAATATGTTCTGTCCTTACCGAAATAATATTAACTCATAGTTTTCTATGTTTTGATAAATAATTTTTTTGAATTAGTGTAAATAATTATTTTAGTTTAAGTTGCTTTATTATATTGAACTGAACCGTGCCGTAACACAAGCTTTGCTTCTTCGGTTGGTGTTCAAAACCACATTTGTTACTATATTGTAATTTGTAGGAATAAATAAAATTGAGAGAGAAATTGAGAGATATCGGAAGTAAATCCATGTCCATTATTTGCAAGACGCCTTGCTCTATTTTGATTTACCAGAAACAGAATTTTTAAAGTCTTTCTATGTAATAATATTACTGGCTTTGAATAATTATTCGAGGCTTATGGCGTAAGTGTAAAATGTGGGACCATTTCAAAATTTTGAATTATACGACTGAAAGAGCAGGGTATGGGAAGTTTGTATAATGCGGATACAACCATATGCGACTGCATCGTGCCACTCGAATGTATCGCAGTAATTTGAAGCATGCAAGCATACAAACCCACTCAATGACCCCTTAAAGTTCGGTACGGGTGGACATTATTACCCAAAGCTTCCATGAATTCCCTGTGATATTCTCTAGCATTTCTCTATTGATGGCGATGTAAGAATGGTGTTCAATCTTGTTATATCCATTCTCCACGGTGGTTGATTCACAACGAAATTATTATTGCCTCTTATCGTATAATCGTACATCACAATGCTACCAATAATGATAATATGTCCATATACTAGAGATGCCACACTCCCCCGTGACATTTAATGGCACCATCACCTTACTTTGAGAAATAACAAATGGTTGCCATGACTTAGGCTCCATCCCTCGTATATTCACTATTTGCAATGAATTTGTCACCGCTCTTACTTACAGACAGTTATAGAACTTATCGTGGACGTTATCGTTATGTCACAGTAGCTTAGGTCTATTCCGTGCACTAAGATGCCCGTCTATTTTTATACTGTTAATACATAGGCCTTTTGTAACATTTCCTAGATCCGTTAGGCTACCATGGAGGCTGTTAGTTAAGGACTTCCAGACGTGTCTGAAGTGTTTAAAGCTGACGATCATTCAAACATTCACTTTCCTTACGCAGCGGGCCCGGGTTCAATTCTTTGTCAGAACAAGTTTCTATGGTGGGTTTTTTCCGGGGTTTTACTCTTTAGGCCATTGTGGTCCCCGGATACCATCGGGTCGTCATTATTACCCTAATCCCTTCCAGGCCTATTTCGGAATGAGTGTGTCTCGTCATATGTGTTCGTGTTGATTCGAGGTGGCCCCGGCATTGGACTGATCACTCGTCCGAGCTGTCCCTCCATGTCCTTGTCTGGTCAAAAAGATATGTAATTTATTCGTAGAAACATCCTTCCCCAACAGGTAGCGGTCCTGTAAGGACTGGATGGCGTGGGCCGCATGAACATCCTTACAACGGGGGAGGTAAAATTAGAAGAAAAGAAAAATATATCATCAATTATTGCGTAAACAACAGGCATTACTTTATGTAGGCCTACATATTTATTGGGCGTCTAATGAACCCTCGAGACAGAGATCCTCGGGTTTGTAACCAAATCGTTCTTGAGGCATAAACATCTACACATGGATAACTATAACCCAACATAGACCTATATCTAATATCATACTATTATAATATCGCTATACCCTATAACAACTCTAGTGAATAACGTAGTTCAATAATAGCAGAGAAGCAACTGAATAATATTTTATAATTATTATTTATAAAATTAATTTAACCTTAATTCGCCCTTTATGGTGCGCACGTTCAGAAATAGGCTACAACCAGTTTTACCTGACAGCGATCAACTTGAGACGGTTTCAGAATAAACTACTGTTTTCAATAGGAATGAAATGCGCTGACATGTGCCATTTAAAACAGGGAATTATTTTCCTGTTTCGTTCTGACAGGAAATTGGCATTTAAAGTATATCGAAGGTTTTCTCCCTCTTTTTTTAGTTATTAGCATGGCTGTAACTGTTTCCTCTCATAAACTTCGTCTCCATTAAATGTGGCCTATTCTCTTTTATTCTTCCGCGATTTCTTGCTTTACTTCTTCCTTTCTTACTAGTTACTTTTTCTCAATCAAAATCTCATTCACCCTTCCGAATAGGCGTACATTGCACCCTTGGAGCGGAAATTGAGAATGCTTGAATTCTATGACTCCATACACGCAATGTGATCTTTAGTGAGTACTCCCTTTGCTAACAAGGCTGGGACGTTTCTTTCAATTTTTCCTCCTTTCAGTAGGCTACCTTTTATGAGATTTCTTTAGTACATGACGTAAAAGAAAATGCAAGCTTCAATCCTCTTAGGGCACTCAGCAGTTCCAATATAGCCTACGCTCTACGTAAGAAAACTTAAGTAAAAAACACCGTTGACTAACAGCTATATTGTAACCTAAATAGCCTGTGATATGTTAAGCCTAATTTATAGGTCAGTTTAACAAATACCAGATAATTAGAAAATAACTCACATGTATTCATTATCTTCGATCGTAAATTTTATTTTTGTAATGAAGAATACATAAGATGGAAAAACAAATAAACCTGCTTTCTGAAACGGTAGGCTATACACAGCACATTTCAAAAGGTAATATTCAGAATCGGTATTTAAGAAAATAGTGAAGAAACGCTAAGATTAATATATAATAAACATTTCTACTTGTAAATCGCGTTTTATGAAAATCGCGTTTTTACTATAGCTACATTTCATCGTGGCGACAAAGAATCATTCGCCGTTGTATTCTTAGGCCTATCTTTAAGGACTATCAAATTTAACGAATGCTGGTTGAGAAAAACCGTTAAAATAAAGTACATAACTGTGACACGTAAATTACACTGGACAACAGCCAAAAAATTATTTGCATGAAATTGGGCGTTTATTATGTGGATTTTAGCGCTGAATTCAATTATGCAAACCGTTTTTCTCTGGCACCCTCAGTTTCAAAAAGAAAGCCTGTTTTCTGAATTAGCACTGACTGTAAATGCTTAAATTTCTGTTATAGTGATTGACATAGTAAACAAGACCTAATAGCGATAATAACATTTATTTATTATTATTTTACTGCTTTAGTTAGTAAGGACCGTGGTGTTATGATAATTGGTCATGCAGTTCAAATGAAATAAAGTTACAAAAATACCCAGCTAATATTACAAAAAGTGCAGTTTGACAAGTGCAACTGGTCCATCTGTGGCGATTTCAAAATGATTGGAATACTGTTAGGATTGCAAAGTGGATATACGAAATATTGCTGCTTTTTGTGCGAATGGGATAGCCGTGATAAATCCAAACATTACGATACTAAAATATGGCCTCCCCAGAAGAATTTTGTCCCTGGAGAAAAGAATATCTCAGCTGAACCATTATTTGATAGATCAAAAATTTGATTGCCTCCACTTCATATAAAATTAGGCCTAATGAAGAAATTTTTCAAGGCATTAGACAAATCTGGAGCAGGTTTCAAATACCTAGAAGAAAAATTTCCAAGAATCAGTGCTTCTAAGTTGAAGGAAGGCATTTTTGTTGGGCCTCAGATTCGAGAACTAATGAAAGATCAGCTGTTTGAAAGTAAATTGAATCATGTGGAACTTAAAGCATGGATATCATTCAAGACCATTTGCGAACAGTTCTTAAATAATACTAGAGCACAAAATTACGAACAATTAATTGAGAAATTACTAGGAGCCTATAGAAATCTACGTAGGTTGCAACATGTCTCTCAAAATTCACTTCCTGCATTCCCATTTGGACTTTTTCACTGCAAATCTAGGACAAGTTAGTGATGAACATGGAGAAAGATTCCACCAACATATTTCCGAAATGGAGAAAAGGTATCAAGGAAGATGGAAACCCAATATGCTTGCAGATTAGCCTACTGCTGGAGCCTCAAAAGAGAAACCACAGGAAAGTACAGAAAAAGCAGCAAACGACAGAAATTCAACTGTCAGCAGTAGAGGATGGACTTGAAAACGAGCTGGCAATGTTTTCAGGTATGTTAATTGGTTACTTTTACAAAATTAAATATAATTTTATTATAAGGATTATTCTACATATGAATATTACCAGTTAGTCTTTGATATTACGGTGACTTTACGCTTTATTTATAAACGACTAGAAGTGTAAGTACACGATTTACTAAAAAACTGAGGGTGCTAGACAAAAACAAAAGCCATATTTGAACTCAGCACATCAAAATACATAAGAAAAGATATGTTTTGTGTAAAAAAATATTACCAGTTAGTCTTTGATATTACGGTGACTTTACGTTTTATTTATAAACGACTAGAAGTCTAAGTACACGATTTACTAAAAAACTGAGGGTGCTAGACAAAAACAAAGACCATATTTGAACTCAGCACATCAAAATACATAAGAAATGTTATGTTTTGTGTAAAAAATTATTACCAGTTAGTCTTTGATATTACGGTGACTTGACGCTTTATTTATAAACAACTAGAAGTGTAAGTTCACGATTTACTAAAAAAACTGAGGGTGCTAGACAAAAACAAAGGCCATATTTGAACTCAGCACATCAAAATACATAAGAAATGATATGTTTTGTGTAAAAAAATATTACCAGTTAGTCTTTGATATTACTTACGGTGACTTGACGTTTTATTTATAAACGACTAGAAGTGTAAGTACACGATTTACTAAAAAACTGAGGGTGCTATACAAAAACAAAGGCCATATTTGAACTCAGCACATCAAAATACATAAGAAATGATATGTTGTGTGTAAAAAAATTTTTTGAAGGTCAGTTTTGTTGTCCAGTGTTATTAAGAACAGCATGGTTAAATTGAAATTCATATTCATAATACATAATATATATAATATTACATAATATAATGTAAATGATGTAATATAATATAATATAATACAAATAAATAAATATAAAACAAGCATCTCACATTTACGATTTTACATAGCATATATTTTGCAGCATAAACGAGATGCTCTCGAATAAACAAAATATCTAGCATTAAATACCTTGCAGTATAAAATAGGCCTACCTTATGTAACATTTTAACTGAAGTCTGTCTGTCTGGAACCCTATGGCCCCCTATGTTGGGTGAAGGGTGCCTCCAAGTGGAGGTTTCTGTTACCTATAGGAATTTTTTGTTACGCATATTTTTCCGAGAGAGGGCAGAGGTACAGGTTTAACTCAAGTACGGTGTGTTATTTCTCTACAGTTTGATTGACAACTAATGGACTAACTTATCTTAAATTTTTTAAATAATTATAATTTATTGACCGAGCGAAGCGAAGTCCTGTAGCCTATTAAATCGATCGTGTTTTGTTCACAGAGAATAGTCACTTTAATTTTATGACATAAATACCTTATAATATTCCTGTGTGAATTTAAAATGCTATTAAATTAATTAAATATAGTTTATTAAGTGCCAGTATGGTACTTTATGAGATTGTGTGTGGGGACGAAAAATGTCTGTCCGTCTGTCTGTACGTCCGTGTGTCTGTACGCGCCATAACTCAAATACGCTTTTTCGGATTTTTATGAAACTTGGAAAACACATTTATAATGTCAATGGGAAGAACCCTATTGATATTGAACCAAATCGGTTCACCGGTACCGGAGTAATGCCCAATTTAGTGCCTATTTTAATAGATTGTATCGGATTTCCATGAAACTTGGTATACCCATTTATGACGTCCATGAGAAGTACCTAATCTGTTGACCGGTACCGGAGTAAAACCCAATTTAGTGTCTACTTTAAAGGCGCAATAACTCAAATACGCTTTATCGGATATTTATGAAACTTCGTATACGCATTTATAATGTCCATGGGAAGACGTTTATTGATATTGGACCAAATCGGTTGGCCAGTACCGGAATAATGCCCAATTTAGTGTTTTTATGTTAATATATAAGAAGTCGCGATAACTCAAATATGCTTTATTGGATTTTCCTGAAATTTTTTATACCCATTTATAATGTACGTGGAAAGACGTCTACTTATATTGGACCAAATCGGTAGACCGGTACCGGAGTAAAACCCAATTAGTGTATATTTTAAGGACGCGGTAACTCAAATACGCTTTACCGGATTTTTATGAAACTTGGTATACACATTTATAATGTCCATGGGAAGACGTCTGTTCATAATGGATAAAATCGGTTAACCTGTTTCGGAGTAATGCTCAATTTAGTGCCTATTTTATGGTAATATACGTATTCGTAAGAATTTATAAAAAAAAATGTAAATCAGTTATCTTGACAACATAGCCTATTGTTTTACTGTGATCTTATAAGGCCTTGGAAATTAAAATACAGGTAGCTTTGACAAAAACACTATTGATTTACATGCGCTTATCCAACTAGACCGTTAAAATGACCCAGGTGGCCGAGATGGTAGACCTTTGTTCTTCCGTAAGCCCTGCTTAATGAATAAATCTGGAGCTTAACTTGGAAATCAACTTAAAAAAAAAACATATTCTGCATATCATAACTGCAGTCATAACTGATTAAAAAAAACATACTGGCACTTTGTTACATCAGTTTACCTGATTTTATTAGTTATTTATTACATACCATCCATTAAATAATCATTAATTATAAATGAAACTCGTAACTGGGAACTCCTGTGCGGTAAGTAAATCTTTAGCTAATTTTTAGGGATAATAGAAGTTTCGTAATCCACCATCCACCATTGTAATGGGCACAATAACCCGTCTTTTTGTCATCTTAAATATTTCTAAAATTTTCAGTAGCCCAAAAAGGACTTCTTTATTATGTTACGACCGTATCATGTATTTATTAAATCTTGACTATCAACAATAGTCCTCCTAGGCCTATCAGACTATCAATACTCAATGCAACCCTCTTCGCTATAGGTAGGTGTCTTCACATAGGCGTGCATTCTATTTCTATAAACATTTGACTATCAGCATCAATAGGGAGGAGTGCGGTAAAGATATTTTTGGCCTAGACGTAAAGAATGGAAGTGTCAGTATGACTGTTATAATGGAGATACATTTCACTAGTTGAAAGATGGATTGGTGCGATTGGTTTGTTGAACCATTCAGTCATTCAATCTGTCACTGTGAGAGCATTTCAAATACATTTTCATATCAGATATATTTTATTTGGGCAAATATGGAAGACACTAATTATTATGATATTTTTTCATCAGGTTTCGTCAGATGGATTGCTTTGTGTTTAGCTATTTACATATTGTATGAGTACTATGTTATTTTCTCCCCACACTTAGCCTACTGCAGGCTACAGTTCCCTTCATCAAACACGCATATTTAACACTAGGACATTTATCATGAACCTTTAGTAAAAACTACCACTTCAGGATTTAATCTAATTGAAATTTGTACCTGAATCAGAGTCACAGGAAGTACAGAACATAACATGGGAGTTGTGATGTATGAGGCGCGTCCACAAAGTAAGTTTTTCTGGGTCCGTTTACAGAAACAAAACACAATATCAAGGAAATATTTATTGCAACAGGGACAGCAAGTGTTCAGCTATTTTTCAACATATTCGCCACCGGAATTCAAACATTTGTCTTACAATGGCACTAACTTTTGAAGACCTGTGTCGTAGAAATCTGCCGCCAGGTATTTGAACCACTGTGTGACAAACATCGCGCCTCTGTTATTTCTTTAGGTGTAGGAAATTATGGAAATCACTCGGAGCGAGATATGGTCTTTAGGGTGATTGTTTAAACACCTCCCAGCCGAACTTCTGCAGAAGACTTGCTGGGATTTGAACCACTGTGTGACAACCATCTCTGCCTTTTTCATTCTCTCTCATTTTTTGAGCTGTAGGAAAAGATGAAAATCACTGGGAACGAGATTCGGGCTGTAGAGTGGATTTTTAAAACACCTCCCAGCAAGTCTCCCGCAGAAGTTCGGCTGGAAAGTGTTTAAACATCCACCCTATACCCGAACCTCGCTCCCAGTGATATCCATCTTTTCCTACGCCTCTATAAATGACAGGGAATGACAGAAGAGGAAATGGTTGTCACTGTGGTTCAAATCGCAAGCGGCAGACTTCTACGACACGGGTATTCAAAAGTTGATCCCACGGCATTAAAGACATTGTCAATTCCGGGGGCGAATTTGTGAAAAATTGCTGAAAACTTGCTGTACATGTTGCAATAAATATTTCCATGGAATTGTGTTTTGTTTCTGTAAACGATTCTAGGGAAACTTACTTTCTGGACGCACCTCGTATGTACTATTCATTAAATGTAAGTTAGTGAAAGCTGATGTTGATGATAGTTATCTGCTAAGTAAAGTCAGTAGTTATATCTTTAACAGAAGGATAAAAGAATCCATATTAATAATTACAAATTACATAAATTTAAACCAATTAATAAAATTATGACAGTAAGCAAAATCTAAATTCAGATGAAATTGATTTTTTTTACATGAGTCCTAAACAATATTTACATAGGCCTACCTTACACAATATATGAGTAGACTAATAATGTAAAATAATGTAAAGTGATTTCATGTTTCCTTTTTATACATTTATTACAGTTTAAGATTATTTTTCTTCTTCTTCTTCCTCCTCTTACATAAAACTCTATAACTTATCTCTTTATTACTTGGCAATTATTTTGGTTTTCTTTTTGTTACTGTTCTGCATTTGTTGTTACTTCTAAACATTGTAATTGGACATAAGGGTATTATGTTTACTATAAATAAGTAAATAAATAAATAAAAGAAAAAGAAAAACAGCATTTTCTACTTTTGTCCTTCACCCATCGCGGTGATCAAGTCATTTCGCATGATTTGTGTTGGAGTGCATGATACGATATCGCCTAGACTGGTAAAGTCATACACTAACATGCCGACTCGCGCTCATCCATATACAAATCAATTTCAGCATTAAGAGCCTAAATACGATACAATCAGGATGCACTTGGAGTAGGCATAATTATTAAGAACTCTTTTGGATTACAAGTCGCACAAGCTTCTCTATTTAAGATCAACAAAATATTAGTGATGATTTCATATTTCACCTGCTATCACATAACAGCGAAAATCAACCTGTCTGTCACAGAAAGTGCAGTGTCGTAAGAAAGTTTTGTCATTTTTACATTGGGGTCAAACAAGAAGGAATAATTTATGTCTAACATTAAGGGTTATTACTTAATGTGTTATACTGAAACGGCACACCGATATCAGAATGAAATTTATTTAACAAAGTAGCTTTAGTTTGAAACTCGTTGATGTAACTTACAGACGTGTTCGTATGTTATAGGCTATTGGCAATAGGGTGCATGTTTAAAACTTCACATTTGCAACAAGTGGAGATTGAGGTTGAGTCGAAAGCCTAATTAACTGTGACTGAACAAAATGACAAATAAGTGAGCCACGTGTTTTTTTTTCCTTGTTTTGTTTCCCCTTCTCTGACATTGCGAGTGGAACATGACATTTCCTAGCTCACTTCAGTTATAAATTGCGTTCTCGCCTGTTCATTCCTCATATTTTCCCAAGAAGCAGAAAAAACACATCTTCGATATGACGCGTGTTCCAGCTGAAGTAGCAACAGCAATGTCTTTTGATCTATCACTTGCCTCAAACATCTGGTACTTCTTTTATGAAACCAGTATAGTCTACAGGAAGTTCGTGGTACTCTCAAATCATAGAAACATAACACAGCATAAGATAAAATTCACACTTCAGATAGGTCTACTTTTTATCTCTGTAGAATAAAAATACCGATAACGTAACTTATTGGCCATACCAGTACTACTTTTATGGTTGTCAAACATAGCGCTCAATAGGGTTCAAAAAAGAAAAATAGAAAGCGCCGAAATATGAAATCAGTAACTTCACAATGCGAAATCAATTATAGATTATTAATTTAAATGACCTGAAATTACCCCAAACACACTAAATTGCTGAAACACTGAAATTACTAAAATTTCTTAAATTACTGAAATTACTAAACACTAAAATAACCCTGAAATTACACAATAAATTAACCCCAGAAACGAGCTTCGCTCATCTAGGGGCATACCTTACAATTTAAATGCTAAAATAAAAATAGTATTTTCTGTTAGTTTTAGTTTTTAATGTAAATAATGAAATGTAATAATGTATGTTTAGCCTATGTAACAATAAATAAATAAATAAATAAATAAAAAATAAGTAATAGAGTATAGGAAAATAACAAGGAAACATCATGTTTTATGAATGAATCAAAAAAGGATCGATAGATAGGCTATGTCTTTCTAACAGCTTGGATAGATGGGAAGATAATATATATTCCTTAATGAGCGGAACGGCCCTAGAAATGTCAAAATTTTGTAGTTATTGATGATGATGATGATGAAAAGCTCTCTTTAAGAGAAAACTCATATCAGTGTATTCTTGAGAAATTTCTTGTTTTAAGCCTTAACCGACAAAGACCTTATTGCTGAATACACAATAAATTTCTTTGTTGTTAATGAAAGAGTATATTACAGAAAATTCTTAAGTTCCTCGTCTCCTACATGCGAATGGCCTACATGCGACCGCTACATCAACTAACTAGTCTATTTAACTTCACTGGTAGATGGCAGAATTGGGAAAAATTGGTCCATATACCGACACGGTGGGCCATTATTAGTCGTTTTAATGACCGAAGCCGCTATGACTTCATCACGTAAGCCTAATTCCTCAATTACCTTCACAAGGCTGAGATGACCACGTACCAGATCACCCTACCTCAGCATATTACGACGAGAAATCGGGAATCACACAAGCACTCATCAACACTATTCACTAGACCATACATACGGTCTTAGAATTAATATCCTTACAGCTTTATAATAATGTTCATTTGTTGGTCAATTAAAATCCTGCCATATTCTCCATGAAAATAACTACCATATTTAACATGTTCATTAAGTTATAAATAAATACAATTTACAGACGTATACATTTTACCCTGTAAGGGCGAAGGAACATAGAAAGTGTAGTAATATAAAATAATCAGTAGGCCTATTTTTTTTTTTTACATACACGGAATAAAGTTGTTGGATGTAAGTAAACAACAATTTCGAGACAGGGTAATAGTTTCCTTAAATTTATGTCGACCATTCTGATGAGACTAATTTTATTTTCTGTAACCCAATGTTTACCTTTATTCTAAATAAAATTCAGAAGCCATGTCCACAACTTTCCGGTAAAGACTCAAAATCTGATGCAATTTGATTTGGAATTCGTCGTCTAATTTCGTTCTTTCGGACGTTATTTCATACTTGTAATTCTATTTTGTTTATAAATTAAAAAAACACATTATACAGAACCTTTTTAAAACACATAAGAAGACAAATGTTCATTCCTATAAATGATTCGTAAGGATTTTTAAATTTTCAAATCATTTCCAATGGAATTTTTAGCTTATTGCTTTTTTTTAAAGAAAATTATATTCTCTTGTAAGCCTAATAACGCGTTGATAGTAAAAATAGACGCACTGACTCTCATTATATATTTAAATCATTGTTGCATATTAGATAAAATCAGAAAAACTGACGGAACAAAGTGCCAGAATGCTTTTGTTTAATCAGTGTTAGTTGCAATTATGATATTCAGGAAATGACTTATTTTTTAACCGATTTACGAAAGCTCCAGATCGATTCATTAAGCAGGGCTTACGGAAGAACAAAGATCTAGTTTGATAAGCATATCTGAAGGAATATGTAGGTAGTGTTATCTGTCAAAGCTTACTGTATTGCAACTTCCAAAGCAGTATATGAACACTGTCGAACATGTTACGAGAACTGATTTGAATTTGATAAATTGTGATCCAGTGAGAGAGTGGCCTAAGCCAAAAATTTTCAAATTTGAGTTATTGTCACCACTGTGTAGTACATATGGTCGTAATATTAAAGGTTTGTGTGGGGTCCTTCCTTATCTATTCTTGAAAGACAATTTTCATAAATTAAGGGAATTGCGTTTCATCCGTGAGAGAGTGGGCTAAGCCAGCTCAGAAGCATTAGGAACATGATATGCAGGCCGCGGCAATAGTCCAGTCACCAGGTACTTTTACCTGGAAAAAGGTCCGAAGTTAATAATTTTTAATATGTTGTATGTGGGTATTCTGTGGTGTAGAATCCCAGTTTTACAATTCGAGAACCCTGTGCAAACTTCAGGGCAGCCGAAAACCTCGAACTTTTTGGGTTTTGTAGTTTTTTCCTTATAACTCATAATCAACGCGTTATAGCCTAAAACATTTCATTACAAAAGTTAAAGATAATTAATCAATTTCATGTTTCCAGTGGTATATACCGGTATTGTAAAGTTTTTAAAATGTATAGAAATATCCGCCTAATATACCACTATGTGAAGCAACGGAATGAAGCAATCAGGAATATAACTATTGAATTGAAAAAAACACTTTTTGAATGATAATTTTATTATATTATCTGTTATAACTGTACGTTATGATAGCAATTTTAAGCCCAAGTTAAGGCTATATTGAAATAATAACTGAGCTCACTATTATCCAGTAAAAATATTCAATAATTGTATTTTATTGTCTTATTGTCTTATGGTATAATAAATTTGTGATATTTAAAAGTTAAAATTATTGTGCTTAAAAATTGAATTGTTTGATAATAATAGATACATTCACTTCTGTGAGTCTATAAGCTTGCCGCTATTCGCATAATTGTTACGATTAGTAAAGATGCAATGTGCTGATGAATAAGCACTTTATGCTGTCAGTTCACAAAGTTATGCGTGTCATTTTTTTAAAAACACAAATAGTAGAATGCTGCGTAATATTTATATTAATTGGTATATTTTGTTCGTAGAAATGTGTCCAGAAGTAAAATTGAAATTTACGAAGATAATATCCGTGTTGTTTTCTTATTCGTTCAAAGTAGTAGGCAGTGTTGAGGCTGAAATTTCCTAATTAGTTTCAGTTTTCAGTTGCTTATGCGTTGTTGAGTTGAGATGCATTTCGATGTAAAAGGTACATCATCTTCAGTCATTCCTAACAGTTACTTTCGTGTAACTGGAACAGTAACGTAACTGTTCCAAATATAATAACTGGTTCCCATCTCTACTGTTAAGATGAAATATTTTCTCATTAGAAAGCCAAACACAAGTCTCAAAATATATCGATTCCGTTATTTCTGGCTTAGCCCACTGGATGCCACAATTCTTTATAATATATGACCATAAAGAAGGCACTAAATTGAACATTACTCCGGTACCGGTCTACGGATTTGACCCAATTATCAGTAGGCGTCTTCCTATGGACGTTATAAATGTTTATACCAAGTGTCATAAAAATCCAATAAAGCGTATTTTAGTTATCACACGTACAGATACAGGAACATTTCCCCATCCTCCATTCAATCTCATAAAGTACCATTCTGGCATTTGGCGAACCACGTGTCCAACCTGAATTTGTGACTCACACCATAAGCACTATTAGTCCAGTCAATAAACGTCGAAAAACACCGAATAAAAAAAAAAAAAAAATCGTGTAGTTTTGAAATTTTGCAGAGATGTCGGAGGGATTATCCTGAATAACATACTGAAAGTCCCCGAAGGTGGGGGGTGAGCGGGGGGCAGGGGGGCCCGCAGAATGTCCCAGTTTTAGGTTTTTCGCTTATATCTAAACAATGGTGCATCGTAGAGGGAAAATTTTTTATATACAAAATTAAAGCTGATAAAATTTCCTACAAGTTTGATTCAACACATTTCTTCCTACTTCCAATAGTTTTCGAGATATCCGCCAACGAAAATAACAAATTTTCGAAAAAAGCTCTTTCGCCTCGCGCTTTTTGACACACTTTGTCTTCTAGCGCTTCATCCCTTAGGTATACATCAATGTTCTCATGAAAGAAGTTGTAGGGAAATAAAGCCACTTTAAAATGAGTTGTCATTTGTTATTTTGTCTTCAAATTTTCAAAAGTTATAACAATTTAAGTATCTGTCAAATTTCGAGATTTCGAAAGAAAACCGTACATCGCACTTTTTCTATATTTAAGGATTATATCTTTGTATATAAACTGTATATTGTGTATTTAAATCATGAAACAAGTGGAGAAATATGACACAACCATTGAAGTAGAATTTATTAAAAGTCCGATCGCAGTACAAGCACAGGACATGTAATGGAAAATACATTATATTCCAGGCAAGAAAGGAAAAACAAGGACAAAAAAAAATCATGTAGTTTTGAAATTTGGCAGAGATGTGGAGGGAAGTGTCCTAAACAACATAGTAAAAGTCTCCATGGATAGGGGGTGAGCGGAGGGTAGGGGGCACTTTTGAATGTCATTTCTCTCAGTTTTCCCTAAACACACAAAAGCTATGGGTTCTAGCAAAAAAACAGTTTATGCACAAAATTAACTACATAAAAGTTCTTATAAAATTGATCTGAATGATACTTTTGTGTATTTAATAGTTCAGGAAATAGATGGATATGAACTATGACATAGTTCTGGAAATTCTGTTTTACATGCACCTATATACTATTATATTTTTTAACGAAAATGAAAGCAGATGATAAAATAAATTAGCATGTTGGCAAGCAAGTAAACTAGTTCTTAGAATGATATTCGTACTAAAGGTAAACATCAAAATTAAAACTCATTATTATTATTATTATTATTATTATTATTATGCTTAAAAAATCTCATGGTATGAGTGTACGTTATAAGAATCATAAACCAGGCCTATCATTTGGAAAAATTGTGAAGAGTTAGATAGGCCTGTATTAAGTAATTATAAGAGGCTATATTTAGTAATTATAAGACCTAGTAGGCCTACATAGTACTTTCAATAAATGTTTAGTTGTCTATTTTTTTCAGTCTCCAATACTGGAATCCTAGTACATCGTATAAGTTAGGGTTATATTGTTCTATCTACCGAACATTCAGTATTTATACACATATACAACATTAATTAAAGAGTGCCTGAACACATATTTTGCTTGGACGTCATCAGTTATAAACTTTTCTTCTTCTTCTAATGGTATACTTGTTGGTGCACGTACCATGACAGGTTCCACAAACGGATGAGCATTTAATACCAGCTTTTCTGCATCCATATCTTCCACCACACCGAGTTGCACAGTGACAAAATATGATGTGCAAATATTCCCAGAACCCACATAGACTAGTAAACATTTATTTAAAGTAATAGGTAGGCCTACTATTCTTACAATATCTAATAAATATTTCTAATTCCTTACCATCTGAGTTTTATGTGATACGTCACCATTAGTAAGTGTATTTTTCTAAGAACTGGTTTGCTTGCTTGGCATCATAACTTAATTATCATCTGCTTTCATTTTCGTTAAAAAATAATATACAGGTGTATGTAAAACAGAATTTCCAGACCTATGTCCTACCTCATATCCTTGTATTTGAGCCTCTTAAAGCCCAAGTGGTGTAACTCACATTACTGCTGTTCTAAGATATTAAAGGTTTTGTCTGTCACCAAATAGATGGCTTTATTGACAGCATAAAATTGTGCTCCTACCTACAGGGTTGCTATGCAAGTTATGACTTACACCATTTACGCTATTAATAGAAGAACACTTTCTGAATAGGATGTTGACCATAACTAAAAAAATCCAAAACTGGAGTTACACCACTTGGGCTTTAAGGGGCTCAGTGAACTATTAAATACACAACAATATCATTCAGATCAATTTTATAAGAACTTTTATGTAGTTTAATTTTGTGCATAAACTGTTTTTTTGCTAGAACCATAGCTTTTGCGTGTTTTGGGAAAACTGCAAGAAATGACATTCAAAAGTGCCCCCCACCCTCCCTCTAACTCCCTATTCATGGGGACTTTTACTATGTTGTTTAGTCCCCCACATCTCTGCCAAATTTCAAAACTACATGATTTTTTTTTGTCCATATTTTTCCTTTCTTGCCTGGAATAAAATGTATTTTCCATTAGGCCTACATGTCCTGTGCTTGAACCGTGATCGGATTTTTAATAAATTCAACTTTTATGGTTGTGTAATATTTCTCCACTTGTTTCATGATGTAAATACACAATATGCAGTTATTATACAAATATATAACCCCTAAATATAGAGAAAGTGCGATATACGGGTTTCTTTCGAAATCTCGAAATTTGATCGAAACTTAAATTGTTATAACTTTTGAACATTTGGAGACAAAATAACAAATGGCTACTCACTTTAAAGTGAATTTATTTCCCTACAACTTCTTTCATGAGAACATTGTTGTATACCTAAGGGCTGAAGCGCTAGAATACAAAGTGTGTCGAAAAGCGCGAGGCGAAAGAGCTTTTTTCGAAAATTTCTTATTTTCGTTGGCGGATATCTCAAAAACTATTGGAAAGAGGAAGAAATGTGCTGAATCAAACTTGTAGGAAATTTTATCAGCTTTAATTTTGTATATGGCAATTTTTCCTCTACATTGCACCATTGTTTTGATATAAGCGAAAAACCTAAAACTGGGACCTTCTGCGGGCGGGCCCCCCTGCCCCTCGCTCACCCCCACCTTCGGGGACCTTAGTATGTTGTTCAGGATACTCCCTCCGACAACTCTGCAAAATTTCAAAACTACACGATTTTTTTTCTTCTATTTTTCATTTGTTTCCTGGACTACTATCTATATCCCGCATATCGTATGTGATATACTCCTTTGGCAATATTATTAGGTCAGTGTAATTTTTATGTTATGTCAGAAAATTCCTGCAGCGAGTTTTTTGGGTTTACGTTCTGCTTCTAATTCATCGTTTGAAACTTTAAAAAAAAGGACAGTTATCCAAGTACATTATAATAATGTTCACCACGTAAAAGTAGGTAATACTCAAATATGTAAACTGTGAGGTAATATACAAGTAAAACGTAATAACAATTAACAAAAAAGTTGTAAACAGTTGCGATAGGTGTATTAGTGCAGGCCGTACTGGCGCACGAGTATGCAAAACTTTTCGGACGCAGTTTCTTTTTTGATTCTTAATTATGACACCTTACAGTATGTAGAAATGCAGGTTGCCACCAAATATTGTGGTCGAGGTTATCTTGACCCGCCATTAAAGATGGCGGACGAGCCACATCATGTTTACGCCATTATCTCCGTGACCCCTGGTCCAATCTTTCCGTTCTTTTTTTTAAATGAAAGGAAATTAAAAATACAACCCAAAATGTTATTACACATTTTTTGTTACCCTCTACCCTTTGCAAGTTATTTAGGCGCAAAGTGTCTTTTTTATATTCATAGAAAGGGTATACTGAAAAATGAAACTATGAACTACGTTTATTACATGCATTCCTAGTACATACATATATGTTTTTATTCAGTTTCAAATATAAAATAGATGTTTGCAGTCCTCAGCAATACACACACTTGGTGGTATTCACTAATGCTTCTTTTTTACAGCTGCAACTAAATGTTGTACAGCGAGACCTACAATTGCACGGTGGTACTATGTAATCAGGCACTGCCTTTTTTGTAACATACTTTGGTAGAAGTTCATTGCTATTTTTTCCATAACCAAATTCCGTCAAGTCTAATGGCTCGCACAAGGGGTTGAAAGCGTTCTTCCATATGTATGTTTTGGCTGATGCACGTAAAGCATGTTGATGTAAAGTAGCCTATCTGTAGAGCATGGAATTCTGTCTAATGACAAACCAGTCTCACTGTTCGAGATATGGATATATAACGTGCTTCGTCTGCTGTTAGTCCTGGTTTATTTATTAGTTTTAAATATAGTTGTTCCAGAGCTGTTGGCTGTGATTGAGTGAGAGGTAGTCCATTTCCCAGTGGCTTAAGGACTTCTTGTGCGTAAGGTTGTTTAATTTCATCGTAGGCCTTTTTCTTTCAAGATATTTGCTTGTTGTGTCGCAACCATTAAAAGCGTGCAGTACTGGTAGGACATTAATTTTTTTTCTCCCAAAGAATCAGATACTAAATGGCGACCTATTATTCTTAATTTGTTAGATGTAACTTTCATCCATAGACCCGAGCAGTCATAATTTTTAAATTTTGGCCAGAAATGAATTGTCAAAACAAAAATATCAGTAGGCCTATCTGAACTATGAATCATTAGCTCTGATCCAGGTTGTACAGCATGAAAAGCACGCACGTATATTCTGGTGTCTGCTTCAGTATGATTTCATCTTAGATCCAAAACCCCTGAAGTCACGGCTCCCTGGATTTTCAAACATTTAGTTTCGTCATCAAATCTTCCAAATATCACCAAATCTTGATTTTCATTCAGTTTAACATAGTGATCTGCACTTTTGCATAGGAATACTACAAGTTCTTGTTTATTTGAAGAGCAACATATAAAATTCTTGATATTTTTAGGTATGTGAGTGGATGGTTCCAAGATTTTCAGTTGTACAGGACTAGAACCTTTTGCATATCTTTTCGCTTCCATATTCTTCATAGAAATTTCACCATATCTATCGAAAAGATGTAAATTCTTTGTACGTTAGGTCTGGAATAGAAAGAAATTATGTACTTGTAGAAAGCTCCTGTGAAGTCCCCAAACGTATTTACGTAGTTGAATGATGAACACAAGAGCCATCCAGTCAAATATATGAATCATACAATGACCTGACGAAAGACCGTAGCCTACATCATAAGCGCAACTAACTTCATTGTCAATAACATTCATAAGAACGAGCTTATCAGGTTTTTTCATGAACCCATGCACATCAGTCAAGGCACGAGGATATTCTGCTAGTTCATGACTACCAATAGACTTCGGGTCATATTCACGTTGAATCGATAACGTTACAATCTTATGGATGTCAAGAGATTCTTTTGATTTCTGAAGTTCCTTGCTTGTACCTTTTTGGCAGTTTGTATCTTTCTGCTTAGGAACGTATTTTAAATTCCGAAATCTTGCCCTCTTCATATGGTCGAAGACACCTTTTTCTTTTTCCAAAAGCAGAAATAAAAGAATTCTTCATGAAGATTTTCTCCATGCTCTTCAAACTTCAAAATACAAGACGGTACATTTTCGTTTACCAATTTATTCGTCTTTTTCTGTAAATGTGTTTCTTTTTTTCTGACAGGCTCCTAACTAATCTCTTTAAATCAGCCTCATCTCTCTCTATTCTAGAGGGACTCCATTCATTTTGCGTGAATGAATCCTCGGCTGCTCCTGTAGGATCATTGTTCATGTCACAAAAATTCCAGGAGTACATTGTGAATAGCACTCTTTGTTGGATACAGAACTATCCATTTCCCCATTGCATCTTTTTTTTTGTGTGATCCCAATCAATCCACCACTGACCGCTGATGAACTTATCTGTAATTACAAAAGAGCGAGATCACTAGCTACAGTGATCCTGTACTCTTCGTGACTGACAACATACCCCTTTCAAGATCAGTTTTCACGCCACATGGAAGTTGAAGCATGTCTTATAAGTATGCCTACATCGTGATGGTTCATAGAAAAAAAGTACGGTAACATTTTTCTTACAGATGCAATATGGAGTTCAAAATTGCAATCTCTGTCGGCTTTCAACGAGTCGAATAGTATTCCAACCAATTCACAGTATTTCATATAAGCTTAATACTGCAATGTATCGTTATTAGCGCTTCTGTGTGCCGTGAAATCATTGAAGCTTTTAAAGAAATTTGCATTTTCCAGACCACATTCTAAAAGAGTGTGTGTCGTACTGAAATCAGCCACATTGTGATCGGCAATAGCTTCCCGTAAGATTTGGACTTTTGAACTTGTAAACAACTCCTCCAAAACTTGAAGTTCAGCATACTTAACATATTGCTCAAGCTGCAAATAAGTAAGAGCTTCATAGAGGAGCTTGTGTGCTCTAACGCCCCTATCGTAGCGATTACCGTTTAATATGGATTGTAACGTATTTTCACCATATAATCCTGCTTCTTCTGTCATAATAGATTAGACTTGACGGAATTTGGTTATGAAAAAAATAGCAATGAACTTCTACCAAAGTATGTTACAAAAAAGGCAGTGCCTGATTACATAGTACCACCGTGCAATTGTAGGTCTCGCTGTACAACATTTAGTTGCAGCTGTAAAAAAGAAGCAAATGAAGTGAATACCACCATGTGTGTGTATTGCTGAGGACTGCAAACATGTATTTTATATTTGAAACTGAATAAAAAATATATGTATGTACTAGGAATGCATGTAATAAACGTAGTTCATAGTTTCATTTTTCAGTATACCCTTTCTATGAATATAAAAAAAAAAAACACTTTGCGCCTAAATAACTTGCAAAGGGTAGAAGATAACAAAAAATGTATAATAACATTTTTGGTTGTATTTTTAATTTCCTTTCAATTAAAAAAAAGAACGGAAAGATTGGACCAGGGGTCACGGAGATAATGGCGTAAACATGATGTGGCTCGTCCGCCATCTTTAATGGCGGGTCAAGATAACCTCGACCACAATATTTGGTGGCAACCTGCATTTCTACATACTGTAAGGTGTCATAATTAAGAATCAAAAAAGAAACTGCGTCCGAAAAGTTTTGCATACTCGTGCGCCAGTACGGCCTGGTCTATATCAATCATTATAGGGTGGATAGCGCTTCATTTGCTGTTTCAAATGCCATGGTTTAAGGATACCACACACAGAAAGCTATAAAGTCGCTATAATGCAGTTTATAGACGTAGCTTAAAAGGCCCGGCGTCGCCCGGGTTTTGTAATAAGAAATTCGAAATTAACTTATGAAGGAATTTCGATTTGTAGGTCATTATATAAGTATCCAGAATTTTAAGCGAGAAAAAGACATATAGGCCTAACACTAAACGCTAGATATAGATTTTATCTCTCATAGAGGACTTAGAATTATTTTGCAACCCATTGATTTTACACACCATTCCTGATAAGGGGTTAAAATAAGACGAAACAGAAATGTCGGTAATATAACATTTCAATGTCTGTACAGGATATTGTGTTTCCCACTTTCATGTTGCCATACAATCATTTCAAGGCTAAAATCAAAAGAAAATCTACATCATTTCACACATTCTTCCCCAATAACCTGAGACAAAAATTTACTTGCAATGAACATCCCTATTTCTCAACCAATACAAAACCTACAGCGATGAATAACATATCGGTGGATAGGATATTTAGCGACTTCTAACGTAGCATAGGATACTCGGTACTCATCGTTGGCACACACTCAGGCTGAGAGTATTGAATACGCCATCCCCGCAATGCGGCCTCTTATTCTGCATCAAAATGTGAAATGAGAAATTATATTTTCCATGTCCAGGGTAGGGAAAGCTATTATTTGATGCCTCACACCCGATATTTATTTACGTTGACTACATTCTCATAATAGCCTACATTTACAGAAATGGATTACAGGCCTATCGATAACCCCTCTAATTATACCAAAGCTCACTCCATGGCCCAGTTACTTGCTTATTCCAAAGTCTTATGTGAACACTGCAATAACTATTTAAGTATCAAGTACGCAAAATAAGGCTTTAGCGGACGAATCTAGTATTGCGTAAGTGGTGCATAGAATATTTTTAGTAAAAACTCTCTAAATTATATGAAATGAAATAAAAATGTCGTCTAAACAATTTTAAGGCATAGTCAGCCATTTGTTGACGCCATATTCTCATAGCCGTCTGAATCCTATGCTATGAACCAATACGAAATGTGGTGAAGATGGCAGTGCGGTAGAGCTTAAGCTATACGATCGTAACTTAATACAAACGACCTAGTTTATTTTACGAAAAGAAGCTTGTGAAAGTATGTCTGAAAATCCGGAGGAGATTTCAGTCCGAACAAGAGTCATTGAATCGGAGTTGCTGCCATGAAAATCTCGGCAGAAGTATGAAAACGAATATGCTACATTTGAAGAGAGTATTTTGTTTCAAACTCTGTTACGGTTGGTATGACTGGTCACTCTATCTGGATTTTATAGCTGTCATGACGTCTTTAGCGGCCTAGGCTGCTAAAGTGCTACTTTTCCGGCGTGTTAACAGTCCGACAAGCAGTTCTTTTGTTGGAATAAAATATTTGGGGGAGCTCACCAAAAATACGTAACATCAAATATAGAGTATATTTGCACGGATCTACCTAGAAAATGACCATTGCCACCGCCGCTATTCAAAATATCTC
The DNA here is from genome assembly GCA_964059195.1 of Ectobius pallidus. Taxonomy (NCBI): domain Eukaryota; kingdom Metazoa; phylum Arthropoda; class Insecta; order Blattodea; family Ectobiidae; genus Ectobius; species Ectobius pallidus. The sequence continues at coordinate 181,058,640 of CAXKWD010000003.1, read as the reverse complement.
ACCAAAGACGGTGCCTAAAATAGGGGTTAACCCGTAAACAACTTTCACCCTCAAGGCCTAACTCCTACAACTGCAACCTTTTCTGCATTCCAAGAATTCAGGATCAGTCAGAATCCTCTATTGCAGAGTTTCTAAACCCTTTTGAACCCGAGGACCTCTAAAATGTCTAAACAATTTTACGGACCCCTAATTTTACATCCCATTTTTGAAAGAAGGCCTATATTGTTAGTATTTGGGATAATTATTATAGGTCATTATAACGAAATATGTGAAAAATTTTACTTCTTTACTTTCCACTTGCTTTATGATATTTTTAAATTATGTCTGCGGACCATAGGTGAGAAACGTTGCTCTATTGGAAATGAAAGACAAGACAAAGTTGCTGCATTATTTATACAGTGGAAAATGTCTGTGGAAAATATGAGATCTCCAATCTTAAAAAAATAGAAATAAGGAACATTGAGCAAAATATTTCCCGGAGCCCAGCTCCGGTGAGCTTCGGCCCAACTAAAGCACTGCCGACAAGCAACCGTTTTGGAGAGCGTGTACTGAAAACAATATTGCTATCATGAGAGCTGAATTGCGTTTGATGAATTCTGTGTGATATTATAAAAAATTATATAATTTTTCAACCAGCTCAACCCATGTTCTTTATTTTTACCGCACCAATCAGCTAGTTACCTCAACCAATCAAAATGTAAGAATGTCCTGTGACGGCTGTGACAGCTACTCGTCAACTCCGCGTGAAGTGAAACGCGGGATTGCAAGATTTAGTTACAGTAAACAATAAAATCAGGTCAACTGATGTAACGAAGTGCCAGAATGCTTTTATTCAATCATTGATCATTGCAATTATGGTATGCAGAAAATAAGCTATTTTTGTTATCGATTTTCGAGTTAAGCTCCAGATCGATTCATTAAGCAGGGCTTACGGAAGAAGAAAGGTCTTGTTTGATAAGCATATGAGAAGGAATATGTGGGTAGTGTTATTTGTCATACCTAACTGTACTGTAAACATCCAAAGCCGAATATGAACAGTGTAAAACAATATGTTGTCATGAGAACTGATTTGCATTTAATAAATTATTTCTAATATATTACCATAAAATAGGGCATTACTCCGGTACCGGTCAACCGATTTGGTCCAATAGCAATAGGCTTCTTTCCATGGGCGTTATAAATGTGTGTACCAAGTTTCATGAAATTCCGATAAAGCGTATTTGAGTTATCGCGCGTACAGACACACGTACAGATGGACAGACATTTTCCCGTCCCCCACACAATCTCATAAAGTACCATTCTGGCACTTAAAAAGAGCTGAATATCAGCAACTGTCTAGTTTGTTCATATACGAAGAATCTAGGCATAATTTGTGTTTGGGACTAGGCTCGTGAGAGGACCAATGTTAGGGATTGGACGATGATATACGTGAGATGGATAAATGCAGGATAGCTTAATAAGGTAGCTTCAAGTAAGTATGAAACAATGCACATGTGAGAAGTATAAGATTTCGGAGGACCATTTAGAGCAAGAAGGGACTATATCACGAGGTCACTTGGTACAGAGATCAAAGGAAACATATTGGTTAAACAATCTAGAATGTAATGAAATACTTAAACTTTATTAATACTTGTAACCACTCGAAGAAATAATAGTTGAACACTGAATATTAATTGAATAAACACTTGAAACAATGAATTGGAATTTGGCGCGAACCAGATTGCACCACTAGAAGTAATTTAGTAAATTTTGTAATTTACTAATGAATTATATCTCAATTTAACGGTAATAAATTTTGCAGTAGAATGTATGTATTTTAAGTTATTAACACTTGATTGTTCACGTTTTATAGCTTCTTGGTGAGTGATGACGTCACACGCTATTTAATTACTTGGAACTAATAAGTGAATCTAATGAACTTATAATACGGCGAATAAGTAAATTATGTATAAGTAATTTACTTGAAATTAATAAAACTTATAAGAAAGTTTTATTCCAATGATTTCTAGTGAAAATACAAAGAGCGCGAACTGGCTTTTGTTACTAGAACCGGAGCAGTGTCAGACCGTGACTTGATCGTGTAACTGCAGGCTTAATACTGATGAGGCTTCCTGACGCTCTTTAAGGCGTCTTTAAAGAGGGAATACCCGACACAAAGAACTCGTGATCAGGATATGATGAAATATACGCCTACTCAACTTAATGCTTGGCGCAAGAACACCTGGCGGATGATTTGAATTAAAACTATTTACTGCACATAATAAATATGCTGGAAAAAACACTTAGCTTGCGTGAACATACTCCGCGCCATTGACTATTAACGTCAATAAAAACATAACAGGAAGGCAAGCTATAATAGAGAGACACTTGTATGTACACAAACAAGCACTGACTCTAATTGGATGTATACATGTGATATGTATTGGAAAATTACTTCTTACATATATTGAAAGAATATGATATTGAATAAAAAGCACTGATTTCACTATTTACGTATAAGCACACGACACACAATATACATCAGAGGAGATACGTAGACATGTGAGTTCAAGTGAAGCTGAAGACGTCTTGAAGGTAGCCAAGTGTGACCCAAGACGAGCAGCGACACAAAGAAAAGCTTCAACAGATAAATAGGATTGAACATTGCTATCGGAGTATGCATTGGAATAAGGAAAAGATACATGATAATTATGAAAGAATGTAGGCAATTATCAAGAACATGGTGATAGAGAATTCCAATGAATGATAACGATAATTCATAAGTAACCATAGAATGTAGAAAATGGAAATGTAGTAGAACTTCAAAGATAAGTATGACAATTATTATGATCAGTCATACAGTATGCTCAAAGCACATAAACCCATGTAGTAAGTAGTGGCTCGCCTAGTAATCTAATGTATGAGGATTAGGAGTCAGACATCATACGTCAAGATCAAAGACTATAAACCATGTAGTAGTTGTGGCTAGGATTGCGATCCTATGACCGAGGACTAATGTAGATAAGGGAAACCAAAACACCAATAATACAAGCACAAGGGAGAGATGGGACGTGTTGCTTATTGAATGTTGTTGGTATATAAGGAGTAATACATCTTCGTAGCAACAGGCCAGTGTTTCAAAGGAGAAACTAGCCTATGCAGCAAAAGGAAAATGCTATAAAGGAGTAAATGCACAACAGACAAGGAGCTGATCATCGACAAAGCATTTGATCCCCTTGAACTGAATGTCAACATGAAGAAATTCAAGCTAGCGTAGGTCAAAACTCTTGAACTGAAAACCAGAGAGAGGTCTTTCAAATAGCAAGATTGATAGAAAGAAAAATGCATGTAACACATCTCGCAAGAGTACGATTTGTTACAGAGATAGATGAGAAATGGACTTCAAGTGGAGAATCTTGAATATAAGATCATAGAAAGTGTCATATGCTACTCGTCTTGGGGTAGAGGACACACTTTGACTATGGGCCGCTTATATTCGCCACTGGAAGTGCGCACAGTAATCACTCGAACCAAGCCGTCTTCTCCCGGATGAGTAGCGGTGATCACGCCTAACTTCCATTGAAGAGGAGGAATGTTGTCTTCCTTCAAGATGACGACAGTACCAACTTGAATGTTGTCACTGGAACAGGTCCATTTCTGCCTTTGTTGTAGTGAGTGAAGATATTCGGATGACCAGCGTTTCCATATGTGTTGCAAATGATTTTGTAACAGCTGCCATTTTTCTAAGTACTTCTTATCTTCCGTAGGAGGATGTGAAGGTAGAGATATGAGAGGTTCTCCAATTAAGAAGTGACCAGGAGAAAGGTATGACAAGTCAGCTGGATCATCATTTAGACGAACAAGTGGTCTAGAATTCAAGCAAGCTTCGATTTGAGATAGAAGCGTAGAAAGCTGTTCATATGTGAGAATTTGAGCTCCCATAACTCGCCTGAGATGAAACTTCATAGATTTCACTGCTGCTTCATGCAGACCACCGAAATGGGGAGAATTTGGAGGAATGAACGACCAGCAATAATCGTGGTTTGCAGTGAAATTTTGAATTGTAGTTTGAAAATCTCTTGACTGCAATAGCAATCTGAGCTCCCTTAACTTGTTGTTTGCTCCAACAAAGTTAGTGCCATTGTCACTGAAGATTTCTTTACAGAGTCCTCGACGTGCTGTAAATCTTCGTAGGGCTGCTATGAAGGCATCTGATGTTAGATCAGAAACTAACTCAATGTGAATGGCCTTTGTTACCAAGCAGACAAAAATAGCGATGTAAGCCTTTACAGTAGTTTTACTGCGTGGAGCCCCATATCTTATGTTGAAGGGTCCAGCGTAATCGACTGCGGTGCGGAGAAAAGGTCTAGCAGGAGTTATTCTATAGCTAGGAAGATTTCCCATTAACTGTTGAGAACTTTCTGCTTTTAGCTTGTAACACGTGAGACATCTATGCAAAATAGATTTTACTACTCTGCGAATACTAGGTATCCAGTAGGCTTGTCGTAATGAAGCTGTAAGCAGCTGATGCGAAGCATGTAATAGCTTGCGATGCTCATATTCTACAATCAGAACTGTTAAATGATGTCGGGATGGCAATATAACCTGATGTCTTGCATCATGTGTAAGATCTGATTTCTCCAACCGTCCACCCACTCTTATAACGTTGTTCTGATCTAGGAATGGAACTAATGCATGGATAGAGCTTTTCACTGAAACTTGTTTGTTGTTGCTAAGATCTTTCAGCTCTTGAGAGAAAGCTTCTTTCTGAGCAATTTTAACACAAACTTGTAGAGCATTTTGTAATTCTTCTGCTGCGAGAGGTCCATGATATTTGTTTTCATGGCGGCAGGCAGAAATAAATCTATACATATAACAAGTAACTCTCTGCAAGCGCTTGAGATTAGAGAATCTTGTAATAAAACTATCTTCTACTACAGTAGCTGCCATGCAGATGGAAGTAAGTTGCTCTGAGGAATCTGGAGGGCTTAATTGTTTTGGCTGTTCCGGCCATAATGTTGTGTTATGAGCCAACCACTTAGGACCGTGCCACCACAAATCAATATCAGACAATTGTTCAGAATATACACCTCTTGAAACGAGATCAGCTGGGTTGTTGTCTGTAGAAACATGTCGCCAGGCTGCTGTTTCAGAAAGCTCTTGTATTTGCGACACACGGTTGGACACAAATGTTTTCCATGTTCGTGAATCTGATTTTATCCACGACAGAACAATAACTGAGTCTGACCATAGATAATTTTGTGAGGTTTGAATGTTAAGGTCATTCAACACCTTGTTGTACAGTTTAGATAACAGCAATGCTCCACAAAGTTCAAGACGTGGAATGGTTTGCCTTTTAAGAGGGGCAACCTTAGACTTGGAACATAGCAAGTTAATTGTAACTTCACCTTCAATGTTCACAGAACGGAGATATATGCATGCACCGTAGGCCTTTTCTGAAGAGTCACAGAAGCCATGGATCTGTATATCTTGAAGGGTACCATGTGTGAGAACAAATCGTGGAATACGCATCGTGTGTATTGTACCTAAAATGTCGCAGATCTCAATCCATTTCTCTGCTATGTGTGAAGCTACCTCCTCGTCCCAGTCAAGTTTTCAATCCATAATGATTGCATGAAGATTTTGGCATTGATAACCATAGGACTGACAAGGCCTAAAGGATCAAAAATGGATGATATGACTGATAGGATAGTACGCTTGGTAAGTTTAACTCGAGTATGAGTTTGGAGAGAAGGATGGGATTGAATCTGGAAGTTATCAGTTGCAGGATGCCATAGTAAACCAAGGGCATGTGCATTTTCAATGTTGTCAAGAGACAGAGGCAACTGGGTCTCTCGATAAGATGATGGTACAGATTCCAGCAATGCTTCATGGTTGGAACACCACTTTCGCAAGGGAAATCCGCCACTGTCAAGCATGAGGATTAATTCTTCTTGAAGGCGTAGCGCTTCTTGAAGATTATTATGTCCTGCCAGGCAGTCATCTACATAGAAGGAAGTCCTGACTGCTTGTGAAGCGAGAGGGTATTTAGCTTCTTCTTCTATTGACAGCTGGTGCAGGGATCTTATGGCTAAAAATGAAGCTGATTTAGTACCATAAGTCACGGTAGTTAAGGCATAATCTTGTATGGGTTCATCTGTGCTGGAACGCCACACAATCCTTTGAAGATTTTGATCAATCTCGTTCATTTTAATGCGTCTGTACATTTTAGAGATGTCAGCTGAGAACGCATACTTATATGTTCGAAAACGAATTATAATTGATGATAGGTCATCTTGCACTGTAGGCCCTAATTTCAGAATGTCATTTAGGGACTTGCCTGAAGATGTTTTTGCAGAAGCGTCAAACACAACTCTAGTCTTGGTTGTAGTAGACGAGGGCTTGATTACTGCATGATGTGGTAAATAGAAGCATTTTTCACCTGGCTGTGGAAGTGAAACCTTCTTCATGTGTCCCAATTCTTCATATTCTTGCATGAATTTTTTGTAATCTTCCTGCAAGACAGAATTGGTTTGGAATTTTCGCTCCAGATGCTCTAAGCGTTTTACGGCTTGTGGTCTGGATTCGCCCAAGGAGTCCTGAGATCGATTCTTGGGTAATTTCACTACAAAAGCACCGTCCTCTGCACGAATAGTGTTTTGTACGAAGTGCTCTTCACATTCCCTTTCTTCTTTAGTAAACACTGGTTTAGGAAAGTCTTCTAGTTCCCAGAATCGTCTTAACTGTGTATCAACATTATCAACAGTCACAAATAAATTGTGTTGAGCGAATGTGACCTTCTTGGATTTAATTGCTTTCTTGGGAATAGTTCCACTAAGTATCCAACCTAGTTCCGTGTTACTAAGAATAGGGTTATTAGGAATGACTATTCTTTCATTAGTGAATAGTTGGTAAAACAAGCTAGCACCAATGAGGATTTGGACATCACCAGGGATGTAGAATTTAGGATCCGCTAATGTTATTTCACTAGGAATATTGAAATGTTTGGGATCTATACGGACTGAAGGAAGTTTGTTTGCAATGTGAGGGATTACTAGACAACTCATTTCAGCCTGGAAATTCTGGATTCTGGATCGCAGATTAACCTTAACACTGTGATTGCAAGAAGAGGTGCCATTAATACCTCGTATCTGAGTGTCGACATCTGTGGTTGGCAGCTGCAACTTCTTGGCTAAACCTTCAGTTATGAAGTTCAATTGGCTTCCTGAGTCCAGTAACGCTCTGCATAACACTAAATTTCCTTGTCTATCTTCAAGATGCACTGCTGCTGTTGCTAATAAAATCTCCCTTTGGTTGGAATTTTCTTTTATCGAACAATAACTAGCAGGTACATTATCTGTAGATTCAGACGGTTGATGTGGTTGTCGAGGAGCCTTTTTACTGTCTCGTGTGTTATTATGTAACAGTTTGCTGTGTGAAGCCTTTCCACAATTACAGAATGACTTGATTTTGCAATTGTCTCTTTTGTGACCGTTGGAGAAACAGTTTGCACATAAACCTTTGCTTTTCACAAAATCCCAACGTTGATCTACACTCAACTGTGAAAACTTGTCGCACTTATATAAATTGTGACTTTCCTTGCAACAAGGACATGTATCACCTTTGATGGCAACATAAGATTGACGAGTCGTTTTTACAGATTTCTTTTGTGTATGTCTTTCACTTTTTTCCTTGGATGGGCTTGGCACATTGTTAGAATTGGATAGCACTTCTAAAGAATGAGCCTTGGCTTCTAGGAAGTTCATCAACTCTTGAAGCGGTGTGAACCTTTGTGAGTCAATTTTGCTCTCCCATTCCTTGCGTGTAGTTTCACCAAGATGATCCAATATTAATTGAATGAACATGACTTCGTGTAATGGGATTTCAATGTTGAGAGCTTCGATGGCGTTAAGATTGCTTTGAAACTGATTTAATAAGTTTCGCAAGTCTGTAACATTTTCATCTTTCATTATTGGTAATGAAAGTAGATTTTTGATGTGAGCTGTGGCAATAACTCGAGTATTATCATATCTAGAGCACACCAAGTTCCATGCTATAGTAAAATTCTCATTCGTGACTGGAAGATTCTGAATGAGCGCGTGAGCCTGCCCCTTCAGAGAACTCAGCAAATAATGATATTTCTGGATGGAATCCAACGATTCATTGTTTACCACTAAGCTACTGAAAGTGTCGTGATAGTGTTTAAAGTTAGTCACATCCCCACTAAACACTGGAATTTGAATCCTTGGAAGTTGTATATTTCTATTGTTGCATTGTGAAGTAGAAGATTGACACCTGTGATGCGAATTACCACTGTGATTAGATTGATGACTGTGATGAGAGCCTACACTACGCACTGGTTGGTCGTGTAGAAATAACAATTCACTAAGCTTAGCCTTTAGCACCTTGTACTTGTTATTCATCTCTTCGTCATACTGTGCGTGCATGTCAAGTTCACTTTCAGCTTCGATAATAGCTTCAATTTGAGTTTGTACCACTTCATAATTTTGCCACACTTCGTTAAGAGTGTCATATTCAACTTTTAATCGAAATATATCAACTTCTTCAGTAATATTGTCACTGTACTTCTGAATGTACGTAAGTTTTCTTTTAAGAAAAGCACGTTTTTTCGTTAATTCCTTCAATTCACTTTCCATCTTGAATGCGAAATGTGGAAATTACTTGTTCTTGAAGATTTGAAATTCTACCACTGCTGCACGATAATGCATGTATTAACTGTTCACTGTCTTCTTGATGTTCACTGAGGACCGGAATCCCACGATGAGTCGAATCACTGCTGCATGATGCTGTCTTCGATGCGAAGTTCAGGGTTGCTGGAACTCACGAACTGACCGACGCGGAAGCACATATGAATGAGACGAACTCGAGAAACGGTATTTGCGAATACAAGTATGCAATAAATAAGATTGTACCAATATGATCCTGCCCGGTAAAGGACCAATGTTTGGGACTAGGCTCGTGAGAGGACCAATGTTAGGGATTGGACGATGATATACGTGAGATGGATAAATGCAGGATAGCTTAATAAGGTAGCTTCAAGTAAGTATGAAACAATGCACATGTGAGAAGTATAAGATTTCGGAGGACCATTTAGAGCAAGAAGGGACTATATCACGAGGTCACTTGGTACAGAGATCAAAGGAAACATATTGGTTAAACAATCTAGAATGTAATGAAATACTTAAACTTTATTAATACTTGTAACCACTCGAAGAAATAATAGTTGAACACTGAATATTAATTGAATAAACACTTGAAACAATGAATTGGAATTTGGCGCGAACCAGATTGCACCACTAGAAGTAATTTAGTAAATTTTGTAATTTACTAATGAATTATATCTCAATTTAACGGTAATAAATTTTGCAGTAGAATGTATGTATTTTAAGTTATTAACACTTGATTGTTCACGTTTTATAGCTTCTTGGTGAGTGATGACGTCACACGCTATTTAATTACTTGGAACTAATAAGTGAATCTAATGAACTTATAATACGGCGAATAAGTAAATTATGTATAAGTAATTTACTTGAAATTAATAAAACTTATAAGAAAGTTTTATTCCAATGATTTCTAGTGAAAATACAAAGAGCGCGAACTGGCTTTTGTTACTAGAACCGGAGCAGTGTCAGACCGTGACTTGATCGTGTAACTGCAGGCTTAATACTGATGAGGCTTCCTGACGCTCTTTAAGGCGTCTTTAAAGAGGGAATACCCGACACAAAGAACTCGTGATCAGGATATGATGAAATATACGCCTACTCAACTTAATGCTTGGCGCAAGAACACCTGGCGGATGATTTGAATTAAAACTATTTACTGCACATAATAAATATGCTGGAAAAAACACTTAGCTTGCGTGAACAATTTGTAATATTGCTCTGATAGTACGTATCTTAATACGTAATACGTAATTTCATATTTCGCTTTCACTAGCTAATAATGTCTGGAATATTATCGCTCATATATTTTGATGTGGTAAACAAACCTCTTGTATTGACTGATTAACCGATCAAATTATATTAGCCTACAGCCATCTTTGTTTATATATAATTATATCATATAAACATGGAAAAGAATGATAAATCTTTACATTTGTGCCATTTTCATAAAAAATAACGACAAATATAGGTCAGAAGATCATAAATATAACACGCAACGGAATCAATTTAATTTATTAAATGAACCAAGATTTTTACAACTGCTGAAGTTAAGCACTGTTCAAGCTTGGATCCGAGACTGGGTTATCCTGAATTAACTGGGTTAAGCAACAAACACTTTAAGTCTAAAGTTATAAAATTTATATAATTAGGCCTTCATCTTAAATTATTTCCTTACTTTTATCATTATTACAACGTATAAGCATAAGCTTTGCTTTTTTCGGGTGGCGTTCGAATTCACATTTATAATGATTTTTTTTGTAATTTCTAGCATTGAAATTATTTTTTATTATTATTATTATTATTATTATTATTATTATTATTATTATTATTGTTCTGCCGTGCTAAAAAATAACAGTTACTACAGAAATTAATAAATATGGAGTCTTTGGTATTGTTGGAATCGTCTCGATGTTCTGCATCGTAATACAACCTTAAATAGATGTAAAATAATTTCTTGTTAAAATAGGCCTATAAGGAAACATCACTTGCTGTATTTGCAATTTCTTCGATATCTACAATGACAGAAAGCAGTAAGTAGAGATTGCACTGTAAGAAAGCATTAACGGCAAAAGTGCTATTTAAGGTTGAACTTGCATCCCATGCTGTAACAACTCCACAATCACAGAAAGCAGTTGCCTGAACGCTGGATACGATGTAAGAAAAGGCACTAACTTCCACTTAGTGCTTTAGCAGTAAAAGCCAAAATCCACATACACTTTGTATCTGTCACAGTTCATTAATTTAAAACAAACATTTTTATGACAAGCATAAATTTTCCTGCTTGTTTTATAGTTGATGTGTAAATTTCAACCTCATGCAGTAAAGTAGAAACTAAAGAGAATTTGATTAAACTCTGATATCAATTTTCTCAGTTTTCAAGTTCATGTAGTTACTGCTTTTTCCTTAGCAGGGCAGAATTATTATTATTATTATTTATTTATTTATTTTCTAGTACAAAACATTTTACCCAAAGTTACAAGATTACAAGACATTAAGCAATAACAATTCAAAGTTAAAATAAGATCTTTTCTATAACAATGGCGATAGAAAAAGGAAACTGAGATTGTCCGAAATGTATGCATAAATAAGCAAGTAAATAAAATCAATCAATGAGAATATAAGAAAAATAAATAAATGATCTATTTTAGAAGCATTTTCTGTAGGTTTGAAGTTTCAAGTCTGCAAGTTTCACGTTGTTTAATTTTACTTAGAATGAAAGCTGATTGAATCAAACTATTCAGTGCACACTGCTGTGAGAACTGCACACTCTCAATGCAAATAAATCCGCATTTATCACATTACTTCCTCCTAGATTCAAAACTGATGTTTAAACTTTCATTCAACTTATTACATGTTACACTTAAATACCTCAAATTTTCTTATATGCCTACGATTGGTGCAAATTAAATAATAATATTAACGGTGAAGTAACACAGTTTAAATTGACTGTATGATTCTCTACCCCTTGTGGACACCAGCTATTGCTTTTGTTACCATCAACCCTCTTGGTTTGCATATCATTGGTTAGCCCACATTGCAAGCCACGAAGTTGAAATCCAGTCATGAGTGAACACTAGGGCTGTCTTAAAATTGGAGGGGAACAAATAAGCCTACTAGAATGAAAGTTGCGACCAATGATCTAACTGTACTTAGTGGAGCTACTGTGGTAAATCACTGAGCGAAAATTTCATTCCTGGGGTGGATATTAATACATCTTCTTTTCGATTATAGTGTGAATATGGCTCTTTAATAACCGAAAGAAACTGAAATCCAATAACCACGGATTACATTCTTATAAGATCTACACAAAGTAATAAAAAATATTTTCTAAATTATCATGGGCTAGACAATGATACGAGTGACTTGGAAATCTCCAATAGGCCTAAATTCAAGAACGACTAAGGCGCGAGGAATTTATCTAGGGGATTCCAAGTCACGAATTGTATTTCAAATGACTGCTTAGTGAATAATAAAGTAATAAATAATTAATATAATCAGGTAACGAAGTGACAGAATGCTTTCGTTAATTCAGTTATAATTGCAATTACGATATGCAAAATAAGTTATTTTTTAATCGATTTCGGAGTTAAAACCCAGGTTCATTAAGCAGGGCTTATGGAAAAAAAAAACTAAGCTCTAGTTTGAGAAACCTTTGTGATGGGATATGTGAGGAGCGTTATTTGACAAAGCTACCTGTATTCCAACTTCCAAAGCTTTATATGAACACCGTAAAACAATATGTTATCATGAGTACTGATTTGCATTTGATAAATTCTTTGTAATATATTAACAAGAAATAGGTTCTAAATTGGTCCAATATCAATATCCCATGCACGTTATAAATGCGTGTACCAAGGTTCATTGAAATCTGATAAAGCGTATTTGAGTTAATGCGCGTACAGACACACGGACGGACAGTTAGACGGACAGATGGACACAATCTCATAAAGTACCATTCTGGCACTTAATAAACACATTGAAATTGAATTGAATAAGCTTAGCATTTAAGGTTGAGAGAATAACATGCATAACATATAGTCAATATGGTTGTTTTCTCTTAAAACACGATCGTAAGCCAAGTGGAAGACCCAGTAGTTAATAAAAATCCATTTACTCAAGTGATATATTGTTTGCTGATATAATGAAGATATCTTGCATAAACTATATAATAATTATATTATTGTTATAGTTTCTAGCGATGCAGTGGTAATTACTGTTTTTTCAAAGATATTATGCACGTCGGAGCCGATGTAGGCTATTCTATTCAAGCTGTTGAGGTTTTCCTTTATAATGTTTACAGGAGGTGATTACAATTAAATTCCAGCACAGCTGAACCATAATGAATAGAATGAGAAAGTGTGATGACTCCGTCGCTAATACAATGGTGGGTATAGGGAGAGCGGCGGTCCACCAAAACACTGGCAGCACCTTCGTTTGCGTTTCAACTTCTCAATGCTGCATCATGATAGTTTGGCATCTTATGATTAAACTCGCAAACTTTAATTAACCCTTGGTCCTATTTCTGTGAAATTTGTGCAGAAATAATCTGCACAACACAGTCCTTCTGATGGTTAAAACAGAGACTTAAAAAATGCGGACATAAATGTTTTTATTTCATTATATAAGCATCGCCAATTACACAAAATTCATGGAGGGTGAAACGGAATTTGACTATGCGACAATTTTTTTCATTTTTGTGTCCCGTAAAAACTTCAAGCGAGAAAGTTTTAGTGAAATATTTCAACTTTATTTTAAATTCAGTACCACCTTTATATTTTGAATGGTTTACGAGTAATTGAGTGGTAATTATTACGGGCGCTCAGCTGTCTGAATGATGTGGGACGATCGTGAAATGTTGAGGGTGGAGCAAATTTGACTATGCGACATTTATTATTTTATTTTTGTGTCCAGAAAGAGATCAAGCGTGTAAGGTTTAGTGAAATATTTGGATCTTATTATAAATCGAGTACCACCTATATATCTACAATGGTTAACTAGTAATAGTAATTACTCTAAAGCTAAAGCTATCAGAATGGTATTGAGGTATTAGCAGGCATCTTTTCCATAAAATACCAGCAATAACGTAAAATGTTTTACATAATTTATTCGTAGACTCAATAATAATACTATATTAACTGACTACTTGTACCCATACTGCAAGATTGACCCGCTGGGGAAAAGGAGTGAATGAATCTTTTTTCTAACTACTTTTATTTATGCATTTCTTGGATTATTTATCATATTTTCTGTTCACTTATGTTAGTAATTTTTATGTATAATTATCATAGCAAATGTCTTATTAGTTTAATATCCTGTTCCTTTTTTTAATAATATAATTTAACAACATAAAACGTACATTAGTTACAGCGAACGGCGAATGGTCGAGGGTTTGAGCAAATAGCGGGCTGTAGTTAAGGCAAGAGGATTTAATTTTTTTATGAAAATATCAGGGAAAATGCTTTGAAATATTGTGTGATATATGTAGAATGCATTGCAAAACAATTTTTGCGTATGTGCTTCTTTATCGGATGTTGAGACGCCAATTTTAAAGATCACGCGCCCTATTTTTGTAGTGCTGCTTATGAAGTTTTCCGTGCCCTGCAATTCACAAACCATCCCTTAGTTTATATTATCTCTGTTCACATAATTTGTACACAGATCTACACTTTTGACCGTGTTTCACCTACATAGCTTAGGCCTACCCCATACAGCCAGGAGAAAATTAATATTAATATAAATAATATTACTATTAATACAATATTAATACAAATTAATACTCAGTAATATTCTATACAATGTAATATTAATATTAATTTTTAAAATATCCCTTAGCTGTTTTCTACCCTAATTATAGGCTACGTAGTTATTTCTATACAAATGTACATTCTTTAACAAATTCTCATCAAATTATACTAACATACTCTCTACCCTATTTTCAAGGCAAAAATTCTCATCAAATTATACTAACATACTCTCTACCCTATTTTCTAGGCAACAAAATATTAGATCAAATCATCCCTTAGCTGTTTCATACCTATATTATATAATTGTTCATTGCTTGTGAACATCTTCGATTTTTGGAAAGAAATGTTACGGTCTAGCTTCTTGCAATTTGAGAAATTACTGTTACACACGGCCATGTTTATTTATGGAGATGAGATCTTCCAAGACGTGAAAAGCAGCTCGAAAATTGTCAAAAGTATCTAACAATTCAATTTAGATAAGGTGAGTCATTTTGAAATAGATTAATGTATTATTTTGTTTAAGAATGTTTGCAATTTTTCCTATACCGCCCCTAGTAATCTTGCTCCCGCGAATCTCAAGCAGAGTAACTGCTACCTAGCGGCGGAACCAGTGAACTACCTCAGTCATCACACTTTCTCCTCTATTCATTATGGCTGAACTATGAATACATTTATTTTCCCGTAAAATATTATAATTTAAGTTAATGCTGATTTCTGAACAGATGTAAGCGTGATTCACTTTATTTTCCAGAATAAATCTTAACGTACTGCGACAATGGTGATCTGTGGTAAAGTCACTGCCTAGAGATTCTGCGACCTGCTTAGAATGCAAAGAAAAGAGATGACTGTTGCTTCTGTAGGAGGTGATAAAGCAAATTTTGATAGACTGAGAGAATCAGGGTTGTGATTGGCTGATTTCAGACCCTTTTTAAGAAGGAATTGGCCCAAATTAAAAGAAAGGGGCATGAGTTAAATAGCTGACATAATCATCAACATAATTATGATAGGTAATCTAACGAGAGGTGCGGATTTTACTGACTATTCAACTCATACGCCGCGTGTTTGATATTGACCAATAACGTTTAGCAATTCCTCGGATATAGACCAATCACGGCCGTTTATATTACAATATTCTTGTAGGAATCGCGAGGATGGCATTTTATCGGGTAAAATGGTCTGGTCGTTACTGGAGACGCAAGTATCAGTATGCAGTGATTAATAGTCAGATGGTGCCACTAAGCGACACGAAAACAGATTATTTCATACAACATAATTTGTTTGGAAATTGAAATAATAGATATGTACATTGATTAAGAACACAATTTCGATTCTGTGCAAGCCAGTTCGTGTGCGTTTATTCTGTTCTGCTTTTAGCTTAATTGAATGAAGTTAACTATGTCTTATATGCTCTGGTGGTAGCACTGATTACACCAAAACAGCTCGAATCGATTCATGGACGGTCGATTCATAGTATGCCGTGATCTCGCAGCTGTTAGTTTTGTTTTTGTAGAACAAAGCACGAAAGTTATTATTATTTGTATAATCTGGTGGATTTTTATTCATTGAATAGTCTTAATAAATCCAACTCGAGTTGACGAGTTGCATCAGATAAATTCGCTCCTGCTGCGCAGTCGCGAATCTATCGATAAACTCGTCAACTCTCGTGGGATTACCTATGATAAATTCACAAGCAACGACTCCGGACCTTGAATTATATTTATTGTGATTATTTAGCGAATACTTACATAATCAAACAAGTAAAGAATAATTCAGAACCACAAAATGAATAAAAACACATATCTATTTGTCTCTGTAAGCCTGATAGGCCTACACAACGCGATCCAATCAATATATCGATATATCGTGTTTTTTTTTTCTATTTGGCGCTGTTTGCGGTTAATGCCGGTAAGAACACTTTCCGTGAATATCAGTTGTTTCTATTTTTCTGGTATCAGTGTTGCCACTACTAATGTACATTGTTATTAATATGATTATTTATTATTTTTTGCACTCCTTAGCTAGTAAGTGTTACTTACGAAAGTTGTTTACATGGATCGTAAGTTGACATTCCCACACAATCGTGTTGCTAAGGGCGTTGCGATGAGGTTAAATTACTTACGGTCCAAGCGCCAAGTCATAATTCATTACGATACACTTCATAATACAAGCCTTTATGGACACGGCCCCCAGGACAAATATTCGGTTCCCATAACAACAAACACATGCGAATCACTTTCTGAAATAAACATATATTTTCAAGAATGTATTTACATAATATTTTCAGGTAATATCACAATTAATATAATTAAATTGATATAAATAATCATCGTGCAAAAAATAGCATGCAACACACGGGCCGTAAAGGCATTTACGGGTCTCGAAAACTTAAAAACACTCGGCTGCGCCTCGGGTTTTCAATCTGTTTCCTCGACCCGTAAACGTGCCTTACGGCACTTCTATCGCAATATACTATTACTAGGGACCGGATTCTTAGGTTTTTACCTATTTTTTTTCCTTACTTCCAATACAAAAAGCGATCACACACTTTTTCGAATCATGTCCATAGGATTCACCCACATTAATTCTGTGGCACCTAAAAATACCTAAATGGGGTATAAAAACCTAAATGTACCTAAACGGGATAAAAAACCTAAAATATCTAATTTTGGCTACTTTTTTGCCTTTTTTCTTTGTCAGTTGAGAAATCGATATTTTGCGGAGAGACAATTTTTGTCGGGTTGAAATTAATACCACCAGCGTTTCGTTCAACCCAATGTCGTCTAGGATGACAGTATCAAGAGAGGAAGTGTAAGAGTACCTGCGTATTCCTTTTAAAATATTCGTACGAACAACCATTGTTGACGTCATGTGAAGTTGAAAGGACATTTTCTGCCTTCAAATGTATTCTAAGAGGTAACAGGAAGAAATTCACAGATGAGAATCTTGAAAGATATTTAGTGATATACTGTAACCAGGATATGTGAGGCAATCTTATTTTCACTACTTCTTTTGATTGTTTATGCTTTCTTTCTTCAATTCTTTAATATTGCCATAAAGCAAGTTTACACAAATTTAATTCGATTCTGTTAAGTTAAACTTTACAAGTATTATGTATTGAATGCTATGTAGCACATTCAAATTCATTAAACCAATTATTCTACCCAAAAACGATATTTTGGACAAAAAAACCTAAAAAAAACTATTTCACCTAATGGAAAACCTAAAACAGTGTTTTTAAAAACCTAAAAATCCGGTCCCTAACTATTACTTACTTACTGACTCAATGACAAAAGACAATTTCTAAGCAAGATAAAGGAATATTATCTAGGCCTATTTTAAGGAACTCTGAGGTTAATTCCCGCGCTTACATGAACCCGTCATTCAACTCTATTTTGAGGTAATCCCATACAACCATCTCACACAAATCCTACTTCCTTTAAATATATTCTAATATTGTTCTTACACCTACGTCTAGGTCCTCCATTAAAATGCTTGACATACTGTTTTCGTATTTCATTCTGCTCACGCAGTTATATTGCCTATACGCAATCGATATGGTCTGTGATTGTTTATGATCAAAGAAGCTACTTGTATGAAGATGTTTCAGATTTTAGTCCTTGTAAAAAAAACAATTGTACGTAAATACGATGAAAATAAAACGATAAAATCATGACGATAGACACTTTCGAATGGCTGAAATTCCATGTACTCTTATACTCGATTGGTCATGATTAGGGGGCGGATTTCTATGACATGTCATATTTTCCATCTTTGCATTATTTCGCGTTTCCGACTAATTTAAACCGGATTCCAAGCATCCTGGTGAAAATGGAATGACTTTGTTGTGAATATAACTGCATATTTAGGAAATTTTCAACTATTGTAGCATGTTAAGTATGAATATGCATATTTAGGTTATATTTTTGACATATTTGTGTGCATTTTAAAGAAATTTTGAAGTTTCATATCATATTTTGTAAACTTTGCATTTTAATGATACTTTTTGAGAATTTATAGATATTTTAAATAATTAACACTATATTTTAATAAAATGTATTGTAATGAAACTTAAAAAATATATACACAATATGTAAGTAGTAAAGTCATATTTTAAATTTTATTGGTCATATTTTTTTATGTTTTTAGGTCTTAAATGCATGCATAGCCTATATCCTATTTTTTAGGTCATAGAAATCCGCCCCCTAGATTCATTAACTAAAAAGTCAACATAATTTACATAATAAACTGAATTACACTAATATCTCATTACTGCAATTGACTCTGACCCCTGGACAGCTCTGTCTTCCTCCTCCGGTCGTTCGAATTCATTGGTAGATAGCAGAATTTGGGTCAAGTATCGATCAAAGAACACAAGTATGAAAATCCGTAATTCACTAAACTCAAAGGAGGTCTAATATACATACACATATGCATACTCCTTTCTGTGTTCGTATATTTAGGCCTACAACTGACCAAGAGGAAAGCTTAATCAGAATAATTCATTGCTTCTTTTGACTATCTTGAATCTTATAATTTATTTAACTATGCTTTTAGAGTTAAAAAACTGAAGAGTAAATATCTCGGTTCTATCAAGAGAAATGCACATCCAACGTTTGTACTGGAAATTTAAAAGAAGAAGAAGAAGAAGAAGAAGAAGAAAAGTCAATTCGATGCCACCAGTTCAGGGCTTCCCACAATAAATAGTTTTGCTTTTCAGTAAGCAGGTGGTTAATAAGTACATGGATCCTTAGCTTGTTTTAAGAGTTGATTTTTGTGTGCTGTATCTTATGCTCATTAAGATGGGAAATGTTCTGTTATCTGCTAAATTTGTATGGAAACAACTTTTTCCTACGATATCGGTAATGTTTTTCCATCCACTTCCCGATTATGCTATCATGGTGGAGACTCGAGCTTCTTATAGGACTACTCAGTGCCGGCAACCTGACCAACCTGGTCTTTTTTATTATTTTATTTATCGCACTACTCTTGCATAGGTGCGTGATCAAAGCCCGTAACTTTTTACAGATATATTGTTGTAGACATGGAATAATCATATTTTCTATTTGAAGTTTATACTTTCCATCTTAAATGCCTTTGATTTTTTTCTTAATATTGACAATGAGAATTGGTCGGACAGCCGAGCATGATGCAAAACCTTCCACACTACATGAAGCGACTAGTGTGCACATGCTCAAGTAATCAATGTATCGTTCGCCACCAAGATTAGAATAGTACTACATTTTAAAGTTGGTACTCTTGTATATTGACAGTAGTTGATCTAAGTGATAATTGTTTTCACGTAAGTATCGTTTTTATTATTCACTAAATTGGTACCATAGAAAAATCTAAATAAATGAAAACAATATAAAAGCAAAAGTTTTTAACATGAAATTAGTATCTATATTAATAAAAATGAATTACCAAAATGTATGTTGCCGCATCACTTGAGAAAAAAATTACTATGCAATTTACGCACGCATTAAGTGTATTGGAGAATCTCAGGTTCTGCATTCTACTAGAGAGAACTGGAGGTTTTTAAATATATTCTAGAGTACCAAGTTATTTTATTTATTAAAAGTGAAAAGGAGTGAAAATACGGTATAAATGTGGTTTAGTTTGTGTTGCGCTTCATTGCATTAGGCCTATGTGCTTACCACCTTCTAAACTTTGTTAATGTCGTTCATTTAATCCAATAAATAGTGCTGTTTACAGAATAGTTTTCAGGGTATGTAATCAATTTAACAGATAGCCTATCTTAAATGGATTTAGATTTTGAAAAATGTTTTATGTATCTACGTAGTATTAATTTTTGGCTAATTACTTCTCTTTTCTGTGTATTCAGATTTGGTCGAGACAATATGCCTATATTAGATAGATATATAAGCTTTCATGAACCACAGATTATTGCCTCTGTTGGACATATCATGCCTATATTAGGCCTAGGCCTAGGCATACTATATACTTAGAACCTACTACTTTTGTTACGTTTATTTATTAAGTTATATGCTCTTTTACTGTATAAATGTCATATTGCGTGTTTAGGATCGTTGAATAAATAAATACCCCGTGTAACCATTGAGTGTGTGTCTATTGTCCTTGGTTTGTAACTCCTGTTCATTTTGACTAATATTAAATTTTACGGATTACTATACTAGGTGAAATATTAGTGATGATTCATTGTAAGTCCCCCAACTTGAATTTACCTTTCTCAAGCTGGGGAAAACCTCGAACCATGTCAAATAACCTGGCGGGTTTTGATCTCTCAACCTCCGGAATGCAGGTCCACGAGGTTACTACTTCGTCCACCAAGTTTGATTAGGATTATGGTTTTTTTTAATTCCAAGGCAATAAAATCATTTATTTTACTACGAGATCATAAACAAAAGAACAGCGGAATTAATATTTTCACATCTTCTGCCATCGTGCATTGACCTCTATCTCTTTCTTGTGTACTGTATCTCGGTAACTGTTAACTCTCATACATAAATGTGTATGATAAATATTTTCATTTCATTTCTCTGTACAAAGTGTCAACATTTAATTTATATTCTTCCATAGTTGAGAAACCAAGGAAAATTAAAAATGAACACGGGTAAAATATCCCCTAAAGTTACTGTTATAGATAAACGAATAATAGATTAGATTAGATTAGATTACAAGGGGGTAGTATAAGCCTTTTGCCGGCTTCTCAACACTGCGACCTTTATAGATCTATTGTGAATACCCTACTCTACTCTTTTTCCAGCAGTCATCACCACACTTAAATTTAGGCTTTTTAATATAGCCTTTAATTTTCCTGGGTGATGTCCAGTCCTGAACCCGGGGGATTTTTCGTTGCTGAAAAATCCACTACCCGGCCGGGAATCGAACCCGGACCGCCAGGGTAGAAGGCAAGTACAGTAGTATTATTTCTGTCTGACCCCGACGAAACGCGAGTGAGGAGAAGAGAATCCAGCGGTGTGGGTTAATTCAGAGACCTTCCCATCCCGCCGATCATGACAGTAGTAGCTTATATATCTTTAGTCAGCGTTTGTGTTTACAAACAAATCCCTATCCAAGTACAGCTCTGGCAGATATTTTTACCTCATTCATTAAATGTTATAACACTAACATTAAATGTTTTAACTCTAACATACAGTATGGAACTTTAATATATTTACTCTACATACCAAGTGTGGTGTTACCGCTGTGCTCAATTACAGGACTGGATATTATTCCATAGGAGTGACACCAGAGACTGAGAGTCTTTCCCCTTTACCATTACTATCAGCATCATCATCACCATCACCACCAACATTATTAGCATCCGAATCACTCTCACTAGAAGCATCACTATCACCACCCAAATGAATGACCAATTCTTGAGCCGCATCCAGGAGTCCCTCCCTTTCCAGATATTCCTGTTCAATATTCTTCACGTGCTGGCATCTCCGTTTCCACTCCTCTGCAGATATTGAGGAAAACTTCTCATCCGTAATCTTCATGACATCTTCCATTTTAAATGTCACATTGTTTTCGGCTACCCAATTTTTTACAGTAGCCCATATGAGTTCTATCGGATTGAGCTCAGGGTGATAAGGGGGGAGCCTTAAAACATCGTGGCCATGTTGCTGGAGAAGATGATCGATTTTGTAGCTTCGGTGTTGTGGCTTAAGTGTCAGTATTAGTTCATAAATTTCAGCTTTTGTCTTACTATGAAAGTTTTGTTTCTCAAAATTATCGTTTTCAAGGTGGGACTGCAACCAAGATATCATCACGTCTTTTCGAGAATTCGATGTGGGAGGCTTATTCAGCTGCACGTTATGGTAAGGGGCATTATCAATAACCAAGACTGAGTGAGGAGAAAGATTTGGAATTAGTCTTTCCTTTAGCCACTGCTCGTAGTTATTGAAATCCATGTCCCCATGATAGTCCCCTGTTTTTCTGTGTGAAATGAATCTCAAATAAGCATTGGGCACAAAGCCATGCTCTCCTCCAGCGTGAATTATAATAAGCCGTTGTCCTTTCGAAACTGGCGAGAAGAGTCCACTCAGCGATTCGTCACTCCAGGCACATGGTGTAGTATGTGTTGTGTGAAGGTAGGTTTCATCCATGTACACTATTGAACGCCCTTCAGTCCTATACTGATGAATAGACCTTAAATAGGCACATCTGAGGGACTTTATTCTCTGTTGTTCCACAAGAATTTTTCTATTATTTCTTGTTTTCCTCCACCGAAAACCAATATGTAAAATAATTTTCCTGAGTGTAGAGATGCTACCCTGTAAGTCAATTTTTTCTTTTAGTCTTGAGTGTATTTTTTTTAAAGTCGGTCTCTGCTTTTCTTCAATATAGAAATTATTAATTGTTCGTCGGACTACTTCTTCGTTAAAATTGTCAGGAGATGATTTCTTCGAGGTACGTATTCTTTCTTTATCAGGGGTAGAAAAAGAATTAGAAGCTCCTTCTTCAATACTTTTGGCCTCTTTCACGATTCGCTTCACAGTACTAATGGATACACCTGTAGCTGTTGAAACCCTTTTATATACAGATGCACGCTGACCCCTCACATCCCGAAAATATTTATATACATTATATACTACTTCTCTTGTCTGCGAATGAATAACTTTACTCCCTCCCAGTTTACTATGAATCGGAGGCATGTTGCAAAAGTCTTGCGCACAACTGCACTCACCTGAAGCACTGTCTGTTAGGCACCGCAACAAGAGATGTTCCTTCTTCCGAGACCTGTGTACTAATAAACAACCACCCCTTAACATGACAATTTTTCTATAGTGGACTCGTCTGTCTACGGCGCATCTTTCTGAGCAGTGTCAGACAGAAATAATACTACTGTACGCTACCTATACACCCATCGCGGCGGACTAAACGAATAATACTCAAAGTTAGAAGTTTCGAAATTTTAAACTTTTGTCAGAATTGTTAGAGGCATTTTAAAGAAATCGAAATTTGGAAAAAAGTTTCTATGAAAACTGCCCTTAATCGTTTAGAAATGAGCTATAAACCAATTTCTAGGGAGTGCAATAAGAATCCAACAAAATCCATGAACCAAAAATTAATTAAATATAATGTACTTTTCATCCAGGACAGGCTTGTACAGACTGACACCTGGCAATTGCGAAAA
This sequence comes from Ectobius pallidus, assembly GCA_964059195.1. NCBI lineage: Eukaryota > Metazoa > Arthropoda > Insecta > Blattodea > Ectobiidae > Ectobius > Ectobius pallidus. The sequence goes on along the minus strand of CAXKWD010000003.1, from coordinate 181,035,109 downwards.
CATTTCTATCTGCTTCTAAACTTCGTGAATCATATTTGTCCAGTGTTATCTCGAGCTTGATTTTCACGATTACTATAAGTTCTCTATAGGCCTACTAGAATTTACGTATAATACACGAAAGTAAAATATTAATGCAATTAGCAAATTGAATGCGTAAAATTAATAAAAAGCTTCTGAGAAATTCTAGATAATATTTTAGCTAGGTAATGCAGATTAAAACCAACGACATTCTATTTCGTCTTCTTGCTGCTTCAATTAGTTCAGAATTCAGATTCTTGACTTTGGCGTCTACCAAAGGGAAACACGAAATTATTCCCGGTTTTTTTCATAAATAAATTTATATATGAAGAAAACTCTTCATTTCGTTGACTGAGCACTCAATATCGTCCAATAATAAATGTAATTTGCACGATTACATCAACCCTGATGTACTTCTGTACTCAAATATTAGTCTACTGCAAATACTCGTAAAACTTTTGTTGATAATAACAAAACTACTAAACGTACTTTTGCGTTGTTTCAATTAACTATGCCTGAAATATTGCATCTCCCATTCACCTTACGACCTGCAATTGGCCACATTAACTCTAGAGTGATAGGGAAAAAGCGAATAAGTTTCAGGAATGACAAAAAACAATTAATTTCCACAGTATTGTTACACTATTGAGTTCAGTCCACCATATATTTTTACACAGTATCTTATACTATGTAAAAATATTTGGGTGGACTGATCTAAATATTGTAACAATGCTGTGAAAATAAATCTTATTTGGCTCTCCTAACACTTTGGCCATTTGACTTATTCGCTATTTCCCTATCACTCTGTACCAAACTAGAGATGGCACTAAAACCAAATTAACTGAATTGTACCTGTAAGTATGATATTATATCAGAGCAGTAATATGCGAAGCTATTTTTTTGGCAGTAACAATATAAATCATGGTTAATGGCCCGGCTAAGGTACAGCACCCGGGCCTTTAGAGACCTCGCTTTTATTACGTCGCCCCTTCCTCTGTTCGGATATTGACTGTAGTGAAAGAGTTATTCAATCACTCTTGAATCTTTTGAAAAAGAGGCTTGACATGCACGATGTTTAAAACCACTGTATGTCATGTACGCTTTTATGTGGTTAGGTAGCTATGTAAGTGCTTTTAAGTAGGGTGAAGTAGGGCTAATTTGAATTTAATGGCTTGAAGATTATGTATTCCAACAAAATCTTAAATTTAAAACATGCAGGCATTAAAACACTCAGGCCTATTGTATAGCTTATTTCAACATGTATTTAACTAGTTGTTATGGACACTTAACGACGGGGGTGTACTACAATTTAGCCCTGTGACCGTCACCAGTGTACCGGGATTATTTCTGGCAGTTCTTTACATGCCTCTAAATCTAAAGACATCGGACTATTACATTTGAGGGGTCTATTAGCGAAGTCGGCAATAACCATCCTGAGTAAAGGTAGAAATGCTAATTTCTAATGAAAGTTAATAAATTTCCTATTACATATTTAGTGATATATCGCAAATCTGACTTCCTCCCTTATGTGGGAAGTGTTCACTAAATAGGTAATAGGAAACTGATTAAACTTTCTTTAGAAGTTAGCATCTCTATCTTTTTCAGAATGGAGATTGCAGAGTTTGCTAATAGACCCCTCACTTATGCACAAATATATGCCATCGATGTGGGCCGGGAAAGCACAGAAAGCCAGTTCAAGTGAAGATTGTTGCTTGTAATGATTAGTCCATATTCTATGTGGCATTTTTATGTTATACAATAACAAATTTGTTGGAAATAAACAAATCTATCTACCATTCAATTAGAGATGTTTTGTTCATACCTAGGTACCATACAGTTATATTCATAACTAAAACACTATTCATTGTCTTCCATTTATTGTACGAGGGTCTTTCCAAAAGTAATTCTTCCTATTTTTTTACATGGAAACTACAGGAGATACATAAATCACAACAGCATAGCTAAATAGAGCAATATTTCAGTTACAGACTAGCCTATCATTTTTCCACATAGTCAACACCATTCGTTACGCCCTTTTGCCAACGATGAACCAGAGTCTGCATGCCGCGCTTGTAAAAATCGGAACCAGCTGAATCTAACCACTTCTTTACAGCTTTGACAACAGCATCCGAGTCTTGAAAATGTTCGCCACTTGGCGACATGCGAATTCTCCGTCTGCAGGCAAAGTGATGTGCACAGTCTTCTGGGATAGCCAGGGTGTGGTCCTTTCGGATGTCCTGGAGCCTGGAAAACCTGTCAATTCAGCGCTACAAGACGACACTGAAAGCCCGAAGTTCCAGGGTAAGGCCAGAGAAGAAGACCAACTTTCACCTCCAACATGATAACACCAGGCCCCACACCAGTTTTGCGACCACGCAACTCATTGCAAAATTCAGCTGGACAGTCTAACCACATCCACCGTACAGTCCCGATTTAGCGCCTTCAGACTTCCATCTCTTTGGGCCTCTGAAAGATGGACTACGGGGCGAATATTTTCAAGTCTGTAGCCGAAATATTGCTCTATTTAGCTGTGCTGTTGTGATTTATGTATCTCCTGTAGTTTCCATGTAAAAAAATAGGGGGCATTACTTTCGGAACGACCCTCTAAGTTATATTACTTCACTCTGCTAAGTGAATTATCCAGGTTAGTTTGCCTAGAGTATGAATGACATCACAAAACACTAATAGGCCTATATCATTTCATGGACTCTTCACACCGTTAATGCAACGCATGTGTAGAAAACGTATTACCACTCACATGAAATTTGTAGATTGGCTGGAAGTATTCGTTCAGTATTCAGTGATGTGGTCAACTTTATATCCACGATTAAGAAAATATTTTTAAAGCACCTCGAGAATTGTAAATTTTATGGACACGGCACTACATTTCCTCCCCCTCCGAACTCCAAAGATGGGCAGATTACTTAGAATTTGGCTACGTTACAACATAATTGTGTTATAGTAATAGTTATATAATAATAGTTATTAATGTTTTACACGATGAGGGATATTACTGTATTTTGAAACTAAGAATCCATAAATAGATCTGAATTGTAAATATTCAGTGTAGTGTGTGATTCTTATTATCAGACTGTTCTCTTCTGTATCTGTTGGGGCAACTACCAAACTTGCGGGAAAACGCATAATCCTCCGGGCTCTAGTGATTACTGATTTGTATGTTTCGAGATTAACTTAACTGAATCCCTGTACAATGTAGTAGAAATTAAACGTTTAAAATATGTTTTTCTGTTTCATTCTTTGACTGTTTTAAATAGGTCGAATGTAAGTGAAAAGTGCTTGTTATCCTAGAGCAGGCCATAAACATTTTTCCACTCTTTTGACTCTTTCTATTGAAGTTTTAACTTATATAACTTTCTTATCTAAAAATATTTTATTACAAATGGTACGGAGTTTTGTTTGATTCTAAATGGAATAGTTATACAACATTATATTATATAAGGTATATTGTTGACTTTTTAATTACGTAGTCAGTATGTTTGTTTACTGTATATTTATACAATTATTATCATATAATTTGCCTAATTGAGTTGATAAGCTGTGATCCGTTGGTAACTTGCAAAGGATCAAGCCGTTTCATTTGTTATTCTACCAAGTAATAAATTATTTCCTTCTGTGAATATTATTATTAATAATAAAATTAATAATATTAATAAAAATAACAACAGTAATCTAGCCATAACATAAACTTGCCCTTGTGCTGGCTTAGTTGCGAGAGCATGAATTTCAATTGAAGTCTTTCACTTAAAAAAAGGATGCAATTATGTAACTTCTTGCAGTACATAAGCTCCCACTTTTAATTTTAAAAAAATTGATGTTTATATAATTTGACACACAAAATATCGTTACGATACGAACTGAAACTTTTCTTAGTAGAACATTGCAGAATCAATTACAGCTTGCGAACACCTTGGGTCGAAGAAAGGGTAGAAATGACTGCTAGTAGCTAGTCATTATAGGCCTGTGGGTGACGCCTCCATGGTTCAAATAAATGTTATAATGCATGTGGTCAGATTAGCACTACAAATAGTCAGAACTGGCTACAAAGTACCTATAGGCTATAGGCAACCCTGTCAGCAATTATTGATACTGGTTCAATTATTCTATAATCACGCTTTACGTCTAATTGGTTGCGGATATTATTTTTCTATTGCAGGAACCTTGGAAGTAACGGTAGGCTAAACATAGGCCTAAGCAGTAATTTGATAACTGCAGAAACGTCAAGTACAGAACTTTACACGCTGTTAACAGGAATATGGATAGCACCCTTTAAATTAGCACAGGATATAACGCAGATATATAATTAAGCATGGTAAAAATCTAATGCCCCTCCTATATTTATAAACTAGCATGTGCCCGCGGCTTCGCCCGCGATAATTATTTCAAAAATTAAAAATTAAGAGCATAATAGTTAAATCATTATATTTATTAACACCTAAATCACGTGGACTACATACCACGATTAGATAGCGTCGCCTGGTTAAAGCGACCTCAGATTCGAGGTCCTTGGCCCAGAAAACCCCTGTATAGTGAATTTCGTCCAAATCGAACAATGTTTGACCATATTTAGGCCTATATTGATTATCCCTCTTCCGTGTAGGTTGAAAATTTCATATGTCTTCGGGCCTTGATATTCTCAACAAATGAATCGTCCAGGATGGACTTACAAAATCAAGCGATCGCCCGCGATAATTATTTTAAAAATTAAAAATTAAGAGCATAATAGTTAAATCATTATATTTATTAACACCTAAATCACGTGAATTACATACCACGATTAGATAGCGTCGCCTGGTAAAAGCGATCTCAGATTCGAGTTCCTTGGCCTAGAAAATCCCTGTATAGTGAGTTTCGTCCAAATCGAACGATGTTTGACCATATTTAGGGTTGATTATCCTTCTTCCGTGTAAGTTGAAAATGTCATATGTCTGTGGGCCTTGACACTCTAAACAAATGAATCGACCAGCGTGGGCTTACAACATTCAAGCGATCGCGATGCTTTTATTTCCACGGTATGACAAAAATAGCCAAAGCCAACTGCAATTAATTTGACATTGAAATATATTACTGAAATCTGATGCTTCGACAGCGCTAAAATCACGTTTTCTGCCAGTTTTTCACTCATAACTCGCGAACGAAAGCTAAAATTAAAAATTCGGCTTCGAGGTGCATTCGCACACCTTTCAGTCCATCTATCTTTAAAATTTCAGATCTCTGCGTTGAGTAGATTTCGCTGGGCATCGCGGACAGATGGAGGACAAACAGACGGAGGACAGACACTTCCTTTTATTAATATAGATATTAATTTCTTACTGTTGTAATTAAGTTATTTGTTACCATACGTTACATGTACGAGGGCATAAGTAAGAGACTGTTTTCGTAGAAAAAACAGTTTTTAAATTGTTATCGTTTAAGTTTTTATTTCTGGAAAATTGTTATTACTCATATTTGTCTTTCATGGTTAAGTTCTGTAGGTCAATTCCTGCATTATAGGTAGGCCTATGTTAGTTTATGTTTATTCCAGGTGCGCCGACACAAAGAAAACGTTGAAGGGAGCTCAAGGAAAGAAAATTAACATTAAACAATTAGGCTATAGCTATCTGTAAAAACACAATACAATAATTATTAACATAATATTAATTCAGATTAGGTTTATTACATCTTTCAAAGACTGTGTAGGCCTGTTTGATGTATGCACAAATTTAATTTAGAATCAACAACTTATTTATTCCGATTTTCAAGAGTGCATTCTACAAAGTAGAGAACGGAATTACGAGAGGAACAATGAGCTGTTTCAAAGAAATAATAATGATGTGCTGAAGAGTTAATTAGTATAATATACGCCTATTTGCAGTATTATGAAATGTACAGATAAACACTTAAAATAGGAGCTTTATACATAGGGGAGCCCAACCCACTTAAAAGTTACTAAGGGAGCTCAAAGGGCCTAAGCCCTCAGGTTTCGATACCACTGGTTTATTCTACGTGAGTGAGAAAAAACGGAGGGGTAAAAGTTCATCAATAACTTTAGTGGGAGACAGTATGGTGTCCATATGCCCTTGAACAAAGCCGTTCGCCTACAAGTGAAGTCGAAGGATAGGGGTAGATTACAGTGTTTTCGGATGGTAGGCCCTGACGCCCTATGGGATGCAGTGCTATGGACGTATAGAGAACATCTCTATGGAGACTGTACTAGAATGTGAGAGTTACAATCCTTATGAGGCAAGTAAGAAAGAAGAAGAATGCAGCTGATGGGATAAGTTGTAACGTATAGGCCTGCATAAATCACTTGGGGTTAAACGATTCCGCCTAATAATGAGCGGAACTATAGCTTCACTTGACTCAATTGTTTTGTTTATAATGTATTACTTTTGTATTTTCCTTTTAAAATCATGCACCGACATCGTTACTACTTGACCTGAAATTACATGCCATGGGACACAGTTAAGAGCTCTTAAAACATCATGGCTGTAGGGTAAGTTATTGCTTACTATTCTCCAACTTGATTGGAACTGGAATTTAACATTGCGTGCTACGTAATTTACAAATTAGACCTAAATCTGTAGATGTATAAAGATCTGCTTAAAACACAATTATGGCTAGAAATTATTATATCTACATGGAGCATGTGTCCATAATTGGGACATGCTAAGGCTTACATAAAAGAGAACAAGCACTAGCTTCTTCAATAAAAAGATAAAGCAAACAAAAACCTGTAAATAGACTTTAAAATACATTATTCATAAGTAGGGTTCAGATGACATATTTTTATACTGACCTTCATTCTCGCCGCAAACACAAATTAAACACAAATTGCACGCTTGTTATCCTAATCGGTTCGTTTCTATTTTGCATATGAAGTCATATTTCGGATTTCTTGTGATCTTGGTCATATTTCGGTCATGGAGCACAATTATACAGTTTATGTAGGTCTACACGTCAAATTTGAAATTAATTTCATTAATTTAATGTCTATGCAAAATTAATAGGCCACTTAAATTTTAATAGTAATGCAATCGTTCACATTTTATAAAGACATGCAAGATCTACAAAATATTACGATAAAGCTAGCAAACAGAAGCAAATTCTTTAAAAATAAAAGTTCATGTTGTTAAAAAGTAATTATCTGATTAAATTCATCACATAGAAATTTAGTGTAATTAAACGTTTTAAATTAGAGCATTTATTTTTTGAAAGTACGTTACTTTAATTTTGTCATGTTTAGGATTTTGGGTCATTATTAGTAATTTTTAAGGGCAAATTTGCAGTTATATTTTCCACTTCTTAGGTCATAAACATCCGAACCCTATTCATAACAATACGATTGATCCAGATTGATCCAGAAGGGATCAAAACATTCTCTTAGCCAAATCTGCTGTAAATGTTTGAATTAACGGATATGGACAGTATTTAAAATGTGAAAGAAATTTGCCGTTAAAAATGTGAAAAATTAATAAAATGCGCACAAATATTTTAATATCAGCCAAATGTGATGCATTATTGCAAAACTAACGAAATATGCAACAATATTCAAATTGAAAACATAACTTTTCTGTTATTTCTTTCATGTCTTGTAATCATTTTCAGACTAGCATGTAACAGAGTGCATTAGGCCTATTAAAAATATGATTTTCCCTAAACATCCGGACTCAAGTGATTATCGAACATGTTACGTACTGGTAACCTATACGGACACAGATAAGCAAGAAGTCCATCTTATTCATTACTTGTCATAATCATCGTCGTTGTCATCGCGCCATTGAAGCAAGTTCTTTTATGAAAAATTCAATGACATAGCCAGAATTTGATCCACACAATTATATTCGCTCTCTGCGCCGCTTTTCTGCCGCTTGAGCTATCATGGCAACTTGGAGGTAAAACACTTAATTGTCCAACTGACTTACATATCCCGGTAGGTCTTTACTACCAGGCGTTCGCAATATTGAGATAACCCAATGGTGACTTGCAACCTAGTAAGTACTTTAAGACCAGGGCTGCATTCTAAACCACTAGTAGGTCACAGTAGAATTACAATTTTTTCACAACTTACCGTGTGTAGGCTAAGCTAGAAAGATAGAGCCAGATTGAAAAATGCAATGCCATAGCCGGGATCTGAACCACAGTGGCAGAACTGTGTTATGGAGAACCGAAGATGTGTGGTTCAAATCCGAACCATGACATTGAACTTTCAGCCTGGTTCTACCTTTCCAGAATAAATGGAATTATAATTTCTCAACGAGATCCTCAGCCTAATATTACTATGTTACCCATATTACTTTCTTGTTCATATTCTCTAATTGTGGGTATGATGGAGTTGTCTTAGACCATAATGAGTGTTATGTTTGGAGTCAGCAGAAGTAAAGTATTCAGATTATAATAAAGGTCAAGTTGCATTTGATCTTGTGTTGTAGCTATGTGGATCAGATACGCGTACGTTGAAGTATTTGTGAGCGGTTGACTTAATAATTTTAGCATAATTAACATTATAATAATGATGACAATATTACGAGAAACAACAAAAAGATGCCTAATGAGTAATTAGAGAAATAATCCACAAGGGATAGCTGTCCTAATGCAAGGGAAATCCTGACGGTTCAACCTACCAATAAATCCAGAAAACAATGTTTTGCTTTCTCTGCCAGTAGGCTTCCATAGGCGTGTAGATAGAGGAAGTATTGTGTTCGACCTTGTAATTCGATGTCGAGTTTTCAAAAGGCCTAAATACACGTTTTGAGGTGCCCTGAATCCAGAATAATACAATGATCAGAAACATATTTGTGTGCATGTGTCAACAGAAAAGAAAAAAATCATACAGAACAATTTTTATCTGTATTAGATTTTTTCTGGGGATAGACATTAAGCTTGGCGACTTTTTCTTACTTTTACTGTTACTTAACTTAGGCTACATGAAGCAAATTTAATTTTTCAAAACCATCTCAAAATGGATTTATTTTGTTTAAATTCTACATACGAGGTGCTTTGACTAGGAGCTAAAAATTTTATTTGAAAATTTTTCCCCCTAAAATTTCTTATATGTAATTATAAAGCAAGCGTCATTTGTACAGTCTCAGGCTTGACCTGCCACGATCAGTAGGTCTACACCTTTGCGTGGAGGTGAAACAGCTGAATAAGCACTCCTTTCAATGTTATCCCTTATTCTATATCAGAATGTGAGGTGAGAAAGTTGTAGTCTGCATGAAGTAGAGGAAGCTATAATTATTAAGTCGCAATCTAGAATAACGCCTCTGGACAAAATTTCTCGGCCCTTTCACGTCCAAGAAATACTTAGTTTCCAGAGGGGGGTTGCGAGGCGATGGGCTTACCACCTGTCCCTCTACCCTCTCTCGGAAAATAAGCATATCCAAATTAGTATAGGTAATGAAACCTCCACTTGGAGGCCCCTTCGCCCAACCTGGGGATCATAGGGTACCAGATACAGATACAGAATCTAGAATAGGCCTAACAGTGATGGGGGAGCTATCTCAATATTGATTTCTTTTTCACTTGAAGTTATATTTTTTAAAACATCATCTAGTACAAAAAGTTAATAGGCGAACGCAAGTGAGTATTATAAAACTATAAAGCACAAAACATATTTACTAATAATTTAATAAACAATCCAATATAACAATGGATCAGCTATAAAAATGATCAATAATTTATAAGAATTAATTAGGCTACATGAATCCGGTCTGCAAACATTTGCAGAATCAATTCACATGAACTTTATTTTCAAAGGGTATTTACAGCAGACAGCTTATATAAGTTCATATTGCAAGAGTTCCATTTTAATGAATCAATCTTTTCTTCTTCTTCTTGAAGAATTTCACTGTGGCAGGATATGGTTCTGAGATATTTCTTTATAGAATTCTCTCTTTAGTTGTATTGTCCGACAATTCCTTCAATCCTCCGTCTCTTCGTGGTATATTGCTTATGAATTATATTGACATGTCCACCTCGGTAGCGCAGAATTAGCGTGTTAAAGTTCGAGGGCTTAAAACCGGCCGGGGTTGACGAATTTTTTCAGGACGTATATATCCTAGGCATGAAGTCCTTCTGGAGGGATCATAAAGTGTGCGAGCCATTTAAAATACATTAAAGAACTCAAGCCGAAATTAGAGCCTAGAAGGCTAGAAGGTTTCCTTAACAAATTAAAATGCTTGTTTTGGGAGGGAATTCAGAAATGGATATAAATGCATTGAATTAAATATACAAATTCTTTGAAATAAAAATACAATAGATTACGTTCAATTACAGGAATGCAGTCCTAGAAAGGATAATTTAAAAAGTATGACTTATTAATAGGTCTATTTATTTAATTAACTTAAAAATTTTCTTAAATTTGTAAATTTGCTATTTTTAATAATGGAATTAAATAATCTTGGACCAAAACTAGATCTGAGTTTTACCCTTGCAGGTGTGAAACCTTTATATTCAAATAAGGACTTGTTTTGTTTCGTCTTATATCGTAAGTATCGGATGTGATCTGAAGCTTGAATTTCTATTATTGTAACATAGTAAGATATTTTACAAAAGTTATAAACACTATGTACGTTAAAATCTGAAAATTATTGATTTAGACGGATAATGAAGAGATTTACACAGACAAATTAACTGACATTAGTAAGTCTGTAATGTAACCTATTGTTAGTGAAACCGTGAGTATGAAACAATAATGACTTGTTTGTGAAAAAGCTTCAAAAGAAGAAGTACAGAGATATCTAATTTATAATAGGCCTATTGCGAAATGCTTTGAATATTATTTTTTTTTATTTTTAACATTACAAACATGAAAACATTTGAAGGAATTGGGCACCTTTCTAGCAAAGTCGGATCCAGATCGTCCGAGGCAAGGACCGATGCAGCCTCGCGCATGTGGTCGTGTCTCGCTCGCTCACCGCCTCGGCCGAGGCTGCCATCGCTCCATCCATGAGGTTGTGGTTTTTGGATTGCCCAAAGGCTCCTCAGTCACGTATGCCTCACGCATTCTGGACGGCACTTTCTGGCTCACGCCTCCAACCATCAGTATCGTGAAATTTGTGCAACAAGATTGAGAAGGAATAATGCCGCAGATTAACCAAATGGTATGGAGGTTGTAAGCGACCGTGGGTATTCGATTAAAAGTTTAAGAGATTTAAAAAATATTAGTAAAAAATAATTATTTCTACGTTTTTCGGAAATTAAATAAAAAATTGATTGTTTACTGGGCTCATACAAAGGAGAAAGTCGGGCGAGAAACTGAGTCGCATTACATGTGCAAGTCAAGTGGGCCTAATGAATGTTCAGTAAACATAACTATATACATTAAGTACCGGTATCCTATATGATTTTAATTATGATTGCTCCTACGATTGTTTCCAATTTATGGCAGAAAAAGTTGCAGAGTACATAATTAATTTTGTTTTAATTCTTTATTACAGGACATAAGATCGTTTTTATCATTGTAGGTAAGTGTTCATGCTTCCACACATTGTTGTTATTGTTGATATTAAAATATTTATGAGAAATTTTATCATTTTTACATAACAGAACACCTAACTGATGTTGAATGAAAACTGGAAACTGTTGCTAAATATCTCATAGTGATCAACACTCTTTCTTTTAAAGTTATTTCTTCACAATAAAAAGTAATGCTAATATTAGAATGAACTTCAAATGCTGAAACTCATCTGAATGTGAAAGTCAATGGTCATTTCTCGCAAAAGTCTATTTTCGTACTCCATTCGGTTTCAACTGAGAAAACCAGTATGCATAAAGATTTTGGGTTGATAGTATCATTTATCCATATTATTTTATTTTAAGCATTCCTCGGACGAGCAACCCATATTTTCCTCGTTAGATGCCTCACGAAAATTTGTTGAAAGTCCGAAGCAGTTTCGCACGTCGCCTGTTTCCCTGAACTAACGATTTTATAAACTCCAAAACTACATTTGACAGAATCAAACTGTTCCCCAAAATATACAAAAATGTTGTGCAAGTTATTGTAATTCAATTTTGCAAGATTGTGCAATTCAGCCACCTCAACAAAATATAGTAATTGGTTCTTGTAGCTCATGCAGTTTATTTTTCTTTAATTATTTGTCTCAAGGAAAATCTCAAATTATCAGTATCTTCTGCGAATATTAAAAATAAATTTTATTTGGAGGTAGCTAAAAGATCCTAATGTATGAAGGCCGTTCACAAAGTAAATTTCCCTGGGGCCGTTTACAGAAACAAAACAAAATATGAAGGAAATATTTGCAACAGACACAGCCAGTGTTCAACTCATTTTCAACATAATAGCCAACGGAATTTTAACATTTGTCTTACCATGGCACCGACTTTTGAATACCTGTGTCGTAGAAGAGTACCGCCTGGTATTTGAACCACCGTATGACAACCACCTTCGCCTCCCTGTCATTCTTGGTCATTTAGCGAGGTGCAGGAAAAGATGGAAATCACTGGGAGTGAGGTCCGGGCTTTAGGGTGAATGTTTAAACACCTCCCAGCCGAACTTCTGGAGGAGACTTGCTGGGAGGGGTTTAAATATCCACCCTACAGCCCGGACTTGTGGTTGTCACACGGTGGTTCAAATCCCAGGCGGCACACTTCTAAGACAAAGGTATTAAAAAATTGGTGTCACGGTAAGACATATTTCAATTCCGTTGGCAAATATGTTTAAAAATAGCTGAAAACTGGCTGTGAATGTTGCAATAGCCTAAATATTTCCTTGAAATTGAGTTTTGTTTCTGTAAACGGCCCCAGAGAAACTTAGTTTGAGGACGGCCCTCGTATATTGGAGGTGTGGGCATTACAAATAATTTCATGTAAGATTTATCTAAAAAACAATTATTTAAGAACGTTAGCATGTAAATGCTGTTCGACTGCATAAAATTCATGTGACATAAAAAAGTTAGTGCATAGTTCAAAACAATGTTGAAACATTTTGAAAGGATACTTAAAAATTTAGACATAGGCCTACTTCTGATTAGCCTAACCATTAGAAGATGCATGAAAAGATTGCACAGTAAATTTGTAGGGAGATAGTTAAAATGAACATGAAAATGTACTTTCTATACTATGAATTTTCAAAATAGTTTTAACTATAAGATGTCTAACTTGGAGATATCGCCTGCTTCTTCAAGGATTATCTTACATATGCGACGAAGTTCTCGTAGGATAGGTTAAATACACAAACTAAAGTGTATTCTGTACGTTATGTGATTTACTCTCTCAAATGTGAATTAGTGCACGAATAGAAGAAAATTATTGAAATCTATGAAATATTTTTCTTAAATAAAGTGTCTTAGCTTAGGCATGTTGTCTAAAAGGGAATATAGGAGATAAATGGAAATAAAAACCTTTTAAGTTGATTAATGCGACATTATTATTAAAGTTGTTTGTTATTACTGTAACCTCACGTTAAAATATTAAAAGAAGATTCCCTTCAAAATTCGAACTCTGCCTACTGCATTTAGAGTAGCATTGCCTAAGGAAATATTTTACAACCGATGATCACAGGATTATTATAAAAGAAGATTCACATTGGCTAATCTAATAATTGCTTACATGGAATCTACGTTGCAGTAAAGGATATTTTCTTTTGAGCTTTAATTATACTCCTTTGAGCTTCGAGGCCGTATCAATTCAGTCGGTTCTGCGTTTAATTATATTTTAACGAATATGATACAGGATGAAATTTTGGAGTGATTCATGATAAGTAAATACAGAATTTGGCAATTGCCTTGACGACTGGAGAAATGAAGACTGATTGTATGTAATACTTGGCTTGAATTACTCTATATTATAATAGCGATAAATGTTATAGGCTTGTGATGAAGTTAAGTTAGGCCATGTTTAACAATCATAATATATAGTAAACATCTCGTTACTTCCCTCTCACTCGCTCTGTCTCTTGTGTTTTCTTTCTCTCAACTCTTTTTCAGTGTAGGCCCATGTTTTTTTTTCTTTTTTGTTATAGGCCTAAGCTAACATGTTTTGATAGTCTTCCATCCTGCATCTGTATAATAACCTTCAATTCTAATTTTCAGGAAAGGATCGCAGAGATTGAAACTAGGGAAGACATGTGCGGATTAACTTTTGAATTTAAAAAGAAGGTATCAGTTCCCTAAAGCATTAATTGGAATGCGATAAATTATACACCATTAGTTAGTGATGACATCGTAAGTTAATCGAATCCCAGTTTCTGAACAGGTTAATAGTTAGCGCTACTAATAGCATATAGGCTACATGTAGTTCATAGGTTCAATTTTATATAGAAAGTATTTGTATTTACAATTACAATTTCACTTTATAGTAAGACTGTGATTGAATATCAGAAGCAAGAAATGACTTTATATTTCTAAATTGAAATTGATTCGTGTTAATCATGATCCTGATTATGTTATTCTTGAGCAAACTGCCTTCTCTTACTGTCTGCTTTTCTTACTAGCACAATAAGAGTGGTTTGAGTAAGTGGAATAATGCAGGAAAAATAATACTTAGTAGAGTCCATCGTGAAGGGACGAAAATTCTTACATAATATAGGCTACTGCTAGGGCAACAAACTTTTGAAGTGAAGTACTAACAAGAAAGATAGTAATTTGTGTCAAAGGAGAATACATTTCTTTAACTAGTCTTAATTTTATTTATGACAGTGGGCCGGATGAAACATAGGCCCGCGGGCCGTAAGTTGCAAACTCTATTTAATTACATTTACTTTTTAGAAGTAACTTATTATATACATACATAAGGCATGAAGAAAGAAAAAGTACTACGTGTATATAGGCCTACACCCTCATACATAAATAGGATTACATAATACATAGGCTACATATTACATACCTAGCCTACAAACATACATACATTGGCTACATTCATACATACATACATACTTTCATTCATACATACATTCATACATATTACATACATACATACATACATACATACATACATACATACATACATACATACATACATACATACATACATACATACATACATAAATACATACATACATACACATAGGCTATACATACATATGTTAAAATATACTTTTCAATTTTATAACTAAAATTATAATGGAATAATGGTTATAACCCTACCTGCAGGTTTGGGAACATTCCTCTTCACTTGCATCCACTTGTAGGTAGGAACCGCTGTAGTTGTTTGTGACTGCTGCTGTTGCTGTTGTTGCTGAACCAAGTGGTGATGATGGTGATGGTGATGATGTCCAGTGTTCTGATGATGTATATGATGGAGTGGAATGTGATGGAAATTGCCAGCGTTGCCATGAGTTGACATCATGATAGCGTTGCTTCCTGGACCAGCCGGTGTGCAGTCTGTAGGGTTCATTTGATGCTGATGTACTTCTGACAACAGTGAATGGCAAGGTTCCTCCTTATAATGACGATGGTATTCATTTGAAATTGGAGGAGAGCTTTGGTGATGGTGCTGTGTTATCATTGATGAATATGGAACTGCATCGTTTACTTCTGGTGAAGATACAGGGTGGTGCATGTACGACCCTCCATTAATGCTATAACCATCTTGCTGACTCATTTGGTGGTGGTGATGTGATAACATTTCATCATGCTGACGACTTCCCCCTAAATTTACACCTTCTTCATGGTGGTGACTTTTCACTGCATAGTTTATCGACACAGAAGGATACACTATTGGGTGGTGATTTGAAGAATGAGATGGTGGCGTCATCGCGCTATGGTGATCGTTTGGATGATAATTTTGTGGGCCCTGTGTTGCGTAATCCAAATTTGTGTAACTGAGACCATTATCGGACGTTATTATAACATTTTCATCACTTTGCTGGGGAGATACAAGTGATGCATCTTGCTGATGATGATGTAGTCCACCAGAATTTGTACTATAGTAAGACACCGGAGAGGGTCCTGAATTTTCATTTTGAGCCACTGTTATAGGAGATGTGCTTCTTTCATTGTTACAACTGCTATTTGGATGTAGTGACTGATTGTTTGCACCTGACGCATTGTAAGTCTGTACAGATAGCTGAGAACTGTAGTACGACGAGCCGTGATGATGAAACTGGTGATCCGTTGGAGCTGATGCCGTAGCAGAAGAAAACGAATGTGGTACGTTAGACGTAGAATTGTAATGTTGAATCACTGGTGTTCCCTGATGATGCAGAGGATGGGTTTCTTGGATATTATGGTGGTTATTTGGTGAATGATAAGTACTGAAGGTATCTGTTGTATTACACATTCCGTACATTCCAATATTCATCATCATCATTTTTGCAACGAGCAAAAAGTTATACTTTCAGCTGTGTGCAGTCTCGAAGCCATCCATTTGTAGTAAAAAATGTTCTTGGAATACTGTACTGCTTTGTACCTTGTGTCTTTAACACTTGCAATATTAGTCAATGACTTCTGAACTGAACAAATATTTACCTGGTACAATGAAGTGTATATGGAGTAGGCTATGAATAATTTATTGGTCAGTTTCGGTGTGTTCGAAGTCCCATTGCATGCAAACACGGTGTCTGCGTTTCAACACGCGCCGTTGGCTTAATTAAAAGAATCAATATTTGTTTTGAGTGCAAGTGGGTTTATAAAGCATATCAGACAATCTTATTTGCTATTAGAAGGTGGCATTCTTTTGTGAAACACCATATTATATGGAGGGACATTGAATTGGAATCTACTCACTTGAATCGCAAAGTTCTCCACACTTGTAAATGTTCTAACAGCAATGCAATTTACAAATGTAGTCTAATATTGTATTTATATATTTCTAACGGCACGTTCTGAAGTTTATTGATGAAGACGACTCTACTAACTTATATTACGCCATCAATAATAACAATAATAGAAACATTGCCTTTTCATTAAATTGATAATTCTTTGGTTAATTGGAAATTAAGTAGATTAGCTGAGGTTTTATTTTCATAAAAAATAAAATTTTGATCGATTTTTCTTCGGATGTCTAGATTTCACCGACTGACGTTTTTAGATATAAACACAGTAATTTCTTAAATAACACACTGTTTACATGCGATAGATTTCTTGCAAGTTATAATGTTATATTTACACACACGAAGCACCATGATCACTAAAACACAAGAGACACGCACTAATGGCAGTCGCTATTTCATAACATCTTGCAGAGCAGCTGTAGAACATTGACAACGTAAGTGTGAGTGCATGTGTGAGAGAAGAAGAATGTCCCGTGATTGTGATACAGAAGGTTTCTCTCTCTCTCTCTCCGTCACGTGATATAATGGTGGGTGGATCTCTGTAGCCAATCGGAAACCTCGTCTTACACTATGAGATGTCCAGTGTCCACATGATGGATTGGTTGCTTTTTACTTATTTTCATTTCTTTTTTATCTTTTCCTTACTCTTTTAGAAAAAGTCGAGTATACAATAGAGAAGGTTTTCCCTTTTTTATTCGGGAAATGCATCTGTCAGCTGATAGCAAGGAGACCACGCCTTCCCCTTTCCCATTTGCTTCTTGGTTTTACACTTACTCTGATTTGAAACTTTAGAAAGTTTTGCAAAGTCTATAGTTGCCGAGACACCTGAAAAATAAAAACAAATGTAAGAAACTGTACTATTGAAAAATACATATCATTTTTACTAATTCACGCTATAGTAACATAGACTGTATGCCTCCATAGGCCTACATACTAAATTTATAGTCAGATTTAAAAATACTATAGTTTTCACAATTTTCTTACCGAATTATTATGACTTTTATTATTAATAATACTACTTTATTTTAAAGCTCTACTCTGACAGAAAAATACTGGGAAGCAAGAGAGAAGATGAGCCTCCTATGAATCTATAATGTCTTGTATATTGTTCTTTTAATCTTTAGTGTTTTCTTTAACATTGTATTTTGTTACTTTGTCATTGTTTTTGAGTGAATGGCTAGCTGTCAAAACTCTCTGCATTTAATAACTTTATTTTAAAGCTACTCGGGGAAAGGAGCTATTGATTAAAACGCAATTTTTAAAATTGAAAATTGAAGGAATTTGATATTTTTCGATAATTGAATTGAATACGTATTCAGTAACGAGGGATCATTGACAAACCATCGTGGTTGGTCGATACTGGGGCATTTAAACGTTGTTGGTCAATATGAAATAGGCGGCGAATGAACGGAATAACTTTAGTCACCTTATGCATGTAAAAACTGGGACAAACCCACATACTACGCCAAACGAGATCACAATTTAAAATTAATGGAAATGGACAGTCTCCTGCAGAAGTTTGGCTGGGAGGACTTTAAAAATTCACCCTAAAGACCGGACCTCGCTCCCAGTGGTTTCCATCTTTCTCTACACCTAAAGAAATGACAAAGAATGACAGAGAGGCAATGGTGGTTGTCACAAATTGGTTCAAATCCCAGGCGGCACACTTCTATGACACAGGTATTCAAAAGTTGGTGCTACCGGTAGGGCAAATGTTTCAATTCCGGTGGCGAATATGTTGAAAAATAGTTGAACACTGGGTGTGTCTGTTGCAATAATATTGCCCTGAAATTGTGTTTTATTTCTGTAAAGGCCTCAGGGAAACTTACTTTATGGACGCAACTCGTAATTGTATCCTCATTGTGTTATAGGCCTAGTACGAAAAATTCTAATAGCACTCACAATACTGTAGCCTACCGTTTAGTCTTATCGGCTTATCCAGATGCTAAGGTAACTGAGGGTGAGCGAACTTCTATATAAGTATTCAAGAATACTAAACTCTAAGCAAAAAATATTGAATTCTGTTCTCCGCATGGTTTCAGGCATGAAGCTATTTATATTTGTTATTATTATTATTATTATTATTAGTAGTAGTAGTAGTAGTAGTAGTAGTAGTAGTAGTAGTAGTATAGTAGTAGTAGTAGTAGTAGTAGTAGTAGTAGTAGTAGTAGTAGTAGTAGTAATAGTAGTAGTAGTAGTAGTAGTAGTAGTAGTAGTAGTAGTAGTAGTAGTAGTAGTAATAATAGTAGTAATAAATTACAATGGTTAAGTTATACGTAACACATATTCATACATTGGCATAAGTAACTTATTATGCTGTCAAAGGTTTTGTTGTCGCCCTAAATAAATTAATGTAAATAAGTTTTAGTGTGCCCGGGTGGCTTGGGTCGCTTAAATCCTAAAAGGGAGAGGTAAAACTCAGAAAAAGAAAGAAAGAAAGAAAGAAAGAAAGAAAGTTTTAGTGTACCGTAGGCCTATCCATTAATTAAAATGCTAAATTATCATAGAATTTTAAAATTATATATAAACTAGAACCTAACCTGATTTTCCTGGCATAAGGGCCTAGGGACCCCGATGAAATCCCGTGACCGTCAATTCATCTTGTGCTTCTTCATAGTTTCCCCAGTCGCAATGGCTTGAATTGAAGGCTTGGATTGAATATTTACTTACAGTGATTCGACACTCAGCTAATATAATAATTAATAATCATATACATTTATAATGAGTTAAAATTGACAGAAAGCATAGGCCTAATACTACAATAGAACACAAGTTTAGGTTTATGATTGATTAAACAGCATAGACCTACTGGCAGCCCTATATCCAAAACTTTTAAACATGCGTTTTTACCTAGGTGTGGCCTATATGAAGTTTAAGTGTTTTTAAAAATCACAATAAGTTTACTTATCCTGAAAGATTAGCAATTAAAATCGAGGAAAACAGATAGGCCTAGGCCTACCGTTGACCTGCTTGTGCACAAAACTAAATTATTAGATCTAGATGGATGTGCACACGATATAAGCTTATTTAAGCTACGAAATATTTCAGACTGTTGTTATTGGATAAGCCTATGATATGGGGTATGAGCTTCATAAAGTTTCTTAATTAGGCCCTAACTTAATTTTAAACTTAAGCTGACTGAAAACACAGATTTCTGATAAAGTGGAAATTTTTAGAATAAAGCTCTTATTATTATTATTATTATTATTATTATTATTATTATTATTATTATTATAATTATTATAGCTCTTATTATTATTATTATTATTATTATTATTATTATTATTATTATTATTATTAATAATAATAAGACTGCCGGCGTGGTCTTGTGGTTAGCGTCGCTGACTACAAATCCGGGTTCGATCCCTCGGATTTTTCGTAGGTAGGGAGGTCTGGTAGGGGTGCACTCAGCCTCGTGATTCAAATTGAGGAGTTACTTGATAGAGAAGTAGCGGCTCCGGTCATCGAAACCATTATTAGGCCTAACGGCCGTGGGTGTCGGCATGCTGGCCACATGCCCCCCAATACTGCCATCTGCCTATGGTAGATGACGTAGTGGTCGGGTGGTAGGCCTTTTAGTTGTTTAGTGGTTTAGTTTAGTTTTTTTATTATTTCTAAAACTCAGCTGTACTTGAACAGATTTCTACAAATATTTAAAATTGTTCTGAGTATTTTATTTATGTTCAATAACATTCTCTGTTAATATTAGCCGCATGGCTAAATTATCTTCCTACATTTTGACCATTATATTGTGATTTGCAAACTGGAATTTCCAAATCAAGCTTGTAATACTAATAATAACCAACCTTCATACAACTATATTTCTCTAATAATTTAATTGTGGGACAGATTTTTAGGTGCATCGTGAAATCGAGAAACATCTCACATGAAAAGGAAATGGGCTACCTTTTTATATGGTTGATGGCTACTGCGCATAAAACTTGTTAAGCGTGATTACTACAAGATCTGAAATTTTATGAAATTCGCGAAAAATGTCAATATTTATTACATATTATTAACTCGAAATTTTAATACCATTTTAATCCTAATTTATCTTTCAAAATTGTGTAACTTAATTATTTTATTTTTGGCATGAAAGGCCGAGAATGTTACTTGCGTCAGGATTGTAGTCGTTTAGGAGAGTTTGAAAATTATGGAACATGGAACTTTCGCTTGAGTAAATTGTTAATATTCCTTATATTAGTGATTAGATCATTAAAAACATAAACATGAAAATAGTGCAAGATTATGAAGCCACCTTTGGCATATAAACTCGTGTCCAATCCACATTCTAAGCACATGAGTAGGTAATATAGAAGAAGAGCGGAATAATTTATTTAATTAGGGATACAATGTCACAGTCTTTTTTTTTCGTACTTTTTTTTATTGGATTTTCAAAATTGTTTTAATATTAACATGTTCGTTTATTTAATTTCCCGAGAAATAAAAATAAATAATTGAGAATAGAAGCTTTGGGTTTCAAGTTTGAAGCAAATTAGGCTCAAGTGAAACTTTTTACAATTCGTGTTAAGAAAAAATCAAATGATCTTGAAAATAGGGCTCTTGGTCAACTCTTGTGGCAAAAAGTGGGCCATCTCTCTGATGTGTAAAGGTGAGATGGCCATAGTGAATAATTAAAAATGAAGAGGTTTAGAACAGAACACGCAATACAAACTAAATATATAAGGTTCGCTCACCTCACACAATAAGTAGGCCTATTGTTTAAACTGATTAGTGATAATGTCGTACTTTTGCTCATTTCACTCAACGTAGGCCTACACAAAATAAATGACCAGTTACAAAATTATAATTTTCAATCAATCGCGGATTTGTAAATATAAACATTCGACTATTAGTAGGCTACCACAAGCTTACCGCCTACCAAGTTATATTCAAATAAGTTTAACGGCCGAGAAATCAGAACAATTGGTATACTCCCCCCCCCCCCCCCGTGACCGTCTCTCCCGGTATTATCCTACTTGTAAAATAATAATTATACATATGCTTTTGCTTGTAAAGGGGATGTAATGCTATTTTTCAGCGGAGAATTATATCCAATCCCTCAGTAGCCTATTTCAATTTGTAATGTGGATAGGGAAAGTGGTTGCGAGGATATTCTATTTTATTATCAAATAAGAATTTAATATCACTCCTGAGCTGTTATTTCTATAACAACATCAGCTTATCAGTACTTGGTTTTCTAGTTTAAATAACGTTCTTAAATAGTACTTAATAAAACAATTACTATTTACCATAATAACAGTATTTTTAACGTTATTATTCTGCTTTAGCCTTAATTTTTAATAATCTATTTGCCACAAAATCATACCAACTCTACGATGCACGGTAGTACAAACAATTAACCATCAAATTGTGACATCTCAAAGCATGGTGGTACAAATTTTTATTGTAACGTCAATTACAACTTGCTGGGAGTAATTCCAGAACATCTTTGAAGGGAATTATGTAGATTCACTTACTGGAACAATTAGCAGGAATTTTATAGCAAGAACCTATGCAAAGTAAAGATTTTTAACTAAAACAGAAACTTTTGCACTTATTTCCTTTGCTTGAAAAAAAGAGTTAAGGTGGATTTTCACCAAATGAACAAAACAGAGTCCACCGCTGTAGCTCAGGGGATGCATTCAATCCTCTCACGCAGCGGGCCCGGGTTCGATTCCTGGTCGGGACAAGTTATCTAGGTGGGGTTTTTCTTCACCTTTGAGACAAATGTCGGGTAACTTTAGGCCCTTGTGGTCCCCGGATATCATCTGGCCGTCATTATCATCTTCATCCCATCCTCGTCTTGTTTGGAGTGAGTGTGTGTGCGAATGGTGTGTCTCGTCCTATGTGTTCGTGTTGTCTCGGAGGTGGCCCCGGCATTGGGCTGATCACTCATCCGGGGAGGCCCTCCATGTCCTTGTCTGGTCAAAAAAATATGTATGTGATCCAAAGGTAATCCCTCTCCCGAAAGGTCGCGGCCCTGTAAGACCCGGGCGGCTTGGGTCACTTAAATCCTAAAAGATGCAGAATAACGAAAACAAAACACAAACCTTTTTCCCCGCCAGCTCAGACGTTCACCGGTATCTTTCTACTCGAGTTGCCGGAGAATGTTGGGTTTTTGTTTTGAGAGTACCGATAAAATCCGTAAACGTTCACTGTTTTTGCATTTGTGTGAGGGCAAACTTCTGGGCAGCATAATGCGCGAATGAAGAAAAATGTAGATAATGGAAAAAGGTGTCGATTTAATTGAAGCTATCCGAAAACACACCAATTCATGAAAATCAAAAGACATCAGTCATCACAGAATTCAAATTAAAGCAATACACTCATACAAAGAAATCGCAGTTATTTGTACATCATGTGTAATGAATAGGGCAAGGAATTTTATGTTCTAAAAATCGCCTATAGGCATATAGCAGCATAAAGAAAATTTTGTTTTTGTCTCTTATAAGATAACTAGCAGGTGCCCGCGGCTTCACCCGAAATTATATACTCAAATGCTTCGTTTTTACATAAATTGCATGAATTATATAGGCCTAATTTTGTTCTTCATTATATTGTTTTGCATAATAAATATAATTAATTAAACAAATACAGTCCACCGCTGTGGCCCAGGGGATACGTTCGATCCTCTCACGCAGCGAGCCCGGGTTCGATTCGTGGTCGGGACAAGTTACCTAGGTGAGGTTTTTTCCGGGGTTTTCCCTCACCTGTGAGACAAATATCAGGGAACTTTAGGCCCTTGTTGTCCCCGGATATCATCTGGCCGTCATTATCATCTTCATCCTCATCCTCGCCTTGTTCTGAGTGAGTGTGTGTGTGAATGGTGTGTCCCATCCTGTGTGTTCGTGTTGTCTCGGAGGTAGCCCCGGCATTGGGCTGATCACTTATCCGGTGAGGCCCTCCATGTCCTTGTCTGGTCTAAAAAGTATGTCTGTGATCCAAAGATAATCCCTCTCCCGACAGGTCGCGGCCCTGTAAGGCCCGGGCGGCTTGGAACGCTTAAATCCTAAAAGGGAGAGGTAAAACAATGATAAAGAAGAACGAATCATGTGCTTCCGTATGGGCATACAGATTCGGAAAGAAACGATTAAAATACACCTCAGTCTCATGAACCGTACCCATATCATACATAAACAATTATTAAAACGATTGACAATTAAGAAGCCAAAATCCCGGTTTCGATGTGCACTTCAAGATTAAAGTGCGATGCCCAGAACCAAAACTACCCCGTATTCGAGTTCCCTAGCCCCCCTCAAAAAAAAAAAAACCGCATAGTGAGTTTTGTTCAAATCATACAATGCCCCCCCCCCCGATTGCTATAGAAAACCAATTAATTTTACGAATACTGTCTTGTTAATAGGTGGCGTTAAATATACAAATATTCATGATACAAAATCTCAGACTGTAAATGCATTATACTCTGTGGGCCTATAGTCACCTACTAGTTTGTTTAATTGATTTGTGTTTAATATTGTATGGTAAAAATTATCACTTTATATATGGATAATAGTACTATTTTTCAAAATTTTAAATATTAAATTAGCTGCAGAACAAAATACCCTTAAAACTCCTCAAAGGGATTCCCCCAAATAGTATATGAATTACCTTGTTATACTACTAGTGCCAAAAGCATTATATCCATATCATCTATTTTTTTTAATATTGTAGTTACTTTTTAAAACAGAAATGGCCATTGAAAGTGATATGGCGTACGATGATTAGACTTGTCTAGTAAAGTAAATAAGTGGCCATTAGTTTTTATAATGTTTAAAATATTATAACAAAAATAACACGAATTTGGGTCAGGAAGGTGTGAAAGAATAAATAGTACACAATGCGACCAGTGAGAATGACGGAAATTTTTTTTTCTTAGATTACATTAGGTTTTATTTAATCCATCAGCACCCAAAATATTGCGTGAGATAATATTCCAAATATCGAATATCTGTCGCAGTCGGCAGATGAATTAATGTAAAAAAAAATAAAAAGCAGGAAATGAAACAGCGGTACAGAAATTCTCTAATGATATGTAAGAAAGTAACAAAACAAGCTTTCATGAAATATATTATATTTATTTATATTGTATTATTTGTCCTTTCTATTATTCATTAACACTGCAAAGAGGAAGACGAAAATATGCAAAACACACGTCCATGTGTTAAGTAATCCCTACAGATATTGTAACATAATTGGTGTTATTTGAGAAAACCCTCATGTCCAAAATATTCAATTTTTCAGGAAAGGCAAAAAATTAAATATCCTATAATTAGCTTAAAATGCTCGGCGTCGTTCGGATTTTGTATTTTGTAATTCGAGATTAACTTATGAAGGAAATTCTATTTTCAAACTCCAGGCCACACTCAAACGTTTCCCTCATAAAACGCTTGATTTAGCTTTTTATAGCTCACAGATTATGTAGAATTTTGCATCCCATTACTTCTACACACCAAGCCTGGTAAGGGTTGAAATAAGAAATAGAAATTCCGCTAACATAAAATTGTATTGTTTTTACGGAATATTTTATTTCTCACTCTCGCCGTTTCAGGGCTGAAATAAAAAAAGAAATTCAATATAATTTTCATACTTTCCTCCCCCAAAACCCGCGCGCATAGGACTAAAAATGTTGCACCCTATTTTGTCTCCTTTTAAATGCTTAGGGATTCCATATTTCTCAACTAAAAATACAAAGCCTACAGCTAAGAATAATGTATCAGTGGAAAGGATTTTTACCGACGTCTGATATGGCATACTCGTTGGCACACTCAGACTGAGACAATTGGATTGAACTGTCCCTGCAATTCGAACTCATATTCTACATCAAGGTGTGAAGTGAGAAAATGGTATTCTTCAGGGCAATGAAAGTTATGAGACTGCATCACATTGTGCATTATTTTTGTGGATTTCATTCTTCAATATTTCTTTACACCAATGCATTCTATCGACAGCTTCTCTAATTTGTCAAAGTCATGTATCAAGCACTTCCAAAGCTACCTGTGACCAAGATCAGTAAACTATACTAGCCTTGACCTGTGACCACTGCCAAGAATTCGCTTTTGTCATGAGAACTGTACATGGAATATGATTTGGATTTGTTAATTCTGTGTAAAAAGATTTCGTATCCTCAAAAACATTTGATTTTTTGTATTTAAAATCAAAATTTTGCAAAATCCTTTCTTAGTGTGCACTACATTATGAAACGTAGATAGACTAATGTAAAAGTTCCAAGTCTCTACCTATTATAGTTTAGGTCCTACGTTGATTCTCTGTCAGTCAGTCAGTCAGGACAAAGCCTCTTATATACAAAGAGATTAGCTAGAGCACAGTTCATTGGAGATAATATTAATGTACCTGATGTCATTCAAGTATGAATGAATATATTTAACTTACGCAACGAGTGAAGTCTGAAAGTGTTAAATTGTTTAAAATGTATAATCCATAAACCAAAGTAAAACTCACGC
Source organism: Ectobius pallidus (assembly GCA_964059195.1). Classification (NCBI taxonomy): domain Eukaryota; kingdom Metazoa; phylum Arthropoda; class Insecta; order Blattodea; family Ectobiidae; genus Ectobius; species Ectobius pallidus. Next base: position 181,008,898 of record CAXKWD010000003.1, on the reverse strand, counting down.
ATTTTAAACTCATGCAAATAAATATTTGAATTCTTACTGGCAACTTACACGATAATATTAAATATATATTCCATGAAGAAAAAGTAAGTGCCTCTAGGGAGGTTTGATCTCACGACCCTTTACGAAATGAGTAACCTACTCTGGCACCAAGCCACAGAGACTACTTTACATTTTTCTCTGCAACTTATCTTTCCAGTGGCCACCGATAACTGTTACACTAATATACCTACGGTTATGACCATTTAGTACAAACAGCCTTTTCGATAGTTCGTGTCTTGTTTCGATGTATTTGTGTTGAAATTCGGAAACAAAACAACTAAACTAGTCATTTCGGTGAAAAACCGTCGTTACATTATTTATTTATTTAACCTGGCGAAGTTAAGGCCATAAGGCCTTCTCTACCACTCAGCCATTATAATCCATACTTTGAAACTAAAGCTACACCTAAAGCTTGTTATAATTTATTTCTGACTTCAATTAAATTGAATTCTGTTGTCTCATTTTCTTCATTGTGGTTTATGTTTCGATGATGAATTATTATTATTATCAACTTTTTCAAAAATGATTTAGTTTTGACAATGATCCTAGTGTATAACTCATTACATAAGATGCGATGACATGTACCTGCGCGAGACGTTACAAACTCTCATTGCTACTGCGCATCTTCAAACCATGATTAATGTCCCGTCTCTCCGGTTATACGCGTAGCCTAATTCCTACTAATGGTTAATAGAGGGTGACGTTAAATTGTCTTCTAGTAATAGAATGTAGAAACTTCTAAAACGTTATTTGTACATTACATAATTCTTTCACTGTTACAATGTTGTCCAAATTTGTTATAGCCTAGAGGGCTAACATTATTAAGGGCCCGAATGGTACTTTATGAGCTTGTGTTGGGGACGAAAAAATGTCTGTCTGTCTGTCCGTGTGTTTGTCCTTGCGATAAATCAAATACGCTTTATCGGGTTTTTATGAAACTTGATGTACACATTTATAACGTCCATGGTAAGGAGCCTATTGATATTGGACCAAATCGGTTGACCGGTACCGGAGTAATGCTCAATTTAGTGCCTATTTTATCGTAATATATTAAAAAGAACTTATCAAACGCAAATCAGTTCTCATGACAACATACTGTTTTACAGTGTTCATATACGGCTTTGGAAGTTGCAATACAGTTAGCTATGACAAAATAACATATCCACATACTCCTTCACAAAGTCTATGCTTATCAAACTAGACCTTTGTTCTTCCGTAAGCCCTACTTAATGAATCTATCTTTAGCTTAACTCGGAAATCGATTAAAAATAACTTATTTTATGCATATCATAATTGCAGTTATCGCTGATTAAACAAAACATTCTGGCACTTTGTTACATCAGTTTACCTCATTTTATTTTTTAATACAAAATAAACTTTTAAAGAGAGATTCGACATTTTACGAGGATGTTTGTAAAGTACTAAACTAATTACATTTATGAGAATGTTACCTTCCTAAACTCTCAGTGAATACATTTATCGTTCTCAAAATTATTAGTTTTACTAATGTGGTTTCAATATTCTTTCTGAAATAACATACATGTCAAACTTGTCACATTTGTAGGGTTTAGGTGAGCTGATAAACTATTATTAATTTCGTACTTTATAACCATTGTGACAGCTCAAACAAGTTTCCAGTAATATTCACAATATCCCAGTGATAAAAGTGAAGGGTACTTCCCATAGTTTGAACTATTATAATATAATATTATGCAATATCATCTTCAATACAGTAATATTATTAATACTATTATTGTTGCTATTGTAATCGTGATTGGACAGTATTAACTTTAGAGGTCACTCGACAATAAACATGTGAATTCCAACGTTAAGGGTAAATTCTAATCCGACATTGGCCTATAAAAAGAGGAAACCCCTTTAAAGTGCCACTCAGATTTTCCAGCCACAGAATCTGCGATCTGTCGAATGTAAATCCGGAATATTCTCGTTCCTTGAGCATTTTTGGCCAGTGAACTGTGACAACTTGGAAGTAATTTAAAAATTTCATTTTCTTCAGATAAGGGTTATAATATTAAATAGTTAATAAAGCTCCGTCTTAACCCTTAACACACAAATTTATTTTGTTTGTTAAGGGTTAAGGCGGAGCTTTGTTAAATATTTAACTTGAACGTAATATCCTGATGTGCAAGATGCATAGGCCTATTTGCGCTCTTCTGCGAAAGTTGCAGCTAAACCAGGAACTAATATATGTGTGTGTGTTATATGTAAATATATATGTTTATACATAAATATATAACTTTATAGCACTTTTAAAGTATTAAGTTTATAGACTGTTTTTTTAACTTTTAATTATGGACACGTACTAATTACAGGAAATTTGCCTATCTTTAAATATTAATTGCCTAAAGCCTGTATATAGATGTTTACCCTTTAAGTGTGACAAAACATTGGCCATGTTTGATCCCTAACTGTTTTGAAAATTCCTGAAGCATGAGTAAGTATTATTATTAGTTTTACGGCAATAAACGTGTAGATAGTGATCACGGTGGGTGTAAAGAAAGCGCAAATTCTTGTCACTGGGCAGAACGCTATATGCGTGCTAAACTAGCGTGTTGTATGTGTATGAGCTTGAAACTGACCCCTTTTCTCGCTAGGTAAGGTTTTCTTACAAGAATGGTATAAAACATTCTGATTTTCTCCAGTAATACGTTTTCAACCAAACATATGAGTCATGATAGCACAAGCTGTAGATTACACCCGCTAAGGAGGAACGAAAGCAATTTTTCTTCTTCTGATCTATTTTTCATTTTACGCAAAAGAATAAAATTTTAGGCCTATAGTAAATTAACGCTGAACTCATTCTAATAATAATAATGATAATAATAATAACTACTATTATTAGGCCTATATGCTCTTATTGTTATTAAAAAAGGCATATTCGATATCTGAACATAAATTAATAGTTATGTCATTGTTGATTAATTATTAAATTATGGTTTATTGCTAATTATTGTTAATCAACACACCTATACTAATATTTTACATTGACTATTGTAATCTTTAATAGTCAATACAAGTATAATCCAACTATTTATGTAATATTATAGTAAATATTTAAGTTACATAAATGTAGAAACTCTTTTTTTGTATAAAAAATTAGTTGTACTTTAAATAAGACACCATACATCCTCCGTTATCTTGGACTAAAAATGCCTGGTTATACCTGAGTGTTTCTTGTTTGAATGCTGAAATTTTTACTTTATTACGCTAGACTAGGAATTTCCGACTTCAAGAGGTCCGAGGGCGAATATTACGTCCAAGAGTTGTTGGCGGGTCGCATTATTTTTGGAAAATTAAATAAAATAATCCAAATTGTAAATAATGAGCTGGAGTTAGTATACAATTTATAATAACTTTGCTCCTTTTAAATTATTTTTAGTGATGGTTTGAAGTAATCTTAATCTTGTTTTGTTTATAAAAACCCTGATTTGCGATATTTAATTTGACCTGAATTTCAAAAGTATGCAATAAAAATATGAGATAAAAAAAATTAATGATAGATTTTATTTTACTTTATAATCTTCCTCCTGGTACATCCGGTTGCCATATAGATAAAGAGTACGCCTTCAATTTAATAAATAAATGTAAACATTTTACATGCAGATGGGTACAGTGTAAAGCCCGGAACTAAACATGGTTTCTGAATATCAAAATAGAACCCTTAAGTGTAAAGATTGCGACTGTAGTCATGAATGCTTAAAATGTACTTCATTAAATCTGAATACCGGTACTTATTCATGAATTTAAAAAAAAAATCAGTGAAACAATGCACCATACAAACAATTTAAGCCTAATATATTTTAACAGAAAGTACATTAAATTAATTTATTCTTCTACCTGACTTCGTGGTCGTGGGAACACCTTCTTAGAACTAGGCCTACTTTACATTCAAATTTCTGTAAATAGGCCTTCAGTACTTTTATAATTTCATTGTAGATTAAATGCTCAAATAATAATATCCGTTTAGCAGGCATTTAATTAAACACTATTAAGCATGGACGTTGACTTAATGTATCAATTATATTTTCTTAGGAATATGTTTTAGGGCCTATAGGCTGTACTGATGAAATAATATGTGATATTCCCAGTGGAATAAGCCAACAACTCTTAAGTTCTTAAACAGATATATACTGAATCAAAATATATGTAATTACATTGTACTCTTCATATACTTATGAAAGAACGCCGATGGTAAATTCCGTAAATAAATTCTACTGAATTGAAAACATAAACTTGTACCATCTACATCTCAGTAACAGTAAAGCCACATCTTTCTGGGTATTGCTTTATTAAAGGCTATAACAAAGTTGTTTAAGGCGAGAAGTAAATAATTTAACAGTAAGGACAATTTAATTAATGTAGTATTGCAGCACTTAAGCAATGGAACATGCTGTATTAATTCAATAAAAAAACTAAAGATTAACTCAGAAAGTAATAGAAAATTCTTTAAAAAAAATTGTGCAGTAACTGGATACGTTCTAATAGAATTAGCTACCTTTCGGAAAGTACAAGCATGCTAATAAAATGGATGGAATTGAAGGCGAATACCGCAGAAGGAATAATCTGAAATTGGCTTTCTTGAGCTAACAACGGCTTGATGAACAAATCTCAATGCCATCACTGAACACTCTTTGCTGAAACCTTAAAATTATCTTAATCTAGTCTGAAAGGACTAGACAGCTATCTACAGGATGTTGAAAAATAATTAATAATTAGGTTTAATACTCTCAGATATTATGTTACTGAAGAACAATAATTGTCAAATACTAGTATAAATATTTGAATGCCTCTTAGTTGTAGTTCTTGACGGTATGAGAAGAACCACACTTAGGCTAATATATGATAATTTCTCGGGATTTCAACCGGGTAATGAAGTTTATTTTCTCCAAACTTTCGAATGCTACTAGCAATGAAAACTTTGTCACTCGAAATACGGATGAGAATCAATCACACATAATCAATGTCGGGTAAGCCTCAAATCATTTAATAACCACATAGTTTAATCAAAATAAGCAATAGCGATGGAATTCTTCATAAGATGAAAAAGGTAAGAATAAAATCAACAATTAGCATGAATGTGTATTTAGGCTTTCTTAAACTAACCGAGTATATAGTGCAATTTTTATTTTCATTTTAAAATATTGATTATTGAAGATAGTCTAAGATTATTGCATAACTAGGATTAAATTCAGTACCACTATCGTGCAACATGAAGCGATTATTTGTTTCTTTATCTTAAAATACTCCAAGTAGGATTAGATTACAATCACGTCAGGTTTTAAAGAGACGATGAGGAGGAGAAAGAGGGTAACATAAAGACAATTATATGCGTAATGATATAAACATTACTTATGTAGTGTAGCCTATTTGATAACATGTAGGGTAACCTCAATAAAAAAAATATTCATAAGGGTAAATTAATCAATGTATTAGAAACTGGTTTCTATGGTAACAGCTAAGTATTAATTTCTTTAGAGGCAATCTTAATCTGAAAAATTGATTTGGGTGTTCATAACAGTTCGTTGTTTCTTTGTTACTAAATACTTTACTCAAATACTCTTCTTTAATGATTTATGAAAGCACAAGTTTTCCTAAATTTCTTATTCAATTAACCTTCAATATTTTAGCAAAAGTATACATTTGGATTGAATGTTTTGATAAGTTTTTGATAAGTTCCTACATTTGGAGCTAAGTAATAAGACCGTTAAAATGTTGAACTCGAGGGTCAGATGGTCTAATAAGTTTTTTTCTTTGATAACCCAGGATCTCATAAAATAAAATGTGCAAACGTACTATTTTGAACCCCAGAAATTGAAATACTCACTAATCTTAAATAATTAAATTTATCGGCTTGAGACATTTTCTCGAACGTGGATCATTTGTACGAGAAATTAATTTGTTATTCTGGATCTGTGATGATTGGTAAAATAAGGTATTAATTTGGACAAAGCTACTATTAAAATCCAATCGATGCAGCCTAGTTGTAGATACAACAGTTCCTAATTGATGGCAATCTACGCAGCCTACTTAGAGACTAATATATTCTTAATTGATATTGATATTATTGATATAATTAATTGATAGCATATTCTTGAATGAGAATATTATAGGAGAAAAATTCCTCCGACACTGGGACTTGAACCCGGACCTTTGTCTATTCGCGCCAATGCTCTACCAACTGAGCTAAGACGATGTTCAATTCACAGCGCCAGATGGAACCTCTCTTCTATGCCCTAATGGTCTACCTCACAGACAGACAAGTTATGTCATATATATATATATATATATATATATATATATATATATTAGCCTATCTTACGACGGAATATTCTAAAAGGCTGTCATATGTATTATTAAAGTTATTCAGACTACATCTTACAGTAAGTGTGCCTATGATTTTTTTTTTTCTATATTATGACACCATAAGCCGATCTGTGTGTAATATTCACATACAGTTCGCAAGATAAACAGAGATAAAGTTGCAATATTAATTTCCTGAAACTAAAACCTTAATTACAATGTCCAACAACTCTTCTGAATAGTTTATTAAAACAAAAACCTGTATTGTGGCCCCGTACGTGGTTTAGTGGTTGGTGTTGGTAACTAGGAATCGGCAAGTCTGGGTTCGATCCCTGGTATCTCCTCGGCTTTTTCTGAGGAAGGGAGGTCTGGAATGGGGTACTTGCAGCCCCGTGACACCAACTAAGAAGCTTGGTAAATCAATTATTTCCCTCTTAACGATATGTTACAATAACTACACGTGCATTCAATGAATTTCGGTTGTAATAGGTCAAAAACTAATTAGTGTAAGGCGTTTTTCTTATTTATTCACACCAGGTAAGAACAGTGAAATTCCACGAGGCTATTTGGATATATGTAATAAGCTTTATATTAACACGATAGGCCGTTTATTACGCCCAGTACTAAATTAGAGGATCAGATTCTCTCTTACTTTAAAACTTCTGTCAAATCATTGAAGACGTAGTTATAGGAATAAAGGCATCCAACTTAGTCAAATAACGTATTTTAAAGGGTTGTCAGTGTACTTTCATAAAGGTAATTATAGTGAGAAGAGATTATATAAAAATAAATAATTAGTTATTTAGTTACAAGTATAATTATCATACAATGAATTACATAACTGTAAAAGATTGCATAATAGGAGTACGTCCAATTCTACGAATCTTCTTCTGAAGCCTATTCCTAAGTACAGTAATTGTAAACTTATATTCCCTTTTATGAAAAGACTCATGGTAGAAAAAACTGATTCCCTATATTGAAATTCTCTAAATATTCTACTATTCTTTGTATCGGCGAAACCGATTATTTGTGAATGACATTCCGAATATTCTACTGGATGCATTAATATGAACATAGAATATTATCTGCAGGGTTTTGAAATGTGACATCCTTTTCATCCCACCCTATTTCACTCTAATTTTCTTTTATAACTTATATGAAGATGTTAATAGCCTATACAATACGGTAGAATGATAATTAGTATGTCTCAATAATAAAAGACCGTGTATTTATTGACTCCCACTTTAACTCTTCGAAAAACAGCTTTTCGAATATTATAATAACCTCGAAATGACTTAAAATCTCATCTCTACACAATTCTCTGCAAATCCCACGAACTGGAACAAAAACCAACAGTATTGGTGCTGTTATGTAGAGGTGATAATGAAACTCATAATATATAGGCATGGTGTAATTCCTAAATTCATTTCATTTTATAACTGCAAGTTTATTCTTAACGTCTGTCGAGTAAACTTTACAGTATAGATACATCGCAGCCACAGATGAATCTCCTTACTACCTGCAGGTTTTGACGAATTGCGTAATGTCACGGAACCAAATAAAACGTTTCAGCATACAGGTTGGCCATTTTCTAATTGCACAGACTGAACAATTTGTTTTTCAAACTTCTGAGTGGAGTGTAATGGTGAAAGCAAGGGATTAGTGTTATTCAAATAGCCTTCCTACATTAGGGAGACTATCTATGGTCGTAATAATTTCGTCGTTTAATGTTATCACACCTACGTGTACTTGTATTTTTACGTACATCCGTAAGGTCTGAACACAAACATTTTAATACCTGTAGCTTCTTCGATGAAAAACAATCATTAAGCACAGCGATTGAGTAAGCTACATATGAGCAAAAGGAGATATGAAAATAATGTATAATTTTATGTACGGTGAAGCATTATAGCCTAAATCTCGTAGGCCTATAGTAATGATTATAATATTAGTAGCCTATCATTGCTAGCAAGCGGGATAATTGAAAAAGTAAACAGCTGAAGAAAAGTGTTCTTGTAGCGAGACTATCGCTCATGGTGCCGATATATTATAAAATATCTATTGTCTGGCCATGGGCTATCTCGCTTACAATGACACAAATATCTATGTGTTCTCATTTTCGCGGTTTTTATTGTTCATTACATGCTGAATTATGTCAATAAACCCTAAATAGCTGCATTCTCTCAAGATAAATCTAGGCCTATCGGTTAAATTCGGACCTCACATATTATAATATTTAGGCCCTACTATGATCATTTCGGTCTACTATTGTTTATTTTCTTTATATAATTCTCTATATAACTAAATACTAATTTAATAAATATAATTTTATTTAAAAAGTCAGATTTTCAATCTTATCTCTCTATTGAGCAATATATTGTAATTTATAATTTATAATCCCCTCCTTTCTAATTTTATAAGTATATATAATTTAATTTTCCTTATGCATTATCAGTCATGGAAACCACCATTGACAGCCGTGGATTGTAGGCATACTGACCACATGACCCTCAATCCTGTCATCTGCCTATGGTGGATGACGCAGCGGTAGTATGGTTGGCATAGTCCCTCCGGGGTTGCAGCGCCACGGAGCTCACTTGAGTATAGATATATAGTCTAACACGATTTTGTTAGTAGCAAGGAATTTTAATTGTCAATATTTTTTAGCGTTTCTTTTTTCTATCTATTTCTAGGCCTAAATATCATATGAACAACATCATCTACAATTCCTGGTATATCTCTGGATTTTAAAAATAAATCCATGAAGAGTGTTTTTTTTTTTAGTCCGTCGCCATGGGTGTATAGGTAGCATACTTGCCTTCCACCCTGGTGGTCTGGGTTCGATTCCCGGGTTTTTCAGTTACGAAAAATCCCCGGGTTCAGGACTGGACATCACCCAGGAAAATAATTATAGGCTACATTAAAAAGCCTTAATTTAAAGTGGTGACTGCTAGAATAGGGTATAGGGTATTCACAATAGATCTATTTAAGATCTCAGTGCTGAGAAGCCGAAGGGCTTACACTACCCCTCATTAATCGAATCTAATCTAAGAGTATTTTTTTTAATTTTCTATGTCACATTGGAATCTATTTTTAAAAATAACTCTTAACGTTAAATCAATGATTGTTGACGGTGCTGTTCATATGGCATTAGCAAAGGGTTAGAAAAATAATTAGTCAGAAATATTAATAGACTAAGTTTTGTGCAAATTATCACGGAAACAGCATTTCAGTGCACGAAACGCGGCTTCCATTTTGTAACGATAGTTACCCCTAACTGTAACAGTTTGATTAATTTTGAAAATAGTAATTTAAAAATAATAATTGCTATAATAAACACTTACACTGTCACTACTACTACCATTGCTTTGAAAATGTGTGCATTAACAATGGTCAAATTCTTATTTCCGACAATTTCTATTTTTAAGTTGACAAATTTAAATTTCAGTATGGAACTTGATGATTAGTATTTGATCTAGGTCAATTTTTTTATCACCATTAACAGCTCATTTAAAATAAAAATTTTGGCTTGTGTGGTCTCGCGATCTGGCGAGAGTAAGAAGGTTGAAGGTTGAAGTTGCTATCATCTCCTGTAATAGTGGAGGCTGCCTAACGATTTGTTAATTTTGCCTAATGGAAAAATTCTACTTGTACGTTAGTCCTATATGAATCAATTAGGGAGTTACTGGGAATCTCACAATTCAGCACACAACACTTCTGATCGAGATACCACGCTTAACACAAAAACTAACAAACAAACAAACAAACAAAACGAAAAACTGAAATGTAGCAAAGCATCTGCAGTTTTATAATATCATGTGTATGCTTAGCAACTTCATAATTATAGATCCAAAACGTGTACTTATAAGTGATTAAAAACTGCTTGTGTTCTTGCAAGAAATGTTTCGTACTAGTGCATTCGGGTAACCTATGCAGACTCGGACTACGGACAAATGAATTTCAGTAGGCCTGTAAATCCATCCGTGAGAATCGTCTTTGGGAGAATGGATTTGAGAAAGTGAACTTGGAGAATTACTATCCTTCATATGAAATTTGCCACTTATGCCATTTATTATACCAGTATGAAGAAACGGCTAGAAACAGAATTAATAATAATACTCAAATAATGACTGGTGTTTTGCAATATGTTTTTGTAGCCAACACAATCTTTACCTACTAAAGACATACATTTAAATAAAGTTTTTATTTAATAATGTTTTACCAGCGTACAACTTTATAGTTCTACGATTCGGCACGACTGTCCTTCTATAACCTAGTTATCCTGAAATAAGGTTGATCGAAGTCATTCACATTCAAGCGTCTCTGCGGACTGCAAGAACACGTCTCTTAGGCCCTATATGTTACATTTTTACCTCGTTATTTGAAGAACACTTCTCCAATTAGACCTAGGCCTATGTTATACTTTTAGTTAATTATTTGGTACAATACTGCAGATTACATAAATAACACGTTAGCCTATAGGCTATTTTTCTGTATTATTATCTGACGGGTCCACAGATGCGGCGTAGGGGATACTTTCGTCTTCCTCACGCAGCGGCGCCGGGTTCGATTCCCGGTTTCGTGGGTCTCACTTATGAGACGGATATTTTGAAACTTCAGGCCCTTGTGGTCCCAGGAGATCTTGTGACTTTCATTCCATCCGCGCCTTGGTTGGAATGACTATGTGTGCGAGTGACTTGTTTCGTCCTATTCGTTCGGATGTGGCCGCGGCATTGTGCTGATCACTCGTCCGAAGAAGCCTTCAATGTGCTTATTTGTTTAAAAAAATACGTCTATGATTCACAAGAAATTCCATTCCCCACAGGTTGCAGTCTGTTAAGGTTCCACGACATGTCCACATAAACGTCCCTCCAAAGGTAGAGGTAATGTGAATGAAAATGGAATTTTGTAAGTTAGGCTATTGCAGATTGCGTAAAGAATACTTTTTCTACATGTTATAATTTTATCTAATTATCAGGTGGGATAGGCTGCAGATTATAGCCTACACAAAAAAGCCACCTGTATGCTGTAACAAGCAGGTATTCGCAGTTTCATCCGTGTTTAGGCTACTAGGCCTAATTAGGCCTAAACCGCTAAATTTAAAAAAATATGTATTTAACAGCATAATATTAAAAACATATTTATTAACACTAAAACCGTTTTTTCGTACATGGCATGAATTGCCTAGGCACATCGTTGTATTTTTAATTACATTGTTACTTTTTATTATTAGCATAGCCTACCGGATTGTTGGTGATACAGATAATAGTAAAACAATATAATATACCCGACATTATTTTAAAAAGAAAATAATTTTTCCTTATTGAGCTTCCAGATTAGCCTAATATCATTAAAGGATCTTCCATCTGAAGCTAAAATGTACAGACTGTTTGCATTTCCACATTGAACGACCCACATGCAGTTGACCATGGGCAAAGGACGGCCGCGGTCCAAACATGATCATGAGTTCAATGATATTCGGCATCGGTTTTTTTAAAGTTGAAAGTCATGATCCATGAAACGTTATTTTGAAACGTAATTATAATTCAAAAAATTTATTTTAAAAAGCTAATTAAAAAAGATAATTAAAATTTTAAAATATTTTATAATATATTTCGCTTGCCGGGGGAAACCACCACAATGGCATAAAACCAGCAAATCGATTAATGAAGTAGAATAAAAAATTTCTAGCCATAATAACTGTAATTCACCTTCTACATATTCAATTACATTATAAAAAATGAATAATAAAGAGCGGGCTAGTAAAATTTAAGCGTTCAACAATTAGGCCTACATAAGTGATAGCTGTGCACTAAAAATCACCGTTTTCCGCTCAATTTTCGCTCTCAACTCTCAAACGAAAGCGAAAATAAAAACTCCGGCATCGAGATGTGTTTGGCCTATGTTAAAAATGTCAAATCTCTGCATGCAGTTAATTTGGCTGGACACAGGGTCGTATTTCTAAATAGGCTAAGTAGGTGCAGCCTAGAGCGGCAAATTTTCAGGGGCGGCAGTTTGGCAATTTATTCAAAAGTTAAAATCAAGTATTTAAGAGGTCTCGTAAGAAAGCTATGTAAATTTGAACGTTAAGATTAAGTGGGGTGAGTTGTTTTAGAGAAGTTTGTATATTTTTCAACAAATAAACCAGTAATTAACAACATTTTGTGTAATTTCATTTCATCGTGTAGGACAACTTAAATCAAATTGAACACAGTTCTTCAATTACGCAGAAGATATTCATTAGCATTAAAATATAAAATTATGTTTAAAATAGTGATCACTGATCTCCAAGAAAAAATAAATAAATTTCGAAACCCATTTCATTTTTTAACGATTCTAAAAAGAAGTAAGTAAAAAAAACAAGTAGGTAACTAATTTTATTAAGTTATATAATTTATTATGTAAACCATTAAAATTGTAGTTTTATCTAAACTAAATGGACTTTATGTTTAAAAAAGATTAAAACATCAATGAACTCTATCCATTTGTTGTATAAAGCAAATGTATTAAGCAACGATCCTCAGCCCTTTGCTTTGTCTTCAAAAACGCATAATAAAGATTTGTTTATTTAAGCCTCCTGACTATTCTTCCAAATTATTATTTTCTGAATTTAACGTTTTCACCATAGACCAAATTTACAAGTACGTCATACTGGATTATTTTCATAAACATCGTGACAATTACAAGTCAGAATCTCACGTATATAACACGCGAAGGAATCAATTTAATTTATTACTTGAACCAAAAAATGTTACAACTGCTGGAGCTAAGCACTGTTCAAGTTTTGGCCCAAGACTATTCAATTCATTTATTACCAACCATCCTGATCTAAATAGCTTAAACAACAAACAATTTAGGTCTAAAATTAGAAAATTTATATAATTATTACTTCTGTTATCGACTATTACTGTTATAACATCTTTCATATTAAACTTTAAAATTTGGATAGAACTTAATTTCTTTGTTTTTACTAAAATTTGAACAAATAAATTGTTATGTATTATTGTTGTATTGCTTCGTACCTTTGTATTGTAAATAGAACATGTTCTAACCTTTCATACATAACATTTTGTCATACTTCTCCAAATTATGCATCTTTTTAAAGTAATTGTTTAGTATAAGTATTTCTAATATATAACTGAACCACCCCCGAACACAAGCTCTGCTTCTTCGGGGGGCGTATCAACTTTTGTATATATTTTTCGTGTACTTTGGAGTAATAAATTGTAATTGTAATTGTAATTGTAATTGTAAATATGAACTATAGAGGGGGCGGCAAATGGATTTTAGCATATAGATGGCATGATCTTAAATCCGGCCCTGGTTGGACATTTTCTTTATAGATTACATCTAATAATCTGATGGGAAATATGTTGAAGTTACATAATGAAGGTGTAGGCCTATTACTTTTTAACCTTATGATCGAATCCTCGACCTTGGGAGCAGAAAGCTAGTTAAATACTGACTGCGCCACCTATCTGATGGGATACTACAGATTACGTTAAGTAGGCCTACATGTCTCCTATAGGCTATGTTACAGTTTTATCCAACAGCTTACACTTTTCTAACACTGAACGTAAATATAAAGTATCCTATAGGCAACGATGTTATAATATAATATATTAATTATATAACATATAACATAATATTATAACGTATTTTATCTTATAACACCTTATTATAGCCTATTAATATCATAATGTATTATGACACCAGTTAGAATATTGCAGACTATGTACAGGAAATGCCTATTATTTGTTATTTTGACTTAAATTCACTAAAGGCCAACAAAAAGAAAGTTATTTGCTTGCTGTAGGCTAATTACGAAACATTTGCAGATTGAATATTGCAGTAACTAGTAAGTTACTTTTCTTAGATAATGATGTAAAAAATAAGTTCCACTTGACCGATTATTTAGTCTGACCATTTACGGTATTGCACTGCCAAAATTATTTATGCCCAACATCAGGATCTGAAGATCACTTGTTGAATTTAGCTACTCAAAATGATACATCGTACCACAAGGAGCGGTGTGACACAAGGAAGCTTATCCCGATAACTTGGGGCAAGGATTATGACACTCAATAGATTCATTTTAGGCTATACTGATTCTGGATTCTCTGTGTGGAGACCCAAACTTAAATTTACTTAGGTTGGACGAGTACAATAAGATGATTCTATTCTATTTCTATTCCTACTATTATATGTGGCGAAATGGACAATCCCCAGGCCTACAATAAGAGAAAAATGAAAAGTTATGTAAGATTTTATTAATTTAATGATAGTCATTCCGACGATAATGTGACAGAACGATGAGTCCCTAGGCCTGAAATATCCTAAGAGAACGAAAGAAAAATTAAATAAGTTATTAATTGAATGATAGGCTAGTCATTCCGACGATAATTTGGCGCAATAGGAAAGGAAAGTTAATGGGGCGAAATAGTCCCTAGGCCTGCAATAAGAGAACGAAATGAAAGCTATGTAAGTATGTCATTCGGATGATAATATGGCGAAACGAAGAGTCCCTAGGCCTGAAAACGAAAGGAAAATTAAATAAGTTATTAATTGAATGATGGGCCTGTCATTCCGATGATAATTTGGTTCAATGGATTGTCCGTAGGTCTCAATAAGAGAGAGAGAAGTTACGTGAGTCTTTATTAACTTAATGATAGTCATTCCAACGATAATGGGTCGAAATATTCTCTAGGCCTACAATTAGAGAAAGAAAGGAAAGTAATGTAACTTTTTATTAATCAAATGATAGGCTCTCCGACGAAAATGGGGTGAAATATACCCTAAGCCTACAATAAGAGAAATAAAGGAAAGTTAAGTAAGTTTCTATCAATTAAATAATAGGCATTCCGACATAATGAGGCGAAATGGTCATTAGGCCTACAATAAGACAAAGAAAAGTCATGTAAGTTTTTAAAATTAAATTGTAGGCATTCCGACGATAACGTGACGAATTGGACAGCTATTGGCCTACAATTAGAGAAAGAGAGGAAAGTTATGTAAGTTTTTATTAATCAAATGATAGGCTTTCCTTCGATAATGAGGCGAACCAGTCCCTAGGCCTACAGTAATAGAAAGAAAGGAGAGTCATGTAAGTTTTTTTTCTTATCATAGGCATAGGTTTGAACGATAGACCTAGACATTCCGACGGTAATGTGGCGAAATGGACAATCCCTAGTCCTAGAATAAGATAAAGAAATGAAGTTATATAAGTTTCCGTTACCTTAATGATTGGCATTCCCACTACAACGTGACGAGATGCACATCTCTAGGCCTACAATAAGAGGAGGAAGAGTTATATAGGTTTGTTTTACCTAAATGATTATTTCGACAGTTAATGGTTAATGCAGTCAACTTACTACGGCAAGTTGCAATAATTGTAATGTAAGCCTACAAAGTTAGCACCTAATAAAATACAAAAATAACTATATATATTCTACACAGGTACGCATTTCGTAAATTGTTTATTCATAAACCTGTATACCTTTCCTATACATTATTTTGAGAAAACACAATCTTTAGATTGACGTAAGTGTGTGCGTTTATAATCCACATGTGACGGTTTTTTAAACTTCACTAAAGTACAGTGTATGGGTGTTTATTTTATCCGATATATATCTGCTGTAACAGACGTTATTCTAAAATGATTCGTTTTTAATACAGACCTACATTTTAATGATTTAATTATTTTAAAACCCGAAGTACTATATTTGTTTTAGTTCACTTCAGTTTTCCTCAACAGAACCAGCTAACGGAATACAGTGTACACTTAGTTGTGAATTTATATTGTATTGTTTTACCTGAAGAAGAGAATTGACGTTATTGTGAAGCTGATTCGCACTGCCACTACCACTTGGAGCCACGTGAATGTGCGGGAACACACGCGCAGCTACAGCACTGTGCCTCCACTTCCCTCGCGATAGGTAGGAATTACGACAACCGTAATCTTGCCCTGCGCACTCATGTCAACTGGCCGGAGAGGCGTGTTGTGTTACAAGAGGAGGTCTGTCACAGCTATTCATGCAAGTATGCACTTCGCTGGCTAAATGCACCCTTACGGTATGTAAAAAAAATAATTTTAATCCTCTATTTCCTGGTTCATTAATCTTTTCTTGCCTTAGAAATACACTTAGCGTTTTCTTATTTTTTTATTCTTTCGTTCACTCATTTGTTCTCTCTTTCTCTCTTTCTTAATTTCTTTTTTAATCTCTTGCTTTTTTATTCCTTTATTTTTTTCTTTGCCTTTCTTTCGCCGTTCCCCCTCTTCTTTTTATGCTTATGCTTATTTAATATGCCTATTTCTGTTTTCTCCCTTGTTCTTCCCTCTTTCACTTTCCTGTTTTATCTTATCCTTTTATTGTTTCCAGATTAGTTTTAAATATTGATCTGCACAGCAGATTAACAATCTTCTAAAGTTTTAATAACTGTCAAGTCTTCAAACAGAAACTTTTAATATCGTACTCTTTAAATAAGGTAGACTTCTTTAACTAGAGCATGAATAAGATACATTAGGAATAACTTCATTTCTGTATTTAAAAATCAAACCAGGAAAAGCAGATATACAGAGTGTGACAAAAAGTTGACTAAACTTTGGGGAAATATTCCTTGACTGTAGAAGCTGAAATTATATTATATGAATGTGGGTCCGAAAATGCCTTATATCCTTGTTAGAGCCCTTTGTCTACAACGTCGAGCCGATAATATTGATGACTGCTTGGTGGGGCCGTATGCACTGCCACATTGTCTCAATAGACGAAGGTACTGAGCGTTCCTTAAAAACCAATTAACTGCCCTGTTGGAACATGTGTCAGTACGAATACAATGAGACACGAACTCCATGCACAATGGAGTTCCTGCTCATTTGAGATCCTCTGTTCGTCAGTTTCTGAACAGACGGTTCCGTGATAAATGGACAGGAAGAGTTGAACCAATTCCTTGACCTCCACGCTCGCCTGACCTTAATCCACAAGATTTTTATTTGTGGAGGAAATTAAGAACTCTTGTGTACGCAACACCGGTGCAAAATGTAGAGAGTCCCCGTGCTCGTATTATGCAAGGCAGACTCGTAAAACTAGTTAACGCAGGTATACATCAGCGCATCAGCTCATCAGAGAGTCCATGCGACGGCGGGTTGACGAGTGTATTCGTGCTAACGAAGTACATTTTGAACATTCCATTTTATGTTATTCTACCCACAGTTTTGTTTTTTGAACGCAGTCTACCAATTCATATGGTTTTCTGCTTTACACAGTTCTGTTTTTGAATATTCTGCTAAGTGGTGCAGTTGTAGAGAAAGGGTTCTAAAGAGTAAAAATTGCATTTTCGGACTCATATTCATATAACACAATTTCACCTTCTATATGCTAGGAATGTTTCTACAAAGTTTTGGACTACCTTTTTGTTTCACGCTGTATTTAAGGGGATAGAGGCTGGAACTTTTATTTTCTACATTTTTAAAACTATTTAGGCTTACTAGCTTTTTGTGTACATAATCAAGGTATAATGGATAACTCTGTAAAGAAGTTTCATTCCTGTCGGTTTATTAGTTTTGAGCTGCCCTATTGAAAATTAATATTGAAAATTTTACATATTTCAAAATCAAATTTTGTCACACAATTTTTTCAGTTAAATGTCTGAACTTTTCTATCTAATAGGACCAATGGCATATTTAGGCCTAATTTAGAGATCAGAATCACGCATTAGTTTTCCTATGATTTCCAACAAAAGGCTAAAAGAAATTAGTATTCAATGTAGGCCTATATCTAAAATTAACGAAAAAGTCAGTTATACGCTATTTAATTTTTTACCGAACTGAGAGTAACAGGTAAATTTAATTTTGAAAAGACTGACTTGCAAACTCAACCCGTTTGGAACGCATGCTTGGCAAAAACTGGGCCCAGATGACCTTGTAGGAGTCTGTGGAAGGGCTACAGACAAGACACTATCCATGCCATGATTGTATAGGACAAATAACCTTAACCAAAATTAAATGTATCTGTGGTATCAGATGAAATTTAACATAAACACTCCCC
Source organism: Ectobius pallidus (assembly GCA_964059195.1). Lineage (NCBI taxonomy): Eukaryota > Metazoa > Arthropoda > Insecta > Blattodea > Ectobiidae > Ectobius > Ectobius pallidus. The sequence goes on along the minus strand of CAXKWD010000003.1, from coordinate 180,990,494 downwards.
AGGTCATGGAGAAATTATGGTAAACATTTCAGACCTCTAGCTCAATAGGGTTTTGGAAAATAAGGGTACGTACACACATTTTCGGCGCTTATAGTAAGTTGGCTCCAGATTGAAACTTTAATGGACGTAAATACACCAGTTGGCTCCTAGATCACAAAAGAAGACTCCCCAGTTGTCTCCTGACAATTACATACAGAATGGCCGGAAATGTGATACAGATTTTAATTTTATAGTTTGTAACGTGGTTTAGACAACGCTGACGTGATAATCGACTGTTTGTTGTTTAGCTTCTTGCGTGTACACAGACTTTGAACAAGCGATCCACGTGGCTAAACTCATCTTTAAAATGTTGCAAATTTCTCCTGTGTCAGTCTTGGTTTAGTAAAATACATGCTATGGGATTAAAAAGTGAATATATAGGCCTACGTGATAATTTGGAGATATGGTAGTAGGCTACTTAAATTTATTTTTTGGCTGGTCCTATCTAAATCTACGTAGAAGCAGTAGATTTTGTTTTTACAGATGTAATAATGACCAAAAGGATCGTGTGCGAGAATTTACAGATTATGTTTTTGATTCATACTTTTTGTTTATTTCCTCCATCAGCGACATCACCTTCGATGAGTAGAACGACAAAGTATGTGACCTTTCCATTCAAAATTAACACTCCCACTTACATATTTTTGTATTTGTGAATATATTGCAGGATACACAGAATACAGATAGACACTTGCATCAAGATGCGCCGTGTTAATAAACTGTAAGAAGGAAAGAGACAGTGTAAAAAGAATCGTTTCTCAAACAACAGCTGATGAAACATGAATGAGGGAATATTTGTAGTTTACGGTTCCTCAAATATATTTTTTTTTTTCAATTTTGCTCTATACATTTTTTAACAAACGTAGGTCTACTTGATCTTTATTTACCGTTTAATTTGGTTATTCCGTGACCATGTTTTTACAACGCAATGTGCCTTACGTAAATTACGGTAGGCTATACCTCTAATATATATTTTATGTACAATTTTGTTCACTCCTAGATTCGGGCATTTACGAAAATAACACAGGGGACCCAACTGGGGCTTCAGCTTAAAATGATCGCTGAGATGGTTAGGTTGGTATCTTGAAAGCGGGAGCCAATTGAGTAACTCCGAAATAGGCCTAATTTTATATTAATGTATCTCCTTCATTGAAATATTTTGTAATTCTCTATGACAGAACACCACCATGTATTTATTTGTTATGAATAGACTGTATTTCCAAAGCTCACCGGTATGCTATCTCTAAGTAATATGTTCTCTAAAATTTAATGAAACTTATTTAACAAAATATGTATTCAAATACAAAGACATATAAGCAGACATATATCCAACGAAGACTAATTAAGTATTTTGATTAATTCCTCACTCGTAAGTATTGATGCAGTTTTGGCTTTGAAATTGGTATAATGACAACATAAAAAATATATTATATGATGTGATGATGCTTTTTGTTACTGTATCCTGTTCACTCTTCACGCTGTTAACTGTTGTTCAAGACACTTCAGACACTCTATAGGCCTATACGAATTTCTCATATAATTTAAACAGGAAGTTTAGTAAATTTCCAAATTTAAAATTTTTTGCAAAACAACCTTTTCTTAAACTTACTTGTCAAATACTGTCTTCAGATCTATCGGTGAAACTGAACCAAAAGAACTCTACCAATGCTCTCGTTCCCATTCCTTCTTTGACACTTCCATGCTGGTTACCGTACTTCATAGATCTCAAGAAAAAACTAGATCTAAACTGGATCTGTTACAAGATCATATAAAATAGCACCCACTTTTAGGAAATAGAGGATTAAAAATGACTGTTCTGAATGTTTTATACTATTTTCCTTTCTTAACTTACTTACTTCATCTACTAAAATGTTCAAATTTCGATCTCTTGTGCTTACTTGACAAATAAACTAGATCTATTTTAATTTCAGAACCGTCAAACTATACAGTTCTAAAACATGATATGATATTTAATTCAAAATGGGCTGTATATTATTATCATCATCACCATCACCATCATTATCATTATCATCATCATCAACATCATGTTAAACTTACGAAATCTCATATTGGATTTCAAAATAAGAACATTAAATATTAATAACAATTGTTTATTCTGTTAGGGAATATATATATATAGGCCCATTTAATTCATAAGTATACAAGAACGAAGCCACAAAATCAGGACTTTAATTCCTTTGTTTTGGTTCCAGTTTCGGTAATAAAATTGTTCATCTCGATCCCTACTCATATCCGGAAGTTTACTTGTACCCGAAAAAAATTCATAGTCGGCGTTAACCGTAAAACTATATTTACCTAACGAATAAAGGATCAATATTTGAGGATCCGTGGTCTTGGTAAAACCTTTCTCCCCGCTACATCCCCCTCTGAAAAGCTAACATCTTTTTTTCAGTTTGTTTGGTCCTTGATATATTAAAGTGAACTGGGGTAAGAAGAGAGTGGATGGGTGGTGAAAGTCTGCCTCCCTCTTCAATAGTTCAGTTGCATTAGAGTTAAGTATGTGGTACTTTGCAAGCAAACTTTAAGCTTTCTTGGCGATAATATATTACACTTTTATCAGAGCTTTGAAGGTTAGGCCTATACTGTAGCTAGGCTATCTATTGCTGTTACCATTATGACGTCTTGATCGAAGACCCTTGTATTCCTCTATAAGGCCTACTCTTGTTTACTACTAGGCATGCGAAGTCTAAAACAGGGGTTCTCAAACTTCCTTTATTCGAGGACCCCTTTAATTATTAATATTGTCATTGCGGACCCCTAAAAAATGATCCTTTACTATTTTTTACTAATTTTGTAGTAATAACCATTTGAAATATATTTAATTCAAAACGAAAAGCTATAGGATAAAAAAGACAGTAGTCTGTTTGTATTGATACATATTTTTTTTATTTCTAACATTGAATTAAACTGCAAAACGACAGGATTCTTAGTATTAACTATAAAAAATTACCAATGGAACAGTTATATAGTAAAATTAGGGCTATAAAAGAAAAAAATAACTTTTTGGAATTTTCCTGTGGTTTACACCCTAAAAGCTATATGTGTACCTAATTTCAAGTTTCTAGCTCATCTGGAAGTGGGCAAACATTTATGTCAGTGAGTGAGTGAGTGAGTGAGTGAGTTAGTCAGCCATGTGGCTTTATATTATAGGGATACCACTAATTTCAGTGAGAAGGGTGGTGTTGTTTTTTGCTTTTGACAATCTCTGAAATATTCTGTTTTATTTTTGAAAATTTCAGCCTTAAATCTACTTCAATATTCAATATTCAAAAATCTCCCGCGGACCCCTCAAACCATGGCTGCGGACCCCCAGCCACACTTTGAGAACCCGTGGTCTAAAGGAGATTCTTATGCGTTTAGTAATACTGTAGAAATATCTCCCCATTGGAGACTTAATTACGAGTTACCTCTTTATATCTGACTGGTTCTCATAAGAATGGAAATTCTGTTTAGGCTAAGACGCCAGTGATATTTACAGCCAGCTGCAAACGTTTTAGAAAACGTACAGAATACTGCGCATTCTCGTACCGTCGTCGCCTGCATACACATCCTAGCTTATTAAGTTATAACTAGGGTTCGGATGTTTATGACCGAAAAAAGTGGAAACTATGACAGCAAATATGACTTAAAACGACTAAATATGACCCAAAAATCCTAAATATTGACCTCATAAGAGAATGTATTTTCTAAAAATAAATGTTCCAATTTAAAACATTTAGTGACACTAAAATATTACATCCACTAATTCAATCAGGTATCCACTTTTAAACAATTTTACCAATGATTTTCACTTTTACTTGTAAAGAACTTCTAATCTGTTAATTCCAGATATCACTGCAAATGTGAACTGAAAATATTTTAAAACATGTCTATTGGAAGTTGTTAATAACAAAGAGGAAGAGGTAATTGTGCTATTACTTGTTATTATGCCTTCACATTTCAATTACGGTAAAACCAAAATATTCGTGACTTTTTTCGAAAAAAAAATAATAATAAGTCGACAATTTAGTGCACATACTGCATAATTGAGATCTTTTACCGAATTTATGATTGAAGTATGACGTTAAATTACAAATATGACCGAAATATGACTAGTTCCATGAAAATGAACATAATATGACTTATATGCAAAATAAAAATGGCCGATTAGGATAACAAATGTGCAATTCATGTTTAATTTGTGTTTTTCGGCGAGAATGGTGGTCAGGATAAAAATATGGCATGTCATATTTGTTATTAAATCGAATAAAGAGTCAGTTCTGGATACTCTAGGAAATATGAAGAATATACTTGAGCAACTTAAGATCCATTAGACCCATTATTGAATTAGTTTATATAGCCACGTATTATGTTTATTGTATTAACAAGCAAGGTCGTTAATAGCTGATCCACGAAACGAATGAGCAACACTGAGTGTGCATTTGAATCTCAAATTATCCTTGAATATTTTAATTGCAAGTTTCTGGCGGCATTTCTAAAAGGGAACAAGATACTAGTCCCAACAACATTTTGCATTTGAACTGAAACCATTATTATCTTAGGATAAACGTTTCCTAGAAGCCGTCATATTTGTACTAGGCTACACTTTCTAAGAGAATTTAATATTAGGCCTAATGTGCCACAAGTTTGTGGTCTGTATTAAAATAAGTAGTCAACTTCTCTAAATATCTTAAGCAAGTGTCGTTCTAGAGGGGAGACAGATAACATTGTTAGCCATATGTACGAGACAGGCATTGTCACAATCATTTAAAAAGAACTCGAGATGTCTTGAATACCTGGGACAACATTTCTGTCATTCTGAAGTGGGATACCTCCAGAAGAACTGTTATTGTACAAACTTTGGAATCTTCCTACTTTTCTCGGACAGACCTGTCTATTATAGGGCGCTAGGAGAGGGTCTTTTATATTATTGATTTTTCCTTATTGCATAAGCCATTTTACTTGTGACTAAAGTTTGTATGCGAATGTTCTGCAGGAAAATATATCCTACTCAGAATGAAGTTTCAGCATGGGAATTAAATTTTACCATTTACTATGATTATAGTAATAGATTAATAGATTAAGTTAATAGATTTAAAATGTCAAAATGTTCTCTAAGTAATGTCTGATATCTGTCTTCTTTTCCTTGCTTAAGTTTTGATATTCAATTCAATTCAATTCAATTAATTTTATTCTCGTTAAACAGTTGTACAACTGCAATAGACAAAGTCGACAAGTAAAATTACACTGATTACATCCAATAAAGAGCAGACCCATACATAATTTAGTTACATAACAGTAACAGAAAAATTAAAATCAGTAAATTCACACATAGTAATAACACATGGTAATAATTTTAGCGCGAGGATTTGTGGGTAAATTGTAGGATTTCGAATTAGTATGTAGTTGCATTGCAAAGAGAACATGGATAAGCTATTTAAATAAATCGCAGCTGTAATTATATTACATATACCTACCGGTATATTTTTTATGACAAAAAGTACATTATCAAGAGTTGATTTCGATTAGCGTATTTTTTTAATAAAGAAAATTGGACACTCCATCACCATCAAATTTTAGTTCGACACACATTCACTTTAAAGTCCATTATATTAACAAGAATTGTTTTAATTCAAAACGGGCCGAAGAGAGCACAATAAGTGTATAAATAAACAGATAATTAAATAACTAAATAAAAATAATGAAACAGGGAAAGAAGGGAAGACAGAATAAGGTAGTAATAGAGGAATATAATATGCAAGAAACATTAATAATCTGAAAAATTTATGAAACAATTATTTGTGACAAGAGCAAGTGGTTAAACAGTTGGGCATTTATCAAGAGATTTACTTCAATTTCCCGGACATATAGTTATTGTACTATTAATATAATAACAATGACTACTGTTATTAAGTGCCAGTATGGTACTTTATGAGATTGTGTGGGGGACGAAAAATGTCTGTCCGTCTGTCCGTCCATCAGTTCGTCCGTGTGTCTGTACGCGCCATAAGTCAAATACGCTTTTTCTGATTTTCATGAAACTTGGAAAACACATTTATAATGTCAATGGGAAGAACCCTATTGATATTGAACCAAATCGGTTCACCGGTACCGGAGTAATGCTCAATTTAGTGCCTATTTTAATAGATTATGGCGTCTTTCTAATAGAAAGGCGCCATCACTCAAATACGCTGTATCGGATTTCCATGAAACTTGGTATACCAATTTATGACGTCCATGAGAAGTGCTCTATTGAATTTGAACCTAATCTGTTGACCGGTACCGGGGTAAAACCCAATTTAGTGTCTACTTTAAAGGCGCAATAACTCAAATACTTATCGGATATTTATGAAACTTCGTATACGCATTTATAATGTCCATGGGAAGACGTTTATTGATATTGGACCAAATCGGTTGGCCAGTACCGGAATAATGCCCAATTTAGTGTTTTTATGTTAATATATAAGAAGTCGCGATAACTCAAATATGCTTTATTGGATTTTCCTGAAATTTTGTATACCCATTTATAATGTACGTGGAAAGACGTCTACTGATATTGGACCGGTAGACCGGTAGACCGGTACCGGACTAAAACCCAATTTAGTGTATATTTTAAAGACGCGGTAACTCAAATACGCTTTACCGGATTTTTATGAAACTTGGTATACACATTTATAATGTGCATGGGAAGACGTCTATTCATAATGGATAAAATCGGTTGGCCTGTTTCGGAGTAATACTCAATTTAGTGCCTATTTTATGGTAATATACGTATTCGAAAGAATTTATAAAAAAAAAATCAGTTATCTTGACAACATAGCCTATTGTTTTACTGTGATCTTATAAGGCCTTGGAAATTAAAATACAGGTAGCTATGACAAAAAAAAACACTATTGATTTACATGCGCTTATCCAACTAGACCGTTAAAATGACCCAGGTGGCCGAGATGGTAGACCTTTTTTCTTCCGTAAGCCCTGCATAATGAATAAATCTGGAGCTTAACTTGGAAATCAATTAAAAAAAACATATTCTGCATATCATAATTGCAGTCATAACTGATTAAACAAAAACATACTGGCACTTTGTTACATCAGTTTACCTGATTTTATTAAGTGCCAGTATGGTACTTTATGAGATTGTGTGTGGGGGACGGAAAATGTCTGTCCGTCTGTCTGTCTGTCCGTCTTTCTGCCTGTCCGTCCGTGTGTCTGTACGCGCCATAACTCAAATACGCTTTATCGGATTTTCATGAAACTTGGTATACGCATTTATAATGTACATGGAAAGAACCTTATTGTTATTGAACCAAATCGGTTTACCGGTACCGGCGTCAAACCCAATTTAGTGTTTTTATTTGAAAGCGCCATAACTCAAATACGCTTTATTGGATTTTCATGAAACTTGGTATACACATTTATAATGTCCATGGGAAGATGTCTGTTGATATTAGACCAAATTGGTTGGCCGGTACCGTAATAATGCCCTATTTAGTGCATTTTTATGGTATTATGTAACAAAAGGCCCCATAACTCAAATATGCTTTATCGGATTTTCATGAAACTTTGTATAAACATTTATAACGTCCGTGGCAAGAAGCCTATTAATTTTGGATTTAGTCGGTTGACCGGTACCAGAGTAACGACTAATTGAAGGTCACATGTTTTTTTTTTTAATTTTTGTCTACCAGTATAATTTGACAGTTACTATTCCTTCACATATGCTTATCAAACTTCACCGTCAAACTGACTGAGTTGGCCAAATGGTAAAGTCTTGGAATCGTATTCTGGAGTTTCCCGGATCAAATCCCGGAGCCGGCCGATTTGACATGGATTTTTTATTTTATTTTATGTGAGTGCGCGATTGTCAAGGTATCACAAATCTGTAGTTCTGCTTACTCTGGTCGATTTTAATCTGATTAAAAAAACTTATTTTCTGCATATCATAATAGCAATTATAATTGATTCAACAAAAACATACTGGCACTTTGTCATAGCAGTTTACCTCATTTTATTATTATTATTATTATTATTATTATTATTATTATTATTAAGTGCCAGTATGGTACTTTATGAGATTGTGTGAGGGGGACGAAAAATGTCTGTCCGTCTGTCTGCTGTCTGTCTGTCTGACCGTCCGTGTGTCTGTCTGACCGTCCGTGTGTCTGTACGCGCCATAACTCAAATACGCTTTATTGGATTTTAATGAAACTTGGTATACGCATTTATAATGTCCATGGGAAAAACCCTGTTGTTATTGAACCAAATCGGTTCAACGGTACCGGCGTCAAACCCAATTTAGTGTTTTTACTTAAAAGCGCCATAACTCAAATACGCTTTATCGGATTTTCTTGAAACTTGATATACGCATTTATAATGTCCATGGGAAGAACCTTATTGTTATTGAACCAAATCGGTTGAACGATACCGGCGTCAAACCCAATTTAGTGTCTTTATTTAAAAGCGCCATAACTCAAATACGCTTTATCGGATTTTTATGAAACTTGGTATACACATTTATAATGTCCATGGGAAGATGTCTGTTGATATTGGACCAAATCGGTTGGCCGGTACCGGAATAATGCCCAATGTAGTGCATTTTTATGGTATTATATAACAAAAGGCCCCATAACTCAAATAGGCTTTATCGGATTTTCATGAAACTTGGTATACGCATTTATAACGTCCATGGCAAGAAGCCTATTAATTGTGGACCTAATCGGTTGTACTGTACCAGAGGAACGACTAAATAAAGGTCACACGTTTTTTAATTTTTGTCTAGCGGTATAATTTGACAGTTAGCACTATTCCTTCACTTATGCTTATCAAACGACACCAAATTAGTTGGCTAAATGGTAACGCCTTGGAGTCGTATTCTGGAGGTCCCCGGATCAAATCCCGTAGCCGGCTGATTTGACATGGATTTGTTATTTATTTTTTTATTATGTGAGTGCGCGATTGTCAAGGTATCACAAATCTGTAGTTCTGCTGACGCTGGTCGATTCTAATCTGATTAGAAAAACTTATTTTCTGCCTATCATAATTGCAATTATAATTGATTCAACAAAAATATACTGGCACTTTGTTATATCAGTTTACCTGATTTTATTATTATTATTATTATTATTATTATTATTATTATTATTATTATTATTATTATTATTAGCAGTAATAGTAGCAGTAGTATGATTACTATTTTTTGTTATAGTGATCGGATGGTTTATTGTATTTGTTTCTTCTTAGGACTCTCAGTAGAGAATAGTAAGCTGTGGATTAACATTATTATGAAGATAAATATATATCTTCCGAACACATGTTTAAAACATTTGTCTCGCTTATTGATTCAAGTAATCGTATGAATAGGTTACGAACAATTTAATTCCCAAGCATATGAACGAAATATAGAAATTTACATAAACTTTACCATAAAATAGTACAGGAAACAAGCATTATAACACATACAGTAGTCTATACTGTATGTCATATTGTAATGGAGAATGGATTGCTGTTTTTAGAAGCAGTGTCTCTCGGATAGAAAAAAATACTCGTTTGTTTGTCCCATTACACGTGCGCTGCCAACGAAGATAAAAGAGTGCATCTTCAACGTTCGAATCGCTTTAGGCCTATCCAATTTTTGGATCCATTAAAGTGACTTTGGTTAGTTTTGAATTATACGTGCTGCATATTCTTTTAAACTCTGATGATAGGATGGGGAAGTTTGAGGAACTAATTAATGTTAATTTGTTACAAATCAGACGACTGAAGCTACTGTATGTACAGTACATAAGAAGGAAAGCTACAGCACTTAGGGCTGTGTTCACCAACACGGATAAAATTTCACGGTATCGTGGATAACAAAAAAACTACGATAAACCATTATCTCAAATAGTACATCTTTCGGGCTTCCCCACATAGCCAGGATTTGAACCAGGATCTCCTGCTCTCCGTACCACTGCTCTATTGTTGAGCTACCATGGCATCATGCCGGTACAACATTAAATTCTCCAACCGAATCACATATCGCAGTATACCACCAGGCATTCTCAATGTGAGATGATAACCCAGTGGCGACTGACATATTATTTTTGTAGTGATCATGTAACACAATTAAACTTGTATGGTGAGTCTAGAAATCGACCGGTCCGCCAAGGAAGCGGCCTTGGACTAGACAACAGTTTCGGTATCTGCCGCCTGCCGCTTACAGCTGTTCACTAGTTTTATCTTTTACTTGTAAATCTGTAAATCTGACGGTAGGCGCGGTAATCCTCGCCCCGTCCAAGGCCGCCCACCCAGCGGACCGATCGATCTCTAGACGCACTGTATTATAGTATGAACTAGTTATCGACATGCGTCTCACTGAGAATGACTTGTTTATGTGAATATGAATGTTGTTAATTTACTTCACAAGCTATAGACTACTCGATTGTTAGGCCTACAATTCGCTAACATGAATATTGTTCATTTCATACGTGAAAACCTTACAAATGGTGACTCTACATGTAAACAGTGTTGCTCGTCCATTTCATCCAGGCTTCCATGCTAGTAATTATTTTTAAACATGCACCTGGATAGGCATGAGTAGTGAAGATGCTTCTTGCTTAGTTTGGGGCGCTTTGAGGTGATTTGTTTGTTTATTCCCGTATCCATGCTTAGCTTTAAACTTTGAACTTCGAACTTCATTTCAAAACTGTTTTTATTGTTACATAGTGCTGTAATCTTGAATGAAGAATTCTGCAGTAAAACATAATACACACCAATAACACTAATCACATTTTGGACACACACATTCTCTCGCAGTGAATTAGGCGTACTTCTGTTTCTGTCTAATAAAACAGTTAAGCCGTATTGTATCATTCCAGTTTGAGGAAAATAAATGTGATGCTCCAAAAATATATTAACCGATCGAGCCCATAAGTGTTTTCTGTTGCCATAAAATGTGTAGACCTATATAAGAAAGAACACGTTTCTCAGTAATGGAATTTTGACAAATTTGAAATTGCATCTAAATATACGCACTCAAGAGTTTTAAAATATGTTCTAATTACATCACGATTTGAAGCAGGCCGATGGAAGCTAACCCTGTCGAGCAATTTCTTCTAAATTCTTAGAATGGTATGGAAGGGGTTCCTTTATAAATCAGGGAAAGAATGAACAAAAAATTAATATTAATATGCTTATATGACAGCACTGTTCCTGCTTAGTCTATAAAATAAATATTTAAATCCTACAGCGATATATCATAGTAATGATTCAGTTTTGGCCTTACAAGGAAATCTGGTGAATAGGCCTATTTAAATAGATTTCACATTTTAAAAAAGAGTTAAGGTGGACTTGCAGTGAATGACCTCAAATGTTCAGGATGTATGGGGCCGAATTTTGGAGGTGGGAAAAATTACAGAGTTTAGCACAAATACTGACTACTTTCCTGAAAATAATTTTGAGGGTAGACAGTGGTGCAACATATTGCGGGATAAGAAAAGAATGGGAAATTACGTATGGCACAACATTCTGCAAAATTATGGCAATAAAATACTGATTAAACTTATTGAAGGCAGAAGACACATCTTTAAAATCTATTTGTTACAAAGAACAACTTGAGAATCTAGAAATTACAAACTGGGCGTCCACCATAAAAAAAAAGGGGTTTAGAGGGTATAGGAATGAGGTGGGTGTAGAAGACAGGGACTGAGAATAGAAAAAAATATTTGGAAGAAGATAAAAGGGAGACTAATTGATATCGAGAGGCAGAACATCGAGGTTGATTGTAATGGTAAACTGTTACTAGAGTTACAAGCAGAATTAAAGGCTACTTGGGGAAGGGAACCATAATAAGTTATATAGAGAGACTAAGTGTGGAAGATAGAGCAGCAATGGCCTGGATAGGCCTGGGAAGACGGAAATCTTAAGAGAATTTCGGATTAGAGAGGGGTGAGAATCTGCCCAATGTGCAGAGAAAATGTAACATGGGTTCAAATCTTGGGATGTGGAGCTGGAGAGTTATGATGCTATCCAACAAATTTTTTAACTCGCAAAGAAGTAGGGAGGCATGTCTCAATCTGTTGCTAGATAAGCATGTGTGAGAAAGAGCCTCGGTTTGGAGAATTAAGTGTCATTTTTTGTTTTGGTTATGTCTATGTCTTTCTATGAAATTTTTACTTGCTTTGGGGTGGGTGTTACGTCTGTAGATACTCTTAGTTATGTAATGATAGAAATTTTTTTTCAATTGGGTATTTTATGAGGCAATAATTTAAATGTATGAAGTGAGCACGTATGGTCGATATCGACCCGTGCGCTGGTTAATGTTAATATATGTCAGAATTTATATGACAAATAATACACTACTACTTCTACTACTGTACACTAGAGATTTAAATTTGAGTTGCATTTAGCTACGGGATAAAGAAATCTTCGGTGCATTGCTGTGAAATAGTTCTCATCATTGAGAGCTGAACAACAGACGACAGTTCAAGGATAAGAAGTAGAAGAATGTCATCGCATGTAAAAGCTGAATGTCACATTCCTAGCATTGCGAGATGTAGGTGTCACAGCAGGATGTCCGCTATTTATTTGGTTTCTTTCTATTTTGATATTTTTGTTATTTATCGTAGGAACAAAGAAGCGTTTATTTCACCACTTCTCCATAATTTATTACCAGCAAAAAGCAAACGTTATTGAACACTCTAGTAACATAATATCACTTATGACCAATTATTAGAACTATAATCTATATTAAAAATATATATGCCTAACATAACCCTTTAAACGACTGTAAATGCAGTTACACAGTTACATGGGGGGGGGGATCTGCCACCAGAGTGGTCTCGTGATTAGCGTCCCTGATTAAGGGGGGACATGCAGCACTAAATTATTTTTTCCTCAGCAATGAATTGCTCTGTAACCTTACAAACTGACATGCTCTTTATTGACCACTTCTACAGTTACATGCTATTTTCAGAATTAATAAAACTGTTACAATTATGGGTAATATCGTTACAATGTGGCCATGTTTCGTGTACTGAAATGCCGTTTCCGTGATAATTTCCGCAAATGGCAATATTTTTAGTAATTATTTTTTCTATCTGTTTGTAAACATCATAAGTACTAAATCATCTGCAATTTTTGGAATTCTGCATTACAAGTAATTAAAAAAAATATTTTATTTTTTAGATTTTCTTTTTCATAAAATCTTATATATTTAAAAGAAACCATTAATATTATATGAAGGATTGTATGGGTAGATAGTGTTGTGTATATGATATTAAGAAATACACAGAAAAATACTCACTCAGAAATATTGATATTTATGGAAGTCATCAAGAAAACGGCATTTCAGTGCAAGATAATTACTCGTAACTGTAATAGTTTGATTAATTTTGAAAATAGTACGTAATTGTACAAGTAGTCAGATTACGGTCAACTGTTAACGTGGTTTCCTACTTTCTTCTGGTACCATGCAACCTTCATAATTGTCTATCATTAACACACTGGTTCAAATACCTTGTAAATTACTCAGTCGAGTTTTAAAATTCTTTCACTGCGAAATTCCATCCGCAGTCTTGAAACGACATGCCAAGGGCCATCTTGCATCAAAGGAGCGTCAAGAAACGGAAGAAAATCTTCCCGATCCATTCTTTCCAGGACAAGCTCTATATGGATTGACTCGGCCATTGGGAGTTTACTTCTACAGGTTCAGAGCATGAATTTGAGTTCATTATGACCCTAAACTTTTAACCATGCTTTTTGCTCGTTTAGCACATGGGTGTTATGTTATGTGAGAGAAAATAAAATATCAACCGATAACAATACTTATATACTTACCCAATGGCAATAAACATTCCTAAGCAAGCTAAAGGAATTTTATCTACTTTATGGAACCCCGAGGTTCATTGCTGCGCTTACCTGAGCCCACCATTCAGCCCTATTTTGTACTAACTCTCTCCAACCATCCCTCGGAAATTCAACTTCCCTTAAATCTATCCTAATATTGTCCCTCCAACCTACGTCTAGGTCTTCCAAGTGATCTTTTCCCTTCGGGTCTCCCAGTCAATATTTTGAGATGCCTTTTCTCCCCCATGCGCGCAACACGTCCAGTCCATTTCATCCTCCGTGATTTAATTACCCTTAGTATAACCGGTGACGAGTACAGGTTATGAAGCTCGTCGTTATGCAGTCTTCTCTAGTCCCCATTTTCTTCTCTCTTAGGTCCAAATATTTTCCTAAGCACCCTGAACCAATAACAATATAGAACATAAATGGCACTAACCATATCCTACTTGCTTAGGCCTATTCGTAACGAAAATAATCTAGAACAATTGCTGTACAATTTTGACCAAAGAGTGTAGTTCATAAAAGCAACAAAAAAAAGTTCTTCTTTAATGTTGTGTAGGTTATTCTTTACAGTAACTCATCTAGAAATGAGTATGTAATTGACCATTACATTACATTAGTCCAAGCTGTTTACAATACAATTATTGCTATGAGTAGAATGTATGGGCGTTAATCCATTAAGTCCTAACTTGAAGGCTTCCAACAAGTCATACAATGGTTGAGTACGGGATTGAAATAGGTACAGTACCGGTACTGTAATGTTTTAAATTATTTGTGTGATGGTATTTATTTTATCTCGTTATGCTAATATATTCTTATATGTAACATATGCTCTGGAACAAATACCTGTGTTTGTATTTTGTTATTAATCTTATTTAGACAGGCTATGTTATGTTGCTCTCACTTATTTTCTTATAAAGTTTATTAATACCTGATATTAATACTTTCTTTCTTTCTTTCTTTATCGTAGTTTAACCTCTCCCTTTTAGGACTGATATTAATACTAGCACCAATAAATAGTAATTGGTATAGGCCTACTTTACGATTTTAAATAATATAGCTCCTTAGCATTACAGTTTTAATTTTTACTAAACGAAACAACATTAAAAATGTGCCCCTAAGAGCAAGAATTATAATTAGGCCCGAAATTGTTCATATATAAGAACTAGCTGAAAAGGCCCGGCGTCGCCCGGGCTTTGTATTTTGTAATTTGAAATTAACTTATGGAGGACTTTCGATGTTGAAACTCTAGGTCCTGATATAATAATGTATGTAGAATTCGAAATGAGGAAGAACAACATATGGCACTCAGACTATTCCCTCAGAAAACGCTAGATATAGCTTTTTATGGTTCATAGAGGATGTCGAATACTGCATTCCGTTGCTTCTACTCATCATGCCTGGGAGGGGTTGAAATAAGAAGAAACATAAATTACATAAGATTGTATTGACTTGACGGAAAATTTTATTTCTCATTCTCATGTTACCATACAACCGTTTCGGAGCTGAAATAAAATAGAAATGCAGTATCACTTTCATACTTTCCTCCCCTAAAACCCGGGACATAATATACTGCGAGCATAGGACTCAAAATGTTCCATCCCATGCTTAGGGCCTATGATAAATCTCAACTAATAAAAAGCCTACAGCTATGGATATACCGACTTCTGATATAGCATACTCACACACTTAAGTTGCTCCTGCAATACGACCTCTTATTCTACATCAAAATGTGAAGTGAGAAAATATTTCTTATGTCGAGGGTAGAGAAAGTTATGTGACTGCATCACACTGTGCTTTATTTTCGTGTAATTCATTTTTCAGTAATTATTTTCGGCAATATATTACATGGAATCATAATTCGTTAAGTCCAGCATTAGGCTATATAGTTGCCAAGGCCCTATGTAATCATAGTAAACAATTCACTGTTGCCATGTGAACTGAACAACATTTCATTTTTTTCAGTAGAATATTCACAGAAATTATATAATTTTCAAGGGAAGGACTGATTTGTTTCAATTTTAATGTCGACAGCTATACTTCCCGGGCTTAACTGGGTATGTGTGCAAAATGTCGTGTAAATTGGTAAAGAAATGTAGATTTGTATAAGGAACAAACATACATACATACATACATACATACATACATACATACATACATACATACATACACACTTTCGATTGTATATATTAGAAGATACATCCTGTACTTCTCTTACATTAAAATACGTAATTCATGATAATATCATACAACTGACGGCTATCTTGTGTGGGTAAACAGGTTGGCCACCGCGAGAAACCTCGTGGGAGATATAATATGCCCTAACAACTGAATTCGGTATGCCCTAAAAACTATTCATAAACTAACCTAACCTAATCTAACCTAACCAACCTAACCTAACCTAACCTAACCTAACTGCCACTAAAATTGAACCTACCTGCCACTACTTACCTTAATGTAAAACAGCATGTTGGTCATCCTGCTTCGCTCAGAACCATAATGTGGCTCCCGTGTTTTATGCGTAATAAAAATGAACTGATTGAAAGGAGTAAAAATACAAGATTAAGTTCTAAAATCTACTAATTTCACCCCTTTATCAATTCCTTGATCTAAAGTAATTAAATTTAATGAAGTTTCTAGTTCAGTTCCAGGAAGGAAAATTGTAATGCTAAGGAGATAGTCTCTACCCTAAATAATATTTATTAAAATACTATAATAAATTTGTCTGAGAGTAATATAATAGAGAATAGCAATTAGCATACATTAACTATAAGAAAGGTGTAATGAATTGCACTTAATAAGTTGAAGAAAGAATGTGAAGAATAAGAAGCAAAGTTATTTACTCAATAATAATTAGTTAATAAATATTAAAAGTGGATTTCTCTTCTTTTCAGGTACGTATGACTACAAATTGCTTTACTGGGTATAACTTACCTCGAGGCCGATTACACTGTAAGACTGGTAAGGAGAAAACAAATATTGTAATACTTCCTTCCTTAAATATTAACAATAAGAAAGATAGAATTACTGAAACAATTTTAATAATGGAGATTTAAATATGTCCACCGCTGTGGCTCAGGGGATGCGTTCAATCTCCTCACGCAGCGGGCCCGGGTCCGATTCCAGGTCGGGACAAGTTACCTAGGTGGGGTTTTTTCTGGGGTTTTTCCTAACCTTTGAGACAAATGTCGGGTAACTTTAGGCCCTTGTGGTCCCCAGATATCATCTGGCCGTCATTATCATCTTCATCCCATCCTCGCCTTGTTTGGAGTGAGTGTGTGTGCGAATGGTGTGTCTCGTCCTATGTGTTCGTGTTGTCTCGGAGGTGGCCCCGGCATTGATCACTCATCCGGGGAGGCCCTCCATGTCCTTGTCTGGTCAAATACATAAATAAAGTTTAAGATAACTGTGTTTAACGAGTGAAAACCGGAATCTTGAACTCCCAAGGAGGCTAGTGAACTTCAGATTAAATCACGTCTTTCATTACGATATATTCTGTTTTCTACCGTACTGGGGTACATCACGTTACTATCACATCAGGAACGATCGAATAGCATTCAGAAGGGTTCTCAAATTGACTGACCAACTGAATTATAGATCCAGACAGGTTACCTGAATTCTGGTGGCTTATTCTTTATCAATTAGGCCTAGTCTGAATAAACCGGAAACATTCTATGCTTGAGAAACTTCAAAAATGAGGAACTTTCAATTACATAGGTCATATAGTCCACAAAGAAAGAAGCTACAATCAATACTCATGAAATATCCCCTTAGGATTTTGCCCATAACGATTAATTAATATAACTTAAGAGACTTCTCGTGTAATAAATTGCTAAAATCTCCCCGACCAGCGGAGAGAACAATACTAAATTTTTAATCTTAGTTTTCCATCCTCCTCTGGTAGGAAGGTAGTTTATTAAATATACACAAATTCAAACCAGAATTTAGCTAACAGCCGAAAAAGTAATTTAGAAAACTATGTAATACATAATAGGCCTACTAGCATGTGATAAGCTTCGCCCGCGATAATTTTTTCAAAAATTAAAAATTAAGTGCATAATAGTTAAATCATTATATTTATTAACACCTAAATCACGTGGACTACATACCACGATTAGATAGCGTCGCCTGGTAAAAGCTACCTCAGATTCGAGTTCCTTGGCCCAGAATACCCCTGTACAGTGAGTTTTGTCCAAATCGAACAATATTTGACCATATTTAGGCCTATATTGATTATCCCTCTTCCGTGTAGGTTGAAAATTTCATATGTCTTCGGGCCTTGATATTCTAAAGAAATGAATTGTCCAGGATGGACTTACAAAATCAAGCGATCGCCCGCGATAATTATTTCAAGAATTAAAAATTAAGAGCATAATAGTTAGATATTTATTAACACCTAAATCACGTGGACAACATACAACGATTAGATAGCATCGCCTGGTAAAAGCTATCTCAGATTCGAGTTCCTTGGCCCAGAAAATCCCTGTACAGTGAGTTTCGTCCAAATCGAACGATGTTTAACCATATTTAGGTCTATGTTGATTATCCCTCTTCCGTGTAGGTTGAAAATTTCATATGTATACTGGCCTTGACATTCTAAACAAATGAATCGACCAGCGTGGGCTTACAACATTCTAGCGATCGCGATGCTTTTATTACCACGGTATGACAAAAATAGCCAAATCCAACTGCAATTGATTTGACATTGAAATGTATTACTGAAATCTGATGCTTCGACGGCGCTAAAATCACGTTTTCTGCCAGTTTTTCACTCACAACTCGCGAACGAAAGCTAAAATTAAAAATCCGGCTTCGATGCGCATTCGCCCACCTTTCAGCCCACCTATGTTTAAAATTTCAGATATCTGCATTCAGTAGATAATTATTTCAAAAATTAAAAATTAAGAGCATAATAGTTAAATCATTATATTAACACCTAAATCATGTGGACTACATATCACGATTAGATAGCGTCACCTGGTAAAAGCGACCTCAGATTCGAGTTCCTTGGCCCAGAAACCCCCTGTATAGTGAGTTTCGTCCAAATCGAACAACGTTTGACCATATTTATGCTAATATTGATTATCCCTATAATAATAATATTAATAATAATAATAATAATAATAATAATAATAATAATAATCCTCTTCGGTGTAGGTTGAAAATTGCATATTATGTTTGCGTGCCCTGACATTTAAAACAAATGAATCGACCAGCGTGAGCTACAACATTCAAGAGATCGCGATGCTTTTATGTCGAAGGTTTGACAAAAATAGCCAAAGCCTAGTGTAATTGATTTGTATTACTGAAAACTCATGCTTCTAAAACGCAAAAAATACACGTTTTCTGCCCGTTTTTCACTCATAACTCTCGAAGGAAAGCTAAAATAAAAATTCCGGCTTCGAGGTGCACTTTCCGACCCTTTAGTCCATCTATGTTTAAAATTTCAGATCTCTGCGTTCAGTAGATTTCGCTGGGCATCGCGGACAGACAGACAGACAGACAGACAGACAGACGGAGGACAGACACATCCTTTTATTAATATAGATTTCAAACCAAAACATTATGAATTCCACTCACCTTTAGTAGGAGACTCTCCAACAAGGAACTTCTTGCTATTCTTAGAACATGAGAGAAGGATCGGTGTTCCAGCTGCAAGCAAGTAAGCAAAACGAGGAAATCCCGGATTTCGCAAAAGAACCTACGCGCAACAATACAGGAGCATCCCCACATGGAGAAACAAAAGCCGTTACAGTACATAAACAACACTGATATTGAATTATTTATATTAATGCAACAAACAATTTTTTCCCTAATTAACGAACTTAAAACAGTTTGTATAAACATAATCAACCTTATATTTTATATATTAGATCAAAGTACACTTAATTAACTTTTCACAACGCTATAATATAATATGAACCAAATAAAATAAGTTCGTTAAAAATGGGCTCACCTAAATGCCTGCCATGGCTGCAGAGGTTTGATTGAAAGTTCGATTCGAGTTATAAAACAACTTTTGATTAAATTTAAGTGATGATGCGGTCTCCTGCAGATGTTCGGCTGGGTGGTGTTTAAACATCCACCCTAAAGCCCGGACCTCACTCCCAGTGATTTCCACCTTTTCCAACACCTCAAGAAATAACAGGGAATGACAGAGAATGACAGAGAGGAGGAAATATTGGTCATATAGTGGTTCAAATCCATGGCGGCAGACTTGTATGACACAGGTATACGAAAGTTGGTTCCACAAATGTTTAAATTCCGGTGGCAAATATGTTGAATAATAGCTGAATATTTGCTACATCTGTTGGAATATATATGTCCACGAAATTGTGTTTTGTTTCTGTAAACGGCCCAATGGAAACTTACTTTATGGACGCGCCTCGTATCCTTATAGAACCCAGACTGCAATCAGTGCAAATGTTCTTGGTAGGAATCAACCGTTTTGCAAAGGATTTTGCTCTATTGGATTATTTACTGGTAGAACCACATGGCTCATGTTATCCTTTTTTATTTTAAAGATGCATCTTGACCGTCGACCTACAGGTAACCGCTATTCACCATCCCACGCTGACCGATGTAAAAGATAGTTGTAGCGTCTGCTTTTGAGTGTTATGTCAGGCTGTGACAGCAGAAATGTCTTGACATTGATGATATCCTGCTTTTCCATGATCAGACTGACTTGATATGATATCAACAATAATAATTTATCAGTTATAAAAAAGTAACAACCCTACATTTCCAATGTTTATAGATTCCTGGCAAACCGAAGAAATAAACATACACCCCATATTATTTAAAAGTAGTCGTATTAACTCCACACAACGAACCTGTGTGTTCAAAATTAAGATTTTCATAACTTCTTTTGCTTATGTCTATTCTTTTTCTGTGTTTTTTTTTTAAATAATAATAACTTATAAAGTAAAAATTGCATGATACGTCTATTCTGAAAGCGGCAGTTGAATTCACAGAGACAAAGATAGATATAATAGTAAGGGGTTCGAAATTTGGAACAAAGGGTAAGGAAGAAAAGAAGGGGAGAAATTAAAACATGTCAATGAAAATATTCCAGAAGAGAAAATAAGATAAGCGTGTATGCGAAGATAAAGAATACCGATTATAATGGAATTTTTGCACAAAATAAACAAAAGAATAATAAAAACCAAGAAAATATTAATCTATACCCCACACGCATTAATGGGAGAGAAGTTTCAGTTCTAGAACCAATACGATATAATACGAGTCCTGGATCAAATGAATAGTTACCGGTATACTAATTACCAGTGGCGTAGGTTCATGGGACACAAGATGCACTGTGTCCAAATTTGAAAAAAAAATTATCTATTATCAATTAATATTTTAATTTTATTATTCCCATAATTGCTGTACGTGCATACCGAAAATATAAAACAGTATACACTGTACGCCGCTTATTGTGATCACTTCGAGATGCAGCTAATCTGATAATATTAACCGACTGATAACAATAACCGAAATAATTAGTTCATTCATACATACATACATACATACATACATAAGAATTAGTCATATATAAGATAATACACTACAAAAGCAGAATTAAACAGTATTTATTCAAACGTACAAGATAATACGCCCCCGAGCACAATCTTTGCTATTTCGAAATAACATTCGTAGCCTATATATGTTATATTGTAATTTGTAGCAATAAAATTGAAAAAAGTAACTGCGAATCATTGAACCACTCATAATGTAGTATTAGACGGCAAGCAACTATTTTTGCAATAAAAATCTAACGCCTGTCCATCCAAGTCTTTTCATTTTCACCAACTATCACTGCATGTCAACACTGTGATCTTCACAATTAAAAATCAACAGCTAAACTGAGGAATGAATCATGTTTTATTGCTTAAAAAAGAATGTTAAGGAAGACCATCCCCTCCAACAGGCCATCCTGTGAGCTGGTAACAATACCGTTACTTCCAATACAACACCTTACAAATTAGAAATAAAACTCTTAGAATCAAAGTTTTGAATGATATACAGTAGGTCTACCTGGAAATAAATTCGCATAAAGGAAAATTCGATAGTATAAACCGAATCTTTGAACACAATAAACAGCATTTTTTCAATAGTCTATATGAATATTAATCCTTACGGGACTTCATAAAAGTGATAACATTACCCGACTGTCAATATTATCCGTGATTACAATAAGTGGAGTTCACTGTATATATATAATATATTATACATTCTCAAATTACAGTACCTTCATGTTAAGTTTCCTAAATATATTCATTTTCTGCTGACGGGTTAACAACATTTATGGCAAGTATACCCCAAACTTACAAAATTTGGAAATGTGAGTTACATCATTCTTCTAAACGGGTAAACTACTGGAGTTTTAGGCCTAAAGACCTTTAAAGGAAATGATTGCAAACATCAGTTTTTATTCCTCAAAATTGCTTGCATTAAACGTTTCCAAACAGGAATACTAGCTTAGTCTACTAGGTGGAATTCCAAACGCAATTTATTTAAAGTTGTTACTCATAAGAAATTAACTAATCTATTTTATTTCAAAATGTATAGTAAAAGCAAGGCATTCTATCGTTGGCACTACATAAAGATAGTCTACAGACGCAAGTCAATAGTTAACTTTTGCATGAAAATGTGTCCCTGATAGAAAATCAAACTACCTAGATTAACTGTCAGATAATAAACAACCTATCCAAATAAAAAAGTATAATAGTTTTTTATACATGGAAACATTGTAAGCAAATGTGTTTAGGAAGGTAGCCAGCGAATTTATGAAGTCCACTGTAGAAAGCTTAATTCAAAGAAAGTGAAAAAATCTTATGTCATAAAAATTGTGGGGATTTGAAATATTTTAAAATGAGACAGTTAATGTTTTAACTAGTGACGTTGGTATACCTAAAATTTATAGACCTATTTAAAGTATGAAAGGCTCGCACTATTTGTCTGCATTATAAACAAATATATGTCAGAGATGATTCTAGTACAAAAGTACAATTTCTATACATTGTTATTTAGAGACCCGAATACTCAGCCATATGATTTATCAAAATATTAGTTTTAACAACCTATCACAGCTGCAAGTAGGTTTATATTTTTGCCAGAAATGTTTAGTTTTAGAACATTGTAAATTAATTCTTCAGTTTTTTTAACTGAAGAAAAGAGCATTGAAAATCTGAACAGTACCATGTGATGTAATTTTGCACTGTTCCAGTAATTAAATATTTCACGCCCAGTGCAGGAAAGATAGCCAAACATAGGCCTATATACATAATAATTTTAATTTATGTGCGGAATTTTTGAAAATAATGTTAAACGACTAATTCATGTATTAAAATAACAAGAATGTTAGAAGAATTCCAGAATAACTTTTTCTTAAATTCATAACGATAAGGGAAAATCTCAGCCTGGTTATTTTATGTTATTATTAGGAATATACTTGGAAATGACTGCATGATGAGTTATTCATAATCATTTCTGATTTCTTGTTGTATCTTCATCGTTTATACCTTGATAGAGTTGGAATTTTTATATGTAAATTTTTTACATTTTACACGTATTATGGTAATTTTTTACTCATTTATAGTAAGTTACAGCTGGAATTTAAAGAAATGATAGAAATATTAGCCAATCTGATTGCCATAAGCATGCAAAATTTGGAATTCTTCTATTTAACTATGGAAAACTGACTGAATAGACGTGACGTCAATTACGTCTACGACAGGCTAACTTATCCTCTTGCTTGACATTAATGTTTACCCACTTCAACATGAGCTAGAAACTTGAAACTTGGCAGGCTTAGGCTATAGTTTTTTGCCTGTAACCGACTGAAAAATTCCTAAAGCTTCAAAAGTTTTATTTTACCTCTGAATAAAAGTTGAAAGGTTTCACTGACCCACTTCCTGTTTAGCTAAGAACCTGAATTTATCAAATTTAGCCTATATCTTTAAATATATAGCCTGCTGGAAATTCCAAAAAGGTCAAATTTTAGAAATATTTTTCCTGGAAAAGAAAACTTTAAAAGTTCTCAATCACTCACTGACATTAATGTTTACCCAAGTCTAGATGAGCTTGAAATTTGGAAAACTTATACAGTCTTACTAGTAATCCAGTTATAACCTTTATACCAGGAATATACACAGCTGAAGAGAAAAAATGTACTAATAATCCTTGCATAAGGCTGAATGTGTGCAACGCTTTACACAGCCTGGCCCCCTTGTATAAACTTGACGTAAATAATCAAGATGGCCGATATCCGTAACAGCCGGTCGTTTCGTAGATGTCTGAGATTGAATTTTGAGGCTATGCATATTCTGAGCTGCTTTTGCGGAATTATAAACATTGTTCCTTGTTTGCGGGACATATTTCCATACTTGTACCCATGATTACAGCTTTCTGAAAACAATATAATGAAATACTGAAACTAGAATTACTCTCGGCAGACTTGGCATCGCTGTTTGCCCGCTGCTCCGACAGATGGATTTCAGCAGTCCTTCATAGCCAGAGGCTAGTAACGTCATGAAAAGCCTGACGTGTTTGATGACGTTCACGTACAAACCCGGTGTAACCCTCGGCAGTTTATTGGTAATACGGCTTATGTATAACTTGCGCGGAGAACAACCAAACAACCGTTCAATACAGATATAAGCAGCTTTTATTAGTAAGGCTGATAGCCTTTCAGCCTGTAACCAACGGAAAAGTTCCAAAAAGTTCAAATTTTTAAAATTTCATCCCCGAAGGAAAACACTGAAAGGTTTTCAATCACCCACTATATGAGAATTTACCCACTTCCAAATGAGCTCAATTGAGTTCAATTTTAAAATATTTTACCCTCCAAAAACTTTAAAATGTTCTCAGTAACTTACTGATGTTAATGTTTATCCACGTTTAAGTGAGCTGAAGCTTTAAATTTAGAAAACGTATAGTTTTTAGGCTGTAAAGACGGGAAAATTCAGTCAGTGCAGTGCAGTGATCCGTTTTTGCTCGTCTGAAGGTGTACCAGGAGCCGAAATCCATCGAAGAAGTCGTATCAGTTTGTAAATAAGTATCCGAACTCTCTTTTTAAAATTTATTGCAACAATACAAAACTTTCAATTATCTCATTTTTCAACACAGTCCCCTTGTTTCTCAATGCATTTGATCCATCGTTGCACAAGCTTCCTGATGTTTTCAGAAAAAAAAGTATTTTGGCTGAGTAGCAAGCCAGGTATGCACCGCTTCCTTCAGTTCAGCACGTTGTTCTTCTTTGGTTCAAACGCTGAGCGGTACAGCCATGTGTAACGTAAACAGCGCAACACGCAGTGGAGTCATAATGGTCAAACTTTCTACAAGCGGAGATAAATGAATAACATGTTGACGTGCGCGATTACAAAGCTTTACGTTACAGCCAATCTACAAAAGATTAAACAAAAGGGGCGGATACTTATTGACTTAACATCGTACTTTTATCTGCGTCTTCAGTAAATTTCGAGGAGAAATCCACATATCATGCCGATGAAAATAGCACATAGACTAATTAACTTGCACATTGGGCGAAATCTTCAGAAACAATACATTCATGGTCTGATGTCTAAGAAAATATTATCTGCTTTCTTAGTTTCACCAGGACTAAGCCTATTAGTTAATAAGGGAGTTATGAATTATGAATAATAATGTTATTTTCTGTATGAAACTCAAACACAGAAATGTTGTGTCGTTAGGCTTGTATGTTTTATAGAATCGATTTTTTAAAATTCATTTACCTTATAATCGATAAAATGTTAACGTTGGATTTACTTTATCGAATAGTAATCCTTGCAGACTGTAAATTTTAAATTGCCACTGACTGCCACTGATAAACAATGCGGAGCTTTAAATCCAAGATTCACTTTATTTTAGAAAGTGTAGAATAATGCATATTTTGAAATACTGTAACTTTGAATACCTACGGCGTTCGGAAATAGTATAATTGCTTATAATAAACTATGTTTTTTGTTATTAATTATTTTTTCTGAAGTATAACTCGGAAACATAGGATAGATTCCAGCTCAACTGTTACAGCTATATTGCACAGCTTGTAATATAATGTAGGCCTACTGTTTTAGGAATTTTATTGCATGATGTATTGGCTTAGTAACTTAAATCTTAAAATGCCATTCAGAACTTAAACACGTTCAACGATAAAGTAATAGGCCTATTATATCCTTCCATTTACCCTAGTATATTATGTACATACACACTTGTTTGGCGGAGACATCTTTCTTGCATTAAAAGAATTACCGCCTTCAAAATGAATTCCTGTTCTCTTCATTCATCCTTCAGTATTAGTATGTTCTCTTTGAACTTCAATATTCAACAATCTGTCCTTAATTACTGAATTTTACTGACAAATATCTATAACGACACCTAATGCACGCAAATTTTCAGATCTAGGGGAACTTTTGTACACACAACGTCTGTATTATTTTTTAAAACCTGACGTAATGATTGTTTGATTATTCGCTTTATTTACACGATGTCATCAGTATAAACAACAATAAAAACATTTAATAATCTATGCAACGCACTCGGTTGGCATGATCAGGGGACTTCCCGACGAAATGTGATGATAATAATGGAGTTCGTTGGCGGAAGTTTGAATGAAATACCTCTGACCCGGGTGCAAATCCAAGAAGCTATTCTTCATAGCATTTGCCAGATAAATTTCAAATCTATTGCGGAAGTGAAATGTTGGGTAGAAAAGTTGTTCTTTGTTGGTTTTGTGTGGGCCTGTAGAAGATTGGACTCATGAACGAATTTATTTATTATTTCCCTCTAATCACAGGTGGAGCCATACAATAAAATCTGGAATAGGCTACACAATCGCATCACGTGAGTTTCATTGGCCGGCCCAAAGATTTTATGGAAGATGGAACCCAATAAACAACGCAGAATCCGAAGTGACACGTTACATATTATATCATGATGTTCTTTTTTTTATTATTTTCATTGCTTTTTTCTTTACATTTTAATATTCTGAAGCTGACAAATTTAATTTAATTCTGAAACTCGTTGATACACTCTCATATCGCAACTACATTTTCAAGGAAAATTTATTACTATTTGAAAGTCGAGAGGTATTTTTCGTATAAAGTAGACAAAACTTAAAGTGCATGAATTTTGTTCCCTTAACGAGAAAACTAGGGATGGGTCGATACCAGATTTTCTCGATACTCGATACCGATACATGATTCTTTCCTCGATACTTCGATACTTGATACCGTCAACATTTCCAGTTTCAATAAATAGATACATTAAAAATTAAAAGTTGAGAGAACTGTGTAATACCAGCTAAATTAAGTGGGCATATCTAATTAGATAAAATTTAATATCATCAGGAGCCTATATTTATTTTTAAACTCTACCGTACATTAAAACTAAACGTTTGTCAGGAAACGAAACATAGTCCCCTGTCAAATGTACATCCGTGTGCTCCTTGATGATGCAAGTGTGGGAGTAGTCTCAATCTCTTCGTTTGACCTTGGAGAAACATAATTTCGATGGTGCCACTCTTGAAAATTGTGCGTTTGAATGGTGGGGGCAAAAAACAAAATGGCCGCCATCGCAAACACGTTTTCCTATTTATATCAGTAACCGTTGGGATTACAAAAAAATGTTCGAAACAAGAAATGTAGCTACATAGATTCTGCACAGAAAAGTTCATTACAACTTTTATGTAGGATCAACCGTTTTCTCATAAAAAGTACTTTTATATTTTTCAAAATTAAATTTGATTATGTCTCAGTATGAGAGTTTTGCATGCGCATATTTACATGCCTGACATTATTTACACGGCCACTGGATACTCCTAACAATAATTAATATGTTAAACACTAATAAATTAAAAAATAACCCCTTTCCCTTATGTTGTGCCGTAGGAAACTGAAAGATAAAAAGTACCACTATAGTTTTCACCTTTAACGAAAATACTTTGGAAGAAATACAATGTTTGCATATTTATAGGCCTATAGACAGAGTGGATACACTCCTATAATTACATTTTTAATTATAATCATCGTCACTTTCAACACAAATCTCACTTAGACCTAAATCTTCATCATCGTCCAGCTCCCACTCTCCCATATTGTCACAATGGTTGGGATTACCTTCGCAAGTGCACATTTCAGTACACCGGAGTCCATTTGACTGACATGTAGCCTACATGGAGGAGAGCAACGCCTTTTGGAGCATGAGCAGCGACAAAGTTCCAAGATAAGCTCTGGTGCACAAGTGTTGGTACAAGCAACAGACGCATATGCACTCCCTACTTTTATCCATCCAAAATCTGAGGGCGGTGGGTTATTGGGATGCTTATTTAGGTCCTGATTCCATTCAAAACATTGAAGGTGAGCCCTTAGCCATGCCAGATCCAGTGCAGATCTTGTTGGAGGAACATCTTTGCATTTTTTCTGTGTAAACAACAACCATCGCACAAGACCTAATACGTTGGTCAGTGTTGTTTTGGGGATATAAAGCTGCAAATGAATGCTTCCAAGATAGTCCTGACATCTTCAGTGCGTGAAAGTGTAGTCCCCAATTTAGCCAAGGCTTCTAGCAGCGTATCACTTGCGGAATTAATAACTTTCCACAACTTTATTTTACCTTTGCCAGCAAATGATCCTGTTACATCAGCTCCTGAATGTGCGTGTAATCCAGGGAGTGCAGAGGCTTTCAGAGGTCCAAGTGCTCTGTAAATTGAACCAGCTGAACAAACCTTAGCCGAGGAAAAATTCAAAATCTTTCGAAAGCTGATTATGTCATCTCAGTGCTAAAATCAGGATATCAGTATCGGGGGGGAACACATGAGTAGTTTTAATTCCTTTCTGTGCTAAATAAGCTGCATGTAATATGATCTTTGTGTCGGCCTCCTCTTGCGTACTTGCAAGACTGGATATATAATCACCATGTGATGAAGCTACTTTGTCCCTCCAACAGAGTACAAACCTTTTGTTGTTGGTCACGCCAAATTGCAGAATCTCATCGGAAAGGAACTCTGTTAGCTAATTTGTGCATTGGTATACTTCCAATTTTCGTTTCTGGTCCGATTTTGTACTGCATTGGATCTGAGCCCTTTTGCCGAATCTCTCACGTCGCTCTCTTCAATGAGTTTTCTTTGTAATAGTAAAAAACTACATTAACCTCACTGTAATTGCTGAATTCAGTAATTACAGTAAGGTCCATGTAGTTTTTGTACTCAGTTTTTACTCAGTTGGAGGGACAAAGCAGCTTCATCACATGGCGATGATATATCCAGTCTTGCAAGTACGCAGGAGGAGGCCGACACAAAGATCATATTACATGCATCTTATTTAGCACAGAAAGGAATTAAAACTACTCATGTGTTCTCCCCCGATACTGATGTCCTGATTTTAGCACTAAGATGATATCCTCAGCTTCCGGAAGATTTTGCATTTTTCCTCGGCTAAGGTTCGTTCAGCTAGGTTCAATTTACAGAGCACTTGAACCTCTGAAAGCCTCTGCACTCTCTGGATTACACGCAATTTTAGGAGCTGATGTAACAGGATCATTTGCTGGCAAAGGTAAAATAAAGTGGTGGAAAGCTTTTAATTCCGCAAGTGATACGCCGCTAGAAGCCTTGGCTAAATTGGGAACTACACTTTCACTCACTGAAGGTGTCAGGACTATCTTGGAAGCGTTCATTTGCAGCTTTATATCCTCAAAACTACACTGACCGACATATTAGGTCCTGTGCGATGGTTGTTTACACAGAAAAAATGCCAAGATGTTCCTCCAACAAGATCTGCACTGGATCTGGCATGGCTAAGGCCTCACCTTCAATATTTTGAATGGAATCAGGACCTAAATAAGCATCCCAATAACCCACCGCCCTCAGATTTTGGATGGAAAAAAGTAGGGAGTGCATATGAGTCTGTTGCTTGTACCAACCCTTGTGCACCAGAGCTTATCTTGGAACTTTGTCGCTGCTCATGCTCCAAAAGGCGTTGCTCTCCTCCATGTAGGCTACATGTCAGTCAAATGGACTCCGGTGTACTGAAATGTGCACTTGCGAAGGTAATCCCAACCGTTGTGACAATATGGGAGAGTGCGAGCTGGACGATGATGAAGATTTAGGTCTAAGTGAGATTTGTATTGAAAGTGATGATTATAATTAAAAATGTAATTGTAGGAGTGTATCCACTCTGTCTATAGGCCTATAAATCTGCAAACATTGTATTTCTTCCAAAGTATTTTCGTTAAAGTTTAAATCTATAGTAGTACTTTTTATCTTTCAGTTTCCTACGGCACAACATAAGGGAAAAGGGTTATTTTTTAATTTATTATTTTTTATCATATTAATTATTGTTAGAAGTATCCAGTGGCCGTGTAAATAATGTCAGGCATGTAAATATGCGCTTGCAAAACCCTCATACTGAGACAAAATCATTTTTAATTTTGAAAAATATAAAAGTACTTTTTATGAGAAAACGGTTGATCCTACATAAAAGTTGTAATGAACTTTTCTGTGCAGAATCTATGTAGCTACATTTCATGTTTCAGACTTTTTTTTGTAATCCCAACGGTTACTGATATAAATAGGAAAACGTGATTGCGATGGCGGCCATTTTGTTTTTTGCCCCCACCATTCAAACGCACAATTTTCAAGAGTGGCACCATCGAAATTATGTTTCTCCAAGGTCAAACGAAGAGATTGAGACCACTCCCACACTTGCATCATCAAGGAGCACACGGGAGCCTTTTTTTGTACATTTGACAGGGGACTAACAATTAAGAATCTCTTCTGTTTGGATTTTAAAAGTCGGAAAGTCTTTATTTATGACTAGACAAAAGTCACAGAGTGATTTTCTCCATTTCAAGGAGAAATAGAAGTATGTACTATATTTAGTAGACTACTGAAAGCAGAAAGAGATAACAAATTTCCTTAAATTGCAGAATTACCAAAGTATCGAAAAAGTACTGAGCGAGTTTTCCTGAAGTATCACTTGATACCGATACCATGCAAGTATCGAGAGTATCGAGGTATCGAAAGTATCGAGGACCCATCCCTAGAGAAAACTTTCGTCTTCAAGTAGCCTAGGCCTACAGATTTTAGGAAAAAAACGATTTGATTCTGATTTTTTTTGAAACCTAATATATTTGTAATTGTAAACATTGAGTCCTGCTGTGTCATCTGTGAACGTAGTGTTCATTGGACTCAAGATTTCAGGGCTGTCAGTAAAACAGATGAACGTATTGGGAAACTGAACGCAACTAATCTATGTTACCTTCTCTTGATCCGTGGTCACAACTCCCGAACAAGCAGTAAAAGAGGTTGAGTTTCTTGTCCAAAGTGTAAGACAATCAATCATAAATCAATTTGTGAAAGTAAGCATGATCTCATAGCCAGTACTTCTCAAACCACTTCCACTTCATTTGGCAAGATTGACACAATGCCACCACATAGTTTCACGTATTTGCAGACAGCAGGAGTACGAATAGTTGATCCAAATGGGACAAGTAGACTCACCAGATGCATCCTTGATCGGGGCAGTCAATATTCTTTCGTGTCTAAGTCTCTAGTGGATACTTGCAATCGGAGATATTAGAGGATAGACGTCTGATTGTAGGTTGTTTCGAGTCATCACTTCCTCATTCCAGTACGCGAACATTTTGCCTACGTACTAAATGCAGGAAACGGAACTATGGCTTTTGAGCAAACGAATACAAGCCCTGGCAAAAAAACGCCTTGCCCTATTCATAACAGAAGAAGTTCGTAAAACCATCATGGCATTAAAGAGCAATAGAGCTCTAGGACCGTTTGGTGTCATTCAATTCAATATACCATGCACACAAGACTTTCAATATTACGTTCACCTGTCTGCGATCTTAAGACATTCACAAATCACAAGAGAAATGACGATCTGTGAAACGAATGAATGTGAATTGGGCTTAGGGTTGCAGAGGGTGTGAGCATTCGAACCAAGGTCGCATAACTACGTTATCTATACACATCTTTTTCTCTCAAGATATCTGGAATTGGCAGTAGGTCAACCATCCGACCGCAGCGTCACAGGCAGATGGCAGGATTGAGGGCATGCCGACACCCAAAGCCGTTACGATTTCAGTGGCCGGAACCGCCACCTCGTAATAAAGTAGCACCAAGGCTTGGATCACAATGCGTAGTTCACCCCGTTCCACGCCTCTCTACCACAGACCAATCCGAGGTACCGGGGATCGAACCTTGGCCGGCAACGCGACGCTAACCACAAGACCATGCTAGCGGTGAGTAAACACTGACCGTTTAAAATAGAACCCTTTTACATACTTGATACAAAACATGTTTGGATTTGTGCAGTAACAACTATGCGAAAAGTTCTTAGTCTCTGGCTTAAGACAAGCTATTAATGAGTCCCAAGAGAATAGATAAGAACAAAACCTGTATTGTTAATGTTAGAGTTCGGCACTGGAGTCTAACGAAGACGTTTCCCCTGTGTTTGTCATGAGTCACGACTGACATGCTCCTTTCTCATCCACTACCTGACTCCTGTCCGTCTGTCACCCTTTACACATCATTCAATCGGATGCATACCTTGTCTCAGTGTTGCTCAAACTGGGTTCCGAGTGATATGAAAAGAAAATATATAACAATATGTAGGTAGATAATCATTCTAAAAGTTCACCTTTTATTTATGTCTATATTTATTATTTATATTATCCGTCGGATATTGCGTTGTACTAAACCTATGGACTCCACTTCATGTATATTTTCCAATACATAAAGATATAAGCTAGCATCCAAATCCATTCACAGAATCAATACATTATACTATAATTCTTTCAGAAAACAACGTACGTTACACGAAAGAACTTGGACAGCTATTGTTCATACGATTCTGGCATCGTCACTCAATATTGTACAACACCATTTGTATTCCTCCTTATGACAAAGGTCATAATAAAAAAAATGCATTACTTGATAGCCCTAACCATCCCTGAAATAGGCCTAATGACATATCTAACCATAATAATTCTGAGGAGGGGGCCTCAGAGTCCCTTAAGTTTTAAGTACTTAGAATATAAGTTAAATCTTTAAATCTTAGAAGAATAATTATAATTGTCATTAAGCCAATCTAATTACGAAATGGAGAGTCTTTAGAATGTTTCCAGCAGAATAATAAGAAAAAGACGAAATTCTCCTGTAGGTTTGAGATGAACTGAATAATTTCTATGTATTTGTCCTACATTTCAAAAAGAATTTAAACTTTATTTCCATTTCTGCAAAAAATTTCAATTTTTTTTATCAACAATGGTATTATCAGCCATCATGTGATTTTTTCATGGTATTTATATTTAGACACGTTTCATTTCACAAAAAGCGCATGATTATTTTAAACAATTATAATACATACTATTATTATCGTTTATATGTTAACATCTATTGACTATAAGGGAAATCCAACTTTAAAATGAATAATCAAAGCTTATAGGAAGAAGAAAAATAAATATGAGTAAATATAATAATCAAATAAGTATTTTTCGGCGTCATATGTCTTGCCATGGATGTGCCTCGGTGGGTATGGAACAAACATATTTGGAACTGCTAGCGTTAAGTTAAATAAAATTTTTCAAAATTAAGTGTTTTGAAAAATAAAAAAAGTGTTTAATGAATTGATTAGAAGGCCGTAGCCTATATATTTAGAAGTTACACGTGACATGCCTCTGTCGTTAATAATTGTAACACTTCCATAGAATCCAGGTGTAATTGCTGGTAAAATACGTATTTGTGGATACATAGATAGAGTCACATTTTTATTGTGATCGTCATCTGGTTGGTTTGGTGATAACTGAGTTATATATATATAATATATATATATATAAGTTATATATAATAGGCTATAATATTTGCAGTAGTTGAACCACGTGATTCAGGTATTACGGAAATTCTATGGTAAGAACCATTTTGTGATAATTTATGCATCTCCTGCTTATCTTATTTCGAATGGCGTTTACAGTAGTGGATCATATGTGATGGTGTATTGAATTTCGCAATTGACATTAAATGGAAAGGAACAAAAAACGTCGCCAAGTGATTCGATCGAATTGCTCAACGCCGAATGAGGGTACCGTTTGCGTTCTGCCAAATGTAAAGCAACAGGGTGGACATAAACCCGGCTGCAAAAAGAATGAGCGGTTCACTAGATGTGTAAACGAACCTAGTCATTGGTGTGGTGCTTGTCCACTGGAAATTGGGAAATTGACCGTATGTTAAACTCAATGCTGTGTGTCAGGCGCAGAGGTAACGTATTCATTTTCTAGTATTGAAAAGTGTGAGTTCGCAGAGTAACCGACACGAACTAAGACAATGAGCTGATGGCGCAGAACTTCTCTGTCAGCCATCCTTTTAGCAATAGTGCAGGGTTGCCAGATCAGAAATGTAGAACAGTCGTACCAATATTCAGAAATAGTCGTATGATAGTTCAAATTGTCGTATACTTTGTGATTTTTCAATGTACTTAATGCGGCAATAATAATAATAATAATAATAATCGGTAATGTAGGTTACACCTTACATATATCCGGTAATTGTTAATAAATCATCTTATTTGCAAATGATTAGGCGCGTTTCTTTATCTTCCGATGTGCTAAATTTGATAAAATTAAATATACTGCAATTACCACAGTGTTATTATTGGCAACATGCTTACAGCAAGAAGCATGAGAAAACAAATAGCTGGATATAGCCTATATCAAAATTTAAAAGTCGTCTGTATATTGATTAAAAATATATATAGAATTTTATGTTAAAAATAGTCGTACAAATAGGCATGCGACTCATGGTTGCGTCGTACCTCGTAAAAATCTATGAAATACTCGTAGGTTTACGACTATAGTCGTACGTATGGCAACCCTGCAGTTGTGTGGCCCACATTGTCGAATACCTTACTCTTGTTAAAATTAAGTTTATGTCAACTCTTTGGTGGTTTGACTGAGTTCAGAATCTATTCCAAAACCGAAGTCTGATATGGGTGCCTAATGGGTTTACAGAATTACGTATCTAATTTGTATTCCATTATTCTTCTTACTGAAAGAGCTTTGGTAAATGAACTCATGTTAATTTTTTTCTATGCATTTTGAGCTGTACTGTAGACCTACTTTAAACAAACAAGAAAGAGAGAAAACACAAAATGGAAGCGATAGTACAGAGAGTTTCTAAATAAAATGGGAGATAGTCATTAGAATAGAGCCATGTTTTGGATGAACTATTTACGTTATCATAGGCATACAGGTTTGAATACTGAGAAATAGGTGAAGTTCTTTTTTCTTCTTCTCATCAATGAATTGCTCTTCAACCTCGTAATCTGACGTGCTTTTTATTGACTACTTCTACAATTGCGTACTAAACTATTAGACTAAGATATAAACTATTGCAGTTATGGGTAATTATTCGTTATAATATAGGCAGCCACGTGTCGGGCACTGAAATGCCGTTTCCATGAAAATTTCCACCAAAATCAATATTTCTAAGTGAACCTTTTATTCTATTTGTTAACTTCATAGTGCTCTAGTGTTCGTAGTATTCTAGTTGTATTCCCATCTAACACTGAGAGCACAAACCAAATGTTTAAAACTCCAGCTACTTCCATAATTTTCCAAGAAGAGCTCCTGGCACTTAAAAGGGCTGTGTCGTTGTGGAGTGTCGTTGTGCAACGTACGTACCTTCTGCGACTCTCAATCTGCACTTAATGCAGTGAATGACAAATTGAATGTGAATCGTACAGCAGTAGAAGTTAGACTATATCTACCTATGACAAACATATCTGCCTCGTATATCTGCCATGTATGTAATAAAGACAATGCGAGAGCTAATGAACTGGTCAAACTTGCTGCGTGTCCCGAAATAGATTGTGAACATATCAAGTGCCCTATCTCTTATGCAAAAAAGGAACTGAAACCCGATATTTTTTTTCCTCGTTTATCGTTTTGTTTTCATTGTTTTCCATTTTTCCTTACTACACACAAACACACATACGCGATGCGGGGTTCGAACCCACAGCCTCCTTCACCACGGCTCCAAGCCTTACAAGTCTGATTTAAACAACCTGCGACTTGAGACAGTTCACTTGAAGAGCTGCGTTGTATTACGTTTTATTACTTGTATTAGAGGTTCTGTCAGCTGTTTAGTAACCTTCCAAATAGCAAAACTCTCGCATAGCTTCAGCATCGCCACGGAAATACAACGCTCCATAATTATCACAAGTCGCAGGTTGTCCGCTGCTAAGGAGACCGGCAAATCAAGTTGGCCGGCCACGGATTTAAACCT
Source organism: Ectobius pallidus (assembly GCA_964059195.1). Classification (NCBI taxonomy): domain Eukaryota; kingdom Metazoa; phylum Arthropoda; class Insecta; order Blattodea; family Ectobiidae; genus Ectobius; species Ectobius pallidus. The sequence continues at coordinate 180,954,319 of CAXKWD010000003.1, read as the reverse complement.
CCCGAATGCGAGTCCAAGACATTACCATCTTGGCCACCTCGCTCGGTTAATCTTTTTAATAAATTGTCCTCGCTTTGGGCTAATATCATCAATGGCGCAGTTACAAGTTCCTACAGTTCAAGACAGACTGCTGATGAAACACTATGGACCATCGTTCATGGCATGGAAAATTTAGAAATTTTCTTCAAAGATTTCATATCCCTTCTATGGACGGGTACATCTGTTCATGTGGAAAAGATTAAGAAACTGTCGATCATCTTATTTCAGACTGCCCATTTCAGGGGTACAAGCGGCACATACTACCCGCGCGCGATTTCTTGAGCGCTCGGCTCCCTAGTCCTCATTCGGTAGGTTTCGTTCAACTTCGTAGGTTAAGCTGACAACATTGAAACACGAAGTACGCTATACACCCTGACATCTAGTGGCTTCAATACTAAGCTTTCATTCTGTCTCAGGATTCTTATTTATTTATTGACATTATCTTTTCTGACGCATCGAGTTATGGAGAAAAATACAATCTTTCGAACTGCTGATTTCACAAACACTTCATTGTACATCCAACACTTTCCTCACCTCTTTAAGAATTCCGTATGTGCTAATTTCTGACGATCCCGTGAACTCTGATGTCAATTTCATGGACTGAAAGTTGAGCGAACTTTTCACAATTTGTATTAAATACGTTTAAAATTAGGCCTATAGCTTTCTCCATTTTTAGATGCCTTACCTCTCTTACGTTTTAAAACACGTAATGGTGAAGCATGTTCTGCTAAGACTCTTCTTTATGCTTAAAATTAGTCATCCAGTGTAAAAATATTGAGCCTATATTATGCATAATATTCTTATTTGATGACTTATTTGATAACCAAAGGCTTATGATGTGTTATTAATTGTTACGCAATACCGTCACCACGTTATATTATTGGACTGCATTAAAATCGTTGTATATTAAAGTCACTACATAAAATACCATACGCGCGATTCTGCTGAAACGTTATTTCTTTAGTTGACAACACTGCAGAAAGACTGGCGGAATAGTTATGTTTTGTTCCCCCCGACCCTCACTTCCCCGTAAATCCAGCGCTCAAGATATGGCGCGCGGGTAGTACTAATGAAACTAACTAAGTGCAATAAGGTTTTGGGTTATACAATAATTGACTTCGTATACACGTTCACTTTTGTTTTTTGTTTATTGCCACATTTTGAAATTCTCTGTATCTCATAACATGCCAATATTGTACTGTAGCCCTAAGATATCTGGGCAAAATAGGGCTCTTATTCTTGGAGTTTTAATAATAATGTCTACAGTCATTGATTTAACATTAGGCCTTAATAGTTTATTATTAAAAACATATTTTTAATGTAAGAGAAAATGTTAAAAAAATGTTCTTCATTATGAAATAAAAAATAATAAACTTATAATCTTTCTAGCGATATTCTGGAGATTGTAGTTGATGTTCTTAATGATATGTAGCCTGCATATAGATGAAAGAAAGAATCACTCAGAAATATTGACTTTTTTTGTAAATTATCAAGGAAACGACCCTTCAGTGCACAAAATGTAACTGCCATTCTGTAAAGTGTTCCCTATTACAGGCCACGGAGGCCCAGAGGGTTCCAGGAGGTTGAGGCTCCCAGATTTTTAGACATCGGCACATGAAGGTGGTAAGGTTGTCAGCCTTACGCACTGGCCGCCTTTACCCCCAGGATTGCTCCTGGTACTCATTTCTGTTAGAGGCTGAGTCGACCCCAGGACCATAATGCCAGCAGAAGGATTAGGCCAATTGAAAAACTCCAACGACCTCATCGGGGATCGAACCCGCGACATTCCGGTTTGTAGCGCAGCGCCTCAACCACTACGCTACGGCGTACCCCCACTGCCATTCTGTAACGATAATAATTATCCGTAATTGTAACTGTTTAATTAATTCTGACAATAGTATGTAGGCTTAATTGTAAAAATAGTCAATAAAGAGCATGTCAGATTAAAATGTTACAGAGCTATTCATTGTTGAAAACATTAAATCATCCATTTCTCAATACCCATAGCTTTATGTGCCTCTTAAAAAATCTATAGTTACTTTCTGCAGCATTTGGAATGGAATATTATTAAACTCGTAGGGCTATGACAGACTGATTCAGATCTAGAAACCCGAAATCCATATCTGTACCGTTAGTGACATGTCATCTGCAGATGACTTCAATTCTTTTGATAACCTATTAAAATAACTTAAAATAAGTTTTTCAAAATCTTATAACATCAATTCTAGTGGAAAAGGTAACGTAAAACCTACAAAAATCTAACGTACCGGTAGCTATGATCTCTAAACTATCTAATTAGATCCCAACAATGCTGTAAATTGTTTTGAGTGCTTTAGATGTTCATTGCACAATATTATTGATGTACCGGAGAGGAATATCCAGTCAATTATAAGTTTTCCCTTTATATTAATTTCCCATTCAACTATAATGAATTCGCCTTCAGTGGATATACTTTGGTTCTTAGCCTACCTTGATATGGAAATGAAGATGACTGAATGCCAAAAACATCTTCCTGTAACCTTTAGCAGAGAGACAATGACTTAAAAACATTTTTAGTGAAAAGGTGTCATATTCCATTGTGTCAAGTTTCAATGTTTACACAGCGTGGTTTAGAAACTGATCTGTGACAGGGTTTGGCAACGCCCTCTTCTGTGATTGACTGCGTGAGAATCAGCAGGAACTTTCACTCCAGTTGGGTGATGCACCTTACCATACCATAGTTTAGCACTGTGGGGGTAAAATTCATATTATCTGAGAATTAGTTACTGGTTTTGAGGTGTAATTAATTAACCACCTAACAAAGGGCTAAAAGGTATTATTGTTAAATTTTCAGGAAAAGTGAAGGAAACTTAACATAAAAAACATATGGCTTAAGAAGAAATGAGTGAATTTAACCTGTATACAGGTTAATGTCTGGCAGCGTAAAGAAATATGTTATTTTAATTGCTGATTACGTCCTTTAAAGATATTGTTGTGTTTTTTCATATTTTATACAGGAATTTACAGAAAATTCAGTCGGTCAGATATTTGTAGAAACTAATCAAACATCAATTTAAATCATAAGGCGTCATTTTCAAGTTAATTACACAATTTTGTGATGTTTTTATTGAGACCGACTGGAAAAGAAATTCTGGGTGCTGGATGTATTTGAATCAGAACAGAATGCAATGGCCTGAATGTGTGATCTTAGCAAAGCATTTTACTGTCTACCTCACAATGTACTGCTCAAGAAATTTAGAGTTTATGGTGTGAGAGAAAACGAGATTTTTTTAATTCAATCCTACCTCTCAAATAGACAGCAGATCGTAAAATTTTCAGGAACTGTATCAACCTCAAATGTCATTAATACTGGAGTGCATCAGGGCTGAAATTTAGGTCCATAGTTTTAGAAATAATGTGGATACAGAAGTAGCTGTAAAACTGTTAGGCTTTTCGCTGGATAGTAAACTTAACAGGAAATTTCATACACAAGAACTGTGTAAAAAGTTGTCAAATATATTGTTTTTATTGAGAAGACTGAAGCAGCTTGTCCAGCAACAGCGCTTTTAAATTCGTACTACAGTCTTTTCCATTCACACTTGAATTATGGTACTTTACTTTGTGGCAACAGTACAGGGGCACAAGATTTTTTAAGCTGCAAAAAAAAAAAAAAAACTGTAAGAATTTTGAAAGGCTGTGACCCTTGCAAGCATTGCAAACCTATTTTTTATTGAATTAATTATTTTAACCGCGGCCTCACTTTATGTTCTATCAACTGTTTTATTCGTTCATGGAAATTATTTTAATCCTGTGTGTTTTATTGATGTACATGACTATAACACTAGAGGCAGAATATGTAATTTGGTTATTCCACAGTGTAGACTGCAAAAAACCCTTAACAGTCATAATGTTTTAGGTGTTAAGTTTTACAACAAATTGCCTCTAGAAATTAGAAATATCAGGAATTTTAGAATTTTCAAGCATAGAGTTAAGAATTTACTTTTGCAAAAAACTTTTATGTTATTAGAGAATATCTAGCATTTGATTTTATGTAATTACTTCTGTTTTAACATGCTGACTATTCGTATTGCATATACAGTACATGCTTAGGGCCTAATGGTGTAAAACAATTAAATAAATAAATAGATCACCTTCCAATTTAAAAGATACAAGACACTGAATCTTATTTATTTTTTTCCGAATAGAGGATTTTCGTAAAGAATGTTGTGCATAACGGTTTATTACTAAACCATTAAACCCATGCTAAACTTTTATAAGTTACTTTACCCGTTTAGGAAAAAAGTCGAGGAAGACTGGAATTTATCTACGTAACCGAGTGCATCCTTACAAAGTAGTTTTTAATCACCTAAGGCATGCATGAAAATATATGCCCATTTCACAGAATCCACTAGCAATATGAACTCTTAAAGAACACATTTATTTGAATTGACGCCAACGCAACAATGGGTGAATCTATTATCCCCTTTAATATTTATGTATTTTCCTGTTTTATCGAGATTAATCGAAATTCTTTTTATAGGCTGAATGATGTTCTTCATATAGGCTATACTTTTCTTATTTACAAATTAAACAAAAACCTTCATATAGGTGTAAATTTAAAATAAACTTGTATTAGGCCTATGTCATGGCCTAACTCATAAATTAAGTAAATTTCAGTTTTTAAGTGCCAGTATGGTACTTTATGAGATTGTGTGGGGGACGAAAAAATGTCTGTCCATCTGTCTGTCTGTCCGTTCGTCTGTCTGTCTGTCTGTCCGTCTGTCCGTGTGTCTGTACACACCATAACTCAAATACGCTTTCTCAGATTTTCATGAAACTTGGAAAACACATTTATAATGTCCATGGGAAGAACCCTATTGATATTGAACCAAATAGGTTCACCGGTACCGGAGCAATGCCCAATTTAGTGCCTATTTTAATAGATTATATCAGAAAGGCGCCATACCTGAAATACGCTGTAGGCTATCGGATTTCCATGAAACTTGATATACACATTTATGACGCCCATGAAAAGTACCCTATTGAAGTTGAACCTAATCTGTTGACCGGTACCAGAGTAAAACCCAATTTAGTGTCTATTTTAAAGGCGCAATAATTCAAATACGCTTTATCGGATTTTCCTAGAACTTTGCATAGCCATTTATAATGTACATGCAAAGAAGTCTACTGATATTAGACCAAATCGGTAGACCGGTACCGGAGTAAAACCCAATTTAGTGTCTAATTTAAAGACGCGGTAACTCAAATACGCTTTACCGGATTTTTATTTAACTTGGTATAGGCCTACACATGTATAATGTTCATGGGAAGACGTCTATTGATATTGGATAAAATCGGTTGACCTGTTTCGGAGTAATGCTCAATTTAGTGCCTATTTTATGGTAATATACGTATTCGAAAGAATTTATGAAATGCACATCAGTTATCATACAACATAGCCTATTAATTTACTGTGAACTTATAAGACTTTGGCAATTAAAATACAGTTAGCTATGACGAATAACAATATTGTTTACATGCGCTTATCCAACTAAACCGTTAAACTGACCTAGGTGGCCGAGACCTAGGTGACCTAGGTAACGTCTTGGCCTCACATTCTGGAGTTTCATGGTTCAAATCCCGAAACCGGCCAATTTGACTTTTTTTTTTTATTCTGTATATCATAAATGCAATCATAACTGATTAAACAAAAACATACTGGCACTTTGTTACATCAGTTTACCTGATTTTATATTTGTTTGTCTTTTTAAAGGAAGTGTTGCTTTGAGAGGAAATACTGTACAAATACTTAAGACCTTCAATTGAAATCTACTAACAGGCCACGATCACAGACTATAATGTCATCACAAGCTCGTTCCCACACGAATCCTTATTCTCTGATCCATAAATACCCGAGATATCATCATCGATTTCACAATTAACAATCTCTGCCAAATCGTCCGATCATCCGATCATCTTTAAAATACTTTGATGTAATCATTTAAAAAACTGCAAATCAATATGCCAGGGAAAATCACACTGCAGTTACAATTGATGAAAAATCAATACAGGTTAGGACAGGAGTAGCTTATTCAGGAGTATACATTCAAGCTGTAAACATTCCTTAGCAAACACTTTTTACAGGCACATGGGTAAGGATTGGTTAAAATGAACTATAGGTTCAGGCTACTCACATCAGAACTTAATGCAGTTTTACAGGAGGGTTCAAGAAATGGCGACGACGATAACAGAGCTATTAACAATTCAAATTTACTGTATTTTATTTTTAAATACATTTCACTATTCCGCAATGAATCTTTTTACATTTCATATTCAACATTTATATAAAAATAAAATTATCATTTAATTAATTCTACTTTATTGGTATGGTTAAGGCTTTCTAACATTAATTTCAGCTTCAAAGTTGACCGTATTGCTAGCATTCATTAAGTTCCAGAATGGAATGAGATTCTACGGGGGACGTGTCCATCTATCCGTGTGTCTGTATGCGCAATAACTCGAATACGCTTTATCGGATTTTCATGAAACGCCCATGGGACGAAGCAGTGGCGCCAACTTTTGAAAAACTTTGGGTGGGCTCAAGATTTTAAAATGTTCATACTCCCGCCCCTAATATTGGAGCTTGCACGAACAATATATAACACTGACATGACTTCGAATAAATACAGAAAACTGTACAAGAAAAAATTTCGTTGTTTGTAATGACGCTGTAAATCATTTGTTCATAAACTGTAAAATCATAAAATCATAAACTGTAAATCAACCGCCAAGAAAGTGTTATGTTGCCAAGTTAAAAGAAATCATTTAAAAATCATACGAAGTTTATTTCTTTTTTAATTTTGGATTTTAGGTAACAGTTAAAATAAAACGAAATAAAATAATATAAAAACAAACATGGTTTCACGCATATGTAGCACGGCGTGTTACAAAATATGTTTCTCCTGACTGGAGTTTTCCTAATAAATTCGTCACAACCATTATCTTCTTCGTATTTCCTTAGAACAGAAGCCTAACCAAACCATCTTTTTCATGAACGACCTGAGCTCCCTTTTCGCTCTGGTTTATTGTCCCTTGCTGATTTAACCAATCTTTCTTGCAGTTAATATATTCTTTCTATATTTTCGTTCCACCGACTTCTTTCTTTTTAACCAGTCACCAACGATTCCAAACGATCATGAGAGAATTGCAATAAAAGAATACCGTACTTGGCCTAAGTAAGCCTATGTCAACAATAGCTTCATTATTAACTGTATACAGAATCAACAATGAAACACGATTTGTAGTAATAGCAATAAATAATTAAGATAAAAATTATTGGGTAAATTATTGGGTGGGCTTGAGCCCCGCGGGTCCATAGGCCTACAAGTTGGCGCCATTGGCTGCCCATCTATCGCAGAAGTCAAGAACTACGAGAAGTTAGTAACAGCTGATCGCTGCGTTCAGCCGTTTTGTTTTTCTTTCTTTTAATTTAAAATCTCAAAACTTAAACATTGAATAAAGTATGTTCGAACAAACAGTAGCATTATATTAGGTTCATTGCAAAATGTACTATTTTAGTGCGATCATGAACATTCCATTTTTCGTCCAAGTACGCAATTAAAACTTTTTTTATTCAATGTGATTTTATGTCAATTATATTATAGTTACCTAGTAGTTTATACATGTCAGTGTTGTTTAACGTTATATGGTGAAAAGTATTATAATTTGTTTGGATAATTGATTAGTTGTTCATAGTTTTAACTGATCAATTACCTGCACAACTTAAAACCCTAAAACTCGGCGACGTAGTGCTCCGAAATAACATACAAGTTTCACTAACGCAAGACTATTGCTAAAAGTTAAACGTTTATTCTTGTGTAAGAATGTTGATAGCTGCATTAGTCCTATTTTCTCGCACAAACGCAATATAAAGAAATACCTTAAAATGCCCGAGTTTTGTATTTTGTAATTATTAGAAATTAACTTATGAGGGAGTGGCGTTATTCAAACTCTAGGTCCTTATATAGGTACGTAGAAATTGACATAAGGAGAACGGCTTATCACACTAAAACTATTCCCTCAGAAAACACTAGAAAGCCCATGGCTCATAGAGAATGTCTAATTTTGCAAATTCATAGCTTCTACACACCATGCCTGGGAAGGGTTTAAATAAGAAAAAAAAAAACAGAATGCCGGTAACATAAAATTGTATTGTCTTTATGGAATATTTTATTTCTTACTCTCATGTTACAATACAACCGTTTCGGGGCTAAAATAAGAAATAAATTAAATTTCACTTTCATACTTTCCTCTCCAAAAACCTGGTACATAATATGCGCGCATAGGAGTAAAAATGTTCCATAATTCGGATAAATATAGAATTTTGTAAGAAACTATGTTTTTGTTTGTAATAATAAATAACAATCAACTTACTGTAATTCAACCGCTAGAAAAATAATTGTGTAGCCTAATTAACGGAAATCCTTTAAAAATTAATAATGTTATATTATAAACTTTGTGTTTTAGGTACATACTAAAATAAAATAAGTAGCCCTATGTAGCACGGCGTGTTCCAAAATGTGTTTTTCCTGATTGGAGTAAATTATCTTCTTCGTATTTCCTTAGACCAGGAGCCTATTCTCCCCAATCACTTGATCTTTTTCGTGGTTTATTGTCCCTTGATGACCTTTATAATTCATTCTTTCTACATGTTCCATCCACTCTTTCAATGTCCACACTTTTGTATCATATCACAATTTTTTGCCTTGTCCATTAATGGCTTTCCTGTGATTTATTCTCACAAGCATCGTCTAAATTCTAAATCTAGCTTTTCTGTGCACTCCTTAAATATACTGTATTTAGAACAGCGGTGGCTGTGTAAACTGCACTGACAGATGTCAAAATGTAATGAATTGTAGAACGATTTCAAATTATCGTGAGGGAATTGGAACAAGAGAAGATCGTACTATATATGTCCACATTACCCTGGTTTTCTTTTTACAAATTCAACAAATAAACACAGTTTAGAGTAATAGCAATAAATAATTATAATAGTACAAGGCAAATTATTGGGTGGGCTTGAGCCCCACGGGTCCATATAAGTTGGCGCCACTGGGACGAATCCTATTTATTTGTGACCAAATAGGTTGAATGGTACCGGAGTAATGCTCAATTTAGTGCCTACTTTATGGTAATATATTAGACAGAATTTATCGAATGCAAATCAGTTCTCATTACAACATAGGGTATTGTTTTAGTGTTCATATACGGCTTTGGAAGTTGCAATACAGTTACCTTTCACAAATAACACTACCCATATATTCCTTCACATATGTTTATCAAACGAGACCTTTGTTCTCCCGCAAGCCCTTCTTAATGAATCGATCTGGAGCTTAACTCGAAAATCGATTATAAAAATAACTTATTTTCTACATATAATTTCAATTATGTATCACTGATTAAACAAAATAATTTTGGTACTTTTTTATATCAGTTTACCATATTTTATTATTTCTTTAATTGTTAGGCTATGAATTGCTCATTGAGTGAATCGACTAAGGGGCTTTGGGAATCGATATATCGAAACGAAACAATCTGGTCGATTTTAAAATACTACATAATAATTAAATATATTAGTCAAAATAATCTTATAACGTCAACGGTATTTAGATTAATCAAACAGGAGTGAAGAAATCTATTGATATCTCACTCGTACACATTGACCCAGTATTCCTTTGAAAAGTGTAAAATGACGACAGAAATATTGTGATTATGAAGAAGGTTAGTTTGATGGCAAGCAGATATAATTATATATAGGTTACATGGGTGTCCACCACCCCAGTTTCATTAATAGTAACCCCTCCCGAAGTTTGTATCGCTCCAACCACATTAAAAATAACCAGAGGTGACTTTATTGTGGGTAAGAATTGGATTTTTAATGGTTATACATGGGTCTTATATGATAAAAACTTAAATATTTGGGAGGCAGAGAGTTTCTTCCCCCCACAAAGTCAGCGCCTACGAAATTAACCCTTTCTATAAATAGTGGAATATCAGTAGGCCTACTCTAAAATTTCCTCCCAAGGAAAAGGTATTACATACTGTATTTGTAATAAAATCTTTTTATGCTTGATGTGGCTGCTTAAGTTACCTTATACATAGGCCTACATAACTGTTACTATTTGTGTAGTGTATTTTATTCACTTCTAAAGATTTAGAAGAGGTTTTTATTACCACTTGAAGTTATAAAACTAAACCGTTTTAATTTTTAACATGTAAAATGATATGTATATATATGTAGGTATTTTAGCCTAGACCCTCAAAAATCACAACTTAAAAGCGAAGGACCAAAATGCCTGGTCCATCGCTTTTAAGTTGTGATTTTTGAGTGTCTAGGCTAAAATACCTACATATATATACATATTCTAATTTACCCTCAAATAAAAAAAGATGAAATTCGTTAATAATGTAGAATGATATTTTTGTAACAATTTTCAACCCTCCCCCCAGAAATTTCAATGACCCACTCTTCGTGTTAACCCTCCACTGTGGGCACCCCTGCAAGAGTGTTCACACATAATAATCTATTTCAGAATAGGACACAAAATACAGACCTAATGATGGAGCTATGAGATAAAGACGGCATAGAAAGGTTCAGTTGCTAATCAGTCGAACATGTTACGAGAATTTAAAAATTATCAGCTACGAAGTTACCGTTATAATATGTTTATATATTGACATCATAGGTTTTCAATGCAAAATGCATGTAGAGAATGCTGACAAGATGACACTTAGAAATTAAAGAACCATTGTTTTGTTCCATCCTGTACTTTATTTCGTTTCGTGTTTCCTGTCGACAGGCATCCACGAAAGTGGCAGGTATGCCTGATCGGAAAAGCTATCTCTGACACAGCCTGACAGATAAAAAATTAAAAACAAAACAAAAAATAGAGAGATGGAGTGAACACATTTATACCCTAATTACTGTGTCGGTCATTATATTTCGTTAAACTGTATTCCAAAATTGTAATGCGAAATAGATTGTCAGCGCCATTGCGTTGGTTAAGTACGAAACGAAGTGGTAGGTAATTACCTAATTACTGTTTACTACTCATGCTAACCTATATTCATGTGCGAGTGCTAGAATACGAGGAAATCGTATTGACACTTTGAGGCAGTGTTTTCATGTGCACCCATATTGTGCTTCCCCCAATCAGATTGTTATTTATTTATTGAATATACAATTACTTAAACCCTATTCCACCCGGAGGTATATTAGGGTTATAGTTACAAGACAATATATTTGCAATATTACTACTTCTTATCCATAGGCTGGATGCAGGCCTTACTACTCTATGAAAACAAGATAACTAATATATTATATTATAAAAGAAAACTATAACATCTTAAAAATAGAACTCAAAAACTTTTGGAATTCTCTATAACAGCATTTTTTCATAAAAATATCAAAGAGTGGTTTATCTAATTTCTTTTTACAATAATCTAAGTGAGCGTCCAATATTCTTCTTTTATGATCTAGGACTGGGCAATGAAAAATTAAATGTTCCACAGTTTGTTGTTCAGTACATATACATTGATAACCGTTGTGTCTTTGGATCATGAAACGTTGAAAGTAAAAACCAAATTTGCCATGCCCAGCAGAAACTGAGTGAATATGAAGTCCGGTTTTACACTCGTACAGCGTAGGCGACACTCAACTGTTGGAAAGAAGATTTCTCTCGTAGTGGTCCCTTTGGAGCTGGGCACCCAATGCTCATTCCAAGCAGTCCTAATATAATCTCTAAGTTTATTCTTAGCATAAGATAGGGGACACAATTTGTAGCTAAAATTTAAATTCGAGGTCGCAGCATTTTTTGCCAATTCATCAGTTCTTTCGTTCCCTAATGTGCCCATATGGCCTCGTACCCAGGATAAACAAATGTGTTTGTTATTATGTACATGTAGAACATAGCTTAGGTTTTAAGGCATTGGTTCCCAACCTGTGGTCGCAGATCCTGGGTTGACAAGGGTTCGCGAAGAATACTGATTTAATATACCACATTCTTGTTTTCACTAATTATCAGCTGACTGCAGACACAGAGCAGTAAAATTCGAAGTTCCTCTTTAGGGCCTCCGTGCTTTCACTTCAACCCTTGCCTAAAATCCCGAATTGCCCTAAAAACAGAACAGACAAGACTGAAGTAACTTTATATGTTCCTTGTTGAGTTAAGCTGTTTGTAGTAGAATGAGGTTAAATCTTTTTGTTATTCAGTGATTGGTTCAAATTTAGTCAAATCTCTTGAAACTTCAGCTTCAGCTAGAAAATTGCTTTCCCATCACTGCACCATGCGTTTTATTTTATTGTATTATTATCATTATTATTATTATTATTACTTTATTTTTTGGAAGGGGAAGACCAGGTGTGAATGCAAAAGCATATCTTTAGTGACATACAGTAGAGTCCCACTATTCCGAACACCGCTATTCCGAACAGAGTTAAGAAAAAATACCGATTTTTTAAACTTAAAAACAGGAGAACTTAAAAAAACTTTCGTGAAAAACAAAGTACATTTATTGTTATACAGTGTGTCCCACGCAAGAGTTGGCCAATGACGCGGGTTCCTGCGGCGCGGCGGGCACAGCTCCAACTCCCGAGCGATCGGGTGAAATATCTACGCTAATGAAGCCGCGATCGGTGTTATGATTCAGGTTCTCACAATTACAGTTGGAATTACAATGAAAATAACCACGTACCTCATCATAAGAGATGTTGGAAATGTCCTCCTCTTGCATCCACAAAATACTGGAACCTTTTTAAGAAATTTTCTTTCACGCGCATAAGTTCAGCTTCCGAGATAGAATTAATTTCTCTTCTGATATTGTCTTTAAGTTCTTCTAATGTATGTGGGTTTGATCTAATTTCTGTTCAGTAAGTACGCGCCGCTTGGTCCCTCGTTTACTATCGAGAATCGGACCCGTTTCCCGAATTTTGCTTACAAGTTTTCGCACGGCTTCTCTGCTTGGAGGACGTACACCTGGGAATTTTGCTAAAAACCGACGTCTTGCGTCTTTGCAAGATGATGTAATCATCACATAGGCCTATCATAAGAGAAATGAACTCTGTCTCGGAAGCTGAACTTATGCGCGCGAAAGAAAATTTCCTAAAATGGTGTCAGTGTTGTGTGGATGCGAGAGGAGAACATTTCCAACATCTCTTGAGATGAGGTACGTGTTTATTTTCATTGTAATTTTAACTGTAAATGTGAGAACCTGAATCATAACACCGATCGCGGCTTCATTAGCGTAGATATTTCACCCGATCGCTCGGGAGTTGGAGCTGTGCCCGCCGCGCCGCAGGAACCCGCGTCATTGGCCAACTCTTGCGTGGGACACACTGTACAAAGAAGTTAAATAGAGACATACATAGAGCCTAAGCTTGATGAAAACGCCTGAAACCACATTGAAATGAAAGCTGGTTACTTACAGTACATCTCGGCTCCATTTATACAATCCCCGCACTTAATTTACGCCTTAAGAAGTCAATACGGTGATATTATTAATGAAATCCACCTATTCCAAATTCCCGCTAAACCGAACTTTGTTCGGTCCCAATTAGTTCAGAATAGCGGGACTCTACTTTATTACAATCCATTTCAGGATAAGTCACTAAGATGTTATCCACCATTCCCCTATACTTTGCTGTCCAAAGTTCCCTAGAAATTTAAGGCAACCACTGTGAAATATGTCCAAACAGCGTTTTCATTCCTTGCCAGGACCCTATGAAATTTTAATCTGAAAAAGAGTTCTCTGACTTGGCGTCTTTTGAAAACAAAATCCTTAATTTTAACCGTAGTCTTAGAAATTTTGAGACTAGCCTGGACTAACTATCTGAACGATGGTCCATCCCGATCCAATGCTTTTACTAAGTGTTTAATCATCCTATTTTGATGTGTAAAGGACGGAGCGAAATTTTACTTGATTCAAGCAATGGCTGCTACATAATGCTCTTCGTCCTGGTTCAGAAGTTTGTCGAAGAGGCAAGTCTTTCTTCTTGTAATGTAAAGCGCTGCCATGGCTATCCCATTAGCACAGGAAACATCAATGCCTTGTGTACCCCTGCTGTAGGCATAGTTACTAGGCCCTAGTAGGATTGCATCCTTCTTTAAGTCGCCACATATTTCTCATTTAGGCCTAAATCTATCATAATATATAGCCTAAATTTTAAATATCTTTATTATATTGCCCCTTTCACATGCATTGCATAGCGAATTGAACTGAAGGCAAAATAATGTCATTGTATAGTAATACGGCTTTTAGACATTGGCTATACAGAGTAAATCACCTAAAACTTGCACCGCAGATATTTTGGACATGGAAAGTGCTATGGTTTTCACATCATTGATTGGTAGTCAGGGCCTTATACGTTTAGCCTATAAACAGATTTGAATAATACTTAGCTTGTCTTTTTGAACAAACATATAATTGTTTAAATGGAACAATGCCTATAGATAGTTCCACCTTATAGTTACATCAACAAAACAAAAGTAGAGTAAATTAGAATGCCAGTGGTGTTTGTCGCAGGATTCTGATGCCAGTAGTTTACGAGAAATCATATTTTGAAAAGTTTCCACACCGACAATTATTTGTTCCATTCAATCTGCTTAGTCGGTAGATACGATGTTGTTAAGTTTTGTTTACAATGTGTTTTCAGTCCATATGTTCATTGCGACTTTCTAGTCAGTTCGTTTGTGATAGTTCAAGCAGTAGGTTGTAAGTGAAGATGGGATTTACCAATCAGAAAATGCCGACATGCTCATGGTGTACGGAGAGTGTAGGAAAAATGCAGTTCGTTCTTGTATGATGTATGCGGAAACATATCTCAATAGACGTCAACCATCTCGGCAATTATTTATCAACCTCTTCAACCAGTTACGTGAAAGTGGTAGTGTAACACCTAGAAGATGTAACAGAAACAAACAGTTGACTGGAGAAGGAGAAATTAATGTTTTGGCTGCTGTTCCAGTAGATCCGCACATTAGTTGCCGCAATCGCACGTGGAAGTGGCATGAGTCCGGCAAGTGTACTTTGCATTCTCCATCGACATAGGTTCTATCCCTATCACATCTCTCTCCATCAAGAGCTGCATGGAAACGATTTTGAGAATCGTGTTAACTTTCGTACATGGGCATTAAGACATGATACTCCAACTTCATCATGTATCTTGTTTAATGAAGAAGCAACATTTACTAATCATGGCCACGTAAACTGCAGAAACATGCACTATTCGTCTGTTGACAATCCCCGTTGACTTCGTCAGGTAGAACGTCAGCGTCCATGTAGTTTAAACGTGTGGTGTGGGATAGTGAACCATCAGCTCATAGGCCCTTTCTTCATAGAAAGAACACTAAACTGGCACAAGTATCACGGCCTCCTAACAGACCATCTTCCAGAGATGCTAGAAGACGATCCTCTGCAGACTAGGAGGAACCTGTGGTTCCAGCATGATGGCTGTCCAGCCCATAGTGCACGAATTACTACAGCTTGTCTTCACGGATTGTTTCCAAATAGTTGGATTGGACAAACGGAACCTGTACCTTGGACGACCCATTCACCGGATTTGACTCCGTTAGACTTTTTTCTGTGGGGAAAGCTGAAAGACATTGTCTACAAGGACATACCAACTACACCAGATGATATGAAACGACATATTACTGATGCCAGCTCTGAAATTTCCACTAAAATGCTAGAACGTGTGCAGCAGTCTTACCACACCAGACTGGAAACGTGTATTGAAGCTGCAAATGGTCATTTTGAACACAGCCTTTGAAGGTCAATTGTCTCTTTACTTGTCAGAATCCATAGAGATACCGGTAATGCAATCCCTTTTGTTTTTCTTTAGTTTGTGCTACCACAGGTTATACAAGTGTCGGTGTGTAAAGGTTTTCAAAGTAAAATTTCTCGTAAGCTGGTGGCACTAGAATCCTGCGACAAACACCACTGACATTCTAATTTACTCTACTTTTGTTTTGTTTATGGCATTGTACCCTTTAAAAAAACTGTATGTTTGCTCAAAAAACACACTTTCTAAGTATTATTCAAATCTGTTTACAGGCTAAACGTACGAACCCCTGACAACCAATCAAGCTGTGAAAACCGCACATCAACCGTGTTTTCTATAAGTGTATTTTGGGCTAATGAGTTATTCTCAAACTCAGTAATTCAGATTTTGCGATCTTAAAATTGTGGAAAATGAATCACTTTGATTTAATTATCAATTTAGAAAGCGCTTACATACCCTACCAAAGGAATTTTTGTCACAACAAGTTTTTAGGATTCCAGGTTAGATTTTAGTATATAAACCTACTGAGTAAAGTAAAATGTTCCCTATACAGGCCATGGAGGCCCAGAGGGTTCCAGGAGATTGAGGCTCCCAGATTTTAGACATTTGGAACGTGAAGGTGGTAAGGTTGTCAGCCTTACTCACCGGCCGCCTTTATCCCAGGATTGATTCCTGGTACTAATTTCTTTTGGAAGCTGAGTCAATCCCAGGGCCATAGTGCCAGCAGAAGGATTAGGCCAATTGAAAAACTCCAACGACCTCATCGTGGATCGAACCCACGGCCTTCAGGTTTGTAGCCCAGCGCCTCAACCACTGCGCTATGGTGCACCCACCCCCCCGCTTTTAACCTACTGATATCTTGAATAAGTACCTGGCAGATTGAGGAAAGGATTTATGTATGTTGGATTGGTAAGTACCGTTCCACAGGTTCTGACATTTCTTATTTATATTTCGCAATAAATTAAAATTAAGGTCCATATTTTCAAAAGATAGGCTAAAAAATTCTTCTGTCATGTTCGTAACAAAATCTTCTCCCTTTCATATGTTTTAGTACATACTACATATCGCAAACATAAGTAGATAAATTACTTTTACGTTACATTGAGACATATACTTCCCTAGGAATAAAATTCACTCTGAATTTCAGTAAATTCAATATATGTTCCAAATACACATTCTAAAGTGTAAGAGAACTTACCAAATTGTTGTATTAATTCCCCTTGGTAATAAAATTATCAACACAAAGCCGGAGAATGTATGCCTGAAATAACGACAAAACAAACATTTATAGTCTTTATTGCAAAATATACTTATGAAATGAATAACAAATATACGTTATGCTGATATGATATTTAAAACGAAATTTTTTGGTTCTTGATAGAACCTATGAATTCTATAAAAGGGACAATATGTCCAATGTACGTGAAAGGGGTGCCCTTATCTTGATATCGTTCTTCTCACTGAATGGCTAAAACAACCCTTTAGGATTTGGCTTCGTAACGTTGCCAGGTGAAAATGTCATTCAACATGCTGACTAAACACTTCAGCAATTAATGCAAGAATTTGTTATTATTGGGTCATTATATTTTATTACCGATATTCGATAGAAAGTAATGGGAATGGCAAACCACGAGAGTAGGTAATGCTTATGATACAGTATTGCGTGCACACTGTAGTGTTGATTGGAGCTGAGATAAGAGTACCGGCTGCCCGCACGCCTCGATGGACATTTCCCCGACCCGTCTCTCACTCAGACCAGTATCGCGATCTAACGGCCCCCGTGACTGACGTGCCCTCACCCTACTCTTTATTCAACCCGCACATTGCACCCTAATTAAGTTAGCTGTTCGTTCTTCATGTTTCTGTTTATTAACTTATATTATTCTCAATGCTAATACTTCTTATGAATCACAATATTGCTACATAATAACTTCATCTATAAAATATAAATCTTACTAACAAAAATAAGATAATATAATATAGCTTTACTTTCTTGGCAATCTGAGACAATTTTTACTGTGTAAACAAATCAACTCAGTATTGACAAGTTATAGACAGTTTATACTGCCTGTCCACCTTCTATAAACTTGACGTCAAGATTTAAGATGGCCGATATCTGTAACAACTTCTTGTTTGCAGATAAGTTTTTGATACCGAATGCAGTTAGATTTGTTAAGAAACATACTTTGTCACATTTTAACCGCATCGATCTTAATTTGGGAAGAATTTTTCTTTATTTACTGAAGTTTAAACTTTTTAAAACCAATGAATGTTAAAGTTAGATTTTCCCCTATGTGGGTATACTGTTGATAAGTATAAGTTTTTTCCCCAGGAAGTAGGCTTGTTAAAACTATGACGAATTTATTATGAATGCATTACTTACACACAAAAATGTTGTAATTTCTACCAGCTACCCAGAGATTAATGATTGGAAACTGTACGGATTAAGCAACGATCAACCGAGGAATTGTTAACACTCTTATAAGTAACTTTTATTAGTATGTACGTCTTGGACCTTATCTATCTTGTATTATCTATCCTCAAGTTTTTCTAAGTTATTTTCAGACAATTACGAAGAAAAATACTTGAGTATAACATTATGTCTTAATACAAGCAGCTAGCATGCGAAACTTAACGTTAAAACGCTAGAGCCGCTCAATGAAGTAACTTAGACTCAATAAGGTTCAAATGAAAGTCGTCGACGGGAGAAATTAACAATAAATTTATTACTAGCTATTAAATTGTAATAATTGTTTTTGATACACCTATTTCATGTACTTCAAAGAACAGAATAAGGTACATAAGGCTTTCGGAAATTACTAAAACAATAATTATTTTCAATAATCTAATAAGACTAAGTTACCGGAAACTGTACGGAAATAAATAAATAAATTGTATTATACCACACATATCCAATGTACAATTATATAAACAAAACACAAAGAATACATATATATACAAACATATTAATAATTTTAAAATACCATCTGAATCAATAATAACCAATTAAAAAACAATAAGTGATGACGCATGAGTGGTACTGAAACCCCGAGCAAGAGCTTCTGCATTTATTGTAATAATTAAACACGTAAAGTACAGCCCTCCATAAATCTCAAGACATTAAACAAAGTAAAAGATTTCTTCAAGAGCAAGATTGTAATATATAAAATCGAATGTGTGTTTGTGGGTATGCATGTATGTATGTATGTATGTATGTATGTATGTATGTATGTATGTATGATGCATGTATGTTCCCTATACAAATCTACATTTCTTGACCAATTTGTACGAAATTTTTCACACATACCCAGTTAAGCCCGGAAAGTAACGCGGCCAACATTAAAATTCAAACAAGCCACTCCTTTCCTTGAAAACTTATGCAATTTCTGAGAATATTATACTGAAAAAATGAAATCCAATTCAGTTGTCATGACAACAGTGTACTGTATTGTTTACAGTGTTCACATAGGGCTTTGGGAGCTACATAATATTGGACTATAACAAATACTGATGCTATCGATTTAAGGTAATACATTGGTGAAAATAAATAATAAATAATGAAATCCACGAAAATAATGCACAGTGTGATACAGTCACATATCTTTCTCTACCCTGGACATGAAGAATATAATTTTCTCACTTCACATTTTGATGTAAAATAAGAGGTTGTATTTCAGGGACAGCTTGAAGTGTGTGCCAGCGAGTATGCTATAACGAAGTCTGTAAAAAATCCTAGGCATCTAAAAGAAGACAAATTTTCAGTCCTATGCCCGTAGTATATTATGTCCCTGGTTTTTGGGGAGGGAAGTATGAAAGTGATATTGAATTTATTTTCTATTTCAGCCCCGAAATGGTTGTATGGTAACATGAGAGTGAGAAATAAAATTTTTCGTCAATACAATACAATCTTATGTAACCGGAATTTCTGTTTCTTCTTATTTCAATCCCCCGCAGGCAAAGCTATATCTAGCGTTTTCTGAGGGAACAGTTTGAGTGTCATAAGTCATTTTCTTCATTTCAAGTTCTACGTACATATTATATGAGGACCTAGAGTTTCAAAATAGAAAGTCCTCCATAAGTTAATTTCAAATTACAAAATACAAAGCCCGGGCGACGCCATTCCTTTTCAGCTAGTAATTACATAAGTGCGTGTTCTAGGATTATATTTAAGCCCTTTTAGGAAGTTTATCCCTAACACGGATTCATAGTGTTTGACTTTATATTACTGTCATGAAAGGCGGAAATGTAATTAATTTTAGTTGAGGCTAGCTGAATGATAATTGAATTCCAATGATAAAGTCTAACGATCTAAACGTTTCTACTACAATCAACTGATTCTGAAAGATTTATAATCTAAATAAAGTGAATTAAGCTTACATCTGTTAATGAATCATCATATGATTGAATATTACCTTTCAGCAAGCGATGCATACGAACATTTTGTTCGCACAGACTACACCTGATTCAACCTATTCCACGCTAGTTCGAGATTAAAAATAAAAATAGTGATAGTAAGTCATGAGTAAAAGTTGTAAAACGTGTTTGAAATAAGCTAACATGTTAATCAATCTTCTTATAAATTTGGCTTGTATAACCTCCTCGGCCCCTGGGTATCATATACCTAGGATTCGGATATTTTTCTCGTTCTGTGAGCGAGTCAAGTAATGATGATCGGTGTCTATCGGTATTCCCATGGGTTTACAACTGTTTTTCCAAATTTTGGAACTAACCACCCCTTACATTTTTGAAACCTTAGTATTTGACCACTATTTTAATCTGCAATATTTGGACTATTTTTATCAGAGTTTATACAAATATAACCTATAGAACCAGGAGAGCTTTTAGGAAAAATTATTTTTGGAACAAACCACCCCATAAATTGTTCAATCCCTATTATATGATCTTTATTTGAATCTACATTTTTACGAATTTTTTTCAGGACTTAACCCACAGATCCTATGGAATCATGAGAAAATTTAGGCAAAATTAATTTTGGGATAAACTACCACTTTATTCTTTTAGTCCCTATTATATGTCAATTTTAATAGCACTCGGAATAGAGATGCCATGAACTGACCTTCATATCGAATAAGTAATTTACGGTGCTTGGTCTTAAACTCTATAATCCCTTGCCTGCTGGGATGAAACAGATAAATAATGTCAAACATTTTAGGAAACTTGTTAAGATTACTTTAAAGGATATCTGCCCATATAACAGAGATGACTTTTTTCAGCAATGGGTAATTATGTATGATCTTATTTCGTGTGACGAATCTAATAGCCTTATGCTCTATAAGATTATTTTCTAAATAAATAAAATAAATAAAAATTTATATCCTTTACTTAAATCTACCTTTCTTATTAAATTTTACTGGACTTTACACACAGACCCTATGGGACCAGCATGAAATTTTAGACAAGCTAATTTTGGTTGAAACCAGCCCATAAATCACCACCTATTATACTACATTTATTTAGACATCAATTTTTTACCAATTTGTATCAGATTTTACACAGAATCCCTACAGAACTAAGAGAAATGTTTAGGCGAAATTAATGTTATAACAAATCAACCCTTGAATGCTTCAACCTCAATTAGCCTATAGGACCTTTATTTACAACTATATTCTGTGACAAATATCACCAGACTTTTTACACAGAATCAATAGAACAATGAGAATATTTTAAGCATCACTATTACTGTAGAAATCACTCCTTATAGGCCTACTATGTTTCTACCCCTATTATGTAATCTTTATTGAAATTTACATTTTAGACAGATTTTTGCTAGATTTATTTAACGGACCCTGTTGAATCAGGAAAAATTAATGGCAATAATAATATCCAAAGAAACCAGTCTTTGGTTGTCTTTTATTTCAATTGTATAATCCTTATACAAAATACATTCTTTGATCGGTTTTTAACAACTTTTACATACAGATCCTTTAGAATCACGTGAAAATTTGAGATAAAATTAATATCCGGATACACCACCTCTCAGGATTAAGTGTTTTCAACCCCTTATTGTATATCTGTAAAAATCTTTAATTTGTGACCGATTTTTATCAACTTTCACATCCGTCCCTCAAGACTACCACACAGAGATGAGCTACCGTCCTTAAAATTCTTCCAAACGACCCATGCCCGCTTTCATCCCCTATAAGATATATTTAAAAAGTTGTCTTTGAAAATCTCCGTTTATACGTTTATACTAAGCCCTAAGCATGTAGAAAGGGAAAAAATGGAAATGTTTTAGTTCTATGTGCGCAGTAAATTATTAAGTTACGTCGCAGGATTTCGGGTGCAAGGTGTGAATGTGATTTTCAATTTTATTTTTATTTCAGTTCCGAATCTGTTTTACGGGGACATGAGAATGGGAAATAAACTATCCCTTAAAGACAATGAAAATATTTGTTAGGGGAACTTCTGTTTCTTCTTATTTCACTTTTTCATTCATTGGCCTCTGCAGAAGAAATTAATGAAAAATTCTAAGTGTGTGATAAAAATCTGTATTTAGTATTTTCTGAGGGAATAATGTGATCGTGGTAAGTCTTTCTTCCTCATTTTGAACTCTGAATAGCTACATAAATACCTTTATTTTGAAAATTAAAAGTAATCAAAAAGTTTACTTTGAAGTAAAATCAAAATACAAATCCCGGGCGACGTTGGGTCCTTAAGCTAGTACCCATAAATAAAAAGGGAGAAAATAACTTATCTTAATAATAATTATTATCGGTCTATAATTATAATTGTAGACAGATTTTCCTTGTTCCCGGTTTTTTCAGAAATATACGAAAATATGTATAATGAAAACGCAGCTCTGCGAATGTCTCATATGTATGAGAGATGGTTTTGACTGGAAAAGCTTGAACTGAATAGCTTATTTTCAGAAATCAATTTGGATTTAGGAGGAACATGAATAGTCTACTACTTTTCCATTACAAAAAATAGTTGAGTACAAAACTGAAGCATTCGAAGAACGTAAAATTGCATATGCTGTCTTCTGCAACCTAACTAAAGCGTTCGATTATGTTAATTATGAATTACTAATTGAAAATTAAACGATTATGGTATAAAGAATAAAGAGTTAGATATTTATTTCATATTTGAATAACATTAAGTAACACATCTCAGTGGGTGGGAAAATATCAGAAGTAATGAGCTAAAAATATGGCTTGACACAAGGATCTATGTTAGGAACTATATTGGTTCTCTTAATGATCAACGACTTGTTAGATAAATTTCCTGCTTAGACAACACCATAATTTGGCGATGACATTAGATTCCTGCATAGCCATTTTGAATGCAATGAGGATGGACGTACTGCTGTGATTATTTTAGATGCATCAAAGAATAAATAAATAAATAACTTATTTAATTTACTTGGCATAGTTATAGACGGCTTTCTTACCTGGATACAACATATTGAATTATTTTGCAGGAATTTGTCACGTATATTATTTCTTTTTCGTAACTTAAAAGACTACGTCCCACTTACATAATATCAAATGGGTATTTTTGCACACTTCCATAGTGTTTTACAATGTGGCCTTCTAATATAGGACAAAAGCTGCCATTCTTAAATGGCATACGCTTTACAAAAAAAGAAGCATTGATAAAATTAACGAAATCACCGCTAGAACTCAATCCGGACAATTTATTGTTTACAGATAAGATAATAGGCCTAATGACTTTGACTTGCTTACCTTTATTTTAGATGCAATTATAATTTGACTATATTTCCAGTCAGAACCATCTCTCATACATATGAGACAAGCTTAAAAGGCCCGGCGTCGCTCGGGTTTTGTATTTTGCTATTCGAAATTTTCGATTTTCAAACTCTAGGTTCTTAAATAGGTATGTAGAATTTGAAATGAGGAAGAACGACTTATCACACTCAAACTATTTCCTCAGAAAACGCTTGATATAGCTTTTTATGACTCTTACACGATGTAGAATTTTGCACCCCATTGATTCTACACACCATGCCTGGTAGGGGTTCAAATAAGAAGAAACAGAATTTCCGGTAACATAAAATTGCACCGTCTTTACAAAATATTTTATTTCTCACTCACATGTTACCATACAACAGTTTCAGGGCTGAAATAAAATAAAAAAAATCAATACCACTTTCCTATTTTCCTTCCCAAGACGTGAAACATAATAATATACATCGCGTATAGGACTAAAAATGTTCCATCCTATTTTGTCTCCTTTTACGTGCTTAGGGCCTTTGATAAACATCCATATTTCCCAACTAAAAATTCAAAGCCTACAGCTATGAATAACGTATCAGTGGATAGAAATTTTTACACACTTCTGATATGGCATAACTCACTGGTTGACACACACTCAGACTGAGACAGCTGGATTAAGCTGTCCCCGCAATACGACCTCTTATTCTACAAAAATGTGAAGTGAGAAAATGCTATGGCAAAGAAAGTTATGTGACTGCATCACATTGTGCATTATTTTCGTGGGTTTCATGCTTCAAATTTATTTATAGCCTACCAATGAATTATATCGATAGCTTCTCTAATTTGTCAGAGTCCCGTATCATTCATTTCCAAAGCTACCTGTGAACACTGCCAACAATACACTGTTGTCATGAGAAATGTAAATGGAATTTGATTTGGATTTGATAATTTCTTGTAAAAAGGTATTAAGTATCCTCAAAAACATTTGATTTTTGGTATTTACCTATACCAAAGTCTCTACCTATTATGGTTTAGGCTCTACGTTGATTCTCTGTCAGTCAGTCATTCATTCATTAAGTCAGTCAAAGTCTCTTATATATATGGGTGATTCTTCAAATACGGGAAAATTTGTGTTCCGGAGTGATATTTCCCTTCAAATTCAACTTTTTAAAAAAATTAAATTTAAGTTTGTTTCTACTACTTCCATACTACAACTATCACTTTGAAATGTCACTAACTTTAAATTCTGGTATTCCAAAATCAAATTTAATTCACTGAAATGTCATCCACATGCCCTGTCCCAAACCTCGGTTTTGTATATTCTAATGCATTTTTCCACAAAACGAAATGTTATTTCCTTTTCAACTTTTTTCCTGTCAATGAGTATGAATGTGTGAAGAATATTAACCCCTAAAAAATAAAATGAAATAAAATTGTCACCCCACCTAATGAACATAAAGAATGTCTTAAGGGTTTAAGGTCATCCACATGGCTGAAAAGAATGGAATTTTTTCTGCAGAAATGAGAAATTTATATAACTGGCAACAGTGTTAGAAAGCCAACAGGACAGCTTGTGGTTGAATTGTAAGGTTGAATTTTGCTTGCTTACAAACAGTTTGGGATTAACAAAGGACTTTGCATCATTTTCAAGGAAAGCGTTTTTATTTCCCGTCATTAACATGGCTTCTAGAAAGTAGGCAGAAAGTGAATATTAATTAATTTTGATTATGCACTATGATAAACCTTCCAATTCAAAGTACTTGACTGAAGTTGAGCTTACAGAGGTTTAGGAATGGCTTGCTGAGACCACTTAAACTCCTTTTTTGTCATCCACATGCCTGATTTTTGTGTCATCCACATGTCTCATGAAGGGGTATGTGGATGACTCTCAAGTCATGTAGATGATAAATGTAGGATACTATTGTGTTTGTGGTGTCTGTGACCTGTACTTATGATCTTAAAACTGATTAAATGAATTTCTGCTTGATTCCCCCCTCCCCCAAAACCATAGAAACACAGTCTCGTTAAAATTACATTAATTCCGGAGTATGCACATAAATTTGCAAATTTGGTGCAAAATCAACTGAAGTATGCTGAGAAAAATATGAAATCACATAAAGAAAAGCATATTGTTGCCAAAGTTAGTCATTAATGTGGCCTTCTGCCATCCACATGTACACGGATGTCATTTACATGGCTTTAAAAAATAAAGAAATAAAAATAAATAAAAATATAATCATTTAAGCTCTGCTGGTGTCATATTATAATCAAGTAACCCCTGAAGTATTTTAGTAATTTTTTTGGTATTTTTTAAACAAAGTAAAAAATTTGGATTTTACACACTCCAAATTTTCCCGTATTTGAAGAATCACCCATATACACACACATATACATAGAGAGATAGAGAGAGAGAGAGAGAGAGAGAGAGATTATTGAGGCATTCATATGCGGGTTGAACTAAACATTATGTAATTTCTCTGGAATGCTATAAAATCTGTATTAGCCTGTTAACTTACTATTATTGTTCAAATAATTCGCTTTAAACGTATTACTATGAATGGAAGAAGTTGTAAGTCTAGTGAGATTTTGACAAGTTTAAATCAAAATTATACTTTTCTTATTAATAAAATAAGTAAGCTATTGTATCAAATGATAATTTAAGTATTGATGGACACTAAACTTCGTGATTCTTCATCCCTGCAAGGGCTACCGTCGTACCGCTGCGTCATCTACCGCATACAGATGCCAGGATTCAGGGCATGTGATCGGCATGCCGACACTTATGGCCATTAATGATGGCTTCGTGAACGGAGCCACTATTTCTCAATCAAGTAGCTCCTCAATTTGTATCACGAGACTGAGTGCACTCCGTTCCAGACCTCCCTACCTCAAATCAATCAACCAGGGATCGAAACCGAGCCTGCCGATCCGTAGACAGCGATGATAACTACAAGACCACGCAGGCGGTCTATAATTACTAATAAAATAACAAAATAATTTCAACAAGTATCTAGTTAGAGTCTTTTCACACTTGGTCACTTATGACGGTCACCGGCGAAGAAGCATTGGTTTAAATGGGAGCATTCAATCTGGGTCACAAGTGATGGTCACTGCATTTTATGATTGCCAACAATGCAAGTTCTATATATACATAATTCAGTTGTATAAACGAGCTCAGCGAAACTAGTTATCCAGCCATGAGTTTAGATTTGATAAATACGGAAGATTTTATAAATGAAGTTGAATGTCAACCTGCCATTTGGGATGTCAAAAGCGATTACACATTATTTTATCATGTAGCTACTATTGGCAATACTAGCGGTGACCGTCACAAGTGACCCAGGTGTGTTCACTGCAAAAACCGGGACCATCACAAGTGACCCAGTGTGAAAAGGCCCTTACTGTTAAAAACATGAAAACGTGTCACAAGTTACCCTAATGTACGGTAAGAAATAAGCTACTTTATGCTATTTAACAATACAGCACGAAGGTTTTATCATTGAAAAGGGAATATAAATATATAACACTGCAGGCGAAATAAGCTTACTATGAAACGGAGCCTATAACAAACATATTTTAGGGCATAAAAGTTGTAAACAAAAATTTAAAGCAGTACCAGCATAATAAAATAAGTATCAGAGAACGATGCATCCTCGCTACATGCAGATGCAATGAGGTCTGGAGCAATGATGGCGATGGTATCCGCTCACTAGGTAACAGGATATTAT
Source organism: Ectobius pallidus (assembly GCA_964059195.1). Classification (NCBI taxonomy): domain Eukaryota; kingdom Metazoa; phylum Arthropoda; class Insecta; order Blattodea; family Ectobiidae; genus Ectobius; species Ectobius pallidus. The sequence continues at coordinate 180,927,038 of CAXKWD010000003.1, read as the reverse complement.
TTAGGGACCGTATTTTTCGGTAACAGCGAAATTTTGCGAGACAACATTTCTTAGCTTTATTTAGCTTTGTACATGCGTAAAATATAAATATGAAGGAAATTAAATCCACGAAATACAGAGGCCTATCACGAAATTTGTTAGATTGTGCGAAATGTCTAAATAAGCGCGAAATATGCCCCTTCAATACATAAATTGAGATATTTGTACAAAAATTGTGGTAATATTTTGTTTTAGTGTGATTTTGTTCCTTCATTTCCTATAGCATGCTTCCTTTTCTGCTACTTCTATGGCTGCCTTGAAATTACCCATACTTGTGATCGCTTACAGCAAAGACTGAGGAATGTACTCTATTCAACGATCATGATATACTTATTTATTTCTTTTTTATTTCTAGAAACTTCCCCCATTAGGAGGCTGCCATGACGACAAAGTATAACAATGATCATTAGAAACATAGTACATGACAAAATAAAAATTCACATAAAACACATTAATGGACACACACATTCGATGCATAAACATGATAATATTATTATATATATATATATATATATATATATGAATAAATAAATAAATTCAACTGGTATAGAGATGGTTACGAAGGATTGCTATTGAACCACGTATTGCAGATATGGCCATATCTTGAAGACGTATCCTTTTAAGGCCAAAGGAATCCTAGACCTGGACGAGGTGTTGTGGAATTGTACCTCGTGCACCGATCATCAGACCATGGACAGAGATACGTTCTAGTTTGTATTTAGTCTTATAGAAATCAATGGTTGGTTCATATATTGATTTCTTCTCGGCATCAACTTCTTCGGGTTGGCCGTTATGGGTCTCGAAACGTATAGTCGGATCCAGGATATATCCTGCTTTATTAGATGGTAAAAAAAGCAATCATGTCTATACTATCTCTGTGCCGAGTTTCTGATTCCTATGTTATTGCGGCAAAGAGAGTAGATTCAACAGATTTCGTAATTTATCCACAGTAGTGCATATTTTTTAGCAGCCAACAGAGTTTATATATGAATTCTATAGGTTTTAAACAAAAACATTATAATCTCAAATAGGCCAATGGCTATTTTTCGTGGTTCTAAGAAAGAACACAGTGTGCAGAGTGCCATAGCATCCTCATAAGGATAACTGCAGTAAAATATTTGAATTTGCGAAATATCCACTAGAAAGAAGGAAGTTAACACAGAAATCAGCCATTTTATTTTACCAAAAAGTATCAACATATATATTATACAACCCGCATGGTATACAGCGAGGTTTGATTGAAGAGTGAAAGGGGTGAGCTTTTAACCAATGAAGGTATAGAGAGCATCATGGCAGAGTTCGCTGCAGAAGTGGTTCATTGTGTCTGCACTGAAAATCATCCCTAATCTAGAGGAATGCTTGTGATGACTGGGTACGTCCTAGGGAAGCTAAGTGGTCTTGGCGTTAGAGTACTGGATTACATTCCCGTTCAGGGTGTTTACTGTTTATCCTGCAGAAAATTAATCACGGAGAATGTTTGTTGCTGCAGTGTCAATACCATTGAGCTACTTGGAATATTTAGAGCTGGAAATGATGTTCTCTTAATTTCTTTATCTAACACAATATGTGGGAACACTACGCAAGTTGTTGAGATAAAACTTGATTTCAGGAGTATTACAAATGATACCAGTGGAGGGCGGAAAGAAATCTTATCCTTGCTATGTTTACATGAAATGTTGACAAGCAAGGATTAACTTGTCAATCGAATTAGAGCAGCTGATAAGAAAGTGTAGACGGTAGCACTATATGGCAATATAATCTCAGGCTTATTCCCTGGGATTAAGATGGTGCCTTGTTATCTATGCTCGAATGAATGGTGTTGATAGTCCCAATTCTTATCAAAATCACACAGAAAAGGACCTTTAGAATGGGGGCATATCTCTCAGAGGTTTTGGTCGCAGTGCTCGATTAGTACAACCGTTTTCGTATGAAATTATAGTTGAATTCTGAAAAATTATTTGGTAAAGTATGACTTTTAAAAGAGATTTAACTTTCATCATTTTAAAAATTATTTATAAAGCTTAATTGAAATTTATAACTCGAACTGCTAACGAAATGCCTCGAAACTATGTGAAGTTATGATATTTTCACTGCTTAATAACTAATGTAGTAGTCTAATGCCGCCGGCGTGGTCTTGTGTTTAGCGTCGCTGACTAAAGATCCGTCGATCCGGCTTCGATCCCCGGTACCTTCTCGGATTTTTCTGAGGTAGGGAGGTCTGGTAGGGGTGCACTCAGCCTCGTGATTCAAATTGAGGAGCTACTTGATAGAGAAGTAGCGGCTCCGGTCATGGAAACCACCATTAACGGCCGTGGGTTTCGGCATGCTGACCACATGCCCCCCAATCCTGCCATCTGCTCATGGGAGATGACGCAGCGGTCGGGTGGTAGGCCTTGTCCCTTCAGGGATGTAGCGCCACGGAGTTTAGTTTAGTAGTCTAATGGTTAACAAGTTTTAGACTCAATATATCAATTCGTTAAAGTAATATTCATACTTTATTTAAATATTTGCCTCGTGCAAAATGACTGGTTTATAACCAGGGCCTTGTGGAGGGGAACGCAGGTGGACGCCATCCCCCGCTTTTTTCAAAGGAGAACATGTTTGTTTTGTTTTCGTAACACAGTACAATGTTTTTCAAGAACTTATTACCGGTACGTTAATTATATATTATACTGTAACTAAAGGTCTTCGTTGAGGTACAATCTTATTCATTGTTTCAGAAATCTTCTTAATTTCCTTTTTCTGAGCCTTCTTCCATGGAAGTTTATCTAGCAAATCCCAGCAATCCAATTGCTATTATGGCAAAGATTATCCCTAAATTTCAAAATGCTTCTTTTCGGCTTATCTATTATCTTATTTAAAATCGAGACGGATTAATATGGCTTGTCATTTATGAATTAGTAAATGCAATATTAATACCAAAAGCCTGCTTTTAATGCAGTTCAGAAACTCTTATTTTCTCGTCTTCTGTCCAGAAATCTAAGAATAAAAATTTATAAGACTATCCGGCCTGTTGTACAGTGAGTCCCACGCAAGAGTTGGCCAATGACGCGGGTTTCTGCGTCGCGGCGGAGACAGCTCCAACTCCCGGGCGATCGGGTGAAATATCTACGCTAATAAAGGCGCGATCGGTGTAATGATTCAGATTCTCACATTTATAGTTAAAATTACAATGAAAATAACCACGTACCACACCACAAGAGATGTTGGAAATGTTCTCCTCTTGAATACGCGCAACAGTGGCACCTTTTTAGGGAGTTTTCTTTCACGCGCGTAAGTTCAGCTTCCGAAATAGAGTTAATTTCTCTTGTGATACTGTTTTTAAGTTCTTCTAACAGTAGCCTATGTGACTATCCTTTGTGGGGAAATAAAGTGAATAGCTTAATTCCCCACACATTAGAACATTAGAAGAGAAATTAACTCTATCTCGGAAGCTGAACTTACGCGCGTGAAAGAAAATTTTCTAAAAAAAGGTGCCAGTGTTGTGCGTATGCAAGAGGAGAACAGTTCCAACATATCTTGTGATGAGGTACGTTGTTATTTTCATTGTAATTTTAACGGTAAATGTGAGAACCTGAATCATTACATCGATCGCGGCTTTATTAGCGTAGATATTTCACCCGATCGCTCGGGAGTTGGAGCTTTGCCCGCCGCGTCAGAGAAACCCGCGTCATTGGCCAATTCTTGCGTGGGACTCACTGTATTATATGGATGTGAGATACGGTCGCTTACTCTTCGGAAGAACATAATCTGAGTGTTCGAAAACAGGGTGCTTAGGAAAATATTTGGGCCTAAGAGAGATGAAAATGGAGACAGGCGAAAACTTGCATAACGATGAGCTTCATAACCTGTACTCTTCACTGGATATAGTAAGGGTAATTAAATCACGGAGGGTAAAATGGGTTGGACATGTTGCGTGCATGGGGGAGGAAAGACTTATCGCAAAAGTATTGACGGGGAGATCCGGACGGCAAAGACCACTTGGAAGGCCCAGACGCAGGTGGGAGGATAATATTAGGATAGATTTAAGGGAAGTCGGATTTCGGAGGGATGGCTGGATGGAGTTAGCACAGAATAGGGTTGAATGGCGGGCTGAGGTAAGTGCGGCAATGAACCTTCGGGTTCCATAATATATATATATATATATATATTCCTTTAGCTTACTTAGGAATTGTCTATTGCCATTGAGTAAGTAAGTAAGTAAGTAAGTAAGTAATATTAATGCCAATGTTAATTAAAATATAATTTGAAAATGAATATTTCGAATCCAGTAAAGTGATTTTTGTTATAGTGTACAGAAGTGTAGAAGCTGTGCATTTAGGTCAGTTAGGTATCATTTCAGGTATCCTTACTTGTTACTGAACAGAGAGAGCGCATTTCAGTAGAAAGGGATGGAGATAGTACTTACAACATACAGTGTAGTCCATAATGAACAAGGTCCTATTGTCTGTTATGTCCAGTCTATCACCAGACTATGGATATATTTTCTTAATTCCTATTACAAGAAGTGGAACACTTTATAGGCCTAGAATAACGAATAACGCGGCGTTTTTCATTGAATTTCCTTAATGAAAACCTGAATTGGTTCAGAACTAAACTTTCTTCGCCTATTTCTTCAACGGATGGATCAGCCAAAAAATTCAAGTGTTTCAAACTGACATAATCTTTTAGCTATTCGATTCGAGTCCTATGTGTTCGTGTTGTCTCGGAGGTGGCCCCGGCATTGGGCTGATCACTCATACGGGGAGGGCCTCCATGTCCTTGTCTGGTCAAAAAAGTATGTATGTAATCTCTATATATATAAAAGGCTTTGTCCTGACTGACTGACTGAATGAATGACTGACTGAATGACAGGAATCAACGTACAGCCTAAACTATAACAGGTAGAGACTTGGAATTTTGACAGTACATTCGCTTCATAATGTAGGTGCTCACTAAGAAAGGATTTTGAAAAATTCTGATTCTAAATGCCAAAAATTAAATGTTTTTGAAAATACTTAATCCCTTTTTACATAGAATTATCAAAACAAATTCACAGAACGTATTGTTACCAGTGGTATCAGGTGGGCTTGGATTAAATTAAATGGATGTTTGACAAATTAGAGAAGGTATCATTATAATTCATATTATCTATATTAATAAAAGGAATTCTCCTCGATGTCCAGCGAAATCTACTGAACGCAGAGATCTGAAATTTTAAACATAGGTGTGCTGAAGGGTCGGAAAATGCACCTCGAAGCCGGAATTTTAATTTTAGTTTTCGTTCGTGAGTTATGAGTGAAAAACTGGCAAAAAACGTGAATTTTTTGCGTTTTCAAAACATAAGTTTTCAGTTATACATTTCAATGTCAAATCAATTACAGTTGGCTTTGGCTATTTCTGTCAAACCTTGAAAACAAAACTTTCGCTATCGCTTGAATGTTGTAAGCCCTAAATATGGTCAAACGTTGTTTTATTTGGACGAATCTCACTATACAGAGGTTTTCTTGGCCAAGAAACTCGAATCTGAGGTCGCTTTTACCAGTCGATGCTATCTGATCGTGGTATGTAGTCCATGCGATTTAGGTGTTAATAAATGTAATGATTTAACTATTATGCTCTTAATTTTTAATTCTTGAAATAATTATCGCGGGCGAAGCCGCGGGCACATGCTAGTCCATAGATAATCCCTCTCCCGACAGGCCGGGTACCTATAAGGCACGGCGGCTTGGGTCGCTTAAATGTCCCTAAAAGGGAGAGGTCTAAGGTAAAGATAGATAGATAGATAGATATATAGATACGAGTAGATTCGAGTAAAGAGACATTTTGGTTTAATTAAGAAAACCTTAATTATAAAGAGTAAAACACTCCGCCTTGATCATCAGTCATCACTATAGAACGGACGCGAGAGCAAGATGCCCTCGTCATTTAGGCTTATAGCATACGTAATCTGCCGGTTATCATTTAGATTTTGCAGTAGATTTTAATTCTGCAAAAATTGCAATTAGTTCTGACCTTCACGTTTTTACGCCTAAGTACGATCAATATTATTGATTATTTATTACATTTGAACTGGTGAGCAATGCCAGGGTGTTAAGTTTAAATCTATTGTTATTAAAATACTTATCTGACTACCCCTAACTGAATCTATGTCTCTTCATTACAGTAAATCCTTCACCAATCCTGTAATTTAGACGTTACTGAGTTAAGTCGAGTGAGACTGTTTATTAATTTACACTCAACTCAACCCCCAGCAGTCTCAAAATATAGAAACTTGTGTCATCTTATATTAATACCATAGTTTAGATACCTTATATTTTAAACATGCTATAACTTGCACACCTTAATCTTTAATTATTTTATGTTTGAATATTTTACATTTCCCTTTTGAGCTTTTACAAACAGAAAATTAATCTGTGGATTAGTTATTAACATGAAATTAAAAGTAATTTATTTAGGATATTTTATTTAATAACCTATTATTCTGTTTCTGTCAAATGAGGGTTACATATTTACGAAGCATAGACATACTAGAAAAAAAAAACAAGTAGATAAATATCTGATTGAAACACATAACTTCCTCTGTCCAATAAAAGTTTTTTAGTATAATGTGACATTCTCTGCATGTAAATTAGTTATAAAAATGAAGAGAATGTATTTACTGCATCGCATGGCATCCTCGAATGATACACAACTCAAATAAACTCTGATTAATGCACTCGCGTAGCTATCTTTACCCTAACAAAAGCAATACATCTAGTTGTTTCCACATCACATCGCATCGAATTGTCGAAGGATACATAACCCAAATAAAATCTGATTAATACACTCACGTAACTTTCTTTACTCTAAGCACGGAAAATACATCTTGATCACTTCAAATCCTGATATAGAATAAGAGACAGTATTGCAAAGAGCACGCATTCAGTTGTTTCAACCTGATGCAAAGTTTTATGTATAAGCCCCAAGTACAAAATTTAAACAAATTTGTTGTTTGTTTCAAGAAAACCACGAGAAACGACATTTTTAACGGTGTAAAGTTCCCTTAAAAATAAGATATAATTGTCGTCAATCTTCGTGTCACCTCATCAGAAGGTACCTAACCCGAATACAAAACTTTTTTTTCGTACGATTTTCCGTTCTGGAGCTGGGCTGTTCATAGGCACACATACACAGACATGTTTATGAAAATAGTATTTTAGGATTCAGCGAATCTCAAAACGTATATTTTTGTTAATAATTCAACTTTTAATTTAGGGGTCAAACACAATGTTTTCTCTAGCTTAGAAGGCCTACCTAGCCTATGTTATTGGCAGAGGAAGTAATAAACTCACACACACAGACATACTTCTGAAAATAGTATTTTAGGATTCAGCGAATCTCAAAACGTATATTTTTGTTAAAAATTCAACTTTTAATTTAGGGGTCAAACACAATGCTTTCTCTAGCTTAGAAGGCCTACCTAGTCTATGTTATTGGCAGAGGAAGTAATAAACTCACACACACACACAAATACATACTTCTGAAAATAGTATTTTAGGATTCAGCGAATCTCAAAACGTATATTTTTGTTAAAAATTCAACTTTTAATTTAGGGGTCAAACACAATGCTTTCTCTAGCTTAGAAGGTCTACCTAGTCTATGTTATTGGCAGAGGAAGTAATAAACTCACACACACACACACAGACATACTTCTGAAAATAGTATTTTAGGATTCAGCAAATCTCGAAACGTTTATTTATGTTAAAAACTAAATTGAGTTGTAATTAATGCTACTATTTATTTGAGAAAAGTTGTTTCTCCTTATACCCCAGTTTAATTATATGGCTAAGGAAAGATAATCTAACCTTAACAAAACATCCTGGTAAACTTTGTGGAAGTATTAGACAACAGACAATTAGATGATTTTAAAACTTTTCACTTGAGAATTACATAAAACTGTGTGGCATAGACTGAAAATATTGAGTCCATTCTAGATGTCTAGCCTTGTCATAAAAATATTACATACACTTTACATATTCTGTATATAAAGGGGGATTTTGCAGCTATTGCTGCCTTCCGATTCCTAATCGCCATCTATCTCGATCCAAGGATTCCTCTTCGTGGAGTCCTCTCCTATTTGTACATATTCTGTACAAATATTAAAATGTTAAAACCAAGACTTCAAACAGAATAAACAGAAATCAGCATACGCTAAGCACTTACTTGAAGAAAAACACCGGTTTATGAGCATAGATAACACCTTGCAAATCCTTCACAGACAAAATAAAGGACCTAAGTTAAATACTCCAGAACAATTAGAAATTTATGAACATCAACGTATCATTCTAAATGAAAATCCCATTGAACATAATCCGTTATTTCAAATAATTTATGAACACACTCATCCTCCATAAATACTGCAGCTTCTTAGTTATTCAGTTAGAACAATTTCTACTCACTATCCAGTTCTATGTTATTAGGCTAGTATATACCTCTAATAATAATATTAGACTATGTATTGCTGATTTCATGCTGTTTCAATTTTAATTTTCCTCACGTTCATATTCAACTTAAATAGGACTGATGAAGACATGAAACGCATGTCGAAATGCATATCCGCATATAAATAACAAACTGGTCAGCTTTGTGGAACCAAGGTAAACCACGCAAGACACACTGTAAGAATAGGCCTACCAGCAAACCTAACGGACCTACCGTTATATAAGAGGACTTAACAAAAGGATTTTAACAAGAGGACTTCTCCATCTTCAGGCAACACATTTTATATTCATTCAGTGAACTTTTATTCGCTTTTTCATTGGTTTTAACATTTTTAATATTTGTACAGAATATGTAAAGTCTATGTAATATTTTTATGACAAGGCTAGACATCTAGAGTAGACTCAATTTTTCCAGTCTATGCTACACAGTTTTATGACATTCTCAAGTGAAAAGTTTTAATAATGTCTAATTCTAAGCCTATACCAGTAACACAATAAATTATTAATACTTCCACAAAGTTTACCAGGTTGTTTTATTAAGATTAGATTATCTTTCCTTAATTATATAATCAAATTGGTGTATAAGGAGCGACAACTTTCTCAAATAAATCTTCCCCCCTTTTGATCCAATGTGAAATTCATCAACTCTAAGACTACTACACCTTTTTTTTCCTTAAACATATTTTTATTTATTTATTTTACCTTCGTGGAACATAAAACATACATTCATAACTGATGCCCGAATGAGCGAAAGCTCATGCTCGGGCACAGCTCAGCACAGCAACAGAAAACAGTGACCACTGGAAATTACAAAACAAAAAATTCAGGGCAAAGCGACGCTACAGTACATATAAAAAACACACACACGTCATACACAAATACACTCACAAAATAAGACAATTAGTAAATAATATAAATCAAAAGCAAAACAAATATATTAAACATTGTGTGTTAGAGAGGCATGACAAGCATGAGTAGCCAAAATGAAAAGCAAAAAAAAAAATTGGGACATTGTAAAATGAGTCATGCATTAGGTTGAATAAATTTTATAAGTTTGTTTCTTGAATCTGTGTAAATTTAGTTCATATAGTTCAGGATGAGCTCTTATTAGTGAGTTGCATAATCTTGGGCTGAAATTTATACTGTGATTTAATCCAGCTGAGGTAACACATTTGGGTTCATATAGAATAGAATTTTGATTCAGTCTGGTAAGGTAGTGATGAGGATTGTTGATTTTGAAAATATTTCTATTCTTATGAAAGTAAGTCAGTAATTTGAGTTTGTATATTTGTTCAATATTTAAGGCATAAAATTCCGAAAATATCAGTTTTGTGGGGTAATCAGCAGGTTTACTCAGACATATTTTAATGATCCTTTTCTGTAGAATTTCTAAAGGCAAGCGGTTGGATTTAGCCATTCCTCCCCAACCCAATATGCCATGTTGTAATACAGATTTAACTAGTGCTAACTAAATTAATCGCAAGATATGAGGTTGTAAAAAGAACGGAGGTTTGTGAATTTATATATTGTTTTACGAAGCCTATTGCAAACATAAGTAATGTTGATCCATAGAAGCATAAGTAAGTAAGTACATTAATTGGCTTTTTACATAATCAAATGCAAACATTCGCAGGGTCCGCATGGACCGTACATGCTTATTCAAAACACAAGAAAAAGATAGAGAAAAAATAATTAAATAAATAGAATACAAAATAACACAAACAACTAATCCTATTCGTCACCCTCCACCCTAACTCCCATGGTTGCCGATTTCGCGAACCTGCTCTGTCTCGCCTTCATTAAAAACTTTCCATTGCTTTCCTCAACCTTTCTGTCTACCAATAACTCCAAACATATTCGTTGCTCCCTATTTGATTCCATAACATATATTGGTAGATATTTTTCACTCCATTCTTCAAAACCTCTACAATTCGCCAAAATATGAAACCAAGATTCTTCCCCCTTACATATGGGACACATTCTCATTCCGTTTTCATCTGTGATCTTAATCATTCGCCACACATCAAGTCGAAGCGAGCCTCAATTTACTGATTTAGGATTCTTTTTCTAAGACCTTTAAGAACGGATCGGTTTATAGCAGGGAAGAGACGTAGACGTATGCGGGACAGTCTTTGGATAACGTGAAGAACTTCGTGTAACTTAAGTTATTTAGGATTGACGCTTTACTATGAACGGACGATGGGCGAAGCACATAGGTGACGATACATAAAGCAGGACTGAAAGCAGCAGAGACTCTTCGGATATGCAACAAAATTCCAGATATGTCAATAAGTGTTCTGGAAACTCTGTATGGGGCAATAGTGAGATCGACGATGACATAAGGGGCTGAAATATGGGGATGGGAACAAACGGGGAATCTAGAAAAGGTCAGGACGCGATTTTGAAAGAAAATTGGGGGGTAGAGAGGGGCACAGCAAACTGTGGCATTATGAGAGAGTTTGGAGCGCATAGTGAGATTGTAGAGTGTAACATTAGGGCGGTGAAATATTGGTTACAACTTATGCTGGGGATCTATCTCTAATCAGAGCAATATGTTATCAAGAACAGTTAAGGATAGGTGGAAATACATGGGCTTCCAAATTAAGAAAGGGGTTAGAAACATAAGTAATGCAATTGGTTAGAGACTAGTTAAAGACATATTATTCAATACGATGCATGTGATCTTAGGAAAATACAAACGATAGGTTCTACAAAAACTAAAATTCTATAGGCATTCAAAAAGAAAACATTAAATTACAAAAGTTTGAATGAATAAATTAAGTACGATAGTAGTATGTAGAAATTAAGGGAATCAAAACCTAACTAAAATAATTAAAAAAGATAGGCCTATAGGCCCGAAGATCAAAATTCCGACATGTAGGCTACTTAAATGCAGTTATTACGAGTAGTAAAGTGATAATCAAATTATTTTATATTGGATGTTCTGAATGTTCGGTAGTGTTTTATTTCCTTGCCTCATCCGAACTCTCCTCGAAGAAGGAATATGATTAAAATAAACGGTATTGTTCCTTAATAATAACATGTAGGTCAAATTTATTTATTTAATTAAAATACAATTACATTATTGCACGTGATAGAACTAAAAGTATGGTTAAAAATATTGGTTGTCAGCATAATAACTAATTTTATATATAAAAGCGAATTGACTAATGAACGAACGACATAAAACCATGAGTTATCGCACAAAAATCAGCTTCTACATAGGCTAAGCCTATATGTTTATTATTACTTTCCCTTCATTTTGCATTATGTCAATACAATTACAATCTTTATATTTGCTGAATACCTAACATGTCAACATTTTAAAGCCATATAATAAATCACCCCATACCAAAACTCGTTGGTGATGAATTTTAATAAGTGTGCCTTGTGTGAGACAAGCTTACTTTGTAGTTATGAATAATGCACGTCATGCGAGTTACGTTTATTCACTCAAGAGGAACTAACGCAATCCCACTTATCATGCTCATCGTATGCATTATTTATTTCTGTAGCCTAATAATAATCACACCATCCAAATAGTGAAAATATTAAACCTAAATAATTAACGATAACAGGATTGTTTTAATTTTTACACTTGTAACACCCCAAGTAGGCTAGCAAACCTGCTGGGAACTATAGGCCAAGATACTGTGCATAATAATAATAATAAAAATAATAATCATCATAATAAAATGAGGTAAACTGATATAACAAAGTGCCAGATGGAGTTAATAGGCCATATTTCACATGCTTCTGATATTCATGGCTCTGACATTGTAGTGTTAATACTGCAGCATAGGCCTATCTAAAACATAACTGTTTATTATTAATAGAGTACCCTATTAATAATATTTAGTAAGCAATTCATTAGCAGTACTGTAAATAAAATGTACACTTTCACAAACTATAAATCACAATTACTACCACCGTATGGGTTTAACAAAATAATTACAAATATTTATCATTAACGTGTGTTTACTTACCATGAGTTATCCGAAAATATAACATTTCCTCTGTAAATTACAGATATCCATTTAAGCTGTCTATATTCATTTTTGGGAAATATAAACACTTGGACAGACTCTCCGTTAGCATTTATTAGGCATGTTGCTATAGTAGAGCCAGGATCACAACATTTCTTAGGCATTTTCTCTATTTCTGTATAAAAAGACCATTTTCATCCAACATGCATTCTGCCTGCTATGATTGATGTGTATACGACGTCTTTTAACAGATCATGGAGGCCGTGGTTATAGCTAACAACGCGGCTTTGTTGTAGTAGTGATGATTTGCCACTTAAAAAGCATGTGACCGTTAATTAGCCGTTACTCCAGTACCGGTCAACCGATTTGATTCAAAGTCAATAGGCTTCTTCCCATGTACGTTATAAATTCCTGTACCTTCTTCCATAAAAATCCGATAAAGCCTATTCAAGTTATCGCTCATACAGGAACACAGATGGACATTTTCCGTCCACCACACAATCTCATGAAGTACCATTCTGGCACTTAATAAAATCAGGTAAACTGATATAACAAAGTGCCAGAATGCACATGTTTAATCAGTGATAACTGCAATTATGATATGCAGAAAATAAGTTTTTTTTGTAATAATTGATCTCCAAGTTAAGCTCCAAATTGATTCACTAAGCAGGGCTTACGGAGGAACAGAGGTCTGAAGTTTCATTCTTAACATTAATTCATACTAGTATACACTGATATAAGAACTTTTCAAACTATCTCAATATTTCGCGAAATAGACTGCCAATAATATTATTGAAGTAAATGTAGGCCTACGATTCGCTATGTTTTTGTTCTAGGTTAAACCAGTCGTATAGGCTATAAATGAATTAAATTCAATCTGAAATCAATCTGTAAGGAATTGCAATAAGTCTATTGCTTGCACAGGAGCGTTTTAACTGAAAAATACTCACATTAAAATATAATGTAGGCCTACATGCCGTACATTTCGATAGAATGCGCAATATTATATCAACAGCAGCTGCGTTTAAATTTTCAGCGGCTAGAGGTGTTTTAAATCTTTTATTTATATTTATTTATTTACACTGACGTTATAAAAAATGAATAAATCAAAGCTGTCTAACATATCAATAAGCTATGGACAAAGTGACACTTTATATTTAGGATAGAATAGGCCATGCAATATTATCATAGCATGTTAAACCCATTACAAAATTAATATTGTGTTTGTATGCTGTCAAATGGACAAATACAGTCCTATGTAAAGTATGAATTAACACACCTGTTAACTAAAATATGAATGAAATTTTGTTACTCATAGTGACAAGGAAACTATAATCTATTTATTGTGGTGAAATGCAGTCAGTTTAGATGAGTTGTAATGAACACGCCAAAACCAATTACAGCGAGGTGGTATAGGCTAATAGGGAAGAGGTCCTGGGTTCAAATCAAATATCGTAGCTGCCCAAATTGAATGGTTTCCTCATTCGCAAAGGCAGACGCCGGATTTGTAAGACTTGTTTATTTTCCATAATTCATCGCCACTTTGTCACTGGATATTATAGTCGTTTAAATTGAATATCATAAAAGAAGACATCACTGAACAATAGAAACAGATGCACGAGAATGAGTTATTACAATATACTACTGGTCTATGCAAACGTTCTAATCACGTGATATGACCTATATACAGTTAAAGTGTGCAATATAAGCTAAGTAATAATAATAATAACTGCGGTTTTGCAATTGCTGCTTCGTATGGTTATACGGTCTGTCGGTTGTCTATGAACAAACGTACGATGCTGCCAACAACATTGTTCGTCCGCCACTGTTATATTGACTGCGGCTTGGGAGGCGTTGCGTTAAAATTAATCCTACAACTCATTTTCTTAAGGAACGAATTTTGTACAAATAGTCTAAATCAGGCCTGTCCAACTTTATAAGTACTGGGGGCCAAAATATTTCGGCAATTGATGCTGAGGGCTTCACTCGCATAGTAAAGTACAGCAGACCAAATTGTTAAAATAGGATTCATTACCAGTAGGCCGAAATTAGAACTTAATGTGAGCACTGAGGATTTTCAGACTGCTTCACTAAAGTATGGATGCCCTCTTATATGTTAGTAACTGCCAGTCTTAGTAGGTGTAACAAGGAATAATCAGTGAGACAGTTCCTATATTTATTTTTTATGAATTTCGTGTTGGAGAAAGCACTCTCACATAAAGTGCTTCCAAACATTGAGGAAAGCTGCAAACCAAAATATCTAAGCTGAGGAAACCTGCCCTCTGGAAAAGTTGAGCCCTCTCTCAGACCTGGTTTGAAGAAAAGGATCAGCCTGAAGATCGCAGAGCTCCAGCTGGCTGATTCTCAATATCCATATTCAAAGGGTCATTAAAATGCAGCAGTTTACCTTTAATATTTCCAAAGTCAGAGAATCTTTCATTGAATTCTTGAATAATAACTTCAATATTTTCACAAAACTCAAAAAAAATACCATCTTCAATTTCTTCTGACAGCTCTTGACAACATGGAAAGTGTGTTAAATCATTACTTGATAAGGTTGATTTCAGAAACTTTAAAACCATTAACATGACCTCTAACCCTCAAACACTTTGATTTTTGCCCTGAAGTCTCTGGTTCAACTCATTCAAGTATTGTGTCAAATCAGTCATGAAACAAGCTGCCTTAGAAAGTCTAGATCTTCAACCCATCGAACAAGATTGTCACTACCTGCACTCAGCCAGCGTACATTTGCGTGGAGTGATAGATCTCTCATCCAAAAATTCCCGGAATCTGCAGTGAAGTTGTGTCTTAGTGCCACCACGTATCTTGTTGGAAACTGTAACCATTGCATCGCTTTGTTTCACTGACTTCCCACACAACGCATCTTCGTGAATTATGCAATGGAACATGAGGAAACTTACTCCAGCTTTCCTAATTAAACGTACCAGTCCTTTCCACTGTTTCATTTACTGCTTTAAATATATCTTCACCCTTAGTTATCCACTTAATTGAAGAATTTCTTCTTGTGTTGAAAATTCATTGTTGATCATTCGTATGAAAATCAAGAGTTGACTGGTGTCAGTCTGGTCGACACTGTCATCCAAGCATAGTGAAAGGTAGCTGCATTTTCCAACCATATCTTCTAATTTCTTTGTTGTTTGTCCTCGGGCCACAAAACTGTGAGAGCGGGCCGCGGGTTGGACAGGCCTGGTCTAAATAATGCATATCGCAGGTAATAATGCATAATAGTGAGACGGTGAGAAATTATTTTCAACATCTATTGAGTGAAAAAAGTGGAAAATCCGATAGAGAACCGTGTTCCGGTGTAACAAAATCCAACTTGAGTAGTGAAGGTAATGACGGGAGTGCATCACCCCACGAGACTGAGGTAACATGTAAACTGATTGAACATCTAGAAAAAAGAGTGAAAGACCAAGAACTTATCGTAGATCTTCTGGAGGATAAATATGAGCAATGCACACCAAAACATCGTAATATATCAAAGGCTTCCGATGACATAACCTGCACAGATACCATACAGAAACCAAGGAACAAAGAAAGCGTAGGCCTACTAAAATCAAATATGACTTTATCTAAGCCTGGTATATTAAACTTAAACTTCGAATCCATGAGAAACAGCGAAAATTTCGACACAACTAAAGTTACAGACACATGGGCCAAAGTTGCACCTTTGAATAGGAATAAGCCTATAAGAAATGAGAAGGAAATCGTATATGAAGTGAATATAGTAACTAAGCTCAAACCATCTAGACGCAAATCTCTATTTGTAACCAGATTTAAACCATCTGTAACTGCAAAGCAAATAGAAGAAACATTAAAAGAAAATGGCTTTCATGATGTGTTGGTAAACAAAATGAACACTAAATTCGACTCTTATGCCTCTTTTCATATTGAAGCTGCGGAAGGAACATTATAGTGGCCTAGCTAACCCAGTCGTCTGGCCTACAGGAGTATTTCTGTCTGAATTCTATGGTAGGTTAGATTGAGGACGAAGGCCTAAGCCTGACATGAAGATAGTGTAGACCGAGGAAATATCGCTCCAGGACAATGTCAGGATATATATTCAAAGCATCAGAACCAAACTTAATGAACTAGAAAGATATTTTTATGACAAACCATACAAGATCTTACTTAGTGGAACATCGGCTCTCCAATGACGTGGCGGATTTTTATAACATAAGATGTTATGTGAGTGCAGCAATATTCTGCCGTACAAACATAATTCAAGGCGGCGTAGCTATTTACGTAGCTGATAATGTAATATGCACTGAACTTGATGTATCTTCTTATTATGTTGAACAGCATTTTGAAGTAGTAGCTGTGAAAGTGGAAATTTACAATTTAATTGTGCTATGTGTTTATCGTACACGCCGTGGGTGTCGGCATGCTGACCACATGGCCCCAATCCTGCCGTCTGCCTATGGTAGATGACGCAGCGGTCGGGTGGTAGGCCTTGTCCCCCCCCTAACGCCACGAAGTAAGTTAGTTAGTTTATCGTACACCGAATAGTGATTTTGAAGTGTTTCTAGCTAACCGGGAATTACTCCTTTTGTACATAACTACAGGAAATAACCTTAGTTATTGGTGGAGATTTTAATATACGGTACCGTAGATTTAGCCACTCCTAATACTAGAAACATTCGGTTAGCCAGTATATTAAGAACTTTGAACTGTTATTGTGCACATAGTTCCCCCACGAGGTTCAATGCATGTGTAGACAATTACTTAACATATTCAGGTAAACACCAATATAATGTAGACATAACTGAATGGTCATAGTCTGATCATTTGCAGTTATTATTTCTTTGAACCAGATGCCCAAAATAAAATTACTAAAAGGTACCGATAATTGTACATTTGAAACTAAAAGATCGCTCACTTCTCAAAATATTGAAAGTCTTAAATTACATCCTAATAATACACGTTGGGAAGAAATCATACTTTTTAACAATTCCACTGACGCCAACGAAGTGTTCAGTAATTTTTTCTAGACTATATTAAATATATTTTATAAATGTAGTCCAATTATGTCTGTAAAAAATGGCAGAAAGATCAATAATATAACACATAAGTCATGGTTGAACCCTGACTTGAAGCTGATGAGAAATAAAGTGATGTCTCTGAAAAGCTATACAAGATAACCAAATTAGACAATATACTCGTACTTGCACTGTTTAAAAAATCAGGTAAACTGATGTAAAAAAGTGCCAGTATGTTTTTTTTAATCAGTTATGACTGCAATTATGATATGCAGAATATGTTTTTTTAATTGATTTACAAGTTAAGCTCCAGATTTATTCATTAAGCTGGGCTTAGGGAAGAACAAAGGTCTAGTTTTCTTTTTAATCAGATTAAAATCTTCCAGCATCAACTGAACTGTACAGATTTTTGATATCTTGACAATCGCACACTCACATAAAAATACGAAAAAGAAAGTGAAATTGGCTGGCTTCGGGATTTGAACCATGGAACTCCATAACGTGAGGCCAAAACGTTACCATCTCGGTCACCTGGGTCAGTTTAACGGTCTAGTTGTAAGTTATAAGCGCATGTAAGACAATAGTGTTTTTGGTCTTAGCTATCTCTATTTTAATTTCCAAAGCCGTAAAATATCACAGTAAAACAATTGACTATGTTGTCATGATAAATGATTTGCTTTTTTTTTAATATAAATTCTTTCGAATACGTATATTATCATAAAATAGGCACCAAATTGAGCATTACTCCGAAACAGGTGAACCGATTTCATCCAGTATCAGTAGACCTCTTCCCATGAACACTATAAATGTGTATACCAAATTCCATAAAAATCCGGTAAAGCGTATTTGAGTTACCGCGTTTTTAAAATAGACACTAAATTGGGTTTTACTCCGGTACCGGACAACCGATTTGGTCCAATATCGGTAGACGTCTTCCCATGTACATTATAAATGGGTATACAAATTTTCAGGAAAATCCAATAAAGCATATTTGAGTTATCGCGACTTCTCATATATTAACATACAAGGCAATAAATTGGGCATTATTCCGGTACTGGCCAACCGATTTGGTTGAACATCAACAGACGTCTTTCCATGGATAGTATAAATGCGTATACGAAGTTTCATAAATATCCGATAAGGCGTATTTGAGCTATTGCGCCTTTAAAATATACACTAAATTGGGGTTTACTCCGGTACCGGTCTACAGATTAGGTTCAAATTTAACAGAGTACTTTTCATGGATGTCATAAATGCGAATACCAAGTTTAATGGAAATCCGATACAGCGTATTTGAATTATGGCGCCTTTCTATTAGAAAGGCGCCATAATCTATTAAAATAGGCACTAAATTGGGCATTACTCCGGTACCGGTGAACCGATTTGGTTCAATATCAATAGGGTTCTTCCCATTGACATTATAAATGTGTTTTCCAAGTTTCATGAAAATCCGAAAAAGCGTATTTGAGTTAGAGCGCGTACAGACACACGGACGGACGGACGGACGGACAGACAGACAGACAGACGGACAGACATTTTTCGTCCCCCACACAATCTCATAAAGTACCATACTGGCACTTAATAAATATAAACTAATATAAACATGCATTACAGAACGCTAAGTTAGAAAGTAATATGAATGTTATTAATAGAGCTGAAAATAAATGAAAAGCTGCTTGGAACATTATATAGGCCTAAAGAATGAAATTGGCGTACATCGTCATAAAGGAAATCTTTCCATATCTGCTGAAATGTTTAAGAACTGACTGTGGAACAAAACCGTTTAAAGGTTAAATCAGTTTCTAATGAATTTTAAACATCAGCTGACATATTTATGCTGAATGGTGGTTTGTCAAACAATATAGATTTTAGAAGGAGTGAGTTTCGGAAAATGATGTACTTAATGCAGTCAGCAAATTGAAATCCTCACATAGGTGCTGATATATATATAGATATATATATATATATATCTATATATATATATATATATATATATATATGGGATAAGTAACAAAGTACTCAAATATATAATTTATGCTATATCTATCCCCTTAATAAATGTATAAATATTAGTCTACCGTCTGGTACTTTCCCTGATATATTGAAATCAGCAAAAACTCTTCAAGTTCATAAAAAAGATAAGGATAATCCTGAGAACTATAGACCAATATCATTAGTGCCGGTGATTGGAGACGTTATAGAATGCATTGCACTCTCACAACTTAGGAATTATTTTAGGAGTAACAATTTACTTAGCTCGGCTCAATTTGGATTCACTGTTGGCAAAAGTACGCAAGAAGCTGTCCAAAATTTAATTAACTCTGTTTATAGCGCCTGTGAAGGACATGAATATGCCGTGGCTAAGTTCTTTGACTTGAATAAGGTTTCTGATTGTATACCCCACGATATTCTGTTAAATAAGTTGCATTGTTACGGGATAAAGCTTATGGCCCTGGGGTCGACTCAGCCTCTAACATAAATGAGTACCAGGAGCAATCCTGGGGGTAAAGGCGGCCGGTGCGTAAGGCTGACAACCTTACCACCTTCATGTACCGAATGTCTAAAATCTGGGAGCCTCATCCTCCTGAAACCCTCTGGGCCTCCATGGTCTGTATAGGGACCACTTTACCTTTTTACGGGATAAAGCTTAATGAGTACAAATTTCTTCAGTATTATTTAACTGAAAGTTCTTATATTGTATATGCAAATGGTCAAAGTAGTAGTGAAGCAGTCATTAAGTGTGGAGTTCCTCAAGGGTCCATACTAGGCAACTTTCTGTTCCTAGGTATGGTCATTGACCTGCCCTATAATGTACCATAAAAGCTAGCTTTGCATGCTGATGACTGTACTGCTGTCATGAGTCACAGCATTATAGATTGCTTAAATGAAAAATCGAACATTGTGTAATATGACAACATTATAAAATGGTTCTTCATTAACGAATTTTTAGTAAATGAAACAAAAGCTCAAAAGATAATTTTTAGTCTTAAACAGATCTCAGAAAATATGAGTAACGGAACTGTAAAATTGTTGGGTTTATGTTTAGCCTCTCAGTGAAATTGGCATGCCCAAATAGATGTTGTCTGTAGAAAATTAGCTAGAGCTTTATATTTGTTAAGAAGTATAGGCCTACTTCAAAGTTTCAAAGCACTGCCTAAAACAAATATAGTTTTTATTTATTTGAAAATGTTTACAGATACGGACTATTACTTTATGGACAGAGCACTAAGACCAATGAAATTTTACTTTTGGCAAAAGAAAAGAAAAAAAAAAAAAAAAAAAAAAGCTATTAGAATTTTTACTCAAATGTTTCTTTTAGGACGAATTGTAAGCCACTTTTTATACAGGAAGGTATTTTGACTGTTACATCAAGCTGTTACATTGTAGAACTTTTATCGTATGCACATCTCTATATAGTATATAAAAGGCTTTGTCCTGACTGACTGACTGACTGACAGGAATCAACGTAGAGCCTAAACTATAACAGGTAGAGACTTGGAATTTTGACAGTACCTTCGTTTCATAATGTAGGTGCTCACTAAGAAAGGATTTTGCAAAATTTTGAATTTAAATGCCAAAAATTAAATGTTTTTGAGAATACTTAATCCTTTTTTACACAGAATTATGAAATCCAAATCACAGAACATGTTGTTGAAAATGGTATCAGATGGGTTTGAAGAAAAAATGAAATGCAAGTTTGACAAATAAGAGAAGTTATCAATATAATTCATGTTATAAATAAATATTACAGAATGAAGTCCACGAAAATAATGCAGTACATAACATTCTCTTCCCTAGACATAGAGAAAACAAAACGAGGTATGGTAATGTGTATATTATTATATCGCAGGTTTTTGGAGAGAGAAGTATGAAAGTGATATTGCTTTCTGTTTAATTTCATCCCCAAAACAGTTTTATGGTAACATGAGAGTGGGAAATAAAATTTTCCGCCTCGATATTACAATTTTATCTTACAGGAATTTCTCTACCAGGCTGGCTGTGCCCTGTACAAGCGATGGGATGCAAAATTCTACATCTTCTATGAGCCATAAAACACTATATCAAGCGTTTTCTGAGGGAATAGTTTGAGTGTAATAAGTCGTTCTTCCTATTTCAAATTATAAATACCTATATAAAGATCTAGAATTTAAAAATCGAAAATCCTTCATAAGTTAATTTCCAATTACAAAATAAAAAACCCGGGCGACGCCGGGTCTTTTAAGCTAGTAAGAATATAAACACTTATCCTCCTGTAGCTCACACACATTCCCACTGTTCTAGAAATCAGGATAAATTACAAGTGCCGTTTGTTAGACCTTAAAAATTAAAAAAAAAAACAATCGTGTAATAAGCAGCATCGTGCTCTGTAACAGATTGCCAGCTCAAATCAGAAATTTGTATTTTATTGCTTTTAAATACAGACTGAAGGGGTTTTAAACTAATAATCCATTTTATAGTATGACATAATGTATCAGTGGTAATTTTAAGCTTTAATTTGTTGTAGTATTTAATTATTTGTAAATCCTTTGGGCCAAGGAGGGACTATATTTAATATGACAGTGCATTCTCTATACTGACATTTTACTGACAATGCCTATTGTATTATTATTTAATGACTCAATAAAAATTATTATTATTATTATTATTATTATTATTATTATTATTATTATTATTATTATAGTTTACCACGTGGAGCGGAGGCGGTAGCCGTAGCGGAGCGTTGTAGAATAATGTTGATGACTCGAGTCATATAATATGACCAAAAGAAAATTTACCGGTAAAATACTATAAGAAAAGTTGGCGATCTTAGTCGTGTCAGACAATTTCACAGCAGTCTACCTGTTTCAGAGATATTTATTGTGGAATATTAAGATTAACAAAATATTTATAGAGTTAATTTCTCTTGTAATATTGTCTTTAAGTTCTTCTAATGTATGGGAAATTGACCTATACGCTTTATTTTTCAAGTTTCCCCATAAATAATATTCACACACTGTTAGAAGAACTTAAAGACAATATCACATAGGCCTATCACAAGATAAATTAACTTTGTCTAGGAAGCTGAACTTATGGGCGTGAAAGAAAAGTTCCTAAAAAGGTGCCACTATAGTGTGGATGCAAGAGGAGGACATCTCCAACATCTCTTGTGATGCGGTACGAGGTTATTTTCATTGTAATTTTATCTGTAAATGTGAGAACCTGAATCATTACACCGATCGCGGCTTTACTTGCGTAGATATTTAACCCGATTGCTAGGGAGTTGGAGCTGTGCCCGCCGCGACGCAGAAACCCGCGTCATTGGCTAACTCTTGCGTGGGACTCACTGTATATGCGAGAAATTTTGTGCAAGTTTTTGTCACCATTTTAGCTGGTGAAGAGAATACTTTGATCTTCTTATGTATTGTTGTACTTGCTTTATGCTGTTTACAAACTCAGTTCATGAAGTTCAAATTGATTGTTGAGAATATACATTGTTACCTAAAGACCTCTGGTTTTCTCATTTCTGCTCATAAGATCTATTTCAGCGGTCTTCTGTGTGTTGTGGGATCCAACGTCTTCCAGTGATTCTATGACAACAACTTCAGATCTAGTCTTCATAAAGAAAACTCAAGTGAAACTATGATTTTCCAAATTCAAACCATACCTAAACATTCTCTAGCTTTGCAACTCCAAACATATTCGTTGCTCACTATTTGATTCCATAAAAGTTATTGGTAGATATTTTCCCTCCAATTTTCCAAAACTCTACAATTCTCCAAAGTATGATACCAAGTTCTTCCCCCTTACATATGGGAAAAATTCTCATTCCGTTTTCATCTTTCGCCACGCACCAAGTCTAATCCAAGCGAGCCCCACTTTACTGACTTTGGATCCTTTTTCTATGTATCGCTCCTTCCTCCATTCCAATTTTAACCGCGATTGTAATTCAAGCGAAACCATAGTCTGACATTGCGCATTTGTCTGTTGTCTATCAATATCCTTCAAACGGTTCTTAACCTTCCTCCATACACTTCTATTTCTCTGCCGATCCATCCAAATGTACCCCATCCCTATTGTTTCTAATCCCTTTTTTAATTTTTGAAGCCCGTGTCTTATTCCCACCTATCCTTAATTGTTCTTGATAATATATTGCTCTAATTAGAGACTGATACCCAGCATAGGCCTAAGTTGTAACCAATATTTCGCCGCCCTAATTTTACACACTCTAGTCTCACTATGCGCTCTAAACTCTCTCAAAATGCCGCAGGTTGCTGAACCCCTCCGTATCCCCAAAATCCCTCTCAAAAATAGCGTCCTGACTAGTGATGAGCGAGACCAGTCTCGGTCTTGCAGTCTTGGTCTTGGTCTTGCAGAAAATGCAAGCGTTAGCAAGACCAAGACCGACCATGCAAGACCGAGACCAAGACCAAGACCAACCCTGCAAGACTCTGGCAAGAACAAGACCTGACTGCAAGACTCTTGCAGTCTTGCTATTTGAAAAAGTTTTATAAAGACCCGTTGTGTATGCAAGAAGCCTGCGATCGCTTCTTAGAGGCGCCGCAGAGTCGCTAGCGGGAGTAGTCCCAAGGGCGGTAGGCCTATAATATAGAGGTTGCCTCATCGTGCGGTAACCAATGAGAGTAGACCCGGTGCGTGACGCTGTCCATATCAAAAAACGGGCGCACCATTCAAATAATACATGTGAAATCCGTATACAAGCTCTCTCACCACTTCGTTAAAACAAATTACTGCTATGAAAACTTACAATTAACCTGACGAATTTCCCTGAATGGCATTCCATACAGCTAGTTCCTTCAATTGGTGGGAGTTAAATTCACGGTTAACACTCCATAATCATTTTTAAAATGCTTAATTGCAATAGTTCTCTAGTATTATGGTACGAAAGACAAACAGATGTAACAAGGCCCTCAGCCATATATGACATTTCATTTTGCGTACAATATAAATAAATTCTGCCATACAATTACTGTATTTGAATCGGCACATGCTAAAAGGGCCTCAGTCCAAGCAACCAAGTTTGGAGAAGAACGAAAAGAACTGTTTGTACGCAACCCAAATTTTCTTTTAAAACTAATTAACTTTACTGGACGGTATTACTTACCTCAATGTTACCCTTTTTTACTATATTAACATTTTTACATGAGAACCTTTTAGCATATAAAATGCAATTTTCATGCTCAACTCAGTTTGCCATTTTTTGTGACTGAGGCCCTTTTAGCATGTGCCGATTCATTTAATAATTAGTTTCTCCAACCTCTCACTGGGTTAAAAGAAAGCTATGACTGAGGATTTATAATAATTATTTATTACAACCAAATGGCCATACTATGACGAATGGAGCAACGATAGAATGATATATGGCGGGGAAACCCGGAGCACCCCGAGAAAGCCTGCCCCGACCCCACTTTGTCCACTACAAATTCCACATGGATCCATCGAGGTTCGATCCCGGGTCCCAGCGGTGGAGGGCGAGTGGTATAACCACTCAGCCATGGAGCGGCCTATGACTGAGGATTTGAAACTTTAAGCAGTAGCCCCCGTAACTTAAAACGCCTATTAACACGCTCAGTACCCTGTTTCATTAACGATGAAATCCTTTTTTACACCTATCATTAATATTCATAGCCTACTCTCACATATAGATTCTTTTCTGTCTACTTGAACAAAATATAACATAGCTATTCAGCTCATTCCATTCTCCTTGCAGAAAATTTCAAAATAAAGTGAAGTCTGAAAAAATCAGGTTATACGCCCGGTATTCTTCATAATTATTCAATAAAACACAATTAAACCGTAGATTAATTAAAACAGGAACTTTTTGACGGGTATTTGCTAATTATTTACTTCACAGTTACATATCTGATTATACTGTAGCTATACAGGCCTACATTTTGTTGATGACATCCACTGAAAACCTTTTTTACTAGTACAATTTTGTTATTGACACATAACGGTGGCGGTGTTTAAGTTCTTGCTGCTGACTCATATTAAGCATGCATATCGAATGGGAAAAGATACTAAAAGTAGAAAATGCCTGTTCTAGAAATATGTTCTTGCATGAAGAATAGTTATGATTATTTATGACCCAATTAGTTGAAGGCCCGAAACTTGAAAGCAAGTAGAAAGTAATTTATGGGGGGTAGCGGAAATCTTTAAAGTGCAGAAATCATCTGTTCACAATGTGTTATAAATTAGAACTAGGGTATATGGAAAGAGAAATATTATTTATTGCAGCCTGTGGGATGGGTTTCGAATGGACATTGTGTGATTTTCTATAGATTGCACAATTTCTAAAGAATCTGCTTCAATGCCGTTATGTTTTGTTACTATATTATACAGTTTTAAACAGGTCAGATATAACCTCTCTCCTATGCGGAAATCTTTTAAACATTTCATACACGTCCTGTTAATATTAGTTCTTGCCTCCACAGCCGTTCAATTTGAAACTTTACAGTATAATATTCATAATTTTACATTCTCAAATAGTGTATATCATCTCGTAGATTTTTGGTTTAAAGTTCTGCAATAGGATAATAGAGAATATTTAAATTTACACTCAAAGTTTACTGTTCTAGCTTATATCACCATTGACGTTTCGGCAAACAGCGTGACATCACATTACTGTTTACATGGTCAAAGCAACAAAAAGCAATTACCTTTTGTTACTTTCGCAAGCAATAACACACATGTAATCGGTGTAACTTTATATCATGTAAACGCCATCGATCACAGAAAGATGCATAAAAGAAAACTGCAAGACTCTTGCAACAAGACCAAGACCGAGTATGCAAGACCGAGACCAAGACCAAGACCATTGATGCAAGACCGAGACCAAGACCAAGACCAGGGTTACCTATGCAAGACCAAGACCAAGACTGAGAGTGCAATACCAAGACCAAGACCAAGACCGCCTCGGTCTTGGTCTTGCGTTTGCTCATCACTAGTCCTGACTTGGTCTAGATTCCATATTTGCTCCCATCTCCATATTTCAGCCCCGTATGTCATCGTCGAACTCACTATTGCCCCATAAAGGTTTTCTTGAAGTAATGATTTAAATAATTTGTGAAATTAAGTTCTGAAAGAACAAATGGTAAACTTAAAGAATTATGAAATTGTAGTTGTATCCCCTAGAAACTATTTTGTTACGTAACTTAGTTTTACAAATATCTTAAAATTATTTCGAAGTTACTTATAAAATGAACCCTGTCATATCGTGTACAGTTTGAGTGTGAAGGGTGAACATTAAGTAGTGCTAGTTGTGCTTGGGTCAATGCGAGAACCTTACAGATTTTTTACATATTAGTAGGCGTAAGTTTCTTTCCGTGTTTGCCTGCGACGTTGTCCCACCCGCTGAGCTGTCTGTCAAGTTGCGCGATATTCAACCTCCAGACTCATTCACAGGATGCCTTCAACCTTCAGGTACACCACCCAGAATTTAGGAAATTACGTTAAAATTACCAGTAAAATCGTAGTTTATCAAATCAATTAGTAAAAGTGGAATTTAAAAGAAAGGAGAAAATAAAACACTGCTGAGCCGAATAAATAAAAAAATACAATAGTTAAAAATATAGTTTAAAAAAAATAAAATAAATAATAATAATAATAATAATAATAATAATAATACTTCAGTAATAACATACCAATATTAATAGGAGTAATAATACTAACAATTTTAATAATATTAGTAATAATAATAAACAATAGCATTTTTTGCTTTAGGAGTTATCAAAACGCGTATCAGTGCTGAAAACGCGACATTCAATTTCGGGACCGAACCCAATTCTTTATCTATTAAACGCCTACATACGGTACGGGTAGAGGAAGAAAATTAAAATGTGCAATATTAGGCCGTTCCCGTGGCAGAGTGGCTCGCTTTCCACCCCTGGGACCCGGGATCGAATCTCGGTGGATACATGTGAAAATTGCGGTGGACGAAATGGGGTCGGGGGAGGTTTTGTCGGGTGCTCCTGTTCCCCTTCCATATATCGTTCCACCAGAGCTCCATTCATCATACTATGACCCTTGGTTGCAATAAAGGAATTTATTTATATTTTAAATGTGCAGTACTCACGTGCCTGTGGAAGCTGTGTCGGTAAATATATGTCTGAATACGCGTCATCCCTATCCGTAGTCAATTAAAAATTTAAAAAGCTCGTAATTTTTTTAATAATTCACACATCTGATCTTTAATTATTTTGCTACGGTTTATCATAAACGACATTGCAAGTACAGTAGAATATCAATACTCCGAACGTCAGTTATCCGAAACGTCAATTTATTATCGGAACAACCTTTTTATTTTACTTTACATTATTATTTATTTTTATGTTTTTTAAAAAACGATTAAACAACATTTAAATCGTTACAGAGAAACAACCATCCAACAGTTGAGAGTCAGCACAAGTTACGACAAATACAAGGTGACACAAAAAACGGTAACGTATTAACATCCAATAATAAAATCAAGAGTGATGGAAGAAAACATTTTATTCACAGTAATTGGAACCTTGAATCTTGCCATTTAAGAAACATTAATGGAATTTATCTTTTTTAAAATTACGTTCTTTAGATGGCGTCCTCCTATATGAATGCATTCTTGAAACCTGCTGTTGAGATTCCTCATTGACCACTGCAACATCGCAACTTGGATTATGTGAATTTCATCACGATTTCTCTGTTTTAACTCATCCAGAGTTCTTGGTCGAGTCGTGAACAGGGAGTCAAAGTAACTGTCAATTCGGATCGAAACGTGGAGATGTTACAATCTTTCGTTACACCTGAATTGAATATTTTTCCACGCATTCAAGAACCCTGGTTTCAACAAGATGGAGCGACATCACACACTTCACGGCTATCAATGGAAGCTGTGCGAGAATAATTGTTCGGTAACCGTGTGATCTCAAGAATCGGTAACGTTCCCTGGCCCCCTAGATCGCCAGATTTGTCTGTTTGTGATTTTGTCTTGTGGGGCTATCTGAAGAGTAAAGTGTGCACGACTCGACCAAGAACTCTGGATGAGTTAAAACAGAGAATTCGTGACGAAATTCACAGTATCCCAGCAGCGATGTTCCAACGGTCAATGAGGAATCTCAACAGCAGGTTTCAAGAATGCATTCATATAGGAGGACGCCATCTAAAGGACGTAATTTTTTTTTAAATGATCAATTTCATTAATGTTTCTTAAATGGCAAGTTTTAAGGATTCAATTACTATGAATAAAATGTTTTCTTCCATCACTTTTGGTTTTATTATTGGATGTTAAAACGTTCCCTTTTTTTGTGTCACCTTGTACTTGTACTGTTCGTGTTTACTGGACTATACTCAACATGTCTTCGAGTTCAGTTTAGTATAATACATACAGTAATAATATTTTAAAGGCTTTAACAAGATACTGAACAGTTTTACAGAATGTGAGAAAGCTGTGAATAGAAGATTGCTGCGTACTCATAGGTGCGGGTGATAGATGTGAAATAAATTTCTTTGCGATATTCAGCCCTTATCTCTGGCTGTCTCTTGTCAAAACATGCATATCTATTTGCTTGTGTTTTCAAGATATATGTGCTATTAATGGGTTAAAATGGTTAAAGTCTTATACAGTAAAGGCAGACGAGTTGTGTAAACGGGTTTGCAATGTCTCTTTTTTCGTAACTCTTTATGTTCCTTGTACCTGAACCTCGCTCTCTTTCTACCTCGCTCTGTAAGAATGTCAGTTATTGCTAAGTCAAGGGTCTCGTTAATTTTAAAAGTCTTTGTTCAAAATGAACAATTGTATTCGACTATATTAACGTGAACAATTTACTATATACAAATCTCTATATATGTAATAGGCTTTGTCCTGACTAACTGAATGAATGACTGACTGACTGACAGAGAATGAAGTAGAGCCTAAACTATAATAGGTAGAGACTTGGAATTTTGACAGTACCTTCGTTTCATAATGTAGGTGCTCACTAAGAAAGGATTTTGAAAAAAATTGATTTTAAATGCCAAAAATAAAATGTTTTTGAGAATACTTAATCCCTTTTTACACAGAATTATCAAATCCAAATCACAACAGTGTAAAGTTGCCACTGGTCTCAGATGGGTTTGGAAATAAATGAAACGCACGAGTAATACAGTCTAGAAGGCAGTAATGAAACGTGACTTTGACAATTTAGAAAAGCTATCAATATAATAATGTTATAGGCCTAAATAAATATTAAAGAATTAAATCCACGAAAATAATGCAGTCACATAACTTTCTCTAGCCTGGAAATAGAGAAAACAATACGAGGTAAGGTAATATGTTTTGGGAAGAGAAGTATGAAAGCTGGATTTCTGTTTAATTCCATCCTCAAAACGGTTTTATGGTAACATGATAGCAAGATATAAAAATTTTCTGCCACGATAATACAATTTTATGTTACCGGAATTTCTGTTTCTTCTTATTTGAACTCCTACCAGGCTTGCTGTGTACTGTACAAGCGATGGGAAGCAAAATTCTACATCCTCTATAAGCCATAAAAAGCTATATCAAACTTTTTCTGAGGGAATAGTTTGAGTGTGATAAGTCGTTCTTCCTCTTTCAAATTATAAATACCCATATTAGGACCTAGAATTTAAAAAATCTAAAATCCTTCATAAGTTAATTTCCAATTACAGAAGCTAGTTGACTATATTGACAACAATTGAAGCTTTTACTTTTATAAGGGTCTTGATTGTATAGAAAACAAGACATAGACTCACAGATAGACTCTGGAGATAGGCCCAGCGCTGTGTCTTGGAATTTATTGCTACTAATGTGGCTTTCCCTGAACCATGGATCCTTCATAACTGCATTGGTCTGGGTATATACCGTAGATTCATTTAAAATGATCAGCTGAAAAATCATGATTTTCGCACTTAGACCCTTATAACAGTAAAGGCTTCAAGTCTATATACCTAGGTATAGCAACAATTGACTATAATAAGGTATTTTGTAGTTAGTAGAAAGTCCTTAATTTAACATATAATATTGTTTGTGAGATAATCTTCCAATATTAGTCTGCTTCTCCTGTATTCAAGATCTTTCCGTAGAACAACTCTACTTGGTGTAAAGCATCTCAGCGTTCACGGAAGTGCCTTTACGAACTTATTTAGCTTTGCGTATATAACCATTATAATGAGGCTAGGCTGTGTATATATAAATGTACAAAAACAATGCAAATGAAACTATTCATATGGTCCATCTCCGGCGATTCCATCCATACCCGTCTAGTATTGACCCTCCCCTACAGGCATTGGTATTTACCTCCTTAGAGGAGATTTAAGACAGATTATAAAAGAATAATTCATGCAAATGGTGATAACTGGTAACGTTTAATGTCAGTTCCTTGTTTTACGTCATCGCCAATAATCCCTAGTAGCATGTTAACCCAAATCTCTAGTAGAATTCAGTTAGTTATCGAACATAATTACAACACATTTCTTTGCGTACAATAAACACCACAGTGTCTTAAAACATCTGTCTGCCCAGCTAAGTTAAGCTGCAAGCTAATTAGTCATAATTATCTTTCCAGCACACTATGAAACATATACTAAACAGCTTAAACTTCAGCTTAAGCCCAGACCTTAGCTCTACCCATTAGCTGCTATTTTTTTTATAACAATCAAATTGATAAAAATAATACCATCATCTTAGAACAGCCTCTCAGATAATGGGATTTTTTTTCTGCTTTAGGTTCCTCCTAAACACACGGTCTATAAATAAACTGTAAAGACGTGTTTATGGTTGTAAATAGATATTGGTAAATATTTTTATGTATTGCTTAAAATATGTACACATATAATATACCGTAATTCTAAATATTATGTACAGGCCTAACGATATTAAAACTCCTACCGAATTCATTCATCTTTCTGTTCTGTATGGTACAACTGGACGCATTTTCTGCGTAGTGTCACATCACGTTTATTGAAAGACGTAGTCTATTCAAACATGTCATTGTAATCTAGAATATCCTCTTCAGTCTCAAACGCAGTACAGTTCCAAAAATTATCTTGAATTTCGTCTAAACTTATTTTTGAGGTATTAACCTTTTTGGGGTTTTCTTATATTCAATTTTGGTTTTCCCAAAATAAGATGCATGCCTGCGAACCTTAAATTTTTAGTTGTCTTCACAGCACCAGTGCTGGTTGATTCACTTCCTTCAGCGTTTTTATTTTTGCGGTTTTTTATTTCTGAGAAAGTGTAGGCTAATTCTAGCGGATCAGGTACATCTCCCACATTTACAATTCCTGTTGCGTCATCAGATGTATCATTTTCATCTAGGAAAGCATCTGAGTTGGGGCAGGGGAAGGGGGAGTAGAACTACAACATCAATATTTTTGTGTTCATCACCAAACTCATCAGTGAAATTAACTTCATTTATAATGCCCGCCATCTCTTCCATTGTTATAATTTTTAAGAAAATTATATAGTAATCGGATCTCAGGTTGTAATCTGAAAGTTGAAAAATATTTTGATAATTTTCGTATCGTATTAGGCTATAATCCTCTGGGCCTCCATGGCCTGTATAGGGATCACTTTACTTTACCATTAGGCTATAATAGCGCATTTCAAAATAAATTTATATTGATTAATAATACAAACAACACGGGAACCACATATACGTATTATATTCAGATGCCACAAAATAAATCAACATTCTTTACACCAGAAAATTCATGTTTACTTAGGCTACAAATAATAGGCTATAGTTGAATATTAAGCAAATATTAATGACATGTCTGTAATTAAATCGCTCTTATTCTATATCGCACTTCAAGAAAATGGTTTAGGCCTAATATTTTTCTCGTCTGAATAAAGAATCAATCCTTCTTATCGCAATAACTGAAAATTGGCTGTTACAGAATCGGATGAAATGTTCGACTTCTTTATTGATAAGAGTTAAATAGATGTCTTCTTATATTTCAAATTAATGAATAGTGAGGGGTGTTTCTGTTAAATAATTCTCATTTATATGTTCATGTTAAATAAAAAAAATGATAGTCTATACTAAAAATAGACCACTGAGAATTACTTGGTTGGTACAACGAAAAAAGATAGCTACCACTATTCAATTTCCTTTTCCATTGATGTTCGTGAAGTTACGAAGTGATTCGACACAGTTGCGGACAGGAGTTTTGTAGCCACGTTATTCTGCGTCACACTGTAGTGCGGGTGTAAGTGTGATAGGAAGGGGGTGGTGCAGCGTTGTGATAGCTGGATGGATGGGTTAATTACACATCCGCAGATGTAGAATGTTTAATAATTAACAGTCACTCAGGTGACATTAGTTGGCCAACCCACTGCAGATTACCTTGCACTTTTCATTCTGTTATCAGTGAAATGAGTTAGTCAGCAAAATTAGAACACAAGTTCCTAATTCATTTATGTTCTTTAACACCGTTTCCTCTTTCGAAGTTAAAATACTGGCGATAAATAGCGTCAATTTTAGATCCAAGTTAATGAGCACCGTTCATGAGGAAGAACACTACTGTTCTACGTGAGAAAGTAACAGAACCATCGCTATCATAACCAACAACAATTCTTCGGCAACTGGATTTATAATAATGAATCCTGCGAACAGTTTCGAGAAACACAGAGGACAGCCCGAAGAGGCGAACCAAGAAAACCAGGCCGTCGACGAACCCTATTACAAGGATAATATTATGGAGGTCATCAGCGTGACTAGTTTAATATTAATTTGAGCTAGGGGCACTATACAGGACGGACTTGGCTTAAATTTATGTAACATCTTCAGTCTGAGTAGCAGTTTCCTCTTTGAGCTAGAAGTAAAAATTGTAAAGGAGTTTATCAGAATAGTGAAACCCCTTTTTTAAGGAACTAAATTGTCATTGATGAACTTCATTTCCGTAGAGGGTGGTAAAATTAAAATTTATTGTAAATGCAATAGGCCTACATTTATTATTTTCATTATTTATCGGTGTATTGTCCGCATTATTGAGCATATTGTATTGGAATAGGCGATATATTTTGTCTTCGGGCATCCGCCAAGTGGAAGAAGATATAGGTCTAAGTTAAATAAAAAATAAAGTTGATATCTAAACTTAAAACAAAAACATCTCTTTACAATGTATGGCTTCCTAAACTGGATGAGTGATTTGTTTACATATAGATGCAATTATTCATCTAGAACTCGAGATTTTAATATTATTATTCTCTCAGGCACATTAGTGTAGTCGGTTTGCGTCTAATAGGGACTTGTCCGATATTTTCTGCTGAGGATGACGACGACGTAATGTAGAGGATTTAAATTTTTGATCAGCCCTAAACCAGAGAGAAAGCAAGAGCTCTTAGCTTAGGCATACGGTAATTCGGTAAACACATTCTTTGACTTACAGCGAATGGAGTCTTAAAAATTAACACCTTACTTGATAGATTGGGGGTACGCCAAGGCGTAGGGGTTGAGGACTGCGTTACAAACCGAAAGGTCGCGGATTCGATCCCAGTTGAGGTCGATGGGAACTTTAAATTGGCCTCTTCTGGTGGTATTATGGCTCTGGGTTGACTCAGCCTCTAACTGAAATCAATACCAGGAGCAATCCTGGGGGTAAAGGCGGCCGGTGCATAAGGCTGACAACCTTACCACCTTCACGTGCTTGCTGTCTGAAATCTATAAAGCTATAAAAGCCAAAATTGTAGAGAAACTGCCATTTATTTTAAATCACGTTTATAAAATACTAAGTTATATGTATTTCACTGCATTGGGATGTTCGTACGTTCATTATAGCCCTATGCTCGTTCATCCTGAGGGATAGCCTACGTCAAGTCAGAAACATGGAGAAATCGGAGTATATAAAAATAAATGGTGCAAAAATACGTTGCACAAACTTTCTCGCATATACGTGTTAAAGGCTAGCACAGAAAAAATTAAATTAAAGAGACAATAAAATTTTATTTATTACATTTTCATAAAACTAAGAAGTATCTAGAACGGAAACCATCAGAGTCGATCTTCATGTTTAATGCTTTTACCGTGAAATAATAATAATAATAATAATAATGAATGACAGTAAAACTGCATATTATTAGTACTACTAGTATTACTACGGGAAAATTAAAATATAAGTCGCACCTTGGGATAAATCGGCACCACCCAACCCACCCACCAATACAAGGACAATTGGTCACTCTGCTTCGCTCAGAAACAAAATACATCACACAGTAAATGCAAATGTGAATATCGAATGGACGGAGCTTAAGGGGCGACTTATATTTGAATTTCGCTATACTAAAACTAAAACTAAACTCCGTGGCACTACATTCCTTTAGGGATTTGGTCTACCAACCGACCGGTGTGTCATCTACCACAGGCAGATGGCAGGGTTGGGGCATGTGGTCAGCATGCCGACCCCCACGACCGTTAATGGTGGTTTCCATGACCGGAGCCGCTACTTCTCTATCAAGTAGCTCCTCAATTTGAATCACGAGGAAGTGTACCCCTACCAGACCCCTCAACCTCAGAAAAATCCAAGGATGTACCGGGGATCGAACCCGGACCGACGGATCTGACGCTAACCACAAGACCATGCCGGCGGTCCTACTGCTACTACTACTACTTAGGTTATAGCCTATTGCACGCTTTAACTGCATTGTAGGTCATGTAATGTGTTTAGTATGTTTGCGTGAACTATTAGTCTATTGTAACAACTCATTCGCGTCATCTGTTTCTATTGTTTAGTGATGTCTTCGTATGTGGCATTCAGTTTAAACGATTATAATATCCAGTGACGTAGCGGCGATGAGTTATGGAAAATAAGCAAGTCCTATAAACCCGGCGTTTGCTTTGATAGGATCATAACCATGGATTAAACATGATTATAATCAGAATAGATATAAAAACATTATTGAGCATATTAAATAAGATTAGATACATCAAAGCATTAATAGTACTACAATTAAAGGTTATAAGAAATAGATATTAAATGATAATAATTCCAGTAATTAAATAAATAAATAATATTGTAGTAACATTGCAGTAAGATAAATTTCAAGTTAGCAAAACTTCACATTATAACTCAGACGGAATTCAAGGAAAAACAGTGAGGGAAATACATTCTGCTATTCAACCACAGCATGATACAAGAGACACTCATTGTAGAAAAGTGCACTTGTATTGTGACAAAAACTTACAGAATAGAACTCAGGAACAGTCAAAAGAAGGTACTAAGAATTTTGAGTGGGAATAATATTTTGTATAGATGTTCCAAGAATCCTTGAGCGATAACGGGAACTGACTGAGCTGGGAAGCAATACTTCCTACTCGGAGTAGCATTGAGACGCTCAAATGAAGGTAACCAATGAGAGTACATCTCTCATTGCAAAACAGGGTAAAATGCTCTAATAGTAGTTATTATTGGTTGTAGAAATAAGTGGAAAAAGATGACTGAAGGAACGAAGGACGCTGGAACGCACGCGAGAGGCATCACTTCCACGAGAGTCCGTCACCGAGCTAGTCGGTGCAGGACATTTTTCCTCGCTTCTTGGCTTCAAAGTGCCAAGTGAAGCATATTATATTTTATAAAGTCATAGTATCATATCAGGAGGATCCTGATACGGTACCAATAAATAATTATCAATAAGAACAGTTTGTACTAGGAATTGCGGTAGAACTAAATTACAGTTACTGCCAAAGTAAATTCAGTGACACGTAAGTACTTGTGTTCGACGAAGCAAATTACAGACAGTATTAACACGTAACAATTGTACGTCATTACTACATAAAATCCTCGATAGTAACTTCAATATTACGAGCGTTCTATCGTCCAGACATTCCGAACTCTTCACCCAATTTTCAAGTGATTAATTGCTGAAAACATTATTGAACAGAAATAAAACCTAATCATACCAGTAATCTTTTTGACATTATTACTAGTATATATATTGGACAAATAACCCTAGATCCCCTGCAGATAAGATAGAGATACTCTGTTGCATCCACTGAGCTACCGTGGTCGGTCGTTTTGTGGTTCCCAGACACATCCTGGATAGTTAAAAGTAAGGGCTAAAAACCACACGGCGAACCGTTTCATACTTGGCGCCGCAACTTAAGGGGCTTCGACCAATTAATTACGCCAAGATATTCAGCAAGTGCTTCATACTTGGCGCGCCAACGTAAGGGGCTAAAAAAGAGAGACAGATATAGGTTAAAACAACAATAAATTACGCCAAGATATTCAGCAAGTGCTTCATACTTGGCGCCGCAACTTAAGGGGCTTCGAAAAAACAGTAACACTAGCTAAACAGCAAGGTTAAAATACCAGTAAATTACATCAAATAACAGTAAGTGATTCATACTAGTGCCGCAACGGAACAGTATTCAAATAAAGTCAGCCTAACCTTAAACAAGAGGAGAATTCAGCCGGAACAAAGAAACTTAGGAGCGGGCAGAACAAGAGAGAAGACCGCGGGAATACAAGAATATCTTTGTAATCTTAGTTAATAAGAGGGTATTGTTTATGTCATTAGAAATAAGAGTGTTTATATGTATTTGCATGCAGTGTTATGTTGCTGATATATGTATGTACAAAGGTAAGAGAGCATGATTTTTTACTCAGTGAATTCCAGTGCAGTGAATAAGGTTAGGGCAAGGTTATGTTAACACTACGTAACGGTAAAATAATAAAGCCTAAAATGGAAAACACAGTAGATCAGGATAGTCAGGATTTACTCACTAGTAGTGAAATTGAAGAAATGCAAAATAACGAACAGGGGGAAGTTATAAGTAGCCATGAGGAAATAGAGATAAACGAAAGTAATCAGGAGCGGGCAAACAGAGACGAGCCATCAGCTCAAATAGATGAGGAAAATATAGAGAATACAATGACAAGCCAGGTAAATATAGACGTAGGTATGCCGTCTTGGTTAGGGGCATTGATGGAACAAAATAGGAGACTAATGACTGAACAAAACGAGAAATTAGCAGAGCAGAATAGGAAGTTAGCTAGTGAGACGAAAGAACAAAACAGGGAATTAGCTAATAAAATAGACCAGAATTCCAAGGAAAATGCAGAGCAGAATAGGAAGTTAGCTAGTGAGACAGCTGATAAAATAGATCATGTTTCAACTGAACTGAAAAATGAACTTAAAAGATCAGTTGATAAACTTTCTGGGGATCTAAAGAAAAATGATGAAAAGATTGACAAATTAAGGGAGGAATGTACTGTAAACAATGCTAGGTTAGATGGTAGAATTGATAAAGTACGAAATGAAATTGATCAGAATAAGAAAGAAATAACGGCTAAGTTTGTAAACCAAGATAGGGAAGTAGAGCAGAAACTTGCCAATACTATTGATACTGTTGATAAGAAGATAGAAACAAATAATAGTGTTTTGCGAAGTGAGGTTAGGGACCAGAATAAAAGCTTGGAAAATAATTTGGTAAAATCATTCTCAGCTGATATCGGAGAATTAAATGATAGGTTTCAGGGACAAGTTAAGGAGATAGAAGTGAAATTGACGAAAGAAATTCAGAAAGTAGTAGGGGTACAAAATAGCATTACCAAAGAAATAAATAATTTTTCTGATAAGGTTAACCAAATGAGTAATGGCATTCCTTGTACGAGAATCGAGGCAAATGGCGGAGGAGTTTGTACTCCACCTATAAATTTTGCAAGTGCAAATATTTTGCAAAGTAATGAACGTCATAATGGAGAACCATTAGCTCCGAGCATTAGCCAAGATTCCGACATTACGCGAAGTGACGTAAGCCTTAGTAATCATGTTGTTCACCAGAGTACTAGTCAAAGTCATGTACACTTAACTAATATTCTTGGAATTGAGTGGGCGTTACCGCGGTATAATGATGAAAATTTGTCTAACCCACATCAATTTATATCGGAAATGGAAACGTACTTTAAATTAAAAGGGATTCCAGAGGAATACAAAATGATATTAGTTCAAAAGGGTTTGATAGGTAAATGCAAGGATTGGTGTCAATTTGTATTAGCTGAGGGAGTAAGTTACCAAGAGTTCCGAAAATTGTTTATGGAAAAATATTGGAGCCCAAGTAGGCAAATGAAGGCACGTACTGAATTATATGCGGGAAGCTACAATGATAAAGGTCATTTGACACTAACCGAATATTTCTTAAGACTAATCAGGATTGCGAAATCATTGCAAACTATGTTTTCTGAACAGGACGTACTGCAACTTTCTATGAAGCACTTTGGGCCTGAAATTCATAAATTATTAGCGGTAGCCAAACCAAATTCCTACGCAGAAATGTTGAGCCTATTAGCTGAATTTGAAGAAGGAAATCGTAGCGGAGGAAGACAGGAAAATTATGCGCGATATGACCAAGGAAATAAAGGTCTAAATCAGGGTGACAATGGGGCATATTCTTATGCAAATAACAGAAATAATGCTAGCCACTTTGATAACGCAGCAAGGCCTAGGCAAGATTTTAATGATAATCGGGAAAATCGACCCGGAAACAATGGGAGGAATAATCAAAACAATAATTATTCACGGGAGAGAAATGACCGAGGCAATGGAACTAATAATAACAGAGGAAGTTACAGTCAACAAGGTCAGCGCAATAGCAATCACGGTGATAGAACTGGGTCAAGACCGCAAAATGTATCTGTCAATCATATTGCGTTCCAAGAAACTGAGGTAGGGAATGCTGATAGGAATGCCAGATATGGGGAGTTAAGAGACGGAAGATATGTGCGATTTAGAGATAATGAAGGTAGTAATTGTGGACGTGTGCCAGAAACACGACAGGCTCTGAACCCTAATGCAAATGAATTTCACCGCACGCAAAATCACGTAACTGATTCTCAGAATGATTGCCCACAGAACGGAGATTTAAACGGAACAGAGATGTGATAGCGAGTCATATTACGTCTGTTGATGGTACCAGGCCTTCCGAGGATAGACTCAACAATACTGTACATAACTTAGAAATGTCCTACAATGTAAATAAAACTAACCAGCAAATATTAAATCCACCACAAATAGAGGCTAATATTGGGAACTTAAAAATTCAGATTTTATTGGATTCTGGTAGTTCAATGTCTGTGATAAATGAAAAGGCTTATCTAGAGTTAAAAGAAAATAAAATTAAACTGCAGGAATTAGACGTCCCAGGACTCTATTGTACGACGGCCATTAACAAAACTAAATATAAAGTAGACAAGCAAATAATGGTACCTTTAAGCATAGGATCTTGGCACACTGAAATATATATGCTTGTGGTCAGAAATTTAGCGCATCAGTATATTTTAGGTTGTGATACTTTACAGGAATATCAAGGGATTTTGAGCTTTGAGGAAAATTGTTTGAAAATAAAAGACGAAAATGACGTTATTGAAGTTCCATTTCTTAAAAGTAATGTGTATGACAGCTCTAATTGTTCCAATAATGAACTCGCAATTCAGGACGAATGCTTCATTATTGAAAGCCTATCTGAATGGCAAGATCAAAATGAAGAGGGGGAAATAATAAGCGAAATTTTATTTGACACTAAAGGTCGTGAGAACCAAGCAAGTAGTCAAAATGAAGGTCGAGGCAACACAGGGAATATTATCGAGGCACCGAATACAGGGTCATTAACTCGATACAATATGAATGTTGAAATCGACGAATTTAATAACGCTTATTTAGAGGAGATGTATGATGTCGGACTTAATTGCGAAATAAATATGTGCGGAACAAGCAGAAATGAGCAGGAACATTGCAATACTGAAAATGGAAGGGAATATAACGATAGGTTGACTGAATCTGAAATCCTTGAAATCTTGAGAAATAAAGTAGATAATATCACATCAATAACGGAACCTCAAAAAAGATAAGCTATGTAAGGTACTAAATAGTAATGTGGGCGTGTACTGTAATTCCCCTGGATGTTGTTTAATTCACGAAATGTTACCAAGATATATGAGAGAAGAGGCCAATGAAATCAGTATAAAAATGTCAGATGAGGAGATGATAAAGAAATCTAATTTATCAAATATTAGCCATGTTTGTAAGATTTGTAAGTACAACAAAACTTCGAAATTAGCGGTGGATTTAGAAAGCAAAGCAGGTTGTATTTACTCTAGAGGATAGAGGACATTAATAAGACAGAACTAAAATTATTTACAGAATTGAGTCGAACTATTAAGAAGGAAGGTACTGGGAGTATAAAAAGTTAACAGACGTATTATATGACTTTCTTGATAAGTGTAGTATTAGGCTATAGAAATTAACATTAAGCTTTTGTACCAAGGGACCGTATATCGTCACTAATGTATTTAATGGGGTGTGTTTTGAAGTAGCTGACATCAAAACTGGGAAAATTATTGGGCGATACAATTTGTCTCTTGTTAGGCCTTATAAAGAATAAGAAATAAGGGTATAACAGGATGACAACAGGCTTGCGTCATTTCGTAATAAACAGGTACAAGGGTCAAGTGTGATTTTACATTGTAAGAGTACATGATCGCGAATACTACGTGTGATGTAGGCTTACAGTGGAATCAAATGTGTATATATCTTAAAGACGAGCAGTGATAAATCTACTGGCGAATATATATCTTAAAGACGAGCAGTAATAAATCTACTGGCGAATATATATCTAGTTTAAGTATATTAATTAATAATTTTTGCTATTATTTTATTTTCATATGTGTTGTTTAAATTTGTGATGTTTTGTGTAAAATTCATAATAATTAATCTTGCCAGTAATGTGACGTAAGTATATGATGTCATAGCGGAACAAAGCTTACAAATGTGCGAAGGGTGGTGTATGGATGCGAGATAAGATTGTAGTATGGTATGCAGCCTGAGAAACCCGTACCAGGTACAAGGAATGCCAATACTCCATAACTGGTCAGTGAACCAAATAAAGGTTAAAATGAATGACAGTACCCTGAAGCTCTGCTAGGCAATAGATAGGTCACTGTACTGGAAAGGTAAACATGAGCATTGTTATGTAAGGAGGGTAACAATAATTCAGGAGCAAAAAAGTATTCCTGTCAAAAATGAATTTTGCTACAAAATACACTTTTAACAATAATAATTTTGGGCAGTATGATAGGATCATAACCATGGATTAAACATGATTATAATCAGAATAGATATAAAAACATTATTGAGCATATTAAATAAGATTAGATACATCAAAGCATTAATAGTACTACAATTAAAGGTTATAAGAAATAGATATTAAATGATAATAATTCCAGTAATTAAATAAATAAATAATATTGTAGTAACATTGCAGTAAGATAAATTTCAAGTTAGCAAAACTTCACATTATAACTCAGACGGAATTCAAGGAAAAACAGTGAGGGAAATACATTCTGCTATTCAACCACAGCATGATACAAGAGACACTCATTGTAGAAAAGTGCACTTGTATTGTGACAAAAACTTACAGAATAGAACTCAGGAACAGTCAAAAGAAGGTACTAAGAATTTTGAGTGGGAATAATATTTTGTATAGATGTTCCAAGAATCCTTGAGCGATAACGGGAACTGACTGAGCTGGGAAGCAATACTTCCTACTCGGAGTAGCATTGAGACGCTCAAATGAAGGTAACCAATGAGAGTACATCTCTCATTGCAAAACAGGGTAAAATGCTCTAATAGTAGTTATTATTGGTTGTAGAAATAAGTGGAAAAAGATGACTGAAGGAACGAAGGACGCTGGAACGCACGCGAGAGGCATCACTTCCACGAGAGTCCGTCACCGAGCTAGTCGGTGCAGGACATTTTTCCTCGCTTCTTGGCTTCAAAGTGCCAAGTGAAGCATATTATATTTTATAAAGTCATAGTATCATATCAGGAGGATCCTGATACGGTACCAATAAATAATTATCAATAAGAACAGTTTGTACTAGGAATTGCGGTAGAACTAAATTACAGTTACTGCCAAAGTAAATTCAGTGACACGTAAGTACTTGTGTTCGACGAAGCAAATTACAGACAGTATTAACACGTAACAATTGTACGTCATTACTACATAAAATCCTCGATAGTAACTTCAATATTACGAGCGTTCTATCGTCCAGACATTCCGAACTCTTCACCCAATTTTCAAGTGATTAATTGCTGAAAACATTATTGAACAGAAATAAAACCTAATCATACCAGTAATCTTTTTGACATTATTACTAGTATATATATTGGACAAATAACCCTAGATCCCCTGCAGATAAGATAGAGATACTCTGTTGCATCCACTGAGCTACCGTGGTCGGTCGTTTTGTGGTTCCCAGACACATCCTGGATAGTTAAAAGTAAGGGCTAAAAACCACACGGCGAACCGTTTCAGCTTTTGCGAGGTAACCATGAAAAACCCAAGTCAATTTGGGCGGCCACGAGGTTTGATTTGAACTCAGGACCTCTTCCCTGTTAGCCCATAGGCCTACCACATCGCTGTAATTGGTTTAGTGTGTTCAATGCGACTGAGCTAAACTGATTGCATTTCACAACAATAAGTACATTAGGCCTATAGTTTTCTTGTTGCTAGTGGCAACAAAATGCCATTCATATTTTAATTGATATGTATGTTCTGAAATTCGCATTTAAGCTGTACTTATTTCGTTTTTATCTTGATATCTATTAATTGTATAAAGAAATGTTTTAAACAAAAAATTTCCATTTTAATTTTCTCTACAACTTTACTGTGGTAGGTTTTCATGTATCACTTACTGTAATGGATATAATCTAGAAAAACTGAAAATGGATACGAGTAAAGTGCCCCTTAAGTCATTTTTGCGGAAATACGGATATAGCCATTTTATTAGTCACAGATAAGACTTTACAATTCTAAATTTTTATTAAAATCGTTAGAGCCATTTTTTCAAAAAACAATTTTTTTTAAAAAGTTTTCATGAAAAGTCCCCTTAATATTTCAGTTGTAAAACTAAATTTCTGGGCGGTTCGACAAAATTTCGAAAAAGTTCTTAATTCAAAAAATGAAGTAAATACAACGAGCCGTTTACCCGCTGTGCTTGTCCACGGACAGACGGACAGACGGACAGACGGACAGACGGACAGACGGACAGACGGACAGACGGACAGACGTCATTCCAAAAATACTTTTTTCGGTTTCTAGGCTTCATGAAACGTGCTCTCCCGGCGTTAACTCAACTTCGATTTTTTGTCACGATCACAATACTTTCTCTATACTCCGTATAAGCGAGAAAGTAAAAACAATTGCGAACATTCTGTTATTAGTTCGGTTTCCAACAAGTAATTTTGCAGCAACCGAAGTAACCATAGCTTTTACGAATTAACAAGGGTTACCGCAATTTCTGCGCTGTGCTTTACAAAATGATGAATGGATTTTAGTTTTCAGCTATACTAACTTTATCATGTTTCCCGTTATTAAATATGAATTTTATTCCCCCAAATGGTGTTGTTAATCTTATCATAAAAACAACTTCGTCAATATGTTCTCCAAATCCTATGTATTTTGCAGCATAAGTGAAACTCTGTTTAGCCTACATTTTTCACCCACAAATTCTGCATGTGTCATACAGAATCTTTGATTTACTGGGATTTGTTATTTCGGATGTCTTCAGGAAAATCAGAATTGTTAAACTGCTCATATTAAACATAATTATATGAAATATATGCAACATCTGCAAAAGACAGTTTACAAAAAGGCATTCACATACATTTAGCAAGAAGCCATAATTTGCATCTTAATAACTTGTCAGTAATACGGATTCTAGTGTTAATGATGTAGCTGATTTGCAAGGGTACCAGTCCTCTCAAAATTCAGACGTCATTAATGCTACAATTAATATCAGCCGAGTTCGAGGATAAAATGCACGTATTGCGGTGGTAATATCCGGAGTGCAAGAAGAATCAATATATATATAACCCGAGCTTATCCAGACGTACATAGAACCAATGTTCCTTTAGGTAACTGAGGATTTTATTCAAAAAATCATTGGGAAAATGGTTTCTTATCTACTCTCTCTAAATGCAAAGAAATATAAGAGTTATAAGACGAATTCCCAAGGGTACGCGTTCCTTTGCAGCTGACAAGTTAACTTTTAATACTGACGTTTCTCTTAATACTGAAGCTGCCTGGCAAGATCTTATGCTTTTTGCATACATGCTTTAAGAGTGCCCGACAAGTCAGACTTAAAGACGTCTCTGTGACAATTTAAGGAACTTTACATTAACAATCCCTCCAGAAAATAAGAAAATTAATACTTCCCTTATCTGCCTCATTGAAGCGAAAGTTTCTGATGGACATATTGAGAAGCAATCCACGGCCTCTCTTATGACTTCAGAATAGCTAATATCACTACTGACATATTCACTGCATTTTC
Source organism: Ectobius pallidus (assembly GCA_964059195.1). NCBI lineage: Eukaryota > Metazoa > Arthropoda > Insecta > Blattodea > Ectobiidae > Ectobius > Ectobius pallidus. The sequence goes on along the minus strand of CAXKWD010000003.1, from coordinate 180,882,248 downwards.
TGAAACACATCCAGAACTTTGTCGTTCCCATCTCCTTCTGATCCAATTCGGGTTTACTTCTCCTGAAGGTTATTATACAATTATTCGTACGATTTTAAATACAAATTTAAACAGTAACAATGTTTTACTTAAAATAGACTTCATCTCTCTTGAGAGAGATTCTATGCTGAAAGAAATAAAAGAAAAAGTTCCTTATATTTTTCCGTACATGTGGCAAGCTTGTCGTCAATCGTCCCAGTTTTACTGCGGGTCTACAACTTTATCGTCTCAAACTGGAGCCCAACAAGGGAGCCCAACAAGGAGATCTTCAACAAGGAGATCTTGTTGGGCCAAAGATTTTTACCCTCACTGTACATCCAATCATTGTGGATTTAAACAGTTCTCTTAATCTTTTATATCTGGATGACGGTACATTAGTAGGTGACCCCAACACTGTTCTTCAGGAGTTTTAAAAATGTTTTCCTGCCAGTAAGAAAATTGGTCTAGAAATCAATCCTCACAAGCGCGAACTCTATTTCTGAAGGAGTAGTCTCCAACAGATTTCACCAAACATCGAGATAGTCACTGACTCTACTGTCACAATTCTTAGTTCTTCCATCTATAGAGTAAAAATTGCTTTCAGTGCAGAGCTTTTTTTTCGGAGACTACATCTAATTCATCCATAGATGCATATTTCTTACGCCATTTTTGTTACTTCCCTCGTTTCTCGAACAATTTGACGATCTTCTAGAGATAATACTGAATTCTATTTTAGGGGACAAAAACTGAATTCAATTTTGCCTTCCTGTCAGTCTAAGAGTCTCGCCGTACGTAAATTTCCGTGATGTTTGTATACCTGCTTTTTTGGCTTCAGTATGCCTACTCGGTGCCTTCGACTTTGTCAAATCTATGTCTCCCTTTTCTGGTGATAAAATAGAAGTGTGCTTCTTTTCTGAGGCTTTCGTTAAGTGGAATACAATTACAGATAACACTAACTCTCCAGAAGAATCTCCTGTACAGAAATATTGGGACATAATTTATTATATACCAAACTGATTCTTGATAATCTATTGGCATCATCATCTTCTGATTCCGATCGATCTCGTTATCTGACCCTCCGAGAAAAAGAAGCAGGATCTTGGTTGAATACCTTACCATCTTCAACAACTCAACCCCACTCAAGATTGCTGTCGCCTTACGTCTAGGTTTCAAAATCTGCCATGAACACAAATATATAATTATGCGGAGTAACAGCCGATTCACTTGTATTGGTCATCATGCTTTGCGTTGTGACATTCTCCGCAGAGTTTTGGTATCTATTCACGTTCCTACTGTCCTACAACCAACAGGCATTAATCGTTCAGACGGCTAACATCCCTAGGTTATCATCATGGTCCCTTGGTACAGAGAAAAATCCCTTATATGGAACACCACCTGAGTGGACATCTTTGCGCCATCAGATATATAGAAAACATCCCACCTTGCAAGCTCGGCTGCTGAGACAGCGGCTCAAGTAAAAAAAAAACCACTACATCATTAAAAATTATTTTAACGTCGTCTTTGCGGTGGAGAACATTGGTTCATGGTGCAAAGAGGCCTCAGCCCTTGTTGACGACATTGGAAGAAGGCTGTGTTCACTAACCGGGGAACCTCGATCAACTGAGTTCTTCAGGCAGCGAATTGGCATCCCCCTGCAGCGTGGAAATTCTGCCAGCATCAAGGGCACCTTTATTGATCTCCCACATTATTTATTCCATATTATGTAGGCATATCCGCGGTAACTGGAAGACAAGATGATTTATTGGTTGTATGTAAAATAAAAATAAGAGAAATGAAGGTACACATAAGACAGTCACAATGTTCTCCAAGGCGCAATTAATAAGTAATAAGTGGACTATAAAGCTAAAAATATAGGCCTAATCATTACCTTACTTAAACCGGGATGAAATTTAGTACTGATTGCTTGCATAGAACGGTCTCCGTGACAACGAAAAGAAATGACAGCTTTATCTGGCTATAAATAACAATAATATTAAGAAACTTATTTGGCATAATTTTTCGGTGATTATTTTCATCTGATTTTGGAAATTTTAAATTATTAATCTGATTCCTTGCGTGGTCTTGTGGTTAGCGTTGCTGGCTACAGATTTTCAGGCCCAGGTTCGATCCTCGGTACCTCCTCGAATTTTTCTGATGTAAGGATGTCTGAAACGGGGTGCACTCAGCCTCGTGATTCAAAATGAGGAGCTACTTGATAAATAAGTAGCGGCTCCGGTCACGGAAACCACCACCCACGGCCGTGGGTGTCGGCATGCTGACAACATGCCCCCAATCCTGCCATCTGCTAGGGTAGATCACGAAACGATCGGGTGGTAGGCCTAGTGCTTTCAGGGATGTAGAGCCACGGAGTTTTGGATTGTTTTATTAATCCAGTCTTCCAAATCTAAAATTGTATGCGATATTTTATACAAAACTTAATCGAGATCGCTCAAAGGTTTAAATTTTATGGTGTTTGGAATAATTTGTAATTTCAGGGAAGAATGTAGCTTTGCTCGTTACACTCATTTAGGTTCAACGATGTTTATTTTTTATGAGAAAGGTTGCTGGATCGTGCAGTATTAATTCCTTATACTGTTACTTTCTCCTAAATTAACACAACAGGTAATAAAAAAATGATACAAATGATGGCTGACACATTTCACAGCTTTCTATCCAGTTGATTGCTTTGGGAGATAAAACGGTTAACATAAGCTAAAGCTTGAATTCCTCGTCTTGGTGTCTCCATGATACCCATGTCCTGTGTCAAGAAATCTTCTCTTGTAAAGTGCATTCGTCTGAATACTCCCCTCTCCCCAAATCTCAGCTGATCGAGGTACACGGGTCATAATAAGTTTGTTTAAACACGCTCTTCTCCAATTGGGGCACGAGTTCGGGTATGAAAAGGATAGCTTATACATAACAGTAACAATAATAATAGTCCTAAGAATATTTTGTTACCAGTCTGTTTGTTATTACTAAGACTCGGAAGTTCATTCTCCATAAGAAGAGGAAATATGCATGCAAATATGCTCTAAATTTGTAAAATATACTCCGAAACCAATGAAGTATGTTCTATAATTTAAGTGATTTTTAATACATTGTGTTCTTTTCTTAATTGAATTACATTATAAATTACATAAATAGTAGAAGCTGTATAAATTACATTTAAAAAGCTTTTAAAAACAAGGTCTATGCAATAAATTCCAGTAAATGGTAAACTAATGAAACGTCTGGTTAATAATACATGATAAGTCCGAAAACGTTAGGCTATGTACTGTTGTTTGTTGTACAGTCGCTTCTGAAAACACATACCCAACGGAATATGCTGAAAATGTTTGAATTGACAAATATATGCAAAATACGAATTTAACTTCTGTCAGAAATATGCCATTAAAAACCTGACAAATGAATAAAATATGCACAAATATTTTAATATCATAGAAATATGATGCATTATCGCAAAACTAACAAAATATGCAACAATATGGAAAATGAAACCATTAAATGTCTATTATTTCTTTATTGTTTTCTACACATTTTAACACTAGTATGTAATAGAATTCATTGTTAAATACGAGGGTCATTCAATAATTAAATAGACAAACTGACCTGGAGAAAAAACAGTTTATTTTTACAAAAGAAGACTTTTCATACTTTTCAACATAATCCCCATCAACATTTATGCACTTGTCCCAACGGGTTACTAGCTTTTTTATACCGGCTGCAAAGAACTCTTTGTCTTGGTGTCGGACCCAATTTCCCACAAGTTCTAGACATCCTCGTTATCTTGGAACTTCTTCCCACGTAATGCCTCCTTCAGTGGACCAAACAAATGGAAATCAGAGGGTACTAAATCGGGACTATAAGGGGGATGAGGCAGTATATTATCAATGGTTTCAAGGGTTAATTGAGCAACGTTATGACGTGCGTTGTCTTGCTGGAGATTCACACCTCTCCTCTGAGATCCACGAGCTTCTCTCTCATGGCTGGCTTTACCTTGTTCAAAAGCATATCTGAGTAGTATTGGCTGTTTATTGTACGCTGTTCCTCGAGATAATCGCAATATACCGCACCTTCAATGTCCCAAAATGCTGTCAACATTACTTTTCCTGCAGATGCTTGGGTTTTGCATTTTTTCTTGACAGGTGAGCTAGTGTGCTTCCACTCCATGCTTTGCCTTTTGGATTCTGGCTCATAATAGTTTCATCACAAGTTAAAATTTTGTTTAGGAATTGCTCACCTTCTCGTTCGTAACGCTCCTTCAGCTCTGTGCACACTGTCAATCTTGTGTCCTTGTGTAGCCGCGTCAACTCCTTTGGGACCCATCTTGCACATGTTTTGCAGTACTTAATCTTGTCACTGATAATGTTATGAACTGTGCCAACACTAACTTGAACTTTTTCTGCAATCATTTCCACTGTGACACGGCGGTCCGCACGAATAATGTCATCAATTCGAATTTCAAGTCAGGAAGTTGCAACTTCAACAGGCCAGCCAGAACAGTGTTCGTCAGTCACTGATTCTCGACTACGTTTGACCTGTTCTACCCACTTGTATAAATTTCCACAGTTCATACAACTTTCACCATACACTTTAGTCATTCTAGAGCGTATATTATCTGGTTTTTCACCTTCAGCAATCAAAAAACGAATCACAGAACGTTGTTCAACCAATGTGGAATTTTCAAGAAGACCTGACATCGTTAAACTTAATTTTGAGGTTATAAACAGGGCAATGTTGATCCATCAGCTGATTAGAACTCATTCCAGTGATGCCAACTTAAAATCCTAATTGTATCTAACTTGTAAGTTACTACCAACCGTCTTTTCGACAGACCAATTTGCCTCTTTAATTATTGAATGATCCTCGTATATAATTTCTCATCAACTTCCAGGCCCTAGTTATTGCTATATTTTGAAGAAAAAAATCCTAGTTGCATATAATAATATTTCAGTCGAACCGCCTTCGAAGATACAGTGCTTAGTGCTGTCAGACACCGGGGATCATGCCCGGAATTTTGGTGCACTTTACCGGGGTAACTGCGGTCAGTTCATGACCTTGAACAAAGCGGAGTGAGCAAGTTTTCTAATAAACCAACAAAAATTCCCTGATTCCCTATGGCGTAGGCCTATCTCTTTTTCTTTTTTCTGCCCGCTATCCTCACATTGCATTATGCATAGTATGCATAATATACTAATGTAGTCTAAACCTTATTTACTTTCAACTCTTCCGCCAACTGAAGAAGCTGCTCGACTCCATGCAATGAGGGCTTTCCTGAAAATTTATTTGTGGAATGGTCTTTTTGGACTCGGTTCAATGGGATTGGAAGGTTACTAAGCATGGGCTGTTCCCATTACCATCAACAGACGAACAAGCCCTGTAGTAACTCATTAATAATACTGCCTGCAAATGTTCGAAGGGACATGCGAAATGCCTGTGGTTGCAGGAAGCAAGGGATGAAATGTTCCCTAATATGCTATAATTGCGGAGAAGCGTCCTGTACCAATACACCAGATGAAATTTATGACGAACCAAACTAGAATGAAAGCGAATAACAATGATGACGATTTACTAGACCTTCTGGATGACGAGGACCATCAATCGGACCAATTGCTCCAGTCAGCTTCCACATATATTGTTACTGCAATGTTAATGTAATGTTAGTGTGTTGCTTTTTTCTTCACGTGATTTAGAAGCTAAAAATGGGGCGTTTTTTATTTATACCAAACGTAAAATGGGATAATATGCATAATGGTAATACCATGTATCACAAAACTAAAGCTGATAGGGCAAATCTAGTGGCACATATGGCATCAGCGACCTAAATATACCCAAGAATTGGTATAAATTCTAAGGCACCAAAATGGCTGTTGGTCTGTGTAATAGTCATGGAAGTCGGCATACTGACTAAATACCTACTAATCGTTCTATCTACCTATTGTAGATGACGCAGCGCTCGAATGGTAGCAAAGATCTACAAGGGATGTAGTCCCACGGAATTTAGTTTGTTGATACTATTTTATGCAAGAGGATAGAAATGTAAAGATAAAAAACCATTGCAGAAAACTATACAAGAAAATAATTAACCATTTTGTATTTTAGGCTACAATAGAAAAGTATTTAGATGAATACTGTGAATAAATTAACAGAACAAGAGGAATATGACTGGGGCGACTGCACAGTAGCTGCAATGCGTGCGTTCCATACTACCTACTGTAAGTGCTAATGGCTACTGACACAAGCTTTTGATGGATCGGTTGTGGGGTTCCCTGTAACATAGCTATCCAGCTGCACATTCAGTATCACCTTCTAAACCCAGTAAGCGCGGGACCACAGCTAACAATACCTGTCGTTACTTCACCACATTCTTAACTTACACTGAGAAAAATAATTCTCAATTCAGGGCTGTTTTAATATGAAAGTAACGAAGGAACCTCGGTCTCTCTCTCTCTCTCTCTCTCTCTCTCTCTCTCTCTCTCTCTCTCTCCCTTCCCCTCCCTCTCTCCCCTATTATTGTGGTATACCATTTTTCTTAAGGAAAAAGCATAACTTCCTGTAACACTCATGGGATGTTAGGACTAAGTTTTGAAAATTCTGAATTTTTCTATCAGTTGCTTTGTAATTTGATAGGAAGGCAGTTTAAACAATAATTTTGTCGTGCTGTGTGTATATATAAAATGATTATATATAAACACATATTATCTATAAATACATTATATTTTTTATGAATATCTTTATATAATATAATTTTGGGGTTTTATATTAACAGTAAAACTTAACACAATCTGTACAATAGTACGAGGATATAATGTCAACTGTAAAAGGCAAAGTGATCCCTATACAGGCCAAGAACCAGAGGGTTCCAGAAGGTTGAGGCTCCCAGATTTTGAATGTTCGAAACGTGAAGGTGGTAAGATTGTCAGCCTTATGCACAGGCCGACTTTACCCCCAGAATTGCTCCTGATACTCATTTCTGTTAGTGGCTGAGACGACCCCAGGCCCATAGTGCCACCAGAAGGATTAGACCAATTGAAAAACTCCAACGACCTCATCGGGAATCCAACCCGCGTCCTTCGGGTTTGTAGCGCAGTGCCTCAACCACTACGCTACGGTGTACGGTGTTTAGTTTCTCCGAATCGTACCTGTGGTGTGAGTATGTGTTTGTGTCTTTGGTATAGGCTATATTTCATTGATCTTTGTTGCAATTTTGTTTTTATTCTTCTCTTTGGTTCGATTGTAATGTAAAAATGGTAGTCTTGGCATGTGTAACGTTGGGTTCAATATTTTTTGTCATATTACAGCTTAGCTGTAACATGTTATTTTTGTCACCATTCAATGTTAATCCGTTATTGCTCTAGGATTGAGCATTGTGTTATTCTCGAGTAATTTATTGCATTGCTCCATGCTTATGCTAGGCCTATAGCCTACCACATATTTTTCTTTCATAAATTTTTAAATATTTTTCCGTTTCTTTCTCCAGTTAGCTTTGAATATCATTATTTATGCATGACCTTGTTTATTAAAAAGTATTAGCAACCTTTAACTGCATTGCATAGGCCAATGACTGGCTATTTAAGTAATTTTTTAGTATAAAAATGTTATCTCAATACTTAACCCAAGTATTTTAGCTTGGTTGACAGCAGTTTTTACTGTTATGTTATTTGTTCTGGAGTTTATGTTGATATGCTTGGGGTGAGATTATAATATTATTAAAAGTGTTATTGAATTTGATATTTGCTAACATCTTCCTCTTTTGTTTTTATTTAATAAAGAATTAACATTACAGGTATACACACAATTACAATGTATATGGACTATTTATTGAAGTATAGTTGTGAACGTGGATTTAATTGTAATATTATGTAGATTCTTAATTTGATACTGCTCTGAAATATGTACACATCGCGTACATTTTTCGTTCTCATTTATTTAAAGTAAGATAAGATCGTAACATGAGTATGATAAAAATACATAATATAGTAACAATAACAAAAATAGGAAAAATATTAATAAAACGTAGGAAAGTTAGGATAAATTACTTAAGTAAAAGGAGGAAGTAAAGAGGAGAGATTAAGAAGAATAAAGAACATAAAAAAAGGATAAAAGTAGAAAAAATAAATAATACAAAGAATGAAAATATGTTTGTTGGCAATATTAATTATATATTTATGACCACGGTTAAACAGTGTTTACACCCAGGTTCCTACAAATGATCATTTTTGAAAAGTTTTAACAATTGTCTTGCAATAGAATAATTAAACTGTAAAAGAATAATCCCAAACATTATTGTTTACGTTTTACTATTTGTGCTCTATACTATTTTGCATTGCTATTATTTGCTATTCGTTCAATGCTATTTATGCTTCTCAACGACTGTTCAGTTATGTTGAGTTCTCTCTTGTTGATATTTATATTATAGGTCTAATAACAAATCTTTAATTTTATTATGTATTCAGGAGGCCTTGTGTGTTTTTTTTACTGATTATGCGTTTAGTTCCCTAATTCTTGTTGTTAAGAAAATAATTTAACTTCAATACAATAAGTTATATTTAAATTTCTAGTGTTTCATTTTTCATTCTGGTTAGTTTCAATACTATACTTTTACGATTTCATCATAGTATTTTTAAATCCATTAATATTAATATGTATGAATGTATATTTAATTAATTTTATTGTCATAATGACTCTTTAGTTGCTGCTAAATTCATTTAATTACTATAAATGCTTATTTGACTCTCCTCATTATTCTAAGCCGATCAGAGATTTTTAGCCTTTCATTCTTGTTCAAATCGTCGCTTTTCTTCGCCATTTGTCGCCATCTTCTATATACGTCTTTTCATTGCCCTTACAATTTCTGGGTCATTTCACCCAGTTATTATTGTATTCAGAAGCTAATGCCTCGTAACTTGATCTATAATGCTATCATGCATTTTTCTTCATTGAAGATATATTATTAACAAGATTTCAATCATATTTGTGACGACGCTGTTTGTTCCAGAAGGTTTTTCCTTTCCTGGTTTAATTGGACTTCAAGAATAATAAATTGATGTGAATAATTACAAGCTTGAAGACTATTACTTATTCGAAACTGTGAGTTAATTACTTCATTATTATAGAGCTGCTTAACATAGCTTACAATTAGCCATCGCGACGATATTGGCAGTGATTATACTATTCAGTGGCTAAGGTTAACTGCAAATAATGTGCTTAATAGCTAGCAGCAATTACTAGCTAAAGAATCAGTTGTATCCATTATTCGGTACTGTGAAGATTATTTCTACTCTTAAAATTCTGACAAAGTGTTAGTGGTCCTCTGCAATCGCCAGAGCCAATCAAACTTCGAGAAATCTACAGATGTCTTCGCATCGCTATCGTTCATAAAGAATTTTCCTTGTTAGCCAAGAAGCTCCAAGATAAATATTGTATTTATGAAATTATTTGCTTATAAGGCTTATCGAATTTTCGGTAAGTTTTTCAATAACCAACAAACTTGGACTCGATCTTTTAATTAGTGACAATTATTTACTAGGAGGGTTATACAATCACATGAAGGCTCTCATTTTTCTGTTCGATGTTTCTTTTGCTACCAGACAATAAATGTTTGTTCTTAAGGACTCTCCTAGTGTGTATCATTCGAAGAAACTGTGCATGTCACGCCTATACAGTCCGCTATAATCGCACAACGACTTCCAGGATTATGAAAACTAAGTGGGAAACTTCCATCCAACATTTCAATATTTGCAGCAGTTTACTTCGTGTTGAAGTTGCACATCTTCATTCTCTTAGAAATCTTCAAGAAGAAAAACATTTCGCTATGAACGTCTTAAACATCCAAGAGGTGGAATATATTTGGTGGACTGGTCGGAAGATAAGCAGATTGCTAAGAGAGGGGTCTTTTCAGAAATGGACTTCACACACGTTAAGAGGGAAAGGAGTTTCTGTTTATGCAGACTATCCAAAAGCAAATTTCTGGGATACCAACCGACAGGGACTATCAATTTCTGAGTGGACAAATGCTTTAAAATGACATGTAACATCTCAGCCTTTCGAGCAGTTCCTGGCAGATGTCCTACTACCACCTAATGTCATCCAGACTGTGGTGAAAAACAAACACTTGGACATGTACTGGGATTCTGCAAGAAAGGTGAATTACAAATATACACTCGCCTCCACCGCGTAAGATAATTTTTGGCATCAGCATTAAAAGAAGTACATTGGCAGGTCTTTGAAGAAGCCCATTGTTTTTCTTCTACTGGGTCCACAAGACGTGCTGATATAGTTGCCATTCACCGCCATACTAAAAATGCTGTAACCCTCGATCCAACCGATCGAATTAAACGAGTTGTTGAACAGGCAAAGAAGTTCATGAGGAGAAAAAGAACATTTATGAGCCATGCATTCCTAACCTCAGTGAAAAATACATCAGCCCAGAAAACTGGAAAGTGGTTAGACTATTGTTTGGAAGTCAAGGAGGCCTGACCATATTTACATGGAACATCCTACATAGTTTAGGCATCACTCAGGAAACAATCAAAAGAATTCTGATTGACATAATTAAGGATTCCTTGAGTGTACTAATCACCACTGAACGTTTAAAGTTTGTAAGGTGAAAACTTAAAATTGAAGTTTGCAATATTAATTTAGGCTACCCTCATAGAAAGTCAATATCAAGTTTATCATCCTATTAAATTACTATTTTATCCGGTCTGTGTCCAGCTCTTGGAACGCCCACACGCCTCTGTATCTTCACCAGTAAATTTACTATTTACTCGCATCTGATTCCAACCCTTGAAACACAAAACTTTCTCTGCCCTAAGAAATACTTTGCTATTTTCTCGACTATGATTTCGGTTCTTGAAGCACTCAAACAATTTTTTCAACCGAAAAGTGATTTTGCTATTTTTGTCTCCAATTCCAGCTCTGGAAACACATACGATTATCATTTTCTCGACATTAATCGTTAAATTCACTCTTTTTTGTGTCTGATTCCAGCTCTTCGAACGATCAACTATTTTCTCAATCCTAAGAAAGATTAATTACTATTTCTCAACTTATTAAATTTACTATTTTCTCACCTCTAATTCCAGTTCTTGGAACACTCACACGATTTTCTCTACCTTAATTAAATTTACTATTTTTCAAGTCTCACTCCAGCTCTTGTAACATTCACACAACTTTTTTTAAAATCTAAGCATTAAATTCAGTGTTTCCTCGCGTTTGATTCCGGCTCTTGGAACACTCAAAAACTTGTTCTACCTTAAGCAATAAATTTATCATTTTACTGTCTCTGATTCCAGACACGAGGGAAGACACTTGGACGAAATTAATCCAACATTTCATACTGCCCGGGACGGAGACCTTTGCTCTGAATGGAACTTTTTTTTTTTTAAATTTACATCAATTTAAGAGGTAGTATCAAAACCAGAAGGTTTTCTGACTACGAGCTAAGTGTTTGCTGTCATAGTACAAAAAGAAAACTCAAAAAGATAGTCACCGCCATCAAATTAGCAGCAACTAAATAGCTTGTAAGAATGGAACTTCTTGCGGGTTTAAGGAACTGGATGCCCTCTATGAGGAATGTTTGAAACTAGGACCATCCCGTCAATTTGTGGAGGCTTAAGGCGAAAATAAATCACGAGATTATAACATTTGCAGTGATAGGGTCGTACTGCGTTGTTCTTTGCAATACAGCAATACCGTACGTCATAGGCGCATATACTTGTGGAAACCAAGTGTGTTATGTTGTTAGAGTTTAACAATCTACAAATTTTTTATCTGCTTCATACGAATTTTATAACCAAGTTCCGTTCAGTAAATCGGGTACGTATCATTGAGTTGTCTTTGTTAACATTGTGATTGCGCTTTACGACTTTTTTAAAACCTGCATATTGTTGTTTGTTTAAGACACAGACATTTTGCCAGTATTTCACATCAAATCTGCATTATAAACAGAAATATACAATGCAAATATAAGTGTAAATCCCGGTACATAAAATTAATTCCAAGAAACTTCAATTCAAATGCAAAAACATTACGTAATGTAATGTAATTTATTCTTTTGTCTTGGGATTATACAAACATACACCCCTGGCGTTACAATAGTTTTTCATAATGGGGTATATTTCATTCATACAAGCTCTGGTCAATTAATACGTGTTTACCTTGTGGTTAATTACATAATATGTACATTAGAATTATATCCGTCCACCGAGTGGCGTAGCAAGCTTAGGTGGTACCCGGTGCGGAAAAATTCTTGTTACCCCGCCCCCATTTAAATTATGAAAAGATGGAACAGTTCCAAGTGTTATTTTTTGGATAGTCAGAGGTAATCGCACGAGAGTTTAAGAGTGTATCGATAGATGCAGCTGCAACGAATTTATCTGATGTAACTCGTAAACTCAACGGATTATACAAAATTAGTAATAATTACTTTGTTATATAAAAACAAAACTAAGCTCCGAAATCATGGCATACTATGAATCAACCATCCATAAAGCGATTCGAGTTACCATGTTGTCACCATGTTGTAACCAGTGCTACCAATGGGGCATATTAGACATGATTAACCTAATTCAGCCAATTTTTTTTTAGGATTAAGGAAATACATACATATCAAGCACATTATGCTGTACATTGTACATTGTACTGTTAAACGACAATAAATGTTATTATTATTATTATTATTATTATTATCATTATTATTAAGTACGTTATAGACAGACAGATATACACTGTTTTCGTGAGCGACAGATTCACGAATTGTTGGTGTTACCATTAATAAAGCGAACATCTAGGCCAAAATACACTCCCGAAATTGGGCAAAGTTTTATTTTTGTAGTGATTTTTTTATATTTTTATATTTTGTTTTCGAAGCGAAATCTCGGCTGCGCAGTAGCCTACGATGACGTAATCTAGACCTGCCTGAACCTCATAGCACGTGATGTTCTTTGTTCTTTGTCTCTGTACAGACCGTGTAAAAACATCTTAGTTAGCCTCAAACCATTCAATAGCAAAGACCGAAAAGCGATATTCTGTGAGTTACATCTGTATCTGTATCTGGTACCCTATGATCCCCAGGTTGGGCGAAGGGGCCTCCAAGTGGAGGTGTCATTACCTACACTAATTTTGATATGCTTATTTTCCGAGAGAGGGTAGAGGGACAGGTGGTAAGCCCATCGCCTGTGAGTTACATACCATTACTTAAATAATATTTATAACTAAGAAGACAAATGCTTTATTCACTTAATTTTTGTTTTCAATAGTTACGGACTATTATGAACCGCATAGTTTGGAACGAATAGTACAGTAGGCCTATATGCATTCTCTTCTGCTCTTCCTCCTTTGCTACCGGCGGACGATAAGCTATCTGCGCGTGTTTGGCTCAGGTCTTGCCGATCGAGTTATAAGTCTAGCAATGTTCCGTCAAGTCAAAAGCGAGAGTACTCCTTAAACCTTTTTAGAAAAAAAAAGCACTAGACCTACCGTATCTAATTTGATCATTGGTTGAATAAAATCTCCACAAGGAGGCTCTAGGCCTATGCCACGTGTGCGGAATGAACGGACCTGTATGGAAATACATAATATCTTTAATAATGTATTCTTTTAAGGCTTCCACATAGTAAACAATGCAGTTTGGAGTTTTTATGAGAATGGAAGTGGGTAATATGGAGTATTGGCATATGAACGGGGCTGGTATCCGCAGGGAACAGAGATGTCAGATGGAAACCTCGAATATAGAGAACAGAAGCGGCCCCCTACATCGTCTCTAAGCTGTCCGTTGCACAGAAACACAAACAACATAGTTTTCGCTCTCCCACCCCTACCAGTTCGTCCACTGGGTTCTCATCCATCATGGACATGTCATCCTCCTCCTTTTCAGCCCCCAGAACCACCCCCCCCCCCATCCCAGGAAGCAGGCTCTCAGTCCGATATTTAGCCACATGACATTTTTTTTAGCTTTGCTTTAATATAATATGCTTACAATTTCATTAAATTATTTTTATAACCTTCCAATACTACAAACGGAAACTTCCTAAATATGATTTAATAATAGGCTGCCTCTGAGGAGGGAATGCACGACATATTTGCTCTTTCAAACTTTAAAAAGTCACTGTTAGTTATTACTTAGGTAAGAATTATGGAATAGTTCAGCAGTGACTTGTATACACTGGTAGGCCTACATTCAAATTGACTCTTGTCTATTTCATATGAAATAGGGTAAGTCCGGTAGCCTATGCTCCGATAGAAATGAAGGATCTGATCGTATTAATCTGTTTGAAATCCCAATACATTCGCAGGATACCGGTATTTGTTTCTTCAACCGGTGACCTATAAAATGGTATACGGTTTTGTTATTACTATATAATTTTGTAGTTGTACCGAATCAATATGAGACCACTTGCCCGTTATCGTGGTTAGCGTCGCTAGCAAGGGATCCGAAGACCCAGTTTTGATCCCCGGTACCTCCTCGGATTTTATCAGGAAGGGAGGTTTGAAACGGGGTGCATTCAGCCTCGTGATTCAAACTGGGGAGTGACTTGATTGCGGTCACGGAAACCATCATTACCGGCCACATGTGTCGGCATGCTGACCAAATGCCTCCTAATCCTGCCATCTGCCTGTGATAGATGACGCAGCGATTGGATGGTAGGACTAATCTCTTTATGGATATAGCGCCACAGAGTTTGGTTCGGAGTCAATGAGGTGATTATTTACACGTCTTGTGAACGAACTGAATGGTGAAACTTGATGACTGTCTATGGGAAAATGAGCCTTATCTTCGCAGCCCTCACTTTATAAGAGATGTTTATTACTTTTTTTTTATTATATATTGCGAAAGTCGCTACCTTCAAACTTTCTCAACAGCCACAATGAATATTAAATTATATTTCAGGCTCTAGAATTCTAGATGGTATAAAAATTCTTGCTTCTGGGATCACTGCACTAACCAGAAGAATGACCTCATCCAGAGTTAAGAAAAAAGAATAACGCTTATGGAAGCAGAACATTAATTGTATTGGCTGTTCCATGTACTGCACTGATATATTCTATTAGTCTCGAAAGCATTGTGTATATAATGAAATATAATAATTATATTCGCTACTAAAGCCTAAATATAATTTTGTCATATTTCAGTCTGACATAATAAAGGAAAGGTTCACATTACGAAAAATGTTGCTTTTGGGTAGCGAAGTGGTTACACATGAGCTAATAAGATTGTATTGATTTCTTAACCTTAGACAGTCTACCGGTACAATAGAATGGGATTTGTTGTCAGCTTATCCATCATAACCTTCAACAGTAAGCGAAAATACTTACGGTATCTGTTCCGTGATTCCTGCTAGTTTCTCAAATGTTTACGAGGTTTACCTACTTACTTACTCAATGGCAATAGATAAGTTCTAAGCAAGCTACAGGTATATTAACTATTTTATGAAGGTTCATTGCCGCGCTTACCTGAGCACGCTATTAAACCCTATTTTATGTTAACTCCATCCAACCATCCCCCACAAATCCCTTATATCTAAAATTGGCCTAATATTGTCCTCCCACCTACGTCTAGGTCTTCCAAGTCATTTTTCCCTTCAGGTCTCCTAGTCAATTCTTCTGAGATATGTCTTTCCTCCCCCATGTGCGCAACATGTCCAGCCCATTTCCTCCTCCGTAATTTAAAGTATTTTTCAAATGAGAAGCGTTTTCCTTCACCGCCAATCACGTGTACGAGCTAAAGGAGTAACACTAGCATTAAGAGTCTTCTCTCCGTCTCGCCGTCTCTGATTGGACCGCGTAACTAAGCAAGGAGAAGAACAAACCGCTTGTCATCATTACCCATACTTACTATATGAAGCTCGCGTTGTGCAGTTTTCTCCAGTCCCTATTTTCATCTCTCTTAGGCCCAAATATTTTCCTAAACCCCCTGTTTTTGACAATCTCAGGTTATGTTCTTTCGGAAGAGTAAGCGACCATGTTTCACATCCATGTAATACAATGGGCAGGATAATTGTCTTATAAGTTTTTAATTTTAGGTTTCTGGTCAGAAGACTACAATAGGCCTGTAAGGATTTCTGAACTGCATAAAAACAAACATTTCTTGATTTCAGTCGACACTTAACTTCTACCTTAATATTATCTACGTCTGTAATAAATTGCTCTCATTTTTGAATTTCTCCAATTGTTCGAACGATTTACCGGCTATTCTAATATTTTCTAAAGCATTACTTTGACGTTTCATGACCATACAACCGGTATAGTTTTTTTCTGCATTAATTTTCAATCCACCATTCCTGCAGGCATCGAAAATACTTTCTGCATTTCTCTCGATTGAGTTTAGGTGATCACCCAATAGACAAACGTCATCTACATAAACTAAGATCGGGTGACTGCCATTTAATTCTAGGCCTGCCTTGTTTTCCTGAAATTTCCTAATGGCATACCTCAAAGCGCAATTAAAAATAAAGGCGATAGTTCATCTCCTTGCTTCAATCCGCTTCTAATGGCAAAGCTATCTGATATAAATTTCCCTACCCGACTCTGCTGTAGGTTTCATTTAGACATATTTTGGTCACCCTAACTAACTTCTTTGGCATCCCCAACTCAATGGGAATATTGTACAATTCATCCCGCCTAACTGAATCATATGCTTTTTTTTTTAATATATGCATAGCTGGTGAACAGACTTAGGCTAATATATTCCCACTTTTTTTCCAAGATTTGGGGAATACAAAATATTTGATAAATGGTTGATCTATTTCTCCAAAATCCACATTGGTAATCTCCAATGACTTCGTCCGCATATGGGGTTAATCTTGACTAGAAGTAACCTATATTAGACAGAATTTTGTATGATGTTGATAAGAGAGAGATTCCTCGATAGTTATTACATTCGGCCTTATCTCCCTTTTTTATGGATTGGTACGAGTATAATAATAGATTCTTTCCATTCCCTTGGCAATTCTTCCTTTCAGATCTTAAGAAAGAGTTTATGGATCTCTGAGTTTAATCTATCCCCACCTGCCGTAATTAATTCTGCCTGAATTTTGTCAACGCCTGGAGATTTGTGTGCTTTTAGTTTACCTATAGCTGATTCTACTTGTGTTAGAGTTGGTTCAGCAACCAACGTCTCTGCTGTGAATAGTTTAGTAAAAATAGGCACTTTTTTCGCCTCAAAAATATAATATAGGCCTATAGATAAGCCAAGGAATTTTTTTGGTGTAGCCCCAATTTTTATAATTAATATTAATTTGTAGGATTGTTTGAATAACAGCACAACTAATTTAATTAAAATGTTGGTACCTCTTTAATAAATATTATGAACAGTTTACAAAATTAAAGCTATTTATGTATCAAGTACGCAAAATGAGGCTTTAGTGGACGTATCTAGTATTGCGGCCGAGGCGTCAATGATACTGCGTAAAGAAAGCAAAGATAATGGCGATTGTATCAGTAGTGCATTTTTACAAAGTTCGTTTGCTATGGATTGTTTCTTTTCCTTAAAAAAAATTTTAATTACATCGTTAAGATGATAATGTTGATTAATTAAACTAAATGTATTTACCTCAATTGAAATTCCACGCCATTTTTACCACATTTTCTGTAATGAAACTTGTTAAAAGTTATTAATGTGGAATTTATTTCTTAAATCAAGATTTCTAAATGACAAGTTTTACTATGTTTGTTAATATTTTAATAGACAATGAACAATAAAGCCCTTAACATGTAAAAATTGAACTTACACTGAGAGACACTGTAGAGATATCTAGGAGCCACAGTTGGAACTACGTCCACTAGGGATTACCGTAGCAACTTTACCGTACTAGTAATTTTTATAATCACCCATGTTTTAAAAATCAGCGGTAACTCATCAGTAAATTAAAATATGCAGAAAAATATTGATTTAAGACGATAGATGGAAGCACACTTGTGGTAACAACCGTTGCAGCCTGTATAAAAACAATGCAAGCCACAGTATTGGGCCTAAAATGAATATCTCCATCCATCCACCATCCATCAAATGGACTGCCATTTTCCCCATACCCTTCAATTTTCGTCGTCACGGGTTTTGAAATTTGAAACAACTCCAGCGAATAACTCGCCTATAGGCCTACTGTGTGTTAATGAGTGCTTCCTCTATTTATAATTAAAACGTAGAAAAATCTGATTCCGGTGAGTATACTCATTTGTATAATGAAAATCAATGCCTTTAATATTTTGTATCCGTAAGCTATCCGTGACTGCCAATTCTCCCTTCTCGAAAAAACCTTGATATAACATTGCAATGTGTCATATATTTGTGACTTATTTATAGCTAAGTTCTTTGACTGGACTTATTCACCTGGACTTATTTAAATGGAAGACGGGGATAAATTTGAATTCAAATTTGCCGAATTTTGCCGAATAAGTAGTAAACAAGAACATTCATAACTGAGTTTAAATCACTGTGTTGTTTATACTATCTGAAGATGAAGATCATGACTGCAAGAAGAAGAAGATGAAGAAGAGCAATAACAATAATAGTAATAATAGTCTATAGCCTATGGCTGGATATCGTATTATTCCTTTTGTTTGGAATAGACAAATTATGTAATTTTTTATTTGTGTGAAGATTTTTTTTTTCCCAAAACGATGTGATGCTGTTTTAGTTGATTTGGGAAGGTGAAGATGATTTGAAGCTAATATAGTCCGGTAGGTCTATTCTGAACCAATATTAATATGACTGTTTACAATAATTATGTAAAAATGAAAACGGAAAATCCATATTGTTTTAAGCAAAGTGTTTTTTTTAATTGTACTAAGTTATTAATAAATAACCCAAAATATAAAATTTATTTTAATTTCCACTACTGATACTTTCATCATATAGCCTAACTAACTCCGTGGTGCTAACATCCCATAAGGGACAAGGCCTACCACCCGACCGCTGCGTCATCTACCATGGGCAGATGGCAGGATTGGGGGCATGTGGTCAGCATGCCGACACTCACAGCCGTTAATGGTGGTTTTCATGACCGGACACCATATAGCCTAGCCTATCGGTATTTCAATTTAAAATAACAGCTCACTTAGAAAGGAACATGCTTTATCATTTACAACAATTCACTTTTACATTCTGACAAGTTTATTGTTGGACAAAAGCATCCAATCCTTCAGTGATTTCTTTCCATAATGGTTAATCTGTTTATGTATATCGAACAATGTTCATCAAAGGAGGGGTTTGTCAATAATGACTGTATCGTTCAAATTTAGCATTTAAGTATCTACTACTGGGAACAATAGTGATAAAAAGAAAACATTTATTACATTTTGCCGTATGTACAAGAACACAGATAAGGAAAAAACATTCGCATGGGCCTTAAGCTGTAGGCTAGACTATATTGTTTGCTATCCTTAATATCGTAGAATATATTTTGCCTTACACCATCTATCGGTATTTTATCTTGAAGATAAAATCATACACACACACTAAACGATCAGTTATTGCTGCAATTATATAAAATCTAAAATTCCATTCTTAGAATATTACATAATACAACGGGGAAATACGCATGTTAGCGTAGATGTGAATTTCATACAAGACCAATAATATTTACAATCGCAAATGCCCATAAGTCTAGCCACTATCCCATAATTTCCACTCCTTAATCTATCCGTCCTCTCCTCACATCTCCTGCCACATCTCATGATCTTAACTTGCCCTTCATACCTAAGGACATAGCATAAGTACCGTGACAGTATATTCTTTTACCATCAGGTCCAAACAAGTATTCATTAATTTTTATTGAGTATCAGAAATTGTGATGGGAAATACCCTTTTCGTAAAAGTTCAGTTGTTTCCTTGCAACTCGCTTGGATATAGAAATATGACTCATATTCCGCGCAAAGGGAACAAATTCCCTTGCCCGAATTGTTAACCATTTTATTGCTTTTCCATGCACCAGTCGTAGCCATGCAAGTCCAATCTTTATTTCCCGCTCACCCCTAGCAAGGAAATTATTATTTATAGTTTTTTTAACGAAGGAAACCTATTCTGTACGTTCATTTTTTTTTAAATTCAGCTTTAGTATATTTATTCTGTGTTTATTTTATTTTATTTTGAGATTTTAATTTTCACGTAAATTTGAGGACTTTGTTTAGATTTCTTCTTTATTGGCCTTTGCTCATTGTGTCTTTTCTTCTCCTCCCTTTGGTATTTTAAATTTTCATCCCCCACTTACCTTATTTTAGGGTGCAGATAATAAAAGTTGTCTTTAATGATGTCAGTTTTAATTTTACTTTTTTACACCAGCTACCTAATATTTAAGAAGTGCTATGTGTCCTAGATTCTAGTTCTGATCTTTAGTACACCTCAAATACCAGTAGTAGATCTGGAATTCTAATTCTTTCACATTTGTTGTGCGTAGGCTAAACTCAAAAGCTAGAGTCAGACTGAAAAATTCAATGATATAGCCGGGATTTGAACCACATAACAACTAAGGCCCTCCATGCCACTGCTCTGCCAATTGACCTACCACTTGCAGGTACAACATTAAATTCACTTGCACTTACTCCATCCACTTGAGTCATGGGAAGAGAATCAAATTCACGAATACAACAACATCAAATTTCTGTGGCAGTTTAGTCAGAGAAGCCTTCAAAAGTAAGCTGGAGTTAAACCTGTCCAGGCCTCAGTATCAGCACAGTAGAGAAATCTAAGTATTCTCAGAGTGACTACTCCCTCCCCATCCGACAAAGGAAACTTCTGAAAAATAGTAAATAGTCCTATTGTAAAGCTTGGAATATCTTAGACCACGAGACATATCTACTTGATAAATATTTAACCAGAGAACTGAGAATGATCATGGCGCTATGAGTTTAAGGTGTGGACTCCTCTTAACTAACCCATTACCATCCTTCGAGTAACATAACCATTATTTAGAATATGTTTAAGAGAAGTTTATTTATTTAACTGTCCTGTAGAGAGTTAATAACCCAACTAGATTTCTACATGCTGTTCCAGCCGCTGTATTCCAAAACAAAAAAATGATGTACCTACCTTGAAGTCTCAACATTACCGGAAGTGGACAACAGCAAGGAGATGATTTGAACCATGCAGCACCCTCATAAATAAGCTGAGTAGTCATTTGTTTGAAATCCATATTATTGCGCACAAAGATGCATAACAAAATTAAAAATCTTCTTTCTTCTTCTATATCATCTCCCTCTTTCTAACTACTAGAAAATGTTATATCCTCATCACTCTCAAAACCCTTCCACTCGCACTATCTCCCCATACTCACTCTCTCTACCTCTCTTACTCCCACTATCTCTTCATCTTGACCGGTCCTCTATCTATTGCACTGTATATTGCTAAACTGGAAACGATTGAGCTTCTTAATTTAGTACGACAATTGAGGTGCTCGCCGATTCTTGATGTTCTCGTTGGGATCTGCAAATTTTATAGTACAATAAAAAACCCAATTGTAGCACTGACAGGGTAACGGCTGTAGCTGCTTGCCGAGCTATCAAAATTTAAGGTGTTCATCGTGATCAGCAAATTGCTTAATTTCTCACTTTTTATCTCTCAAGCCATTCCATTCGGTCTATCTCTCCATACTCAATTTCTCTTCACCTTGACCGGTACTCTGTCTATTGCACTCTATATTGCTCAACTGACCATGATTGAGCTTCATACTATAGGCCGACAATTGAGGTGCTTGCCGGTAACTCTTGATGTTCTCATTTTGATCTGCAAATTTTATATAAAATTTAAGGTGTCTGTTAGTGTCTGTTTTGGAACGACCAGCTGTATTGGACAGAATAAACGATGAAATTGATACTATGATGACTTCAAAATAATGCATATTTCCTTAGTATTCGATTCTTTTGAACCCTCTATTGTGTAAAGTTTAAAACTGGCATATTTATGCAAGCAGTCTTGAATCAATTTGGTATACATGCATTTAACGTAAGATAAATTACATTCCACTCCATAGTTTACCATTTTTTTAGTTGATTGTTTTCTTACAGTGTACGTCAATGGCATCTGTATTTTTCATTAGCAAAATTTAAACTCAATCAGATTTTTTCAATGAAATGTATTCGTTCTCTACACAATATACGTATTTTCAGAATTTTATATATATTTTTTCACAAAGATTTGATACATATTTATTTAATATACATATTTATAAAATAGCCTATGTAGGCTACATTATAACTTTTCACCAGGAATAAGTAAGCGTTTGTTCGAGATATACATTTTGAAACACAGTTGATAAAAATAATTACTACAAATAAACTTGTTTTTCTTATTTTACAGTTTACTGACTTTTTCGGTATGGTAAATCAACAGACGTCAGTATTTCGTTCGCCTTGTGATTATCTATAATAGTATTATACAATAATTATGATAAATAAATCTCAATGAACACTTCTAATAACAATTCAAATTCTGAAAAAATAATTCAAATTCTAAAGAAAGCAGTTCAGTTGTTACATTATTAATTTTAACTCCTCATCCCAGCAAAATTTTATACGATACTTCATACACGACATAGGCCTGATATAAAAGAATAGTCTATATTCTGTGAGACACTTTCAATTTACTATTCTCATCACAACTGTATATTGCGTAAAATAAAAAGAAGGAAACTTTTAATGCAAAAAACACTGAAAATAGTAGGCCTATCATTAATTGAACTCAAATGATAAGTTTAATAATACAACATAAAATAAAGGGTTCCACACTCCCCTTAGCTTCATGACTCTTCCCCACAGTTTCATGAAAAGTAAACCCCCCCCCAATTTCGTATGACCCCAATCTCATGAAAACTAACCCCCCCCCTAAAAAAATATTCGAATAACAATACTCTACTTCTAAAACTTCTTCCCAAGGAAAAGATATTGCTGTATTTGCATTAAGAAAATGTCAAATAAAAAAGTATGTTTAAAGAGACTGTTTTAACATGATATGTACATCACTGATAACGAAATGACTACAGAATATATTCTAAGACACCAATCTTCAAATTGATTCTAAAGTAAAATTCTACAAGTAGCAGGATGTCTGCCTTAGGTAATATTGTAATATTATGCCTAGGATTGAACCTAATTCAGTTTTGATAGAGGCTGAGAAACCCCTTAGGTAAATGGTAAAGTCTAAATGACATCAACGTAGATCGAACCTCCCATCTCCCAGTACAGGCTATAGCCCAGTGCATGGGCGTCGGCAGGGGGAGCAAGGGGGGGGGGGCAACTGCCCCCCTCTGGATTCCCTTATGGATTCATTTATTTGTGGTACTCTTTGTCATCCTAGAGTTGTAGCATGGAGAATAAAAAAAAATAGAATTACTTTATAATGAGTTTAGCAAGTATTAACTAATTACAACTATAATATATATGTATAATAATATCTCACCAAGGCCATTGCTCAAAAGAGCGTATTCTGTTAACTTAAAAAACTTTGTAGCCTTGTCGAATTCAGCTTGGGTTCAAAATAACGATCCGGTTAACCAAGTGAATATTAATGTGTTTAGCCTAATCATTTGAAATTGAGGTCCGAAATTGATTTTGCCCCCCCTTAATAAAATTCCTGGCGACGCTGCTGGCTCAGTGGTGTCTCAACCAACTCACCTCTACAAATTGATTCTTGGAATAAACTCTTGTTTAGATCTCTGATCATTACAAAACTCATACTAAACCCCACTTCGAAACAGACATTTATTTTGAGAAGTTACACATCTCTTTTCTCACGCGAAGTCCACATTCTTCCTGCATCTGTCAAACGGCTTATACAGGTTTATTATTTTAAATAGCCAATAGAAATTCAGAATAACAACCCAGCCAGTTGTCCACGGAAATATATTTTTATACAAGTTTACAGATTTTTCGGAAATTGTATTATCTTGACACCATAACAAGATCGATTGCTTCCTTTGGGCTTTCAGGCAGCAGTAGACCTCTGTTGGAGGGTGGTGAAACTACGAGCATCTGTGCGTTGTAATACGCATGTGCCTCCCAGCAATCTGTCTTAAGCTTTCAATCGATGCTTTCAGAGGTACAGTGGCCCACAAACTGTAGAGAAGGAAAGACTTGTATAGTCTATGCATAAATATAGATATTCACTTTCTCGTTTTTTTTTTAATGTCTTCATTCATTAAGAATTTGAATATGAAAGGAAAAAAAGATTGTCCCTCACACTCCCTTTGGAACAAGGCAAGAAATTATTTGAATTCAATAAATAAAGTAATTTATTACGGTATATAATCAAAAATGTGCAATATAGGCCTATTATATCCTACCTGAGAATGTACGCGCGCAATATGAAGGCCTATACAATCTTTACAAATGTAGACTTAAACGACGGGGGGGGGGGGGTTCCGCACAATACACTATATTTCACTAAAATATTCACAATAATACATAGTGGAATGACAAAACATAGGAAAGCCTGAGTTAATAATATTTCAGTAAATACAGAACATGTTATAATTACAATAGAATCGGTCAATGCTAGAAAGGCCTCAGTCATCCTGATCCAATTTTGAGAAAACAGGAAAAAGTAATTTACTGTTCGTGAAATTTTAAGAAGACCTCGTCCCAAGCCATCGTTTATCTACAAAATATAATAATATAATAGCATTGTTCCCTAATCCGAAAATTTGTACCGATCAAGAGCAGGTGCAGTTGCGTGGTTTCCCCAGTGTTGCCGCTGTCATTCACCACTTCTCAAGTGAAGTAAACGTGCAGCGGTTCGTAATTGGAAACGTCGTCCCGGACTGCAGACAAGTGTGAATACGCCTATTTACCTTCCTATTCAATGACTGACAGGTCGAACAGGATTAGAATGGCAGCAGGTAGAGACAGTTCTTGGAAAAAAAATTCTTTAAGAAGTGGCACCCACATATAATTTACAAGAAACGTGATCCTTAATTACAAGCAAAAATAAAATATCAACACTTTTACTGGCGTAAAAAATTTCAAGTCTATTGACTCAGGTCCTTTTAGTAATGGTGTAAGTCACTAAACTATAAAGTAAGTTTAAATGCAACATTTTAATAAAATCATTGCAATTGTTATAGCCTACATGTCATATGAGAATGCTTGAACGTTTTAATGATATTGTAAGAAAGCATTTATAATCTATCAGTGAGCAGTACCTCCTCATAGAAGTCTTGGTGATCATGGGGTACATAAAGCATTAACATTAACATTATTGCTGCTTTTATGGGTACTTTAGCAGTATAATAAGCTTGGTTTATGGGAAATGACAATTTCTTTTTACCAGGTAGACTAAATTGGAATGTGTGTTTCAAACGGGAGTCGATTCCTGGTCGTGCCATGACGTAACCTGGAAACTTGACTAGTAAGAAAAGTGCATTATAAGTAGGCCTACTGATAGAAAATTAAACTTTGTTCTCTCTTGGTAGCCTACATTTCCGGTATACGTTTCTTTTAATATACATGTTTTATTTTTTATAATAAAATTCCTGCCACCAGTTATTAAAATCCAAAATCACCAAAGTTCCTACTTCTGTCATAGTCAATTTATTTGAAATGCTTCATTTTATGATTATCTTATACTGTCAAACACATTGTTGTTTTACTTGGAGGGAAACTAGAATAAGATGTTCTTATAAAACAAGCCTACCAATCTACTAATTGTAAGCTCATAGTCATGGCCATTACTAATATTATATCCTTACTTACTTACTTGCAATAATATATAACATTTGAAGGTAGATTTTGGCATGAAACTGAAAGTAATTTCGTTTATATTTCAAAATTTGTGCAGAAAATGTGATCGTAGTAAAAACGAAAGTAGGAAAATAATTGAAGAATTGCAGTAATACAGTACATACATTTTCTATAATAATTTCATACGTTAAGTTTTATTGTTCAACTCAGTTAATTCAGGATGGTTGTCGTCTAAATGAGTTGACGAATTTAAAGTCATTGTTGACAAATTTTATTTATGCACTTGTTTGACAGTCTACTACTTGTGCAGTTTCCTGTACTAATATTCAAAAAATTGTCACTCCGCACTTCAGATAGAATACTGACACAATTCAGAATTATCACTTCGTACATCATAATAATAGAAAAGTAACAACGTATAAAATTAACGTACTTTGAGTTAAAACCATGTTCAAGTGATCATATTTTTATGAATAAATATCGAACATGTAATGATATCATACGTTTACGTACAAGTCTTTGATATCCATTATTTTATTTATATTTTCTTACATTACATAATTGCTCAGTTGGTAGAACATCGGCACGTCATGGGTTCGAATTCCAGTGTCAGAAAAAATTATCTCCTAAAATAGTATCATGTAATGTTCAACAGAAGCAATATTCTGTAGTTTCATGAACATAATATCTACATATTAAAATAGGCCAAGAGCAGTGGGAACGCGCTAAAAAATTCACTAAAGCAGGGTGCCTCACAATGCTGTATATGACGTAATAACTTTTAGTGAGGTAGATCATCAAGGGTAGTCAGTTGTAGGAGAGAGATTCCATCTGTCGCTGTGAATCAATCTCTGACTATCTCAGTTGGTAGATCTTCGGTATGCAAAGCCAAAAGCCGTGGGTTCGAATCAAAATGTAAATAAATTCACTCTCCTAAAGTATTCTTAAATCCATAGTTCATTGCAATAACGATTAGCTGAAACCATGGAGCAAAGTATTAAGTGGGTTTTACATTCAGTTTCTTCTTAGGCCCTATAGGAAATACAATACATCATACAGTGCAACTATCATATAATATGTAGCATTTTATTTAACTGAAGAACTATGGTTTTATCACCATATTGTAGGTCATTTTCATAAATCGGGACAAAATCGGCACTTTTTTAAATTAAGAAAGGACTTTTGCGTACGGATTGCCATACGTACGACTATAGTCGTACACATACGATTATTTCATAGTTGTACGACGTGCGACGCAACCACGAGTCGTACGCCTATTTGTACGACTATTTTTAACATAGCATTTTATATATTTTTTTAATCAATCTACTGAAGAATTTTAAATTTTGATATATATTATATCCAGCTCTTTGTTTTCTCATGTTTTTTGTTGTATGATGTTTCTAATAATAACACTGTGGCAATTACTGTTTATTTAATTTTATTGTATTTTATCAAATTTAGCACATCGGAAGATAATGAATCACGCCAAAATACACAGAATGAATCATGATTTATTAACAATTTCATGATACATGTAAGGTGTATCATACCGATTTATTATTATTATTATTATTATTATTATTATTATTATTATTATTATTTTTTAACACAATAAGTTCATTACACTGAAAAATCACAAAGTATACGACAGTTTTAACTAGCATACGACTATTTTCGAATATTGGTACGACTGTTCTACGTTTGTGGTCTGGCAACCCTGTTTTGCGTCCCGACAAAGGCACATAAAATACCAGGACAGCTGTTTAATAAAAGGACTGTCCCGACCAAATCGGGAGGAATGCTCATCTTACTTATAACCATTAAAAAGCAGTTTTGTTGGTTTCTCATTTTTAAATGTTGGCTTCAGGCTACAGTTTACATAGGAAAGTGTCGTTTATGAGTTGTTGAAGGAAGAACTGTTATTGTTGTTGGCGCGTTGCCCTAACCTCCCATGTTTTTTGACGTATATATAAAACTCGTATATTCGTATGTTTATTTGTGCATTTCATATTATTTGAAATATATTCTGTGCATTTTCCACTCAGCACATTATCATTATTATTTCTCTGAAACAATTCATTGTCTCACTCGGAAATGTTTGTGCATAAATATTTTGCATTAAAATGTTTCAGTAGTAGGTTTTGTCAAATCCGCACTTCCCTTGATGATTCTGTCACCTTGTTAAATATGATAGTCGCTTACAAGAAAAAAATTAATAAAAATAAAAAATAAAAATAAAAAAATAATCGTGTTAGTTTGCACTTTTGGTTGCTGAAATCTGAAAATTTTGCATAAATATTTTGTATTAAAATGTTGTTAAACGAATTGAATTAAACTTCGCCTAGAAGAAAATGTTGGACTAATCGAAATAGTGTTCTTAGCCATATTTTCAGTTTTCTGTTAATTGAGCCCTCCCCAATGTTTTCTTTGGATCGGCACGACTGATTGTTCTCATAGTTAAGCGACATTATTTATTTGTGACAAATTAGTTTCCTAAGTTATTTCGACACTTTTTTGAATAGTGACTACAGTATTTTCTCCAAAAATAAAAACATATTTTAAAATTTTAATGGTTAGAAACATGCTGTCATTTTTCTACAAACAATGCTCGGGTTTTTACGTTTCAGATTTTCATATTTCAAGTTAAGACGAGTTTCCTTCAAGAAATAATAGGCTACTGAATACAATTTTTTTGCAAATTTTGTTTTTAGTTATGCCATCCTTCCACCACTAAATTTTTAATTTTGATATTAGTTGTTTTCGTTTAAACTTCTTTGGAAAATAGCTCTATTAGGTCTATTTTTTAAACTAAGGAAATAAATTTAGGAAGAATTAAATTCAACTCCGAAAATATTTATAAGCTCAGTGTATTTCGGGATGCTACAACTTGGGTTTTTTTTCGTGAGGTTAACAACCTCTGCCAGTACAAAAAAAAGTGTTCAAAAATGCTTACATGATTTATAGTCAGTGTAAAACTCTCCGGAGATAAAATAGTCCCTCGTTCGGGTCTCCAGGTAAGGGCTGCACTAAGGGAAATTATAAATCGTAGGAAAATGAACTATAGATTTGGAACGTGGAATGTTGGGAGTTTGTATAGATCTGGTGCACTTAAATCCGTAAAAAGATAATTAAAAGTAATTCGGGTTACATGTAATAGCAGTACAGGAAGTGAGAAGGTGAGAGGTTGAAGGTTCAGTTCAAATAGATGTATATGCATTTTTCTATGGGAAAGGTAATGATAACTATCTATCAGGGACCGTGTTCTTCATACACAAGAGAATCAAATCAGCCATTAAGAAGTAGAGCTTATTAACTATAGGCTCTCTTATGTTATTACTAGCTGACCCATCAATGCTTCGCATTGTTAGATGTATGTATATTTAGGTTAAGTGAACACAATTGAAAGTCGATTCGATGTACTTCTATAAATCATCAGCCGTCCAGCCAACGCGGTGGACGTATTTATATTCCACGTATTCCTCCACCCGTCGTTTAGCCTACTCTGATTATGTCTTAAAAAATTTAATCGTTGTTTCAATTTTGGCTAACATACAGTAAATAGCGGGCTCCGGTTCGAATACTGGTCGAGACAAGTTACCTAGGAAGGGGTTTCCCGGGAATTTTCCTCATGTGAGACAAATGTCTGGTAACTTTAGGCTCTGGTAACTTTAGGTCCTAGTGGTCCCCGGATATCATCTGGCAGCCATAATCATCCTCATCCCATCCTCGCCTTGTTCAGAGTGAGTGTGTGAATGGTGTATCGTCCTATGTGTTTGTGTTGCATCGGAGGTGGCCCCGGCATTGGCCTGATCACTCATCCGGGAGGCCCTCCATGTTCTTGTCTGGTCAAGAAAGTATGTATGTGAACCATAGATAATCCCTCTCCCGACAGGTCGTGGCCCTGTAAGCCCGGGCAACGTGGGTTGCTTAAATGACCCCAAAAGGGAGAGGTAAAAACTAAGGTAAAGATAGAGAGATAATATGGTAAATAGAACTTAATCAGAAAATTATATCTATTGATTTTGTATTAACTATCTTTCGCAATACAGCTAACTTTAAGAAAAGAATTCAGCTCTTAAGAAAAGAACCCAGGACCTTCTAAATTTACTTCGTGTTACAAAATAGTTGATAATCAATTATAGGAATTCTATTGATAGCCTTTCTCATAATTTTATATCTATTAGGTTTACATGAAATCACAGTGTCATGCAAAGCCACCTGTGTAGTTTTAAAAAAATAATGTTGTCATGGGGATTGTGTACATGCAGTATGAATTCCTTTTGTGGAATTTCATAACTTTACAACCCTATTTTGGCCCTAAGAGGCCCTTAGAGGCAAAAGATTTTGAAATCCTTTCTTAGTGCGCATCTAGAGCCTAGGAGCAATATGTGTACCAAGTTTCACGTTCCTAGGCTGTATAGTTTTTTAGAAACTGTGATCAGTCAGTGAGTGAGTGAGTGAGTGGGTTTTGGCTTTTATATATAGATAAGATAAGATAAGAGGAAGGTGGTGTGGCATCATAGTTATGAATGTTCATGCATCAATAGAAGATAAAGACAATAATAAGGACAGTTTCTATGAGGAAATAGAAGGAACATTTGATAAGTTTCCGGCATGTCACATGAGAATTGTATTAAAAGATTTCAATGCGAAAGTAGGGACGGAGTATAATTTCAAGCCCACGATTGGGAACGAAAGTCTCCTCTTGCAGAGCAACGACAATAGCTAAAAATTTATTTGTAAAGAATTCAAAATTTTTACATAGTGATATTCATAAATACACATGGACTTCCCCCGATGGAAAACTCATTATCAGATCGACCATATGCTAATAGATTCATGGAGGCAGTCTTGTATAGGCTAATTGATGTTCGAACTTTTAGGTGTGCTGACTGCAATTTGGATCATTATCTGTTAGTTGCGGTTGTTTGAGAGAAACTTTCATTAACCAAAAGAACTAAGCAAATCTTCGATATATGGAGTTCAATCTGAATAAGCTAGATGAGTACCAAATTAAGAACGCTTACGAAGGCGAGTTTTCAAATAGATTTCCAGTTCTATAAAACATTGCAAAACCAGAAGCTACGGAAGACATGGTTATCGATAAAACCTGAGAAAGCATTAAAGACAATATTAAAGTATCCGCAAAATAACAATTAGGATTGCCTGAGCTGAAATCAAATGAACCGTGATTTGATAAACAGTGCATAAAATTAGTAAATGCAAGAAAGCAGGCAAAACTACAGTGGTTGTAGAATCCGAACGAAACTTCTGTCAAAAATCTTAACAATGCTAAACGAGAAACCTCTAGAATCATTAGAATAAAGAAAAGAAATTACTAGCTCAAAAACAAAGTAAATCAATTAGAGGAAAATAGTAAAGACAAAA
The DNA here is from genome assembly GCA_964059195.1 of Ectobius pallidus. Classification (NCBI taxonomy): domain Eukaryota; kingdom Metazoa; phylum Arthropoda; class Insecta; order Blattodea; family Ectobiidae; genus Ectobius; species Ectobius pallidus. The sequence goes on along the minus strand of CAXKWD010000003.1, from coordinate 180,851,168 downwards.
ATATTAGGGATCACTACAAGGGAATAAACGTGTTCAAGAAAGGTTTTCAACCTCTAACAAACATAATTAAGGACAATAATGACTCGGAATAATATTTTGAAAAGATGGAAAAAATGGCTTCAATCAGTTATTAAATGGACAGGGAGATGCCAAAAGTGTAGAATGCGAAATATTAACAGCAGAGCCGTTGGTTGCTGAACTGACCGTAACATAAGTAGAAACAGCTGTAGGTTAAAAAAAACAATAATAAAAAAGAACACAGAGAAATCTTCAGGCGTTGACCAAATTCCACAGTTAATTAAGGCAGGTGGGGATAGATTAAACTCAAGAGATCCTTAAACTCATTCTTATGAATGGAGAAAGAAAGAATTGTGAAAGGAATGGAAATAATCTATTATTATACCGATCCATGGAAAGGGATATAGGGCCGAATGTAATAACTATGGAAGAATTTCTCTCTTATCAACATCATACAACATTTTATGTAAATTAATACACTTCTGCCAACATCCACCCATAAGCAGACATAATCATTGGAGATCACCATTGTGGATTTAGGCGAAAATTGCCAAAAAAATATTTTTTATTTTATTTTATTTTACCTTCGTAAAACATAATGCATTCATTACTGATGCCCGAATGAGCAAAAGCTCATGCTCGGGCACAGATCAGCACAGCAACAGAAAACAGTGACCACTGGAACTACAAAACAAAAAATTCAGGGCAAAGCCACTCTACATACAATACACACACACACACAAACACACAAATATGCACACAAACAAGGCAGATAGTAAATAATATAAAGCATGAGCAAAAGAAAGATATTAAACATTATGTGTTAGAGAGGAATAAAAGGACGATTAGTCAAAATGAAAAGCAAAAAATTAGGAAAATGTAAAATGAGTCACGCATTAGGTTGAATAAATTTTATAAGTTTGTTTCTTGAATCTGCGTAAATTTAGTTCATGTAGTTCAGGATGAGCTCTTATTAGTGAGTTGTATAATCTTGGGCCAAATTTATACTGTGATTTAATCCAGCAGAGGTAATAACATTTAGGTTCATATGAAATAGAATTTTTATTCAGTCTGGTAAGGTAGTGATGAGGGTTGTCGATTTGGAAAATATTCCTATTCTTATGGAAGTAACTTAAGTCAGTAGTTTGAGTATGTCTATTTGTTCAATATTTAAGACATTAAATTACGAAAATATTAGTTTTGTGGGGTAATCAGCAGGTTTACTCAGACGCATTTTAATGATTCTTTTCTGTAGAATTTCTGAATGCAAGTGGTTGAATTTAGCCATTCCTCCCCAACCCAATATGCCATATTGTAATGTAGATTTAACTAGTGATAAGTAAACTAAACGCAGGATATATGAGGTTATAGGAAAATTTATATATTGTTTTACGAAGCCTATTGCAAACAAAAGTAATGTGATTATTCCATATTAGATGTTCGCCAATTATAATGCCTAAGTATTTGGGTTGAGTTGAAGAATTTAAGGGGGCGCAATTGCAGTTATCACAATTAATGTTATGAATGGTAAAATTTCCTTTTAACGTATTATTTAATTTTACTATGTCAAGACCTTGGGTAGTTAAAGAAAAAGGAAAAATCGTAGTTTTAGTAGTATTCAGTGAAAGCAAATTTGCATCTGACCAATCCTTAACGATGTTGATACCTCTATTGGAGTTTGGTAAAAATATAGGACCTAATACAGTACCTTGGGGCACACCAATATTAACAGTAAGAATTTCGCTACAGTACTCATTGATTTTTGTTGACTGGGTCCTGTTAGTGAAATAGGGTTTAAATAATTTTAGTCCAACTCCTTTAATACCAATTTTGTCCAGTTTTTTCCGTAAGGATGTCATGGGTGACAGTATCAAAAGCTTTATTCAAATATAAAAATATACCTAAACATTTATTTCCAGCATCTAATTCTTGAATTAATTTAGATATAACACTAATAATAGCATAATCAGTGCTAAGGTTGTTCCTGAAACCAAATAGATTATTACTTAACGAATTGTGTTTATCCAGAAAGAGCATTAAACGGGTTTTTATACATTTTTCAAATAACTTTGCTAGGCAAGGTAAAAGATATATAGGTATGTAATTACTGATATTACGTCTATCGCCTATTTATATTCTGGAATCACAATTACGTGTTTCAATGCGGTGAGGAATATACCTTGAGACAAGCATAGATTTATTACGTATGCAAGAGGCTTCGAAAAATGTTCTATAATCATCTTTTGAGTGATGTTAGTGATACAGTCTATACCACGAGATACATTATTTTTTAAAGTGTTTTACAATATTGATAATTTCATTTTTATTCACAGGAAACAAAAAAAGGAAGTCAGGCATTCATTAATATACTTATAGTGATGAGAATCAAGCACTATAATTTATTTTTTAAACAATTTCGTTGCCAATATTGATAAAATATGCGTTAAATTCATTAGCTACAATTTCATTGTTAGTGATTTTTAACCCATTGCTACTTATGATTTCATTAGGCATACTTTTATTTTTACTCATATAATGCGAGTCTGTAACCTCCAAACGTTTTGGAGTTGCCTCTATGATTGATAATTGTTTTTAGTAAAGTGTTGGATTTTAATCTTTCGAATTAAACTAGTAAAGGTATTTGTATATCTTGTATAGTATGATATTAATTCAAGATTTAGTGGATCCTGTTTAACTAATTTTGCTAAATTATCTCTCGTTCGTATAGATTTGTGGTAGTCCAAGGTAAATCTTTTATTTTTGCTGACTACATTGAGTGAGGCATTAGTACTAAATTTAAAAATGTTTTTTAATAAAGTGTTGAAAAAGTAGTTGAAACAATATTCAGCACCTTCACAACTGAGTATAGAATCCCAGTTCATTGTTTTTATATGGGATACTAGATTGTTGTAATTTATAATTTTTTCATAGTTATGACGGGGTTCAATGGGATTTATTTTTATGTTTGTATAGTCTAAGGCAGCGTTTCTCATCCTATGGTCCGCGGACCACTGGTGGTCCGCGAAATTGGTGCAGAGGGTACCCAGACATAATTAAAAAATATCATAAAGTAAGTGGAAAGTAAAGAAATAAAATTCTGTCACATATTTCGTTATAATGACCTATAATTAATACCCCAAATATTAGGAATATAGGCCTTCTTTTAAAAATGGGATGTAAACTTAGGGGTCCGTAATTTCTTTTTAGACATTTTAGAGGTCCTCGGGTTCAAAAAGGTTGAGAAACGCTGGTCTAAGGCATAGTCAGAATAGCATAGGTAGCCTATACCATATAGTGATCAGCAAGGCCCGGATTCTAATTACATGTCATCTTTTTATTGATGCTGTATAGACATTTCCAACCTGTAGATAAATCCTAATCATGGCCTCTAGATTATAGAAATACATTTTTATTAGGTCATTTTTTGTCATTCTATGCAATTTTATATTTTTAGGGCATTTATTTATTTTAGGTAATTATTTTGTCATTTTCGTGTCATTTGCTTCCTTATTTAGTAATTTTCATGTATTTACATTGTAGTAAATTTTTTTGTCGCTAGCGGTGCTGTCTTTGAAGTGTTGTTTGTTTAATGCAAGAAGGAAAAATTCGGCGTTAAGTGTTGTCATGTCTCGGTCGGAAATGAGAATCAAAGAAACGCAAAAATTTTGTTATTGTTGTCTTGACACCAGAGTCTGCCACCTGCTTGGATATGAGAGTGCAAACTACTATTCAACCTCAATATAATCCGGCAGGCCACAAAAGGAAATGCCGAATTTTGACTTTGTGTGTACAATAATAATTTTTCATAAATAAAATATAATTTGTTATAATTATGAAGTAATTTTCTTTAAAATGTAATGTCATTTCATAGGTCATTTTTCAAACAATTTTAGGTCATCAGAATCCGGGCCCTGGTGATCAGTTACAGCACATGTGTAAACACTTGATTTAAAGTTCAAATTACTGATAGATTTTTTTTTAAATATGGTCAAGACAAGAATCCGTTATAGATGAATGGCGCGTAACTGCATTTAAATATTTTATATACCCAAACTCGTGAATATTTATGTCACCAACAATGATATGATTTGTTATATCTTTAGATACAATTAAAAATTCCTCTAAATATTTCATGAATTCATTTTTGCAAAGATTTGGTGTTCTATAAATAACAGTTAACCTAATTATAATATCATTTAACGTAAGAATAAATTGAATAAAATTGCAATGAGAAATGTCAACAGTAATTAGAGAGACAAGCAAAATGTTCTCTAAAATATATTCCGTCACATTTATTGTAGCCTACTTATTAATTTTAACATAATTCGTAGGCCTATAAGCGTTAATTTCAAATCCAAGATCATGGTCAAGCCAGGTTTCTGTTAATATAGTAATATCAATCTTGAAAGGAAAAGTTTCAAGTAGAATATAGTACATAGTTCCGAAAAGTTTTTATTTGTGCTACGAATATTTAAATTAATAATATTTAAATCTGAGAGGGCGGTGTTTATATGATTATTACGTACATTCAAGTCGTTAAAATCTTTTGTGCATTGTTTATTAAGTGCCAGTATGGTACTTTATGAGATTGTGTGGGGGACGAAAAATGTCTGTCCGTCTGTCCGTCCGTCCGTCCGTCCGTCCGTGTGTCTGTACGCGCTCTAACTCAAATACGCTTTATCGAATTTTGATGAAACTTGGTATACGCGTTTATAATGTCAATGGGAAGAACCCTATTGAAATTGGACCAAATCGGTTCACCGGTACCGGAGTAAAACCCAATTTAGTGTATATTTTAAAGGTGCCATAACTCGCACACGCTTTATCGGATTTTCATGAAACTTGGTATACGCATTTTAATGTCTATGGGAAGACGTCTGTTGATGGTGGACCAAATCGGTTGGCCAGTACCGGAATAATACCCAATTTAGTGCCTTTTTATGGTATCATATAAGAAAAGGCGCGGTAACTCAAATACGCTTTATCGGATTTTCATGAAACTTCGTATACTCATTTATAACGATACTAGCAATAAGCCTATTGAATTTGGACCTAATCGGTTGCGCAGTACCGAAATAAAGAGTAATTAACAGCCACATTTATAATAATAATTTGTTCAATTCGAAGCATTTTGATTGACTCGCGGCCAACCAATCAGCACGCTCGTATAAAGCCTCTTTCAGTTGCCATGGACAGTTGAAATCTACATGAAAAACAAATGTTCCCATATGTTCGATTATAGATGAAATGCTGTTGTATAATGACTAATTATTTTGCTAAAATTGATTACAATTAAAATAAAGCATTGAATTTTACTTCAGCCTATGTCAGATTAATAATTCCTGACCTCTTAATAAATAAAAACATTAAGCTATGAGACTATGCTTACGTTGGTACCTTTGCTTCAGCTAGAGACATATCAGCATTTATCACAGGGATATCTAGAATATTATTTTACCTATGAATGAAATAATACAATAATGGTAACACAAAGAAACTAGCAGGCTTGAAACATAGCCTAATTTCGAAATACGGTGATTTTTCTTTTCTGTGAGCTACGACGCGATAGTATTCTCTGGGATTGGACACTCAACATTCGCAGTGTGGTTTGGTCTTGGGGTAAGATGCTTGTCTAGTAACCAAGACATATCACGTTCGAGTCCACCCTAAAGCAATTTTTTTTATTATTATCAATTGTGTTAAATTGAGCCTATTCCATTCTTGTGTTCTATTTTGTCAATGTGCTTAAATAAGTATTACATTTTTCTTTTAAGAAACTGGGAATTCATTGTCTTTCATTGACCTACAACATCATTCCTAAAGAATAACATAAGCCTATAAATGTTATTTCACGAACAGAAACTAGCTTTAAAGTTATTGCGTTGCGTTAAAATTGCATAAGCCTATACTCAGAACAAAACTGCATACCGCTAGGTGGAACTATCCTCTTCTTATTGGCTTACTGTACTAATTCATTGTCAATGCATTTTGTATAATGTTTACATATTTTAAGAATTAGTATATCAGTGTATACCAATATGAATTAAGGTTAAGAATCAAACTTTAGACCTTTGTTCTTCCGTAAGCCCTGCTTAATGAATCGATCTGGAGTTTAACTCGGAGATCTATTAAAAAATATATATATATATATTTTCTGTATATCATAACTGCAATTATAACTGATTAAAAAAGCATACTGGCACTTTGTTATATCAGTTTACCTGATTTTATTATTATTATGGAGATAGTCATCTAATTCATTCAACATTGGATTATCAGCCAAGTTAATCTACTGTATAGAATAGGGAGCCATATAGAAAACAAAGGCTAGATATTTACAATTTATTAATATCCTGAAGACAGATGATCTTGTGGACAGGGCTTATTTCGTTCTTCCTGGCAAATATCTTTCCGGCCCTAGACTACACGAACTGGTATCCAGAGGTGTACATATTCTGATTTTAGCTTGCCTGCCCCTTTGAAATTCTGCAACCAGTCACAGCTTTTAACTTGCTTGACTTGAAAGCAAGCCAGATTACAACGATGATAAGAAATGCTGCCGCTATGAGTCACAAGCTCTTCATAACCTGATGGGTTGCACAGGACCTAAGGAAACTGCAAGGCCTGGCGGAAAGAATATGAAACTTTGTATAGCAGTGCACTGGTAAGTCGTGCAGTTACGTAGTTGAGGAACTTCAGATGTGTTTAGAGAATTTTACCCTGAAGGAAGCCGAGGAGAAACTAAAATGTGGACAGTTTGAATTATCAATGAACAAAGGTAGTACTAGTCCGGCATGGGAAAAATTTTCAAACATTTTCGAGAAAACATAATAAAATCATTAATAACAATAACAAAAATCCCTTTAGGCAAGCCTACAAGCTGAGGTAGATTTCGAAGTGCTTTTGTTTTAATTTACTGTCGCTGCGTAGCATTCGTTTTCTTTAGCCTTGGCATGACAAACCCGCAATAATAACTGCAAAAAAGAGGAAAGAGAACTTTTTCAAACATTCAAATCTCGCCTTATATGAGATCTATCAAGAAACTAGTTATTGATTTGTAGAGTACTCATCAAGAGCTTTTCAACGATACACCACAAGACGTAGTTTCGAAAATTTCGAATTTCCATCCCCATACCCCCACCCCCACTCGTACTCCCAAAACCCCCGAATCGTTGGTGTCACTGTGAACTCCCTAAGGAGTACTCTAATTTATTCAATCAAAGTTTCCCTCTATACTTCATAGGGGCCGAGATATAAATGTTTTAAAATTTCAACCCCCTCCCCCGACCACCCTCTTGCGCCAATTTTGCTCATTAACGAACTTGTCTGAACTATTGGGCCTAGAAATAACATAATAAAATTTGATTCAAATATCTTGAAAATTACGGCCGCTAGCGTGTAAAGATATATATATATATATATATATATATATATATATATATATACATATACATATACATATACTGTATATAAATATAAATATCTCAATTTTTTTTAACAGGCGGTGGTTTCGTACTTAGGGAGGCATGAAACGTAAAGATATGAACGAATTTTTTGAAAGTCATCAGGTAGATTAGGTAGATTAGATTATTCTTCGAAATCTACCTAATAATAAAAATAATAATTGTGTTAAGACGCTAAAAGGATTTTAATACTTTATCCACCTTTTATTTATCTACATGGTGAATTTCTTCTTCCAGCATGTAGAAAAGCAAGAAAGTATTACCTACACTAGCAACTACAGTTGTTCAGCTGATAGGAATGTCGCAAGCTTATTCTGACTTGCCTAGGCTAGGTTTGACCTGACCCATCAAGTTTAAAGAAACCTGCCTGCTTCCTAGCTATGACGCTGGCAACTTGCTTGCCTGGCGTTCAAGCGGGTATGGGCAAGCTAAAATCGAGATTTGTACACCTCTACTGGTATCCTTTCAACTTGGCTGTATCTCTTGCTTTGTTCAGCAGATCACGCGTAAACATAGGCTAGTTAGCCTAATTGTTCACCCACTGTAATTCTTCCATTTGTCAATACCTTTGTACGGAATATTTTGTATTCGCCAAGTTTTCTAGAAAAAGTGGGAATATGATAAATCTTTTCACCAGCTATTCATAGATTTTGTTTAAAAAATAATAATAAATGATTTTTTTTAACTATCATTCAGTTAGACGAGACAAATCGTACATTATCCTAATTATTTTAATCCAAAATAATTTTAATTGACAATTACAGAACGTTTCACTATCAACTTATATAAAAGTGTTTTAACGTCTGGAAGAATTTTACCACAACATAATATAACATGAACATTATTTTAACCTAAAATAGTTTTAATATATTTCTTTGGGTATCATCTTCCATTTACGTTGGTGCTATTCCAAATAAGAAGAACAAGTCATTCATCATATAGACAATATTAATAATTTTAACAGTGAATCAGTGACTATTTTTAACTTTGACTGAACATGGACTTCACGTCAATGTATCTTAGCTAATAAATAAATATTTGTAATCAGCATTACATTCAGCAAAGTCTTTTTAAAACACTAGTACAGAGGTGGAAAAAACATTTTAGATAATTCGTAAATTGTACTATAGTTGGCCAAAGCAGAGAACTTCTCTGCGGGGTGCACTGCTAATTAGAGGGGCAAGAGGAGGTGGTAGTGGAGGAGGCGGTGAGGGCTGCAATCACAGGTGGCTAAACGATTGCTTATTGGCTGCCATGCGCGTGATTGTTGCCGCCGCACGTGCCGAAATGCTCTATTAGCAAAGTTAAAAATATTTGGCAAGCACTTCAGTTGCTTATAATTTCTGTGCAGTTTTATTTTACTTTTCTTATAATTTCTGTGCAATTAGTTTTATTATAATTTCCGACTCATAGATTTTTTTGTTGGTATTATCATCTTGTTTCAGTTTTCTGTTTTTTGCCCCTTATCAATTACAGCATTTACCCGGAAACCCCGAAAAACTACGGAAATCCGGAGAAAATGAGTTTTTCTTTGTTCTTTGCTCCTAATATGCCCAGAGAATTTCTGACCACATATTTTTTGTTGGTATTGTCACATAGTTTAAGGTTTCAGTTGTTTGCCTCTTACCAATTACAACATATCTCCGGAAAACGCGGAAAACCACGTATATACGGAGAAAATGACATTTTTTTTTTATCTTTGTTCTTTGCTCCTAGTATTCAAAGGGAATTGGCGACTCATATGGTTTTGTGTTAGTATTGCAATCTAGATTAAGGTTCCAGTTGTTTGCCTCTTATCAATTACAGTATATCCCCATAAAACTCGGAAAACCACGGAAATCCGCAGAAAATGACTTTGTTTTAATTTTTTTACCTTAGTTGTTTGCTCCTAATATTCCCAGGGAATGTCTGACTTACATATTTGTTTGTTGGCATTGTCATCTAGATTAAGGTTTTAGTTGTCTGTCCGTTATCAATTACAGCATATCCCCGCAAAACCCGGAAAACCACGGAAATCCACAGAATTTCTAGAACTCGAAACTTGTGATGTACAGTCACTGTAACCGTTATTGCGAAATAATTCTTCTGCTTCAGGTGTGTCCTTTGCAGTTACAAAAGGGTGAGTATGTGGACTACGAGATATCTGCCATAATTGTGATGGTCACATGCAAAGAAAAGGGGAATCATAACTTCTAAACATGCCAAGTGTAAGTTAAAGTTCTTTTTCTTAGTTGCTCGCTGAAATCTTAAAATCAATGACACTAATTTGTCCATATTACCAATCCAAAATTGTGCTGTTTTACCCAATGTCCCTTCTCTAACTTCAGTCAAGAAAGTAGGGTAGTGACTGTGGAAGGTTTGGCAAGATAAATTATCATTCACAGATTTCAAATTTGAATATGAAGGGTGTTCTGCCAGGTTTTCAATCGCTTTCATCCCTTCAGCATCAGGATTTTTTCCAGTATTCTTTGTCATGCTGTAATTGGTGAGGGGGAAACAACTGAAACCTTAAACTATATGGCAATAAAAACAAAAATTATGTAATTCAGAAATTCCCTGGGAATATTGGTATCAAAGAGCAAAGATTAAAAAAAATTTAAAAAATATTAAAACAAACTCATTTTCTCCGGATTTTCGTGGTTTTCGGGGTTTTCCGGAGATAAGATGTAATTGATAAGGGGGAAACAACTAACCCCTTAATATAGATGGCAATACCAACACAAAAGCATATGAGTCACACATTCTCTTTGAATATTAGGAGCAAAGAACTACGATTTAAAAAATTAAAGCAAACTCATTTTCTCCGGATTTTCGTGGTTTTCGGAGTTTTCCGGAGATAAGATGTAATTGATAAGGGCAAACAACTGAAACCTAGAACTAGATGGCAATACCAACAAACAAAAATCCCTTGGAATATTAGGAGCAAAGAACAAAGAATTTAAAGAAATTAAAAAAAAATCAATTTCTCTGGATTGCCGTGGTTTTAGGAGTTTTCTGGAGATATGCTATAATTCATAAGGGGCAAACAACTGAAACCTTAATCTAGATGGCATTACCAAGAAAAAACATACGAACCAGAAATTCCCTTTGAATATTAGGAGTAAAGAACAAAGATTTAAAAATAAAACAGTCATTTTCTCCGTCTATACGTGGTTTTCGGGGTTTTCCGGGTGTATGCTGTAATTGGCAAGGGGAAAATAACTGAAACCTTAATCTAGATGGCAATACCAACACAAAAACATATGATTCACCAATTCCCTTTGAATACTAGGAGGAAAGAACAAAAATTAAAAAAAAATTAAACGAAGCCATTTTCTCCGGATGTCAGTGGTTTTCGGAGTTTTCCGGGCTTATGCTGTAATTGATAAGTGGCAAACAACTCAAACCTTAATGTAGATGGTAATGCCAATAAAAAACATGAGTCACAAATTCGCTTTGAATATTAGGAGCAAAGAACAGAGATTTAAAAAATAAAACATAGTCATTTTCTCCGTATATACGTGGTTTTCCGGGGATATGTTGTAATTTGTAAGGGGCAAACAACTGAAACCTTAAACTAGATGCCAATATCAACAAAATGTGTGAGTCAGAAATTCCCTGGGAATATTAGGAGCAAAGAACAATGAAAAATTAAAACAAATTCATTTTCTCCGGATTTCCGTGGTTTTCCGGATTTTCCGGGTAAATGCTGTAATTGACAAGAGGCAAACAACTAAAAACCTAAACTAGATGGCAATACCAACAAAAAAATATGTGTCGGAAATTCCCACGGGGGGGGAGTGTTTCATATTAGTGGCCCATGGTCTAGGAGGAGAATGTTTTCATAACAGATAGTGTACTGTACTACAATGTTAATAATAGCACGGCACGGTTCCGACTCGTAACGTAACGGCCACATTCCTCGCATTCCTCACAGAGAAGTTCTTTGCTTTGGAACACAATACTGTAGTTGGAAAATTTAGTTACTTCATAATGAAGTTTATAAATAAATAAGGAAGAAGTTTAGCGTCGACTGAAATCAGGAAATGCCTGCTTTTATATAGTTCAGAAACTCCTGTCTTCTCGTCATCTGTCCAGAAATTATCCTGCCGGTTGTACAGTAGAATTCCAATTATCCGAACTCCAACTATCCCGATCGCCAACTAACCGGGTCACCTTGAGGCAGGATTGGGAAATCCTCTTTAATGGGGAAAACAAAAGCTTTTAACCGACAAAATCGACAGTTTTTCAGCAAAACAACTGCCACTGACCGATATGTTCAAGAAGTGAAACTTTTTGTACAATTTAGTTCTTTTTAATAGATGACATTTTTCATGATCTATCCAATTATGCGGATATTTGAATATCCGGATCGGTTCGGGTCCCAATTAATCCGGATGATTGGAGTTCTACTGTATTACAGCATATAGATGTGAGACTTGATCTTTGGGAAGAACAATAACATGAGAGTGTTCTAAAGCCGGGTGCTTATGAAAATATTTTGATCTAAGAGAGATGAAAATGGGGACTTAGTCCAGTCAATAAAGGTAAAAAAAACTGAATAGGAAAAAATCGTGTAGTTTTGAAATTTGGCAGAGTTGTCGGGGGGAATGTCCTGAACAACATACTAAAAGTCCCCGATGGTGGGGGGTGAGCGGGGGGCCCGTAGAAGGTTCCTTTTATTGGGTTTTCGCTTATATCTCAAAAACGGTGCATCGTAGAGGAAAAGTTACTATGTATAAAATCCAAGCTGATAAAATTTCCTACAAATTTTATATTGTACATTTTTTAAATTCCCAATAGCTTTCGAGATATGCGCCAGCGAATGTAGCAGCTTTTCGAAAAAAAAAAAGCTCTTTCGCCTCACGCTTTTCGACACACTTTGGCTTCTAGCGCTTCAGCCCTTAGGCATACATTAATACCCTCATAAAAGAAGTTGTAGAGTAATAAATTCCCTTTAAAATGAGTAGTCATTTGTTGTTTTGTATTCAAATGGTCAAGAGTTATGGCAGTTTTAATTTCCGGACAAATTTAAAGATTTTGACTGAAAACAGTACCTCTCGCTTTCTCTATATTATATAAGCTTTATATTGTGCATTTACATCGTGAAACAATTTAAGAAATATGTTTAATTTATTAAAAATCCGATCTCGGTACAAGCACAGTAGCCTACATGTAATGGAAAATACATTATAGTCCAGGCAACAAAGGAAAAATAGGGAGAAAATATCATGTAGTTTTGAAATTTGGCAGAGATGTAGGGCAAAGTGTCCTAACCAACAAACTAAAAATCCTCATTGATGGGGGTGAGCGAGGGGTGAGGGGCATGTTTAAATGCCGCTTCTCTACAACTTCTTTTATGAGGACATTGCTGTAAATTTAAGGGCTGAAGCGCTGGAAGGCAAAGTGTGCCTAAAAGTGTGAGGCGAAAGAGTGTTTTTCGAAAATGTGCTATTTCGCTGGCGGATATCTCGAAAGCTATTGAGAATAGAAACAAATGTATAGGGTCAAACTTGTATAACATTTTATGAGCTTGAATTTTGAAAAGAGTAGCTTTTCCTCTACGATGCACCGTTGGTGAGATATAAGTAAAAGACCAATAAAATGGACCTTCTATGGGGCCCCCTGCTCCCCGCTCACCCCATCCACGGGGACTTCTAGTATGTTGTTCATGACAGTCCCGCCGACACCAATGCCAAATTTCAAAACTACACGAATTTTTGTTCTATTGTTCGTTCGTTGCCTGGACTAACTGGAGAAAACTGCATCATGACGAGCTTCATAACCTGTACTCGCCATTATCACTGAATGTAATAAGTGTAATTAAATAACGGAAGATGAAATGGGCTGGGCATGGTTGCGCGCATCGGGGAAGAAAGACAGTCATAATTATCTGAAAAATATTGACTGGTCGATCTAAAGGGAAGAAGAGACCACTTCGAAGACTTAGTCGTAGAATAGGACAATATTCAGTAGCGCCAACTTTTGAAAAAAACTTTGGGTGGGCTCAAAGATTTAAAATTTTTATACTCCTACCCCTAGTATTGGAGCTTGCACGAACAATATACCGTATTATAATATTGACATGACTTCGGATAAATATATAAAACTGTACAAGAAACAATTTCGTTGTTTGTAATGACGATCAAACTGTAAATCAACCGCCAAGAAAGTGTTATGTAGCCAAGTTAACAGAAACCATTCGAAAATTATACGAAGTTTTTTTTTTTAATTTTGGATTTTAGGTAACAGTTAAAATAAAACGAAATAAAATAATCTAAAAACAAACATGGCCTCACCCATATGTAGCACGGCGTGTTACAAAATATGTTTCTTCTGACTGGAGTTTTCCCAATAAATTCGTCACAACCATTATCTTCTTCGTATTTCTTTAGAACAGAAGCCTAATCATAGCATCTTTTTCATGGACGACCTGAGCTCCCTTTTCGCTCTGGTTTATTGTCCCTTGCTGATTTAACCAATCCTTCTTGAAGTTAATATGTATATTCTTTCTATATTTTCGTTTCACCGGCTTCTTTCTTTTTAACCAGTCACCAGCGATTCCAAATATCATGAGATAATTGCAATAAAAGAATACCGTACTAGGCCTAAGTAGGCCTATGTCAACAATAGCTTCATATTATCTATATACAGATTAAACAATGAAACACGATTTGTAGTAATATCAATAAACAATTAAGATAAAAATTATTGGGTGGGCTTGTGCCCGCGGGCCCATACAAGTTGGTGCCATTGGCTGCCCATCTATCGCAGAAGTCAAGAACTACGAGAACTAAGTAACAGTTGATCGCCGCGTTTAGCCGTTTTGTTTTTCTTTCTTTCAATCTAAAATCTCAAAACTTAAACATTGAATAAATTATGGTCGAACAAACAGTAGGGTTATATTAGGCTCATTGCATAATGTACTATTTTAGTGTGATAATGAACATTCTATTTTTCGTCCACAAATGCAATTAATACTTTTTTCAATCAATGTAATTATATGTTAATTATATTATAATTACCTAGTAGTTTATACATGTCAGTGTTGTTTAACGTTATATGGTGAAAATTAATATTGTATTTTTGGATAATTGATTGGTTGTTCATAGTTTTAACTGATCAATTACCTGCACGATTTAACCCCTAAAACTCGGCGACGTAATTCTCCGAAATAACATACAAGTTTCACTAACGCAAGGCTTTTGCTAAAAGCAATACACATTCTCTGCCCTTATTCTTTGGCGCTTATTCTCTTTTGGCCACGTCTACTTATTTTGAAGGAAAATTCCTTTTTTTAACATTGTCTACTTTTTAGGTAGATTTCGAAGAAAAATCTACCTTTTGCAATGGATACCATGTTATGATTTTCGAAAAATTCTTTCATATCTTTACGTTTCATGCTCCCCTAAGCACGAAACCACCGCCCGTTCAAAAAAAAAAAAAAAAAATTGTGATATTTATATATATATATTTACACGATAGCGGCCGTAATTTTGAAGATATTTGAATCAAATTTTATTATGTTATTTCTAGGCCCAATAGTTCGGACAATTTCGTTAATGGGCAAAATTGGCCTAAGGGGGTGGTCGGGGGAGGGGGTTGAAATTTTAAAACATTTATATCTCGGCCCCTATGAAGTATAGCACCAACAATTCGGGGGTTTTTGGGGGTACGAGTGGGGGTGAGGGGGTGGAAATTCGAAATTTTTGAAACTACGTCTTGTGGGGTATCGTTGAAAAGCTCTTGATGAGTACTCTACAAATCAATAACTAGTTTCTTGATAGCTCTCATATGACGCGAGTTTTTAATGTTTGAAAATAATAACACTTAAAAGAATTATTATAATATCATAATTTTGTCTTGTTTAGCGGCTTTGCTAATTTTATTCATTGCTGATCTTGCGCACGGCCTCCCAGAATATTATATCCTATTCTTGTTGTCAAAACAAATGATTGTAGGCTCTTCTTCTTTACCGAATTCAGTTCTTATTCTGCGGGTTTGCCATGCCAAGGCTAAAAAAGAAGAGTTCCATAAAATTCAATGTTGATCTTAATGATCATCTCTGAAACATTCCTGACTGGTGATGATATTTAAAACTAGGGAGGGAGTGTACATTCTGTCACCGAGAAACCACTGAAAAGATAATTAAAATGCCTTCATATTATGTAGCCTATCCTTACCTTAGTCTACCAGTAGCCTATGTTTCAATAGCGAGAGGGGCAAAAATCTTTAGGTAGGCCTATAAAAGTTACATAAATAATTTATGAATATTAAAATTTCTATTAATTGGAAGTAATTTCTCGACAACCGTTATTTAACATCGAGTGAAATTTGGGAACACTAGGGTGATCATAGCAGGCCCGTGCTGGACCCTCCCCAAGGGCAGTGGAAGTAGGACATAAGAGGGTTGTAAAACATCCTAGGATAACGTGGATAAAACTTGAACGATATACCTACTTAATATTTCTGTACCAAAATTACGAAACGTTCATTAACCAACAAACGAAACTATTAAAATGCTTTATTGTCGTGATTTTACTGTACGGAAAGGTGATAGAATTTTTTTAAAACATTAGTAGCAAATTTACAAAATATGATATGAAACTTCAAAATTTCTTAAATATGCACACAAATATTAAAAAAGTGACCTAAATACAAGGCTTGTAAACCACTTGTATAGTTTACTGATCTTGACCTAAATATGCCTATTCATACTAAATATGCTACAATAGTTGAAAATTTCATAAATATGCAGTTATATGCACAATAAAAGCCGTTCCATTTTCACCAGGATGCTTGGAATCGGGTTCAAATTAGTCGGAAACCTGAAATAATGCAAAGGTGAAAAATATGAATGTCATAGAAATCCGCCCCCTAGTTATCAGTTGGGTAATATTATCACTTTTATGAAGTCCCGTATGGATTATTACTGATATATTGAAAAAATGCCGTTTATTGAGATCAAAGACTCGGTTTAGGCCTATGTCATCACATTTTCTTCTTTGTGGCTTTATTTCCAAATAGGCCCTACAGTACCAGTACGTTATTAAAAAACTGTTTTTAAGAGCATTGTTTCTAACTCAACTGTATTGTGTTGCATTGGAAGTAAGTGTAGCGTTCCCAGCTCACAGGATGACCAGTTCGAGGGGACCAGGTGGTGTTCCTTAATGTTCTCTTTTAAGCAATAAAACATTTTTCATGTTTTAGATGTTTTGCTACGTGGTGTTCATGGAATGGAATACTGTATTATGAGTGGTTCAATGATTCACGGTTACATATTATTTTTTATGTATGAAGAAATAGATTTTAATTGTATTTTTGTAGTATATTAATTTGTATATGAATAAATAACTTTAGATTAATTAATTCGGCTACTGTTATCTTAACGGATAGTCTGACATATATTTAAAAATTACTGTTATCCTTTTTATTTTGTCGGTCTCCTGAGAAATCACATTAATTCTTCAATCGTGTTATTGTTCTATGTGACGTACATTTTTATAACCTAAATAAGACAGTTCAAGTTATTTTTCTCCACTTCAATTTTTGAAACTACCTAGGTAGTTACTAAGTTTCATAATAATTAAGGAATCGCGCACAATGTGCATTATCTTAACCTACCCAGTCCTGAACCCGGGGAGGGGATCTTTCACTACTGAAAAATCCCCCACCCGGCCGGGAATCCAACCCGGGCCGCCGGAGTGGAAGGCAGGCGTGCTACCGACTCACCCACGGCGGCGGACAGTTACTAAGTTTCAAAAGGATTAAGGATCTGAAGTGTATTTAGTAAATCCAGGGCAGGAATATAATTCAAATCCTTATAGGTGGATGGAGGATGGAGTGGCTGATAAGTAGAGTCCGGAAGTTCAGGCATCTTTTTTTTGGCTAAAATAGGAAGACAAAAAGGCACTTAAACCGAAAATAAGCAGTAGTACTGTATAATTAAAAATAGGCATGAATTGAAACTCAAAACAGAGAGTATTTCCACTCATTATTAATGAAAATAGCTATCTAAGATACTTGATAATTTATTAGTTTCATCCCAGTACTTTTCTTGATTACAAGCAACAAAAATACGCCTTTTCAAGGTTTTTAATAACTCATTAATGTTAGCTATTTAATAATTCTTTATTGCAACCAAACGGTCATATTATGATGAATGGAGCAATGGTGGAATGATATATGGCAGGGAAAACAGGAGCATCCCGAGAAAACCTGCCTTGACCCCATTTAGTCCACCACAAATTCCACATGGGTTAACCGTGATTCGATCCTGGGTCCCACCGGTGGAAGGCGAGCGGTCTAACCACTCAGCCATGGGGGCGGCCTTCATGTCAGCTATTTAAAGACCTTAAATTGAATCGTTTGAGGAGATAAATATAGGCTATATCATTTATGAATATAACTTAGTTCGTGCAAAATGTATAAAAATACAAGTTCAAAGACATTCCGCCTTTTTAAGCAAGGGACCTACCCCCATTATTGTAGCAGCAACAAACGTTACTTTGTAAAACAGTATCAATGTCAAACGCAAGAAATTACAAAAGCAGAAAGAAAGTCTATCCTCTCTTCTATAATGACCCAACAAATTAAAGTTCTTTAGACTTTACTTTGAATTCTGCGCTAACAAGTTTTAAAACACTAGATTAATTATTGGTCAGTAAGTTAGTGATTTTCTATTACATATAATAATTAAATATGTTTGTTATATTTAGGACTGAGCTTCCCACAGTTTATCTTTTGGCTGTTAGTAATTTCAGCAAATGGCCAAAATATTTATTCAAGAGAACATGCGTAGAAAAAATTTCAAATTCCACGAAAACCATTCATGGCATCATATAAATGATATTAGGGGCCCGTGGCTGACAAATGTTTCGTTTAACATAGGCGTAACCAGGCCAACCATATGGGGGGGGTTATAACATCCGGGGGGTCTGGAATACCCCCCAGGGATGGGGGGGGTTCGGGGGTCCTCCCCCGGAAAATTTTAAAAATTAAGATGCACAATAACGAGTTTTAAGCTTCCCACGTTTTATACTCGTAATAAGTCATTTATAATCAGACTTTAAAAAATTGTAAAATTTTCCTATTTTTAATCAATGGGGGGGGGGATTCAAACCCCCCCCCCCCCTCGTTACGCCTCTGCTTCGTTACATAAAAGTTTGTTATTGGAAAAAGCTACGGAACACCTGAACGTTCGAGGTCACCAATATTCTAGATGTTTTAGAGTTTCGCCACCAGATGACACATTCTCCGCACAATGTATTAGTTCATATATTTGCCGGAGAGATGGCGCAAAGTGTATATAACAAACATCTTTTTCTGTCAGCTGTTATCTTCCTTCTCCCCTCTCACAAGTGACTATGCCATACACGCTCCGCCCATAAATCAGATCAAGTCTGCCTCCATTCACCATCTCGTTCTCGTCGCCATGTTGACAAGACATAAACAAACCATAAATCTCCACATTAAAAGAAGCCCTTCGTCCCCACGTCTGTCTTACTATGCTATAGAATAACCTTTCAACATCTACAAAACGATTTAATAGACACTTTCACCAGCAATTAACGCATTCAGCGGTCACTAATGTCAATCTGAAAAGATCCAAGTATATTACAGTATTATTTGAGGGCAGGTGATAAGCTATTCTGATATTTCAGTACTACAAAACATTTGTTATTCATTTCAACAATTTTCTGAAAATATGCTGCTTAGCATTTTGATAACTACAGAGCAAATACTCATGTTTCATAATAATCTACACCATTGTCGTTATCATCGTCATCATTTGGATAACTGATTGTGAGCGAAAACATATAAATCTTTTTATTTGTAGATCTTGTTAGCATAATCTCTTATTACCTTGTTCCCTCGCTCGGTAAAACAATAATTGCTGAAGGTGTGCAATTTTTTTTTTCTGGCCACCGGCGTACTTTATTTATTCGTTAGGCCTATATCTCCGGTCCAGATTTATTATATTATTGTACATTCTGCCACAGATTCATACATGACTTCCCCGATGAAGTCACAGGTATTTTTCATTTAGCGGAATACTTCTATATAGTACTGGCACTGGAGTTGAGTCAGTCTCCAGCCGAAATGAGCAATCCTTGGGATAATATCAGCCAGTCCTAAGGCTATGACCGGCTTATCATTTATTTTATCTTATTTTTTAATTTAATACTTTAATACTTATTGGCCCCTGTCCTGGATTCCTATCAGAGGACTATTCTGATATATAGAACTTTGCTTTTTCTGACAGGTATCTAGGAAAACTGGACATTTAGGCCGGGCGCAAGTTGAGACGCAGTTTGGTGACGTGAGGTGACGCAGAGTGACTTCTAACCTAACTTATTACTTTTCAATTCGTCAAATAACAATACTGCAAGAAAAGAAGTCAAATTTTAATTAAGGTGTCATTATTATTATTATACAAAGAATTATCAAATATTACCAACTGACAAACAAAAAGAGATACAATGTTCAATAAATGTTCATGTGTATAATAAATAAAATCAACTTAGTATTTGACAATTGTATATAGACATACTTTAATAAAATGAATGTATATAATCCAAAATTTTTATTCACAATCGGATTCGAAACAATATATGGTGTTTATTAAGACTACTAGTATACAGGTTGAATTTCTTACCAAAACTTGAATTATCTTATACTAGTTGAATTCATACACTAAGCTGCATAATGAAGTTTATCAATAATAATGAGAAAATTATTGATCTTTTCGCGGAAATTAAAACAAGAATAATCGATTTAATTTTTAAACGAATAGATAAAGCTTGAGCTGTAACAATTTAAATTACAGTAAGTAAAAAAGTTTGATTTTGTTCTTTTAGGGTCTTTTCAAGTTTCTGAATCAATTTTCTTTTTAAATATGTATATTTCCTTTTGCACAATATTCAAAACGAAGGCTAAACATTTTATGAAGCAGCAATCGCACTAATTTTAGCTACGAGTCGACACTGGGAAGAATGTATTAATTTCCTACAAATTTAATTTTTTTTAATGTAATGTTGCGAATACTTACATTCAGCGATCATATATACATATAATTAATAATTATGATACGAAAATTCATCATTAAGACATAATAAATATAATACCCTTTAATTTCTTATTTTTAATGTCACTATAACACTCAATCATTCAATTCAATTTAAATTAAGGTTACTTTTCAAATTCCGGTGAGATACTAAGTTTAACTCTGAACGGGAAAACATTATAAAGCGAAACGGAACTAATTGGTAAAATCATTTTGAGAAAATGTTTCATTTCAGAAACGTTTGTTAAGGAACATGGAGCAATTTTACTGTACATAATTATAAAACATTTATGAAAGTAAGTTGAAAATAAATTTCAAGATGACTCCTTCATTTTATTTTTAATTACAAATCTGAAACTTCCCAACTAATTAATTCTTATGGTTTATACTAGTTATGATATACATCTGTATAGAAAATATACACTTTTATGCCTGCTTATGCAACTTTTTCTTTTCGTCGAAAATCTACTGCATATAAAATGTTATCTAAAACAAATGAAGGGTACAGCGGAAAACGAAAAAGGATAACAAATTGAACACATTGTATAGAAATTAATTCAAGAAACGCTTTTGATTGAAAAGAGCATAGCAACAAACTGATAAACAATAAATATGAAGAGTTGAAGAGGGTTTGTTTACTTTCAGAGCGGACATCAATCTTTCAAACTGCATGGAGTACGATCCTTTTTCCCCTATAATATTACCGCTTTCTGCCTAAACTAATTCCAAAATTCCAAATTCACTATTAGAAAGCATTATTATCTCAAAGTCCATAAAAACGGACACTACTATAGCTTTTCCCTTGTTCCCTTCAAATAAATCCATCTTATTTAAGTATAAAAACATTATAAACAACTTTATCACATTTCTTTCCAATGCCCTTCGCAATTTCTTCCCAAATCTGAAATTTTAATTTGACGTGTCGTACAATTTTTTCTCCCTCGACCTGCCATAATTAATTTATCCTCAATTAATTTCTTCTCAATGTCCATGGTGGACAAACAACTTCTCACGCGCAGTGAAAAGTCACTAGTGAGAAACTGTGGCACGATCACAAACGTCCGCAGCTCGTGACTCGTTGAATCTGCTTCACTTCACCCTGCGTGCGAACCTTCGTTGTTGTATTTAATTCTATGTTAAACTTACGGTGAGTCACCTCTACCTCACGTCACCAAACTGCGTCTCAACTTGCGCCCGGCCTTAGATTATAATCAGAGGGAGTGAGTGATCTAGACCAGGGGTTCTCGAAGTGTGGTCCGCGGAACCCTGGGGGAGATTTTTTAATATCGAATATTGAAGTAGATTTAAGGCTGAAACTTTCAAAAATAAAACCCAATATTTCAGAGATTGTCAAAAGCAAAAAACACACCATCCTTCTCACTGAAATTAGTGGTATTTTACTATATAACTGTCCCATTGATAATTTTTTATAATTAATACTAAGAGTCCTGTCGTTTTGCAATTGAATTCAATGTTAGAAATAAAAAAAATGTATCAAAACAAACAGACTGCTTTCTTTCTCTATCCTATAGCTTTTCGTTTTGAATTAAATATATTTCAAATGGTTATTACTACAAAATTAGTAAAAATAGTAAAGGGTCATTTTTAGGGGTCCGCAATGACAACATTAATAATTAAAGGGGTCCTCAAATAAAGGAAGTATGAGAACCCCTGATCTAGACCAGGGCCGTCCATCTTTTTACATGGGGCTACTGATTAACTAAAGTGATTGGACGCTGGCTTTATGTAGGCCTACAGTACAGTTTTAAAAAAATATATATAAATGTTATATTTGATGGAAAGTTAAGATGGCATAATAGGGTTTACCTAACGCTTTTAAAAACATTTATATTGTTTAATAGTGTATTAGCCAGTTTTGGAGAACTTTTTGCTATAAATGTAAAAGTGCATTCAAAATTCCATTCAAGATATTCATATGTTTGATCATGTCAACTATAGTCCTTTCGCATTCGCCAGAGGTTTCAAGGCCAAACGTAGCAAGCCTATGATACCCCCCTCTTACCGCGCTCATATGACATCATACCCCTCCAATGCCAGTCACATGACAAGCCAGTAGGGAGTTCCCCCTTGGTGTCGTATGAGTGTGTGCGACAGCGCAGCTCCTCTGCGCAAAGGGGAATACTGACTTCTGATCAGTGGGGGCATATTACACGTGAGAAGTTGTGGCCTTGAAACCTCTGGCGAATGTGAAAGCACTATAGAAATGCTAAGCGGTCATGATCTTCTCACAATTCACACGTGTGAAAGTTCTCTTCTAAAAATTTGTGAATTTCTCTCGCGGAGCAAAACATCTAGCTAAGGTTTGACCAGGACTTAGTCACCTTATTAATTGTGCATGGTAAATTACGTCAGCGTATTCACTATTCTTTTAGTCTAGAAAAGTCTGCGATGAGTTAAGGTCCTACTTCGGAGGAAGTTAATAAATTTGTGTTGTGACGTTTTCCATAACATCACGAGCTGCTTTTGCGCATAGCGCCTCCTGATGTTCAAGGCAATGCATTTAAGCACTTTCCTCCCATAAGCTTCGATTTTTCTTTATGAGCTCTGCCAGTCTGAGGTTAACTCTCTCCATGTTGGATGCACCGTCTAAGGTTAAGCTCTATCCACAATGTGCAGTCAGCAGCTGGTCGGTAGTCGGCAGTAGGAAAATTCATATTCGACTACCGATTTCACGACTTTAAGTTGCATATTACGAGATTGAAAATTATTTACAAGTGCAATTAAATAAATTAGCTTACTACAAAAAAGCAAGATGTGTTTATTACATTTATTATGTCCTCCAATTTTTTTGGGGGGGGGGGGAACTGTAAAATATTTCCTTAACCTCAATGTCGACTGCATATTGTGGGCAGCTCGAGAGCTCGAGTGCCGCTCCGAAGCGGCCGACTACCAACTACCAGCTGCCGACTGCACTTCTTTACGCTGTACAATCTTTCCATTTACGTTCCACGATACCCACAGTTATTACAATCTCAAGAAATAAATAATAAGTTACCTTCTCACCCCTACAACTTCTTCTGCAATTTATTATAACTAGGGGGCGAATTTCTATGACCTAAAAATAGGATATATGCATGCATTTATGACCTAAAAACATTAAAATACAACCAATAAAATTTAAAATATGACTTTACCTCTTACACATTGTGTATATTTTTTAAAGTTTCATTACAATACATTTTATTAAAATAAAGTAATTATTTAAAACATCTGTAAATTCTCAAAAAACATAATTTTAATTAAAAAATTACAAAATATGGTATAAAACTTCAAAATTGCTTTAATATGCACACAAATAGGCCTATGCCAAAAATATGACCTTAACATGCATATTCATACTAAATATGCTACAATAGTTGAACATTTCCTAAATATGCAGTTATATGCACAATAAAAGCCGTTCCATTTTCACCAGGATGCTTGGAATCGGGTTTAAATTAGTCGGAAACCTGAAATAATGCGAATGGGAAAAATATGACATGTCATAGAAATCCGCCCCCTAATTATAACAATTACCAATAACTGTGCAGTACTCTCATCACACTGAGTAGAAAAGCACTCAAACATTTTCTTCCTCTTTATCAGTTGCTGCCCAGTACTAATAGCTGGTTCTCCAAAACGCCCACTTAAAGCATTTCTTAACACAAATAAGAATAAATCTCACTTTTCGGGAAGCAGAGTTACAGCAACAGTCACGAAACACTTTTTTTTTTCCTTTCGGCGAACGGTTATATAGGCCTATGCTCTGCGAAAAGTTTTGAAACCTCTAAACTAGCTTCCGTAGCATTTTTTTTTTTGTTTCAAATTTCCGCCGCGAATTATAAATAGCTGTTTATTAATTATTTTGTCACACATTTATTTTCCTTTCACAACACGCTCATTGGCCATTGAATTTACTCAACTCGGGAAAATGTTTTGCCTGTTATTGTTTTTTTATAGACTATTAGTCTATATTCCTCCATTACTGCAATTAGGCGGGATAGGCGGGCCAAAGAAAAAGCCTTGCCAGGCCGGGTATGGCCCGCGGGCCGTAGTTTGTTCGACCCTGATCTAGACAGTCATAGATGTGAATAACGTCACGGCTATCCATCCAGTTTCTTATACTTACAGGGCATCTAGAAACAACAAATTTTGTACCTTATGGCAGTTGTATACTTATGATAATATTCCTGCCAAATATTACGATCCTAACTGTCCTATAAATGTGTCAAAAATGACATAATGTATGGAAAATGTACAACATTTAGCCAACTTAAAACCTAAGGTATAACCAATGGAGATACGACAAAAAGTCATAGGACAAAACTTGTAGATTCTCAAAATAAGTTTCTGCTGGTGTGATCTTTTTTTTATAACACCGTTTTAGCTACTGTAAGCCTCCAAAGAAGATCCGCATAGACCATAAAATTGCGTCGGTTAGTAAAAAATTACAAATAGGAACTTTACAGACTTTTTTCTTTTTTTTGTGTGTGTGGTGTGCCTTCCGGAGTGCCAAGCAATGAAGCTTATCACCTCCGGTCAAATCGAATTATAGTAACCATTTGTTTGATGTGTTTACCTAATAGTGCCCTTATGTACATCCTGATGGGATGTGTGGTGAATTGACATGTTTGGGCTGTGTACTTGTGTCCTTGTGTATTAGCGCGGGTAAGTGGGCAAACAATTATGTCAGCGAGTTAGCAACGCGGCTTTGTAGTATAGTGATGAATTGCTATTTAAAAAGCATTTGACAATTAATTGTTCTTTACTCTGTTACCGACCAACCTACTTGGAACAAAATCAATAGGGTTCTTTCTTCGAACGTTATAAGTGTGTATACTGAGTATCATTGAAATCTAATAAAGAGTATTCGGGTTGTCAGGCGTAAAGTCTTATTGGTGCGGTAATTTAACTCAGCTTCGAATATTTCGTGTTACGATGCCACTGGCTTATTGAATATAGGCTAAGAGGAAACGCGCATTGATTAAAACTGAGGAGAGAAACGGGAGGCCAGCAACACTAATGACTGAAGAAAACATCTCTGCAGTGCTGATTAAGGATGTTTTACGACTGACCTATATGGACATTGAGGAGGACCTGGGGATTAATTTGCAAAGTATTTCCACCATCATGCACCAACACGTAAGAAGAAGAAAAATTACTCTCGATGTGTGCAGCGTCACTGGTCAGAAGAGCAGAAATAGACTAGAGTGGGATGGTGCGGGGAGATGTTGGAGAGACTCAATAATGGGGACTCCCACCAGGTGTTAGAGATCGTGGCAGATGACTAATTTTGTTTCTACCGGTATGATCCTGAAACAAAGCGCCTGTCATCGGTATGGGTCTTTCCCGGTGAGCAACGTCCGTCAAAGTTCAAGTCGTGCAGGAGTTCAGTCAACACCGTCCAGGAGTGTTCTCAGCAAATTGCCATCTGGCAACTTTACTGTTGCGTTAGAGAACCAGAGTACAATTACTGCTAAGTGGTAACATACTTAAGCTACAGAGGTCTATCTTCCCAGTTTCAGTCTATCAGTCTTTTCAAAAATCGACAAAAATGGCCAAGGACTGGACTGCGGCAAATTCCACTCTACCATGACAATGCTTATGCCCACTTAGCCAATACAACAATGGATTTCCTGGAGAATAAAACCTGTGAAAATACAGTCCTTACATGCCCCGTGTGACATTTCCTACTCCGGGTCGTGGACACAGATTTCTCATAGCCCAGAAGAAGTTTCTGCTGACGAGGAGGACCTGGGGGCTTGGCTGCTTCCAGAAGTGGTTCCAGAGGATGAAACAGTGTATAGAGTGTGTTGAAGAGTCGTTGGAAAAGATGTAATAGATGGAAACTCTATCAGGTGATCTTCGTATTTCGAGACCGAACGTTGACGAGAAACATGAGTTTAGAAGCGAAATAAAACTATCAAATTGTATTGGATTAGATAATTCAACGCGAAAAAGCCCACTTGAGATTTTCCTTCAAAGCAAAGAGCCTACTGGAAACCCCAGAAACTCATTTATTATAAAATTCGGGAAAGTCTTAAGTCACTTGTTAGGATGGAGCTTACTTATGGGCCTAATCGGTTATAATTATAAAAGCATATAGGCTTACAACAACAGCGTACATTAGAGGGCGAGTTTTGTTGAAACGTGGTACGCAGGTTTTTCATTTATCGACTAAAAATACGGCATAGTTAAATCAGTCCTAACCGACTCCTAATTCACTCCAATTTTGTTGTTGGGTCGTTGATATGCATATAGCGAGTAGAGCAATTTTTACGAAACTTCGTATACATGTTTCTCATTGGTTGACTGAAAAAACGAAGGATTAAGTGAATCCTTATCCAACTATAATTCATTCCTTTCCGTCCCTAATCCACCCCTTCTGGGTGGGGTTGGGTTGTAGAAATGCACTTAAGGAATGAAACACTTTTGACAACATTTCATACACTTGTTCTTCGTTGGTCGATTAGAAATATTGAAGGGTTAAATCTGTCCTAACCCACCTGCTTCCAGATAGGTTGGGAGAGGGTCGTTGACGTGCATTTTACGAACGATCAATTCTGGCTAAACTTGGTTAACACGTTTCTCCTTGGCTAGTAGCCTACTTTAATGTTAAATTATCCCCACTTGAACCCCTTCCTTGTTTCTTACTGGTCAAGTAGAAATACTGCAGGGTTAATTCAACCCTCGCCCACCCTGTAATGTGTGCAACATTAAAATATGGAAAATCTACTACGCCCAATGTTATCATCCCCTATGATTAATATATTTTCTCTAGAAAATCTACTTGCATTGACCAATGTTTATCGAATCTTACACGTAGAGCCTCTGAATCCAGCAAAAAGTCTAGGCAACATTAAAATACGACCAAACCAAAACTCCCCTTTCCCCCCGTCTTCTCTGTACTATTCTTCCAGCTTTGAATGATATTTTAAAGAGTTTTCAGAGGGATTCTCTTACTACGAAAAATTATAATCACACTTTAATTATATTCTTTCCTAGTTTTATCTCCTTTTATGAAATCACTATATAATTCTACACGTTTGACCTAGACCTGTAGCCCTATATGTACAACATCTTTTCAGAATTTATTTCTTAATGAGGAGAAAAATCTGGGCCAGGTTAAAATTCAATCTAAGCACCAGTTTACCCGTTTTCATCCCCTGTTGTATATTCGGTATATTCTGTTGGGCCTTCTTATGGATTTGCTCGTGTTGAAATGTGAGAAAAGTGAGATGTATTACAACAAACACCACACTAATATGCCTAGGTATAACATAATATGCATAATCTTTGGGAAACTAAGTTCAATTAAAGTTTCAACTCAAGCAACATTAAGTGAGTAGGCTACTTCATCAGTAGAAATAATAATAATAATAATAATAATAATAATAATAATAATAATAATAATAATAATAATAATAATAATAATAAGCACTGAACCTGCACCACCACACGTTCGTTGAATTGCAGAAAGCTACTCTGCTCAGCACATGCCACACTGTCAGAAAGTTTCATACTGTATCAAACTGTAGGCCTACAACATGAAGATCCAAGCCCCAGTTCTGGTGATATTGAAGGACAGAACGCAAAAGAAGTAGATGAAGAAACAATAACATAATGTGTGTCTTCTGTAATTCATAATGTTGTAAATATTTGTTAAAAAAGTTATTTTTTAACTTTTTAAACAAATATTTACATTTGTAGATGTTGACAATCTTATAGTTAAGAGGGGGACACCTTGCTTAGGCCGAGTCTGCCCAATATGTTACCGGCATAAGCCAAGTCTACCTAAATGTTAATAAATAATAATAATAATAATAATAATAACAAAAACAACAAGCAGCAACAATCAATCTATAGAATCTAAGTTATACTATATTGAGAGCACCCTGAAATGTGTGTATGTACGCCTTTTCATACGGGACCCTTTGACCTGGGGGATTAAAATTTTCACCTTACGTTCTCCGTGATCCGGAGAGTGTCCGTATCGACATCTAATCCTGATAGCTTAGTCGATTTGGTCAAAATTCCATTTTCAATATATGTGCTTTGAGTGGATTGTATAATGTTTTGTCATTATTTTTATTTTTTCTGCAGTCTTTACACAGTCTCCTGTCACCTGCAAGGTCATCCGGCCCATGTTTGACAGAGCTCACCCCTCATTCGAACAATCCGAAAGCACCGTTAGAAAGTTACGTCGAATGTTCGAAGCAAACAGTGAATTAGAACCCTTCTTATGGAGACAACCTGTCTTTGCCAAGAATACGTTCCAAGCGGGTCGTGTACGCAAGCGTCAAAATGCGAATGCATTTACAGTTGGTTCAGTTTATTTATTACAAGCTAGACACTGGTACTTCCCCTTTTCCTCAATAGGTGGCAGCAAAACACAGCTTCCAAATTTACAGAGTAAGATTACTTCATTCAAATGAACTATTCTTTTCTTGGATAAGATTTAATATTGAATTCACACGAAAAAATATTTAATTGTGTAGGAAGGGATTACTTTTTGCCTACTGAACAGTTATAATTGTGATTTGAAATGTTGTGTCTTCTAAAACCACTGACAGTATCATGCAATCAAAATCATACAGAAAAGCTGTCTAATTATTCCTTATGTCAACATGCATACTTAGCTTTTTTAGATTTATCTAGAAAGGGGAGAAGGACCTTTTGGTCTACTCCCCAAAAATAAACAACAGAAAAGCATAGCAGCGATAGTCACTATCGCTAGCTATAACTGATTTCACTGGTACTGACCGTGGAGTAACTGGCTGTATTAAACAATCAAAAACATACAAAAGTGGAACTTATGGGTCTTCTTCCCGAAAAGAACGAGAATGCAAAAGTATAATTTTAACTGTTTGCAGTTGGCACTGATTAACTGTGGAATGGCTGCATTAAACAGCCAGGAACATTTTTTTCTGGCATATGTCTAGTGTTGACAAAGTTTTGTCTGTCATTGCGACAAAAATCGAGATAACCCCAAGAAAATACGTCACATGAACGGCTCATTGTATTTGCTTAATTTTTAGGTAGATTTCGAAGAAAAATCTACCTATTGCAATGGATACCATGTCATGATTTTCGAAAAATTCTTTCATATCTTTACGTTTCATACTCCCCTGAGTACGAAACCACCGCCCGTTCAAAAAAAAAAAATTGTGATATATATATATATCTTTACACGCTAGCGGCCGTAATTTTGAAGATATTTGAACCAAATTTTAATATGTTATTTCTAGGCCCAATAGTTCGAACAAGTTCGTTAATGGGCAAAATTGGCCCAAGGGGCTGGTCGGGGGAGGGGGTTGAAATTTTAAAACATTTTTATCTCGGCCCCTATGAAGTATAGAGGGAAACTTTGAATAAATTAGAGTACTCCCTATGGAGGTCACAGTGACACCAACGATTCGGGGTTTTTGGGGGTACGAGTGGGGGTGGGGGCGGGGAGATGGAAATTCAAAATTTTTGAAACCATGTCTTGTGGGGTATCATTGAAAAGCTCTTGATGAGTACTCTACAAATCAATAACTATTTTCTCGATAGCTCTCATTTAACGCGAGATTTGAATGTTTGAAAAAGTGCTCTTTCCCCTTTTTTGCAATTATTATTGCGGGTTTGTCAAGCCAAGGCTAAAGAAGAAGAGTGCTACGCAGCGACAGTAAATTACACCAAAAGCACTTTGAAATCTACCTCAGCCTGTAGGCTTGCCTAAAGGGATTTTTTGAATTATCGAACCACCCGGAGTTTGGTTTTTAACTCGAATATTAAGGGGACTTTTCATGAAAACTTTTTAAACATTTAAAAAATGGCTCGAACGATTTTAATAAAAATGTACAGTTCGAAATATCTCTCAATGACTCACGACAAACAGATCTCCTGATCTACACATGAACACATGAACACATGTGGTTACACATGAACGGGCTACCCCTCAACTACGTATTTATGGACAACATCAGAGATTGTGTAAGCAATCATAAACGGCTACAAACAGATCTACAGATTATATCTGAAGTTGTTGGTTACACATGAACGGGCTACCCCTCAACTACGTATTTATGGACAACATCAGAGATTGTGTAAGCAATCATAAACGGCTACAAACTAAGATTTTATACATTTGTGGGTTATCTCATTCTCCCAGGAACACACTCTATTAATTTAAGTTTTTTTTTTTTTTTTTTTTTTTTTTTTTTTTTTTTTTTTGTATAGTGGGCCTATGAGAAATTTCCCCCATAATTTCAACTTCTAGGCCAATAAGGAATAAATGGTTGAGAATTGAAAACACGTAATCAAATCTAAGACCAGTTTACGTTGAAGTAGAAGGGAGTAAAAACAAACAAACAAAAAACAGACAACTTCGGGTACTTTAAGCTAGTGGGCCTATGTTATAATTCATAGTTCTAGTAAGATCGATTGCTGAACATCATCCGAGCTGTAAATGTATATTAATGATTTATTACTTATTACTCAGCCACTGAAATGCGTATTGTTTGTGTTACTGACTTCATCTACTCACTTCTACTGAAAAGACCAAACACTAGATTGACATTAAACACTATTTGCACTGGAATTGCCTCCACAACTACAACAACCTTGAATTTCTTCTGTCGCTACTATTAATACAGCGGTTATAGTCTCCCGGTCACTGATTAACAAAATAAAATATCTCTTGTATCTTCCTACTACTAGGTTACTGTTAACAACAGGTAAATAATTATCACTGGTCCTTCTTTACTTCAATCCTACATCAAATGAACGTTGACCAAAAGCACGACTGCAACATTGGTGTTAATAACGTAGCCCATAAAAGCGAGTTTAAACTGAATTTTTCAACTTCTGCATTTCAACCAAAATAAATAGTAGTCTATATGTATTTGTACAGTACTCATGTTTTGCTATGCCAAGTTTTAGTGACGTAGTTAACAAAGTTAACAAATAATAATGGCAAAAGGTTATGAAAATATTTGAATTCATGAAAAGGAAATTGATTTCAGAGTATGAGAAGGGTTTGACATTCAGGAAGATTTGACGTTAAATAAGAAAGTGATTATAAAGAACACAGATAACTACAAATATTTAGGCATAACGATTCATAAAGATGGTGGAATGAGAAAGAAATTCAGAATAGGAACACTCTGGGCAGAAAAGCGATATCCCTATTAAATGGAGTATTGTGGGACAGACATATCACGAGAAGGAAAAAACAGTATATTTATGATTCAATAGTTAAGAAAATAGCATAATACGGTTCAGAAATTTGACTAATTAAAAACAGAGAGGAAAGGAAATTATTAGCAACATAAATGAATTTTTGGAGAAGAGCAAATAGAACTTCTATGATGGAAAGAATTAGAAATGAAGCAATTCGGGAACAAATGGAAGTACAACACACTATACTAGATGACACTAAAGAAAAGAAATTCGTGTGGTATGGTCATTTGAGAAGGTTGGGGAGGAGAGATTACCAAAGAAGATCTTCAGATGGAATCCTCAAGACATGAAGGAGAAAAACATTCCCTTGAATCTATGGGAGGATAGAGAGGCTTGAAGATTGAGAATACGGAAGATGTACACATACATAAAAACCGTGGTGATGATAATGAGTTAAACTTTGAATAGGCTAATACGTAGGGTAAATTCAGCATTAGTGGGCATTTATGAAACTACCTTTATTTCAAGCGTTGGTAGAGAATTGGAGAGTTGGCTCTGCGATGGGCTATTGTGGAGTCCATATGCCATGTTCTGTCTCATAATACAACTCTCTGCCCACATTTTCCCTAGTGCCTATTTTCAGCAGTTGGTACTACTGTGGAATTAGTCCAGGCAATAAATGCCTGGTTAGAACAAAAAGTCGCGTAGTTTTGAAATTCGGCAGAGTTGTCGTGGAGTGCCCTGAATAACCGAGCTACTTTTAATAGTGTACTGTTGGTGCATGCATTATGGGAGGATCCACAATGAACAGATGAACATTTAATATCTTCCTGTCGGCATCCACACCTTCTACCATAGGCCTACCCAGTTGTAGGCCCACAGCAGGAATATGGTGTTCAGAATAAATTGCGTCAGGAGCCACCGGGTCCTTTGCTTTTTTCGCAAATTGGTTTTCTATCTTGAAACCTAATAAATAATAAATAAATAATCCTGATTAATCCCACTAAGATAAAGCCTCCCGAGGATCGGAGGGTGATGCTCGCAGGTTGCTCAGTCGGTAAGTTGGTCCTAACGAGTTAATACTTTCTTACTAACGATTCATAGGCTAATACATCATAAATTAATCGTAATAACTTACGGTAAATGGCAATTGAAAGTTTGAACTCATCAAAAACCTCCAGCATCATAGGTAACTCCCTCAGATTCTGTCTGTTGATCCAACTTGAGCTTTCTTGCCCCTGAGATACCTTCTTCTACTTTTGGCTTCTGGTGTTTCTTGTTTCTTGGACTTAATTTCTTGTTTTTTCTTGTTAGATTGAACTCCAGCTATTGTGTTTAATTCCAGGGTAGATTGCCATTCTCCTGTGCAATTCCGATTCACTCTCACGTCCAACATTCCAGACTCCAGTGACACACTGCATCCATAATTCAATGTGTTCTTTCCTACATAAATCTCTTTAGGGCACCATTTCAATATTGAGCCATTGAAGGACTCATTCACAATATGTTCTATGACTAGAAAATGTACAATATCAAAATAACTGCTGCTCATATTTAAAAAGAGGAGAAATTGCTGAATAAGATACACTTATTTTTAAAAATCGACATTTTTGACCATTTCATGGTGTACACATACCTTAAATGTTCATCTCCCCCTACAATTTTCCTTAACATTTCATACATTATTTAAAATTATGATTTGTATGATTGTAATGGTTATATTATGTTCTGCATTCACTGTTAATATTATTAACACAGCTTTTTTGTTTGCATTCTGCTTTCTGAGTAATAATAATAATAATAATAATAATAATAATAATAATAATAATAATAATAATAATAATAATAATAATAATAATAATAATAATAATAATATTATATATTATATTATTTTATATATAATTATTATTATATATGATTATTATATCATTGTAATATTATTAATATTATTATTACTGTTAACGGCCAATGCGTAGGGCTGACAACCTTACACCTTCATGTGCCGTATGTCTTAATCTGAGGAGAGCCTTAAACTCCTGGAAACCCTACAGGTCTCCATGGCCCATACAGGGATCACTTTACCTTATTATTATTATTATTACGTATGGCATTAATCAGGAACTATAAAATAACGAGCGGGTTAAGTTGAAGATTTTTCGTGACTGTTTATAACAGAATTGGAACATTGGGAGTTGGATTTCATTCTATGGTTGTTAAAATAACTTCAAAACTTATTCCTAAGCTTTTTATAATCTTATTGCTTCAAACTTGATTAGTCGGTATGTTGTCATTATTGATGTAGGGTCTGTACATTAATAGCTTAAGGCTATTTATTTCCTGCGCATTTCTTTCCAGTGATACAAAAGTTGGTCTATAGGCCTATTTAGGCCTAGCACTTAATATTATGTTGAGAACACACCCATAGGCCTAAAGTTTCTATCTCAAATTATCCTTTCTGTCTGAAATGGCAGGCTAGACAGTCAAAGGCCTATTCATTTTTACATTAGGTCCTGTGTAGGCCTAAATGTTACATTTAAAGGTTACTACGGTTCTATCTAGAAAAAGGAGGAAAATTGGAAAAAAACACCATTCTTCTGTCATCTACATGTTGTGTGAACTTCAAAACTAAATGTTGCTAAATAATGCGTAAGTTTTGAAACTTAACCCGAGCATTTTGCATTTGCTTCCATTTAAGAATCATTGGCGCAATTGTAACAGAAATATATTAGATGCAATTTTACAAATCCTTGCAAAGTTGTAGCTTACATCCAATCCATTATTAAGCAATTATAGATAACTAGTTGTTTACTCGTCCTTCGTAAAGGTGAAAAATTATTTTGTAAGGTTTTTAGCCTTACCTGAGAAACATCACGAAGAAGTAAATATAATTAGTTTTTTTAGTGAACCTGACGAGCTTCCGTAATTCCAGACGTTCTTAAGACGGACGCCTATGAACATATAACGCCACGCGAACCAGCTTATTTGTTTATTTCTGCAATGCTATTTCAATATTTGGTCTATGTATCTATGCATACAACTAAATATATTTGGTAAAAAGCCAGAGCAATGTGGTTTGTGCGAGAAAATTAGTCAGGTCAAGCTAGGCAGCGGACATTAAAATTATATGCTTGAAGACGTATTGCCTAAAGCTCTAGCGAGACACCGGAAGAGCGTTAGTTTCTCATGAGTTATAATATTCAGACAATCAACAGGGAAAGGAAACTCTGACAACCCTCGGGCAGACGAAATAGGTAGAAAAAAGAAAAGGCCCTTCCCTGCCAGGACAAAGTCATAAGGACTATACGGTCAGAGGTAGAACTGATTAGTAGATGATAAACCTCATGGGAACAACTCGGAAGAAGAAGAAGAAGAAGAATATACACAGAATAAGACAAAAACTGAATAAGACGACAAAAGGCTATTTAACTGAAATGATAGATCGATCTCAAGAACACAAAAATAATGTAATAGCGTGAGATTATCCAGGAAGGGAGAGCCGAAATCTTAGTTAGCCGAAGACCTTTTTCTAAACTTTATAGTTTTGTATACTACGGGACTCCAGTAGTAGTAGTAGCAGAGTTTGATAGTTTGTACTAGTAGAAGTAAATCGTTGTTAGGAGTTAATAGTTTTGGTGGAAATTGAATTATTGTAATAATATAGAAGGGAATTAGGCTAAATATAAATGTTCATAACCTGTAGAATATGCTTATTAAGAAAATAACAATACACTCAAATGAAAATATAATCTTAGCAGATTACGCCCTGTTTGAAAAACCTAGACCACCAGAATCTAATCAAATAGATTTTATTTATTTATTATATACACTCAGGCGTATTTTTAAAGTTCGGAAGAAACTCAGGTTCACGAAAACGAAGTATGGCTCGTGAAGTTTCTTGGGTAAGACAAAAACCCATGCATTATACTCGTAGTTCTTTTATCCCTTCGATGAGGGGAAACCAGCTAGTGAATAACAGAAGAGCCGATAATAAGTAATTACCACATTGATCATTAACTAAGTAGCCTTTTCTGGTTCATTGAGTTTACCAATAGGCCATGGAATATTGATTTTCATCTGTTTATATCGTTATTGTGTCATGGCTAGTGTTCATGTAAGCTGACGTTGAATTTTAAATGGTAGTGGTATTAGGGGAAATAGAAAAGGTGAGTCAAGAACTGTAGCCCTAAAAAATGTGCCGGGTATAGGTCTAAAAACTGCGTTCATATAGAATTTAAGTTTTTACTACAAATCGGAACAGATAGATATCAATCATTACACTTTTACTCGCTTTGCTTGTCGGGGGCTCTGCCCCCAAACCCCTACTCAAATGCGAGTTCAAGACGTTATCATTTGAGTCACCTCGCTCGGTTTACGGAAATTACTTCTATCGGTAGCATGTCTAAAGATTTGTCAAAGTGTATTAAACTTCCAAAGCCCTATGTGAACACTGTAGGTAATATTGTTGACCGTTGCCATAGACACCGAGCCCTTTTTCCGGGGTTTTAGTGCTAAAAATTAAAAAAAAATAAACTTTTTGTAATTTTCCTGCGGTTTACAGCCTAAAAGCTATATGTGTACCAAATTTCACGTTTCTAGCTCATCTGGAAGTGAGCAAACATTAATGTGAGTGAGTGAGTGAGTGAGTGAGTGAGACAGCCATGTGGCTTTATATTATAGGGACTAGTCGTTTGCCCGTCCTTCGTACAGGTAAAAAAGCTTTTGC
This sequence comes from Ectobius pallidus, assembly GCA_964059195.1. Classification (NCBI taxonomy): domain Eukaryota; kingdom Metazoa; phylum Arthropoda; class Insecta; order Blattodea; family Ectobiidae; genus Ectobius; species Ectobius pallidus. Next base: position 180,814,756 of record CAXKWD010000003.1, on the reverse strand, counting down.
ACGGTTTTTAACCGGACGTTCTTCCGGAGTTTGAATCCGTTTATTTGTTTATTTTTGCAGTATTAATTAAAATATTTGACCTATATGTATCAAATATTTTTATAAAAAACCAGCAAAATATCCTTCGTGCTAGAAAGTCTGATTACGCCGGCAACAGAGATTGGACTTAGATGCTGGAAGAAACATGGCCGAACGCTCTAGGGAGACCGAAAAGAAATAGAGTGAATTCATACTTTAAGTGTATATTTCTTTAAATGTAATATTGAAAATGAATCGAAGAAGAACATCGATGGATATTCAGAGCCAAAGGATTCATAGTTTGACGAAAGAAACTTATAAATTTAATAAAAGGTTTCGCCAAACCTTAAACAAGTTCAACCAATCATTTATTTCCATCGAACCATTTCTAGAGCGCAACGCTTTCAGGAATATAAGGCTGTAACACCAAATGAGCTTACATTTGTTGGAAGCTGGGGCACCGTACATAGCTAACAAGCTTGGGACTTCAAAAGTAAATAGAATGTCGAATAATTTAGAACATGCTTTTATATTTGAACAAACAGTAGGGTAAGGTGGTACATTTTCGAACATGGTACAATTCTGAACGGACTAAGATTTTTATCCATTTTGGGGTTTCAAATGTTAGCCAACCTCTTTTTAAAAATATAGCGTCCATACTGATTGTTTTGTTGATCTGTATCCGCGAGAATGATGTTCCGAGTTGTCTCATTCGGCCATAAAAAATTATTTTCCAACCGAAGGTAAGAACGCCATGCTTGAAAAATGGCACGTTATAAAATTGCTTATAATTCCACGTTGTGTTACTGGAATATATTTTTGAGGACCAATTTTTAACTCATACCAACAAATAGCGTAGTCTTTAATACGTAAGTCATTGCCACAACAATGGGCATTCGTGAGCGGAATTTCAACAATGTAGTAATTTACAAAAACTAGCTCGAGGTACAAATTCGAACAAATTTTAGGTACAATTTCGAACAGTACTTTAACCCGCGATTGCTTGCTTAAGACTTGCATGGAAAAGCTGTTTTGCTGTCACAGCATTCTGCATGTTTATTATTATTAACTGTGCAAGTCAAATATAAAAGGGTGGTATTCATATATCTCTCAACAGTGGTATTATTTCAACGAAGAGCTATAAACTAAGACTTCCTCTGTAATGTTATTTCATCTCAGCATTTATGCAATACACAATAGCATGCAGCTGTTAAGTATTTTTATTATTGCTCTTGATGTTATAACAGACCGTCTTAATGGTCTAGTGGTTCCTGACTACGGACCCTCAAGTCTGGGTTCGATCACCGGTACCTCCTCGGATTTTTCTGAGGTAGGGTGATCTGGAACGGGGTGCATTCAGCCTCTTGACACCAACAAAAGAGCTAATTCATAAAGAAGTAGCGGCTCCGGTTCAGTAAGCCATCAATAACTGTCGTAGGAGTCGGCATGCTGACCACATGCCCCAATCCGGCCATCTGCCTATTTAAAACGTGACACATCATTATTACGCTCATATTACTGATAAATAATAATAACAGAAAATAATATTTGGAAGAAAGCACTTTGTTCGTTGAAAATGCCACTGTTCGAGATAGTACCCACTGGTGTTTAGAATTGTACCTACTGCGGTACATTTTCGAACGATATTCTGGAAATGAAAGATCGATTGCCATGACCAATATTGCAGCTGTATGACTTTGATATTTTTGTGAAGGGTCAACTACATTGCCAACTTTGTGAATACAATACAGTTGAACTTGTCTTATGTTTATTGTGTTCATAAAATAAGAATATTTGTTAAGTGTTCGAAAATGTACCACCTTACCCTATCACATATAATCCTCATCGTTAAAGGAACTATAACCTACCTATTACTACAGTATAATCACGAATTTCTAACATGTTTTCTTCTTCTTAAAAATTTTCACAATGTAAGTTGCAAAGGCTTCAAAAATAGCCTATTGTTTTATGAATCTGTATTCATTCTTGACCTTAATATTTTCACAACAGTATAGCCTACAAACTGAGCTTATATGAATCAGTCACCTTTATCAGTTTAGTAGTGTAGTTTTTGCGAAAAATCGGTACAGACAGAGATGAACCTTATATTTTTATATGAATATATGATATTATTTCAACAATAGGCTAAATAGTTTGTTGATATGTCCGTTTTATCCAATTTAAGTAGGCCTATTCGTTTCCGTATCAAGATGATTTAAGAACTTAATAACTTAAAGGTAACTTAATCACATATCTTTGATCAATTTTATCTCTTGCGTATGTACCACGCGACAATTTGTTACTTATATTAGTTTTGAAATTACACCACCTTATACCCTCAAGTATGTTGTGATAGAGGATATTTCCAAGGAGAATCTTACGCTGCCAGTATCATTACAATCTTGTTTATTTCTATCTGCATATAACCTGTATATTAATGGTTCAAGCATATATTACACGAAATTACGACCATTTGTTTCTGTATGTCATGAACTTGCTCAGCAGCCTGTCATATCATAACACATTCTTACCATATAGCTTAGCCTATGTACAAATTTGTCCATTTACACAGTTGGTTAAAAAATTTATGTTGTTTATTTAAAATATGTAAAAGTTTTGTTATGTAGTCATAGTTTTATGTATAAATAAAATAAAATGTGACCTCTTGATATTAAAAACTTAAAATGTATAGTTAACTTAGCCTATATACAAGTTTTTTCTATTTACATAATTGATTAAAATTTGCTAATTATAAGTTATTTGTTTAAAATATGTAAAAACTTGCTATGTGGTCACAAATTAAAATGCATTAAATATTATAAAATGTGATCTCTTGATATTAAAAATTGTTTATCTTCAAAACTTAAAATGTATATTTTAATAGTAATAATACTACTTGTCTAAAAATTGTTCATATCACACTTTGTGATTTTTGTCATTAATAGGCCGACTGTCAAAGCAGGAAAATAGTGTTTATAAACTGCACTAAATATTTCAATTTGTTTTTGTTGTTATTAACGTTTATTACTCACTATCTTCCTTATTGTTTGTTGTCATTGATGGCACGTTGAATAGTAGTTTCCCTTTGCTGGTCTCTGAATTTGCTGATCGTTTTAATTATGTACGTCGTATCTTGACTGCGTTGTGTTGTCCTATTTTGTTTTTTTGATATTGGCAGATGGTTTCTCCTGGAAGCCTCATAGAGAATGCATTTCGACCCGTTTTTCTAGGTCATCTTCAGCCCTAATGAAATATATAACGAACACTAAGTAAAACTATTAAAAACCCCATTTCGTATTGTCACTATTATGTTCATCTTACCTTGCTGTGTGAGTACTGTCGCCTATGCTTGCTCGTGTTGTACTGACTGCTCATGTTACTTATGTTACTTATATTTTGACTAATGTATTCTTTTCTGAAAGTTCCGATTCTGAACATTTGGGGTGAAACTTATTACTTCTTTCTTCTCCACTTTAAGACCTACTACCATTATTTATTTTTAATTGGTATTGTGGACATTGCATATGTGGACTAACAAATTGAAAATGAATAAAACTTATATTAACGCCTGAGACAGTCTCTGTAGAAATCAAATTAATAAACTACCGGGGCTTTAAATTATTATCTTCCAAACTGCACTCCTCCACAATTTTTAAAAATTATATTATTTAATGCAAAAACAAAATGAATTTTCATTAAATGGCGCATTAGAATCCCAATATTATGAATTCGGCTTTATCTCTGTCTGGAATGTAGAAAGGTTCCGTTTCCCAAAATCGTGACTTCACAGTGGTAGTAATCTCTGATCAGTGGCTGGCGGCACGTTGTGATTGGTCGTGTTCTCGGGGAGGGAAGGCATATTATATTCGTGTACAAAAACACAGACGATGCACGAATCCGGCTGGCACGAAGGAGCACAAAATATAGTGAAGCATAAGGGTGATAGAGATTGGTGGAAGGAGGAGACCGAAATAAGGAAATAACCTGGCGTTTTATATTTTCTGTACAGTACAATTCAAAATTATGTTCAATAAAAAAATAACAAAATCCGTCGATTAGAGAATACAATTAAGGTAGTGTTAAGTTGAATCCTACATATCGTGAAAAATATAAACTTAATTTTTATGATTAGGAATCTTTGAAAAAACAAATTGACTAGGTCATTTTCCTCGTGGAGGAATCCTCAACATAGAGGTTGGGCAAGCATAAATCGAATTTTTTTTCTCCATTTGGAGTTAAAATCGTGTAGATTTCATCGACATGTGAGGAAATATTGAAAATATTTTACAATTTATTTTCACCATTAGGCATAAGTGATATTATGTTATTTCTAGTGTTTATCCCCTTTCCTAAGCTAAAACTGTGTCAATATCTGTTGTGTGAGTGAGGTGTCAATGGAAATATTCTTTCATTCCAGTTCGAAATATTTTCAACTGTTTTGTATTAATAAATGATTGGTAAAACGATTATTAAAATCATATCGTTAAAACTCAAACGAAATTATTCATTCTGATATATCGATGTTTACATAGGATTATTTTAATAGGTGACATATAACAGTTAAAACAAATGATAGATGTTAGCGAGGCTGTCATCGTCAACATGAATGTCTGTGGTCGTTAGGCTTGCCACCTTCCTACACTAAACTTATGTGTGAATACTTTTTACTCCTTGCTTATTTTAATTGTGCGCAATTATTTCCCTGGCGGATTGTTTTCCATTTTGAAGGTGGTTTCGATGTAATCCATCCTAACTCCTACGGCCGCTCTAAAAGCTATAAGCTACATGACAGTGAATTATATAGGCTACAAACATCACTAATGGTTAGTGTATTCAGTGAAACCTGCTAAGGCCTACATTTTCAGTTTAAAAATATCTTATTACTAGCTTAAAAGGCCCGGCGTCGCCCGGGTTTTGTATTCTGTAATATGAAATTAACTTATGAAGGATTTTCGATTATGAAACTCTAGGTTCTTATAGGTAGTGATGAGCGAGACCAGTCTTGGTCTTGCAGTCTTGGTCTTGGTCTTGCAGAAAATGCAAGACCGAGACCAAGACCAAGACCGCATCAGCGTTAGCAAGACCAAGACCAAGACCGACCAAGCAAGACCGAGACCAAGACCAAGACCAACCCTGCAAGACTCTGGCAAGAACAAGACCAAGCTGCAAGACTCTTGCAGTCTTGCTACTTCAAATTTTTTTTATAAAGCTTCGTTGTGTATGCGGTGGAGGGCGAGCGGTCTAACCACTCAGCCATGGGGCGGCCTATGACTGAGGATTTGAAACTTTAAACAGTATCCCCGTAACTTAAAACGCCTATTAACATGTTCAGTAGCCTATTTCATTAACGATGGCATCCTTTTTTACACCTAACATTAATATTCATAGCCTACTCTCACTTTTAGAATCTTTCCTGTCTACTTGAACAAAATATAACACAGCTATTCAGCTCATTCCATTCTCCTTGCAGAAAATTTCAAAATAAAGTGAAGTCTAAAAAAATCAGGTTATACGCCCGGCATTCTTCATAATTATTCAATTAAACACAATTAAACCGTAGATTAATTAAAACAGGAACTTATTTGACGGGTATTTGCTAGTTATTACTTTAAAGTTACGTATCTGATTGTACTGTAACTATACATGCCTACATTTTGCTGATGATAGGTAGACATCCACTGAATTTTTTTTTACTACTACAATTTTGTTATTGACACAACAGTGGCGATGTTTTAGTTATTGCTGCTGATTTATATTAAGGATGCATATCAAATGGGAAAAGATACTAAAAGTAGAAAATGGCTGGTCTAGAAATATTTGCTTGCATGAAGAATAGTTATGATTAATAATGACCCAATTACTAGAAGGCCCGAAACTTGAAAGCAAGTAGAAATTAATTTATGGGGGGTAGCGGAAATCTTTAAAGTGCAGAAATGATCTGTTCACAATGTGTTATAAATTAGAACTAGGGTATATGCAAAGAGAAATATTATTTATTGCAGCCTATGGTTTGGGTTTCGAATGGACATTGTGTGATTTCCTATAGATTGCACAATTTCTAAAGCATCTGCTTCAATGCCGTTATGTTTTGTTACTATCTTACAGTTTTAAACATGTCAGATAGAACCTCTCTCCTATGCGGAAATCTTTAAAGCATTTCATACACATCCTGTTAATATTACTTCTTGTCTCCGCAGCCGTTCAATTTGAAATTTTACAATATAATATTCATAATTTTACACTCTCAAATAGTGTATAGCATCTCTTGGATTTTGAGTTTAAAGTTCTGCAATAGGATAACAGAGAATATTTAAATGAACCCTCAAAGTTTACTGTTCTAGCCTATATCACCATGGACGTTTCGGCAAACAGCATGACGTCACATTACTGTTTACATGGTCAAAGGAACTAAAAGCAATTAGCTTTCGTTACTTTCGCAAGCAATAACACACATGTAATCGGTGTAACGTTAAATCATGTAAACGCCATTGATCACAGTAAGATGCGTAAAAAAAACTGCAAGACTCTTGCAACAAGACCAAGACCGAGTATGCAAGACCGAGACCAAGACCAAGACTACTGATGCAAGACCGAGACCAAGACCAAGACCAGGGTTACCTATGCAAGACCAAGACCAAGACTGAGAGTGCAATACCAAGACCAAGACCAAGACCGCCTTGGTCTTGGTCTTGGTCTTGCATTTGCTCATCACTACTTATAGGCTAATATAATATGTAGGCCTATGTAGAATTAGAAATGAGGAAGAACGACATGACACTCAGACTATTCCCTCAGAAAACGTTAGATATAGCTTTTTATGGCTCATAGAGGATGTCGAATGTTGCATTCCATTGCTTCTACATACCATGTCTGGGAGGAGTGCAAATAAGAAGAAAAATAAATTCCGGTTACATAAGATTGTATTGTCTTGACAGAAAATTGTATTTCTCACTCTCATATTACCATACAGCCGTTTCGGGGCTGAAGTAAAAAAGAAATTCAATATCACTTTCATACTTTCCTTCCCAAAAAGATGGGACATAATATATTGCGCGCGTAGGACTGAAAATGTTCCATCCCATTTTGTCTTCTTTTAGATGCTTAGGGCCTCTGATAAACATCCCTAGGTCTATTTCTCAACTAATACAAAGCCTACAGCTATGAGTGACGTATCAGTGGATAGGATTTGTTACCGACTTCCGATATAGCATAGACCTGCTCACTGGCACACACTTAAGTTGTTCCCATAAGCGTAACGAGGGGGGGTTTGGGGGTTTGAACCTCCCCCATTGATTAAAAAAGGATAATTGTATAATTTTTTTAAGTCTGCCCACAAATTACTTAATACAAGTATAAAGCGTGGGAAGCTTCAAACTCGTTATTATGCGTCTTAATTTTTTTAATTTTCCGGGGGAGGACCCCCGGACCCCCCTCTCCCTGGGGGATATTCCATACCCCCCAGACCCCGCGGATGTTATAACCCCCCCATATGGTCGGCCTGGTTACGCCTATGGTTGTCCCTACAATACGACCGCTTATTCTACATCAAAATGTAAAGTGAGAAAATAATATTTTCCATGTCGAGGGTAGAGAAAGTTATCTGACTGCTTTATTTTCGTGGATTTTATTCTTCAAGAATTATTTTCACAAATGTATTAATTACATCGATAATATCAGAATTTGTTAAAGCCCAGTATTATAATATAGTTTCCAAATCCCTATGTGAAAACCGTCAACAATACTTTCGTTATGTAAACAATTGACAGCATACCTCTCTAACTTTCTATCATTTCACATTTCCGACTTTTCCCGTGGATTTTCCAAAAATTTTCTTTCATACAAACCTTGTCCTGACAATTAGGAACACAACAAAAAAGAAATCAGCCAAATCGGTCAAGCCGTTCTCAAGTGTTGAGGCAACATACATTTTGGAAATTTATTTTTATTAATATAGATGTAATAATTCCTTTGTTTCAACAGAATGGTCATATTATGATGAATGGAGCAACGGTGGAATGATAGGCCTATAGGGCAGGGGAAACAGGAGAATCCCGAGAAAACAGGCTCCGACCTATTTTGCCCACCACAAATTCCTCACCAATCCACCGAGATTCGATCCCGACTCCCTGTGGTGGAAGGCGAGCAAACTAACCATGGAACCATGGGAACGGAATGGAAATTATATTATGGGAACCTATAAGCCGCATACAACAAGACAAAGCAATGCTTTGGTATTGTCGACAGACAGATAAATTATTGTAACATTTATAGGTCTATGTCGGTAGCGCGCCTGCCTTCCACTCCGGCGGCCCGGGTTCGATTCCCGGCCGTGTCGGGGATTTTTCAGTAGTGAAAAATCCCTTTCCCGGGTTCAGGACTGGGTGTTTGTCAGTAAGTTAAGTCTTAGGTTAAGATAATGCACATTGTGCGCGATTCCTTAATTATTATTATATATATAATCATTACAAATGCTTCTATTACAGTCAGCTCTTGCGTACCCGTGCGCATGTGCGTCACTGAAGGATGAAGTTGAATAAAACAAAGGGAATAAATAAATAATTATTTACTCTCAAAACTGGAAGCACCGAATACTCTACATGTCTAACTCGACAACATACACACTCCAATTATCATAAATTTTTTATACCACCTTGAAGTCTGCTTATTCGATGGTACAGAGAGAAACTCGATCTACAGGAATTGTTTTCCACTAGTAAATTATTCTGTACTTCACACTTTAATTCTCCTACATTCCTTTACCATCGCTTCCTACGTAGAAGGAAAAGGCTTTTAATTTCAAAATCATAATTTTAGATTACTAATATCGTATTCACAAAGATTCAAACATATAGCGATATTATAATTTGATCTTCGCAATATTGACTCCAAAATCCAATCAGTGACCATGTTTCTAGTACAGTACAAGTAAAACCATTGGGGTGGGGAAGACGTCATACTTTATTACAGAAAACCATTTGTGCGTTACAGATTATTGGGCGGTAGAGGTCCACCTGTTATTTTCTCAGAAGACATTGGCAACATTAATCGTTAAAGCCGATTCTATTTGCCGTTGTAATCTATCAATAATATAGGCCTAAGTATTTCCAGACAACAGTGCTTCGGTTTTGCATGTTTCCTACAGCTTAGCATTAAGATACAAAAGGAGTAAAATTTAATAAACTTCACTCGCCGCCATTAACGAGCAAGATATGCCGATTATGATTAGAAATCAATAAAATTCCCTCATTTTTACATGCCCGCAATAGACTACTACGAGGCGAGTCCATAAACTAACTTTTCCACAGTCCATTAAGGGAAACAAAACACAATTTAATGGAAACATTTATTGTAACAGATACAGGATGTGTTGAGGTATTTTTTAAACATATTCACCACCGGAATCCAGACATTTGTCATACAAAGGGACCAACTTTTGAACATATGTGTTGCAACCTTCTCCGTTTCTCTGTCAATCTCTACCATTCTCTGTCATACACTGTCATTTCTTGAGGGGTAGAAAAAAATTTAAATCTCTGGGTGCGCGGTCCGAGCTGTAGGGTGAAGGCTTCAACACCTCCCTGCAAGTCTCCTGCAAAAGTTCGGCTAGGAGATGTTTCACCCTTCAGCCCGGACCTTGCTCTCAGTGATTTCCATCTTTTTCCTATACTTCAATAGGCTAAATGACAGAGAATGACAGAAGCGGAGATGGTTGTCACACAGTGGTTCAAATCCCAAGCGGCAGACTTCTACGACACAAGTGCTCAAAAGTTGGTCCCACGGTATGACAAATGTCTCAATTCCTGTGGCGAATATGTTGAAAAATAGCTGAACACTTGCTATATCTGTTGCACTCAATATTTCCATGAAATTTGGTTTTATTTGTGTAAACGGTCCTAGGGAAACTTACTTTGTGGACGGCCCTCGTTATCCATGCTGATACCAACGTAACATTTACATTAACTTTATCAAACAATTCACATGACTGTGTTAGCATCAATATGAGTAGCGTATGCCTAATGAGAAGTACACAGGCGATTAAAATACCTTTAAAAAACTATCATTTTATAATAAAACTTCAGTATTATGCATCATAATTATTTCTTCCTTCAATTGAAGAATGAATTTAGCTTTCTTCACTTTAAATTTTAAATAAGTTGATTTGTACTAATAGCCTTACAGTTGAAGAAAAAAGTAATCTGCTGTCCACATCACAGTAAGTAATATTAAGATTCTTTGTCGTGCATCTTATAAAAGACATAAAATAATGTTCACGATTACATTCATGGAGGTTGATGGGCAGACTGATTTTCTCCTATTGGCAAAGATATATTCTTTAGAAGAGATGCGGTCATATTTCTGAAGTAAACTTTCCTTACCTAAATTTAGGCGTCTATTATCAAACCCAACAATTTCAATTCTGAGAAAAGATAGAGATGCTAACTTCTAATGAAAGATTAATCTATTTCCTACTTTCGGCTAAATGTTAAAATATTTACACCAAATTATATTTTAACACAATTTATGACAGGCCATGGAAAATATGGGAGTTATTTTTTACGAATTCATATTATTTCAGATAGTGGTTATAAATTATTGTGTCAGGAATCCATACTAACTGTAAAACATGTTTTGTTCGATTGTCATATGTTCGAAACAAAAAGACTCCAGCTACATTTGCTTTTTGAAGATTGTGACGAAATTTCCATGTGTCAAAAAATTTTCAGGAAGCAATGTTATTATAATCATTTTATGCAGTAGGCCTATCTAACATATGTTCACAACCATATGTAATTAATATTCTGTATTTTACTGTATTTTGCTGTGTAAGCTATAACCCTATTCTGGCAAAATACGGTGCATAAAGTCTTGGAGATACAATAAATAAATAATGTATTTCCTATTACATATTTAGTGAATATATTGGAAATATGAGTTTCTCCCTTATGTAGGAAGTATGATTTGCAACACATACACTAAATATGTGATAGGAAACGCATTAAATTTCATTAGAACTTAGCATCTCTATTTTTTCAGAATGGAGATTACCGGGTTTGCTAATAGACTCATCTATTGCTCTACATTAATTAATTTTACATTGCTGACATTTCTGGGGATTTCAAATTGTGTTCATTCTGTTGCATAGGTGATATAACTATAAAGATTAGACGATTAAAAGTAAGTTAAATAAAATTCTTGTTATACCGTATAACCGTTCTACCGTAAAAGGATACCTTACTAATACCTATTGATACAGCTTCGTTGTTTCGATTTGCAATGCTATAAACCCAGGTGTTGACATATTCAGTCGATGGCTTCGGTTAAGAAAGAACAGACTTGTGACATAGAGTGTACATCGGAGAGAAGGAGGGAAGCATTATGATGGCTGAGATCGAGCTGAGGCTATTTAGGTAATTACAGGTTACGAACCATCTGTCGTCCAGATAGTAGAAATGCCAGTCGGCCCGGGCATGGAGCCTCCTACTCATTCCTTCCCGATATGTATGCGCCTATAAAACCAGTACAAGTTTCATGATCACGGCTTGCATACTATCATTATCATTATTCTTTCCTAGCGATAACCATCAGCCCTCCTCATATAATATTATAGCCTATCATGATTGGTCAGGAGTAATAATAATGGGGTGGGAAACTACTATACCTAGGTATAGGTTACAAAAGAGAGGAAAGAAAGGTTTGGCTTTCATGTACAAAATGATAATTGTTCAGAAAATTGCTCTTCGAAGAATAACAAAACTTTAAACGAAATCTCCTGTACCCGGGGACCTTCGGCTCCCTTTTTTTTGTGACTCTGAATTTTTTCAAAGTCCACGTTGAAATGTTTCTAAATCCGGGAAGCTTTGGCTCTCCCTTTTTCGTTGTTAAAGGTTTCGAACTTAATTAGACTATATGTTTGATTGATAAAGACTTTAGAGTGAATTTCAGATTTGAAAGTTCAGATCATTTTTTCGCCTTATGTCATCTCTTTATTTATGTTTTATGTATCAAGATCATAACAACTAAAACAATTAAATGTTTTTTAAAAGCCTATTCTTTTAATAATAATATGAATATTTGATCTAAAATTCATGGATTCATTGAAGAAGATGGAGTAAAAGAAGAGACGACGAATCGCGAGACCTGATAAAGTTAAACTACTATTGAGTAATGCCCTATTATTAAATTGTAATAACCTACTATACTTTGCAGTTATTTTTACATTAGGCCTATTACTTTAAATTTACAAATATACATAGGTCACAACAAAGATACAAACATGCAAACAGTTAAAATTTGTAAGTACAAGTTTTATTTTGATTTTCAGAAGATTTTTAGAAGATGAAAGAAATATAGGCCTATGACATGAATGCAACAGAATAACATAGCCTAAGTAAGTTAACAAAATAATACTTTAACAAAATATATCATTCTGATAAATTTCTAATTATTATCTAGCTAGGCCCATCAAACCATATTTGTAAGTGAAAATTTCTATAAAATACCTTTTTTTGAACATAAAAGGGAATAGGGTACTCCCCGGATGAGTGATCAGTCCAATGCCTGGGCCACCTCCGAGACAACACGACCGCACAAGATGAGACAAACCAGTTGCATTCACAATCATGCTGTCCAATGCGAAGATGGGATGAAGGTGATAGTGACGCCAGACGATATTCGCGATCTACGAAGGCCTAAAATTTTCCGACATTTGTCTCACGAGGGCGGAAAAACCTCGGAAAACCTCCACTTAGGAAACTCGACCCAGGAAACTTGACCACGAATCGAACCGGCTTGCTGTGTTGAGAGAGCAAACGAAACCCCTACGCCACAGAGGTCAACGCTCTCTACATACTGTAATGAAAATAAACTCATTGACTTTAAAGAGGAACACTATGAGGTTTAGAGCACGATTTCCTTAACAAATTATTATACGTTACATAGGCCTACTTTCAAATACTGACCTAAATTCCTGGAAATTAAAGTAAGCCTACATGTTCAAATATTAACATGGCACTCAAAGACCACCATCCTTTCCTCCAAAAATTTTAATTAATAGAGTAAGTTTTCTTGTATGTATTAATTATCAGGCTATTTGTTAAACATCTAGCGTTCATCAATGGAACCATCTCTCATCTGTTGCAATAATAATGATATTCAACCAACCTGTTTTTTATTTTCATTTTAAGTTGGGCTGATGTCGTAGTCATGTTTGGGAATCGTCTATTAGAAACCAGACTTGTTTCGCTTTCATTTCGTACGGGTATGAAGGTTATAAGTAATTTTACGCTATAGTGTGGTTCAAAACTAGTGAACTCTGATGAAACACGTAACTTTTTCTCTATAAAATAGAAGATTGTTCGGAGAATGTAACAAACTGGATTATAAGTTATTCTGTTACTCTCGAATAAATTAATTGCTGCCTACAATAATGTAGCCTATTATAAGTCCGATTTAACGACGTGAATAGATGATATCCTAAATGTTCACTGTAATTTTATTGATTGATGGGAAGATCGTCTCTTAGGCCTATAAATAACCAACTTTGTTGAAAATGGACTGTATAGTCCATTTTAGTCAGCATAAACAGGTTATGTTCTTGAAGGAATTACGGAATTGTTTCTTTTATACCGAGGGATATGTCCAAACGTTCCACCATGGACCCGCCGCGATGTCCAGCGTTCAAACCCCATTGCCAATCAAATTAATTTTGGTTTTTCCTGTCGCAAAGGCAAATTTATTTAACTTATGTAATCAAGAATGAACATTACTGGTATACACCCAATTACAATGTTCATGACTATACTAGCTATGTATAATATACTTACAATAACACAAATTGGAAGTAGGTGAACGCAGCGGGCCCGGGTTCGAATCCTGGTCGGGACAAACTACCTAGGTGGGGTTTTTCCTCACCTGTGAGACAAATATTGGGTAACTTTATGCCCTTGTGGTCTCCGGATATCATCTGGCCGTCATTATCATCTTCATCCCATCCTCGCCTTGTTTGGAGTGTGTGAATGGAGTATCTCGTCCTATGTGTTCGTGTTGTCTCGAAGGTGGCCCCAGAATTGGGCTGATCACTCGTCCGGGGAGGCCCTCCATGTTCTTGCCTGGTCAAAAAAGTAAGTATGTGATCCATAGATAATCCCTCTCCGGACAGGTCGCGGCCCTGTAAGGCCCGACCGGTTTGGGTCTCTTAAATGTCCCCAAAAGAGAGAGGTGAAACTAAGGGAGAGAGAGAGAGAGAGAGAGAGAGAGAGAGGGAAATAGGAAATAGGAAAGTTTGAATAATTACCTACCAAAAGTAAGAAGTAAAGAGAATGAGAGAGTAAAGAGAATAAGAGAGATTAAGGAGAAGAGCAAGCACGAAGAATATAAAAAGAAGAAAGAGTAATAAGAGTAAAAAAAAAAAATAATAATAATAACAATATAAAACAATGAAAATATGGTTTTCTCAATGTCAGTTATACATATATTACTTCAGTTAATCATTATTTACGGACAGGTTCCTATGAATTACCATTTTGGACAAGTTTTGACAATAAGCTTGCAGTAGAATTAAATTGTAAAACTTTCATTCCAGGTAGGTCTATACCTATACTAAGTGAGTGGATTTGACTGTACCTATTCAGAGTTCTGTATAATGTGCAGCTCTGTGTTCACTCTAGGAATATAGAATAGTTTTCATGATCCACTAGTTTTACTGGGTACAAATTGGTTGTACAGGGTTTGTATAATCAATATAGGAATTACAAAGAGTCAGCCTAAATGACTGACTTCCTCTTCTATGTGACAAAGTTTGTAATTCAAAATTTTATAGAATTTTTCATATTTGTTATACAATGGAAAATAGCCTCAACTTTAAACATTAAAACCTTAAGGAATTTGATTTGTAAATTTTCGAGTAAATTCTTCTTTTAGGTCTAAACAAAAAACGACATAACTCCGCTATGTCACCTAATATCATAATAATTAAAACGCAATACAAGTTAAAGTAAACAGAAGGTATAACACAAGAATAATATAAACAAATGCATACAATTAGTTACACGACTTACTTTTAGGCCCAAAATCGTTAAACTTAATGGAATGATTGAAAAAGCACTGGCTTTCTGTTTCTTTCAGGATTTATCTCAGCCTAAGTCGATGGAAATTTTGTTTGTGTAAATGCAGTCCCATGCCTTTCGATTTACAGGCAAGAAAAAGATTTCCTGCGGGACAAAATTCCGTCAAAATTGTGATGGTTAAGGGGCGACTGAATTGTTGAGAGCGATTTTCTAAACAATTTGTCCAAGAAACCTGAAAATATTCACTCTCATTTAACACGTAAACAGAATTTGAAGGGTAAATTGCATTTTAATGTGCAATATGTTTTTGAGATAGTAATTAATTTAATTGATTTTTTATCAAAATTGGATTTTATCTCCTCAGATAGATATTAAAGTTTTGACCGTTTTTGACTTTCGCCTTAAATAATTGAATTGATTTTTAAAAAATCAAAATTGAAATTTCCCTCCTCAGATAGATATTAAAGTAGGCCTTTTTAACCTTAATTTAACCTTTGATTTTCCTCCAAAACTTTACTGATGGATTTTTTTTATATTTTTTATAGTTTTATTTAAAAATAATTTCAACCGGAAAATGAAAAGTTAAAAAACAGACGTATGATTACATCAAGTACATTTCTTTAAAGAAATGCATACTTTCTTTACAGAAAACCTGTAAATAACATTGTGAAACATTTTCACGTCCATAACTCAATTTTTGTGGGAGAAGATAGAATTTGAATGAGGCAAAATAACATGCAAATTGAAATCGAGAAATCAGACGACTAAAGTTTGCATGCACTGGCAGTTGGAAGTGCACTGAGGTTTAAAAATGGTGTCAGCAGCACCTGTTCCATGCGTCCAAATGGCATAAAATGTTACACAGTTACACTTTAGGGTATTGATATTCATATAGGCTTGATATTTTGACACTAAAATAAAAAAATCGCACTTTTTGACCAAAATGGCTGAATCAACACTTCTGTTATTCCTTAAGGGCCATAAAAAAACAAGATCAAGTGATCTATATGCAGTGAAAATATGTACAGTGTGTCCCACGCAAGAGTTGGCCAATCATGCGGGTTTCTGCGTCGCGCCAACTATAGCTCTAACTCCCGAGCGAGCGGGTGAAATATCTACGCTAATAAAGCCGCTAATGACGTTATGATTCAGGTTCTCACATTTACAGTTGGAATTACAATGAAAATAACCACGTACCTCATCATAAGAGATGTTGGAAATGTCCCCCTCTTGCATCCACACAACACTGGAACCTTTTTAAGAAATTTTCTTTCACGCGCATAAATTCAGCTTCCGA
Organism: Ectobius pallidus; assembly: GCA_964059195.1. Lineage (NCBI taxonomy): Eukaryota > Metazoa > Arthropoda > Insecta > Blattodea > Ectobiidae > Ectobius > Ectobius pallidus. The sequence goes on along the minus strand of CAXKWD010000003.1, from coordinate 180,798,376 downwards.
GATAAAAACACGTGCTTTTGTTGGGAGAGAACTCGTCTTTTTTAAATCCACGAATTGTATCAAAATAAAATGAGGTAACTGATATAAGAACGTGCCAGAATGCTTTTTTTAATCAGTAGGCCTATTGCCAGATAAATCACATGTGTTTTTCTTTGTGAGAACCTGAACCATTACACCATCAGCGGGCTTTATTAGTGTAGATATTTCACCCGTTTCCTTTGTAATGTACGGGAAGTTGACCTTTACACTTTATTTTTCAAGTTTCTCCATAAATAATATTCACATACTGTTAGAAGAACTTAAAGACATAGGCCTATCACAAGAGAAATTAACTCTGTCTCGGAAGCTGAACTTATGCGCGTGAAAGAAAATTTCCTAAAAAGGTGTCAGTGTTGTGTGGATGCAAGAGGAGAACATTTCCAACATCTCTTGTGATGACGTACGTGTTTATTTTCATTGTAATTTTAACTGTAAATGTGATAACCTAAATCGTAACACCGATCGCGGCTTCATTAGCGTAGATATTTCACCCGATCGCTCGGGAGTTGGAGCTGTGCCCGCCGCGCCGCAGGAACCCGCGTTATTGGCCAACTCTTGCGTGGGACACACTGTATAATTTAAGTTAAATACAAAATAAAATAAAACACGTACATTCCGTGAAGCTGGTTGATTATTTAATTCTGGACTATTAATCTCTGGAATGCCTCCATTATATTGATGGGCTAATTCTGACAACTTTTTAAAAGATATATTCACATTTGAACTAGCCTTATATAACAGTTCCCAAAATAGTTCCGTTTTAGTACTTTTATGCGTTCCTTTCAGCTTCTTTGTTCAATGCTTGATTGTTTTCACATTTAATGTATGATTCTCATAAACTATTGGCTATAGCTTACCCTCAGTAACATTATATCCTAATGGACATATTCAAATTTAGTGATGTATAGCTATTGAATGTTAGGTTAAATTAATGCCAACCAGATAAGAAATCAATAAATTTTCATATTTCATTTCATTCATTTTTTACCTATTAGGTCTTACTTTAGAATTATACTACTAATAATAATTAGATTAAATTAAAGGCTATAATATAAAGCTATTGAAACATCTAACATAAGAGAATTGCTGGTGTAATATACACTAATAATACTGTGCTAAAAGAAAATGATTGAAATAAAAATCACGGATTTTCGTTGTGTAATATTAGGGTAATTTCAAAATAATGCAATAATTTCTTGAAAACCTTATACCACGAGATTAGATATGCCACTCATTCACGAAGAAAAAAATATCTTAAGCAACCTCATTCGAATTCGATACGTCCATCCTCGACGTATCAGAAGGCGTCGTCAGACCTGGCCGCCATCATCATAATTGTGACACGGGTAATGATAGAGTCAGCCTCACTAATAACATAGTGTAAGCCTCCATCATGGTTCCGAGAGTTTCATAGCCTTCAGGGTTTTTATTGCTTCCATAATATCCTACGTATTACCGTGAGTGAGGACAAAATATTTAAATGCGGTTGGTATCGTATTTCTTTTGTATCAGATAAGACAACGAACAAAGTAAGCCTTAAATAATAGTTTTAGGCCTATAGCCTATATTACATCTGAAGTGTTTAAGGGTCAGTTGCAATAAAGTATTACAAGTATAATAAATTAATACACATACGTAATAAATCTATAAAGATATAAGGAGTTTTACATTTAAATGAAATATATTTTGAATCACCAATAGGCCTATTAAGAAATTAAATCAGCTTATAAGTGAATAATTGAAATAACATCATAGGTAATTTTTAATTACACATATACTTACTTACTTAGTTACTCAATGACAATAGTCAATTCCTAAGCAAGATAAAGGAATATTGTCTATCTTATATTAGGCCTACTAATATAAGTTAATTAATTAAGTTCATTACATATTAACTCAATTGTTTAAAAAGCAAAAACGATACTGTAAAAATAGAGCTCGCGATGAGAAAATAATGAACCTTGTTCTATGTTTTGCCGTTACGACCGATAGAGCCTCCACTAAAAATGAACGCGTTCCAGCTCCTGAACCTTTCTTCCCAAGAAAAAGGGCGTAACACATAGCCTAAGTTGTAAGAAAAATATTTTACTTTATTTTTGTGTAGAGGTACCTTTCTATCAAGTGCACAGTTTTCCAGTTATAGGCGAAAACTAAAAGTTTATTTGTTGATTGGGAATTTTTTATCCAATTTTAACGTACTCTAATATGTAAACTACTCATCTGACAAAAAACCAGGGGGATATATTTCCTAAAAAATTTAATTTTCTTTGTATTTATATTGAGGCACCTTTCTCTAAAAATTCAAAGTTTTCAAGTTATAAGCGAAAGAATGAAGAAAAAGACCAGTTTTCATGGTTTTCTTAGAATCATGTGGTAAAGTTAAAATTTGGATTCTGCAAAAAACTATGCAGATGGATGGAGAAAAACTCCCGCATATTCCCCTGCCAAACTACTAGTTGACAGGACTAAGTAATTATGTACAGTCTATGTTAGAGGAGTCGGCCGCGGTGGTCTGGAGGTAGCGTGCCCGCCTCTAGATCCGCAGGGCGCGGGATCAAACCCGGCCGCGGTCGATGGATTTTTCAGGACGTAAAAATCCTGGGCACGGAGTCCTCCGGGAGGGACTGTAAGCTGGGGGTCCCGTGTCGTAGATTTACGGCACGTAAAAGAACTCCAAGCCTAAATTAGAGCCTCTGGACAAAATTTCTCGGCCCTTTCACGTCCAAGAAATACTTAGTTTCCAGAGGGGGGTTGCGAGGCGATGGGCTTACCACCTGTCCCTCTACCCTCTCTCGGAAAATAAGCATATCAAAATTAGTATAGGTAATGAAACCTCCACTTGGAGGCCCCTTCGCCCCACCTGGAGATCATAGGGTACCAGATACAGATACAGATATGTTAGGGGAGGTGTATGGGATTGTTCGCTGTACAACAAAAATCTTAATCGGATTTGTTCCAAATTTTGCACACAGTACCTCTTTAACCAGGAAAAAATATAGGCAACATTAAAATTCAGATAAATCACCCCTCCTCTTAGCAACGCCTATGGGTAATATTTTGGCTACATCTACTTGTTTTGATCAACGGTTTACAAAATGTTTTGGGCCTACTCGAACAATTAAAAATTTTAGGAAACAATATTTAACAAACCACTCTTTATTTGTTTTATAACCCTATTATATGAATTCTATATCAATTAGATCTTTTCATACAATTTTACCAAATTTTACACACACATACCACGCAGAACCAGTGGAAAATTGTAGACAACATTAACATTCGAACATAGTCCTACTACCACTTCCCTGTGCATTTCCCTGTTACAGTTATGTCCTTTTTGCATAATTATTTAAATGTTAACAAATTTTGCACACTTCAATCAGAAACAAATCGAGGCAACATTCAAATCCGAACCAGTTACCCCTTCCCTTTTTCCTCTATTTGACAATACTCTATTAAAAAAAAAAACCACGGAAACCTTCTTTAGTGAGAAGAAAAACGTAGGTAACATTAAAATTTCGTACCGACAACCGATTCTCCCTTCCACAATTGTTGTTATATGTTGGTTATACAAATATAAATGCATCGATCCATTTTACCATATATTTCACGCAAACTCTGTTCAACCAGTAAAATAATTTAGACAAAATTAAAACTTAAACTTTATTTTCTGGATTTCAATCCCTATTACTTTATATTTCTAAACTAATCTAAGTTCATGGGCTTCAATCGATATTTACAAAATTTTACAAACAAAGACTCTAAAACCAGAGAAAATCTAGGCAACGCTCAAATTAAACTAAAACATCCCCTTCCCAGTTTCACCCACATTATAGCTGTTTTTCATGCAGGACAAAATGTTTGATAGTTATTTGTCCACCTTTTTTCTCATGTATCTATACAAATAATAATATAATAAGCCTATGACGTTATAGCATAAGTGACTTTAATATATAAAATACATCGAATGCTTTGACAGTGTTTTTCAAATGTTGAAAATAGATCCCTATAACCAAGGAAAAATCAGAGCACAGTTGAAATACGGAAAAGCTGCTTCATGCCCTGTTGTGAGCTTAAGCTTTTCTCTGTACAAATCTATATTCGTTGGCCAATGTTTACTGTATCTTAGACAGACCCCCGAAACTAGAGAAAAATCTAGGCAACATTCAAGTTCCAACCAACAACCCTCCCCTTTTAAAGCATATAATACGAGGCGCGTCCAATATGCCTACGTAAGTTTCCCTGCGACCATTTACGGAAACAAAACACAATTTAATTAAAATATTTATTGCAACAAATACAGAAAGTGTTCAGCTATTTTTCAACATATTCGCCACCGGAATTGAGACATTTCTCATACCGTGTGACCAATGCTTTTGTCGTAGAAGTCTACCACCTGGGATTTGAACCACTGTGTGACAACCATCTCTGCCTCTTTTATTCTCTGTCATTTCTTGAAGTGCAAGATAAGATGAAAATCACTTGAAACGAGATTCAGGCTGAAGAGTGGATTTTTAAACACTTCCCAGCAATTCTTCCGCAGAAGTTCGGCTGGGAACTTGATTTTAATTTTTTCCTACATCTCAAGAAATGTCAGAGAATGAAAGAGACAAACATGGTTGTCACCCAGTGGTTCAAATCCCAGGCGGCAAATTTCCACGACACAAGCATTAAAAAGTTGGTCACACGGTATGGCAAATGTCTCAGTTCCGGTGGCGACTATGTTGGAAAATAGCTCAACACTTGCTATATCTGTTACAATAAATATTTTCATGAAATTGTGTTTTGTTTCTGTAAATGGTCCCAGGGAAGCTTACTTTCTGGACGCTCCTCGTATATTATCTGTCTTTGTGCTTTAACCGATGTCTGAAATAGTTATGTTACTTTCATTTCTGAGACACTGTACTTCCGGCATCAATAGGTTTATGGTGAGCTTATAACGCCATGACAATAACCTTCTAAGCATACATAGAGAAAACAAGAGGCTTAAAATTGTGGTAATATGATGGCAAAAATTTTCTGAGAACGAGATGCAAAAACATGTTAATTTTTTTCTTTCTATTTCAGTCCTTAATGAATCGGTGTAAAACAAGGAGCAGAAATAATCGCAGTGAGATCTTACAACTGGATTTAGTGATCATGTAAGTAATGATTTTGTGTACTTTTCTCCCGATATCAACCTTTAAGCACGTAAATATATACAACATGGTTAAAAAGCTCGAAATTATTTGTGTAACGTAAAATATTTTGGACTGGTTTTGAATGGGAGTAAAGTGTGAATATGGTAATGGATTTTTTCCTTTGATTTCGCCTGTATTGTGATTTAAACCCCTAAACAGGCATAGCCAATTAAGGCGATGAGTTGAAAGAAGTGCGCTAAAATAGATTTTTAATTTTAAACTGAGTATTTTATATTTTCGTTATCTCAACGCTTAAATGGCTATTTAAAAAAAATGTGATTGGAATTCGAAAGCTCATTATAAAATTAAAAAACCATTTTACTTGAAAGTAGGCTACAAACAAAATAGAAAAAACCGGGGAACGCCGGGTACTTTAAGCTAGTTATTTATAAAATTACCAATCACTTATCGTAGAGCCAATTATTCCAGAGTAGAGATAAGATGAAGAACAAGTGCTGAGGACATAGAATACGTCATCGATCTATGTGCATAAGTTGATCTGTTTTATAATTACTGTAATAAGTACCTCTTAAAACAATTCACATCCTCTCATTATTGTAATAAATTACTATCGATTGGCCCATAACAGAAAATATTTAATTTATATTTTGCGCAGCGTGAGGAATAAAACAAAATAGTAATGCCAGTATCTGTTAAGAATAATAATATTGTGACTTAATAATATCATTATTAATAGCCTAATAATCAGGATGGAATCTAATATCATGCACGTACAAGTTCATTGTTTGAAGTTCTGATTCCTATAATGTATTTATGTTAGAGGGTAATTTTAATTAATTATAGTCACTTTATTCCCCATAGCTTAGTTATAGCACTACTTTACTATTCTAAACATACTTTACATATACATTGTACAAACATATACATATAATTCTACATGTGTAACGTATTCCCTGTTTTCCCAATAGTTATCTACGAATTATTTTGTGAATTTAGTCTTGACTGGAACAATTTTCCCCCTTCTATTAGCAGGAAATAGAAAATGTATTAGCTCCAAGGATTTCTACTGAGTTAGTCTAAGCGCATAAGAGTATCAACTGATCTGTAGTGTACGCCGATGCGGAAAACGCTTACCGATGTAAAAATATGTTAAATTCATTCGTGCAGCTGATCATGTTTATTGCATAGCAAACTAAGCTAATATTAATATGTTCCTCTTAAAATTCACGACTGGATAACTTTTAATTATTTCGTAAAGTGCTCAGGTTTTCATTAGACTTATCTTCTTAGACAAGACCTGAAGGTCCATATATAAAATAAGTAAATAAATAAATAATTCGTTAAAATAATAAACAATTGTTTAGTTAATTGGAAATTTAAAGTCAAGTTTTAATAAGTAATAGTATCAAGAAATTTGTGAGTGAATATTGAACTAACAAACAGTTTAATAACTTCAGAAAAAGACCATTATATCTCACAATTTCGCACACGGTTTCTGCTACCCAGACGTTTTGATAAATCTTTACTTTCCTTTTTCACCATCTCACACCACAATTTAAAGATGGAAAGTATTTTCTACTTGAGTTAGAATCTATAAAGAAAAGATGAAGCTATCCATCTCCCAATCTTTCTGATAATTGTCCAAGTTTATGCAGATATATTATTGTTCTTCAGAACAGCAAAGTCACCTTCACTAGTGTGAATAGGTAGGAGGTAGGCCTATATTTAGGAGGTTGTCCCACTTTGTTTCTGATTGTAGGCCTACCAGCGTTTTCTACTAATAATTAGCTTGTGAAAGTTTCCATCCTATTTTTCTTTCTTTTGCAGCTCATAAAATTATTTCTTCTATGTAAAGAATATCAGCTTATTTTTAATTAGTTTGCTACTAAAAAATAATTACTTTGAATGTACATTTTTCGATCGAAATTTGATACAATTGGCCGTCTAAAATTCTCCTCATTTTTTAACAGTTAAAAATGGTAATTTATAATATGCACAAATTTGGTCATGTAGGCCTATACTCCACATTTTGGTGAAGTTTTTCTTTTACATAGCGTATTCTTTATAATCAACCACTTTAAGGAAATGTAAAACATTTCCTTAAATTTTAATTGTTCCTGACTTATTATAAGTATTGCATTATTATATAATGGGTTATTATTAGGGGGCGGATTTCTATGACCTAAAAAATAGGATATATGCATGCATTTATGACCTAAAAACATTAAAATATGACCAATAAAATTTAAAATATGACTTTACCACTTACCCATTGTGTATATTTTTTTAAGTTTATTTACAATACATTTTATTAAATTTTAGTGTTAATTATTTAAAATATCTGTAAATTCTCAAAAAGTATCATTATAATGGAAATTTTACAAAATATATCAAAATTTCTTCAATATGCACACAAATATGCCAAAAATATGACCTAAATATGCATATTAATACTAAATATGCTACAATAGTTGAACATTTCTTAAATATGCAGTTATATGCACAATAAAAGCCGTTCCATTTTCACCAGGATGCTTGGAATCGGGTTTAAATTAGTCGGAAACCTGAAATAATGCAAAGGGGAAAGTATGACATGTCATAGAAATCCGCCCCTAGTTATTACGTTCTAATGTAGTAGTAATATGTATAGTCTAATGAATTAATTTATTAAACAAGGGCAATTTGTTTTTGCAAAATTTTGCTTTATTTTGCATTTTAAGTCATTTTTAAAAGTTAGGTCAATTTTTGGGAATTTTTTAATAATTTTTATAATTTTTAGTCATTTTTAAGAGTTAGAGCATTTTTTGGCGATTTTTCGATTATTTTTGGCATTTTTAGGTAATGTTTCAGTGGAGGTAGAGAGGATATTTTCCATGTACAAATCATTACTTTCAGACAACAGACAATAGTTTTTATTTGAGAATCTCCGCCAAGTGTTCATAGTTCATTTTAATTTAGGTTTATTGTAAACACCATAGCAGATTGTCTTGTAACAATAAATATTTTTTTATTTGTTTTTAAATGTCATATATTTGCTAGGGGCAATTTGATGGGCATGCTAGTTCAGAAAGAATTTACTTACCTCTTTAGTAGCAAAATAAGTTTGTTTTATATTGTAAATTTATATTTAACGCATTGTCACCCATTAAATTGCTTTTAGCAGTTCATTCTTTAAAAATAACTAATTATAAGTAATAAAGTAAATTTATTGGTCATGTTATTAAATTTTGTGTTTTTTTATTTTTTATTTTGCATTATGGCCACTAAATGCCTTGCCCAAGTAATAACTAGTAATGAGCAGGCTTACGGAGCAAAAGTAAACAACAGCTCTGCCTTGACTAATTGTGTTCTATCGTCTCATTGGTTAATCGCACCACCGCATACTTCACGATAGTGAGACAAGCTCAGTCAGATGTTTACTTTCTTCCACACATTGTGAAATTATTTTTATCTTACTAAATACAAGACGTATTTTATAACATAATTAATTAATTCGTTGTACTTTTCATTTACATAATGTGTGATGAATTACACCACATGTTGTAAGTGGAAGTAATAGGCATAACCTCTAATAATTTGTATTATACTGTAGAAGAAAATTGCGAGCCAGGGTCATCAGAACTTACGTCACCCATAAAGAAACTTGCGAGGGAAAGATTTGTCCAGCGGCAAGAAAATACGGATTGTAAATACAAGTATATACAAAACCCTGGAGTATCTGTGTAAGATGTAAGAATGAAAGTGGCGTCATCCGTGGGAGTAGTTTCTAGTACGGTTTTCAAAGTCCTAAAATAATAAGGATCTATAGGAGGTAAAAATTAAACCAAAATCAAAGACAAAAAATCACTTGGCAGAATTGGGAATCAACCCTTGGCGCTTAACATAAAAAAGAAGTTAACTTTACTGTATGTAATCGACTAACGGTCTCAAAAACGAGCTCTTGTGAACTTTGCTTTGTACTTTTCACACTCGGTTGTTTACTTTTGCTCCGTACTCATCTTGGATCAAGTAATGTTTAACAAGGAATTAATTTGTCCCGAACAGTTAAATATACGAATAATCAGTACCTCATGACAGTCATGAGGTTACTGTAGCCTACTCATTCTTCAATCAAAGCCACTATTAAATATAAACTTATAGTAAACTGTAAGGGAAAATATTTATAAATAAATAGGCAAAAATGATACTGCAGTTAGGTAAGACACCAATGTACAAATTTCTGTGGCTGCTTGCCCCATCAGGACTTTGTGAGCATTACTCATCTGGGGGCTATATCAAAGTAGGCTATATAATATGTAATATTTTGTAAAGTTTGGTAATAAATGTAAAATTAGTGCAATCTTAGCACGCGCCGGTGGGCAAAAAATGCCGTAATATTGTATTCTTAGATTCGTCGTAAGCAGCCATAAACTTCTGATATTTTTGGTTCCAAATATTCGTTTCTCATTACAAAGTCACTTTTTCACAGGACTGGAAACAAAATGTGTAAACTAAGCAAGCTCGTTATTCACTCGTAGGTGCCCTGTACTCACTTTGGCAGCGAGGGATCAATATAATTATTACGTCAACATGGTCTAACGTTGTGACGTTGCCTCTTCCTTATCATGCGGATCGCATGTTGACTGGTAGTCACAGCTCACAAGCTAGTGGCATTATCACACCAAGCACTCACCATGTCTGTCAATCAAACCGCTCACAGTTCCCGAGTTAATGCACTACACCTCTACACTTCTCATAGAAAACTTTACATAAATTACAAAACGTTCCACACAAAAATTGGCACTATACTACCCAGTTAGCTTACTTGTTCAACGAAAGCAGCTTTTTATTCTATATTCTTCGTTTGACTTTTTAATTCAACTTTTACTTCCTACCATCTAGTAGAGCGGAGATTGTTCTCCGTATCCCTGTGGCAGGCTGAAAATCGGACCAGTTTAATCGACGAATAATAATAACTTATATGACAATACTATAAAAAAACTATCTCCTTTATTAACTAATGTCTGTTTTAAGAACATTATCCGGGTTTGTAGCCCGTGGTCCAGTTGACATTTGTGTGCCAAACGTTTCGTCCGCAACTACGGCGGACATCCTCAGTGGTGGTGGAGTCTCGGACGAAGCGTTCTGGTCGGCGGCTGGCTGTTTGTTTAAGGACAAGTTACGTTTATTTAATATTACCTTACTTTACTTTACGTTCTTTGATGTAGACTATTTGAAGGTGCTTTAACACATGGCATTTTCCTTTAGGGAATTTTTTAAAAGGCTCGCAACCATGACCATAATTAATTGTATGATGTATCCTGCATTATAATGTTTTGGATTATAACGTAATGCTTGTTTGATTTTGTATGTTGTAAGAACATTTTTTGTATATGTGAATCTGCATTTCTGTTATAATAAATAAATAAATAAAAAAAATAATATATATTTTTGAAGTGTTGACCTACATGAAAAAAAGAACATTATATTGACCAATCATTAAAAAGAGAAAATCATAATTATTTTACCAGAGTTCACCACAATGTGCCTTTCTGTAGACTTATCAAACGGAACGAAATTTTTACATTTTTGGATACAATTTACTCATAAATTACCAAAGAAAATCATTACGTTGCCATATCCCACATTCCCTTGTTCATTCTCATATATTGTATATGTTATTCATATGAGGATATTCCAAAATAATTATTTGCGTAAGATAAAAATAATTTAAAATTGGGCTGTACGAAATCTGTCAGGCTGTCACTAGGCCTACTTAATATCGGTCAAAATATTATATGAACAATCAAGAATTCTTCCATTAGAGTTAGTTATAAAATATAGTGTAGGCCTATATGAAATAACCAGCAAACATATTCATAATAACATTGTATTGCGTTTTCTTGAAGATGTGTATTCCTATAGCACAGGACAGCAAATATTTTAATATATCATTCTCATTTGGTTACTCGTGGACTAGGATTAAAAAAAAATATCTGTTAAAGGTTTTTAATGCAATTCCACAGGAAATAAGATCTGTAAAAAGTTTAACAATTTAAAAAAAGTTGAAGTTTCTGTTAAATGAATGATGTAAATAAAAATTGTGACTTTAGATAAATATTTATATTGTAACTACCATTTTCTTGTAAACTACTGTAACAACTTCATTATAATAATCTCAAAGCATGTCATCCATTTGTAATACTGTCCCTTAATGGGAGCCGTTGGCTCGTTGTATCGTTTGTTAATAAGTAAAAAATAGATGAAAATGATAACTTGCAGATAATCTGTCTTACTACCTTCATGAGTTTTATAACATTTGTAATGTCAGCTTTCTGTAAGATCTGATTGAGAAGACTGACTGGATGTTCAAGTACGCCTGTCCTCCGCCGGAGCAGTTGGTGGGTGCCAGTCAATAGCAGCGCCACATTGCCTGACCAATGGGCGTCGTCGTAGAGAAAGATATTTATGTACTGTTCTGTATATTTATCTTTAATAAGCTGAGGGCCGGTTCCCACGCTTCATTAAGAGGAAGGACTGTTCATGTTGTTAGTATTGAGTCTGATTTCAATTGCCTCTTTAACCAACCGGTTCTTATAGGTCTTGATCTTTTCAAGAATCTTGGTCTGCCATTCATCGATGCTTGCTACGCTACTGCAGACTTGTTAGGGTAGATTAGTGTATTGTACAGTGACAACGATGTTCCTGTCCTCCGATGTATACCAGCCCGCGCTAACATGGGATGTTGCAGACTCCAGGAGACTTCAGGCCTAGGACGTCTTTCACTGGTTGGTAGTGTAAGAGACACTGTTATAATTTGTGCTTTCTTAATATTCTTCCGATCTGGTAGGAGGAAGCTCCTTAGAAGGGGATATAGGCTCTCTTGAAGGATTTCAGGTTGGTGTCTTGTTCAGTCACTTTCAGTACCTGCTTTTTGTCGATTCTTTTCTGCTGCTGTATAAATTTTGGAGGAAGTTGGGTTTCCTACCAATTGCTCCGGCCTATATAAACAGGCATACAGGCATACAGGCATACAGGCTGTCTTCTCAATCAGATCTCTTAAGATGAGAATATTACAGGAGGTAAATTCCTCTGACACTGGGATTTGAACCCTGGACCTTTGGCTATCCGTGCCACTGCTCTACCAACTGAGCCAAGCCTGAGTTCACTTTACAGCACCTGATGGAACCTCTCTCATATGACTGATCTACTGACAGACAAGTTATGTCATATGCATATAGCCTATATACATCTCAAAAGATGAACTCAGAGCTGGAGTCCGAAATCTCGGAACTTTATGAAACCTCAACTCGGCTGATAGCCCGTGAAGAACTTATCAGTAGGGCCCGGATTTTTATGTGCTAAAAAACTTAAAAATATTTATTTTTTTTGTGCTAAAAATGTTTAAAATATGTGCTAAATTTTTAAAAAATATGTGCTAAAACTAAAAAAAAAATATATATATATGAGAAAAGAAACAAAAACACCAGAATGTTCGTAACTTACTAGAACAAATTATATTGAAACTCGCCAACATCAGATTAAAATGCTGACAGGAGTTGCAGTGCACAACAAATGCCATTTCCAGATTATGGATCACAAATCATTGACTACTATCCGAGAATAATGCCTTATATTGAGAAAAGGAATGTTCAACAACACACGATGTTAACCTTGCATATTTGAAGAGGGGTAGATCACACTAACACACACACACAATCAATTCGATTATGTTTTGGCCTTCCAGAACTTGAGCGACTTTGCCACCATTTTTCTCAATCATACCTTTAAATTTTGTTCTTAGAACTTCTATTTTCGAACCTGAGATAGTGTTAAGTTGCCTTTCAACGTATTGTATTTCTTTAAGTGAATTACGCAATGTTGAGATTGGGTTCTGTTCTGTTCTTCCCTGATAATAACTCTCACCTCATTGCAAGTGAAGCATTTGTGTTGAATTCTTTCGAGATACAAATTTTTGTTGTAAAATGTTAAAAGAGAATGAGGAAAAGTACTAAAATATTTATTTATGGAGAATATATAGAAAATATTTATTCACATAACTTTTTTTGTAAAACATATGTTTTTATGTGAAATAAAATTTGGAATTTGCGGTTGTCGGACTTTGATATGAGCATCAGGGGGAAAAAATTACATAAAAAATCCGAAAAAGTACTAAAATATGTATTTATGGAGAAAATATCGAAAATATTTATTCACATAACTTTTTTTTTGTAAAATATGTGTTTGTATGTGAAATAAAATTTGGAATTTGCATTTGTCGGACCTCGATTTGGATATTAAACTTTGTTTTAGGAATGTACGCACGAGGAAAAAAAAAATTTTTACATACAAATCCGGGCCTTACTTATCAGTAATATTCGCCGAGAAAAATTCCAATCATTCACCTGTAGGCCTATGATGTGGTTTAATTTGTGTATTAATTGTTATTGTTGTTGTATTAACTCACGATGCCTGTTTGACTTGTTTTACATAGTGGTTCATAATTTGATTGATTGATTCTTATTTTACTTTACTTTTCTGTGCTCTTTTTTTACTTCGCTTTGCTTTGCTTCGCATTGATTTGATTCGCTTTCCTTTGCTTTGCTTTACTTTCAATGTTTTTGTTTTGCATAGAGTCATTGCATTACCTTTAGATCATTTGTGTCTTGATTGTAAATTTCAGTTTTTATCTATGCAAATAAGGAATAACCTCTTGTTAGAAACTGTGTGCCCGTAGAGGACCACAATTGAAGCAGAGTGATCGTTTCTCGATCTGGTAATCAGGACACCTTTAACACTTTTCTCTAAGTTATATTCTCAACTTGTTGCCCTTACTGAAACAATTGTCGCTGTAGTTAGTATCATAGCCTTCATATTATCCACATTTCAGAGCCTCCATTGTGAACGTCTAGAATGCCTTCATTTAAGAAGTTTAACAAGTAATTCATTCCAAAGTTTGTTTATATATCTTTCGTTATCATTTAGTTATGCCAAATCGTTCTTTACTTTCTGGACAACCCTCATACAATGTACAATTAATATAATATGTTCAATTCTGAAAACCACTAAATATACTCGTGTACAAAAATTATAATTCCTCCTCGACAAACAAACAGATTGTAAGGAAATCGGAAAAGTTGTGGTTGTTAATTATATGAGCAAAAGCAGGCTGTATACTCACTTGTTACGGTCGTGCCGACCATCCGGACGTGTGATAAATGAGGGACAGCGGCCCAACAAAGTCTCACGGGAGCGTTCTTATTCATGGGTTTGTAAGCCACCGAAACACACAGACAGATGAATTCATAGGGAGACGGAACGAAAAATAAAGAAGACAGTCAGTTCACTTCAGTAAAAGCTTCCTTGTTAAACAGTTAAGTTAACTGAACGTAAAGTAAGATATCAGTAAGCGTAAGCAGCAAAAGCATCATGTATAGCAACTTTCTATTCCATACTATTGATGCAAACTGTATATCACTTGTAATATGTTCTTGTATCGAGCATTTCACTTCCTTGGCGTTGCAACATACAGGTACCATACCATTTTAAAAACCTGTTAACTTATTTATGTTTGAGAGTTTTACTATATCTCACATAGTCTATGCCAGTGGTCTCCAACTCGCTGTATTTTGTGCGCGTGAAAACAGGCTTGCACCGTGCGACCCCTGTGCACCACGTTACGTCAGTCTGAGACGGGGTGGGTCGTTTCTTTCGCCAACTTCCAAGCATTATGAAATTTATTAATATTGTCGGGTGTAGAACGTAATCCAATCTGTAGGCCATCGACCCCTATATTTATGGTAAAATATACCAATATAGAAGTGTGAGGGACGTTTCCGCGACTGCATAGACATGCTGCTAGTATTTTGTCTATGTGCGGATCTACGTACATATGCGAACAGTTTTTTTTTCATAAAACCCGCAGCAGAAGTCAACTGTCAGATGAAAATGTAAAATGTTTACTTAGACTGGCCGCTGCCCAAACATTGATTCCAGATGTTGAAAAATTAGTGCATCAAAAGAGACAACAAAAATCAAGAAAACTAGCTTCTACTAGTGAGTGATTTTGTACTGTGAAATGCTTTATTTGAGCTGTTCTATAATACTGCTGTATTATATGGAGATTATACCTTATCTGAATTTTATTTGAAACTAGCTGAAAAGGCCCGGCGTCGCCCGGGCTTTGTATTTTTTAATTTGAAATTAACTTATGGAGGACTTTATGTAAGTTATGTAAAACTTGAAATGAAGAAAAAGATTTATCACACTCAAACGATTCCATCAGAAAACGCTAGATAGGCCTATAGCTTTTTATGGTTCATAGAGGATGTCGAATGCTGCATCCCGTTGCTTCTACACATCATGCCTGGGAGGGGTTGAAATAAGAAGAAACATAAATTACATAAGATTGTGTTGACTTGACGGAAAATTTTATTTCTCATTCTCATGTTACCATACAACCGTTTCGGGGCTGAAATAAAAGAGAAATGCAGTATCACTTTCATACTTTCCTCCAATAAAACCCGGGACATAATATACTGCGAGCATAGGACTGAAAATGTTCCATCCCATGCTTAGGGCCTATGACAAACATCCCTATTTCTCAACTAATACAAAGCCTACAGGTATGGATAACGTATCAGCGGAAAGGATTATTTACAGACTTCTGATAGACTATAGCATACTCACACACTTAAGTTGTCCCTGAAATACGACATCTTATTCTACATCAAAATGTGAAGTGAGTAAATATTTCTTATGTCGAGGGTAGAGAAAGTTATGTGACTACATCACATTGTGCTTTATTTTCGTGGATCTCATTTACAGTAATTATTTTCGCCAATATATTACAACGATGGAATCATAATTCGTTAAAGTCCAGCATTAGTCCAGCCAAAGCCCTATGTGATCACAATAAACAATTCACTATTGTGATGTAAACTGAACAGCTTTTCATTTTTTTCAGTATAATATTCTCAGAAATTATATAATTTTCAAGGGAAGGAGTATTTTGTTTGAATTTTAATGTTGACCGCGTTACTTCCCGGGCTTAACTGGGCATGTGTGCAAAATTTCGTGTAAATTGGAAAAGAAATGTAGATTTGTATAAGGAACAAACATACATACATACACACTTTCGATTTTATATATTAGATATAACTTTAGTATTAATATTTGTGTTCAATAATACAAATGTGGAAGTGTGTCATTTAAAGGAATGAGTCTACATATTGTTTTCATTTCACAGAACTTGTGGCATTACAATTTAGTTATTATAAAATTGAATAAAAACAGGGGTTTTCAACTGTTGAAAACGATAGAATTAATTTGTGTGCATTATTTTGCTAGGAATATCTTGTACATTATTTTCATTGTTACAAACATCAGGACTTCACGAGTGTTCTTTGTAGAAAACATAAGTAAACGATAATGAAATAATAATATAATAACACATTTATACAACAATCATCTGTTGATATTCCAATATAATTTGTGAATTTCAAAAACCTAATGAGCATGCAGCCACTGAACTCAAAAGAGGCAGTATACCACGCGGTGTGTGCACACTATATGATTCTACTGTGCAATGGGAAAGCTCGCACATACTGCTGTACTCATTGTGCAACGAGTTGGTGGCCGCTGGTCTATGCTGTTTAGTTACAGGAACCTTAATTTATACAATTTGTAGTACTAAGCTTATTTCTCCTGTTGTACCATTATTCTTATAATTTTTAAATTTATTTTTCCCATTTCAATTTGTCTATACATAAAACGTTCACCATTTCCATTAAAATTTTATATTTTCGTCGTTGATAATTTCTAATATGTTATTTCAATGTTTGTTTCAAGGATTTTTTTTATTAAAAATTTGTACCTAATCGTTGTAGTTTCCGGGCATTTTAGAATTATGTGGTCAGCATCTTCTCTATTCAGACATAAAGGCCTAACTCCTCCAATATTTGCCTGACATTATGTACTCTGTTTCTGTTACTATTATCATCCAGTAGGAATTGGAGACTTTTTTTTTACTATATCATCGATATTTTTCTCGCACATTTTAAGATTCTACCAAGAATGATACTCATACTACTAGCATATCCCAATTCAAATCTTGCCGCTTTATTAGATGAATATTCAGGAATACAGTCTAGTTTGCAGAACCTGGCCATTATCCTGTCCAAATATTTCCATGATAACTTTTCCCCTTATATCTCTAAGCCATAAAGACTTCTTAATTCAACTACAATTTTGTGTATGCTGTTTAAAATTTTAATTCTTAATTCAGGTGTAAATTGTGTATAAAGAAAACATAGCATAGTATAAAGCTGCTATATCTTCCCTTTTATCGAAGTATGATATAGTGACCAGAGGCGCCAACTTATATGGGCCCGTGGGGCTGAAGCCCACCCAATAATTTGCCTTGGCCTATTTTGTTAAATTATTTATTACCATTACTAAAATAAGTTTTCTTGTTGAATCGCTGGAAAGCTAAAATCAGGCTATTGTTGACATAATAATACTATCTCCTCTTGTTCCAATTCACTCAACGATTGTCTGAAGTCGTTTCTCAGTTCATTAAATTTTTACGTCTTAATCTGTTAACGCAAAAGAGAGGCGATGGGCTTACCACTTGCCACTCTGCTTTCTCTCGGAAAATAAGCGTAACAAAATTAGTATAGGTAATGTAACCTCCACTTGTAGGCCCTATGTACCACCATAGGGGTTACAGGAACGAGTCAATCAGTCAGTCAGTCAATCTGTTAACGCAGTTTCCACATCCACCGCCATATTTTTATGCCTTTTATACATTCATAAAAAACTTAATCACATTGCTTTTCAAAATATATATAGGCTAAGGAGAGTGTGGGAAAGTTAAATTCAGAAGTTAGATTATGCTTGTGGTTAATAAAAATCACAGGAATTATTAATTTAATGGGCAAAGCAAGGAATTATGATACAAGAGAAGAGTGTTGAGTACAAGACAATTATTACAAAGTTTGTCTTCAGAAACAATTCAATCATTTCATGTAGGCCTACAGTACTATATTTATACCATTTTTTCCGTGGCGCTACATCCCTAGAGGGACTTGGCCTACCACCCGACCGTTGCGTCATCTACCACAGGCAGATGGCAGGATTGGGAGCATGTGGTCAGCATGCCGACATCCATGGCCGTTAATGGTGGTTTTCATGACCGGAGCCGCTACTTCTCTATCACGAGGCTGAGTGCACCCCTGCAAGACCTCCCTACCTTAGAAAAATCCGAGAAGGTACCGGGGATCGAACCCGGGGCCGACGGATCTAACCACAAGACCACGCCGGCGGTCATATTTATACCACAGTCATATCAATATTTTATAAGTCTACTAGCAGGTGCCCGCAATAATTAATTCAAAAATAAAAAAATAAAGAGAAAAACAATTAAAACACGTTTATTAACACTTACACACGAATCATTCATAAACTAAACGATTAATAATTACAATGAAACAGCTAAAAATCCAGCTTTGGAGTGCATTCCACGATAAATAAATGATTTAAATAAAACATCTAGTAAGTAAATATTCGTGGGCATCTGCTAGTCTGTTTTATGAAACTCGGCGGTTCATTGGCACGGTTACAGCCCGCCATTCAACCCTATTCTGTACTAACTTCATCCAACCATCCCTCGTAAGTCCTACTTCCCTTAAATCTTAAAATATATATTCTACTATTGTCCTCCTACCTACGTCTTAGTCTTCCAAGTGGTATTTTCTCAATTCAAAATAGTTTTGGGATATGTTTTCCTTCCCCATGTCCAGCCCATTTCATCTTCAGTGATTTAATTACATTTACTACATTCCGTGAAGAGTACAAGTTATAAAGATCGGTATTATGCACTTTTCTCCAGTCCCCGTTTACATCTCTCTTAGGTCTGAATATTTTCCTGAACATTCTCAGATTATATTCTTCCCGAAGAGTAAGGGACCATGTCTCACATCCATATAAAGTTCCAGTCCTCTTTCTTGTATTATATACCCGTTCTCTATTAATTTTAATTTGAGTTTTACATTTAATTGTACGGTTCTTTTGTTCTAGTTCTAGGTGAATTTGTAAATTTGTAAATTTACAAATTCAAGTTGTTTTGTAAACTAAACATAATTTTTCTCAATAATTACTTACCATATTATTGGCTGTTAATGGTATTTATTTACAATTAATACTGAACGGCACCCACACAAGGGCGAAGCTCATTTGGGTGTTAAACTTAAATTCTGTATTTTGTGTATCGTATATTCGAATAAAGTAATTAGAATGCAGTACACGGTTTATCCGCAATGGGTTGTTTAAACAGGCTAGGGTCACCAGGTGAACAGATAACTTATATACATATATATATATATAGGCTATATATAATTCGAATCGTCTTTGTATAAGACACACACACACACACACACACACATATATATATAGGCCTATATATGACTTCTAGAATCTAGGCATATGAAACATTTTAGAAGTTTATGATCAGTCTTCCTCATTATTACGTATTTTAAAAAAGTAACAAAGCAACAATGACATAATATAATTTTAGTATTGCTTTGGCAATAGTATAACGACTGGTTGATTTATACATTATTTCGGAGAATTTCGTTCGCGAGTTTTTTTAGTAAACTTATTATTTTTCTGTAGGTAATTTATTGTTTAAGCAAAGAAAATTCTACGTTACCAGACATAATGTAACAATTCCCACCACATAAAATAATACTTAAATATCTGGAGCCGTATCAATATGTCTGTAATTAACACAGAATTCCAATGAGTGCGTTGTTGAGAAATGAGACGTTTAGAACTGGATGAATTCGTGAGCTTTCCCATGGGCTTCCTATTCTGCATTTTATGTGTCTTATACGAGGGCGAATCAGAAAGTCATTGCCCCTATTTTTTATTAGCCAAAATGAGGTAGGCCTACATACAGATGATTAAAGATATACCTACTATTATACGGACCTTACACTATTTATCCACATAGTTCCCACACCGGATCAGACATAAAAATTTGTCCCATCGCAGAACTAAATTTGAGATTTTTTGTTGTTTTCATAACAACTACGTAGATTGGCTGTGGGAATGTCAAGTTACGATCCACGGCAACAATATTCGTAAGTACCACTAATTAGTTACGTCGTGCAAAAAAAATTCTATTTTATCTTCTTCTTCTTCTTCACTTCATGGCATAGGCAGTCAATTGCCTGTTCCGCTTCAACGTCCTCCAGCCATCGTTTCTTTGGTCTGCCCACAGATCTTTCTCCTTTCGGTTTATATTTCATGATTTGTTTTGTGAGTCTTGAGTCTGGCATTCTTTCAACGTGTTCTTTCCACTGTTGTTTAAAACCTTTCAATCTTTCATTCATACTAAAGATGCCTAGCTCTTCTCTTATATTTTCATTTGTGATGTGATCTCTTCTTGTACATCCCTTTATACTCCGTAGAAATTTCATTTCTGAAGCCTGTATTCTACTTCGCTGTTTTTTAGTTAGAGTCCATGTTTCACTTCCATATGATAGCACAGGTACAGCCATAACTTTGTAAAATTTTAACTTTGTTTCTTTACGTACTTTATTTCTAAAAGTTCGATTAATTGTTCCACACACTCTTTGGAATTTACATATTTTATTGTCTACATCATATTCTTTATCAAATCCAATATCACTTCCCATATAATTAAAATGGCTCACTGTTCTATACAACAGTTATTAATAACTATTTTTGTTCTAACCGGCTCTTTTCCTATGAACGCCATTACTTTTGTTTTTGTCATAGAGATTTTCATATTGTATTGCTCACAAATTTCATTCAACTTAAAAACAGATTTTTGTAGGGCAGACTCATTATTTTGGATAATAATCAAATCATCGGCAAATAATAATATATTTAAATAGTTATCCTTTGATATTCTAAAACCACATTCACTAGTTGTCTCCATTTTCTCACTAGATCGTCAATATAGATACTAAAAAGTGTACGTGATAAAATGCAACCTTGTCTGACACCTTGATTAATCAAAATTTTTGTAGAAATTTTATCATTGTTTTTTACACTTATCTTTGTTTGGTAGTAGAAGCATTGTATAACTTTTATAAGATGTTGTGGATATCCTCTTTCTTCTAATATTTGCCACATTTTGCATCGGTTTACTCGATCGAAGGCCTTTTCAAAATCAATAAATGCTATATGCGTTTCTTTATTAAACTCTCTGTGCTTCTCAATAATCTGCTTAACGATAAAGATATTATCTACACAGGATCTGCCTTTACTAAATACACTTTGTTCTTCTAAGATCAGATATTCTGCTATACTTTGCAATCTCTTGTTTATTATTTTTGCAAATATTTTATAGGCCGTATCCAGCAAGCATATTCCTCTATAGTTGTTGCAATCGTTACGTTTCCCTTTCTTGTATATGGAAATCGTTTGGGCCGTAAGCCATTCTTCTGGGATACCTATTTTTTTCTAGCACATATTATAAAAATGTAGCAATCGGAGCTTTAGCAAATTCCTCCATATTTAAACAACTCTGCATTCAGTCCATCCTGTCCTGTTGCTTTCCTGTTTTTTATTGTTATGAGTGATTCTTCAAGTTCTTCCATTGTGATTAAATCACCTTCATGTACTAAAATTCCCTCTTGTGTTTTTATAATCTGTTTCCGCATTTTCATCATACCATAGAGCTTTATAATGTTCTAACCATTCATTCTCGGGTATTATGTTTAAATTTGCTGTATCTTTCTCATTTTGATTTACATGTTTCAGCAATTTACATGCGATCAGTTGCCTTCCATGTATGTCATGTTCTACATCTCCTATGAATTTATTCCAAGATTCTTCATTTAACTTTCTTACCAAACTTATGGCTTTATTTTTTTCTCCTTATATACTTCTTTAGTCTCGTCTGTATTTGCTTGTAAGTATCTATGATATACTCTTTTTTTCTCATCCACTGCCTTAGAAATTTCTTCATTCCACATTCTTATCCCTTTTCTTCTTATTTTTCTCTTTTTACCTATTGCTTCTTTGGCGGCTTCTTCTATGCTACCTTTTATCTTTCTCCATTCCTCTTCAATGTCCTCACTTGTTACTATCTGTTGTAATCGTTGGTTTAAACGATTTTGATATAAGTATCTGACACCATCATCTTGGAGTAAATATATTTTAAATACATCTTCGTGTGATTTTATGAAATTCTTCGATTTCTTCCACCTAGCTGGTAAGGCAATATTAGCCACTAGTAAATAATGGTCTGAATATATATCAGCACCTCTATATACATGTACGTCATGAACTTGTTTGCTAATCTTCTTGTTTGCTAAAACATAATCTATTATGCTTTTAGAACCTCTAGCACTCCATGTATATTTGTTTATACCTTTTTTTCTAAAAAAGGAGTTTGTAATTTTGAAGTCATTACTATTAGCAAACAATATAAGTGAATACCCATTGTTATTTTTATGCTGTTCTCCAAATATTCCTAATACATCTTTAATTGCATTATTCCCGACTCGAGCATTTAAGTCCCCACTAATAATTACATAATCAGTTTTATTCCACTTATCTACTTCTTTCTGTAAATGTTCATAGAATTCTATCGTTTCTGCTTTCCGACCCTCTTCCGGGGCATATACTCCTATAACTGTTAAATGATTTCTGCAGGTTTTAAATCTTACAGTTATTATTCTGTCATTTATATAAGCATAGCTTTCAATTTTTCCTTTCCACTTTGAATCTATTAATATTGCTACTCCACTGCTCGTTTGTTTGAACTGCTCTACCCCACTATATATCATTGTAGCCTATATCCATCTAAATCTTTAGTTCCTCTTAATTTCTTTTTAGTCTCTGATATTGTGGCTATATTAATATTCCGTTCTTTTAATTCTTTGCATAATTCCACTTCTTTTGTATTAATGCTTCTTACATTCCATGTCGCTAATTTCAATCTATCATTTATTCCAAATCTTTTATCCTTTTCTCGCTGGGGTCGTCTTCCAATAAATTCGTCCGGCTGGTTTCCTTGAAGGATCTGAGTAAGAATAATTCCCCATTGCGGGTTACCGGCCCGTAGATGGGTAAGTCATGTGAAGGTATTGCCTTCTCACGGTTCATGACTTCCGGTAATTTTAACTCAGGGTTGTCTTCCCTTAGCCTTTGGTAATTCAATACCCAACTACAAGGCAGTAGCTTGAAGATGTCTACACCGCCTCTTCCGCCATTGAGATTCTAGATCTTCTTCTGCCGTCAGAGCCGTTTGGCACCTCCAGCGAGGTTGCCGGCCGCCCAATCTGGGTACAAACGTCGGGTTCTCTCGTTGTGGACTATGCTTAGTTTTCCTCTCCTCTTACCACCCAGCAAGCTAGCTAAGCTAGACTTCCCCAGTATGGTCGTCTGGTTCATCGGATACTATTTTATCTTAGGCCTATATTATGAAACGAAGGTACTAGCAAAATTCCAAGTCTCTATTATAGTTTAGGCTCTACGTTGATTCTCTGTCAGTCTGTCATTCATTCATTCATTCATTCAGTCATTCATTCAGTCAGTCAGGATAAACCCGCTTATTATATATATATATATTTATTTATTTATTTCATGAACCAATGGACGGGAGTATGAAAATTTTTAAATCTTTGAGCCCACCCAATGTTTTTCAAAAGTTGGCGCCACTGATAGTGACATAAATAAACGTGGTAATACGGTTGAAGATGTAACAGCATAAGTAAAGCAATTGTGCATTTAATTCATTTCCCTTAAAGTGAACTGAACGTGGCCTAAAGAAATTGACAGAGAAGCATTGCTTTTAATTGGAGCGTTCACACTTTAGGACACCGGTGACGGTCACAGCATTACGGATTGCCAACACAGCACAGTCGTGTGTGTGTTTTATCAGTTGTACAGTCCAGCTCAGCAAAACTAGTTATCTAGCCATGAATTTAGATCTGATTAATACTGAAGATTTTATAAGTGAAGTGGAATGTCGACCTGCTATTTGAGATGTCAAAAGCGATGAAAAATTGTTTTATCATGTAGCTACTATTGACAATACTAGCAGTGTGACCCAAGTGTGTTCATTCCAATCACTGGTGATCGTCTCTGGTTACCGACACTGAAGTCCCAGTGTGCGCTTCAAAGACTTTGTATGGTTATTACTACAATAAATTAGTTACACTGATACTGTATCACTCACCTTGTTCTGTTGCAATATTGCAGAAACCACTACGTACCTCCATTACGTGATTCGTATCCTGGTTCCTACTAGACTTTAAAAATCCCGCATGAAATCCGGTTGTTTACTTTTGCCACCTTTCTGATCCCGCATGCAATTCGAGTTCTCCTGTGTTGTCATCGAACATTAATTATCGCAGTTACTAAGAAAGTAAAAGTACGTTAATTTTCCTTTCAGAAAATTAAAGAGGAAAATCTGTAATATAAATGACAAAAATAATTTAAAATTGCATTTTTTAACCTCAATTTTTTTACCTCCCCCTTAAATAGGCACCTAAAGGCGGGAGGCTGGGTGGGAACGACCCCTAAGCACCGAAGCCGCAGGCTTATTGTACCTACCTCCGGGATGGGATGAGTTGCGTGCCCACAGGCTGCCCCGGACCGCAGACCCCCCCGTTGACCCCACGGAGCTCCCCTACATCCAACAAGCCCTATTACCATGCCACGTGTGCACCACCCCCTTCGGTCCCTCCAACCGGAGACCCGACAGGTCCGCGACACACACCACCAACAACTTCTTGACCACAAGCAGCGGGGAGAACGAGAGAGCCCCCCCAAGGGCGCTGACTGCGAAAGTAGACCCGATACCAGAAGTGGAAACGGGATGAGGATGAAAAGGGGGAAAGGTGAGATGAAGTGGAGAGTGTTGGTGGAATGAGAGGGGGAAACGGGAGAACCCCGAGAAAAACCCCCAAGGCACGTCTTCGTCCACCACGAATGACACACCCGCCGGCTCCGAGATTTGACTCAGGACCGTAACTCCCACTTAGCATGGCCGGCCCTTTATTCTGTTGCCTGTAACTCTGATGCTGTTTCTGTAATTACTTTTGAGCCCATGGTCCTTCTTAAACATACCATTTACTGCCATTTTCGGCAGTGGGGTTTATTTTCTCATTTTCATAGTCTCACATTTTCTTCGTAGGGTTTGTGTTGCAATATTTCTTCTTCGGGTTCTGTCTTCCGTCTTCATGTAGTTGTTAGTGGGCTATCGTGACCATTGCCTCGGTATAGCTAAGGAATTTGGCATTCGGAGTATCCTATTTCAGTCTTTTATCCATTACACCAAAATATCCTGTTGATTAATGAAAGAATTATCATAAAATAGGAATGTATACAGAGAACCTAGCTCCCGGTGTTCCACCTTTGGTAGGCCTAAGCACGATAGGCTATTAAGAAAAGAACAATTAAGATGTGACGAGTCAAAATAAAGCTTAACTAAATATTTTCTCTTGAGATCGTGTAAACATGTAACATGAGGATAGGATTGCATAGCACACATATTGTAGGTTATCATAGCCCGCATTACAAACACAGAGGTACGAGAGATAAGGACATACAAACAGTGCTTCCGGATATCTGGATGCGGTGATTAATACTAGCTGAATCCATTGGGAGAGGAGAACGGGAGAACTGCTGTGTGTGAATTCCGGAAATTCATATGTTCTTACTTCTCCATTTCTGCTGTAAGTAGCCTAATTGACTTACTCTCACAGCAGTGAACCAAATGATAATTACAACTATTGTTATGTCTCTAACGACTCAACCCAGAAGGAGAGTATTTTTGTCCACGTTTTGCAATATTATTTCTGTGAAGTCCGTGATACAAAATAAATAATAGCAACGGTATTATTAATAATAATAATAAGTTAATAATAATAATAATAATAATAATAATATGCCTAATATTAATAATATAATAACGATTATAATAATAACAGTAACGATGATGTTGATAATAATAGGCTAGTAATAATAACAATAATACCGTAATAATAATGACAATAATAATAGGCATGACTGATTGACTGACTGACTCTTTCCTATATCCCTAGGGCCTCCAATTGGAGGTTTCTGATACTTATGTGAATTTTGTTACGCTTATTTTCCAAGAGAGGGCAGAGGGACAGGTCGTAAGCCCATCGCCTCACAATAATAGGTATAATAATAAAAAAATGATGGAATGTACTGTTAGATTTAGAGGACATAAATTCATAGACCGGACCAGTGTTCAAGTTATCCTCCTCTTTTCCTCAAGCAATTTCATGAACGTGTAGAAATGTATTCATGAATTAACAGAATCATAAGGTGTAAAATTAAGAATAGATCTAATTGAGATCAGAATAAAAAAACCTGCAGGTTTAACCTAAAAGATTAAAATGTATTTCTATTTTTAAATTTTCGTCTCTATATTTGAGGAAATGTTCCCCGCCATTACAGTAATGGCAGTAGCAGTTAAATAGTTAATGAGAATATTATAGGAGAAAAATTCCTCCGACACTGGGACTTGAATCCAGGACCTTTGGCTATTCGCGCCAATGCTCTACCAACTGAGCAAAGCCGGAGTTCAATTCACAGCGCCAGATGGAATCTCTCTCCTATGACTGATTGCCCTAATGGTCTACCTCACAGACAGACAAGTTATGTCATATGCAGTGGCTCACTAATTAGTGATTTTTGTGACCGGGCTCCCACTGTTATTGTACTCCGGCTTCGTTCAGTTGGTAGAGCATTGGCGCGAATAGCCAAAGATCCTGGATTCAAGTACCAGTATTGGAGGAATTTTTCTCCTATAATATTCTCATGTAATGTCCAACAGAGACTATAATCTGTGGTTCATGAATGCTTTTATATCTATCTTAAATAGTTAACGTTTCATGTGAATATTTACAAATACTTCATGTGAATTAAAGTTCATTTTGTTGGACATTATGAAATTAAGATTTTGAAAGAAGAAATTGTGATTTAGAACTCGAAGACAGATCCTTCGATTGTTACGTAGGTCGCCGTGGACATTACATTTGCGTATGTTTACCAAATTAACTTTTAATATTAAATTATTTAATCGTACACAAAAAGCTGTCGTAAAGCTGTACCGTATTTTATCATAGGTAAGTTAATTCCTCGAGAGTTTACGAGTTTATATATTTATCTGATGAAACTCATAAACTTAAGTTGGATTTATTAAGACTATTCCATGAATAATAATGTAACGTATAGCCACTTACTCATTGGCAATAGGCAATTATTCCTAAGCAAAATAAAGAAATTTGATCTATTTAATGGAACTCGGAGGTTCATTGCCGCGCTTACCTGTGCCCACCATTCAACCCTATTCTGTGCTAACTCCATCCAACCAGCCCTCTCGAATCCTACTTCCCTTAAATCCATCCTAATATTGTCCTCCCACCTACGTCTAGGTCTTCCAAGAAGTCTTTTCCCTTCGGATCTCCCAGTCAATACTTTTGATATAATTAGGCCTATGTCTTTCCTCCCCCATGTGCGCAACATGCCCAGACCATTTCTTCTCCGTGATTTAATTACCCTTTCCACATCAGGTGAAGAGTAGCCTACAGGTTAGGACGCTCTCGTTATGCAGCTTTCGCCGGTCCCCATTTTCATTTTTCTTAGGCCCAATATTTTCCTAACCACCCTATTTTCGAATACTCTCATATAAAATTATGTTCTCCTGATCAGTAAGCGACATTGTCTCACATTTATATAATATAACCGGCAGGATAATTGTCTTATAAATTTTTATTTCTGCACAGAAGATGAGAATATAAGACTTTCTGAACTGCAAAAAAACAGGCATTTCCTGACTTGAGTCTACACTTAATAATAATTACTTTCTTATGCTTTTAATCAATGTACATTTATATTATTTCAATTTCCAAACACAATTATATTATATTATATTATAAAATGATGTGTTTCAATTGTGTTCACTGACAGCATGTGGCATATTAGTCACTGCACGTTGATACCTACATTTCCAGTAACGAGATGACGTTTTATCAGATAAAATCTCATCCTGGTATTAATAGCAAGCATTTTATAAGATAAACTAACGTGATTGGTCTATATTCGAGGAATTACTACACGTTATTGGCCAATATCAAGCACGCGGCATATGAATGGAATAGTCAATATAAAAATTAGAAAATAAATGACTCTTTTCAGTTTTCCTCATAAAATTTAAGATATGGAAATATTAGTTTTACAGATGTTGTTTATGAATTCCTCGTCAAAATACTGATGAACACTCAATTTATTATATGAACTAAAAAATAAAATATTATAAATTTCCTGTTGAGCCCGATTTATAAAAGAAATTAAGTGCCGTTAGTTTTCAGTAAACTGCGTTAAAAATAAGAAAATCAGAAAACTCATTTTCTGCAAAATAATAGTCTAGACTCTAGAAGTCTCCTTTTTGGTAGTCTTCATCTCTTTCTGCATCTTGATTAACCAATACTGACCTCTTTCTATTAGGCCGCCTTTGCTATTTGCACTATGTCCAGTTCTTTTACTCTTTTCAAAGTATTGAAGCCTATGAGCTACCCCAAGGTTCTCTAAATCCTTTAATCTTGAAGTATAGCTATCAATGAACATCAGAAGATCATAATGAACACCAACTTGCAATATTGGCGTTTCAACAAAAACATTTCTGGAGACTATTGACCACTCGTCATTATTAAAAGACTTCTTTCGCATTTTGAGATCTTGCTTACATTCTGTAGGCCTATGGTGAAGGTCCTGAAACGTAGGCTTAAGGACAAGCATAACAGCATTTGGGAAGGAGATGGCCAGGACTCATTTCAGAATCTGTTGATATATATTTATTAAAGTAAACGATCTTAACTGCTTCTCTTATGCTATTTAAGTTGCTTCTGCGACCACGAATGACTATATTGTCAAACTATCCTAGAACGTGTGCTACCTAGATGCTCAATCATTCTATGCAGTCGTGCGCCCATTCCTTTTGAACATTATCTTTATATTTCCATTTCGCTAAGAGCATATCACCATAAGATTTGCTAACGGACTGTACTTCATTTGTTTTACATACCTTATCATCAAGCAATTTCGCATAACCAACACGTTGGTCTTCCAGGGAACGCTGACATTTTTAATGCAGAAGCAGCCTCCATCCCCCCACTTCTACCTTAATTTTTTTTTGTACCGACGGCACAAAGTGTGCGATGCCCTTTGTTTTCGACGCTGTAATCGTTAAGGTTGATTGTATGTTTTAAAAATAATATATCTTTACCGAGCAAGGTGCCCGAGAGTGGACTCGCGTTCGGGAGGTCCCAGGTTCAAATCCCGTGTCCGGCCAATTTGATATGGCTTTTTCATGGTTTCCCCAGTCGTAAAGGTAAATTCCGAATTGGATATTTACATACGATAAATCATCCTCACCATTTCATCTTTTATCATATCCATTTAAATTAATATCAGTTGAAACTGACTCCATAAAATACACAAACAATAGAAACAATTGATAACCAATAGTCCCATGACCTACCCTACTGTATAGACATAACTTAGATCCGGAACTCCTTATATGAGCTCGTAGCTAAAAGAAATAGAAACTGAGTTGAAATAATAATAATAATAATAATAATAATAATAATAATAATAATAATAATAATAATAATAATAATAATAATAACTTCTCATTACCACCCTTAATAGCTAATGCACATGAATTCTTGGACTGAATTCCTTTACACTACCGGTACTAGCAAAAAACCGCCAGCGGATGTGGTTAAGTTAGCGTTTTCTTCACTTTCCATTACATATTTTCTAGTAGTTGCTATTAACATTCTGGGCTACAGTTCTAACGATATCTCTAACTACAGAAGCATATATAATGACGTTAGTTGGATTTGACAGATTTAACGTGCCACAAAAAGTTTTGTCAGTTGTGAGACCATTTCGTAAAAATCTAGACCCAAAGAAGAATCTCAGATTATTTTGACAAGGTTGTTCTTTTCACTTCTATATGAAGTGTGGAATGTCTATTTTGTCGCACTTTATGCATTTTATTGTAAGATTACTATTCCATTTCTTTTATATACAGAGTGTTAATGAATAATACCGAAATATTTTACCTGTGTAGCCTATAGAGGGGACATAGACAAGCAACTTTTATTAGAAGATTTTTGCTCTATGGATTCAATTCTTCCCGTTATAACATAAAATCTCCCAAGGATATGCACGTCACTGACTTCTAATACTTGAAACGATGCGAAACAAAGGAACAATGAATATTGTGTAGTGGTCGGGAAAATTGTGAAAAATGACGATCAATATCATCTAACACTGAGGGAAAACAAGACAAATGAAACATATTTATTAGCTCTGGAATTAGGAATAAAAACATAATGTAGTGGCGGGCAGTCATGTGATTAGTATGTAAATTTTGCAAATGATGAAAATTTAAAATTATGGTATAGCTGTTGATGAATGATTAAGAATTAGGTTTTTATCGATCACTGAGAAGGCATGAAGCCAATTTAACGAAAATATTAACCCTATTTCACTTCATTATTGACTTAAAACACCAAATTTTAATGACTTTAATGCCCTGTAGTATACACGTTTTACGTCATAGAGCAAAAAATCTCCGAATAAAAGTTGCTTGTCTAAGACCCCTCTATACACAGGTAAAATATTTCGGTGTTATTCATTAACACCCTGTATATCTTCTTGAATTAGTTACATTACCTCCACAAATGTTTCAACTAATTCTCGCACAAGCTTGAACATAAATATTGAAGTTAAGATTATATTTATATATTTTTCATCTTCATCTATAGTACTGCACATTTCTTCTATATTCAATAATTTTCTATTAGAACCATTGCATGGACTTTTTAACATCTTCCATCTTCAGCACATTTTTGCTTTGTTAATCATTAATCTCTTGGAATAGTAATCTATTACTTCTGAATAAGGATTGCCTTTGATTTTAACTTTATAAAAACACCTTTTGGTTTTGTCATGGTAATAAATATGCTAATGAAGCAACACAACTAAATTGGAAGCAAATACTAAGAGAAACTGGCAATAACTGAGGAAAACCTGTTTACAAAATAAACTCAATATCGTTCAAAACAGCAGCCACATTAAATATCTAGATCTACCAATATCTGCATGAACAGTTCGTTAAAAAAATATACATTTAATGTCAGCATCCTAGGCCTAATAGTTCCCGAGATAAGTCAAATCATATAAACTAAGTAGGGAATTTACATGTTGAAAAGTATATTTAATATAATAAATATTGGAGTATTTTAATGACAAGCATCAAATTGAATTAAATAAAATTAAACAGAAAATCATATAAGATTGGAGTAATTAAATTTAAAAAGTGAAAATCTCAAAAAAAAAGTTTTTTTTTATTTTTATTTTTTACTTTTTTTACTTTTTTACTTTAGGACTTCACAGTGCTGACTAATTTGCTTATTAGACTAATATGGACTACAGAAAGGAGTATTACAACGTACTGTATTAACATCGCCGTAGTGGAGATAAAAAACAACCTTATTCCAAAGGATTCATAATTATTTCATAATTTTAAACCAAATGCTATATATACATACATATATATACTGTATATAGCCTATATGTATATACAGTAGAGTCCCGCTATTCCGAAGCCCGCTATTCCGAAAATCCGCCTATTCCGAACAGATTTCAGAAAAAATACCGATTTTTTAACTTAAACTTAAAAAAGTTCGTGAAAAAAACGTAGGCCTACATTTATTGTTATACAAAGAAGTTAAATAAAGACATACATAGAGCCTAGAGCTTCATGAAAACGACTGAAACCAAATTGGAATGAAAGCTGGTTACTTACGGCACATGTCAGTTCCATTTATACAATTCCCAACACATAATTTACGCCTTAACAAGTCAGTACGTTGATATTTTTCATGAAATCCGCCTATTCCGAATTCCCGCTACACCCAACGGTGTTTGGTCCCAATTAGTTCGGAATAGCGGGACTCTACTGTATATATATATAAATAGACTACCTACAAGTACCTTGCCTTTTCATACTTATGTAGGCCGCCTATGCCTAATGGAAATGGTAAAAGAAAAAAACCGTTTACGCCTAAAAGTAACATTTGTCTGTGGCTACAAGTTTAAACTGTGTAGCTAGCAAGAGCTCGTCTGTATATTGGGGCGGGAATTTGTTCTCAAAGAATGTTCAAATTGCCTTCCTTCTCATGAGTTCATTCTGGACACATTTTGTTCAACATGCTTGAAGTAGAGCTCGATGAAAATATTGTACCGGTGCCTTTCTAATGAAAACCTTGTTGTCTAGAACACTAAACTACGCACATGTAAACCCCAAAAATTAGTTTCTACTCCATTCTTGAAAATAATTTTACGTAATTTAGACGATTTCTGTCGATTCTCATAATATTCATAATGTATGCTCTAGTCAAAGAATGTCACATCTAGCGTATTTTTCTCAGTTTATTTGCGTGTTGAGGGAAAGTCATAGATTGGAAAGGGGTATGGGTTTGGGTTTGGGTTTGGGGACGGGTGAGGGTGGGTAGTAAGCATCACTGAGCGTTCATATCGACTGTAACGGAGCTACACAGCGACAAAGGGAGCGAGGAGATGACTCACATGCTGGACGTTCAGTACAAGAGTGATACAAGTCACAAAATTGTTATTTCTGTCAGCTACACAGATTGATGTTTCTGTACTTTGAATTCGGTCTTCCCGCATGTTAAAACTGCAAAAACAGTATAGCCATATGTAAGTTATCGTATTTTTAGCTTTATCGTATGCACCCAGCAATACTGAGTTCGTGCCCCGGGTAGGTAAGGTAAAATTTCTGTTAATTCTTTCGACCGGTTTTCCTGGGCTACCAGTTTAATCGATTCTCTGCTTCTGTACATTTATTGCCACTAGATATATTGCCAAATATATCTAGTAAATGATTAAAAAATTATATTTAAATGTAATATTAGTTTACCCAAGAAAAAAAAACCCTGCCTAAAATTATCGACTCGACGCTACCTTACTCTCCCTCAAGAACTAATCACGTGCGACGTTGAGTCAGGAAAATTACATAATACAATAGTCGACGTCAACTGTACTGTATAAAATGCATAGGCCTAGTCCGTAAGATGCCGAAGTTTTTCAGTAGACCTATGTTCAGTAGAATTGGAATATGGATTATTAAAGTTTTCTTAATAATAACACTGTGACTCGCGTGATGCAGGCTGACTCGTAATGATTATGAAAAGCTTTTCTTGAAACGGCTATTACTTTCAAAGTAATACGCAAAGTCAGTATTTCCAGAACTTGAGGAATAGCCTACAATAAAAAGCATATGAGTCGTATAACTGGGACGCTAGGACCTGAATCAAACACGCGCAGATAGCTTATCGTCCGCCGGTAGCAATGGAGTAGGAGCAGAAGAGAATGCATAAATTGTAGGCCTACTGTTCATTCCAAACTGTGCGGTTCATAATAGCCCGTAACTATTGAAAACAAAATTAAAGTGAATAAAGTATTTGTTTTTTTAGTTATGAAATATTATTTAAGTAATTCGCCTTCCATTGCTCTCGTTAACGTATCACACTTCACTATTGAATGCTGTGAGGCTAACTAATATGTTTTTACACGGTCCGTACAGTATAAACTGGCAGAGAACATCACGTACTATGAAGGTCAGGCAGGTGTAGATTACGTGATCGTACCCTACTGTGCATACGTTTGTTTGACTCAGGTCTTACCGATCGAGTTATACTATCGTTTAAGCTGGAGCAATGATAAGTATAGCAATGTAGCTTTAGCCTATATATTATCTTATTCCCGGTCTTCTTACCCGCGGTAGCTAATAAAATAGTCCAGGTGAGGTAGCAAAAAATGCTCATTAAAATAATAATAATAATAATAATAATAATAATAATAATAAGGTAATTAGGAGGAAAGTTGTAGCAATTCATTGAATATGTTTCGATAAATCGGTTTGTAACATCATGATGAAAAAAATACAAAAAAGGTGTGAAAAAGGGTTTTTTTCCATTTTAAGGCATCAAAAAGAAATGCATGGGAAAAACGAAAAATTGCACAAGGTAGAGCTTAAAAAAGAAGAAAAAAAATTGCGTCCCAAACGATAAAAATAGGTTCATACATTTTTGGGAGAATAATCGAAAAGCGCTCAAAATAGCGATTTTTCAACACCTTATTACTCAGCTTGTATGTATCGTAGAGAGGTCTATTGCGATGAAATCTGTCACACCTACCTGTGGTAAAAATTGTATCCAAAAATATTTTTAACTTTTTGAGAAATTAGCCGAAAACAGGTGTTTGGCTAAAACGGTTGGCAATCTGCTGAAAATGAAACCTACAGTAAAAATTGAAGTCCGTTTTTGTTCGTGAAGTGTGTCTCTAAATCCCTATTAAAAACAAAAGTATGTAAAAATTAATTAAACCCTTAAGAAACCACACCAAGAACCGGGCTATTCTGCGTCTCGGGCCATGGTGGGGGAAGCAGCGGCAGCCTAACTTTCGCCCTCATGGCATTCCCCCACCACGCCGGCGTTTCTCCTCCGCTGGCTCTTCGGCAGCCCGAGACGCAGAATAGCCCCATTTTCGTAGTGATTTTTAAAAGGTTTATTCGATTTTTACATGCTTTTGTTTATAATGGGGTTGTAGAGCAACTCGCAAGGAAAAGCGGCATGAACGTTTACTGTGGGGTCATTTTTAGTCGATTGCCAATTCGTTTTAGCAAATACCTGTTTCCACATTTCAGCACTTTTGATGAAAAGTTAAAAATATTTTATTGATGAAATTTTTATCGCATGTAGGTGTTTCAGATCTCTACAGAATCATTCCGAATAGACCTCTCTAAGATACATACAAGCCGAGAGCCGAGAAAAATAAAATATTAAAAAATAGCGATTTTTAACAGTTTTCGATTTTTCTTGCAAAAATGTTATGAACCCATTTTAGGTAGATTTCGAAGAAACATCTACCTATTGCAATCGATACCATGTCATGACTTTCGAAAAATTCTTTCATATCTTTACGTTTCATGCCTCCCTAAGTACGAAACCACCACCTGTTAAAAGAAAAAAATTGTGATATATATATATTTATTTATATCTTTACACGATATCGGCCGTAATTTTTAAGATGTTTGAACCAAATTTTATTATGTTATTTCTAGGCCCAATAGTTCGGACAAGCTCGTTAATGAGCAAAATTGGCCCAAGGGGGTGGTCGGGGGAGGGGTTGAAATTTTAAAACATTTATGTCTCGGCCCCTATGAAGTATAGGGGGAAACTTTGTTTGAATAAATTAGAGTACTCCCTATGGAGTTCACAGTGACACCAACGGTTCGGGGGTTTTGGGGGTACGAGTGGGGGTGGGGGATGGAAATTCGAAATTTTTAGAACTACGTCTTGTGGGGTATCGTTGAAAACTCTTGATGAGTACTCTACAAATCAATAACTAGTTTCTTGATAGTTCTCATGTAAGGCGAGATTTGAATGTTTGAAAAAGTGCTCTTTCCTCTTTTTTGCAGTTCCTATTGCGGGTTTGTCATGCCAAGGCTAAAGAAGAAGAGTGCTACGCAGCGACAATAAATTGAACTAAAAGCACTTCGAAATCTTCCTCAGCCTGTAGGCTTGCCTAAAGGGATTTTTATCCTTTGGGAAGCATTTTCTTCATTTCTTTAAGGTCTATATTGTGATAGTTTTCGTTATTCCATATTTTCTTTTTGAAACCTTAAAATCGAAAAAAAAACACTTTCAAATCTTTTTGCATTTTTTCACCATGATGTTGCAAATCGATTTTTATACAATGAATTACTACTATTTTTCCCCTAATTCTCGCGTAGAGAAAGTGTCCACTTTAATTTCTTTTTAAATAACCTGCCCCACCTGGACTATAAGGCATGCTGCCTCGTAGCCGTGATGAGATTCGATTCCCGCTTCGGGCATAGGTATTTATTTGTGTGTGATAAGAAACAAAGTAAACAAAAGAAAGTAAACAAAGCGGTTGGCAAGATAAATATTTCAAGCAAATTGGGCAGGCTAAACTTAAAAGAAAGGGGAAACGTCGTCACAAAAGACTGTCCAAAGTATTGTGGCAAGAGTCAATTTGGCGGTTTTAACTTCCCCTAACCTCTTTCCTATCACTGTAGCTGAATATCACATTTCGGGTATGTAAAGCTATTCCACTTTAAGTCAGAATATAGCTATATAATAATAATTTTTCTGTTATTAAATACAACCACGTTACCTAAAATTTGAGAAAATACTCAATGTACATAAATATAGGCCAATATGCATTAAAACGTTGATGGTAAAATTTTCAACAAAATGTTCCGTAAACTATAGGACAGTTAATTCTATTAATTAATTAATTTTTCCTTGTTTATCTTAGTTTTTGTAAGGAGGTTTATGCTGCCCACGTCTACAGTACTGCAATCTGTCTGGAGAGGAATTACTTCGGATCAAGTACGTACATTTTAACCATAGGAGGACATAGAGGTCCTCTTCGGATGGGTGATCAGCCCAGTGCCGGGGCCACCTGCGAGACAAACGAAGACATCGAGACGCGCAAGTCGCAAACACTCATTCTGAACAAGGCACAGATGGGATGAAGTTGATAATGATGGTCTGATGATATGCGGGGGCCACAAGGACCGACCAGGAATGCAACCCGGCCCACTCCTCTCACGCATCCCCCGCTTCTTGAGGTACAAGGTCTACCATCCGACCGCTGCGTCATCTACCATAGGCAGATGGCATGATTGGAGGGGCATGAGGATTTTCGTGACCGGATATAATAAATAGTTAATTAAATATTATTCTACATGTTGTGTCGGCCTGGGTGGAAGTGTAAGTAAGGCATTACATTTCTCTTCCAAAATTCTCATGTTCCATCCCGGCTCAGGTCGATTGCATTTGTGTGAATGGAATTTCCACAGTCCCAGGTTTACAGTTTTATGTTAACATGTAGAACTTCCGTAGGACACAATTGCACAGCATAACAAATCTTATAAACATAAATTTTACAGGCGTAAGCCTTGTCAGAATTTCTACTTTGATTCCTTGAAGCAAATCAGAACGAGAATAAGTTAAATATGATTACGATAAGCAATCGTAACAAAATATATTTCTAGTCCTCAGGTTCTCAAATTGTGTGTTTACGGGAGCTTGTGGGATACTAGTACAAGGGAATTATTTTGATTTAAATTTTTTAGATCGTTAGCCTACTTTCGTACGAACAATAAAGAAATAATTTATTGTACAGTATATAAACAGACCATTAATTGAAAGCTTTCATTATCCAAAACGTTATGAAAAGAAAAGCTTTCATTCTCTTGCTCAAATTCCAGTTCTCCTTTTGCTTGTGACTCGAGAAATATATAACTTATACTTTCAAAATGCCAATGAATGAGAAATAAACTCTATCTCGGAAGCTGAACTTACGCGCATGAAAGAAAATTTCCTAAAATGGTGCCAGAGGAGGGCATTTCCAGCATCTCGTGTGATGAGGTACATGGTTGTTTTCATTGTCATTTTAACTGTAATTGTGAGAACCTGAATCATTACACCGTTAGCGGCTTTATTTGCACAGACATTTCACCGCTCACCCGGGAGTTAAAGCTGTGGCCGCCGCGACGCATAAACCCACATGATTGGGCAACTCATACGTGAAACATACTATATTAATTTCAGTACAAAAACAAGTTTGTATAGATAAATAATATTTCTATTATAACCACTTTGAACATAACTTTACACAAATTTGTAGATGTAATTTAAATAAAGTACTTTATGCCAACAAAATGCAATATCATTTTTGCAGCAGTTTTGTGTTTGAGTAGATGCACTACATTCTACAATGGAAAATCATTAGGGAAAAAAAATCACACCAACATTATGGACGTAGCTAAATAGTTAGATACTAGACATGTCTAGACATAGATACCATTGAAAGTAACACTTTTACAAGTAAACTGTGCTTTACTCTTTCAGTACTTACTTAAGAAAGTATACAGCATCACTCTGAAAATATCTGCTATTCTCCTATAAAATGCTTGTTTTGAACATTTTCATAATCTTCATGCTATCTTGTGTATATATTTAACTGTACATATTTAATTGTTTAATGTTAATAACCATCAGAATACTTGGTATAATTTTTTCTGTATATAATTAATATGTATTTTTTTTTCTAATTAAACTTGAAACAATTTGTAAGTTCATTTAAAGTTAATTCTAAAGAGAAAATTGTGTTCCTTTTTTTAAATAGAAAATTTTATACAGTGAACCCTCGATATAATGCCCCTCTATACGATGCCCCTCGCATTGCGCCAATAAATTCAAGTGAACGGATCTTCTCCCATATAAAATGCATAAGAAACCTCGTTACTGTGCCAATTCATTTATTGCCAGTGAATATAAAGACAAGATTTTTACAAAATATAGCTTGCAGTGATTTTTTCAGTTGCAGAATTCTTTTAAAACAGGCGTGAATGTTAGGAAGATTATTCAAGAAACATAATGTACTGTATTTCCAAGAAGTAAGTATTCCCCTGCTACTAACTGTAAATGTAGTGCGGTTGATTTAGGAAGCTATGTTAAGAAGTTGAACAGACAGTCTGCGTGAGGGTGGAGCAGGTAGAAAGAGCCCTTTATACAATGAGGCATTCCAAACTTTAGTGTCCATTCAGGTGTTAGTCACTACAGTTACTCGTAAGATTGTTAAAACGAAGAGAGCTTTTGTTACACTTCAAGAGAAACGAGAAGTTTGTGAATACAATGAAAGATTTCCAAAGTCTAGCCAGCAGACTGTTTCAGCACATTTTTCATTATTATGGGGGAAAACTACTAGTCGGAGATGCATAGGAAATATTGTATTATGACGTTTTTTATCTTAAAAATTGAATTTCGTTTTAGTGCCACTAAATGTTAGAGAACGGATGGTGGTATTATATCGGGGTTACCTGTATTTGATTTCTTACCTGTTTAGTTTCCTTATAACTTATTTTCAATACTAATATAAACACTAGCTGTGTCTAACCTTCCTAAAATAAAGGTGAAAATCTAGAGAAGAGCAATATGGGTAATATGGGTAATATTTAGTGACAAGAATCCAAAACATATTTTTACCCAAGGCCGACATCCCGTGTGCGAGGCCATAATAAATAATTTCAAGAATAAAATGCATTCGATCTTCAACCAGGAGACTTTAAGTTTACAGTATGGAAAATTATGGCATCTTCAATGACGCTGAATGAAAGAGTTATCATTTTTCTTATTGCCTTCTTCCTCTTTTCTTCACTATCTGTCTTTTCTCTTTATTATTTCCTAGCTTTGCTTCCTCTCTTTTCTCATTTCTAATTACTTAGTACTTTTTTCTAATTCCATTTACAATTTGATCTTCGACTTTCGTAGTCCTCAACACCAAAATATCCGTTGAAAACTAGAGTAATAAATTCAATACCTAATGACTTCCACCCACACAAACCGACGGGGTTTGAAAATAGTGCATGTAAATAGAATGACAGATGGCACTAAAATCTTGGAGATAGTCCTATCAAATACAACCTTCAGCATGGAGTTCTACAATGCTTGATTTTTCAAATATTGATTTGAGTGTATTTTTTTTTTTTTTCCCCCTTTTTTTTTTTTTTTGTTTGTTTTTGTTTTTGTTTTTTTTCCTTTTCCCATTTTTTCTTATTACACACAGACACAGTCCGAGGAGGGACTCGAACCCACAGCCTCCCTACCGACGGCCATAGCTACCGCGGCTAAGGAGACCGGCTGTGTATTCGTTAGAGTTATCACTAGGATTCGGATGTTTATGACCTAAAAAGTGGAAAATATTGTTGCAAATGTGCCCTTAAAAATGACTAAATATGACTCAAAAATCCTAAATATGACCTAATAAAAGTAAGAGTTATTTTCCAAAAATTAATGTTCCAATCTAGAACGTTTAAAGACACTTAATTCTTACATCACACGAATTCAATCACATAATTACTTTTTAACCATTTGGGTGACCAAGAATTTGCTCCTCTTTGTTCGCTTCATCAGCTTCAAATATTCGTAATATTTTGTAGACCTTTCGTGGCCCTACAAAATATGAGCAATTTTAAAATTCAAGTTGCAATTAATTTGACATGAACATTAAAATAATGAAATAAATTTCAAATTTAACTCGACCAAGTTATACTGGCAAATGATACCCTGTATAATTGTGCTCTTTTGCCTAATTTATAACTGAAATATGACGTTAAATTACAAACATGGCCGAAAATGGCCAGACCATAAAAAAGACCAAAATATGACTTTATGTTCAAAATAAAATCGGTCCGATTAGGATGACAAGCGTGCAATTCGTGTTTAATTTGTGTTTGCGGTGAGAACGAAGTTCAGGATAAAAGTATGACATGTCATAAACATCCGAACCCTAGTTATCACTATTTCATTTCAGATATCAAATGTTGTGCGGCTATTTTGTTAGTGAAGTAAAATAATAATTCTTTCGAGTTTATGTATTTTCCTTAGAATGTGGTATCATTCCTCTAGTGCAGCGTTTCTCAACCTTTTTGAACCCGAGGACCTCAAAAACGTCTAAAAAAAAATTTACGGACCCCTAATGTTGCATCCCATTTTTAAAAGAAGGCCTATATTCTTAATATTTGGGGTATTAATTATAGTCATTATAACGAAATATGTGAAAAAAAAAAATTACTTCTTTCCTTTCCACATGCTTTATGATTTTTTAAATTATGTCTGAGGACTATCTGCACCATCTTCGCGGACCATAGGTTGAGAAACGCTGCTCTAGTGTAATATCCAGTAGACTAGTTCTCAGGAGAACAAAACTACGTTATTCCAGTTTAAAATCTCTTACCTTCTTATTACCTCATTTATTTATTTATTTATTTATTTTGAGTGAGACGCAAGTTACCATAAAAATAAATTATTCAATTCGGACAATAAACCTATGATTTTACAAGCAGTGGAGTTCTTATTCAGAAAGATTCCAGAAATGTTTCACAACAGGATTTGTTATTCACTCTAACTACTTTAACATTGATAGTTGAGTTAGTAAAACCCCTTCTCCTACTCAAATCTCTTGAAAATATTTCAACTGAACTTTCATTTGCCCCAAAGCGCGAAATACAGAACTAATGGCTCAAAATCAAGAACTCTTATGTCAATACAACTTTAATTGAGGTCGTCATATGTTCTTAAAGAAAAGTACTATTTTTACTATTAAGCTCGAATTTAGACTTTAATATAGTTGGATCTACTAGTTCAGCAAAGAATCGGAAATACATTGGGCTATGGGCTATCTATTAATAGCATGGAGAATATTAGATAAATAATTTCCCCCAGAACTTCCATCGAGATTGTGAAAGAAAGGAAATAATGAACGAAATGAAAAACATTAATACAAAAGGAATATAGAGATAAATGCAGAAAATTAAAGAAAATGTATGTCCTCCGTAAACAAAATACTGGAAATAAAAAATGAGAAATACTACGTAAAGGGAAAAGAGATAAATCAGTTTTGAAATGGAGTTGGTAGACAGCGTTGCTAACCAGCAAATGAAGGCAGTAGGATTCTTAATACAAGTAGCTCACAGCATTTAATTGGTTAAATGCCAGTCATTGAGAATGAAATGCAATACCGTACACGAAACAACAATTAGAAGGATGAGACACTCTTGCTCTAACTTGGTGGTACCCACACACACACATACACACACGTCGGTAATTCATCACTGTCACGGATCCTGGCGCCCTCTCACTCTCTTTCTCTTTTAAGCTGTCCTATTCAAAACTTTGTTGTATCTTCTATTCTTTCCTTCACCCTGTCCATCTATTCTACTATATATATTTTTATAATATAATTACATAAAATGCACGGCACATGAAGCTCTACCGTTCTCTGCACGGGTGTTACAAGAGAGAATGAGAGCATCGTCTTAATCAAACTTACATTTCAAACTTAATCTTCTTAATTGTTAATCCAGTTTAAGCTGGAGAAGCATAGCCTTCCACTTTGTAGTGTCGATCAATGGTCAACGTTCGTTACCAATTTCGACTTTCCTCAACGTCCTTGTTTTTGCATTCGGGGATCAACTATTTTATCGTTGGCGTTTCGAAATAAGAACTACAGTGAACGCCGTTTAATGTAATCGCGGATAATGTTATCAATCGGATAATGTTATCACTTTTATTAAGTCCCATACGGATTAATAACGATACATTGAAAAAAATGCTGTTTACTGTGATCAAAGATTCTGTTTTTGTTATCACCTTTTTCCTTTTTGCAACATTTTTTTTCCAGGAGGCTTTACATAACTTTCTCTTTTAAGCAATAAAACATGTTTCATCCCACAGTTAAGCTGCAGCTTTTAATTTATGAAGATTACAGTGCTGACACGCAGTGATGGCTAGTGTACAATAAAAAGACTTCAACAGACAGGGTTAAGGCCTAGATGTTTTGCTACGCGGTGTTCACCACAGATCAGTATAGACTTCCAAAATTACTCGTAACTCCTAAATGGGTATGGAGTATTGGTTAATGGACTCATAAAAGAAAGAAAAACAATTAAAAACTTTGTTACTGGTTGAAAAAAATAGTTGCTTGCAGTCTATTACTGTATTAGCTTACGAGTAGTTCAATGATTCACAGTTACTTATTTTATTAATAACTACTTTTAATTCTGTTTTGTAGTGTATTATCTTATATATGAATAAATAACCTTCATTAATTCCTTCGGGTAGGCCTACTGTTATCAATCGGTTAATATTATCAAATTATCTTCATCCCGAAGTGATTACAACAAGCGGCGTGCACTGTAGTGACTTATGTGAGCAAACCAGTACTTTGATTGGTCCGTCACAGAATTCCGGGGTTCTGAATTAAATGTAAATTTATTTAAAAAAAAACACACACACACACCCACACACACACACACAGAGGGATCTGCTAATTCATTTCTCAAAATTTCAACTTTTACTAATTTCACCCACGTTTCTGTTCTACCTTC
Organism: Ectobius pallidus; assembly: GCA_964059195.1. Lineage (NCBI taxonomy): Eukaryota > Metazoa > Arthropoda > Insecta > Blattodea > Ectobiidae > Ectobius > Ectobius pallidus. The sequence continues at coordinate 180,755,119 of CAXKWD010000003.1, read as the reverse complement.
AATCATTCATGTTCTTACTTCACCCATGTTTTTGTTCTAGATTTTATTAACTTTATTCTCAACACCACTTCTTCTACTCTCTCATAGTAAATGTTATTTTCGACTTTTTGATCATGATTGATATATTTCAGTGACGCTCTTGTTTGTCATGGCAACCGAGAAAGGCTACCTTAAATTAATTTCACAATTGAATGCTGTCTACACGAAAACACCAGCTCGATTATTGTAATAAATTCTATTGCCGTACTGTTTCCGGATTAAAGGCGCATGCAAATGTAAGGCTAGCACCAAAGACATTTTTGTTAAGTTATAGGCTCCTATCTTCTGTATATTCAGCTATCAATGCATTATTGAAAGGTGCCGGTAATACCGGTAGCGTAGTAGAAAGAATTTAGTACCCCGCTAGAAGAGAGAGAGTGTAGAACAGTGGCCACCAACTCGTTGCACAATGAGTAGAGTAGGATTACTCCCACAACGTCTCTGGCCTTGAAGACTAACCCAGCCAGCGAGCTTCTCGTTACGTCTCGTTACCAAGATGCGCGGATTCGCTGCGCGTAAGATCAGTGACCTACTGCTAGGCAGATAGTAAAGATCATGGTCCACGTTGCCAGTGGTAGAAAATACTGTAATAGTTGAGTGGAGGGATAATGCCGCAAAGAAAGAGACAGACAACACGTGGAGTGGGATAGCGAATCAGGGTGCAGCTACCTCCCCTAGCCAGGAACTCTACGAGCGGTGAGACTCGCTCCTAAGGTATATACGTAAAAACCCAGAGACGTTGTGGAGGTAATCCTACTCTACAGCAGTCAGTGCAAGCTTACGCATTGCACGCTAGAATCATTTAGTGTGCACACACCGCGTGGTAGGCTATACTGCCTGTCTTGAGTTCAGTGGCTGCATGCTCATTAGACTTTTGAAATTCACAAATCATATTGGCATATCAACAGATGATAGTTCTATAAATGTTTCATTACATTATTATTTCATTATCATTTACTTATGTTTTCTACAAAGAACATTCGTGAAGTCATGATATTTGTAGCACTGCAAATAATGTGCAATATATTCCTAGCAAAATAAAACACACAAATTAATTCTGTAGTTTTGAACACAGTTGTAAAGTTCCTAATTTTATTCAATTTCATAGTATTTAAATTGTAATGCCACAAATTCTGTAAAACGAAAACAAAATCTAGACTCATTCCTTTCAATGGCACTCTTCAAAATTAATATTATTGAATATAAATATTAATACTAAAATTATCTTTGAAACAAAAATCAGAGAAACTATATCTTCATGTAATACATCAGATCAGCTCAAATAAAGCATTTCACACTATAAAATCACTCATTAGTGGAAGTTAGTTTTCATGATTTTTGTTGTCTCTTCTGACGCAGAAGTTTTTCAAAATCTGGAATCAATGTTTGTGCAGCCAGTCTAAGTTGATATTTTAAGTTTTCATCTGACAATTTACTTCTGCTGTGGGTTTTGTTTATTTTCATAAGTAAAAAACTGCTCGCATGTGTATGTAGATCTGAACATAGGCAAAATCCTAGCAACATGTCTATGCAGTCGGGGGAATTTAGTTCGGAGAAAATCCGAATAAACGTCATTCGAACTTCTCTTATATTGGTATTTGTTACCATAAATATAGGGGTCGATGGCCTACATATTGGAACAGATTCTACATCCAGCATAATGCCAGGGAGCTGGTGAAAGAGACGACCCACCTCTGCCGACGGAACCCTGGTTCAGACTGACATCATGTGGTGCACAGGGGTCGCACGGTGCAAGCCTGCTTGCACGCGCACAAAATACAGCGAGTTGGAGACCACTGGTGTAGAATGTCATTCGATGCATATTCCGAAAGAAAGGCTACTTTGCACGCTGAAACAAAAGAAAGCAGTCGTGCTAGTCATACAGTCAGTGTTTTAGAAACAAATATCTGAGACTTATGTAGTAGAGTTTTTTTATTACATACCCAGGCGGCGTCCTTTTGTTAGGAGGAAAGTTTGTCGACAGCTCAACCCATGCTCTTTAATTTTACCGCGCCAATCAGCTAGTTACCTCAGCCAATCGAAATATATGAATGTCCTATGATGACTTTGACAGCTACAAGTCTTCTCCGCGTGGAGTGAAAAGAGGGTTGCGAAATCTAGTTACAGTAGCCAATAACACGTGTGAATTGATGAAAGCGAGGGAAGAACTGAGGTCAGTGATAACAAAGAGAGAATATTGTAACGTTGCTTTTGTTTCGGAAATTTGAAACCAAGACCGATTTAGTTAGATCAATTAACATAAAGAAACATCGACTTAATGGTTTATTCCTTTGAAGTAGCCTGAGTGTGTAATGAAAAACTCTACAGTAACGCTCTTTGCACACTACACGATTTCGGTCGGACGACAAAAAGTCGGACGGGTTTTAGTCGTTCGACTTGCTTTTCACGCTCTTTGCACACTACACGATTTCGGTCGGACGACTTTAAATCTTGTCGGGTTGCTTTTCACTCTACGATTTTATTTTTACCAGTTGTGTTGAAAGTAAAGCCTGGTAAGGTTGTTATTATGGATCGTGAACAAATCATTGCATTATGGATGTTTTATCGTCGTCGGAAAAGACGAAGGCGCAATCGCCTTTACTGGGTTCATCCAATTAATCAGAGACGGGAGGAAGTAGGGATGTTCTACACATTATTTGAAGATCTGAGAAATGATGATCGAAAGTTTTTTTAACTATTTTCGTATGTCACTTGGCTCCTTTGATGAATTGCACGGGAAACTGAAGAATGTTCTTCAACGGCAAAACACACGATTCAGAAGTTGTATAAAACCTGTTGAAATGCTGGCTATGACTTTAAGGTAAGTGTTTGAACACTGCTTTGTTATTGCTGGTGTTTTAATTAATATGCCATTGAAGCGTAATAATAAATTCTACTGCTGAATTTCTATTGAATTTTAAACACTCTAATTTTGTCATGATTTGTTTTATTAAAGCACCCTACATAAACAAAGATGAAAGATAAAATGCGAAGTATAGGCCTATTTACGAGGAACTACTAAAAAATTAAACTCAGTATATTCTCGTGTTACAAAAGAAAGTTGATAGGATTATTACAGATTCAGAAAAACGAGAACACCATTATTTATTAGGTTTCGGTACATAACAGTAATTAACTTATACATGTATCATGTTATTGTCTACAATAAAAACAGATTACAGGATTATTATTGCAAGAAGGATGTACATACTTACAATACTAGGAATAACAATACTAGGAATAGTAAAAGATTATATGTGCCTTTTCAAATACTTGCAAAATTATTAAACAGTTTTGATATACTAGGCCTAAAATGATTAATAAACTACCAATAAAAATTATAGATGTTTAAGGTTCGTAAATAGCCAACAAATCACACAAACTTAACCAAGCAACGCGCAATGGAGACAGCTGTCGGACGACTGAAATCGTCTAGTGTGAAAGCATGTATTTGATTACATAGGCCACTGAGCAGAGAGACGACACGACAGTCGTCTGGATGCAGTGGCACTGGACGACTGCAACCCGACAAAAAATCGTTGTCGTGTCGTTACCGTCCAATGTGAAAGGTCTCATTCTCTTTATCAGTCGACTAAAGAAAATTGCCGACTTTTTGTCGTCCGACCGAAGTCGTGTAGTGTGCAAGGAGCGTAAGAGGGATGGTTTTGTTGAATCCAATTCATGTTTTATTTCATGTGGTATACATTGTGGTATTCACCCTACCAGATTATGGAATATGCTGCACTTTTATCGACACCCTAGAATTTTGTTTCTAAGTTATACCTAGGTCTCAATAAAACTCATCATTTTGCCACACTTGGCATAAAAACCATTAAAACCTTATTATTAAATTCCGAATGGATCCTTTGATATATATATAACTTATATATGTGTGTGTGTGTAGAGACTTGGAATTTTGAGAGTACAATCGTTTCACAATATAAGTGCATACTAAGAAAGGATTTTACAAAATTTTGATTTTAATTGCCAAAAATCAAATGTTTTCGAGGACACGCAATACCGATGCGATTGTGATATTTACTGTACATGACATGTAGGCGGAACGACAATTCTGTTGTCACCTTGGCGTCCAACCACCAAAGACATTTGCCAATGGGAACAACGGAACACTACTCTTGTCAATCAAAGAAGGGGATTGATGTCCCGGAGCCTCACATAGTACGCAAATACAACAAAGGAATGGGAGGCGTCGATGTCTTTGACCGGCTGCTATCCAGCTACAGGCCCCAGTAACTTGGGAAGGAATGGTGGTGAAACCTATTTTCCAATGCCTTGAATATAATAGTTTAGCGACCTGGAAAATACACAGAGAACTTCATGGTAAAATACAATAAACCATTTGTATTTTCGAAGATAAGTAGGGAGCAATAATTACAGACACATATTTTTTTTAGATAGAAGTTAAGTGTAGACTCATATCAGCAAATGACTGCTTTTGTGCAGTTCAGAAACTCTTATATTCTCGTCTTCTGTCCAGAAATCTAAAAATAAAAATTTATAAGACAATTATCCTGCCGGTTGTATTATGTGGATGTGAAGCATGGTCACTTACTCTTCGGAAAGAACAAAACAGGGGGTTTAGGAAAATATTTGGACCTAAGATATCATCTTGGACTGGAAAAACTCCATAATGACGAGCCTTATAACCTGTACTCGTCACCGGACATAGTAAGGGTAATTAAACCACGGAGGTTGAAATGGGCTGGACATGTTGCGTGCATGGGGGAGGAAAGACATATCTCAAAATATTGACTGGGAGACCTGAAGGGAAAAGACCACTCGAAAGACCTAGGCGTAGGTGGAAGGACAATATTAGGAAAGATTTAAGGGAAGTAGGATTTGTGAGGGATGATTGGATAGAGTTAGCACAGAATAGGGTTGAATGGCAGGCTCAGGTAGGCGCGGCAATGAACCTTTGGGTTCCATAAAATATATAATATTGCTTTAGCTTGCTTAGGAATTGTCTGTTGCCATTGAGTGAGTAAGTAAGTAAGCGATACAAATATACACTTTAAAATAATTATTTTAAAGTTTGTATTTGTATAATAAGATGTGTTTAATTATAATTAAACACATCTTATTATATTCATTTCCTGAAAACTAGTGTCGTTCTGAGCGGTAGTGGATAATAAAAAGAGTTACAAGCTTATATGCTAGAAATAAAATTAAACTGTGCTATCTTTGATTAGATTTAGCCAAATATTTTAATATTATTTTAATAATATTGTATTTAATAAACAAGCAAGGATTATTTTATTTTTCATTAAATACAAAAAATATATAGCCTATAATAAATATAATTAACAAACCAATCCCATTTCTCGATACATAAATCATCAGTGAATGATGTGCTATGATGAATGCCACGTGACCTAAAAATACTGAAAAAAATAGTTACTGGCCATAGCAGCCAGCAGGTTTGTAACTGCTAACACATGCTGTTGATAGGTCCTGTTTCTTTTAATCAATTCCAATATTCGTAGTAATAATTATGCACACGGGTCAACACTATTAGGTCTATTATATTTAAATTTTTCGACCGCTGTGCTGTGGCATAGGGAATGCGTTCGCTCCTCTCACGCAGCGGGCCCGGGTTCAAATCCTGGTCGGGAAAAGTTACCTAGATGGGGGTTTTTCCGGGTTTTTTCCTCACCTGTGAGACAAATGTCAAGTAACTTTAGGCCCTTGTGGTCTCCGGATATCATCTGGCTGTCATCATCATCTTCACCCCATCCTCACCTTGTTTGGAATGAGAGTCTGTGTGTGTGTGAATGAATGGTGTGTCTCGTCCTATGTGTTCGTGTTGACTCGAAGGTGGCCCCGGCTTTGGGCTGATTACTCATCCGGGGAGGCCCTCCATGTCCTTGTCTGGTCAAAAAAGTATGTATGTGATCCAAAGATAACCCCTCTCCCGACAGGTCGCGGCCAAGTAGGGGCCCACTTATAGTATTTACAGTATTTTCTATTTATTAGATTATTATAGGTGTTAGAAACTGGAGGCACATTAATGAAAAATGAATTTGGGGGAGAGATGCCACACCCATGTAAAATGACGTTATTCAGGCTTGTAAAATTTTATTTCACATTGTTCAATAAAAGGGCATTAACAGCAAGGTTACAGAACTAGGAAAATATCACTTCCAATATACGCGTTACCTGTGTACAAAATAAAAGAACTTTACAAACATTTCACGCCAGAAAACTGTACCGACTTAAGGGGGTACATACAGTTTTCGATGCGGAAAAATACGAGAAGTTTCATAATTTTTTTTTCTGAGCAATGAATTGCTCTGTAGCCTTGCAATCTGGCATGCTCTAGTTCTACAATTGCATACTATTTTCAGAATTAATTTAATAATCATAGTTAACGGATAATTATCATTATAAAGTGGCAGTCAAATTTTGTGCACTGCAGTGCCATTGCCCTGATAACTCAAACATTTATTGGCATATTGCAGTGAAATTTTGCATGCAAGTATATTTGATATTATTGATCAACACTGTCTGGAATCATTGATGTAACTTTAATAGTTTATTTAAAAATATATTTCTGTTTTAAAAATGTCTAAAAAAAAATAACAAGCGATGAATTATTAAAAAAAACATTTATACTACAGATAACCCAAAGATCTAAAAATTTTTTGTCAATATGATATTTACAACTAGATAGAAAAAAGAATCTCTCAGAAATATTAGTATTTATGAAAATTATCAGGGAATGGGCACTTCATTGATCAAAATTTTGCTGCCATTTTGTAATGACAATTGTCCATTAACTGTAATAGTTAAATTAATTCTGAAAATAGTGTGCAATTGTAAAACTAGTCAACATAGAGCTTGCCAGATTGAAAGGCTATAGAACAATTCATTGCTGAGAGAGAGAGAGAGAGAGAGAGAGAGAGAGAGAGAGAGAGAGAGAGAGAGAGAGAGAGAAAGAATCTTCACCTATTTTTCAGCATCGAAAGCTGTATGTCCCCCTTAAAAGCACTTTTGAATATCTCTCTTTTGCATAAAGGCCTAAATAGTTCCTTTTGCAGTATTTATAGCCGTGTGCCTTATAATGATAACAAAGTACCAGGTACAAACTACTGAAAAATTACGAAACAGAGGGTATGTGTCACCCCTTTCCTCGAAAATCTCTACTAGTTTTAGTCCTTTAGTCCGAGTCATAATCGTTTATTTCAAATTCATTGTTTATTCAAACCATCAAACTCATATTCTTCTCTAAAATCGCCAATAAAATGCAATCTATGGTAGAATCTTTCGCACAAACTGCTCTTAAAATTCTCCTGACCACCTAAAGGCCTACAGTAAGAGACCTATCTTGTCAGAACGAGATAATAAACGAATGAAGAGAAATGGTGAACCTGCAGAAACCAAAGGGTGACCATGATATAAGGGTGAGCTTTTTGTTCTCTACCAAAACGAACACTGCATGAAAGAACAGATACTGTGATTCTGGTTCTAGCGTAGAATCTGTTGTTTAAATTCACAAACCAATTTTCTCCATTGAAAGTAAGTTAGTTAAAGGATTTGAGTTTTTTGAAATTAGGCAATCTTTTTACCCTATTGCATAAACGTAGTGGAGATAAGATATGGGGATCTTAAAAAATCGAAATCGAGATAACATCGAGGAAACTATTCACGATGCTCAGAAGCAGAGAAAAGTGTTTATGGAACGACGTCTGTCTGTAGGTATGTGCAGACCTGTTACAGTGCATTGGATATAGGCCTACTGTACTTGTAGTTTCGACCTTTTACAAGCCGAATTGCTTTGCAACTTAAAAAGTAGGTGGCTATCGTTAAGTATAGTCTGGTAGGTTCGTATTTTAGAGAATATTGTGAAAATAGTGTGTTTATTAAGTGCCAGTATGGTACTTTATGAGATTGTCTGTCTGTCCGTGTGTCTGTACGCGGCATAACTCAAATACGCTTTTTCGGATTTTCATGAAATTTGGAAAAAACATTTATAATGTCCATGGGAAGAGCCCTATTGTTATTGAACCAAATCGGTTCACCGGTACCGGAGTAATGCCCAATTTAGTGCCAATTTTAATAGATTATATTAGAAAGGCGCCATAACTCAAACACGCTGTATTGGATTGCCATGAAACTTGCTGTACGCATTTATGACGTCCATGAAAAGTATCCTATTGAATTTGAACCCAATCTGTTGACCGGAACCGGAGAAAACCCCAATTTAGTGTCTATTTTAAAGGCGCAATAACTCAAATACGCTTTTTGGGATTTTTATTAAACTTCTTATACGCATTTATAGTGTCCATGGGAAGACGTCTATTGATATTCGACAAAATATGTTGGCCAGTACCGGAATAATGCCCAATTTAGTGCCTTTTATGTTAATATATAAGAAGTCGCCATAACTCAAATTTGCTTTATTGGATTTTCCTGAAACTTTGTATACCCATTTATAATGTACATGGATACGTCTACTGATATTGGACCAAATCGGTAGACCGGTACCGGAGTAAAATCCAATTTAGTGTCTATTTTAAAGGCGCAATAACTCAAATATGCTCTACCGGATTGTTATGAGACTTGGTATACACTATTATAATGTCAATGGAAAGACGTCTATTTATATTGGATAAAATCGGTTGACCGGTTTCGGAGTAATGCTCAATTTAGTGCCTATTTTATGGTGATATAAGTATTCGAAAGAATTTATTAAATGCAAATCAGTTATCATGACAACATAGCCTATCGTTTTACTGTGATCTTATAGCCTAAGGGTTTGGAAATGAAAAAACTTAGCTATGACAAATAACACTATAGCTTTACTTGCGCTCATCCAACTAGACCGTTAAGCTGACTCAGGTGGTAACGTCTTGGCCTCACATTCTGGAGTTCCATGGTTCTAATCCCGAAACCGGCCAATTTGACTTTTTTTTTGTATTCTGCATATCATAATTGCAATCATAACTGATTAAACAAAAACATACTGACACTTTGTTACATCAGTTTACCAGATTTTATTTTCTATATAATATCTAAACTGGAATGTTTCCAACTGGGAACATTGGCAGTTCATATGAAGTATTATTGGAAATTTCTGCAATTGAAAGTGTATAATACTCTCATATAAATTTACTGTTTTATTATTTTGTTAAGCGTTTTATGCTAAAATATCATGTATACACATCAGAGTAGTGAAATTTATCGTTACAAAGTAAAAATTAGCCTACATTTATTTCATTACTATAATAAATTATTTAAATATAAATATAAAGATAGCCTATAATTTATTGAACATCTACAGTGCAAATTTCTACTGATTGTTCATATATTTTATATATTTTTTGTAGAAAATATAAAACAAAGCAGACAATATCCTAACCTAGTGGGAAGCACTTGCTCACTTGCGGCATTGCAGATGTGCGTTCTTTTTACAGAAGCACAGCTACTTTGATTTGCCAAAAGTACAGAATGTCCATCAGTTCTTCTCACTGGTATTTCATTTGGTATTAAAACCCATGTCCTGGTACTAAGACATTCTTGGGTTTTTACAAAGAATAACAGTAGCTACTTACTTACTTACTTGCTTACTTATTCAATGGCAATAGACATTTACTAAGCAAGCTAGAGGACTATTATCTATTTTATGGAGCCCGAAAGTTCATTGCCGCGCTTACCTGAGCCCGCCATTCAACCCTATTCTGTACTAACTTTATCCAATCATCCTTCGCAAATCCTACTTCCTTTAAATCTATCTTAATATTGTCCTCCCACCTACGTCTAGGTCTTCCAAGTGGTCTTTTCCCTTCGTGTCTCCCAGTCAATATTTTGATATATGTCTTTCCTCCCCCATGCACGCAACATGCCCAGCCCATTTCATCCTCCGTTATTTAATTACACTTACTATGTTCGGTGACGAGTGCCGATTATAAAGCTCGTCATTATGGAGTTTTCTCCAGTCCCCTTTTCATCTCTGTTAGGTCCAAATATTTTCCTAAACACCCTGTTTTGTTCTTCCCGAAGAGTAAGTGACCATACTTCACACCCATATAATACAACCGGCAGGATAATTGTCTTATACATTTTTATTTTTAGATTTCTGGACAGAAGACGAAACGATAAGAGTTTCTGAACTGCACAAAAGCAGGCATTTCCTGTATTGAGTCTACACTTAACTTCTACCTTAATATTATATGTGTCTGTAATTAATGCTCCCTACTTATCTTCGAAAATACAAATGGTTGTTTGCATTTTACCATGAAGTTCTCGGTGTATTTTCCAGGTCGCTAAACTATTATATTCAAGGCAATGGAAAATAGGTTTCACCACCATTCCTTCCCAAGTTACTGGGGCCTGTAGCTGGATAGCAGCCGGTCAAAGACATCGACGCCTCCCATTCCTTTGTTGTATTTGCGTACTATGTGAGTCTCGGGGACATCGATCCTCTTCTTTGATTGACAATAATACCGTTCCGTTGTTCCCATTGGCAAATGTCTGTGGTGGTTGGATGCCAAGGTGACAACAGAATTGTCGTTCCACCTACATGCCATGTAAATATCATCATCGTATCTCTCCTCTCTTCTTGTCCATATCATTTGTGAGAAGCAAGGGATATCTGCCGGTCCTCCCTTTCATACTGTGCCAGTTGCTAAGAACCCCTTGTTTTTCTCTCAGCAATGTTTAAGAGGTAAAGAAAATATAAAAACTTGCAGGAAGATAGTTACCACATTCGTCCCAACTGGTGTCAATCAGACACGTCAGCCTCCTTCCCTTGATAGATTTTCATGGCATAAAGATACTCATCACCTGAAAAAAGTGGCCAGACTTTGAACCCAAAACGAATGATTTCCATAATAGGCAACCATGTTTTATTTATTTTTAAATTACAATCACCACCTATGCTCATTATTTAAAACCTTAAAAATTTAGCCTATTTTTAAAAACGTAACTTATTTTAACACATTCAACATCTATAAGTAGCGTAAGCTACTAGTCTAGAGATATAAAGTTGTGATACATACATTAAATTGCTAAAAATTGTTTAAAAATGTATTTCAAGTCCATAAAATATAAGTCTTGTATTAAAATGCAGTCGCGTCCTACTACGCGTTTCGATGTTAATACATCATTTTGAGGCGATTTTCTGCATTACTTGTGGAAATTATGTTGTGGGCTGGATGCGCAGCCTTCTGTCAATAGACGTGAATGTGTTAAAAAAGGCCTAAGTTATGTTTTTCAAAATAGGCTAAATTTTTAAGATTTTAAATACTGAGCATAGGTGGTAATTGTAATTTAAAAATAAATTGTATAGCTCAGAAGGAAAATGAAAATAATTGAGATATAAACCATGTTTTATTGCCTGAGCTTATTATTTATGCGAAGCGCCAATGTTCCCAAAAACGTAGATCCATGCTGCCAAAGACAATCAGAAACCACTTATAGGGCTTATAATGTGATGTTTGTGTTGTATACGGTCATTTCAAGGATCTGAAAACAGAAACAAAACAGGGATTTGATCTTAGAACTAATAAAATTGCCTATCCCATATAGCAGAAAAATTAAAGTATTAACTATTTTGTTCAAAATTGGGGACATTGGCATGTGAAAGGTTAAGGATTTTTCTGGACTCTTTTTGCCACCCTAGAATGTGGCTTCTGTAGGTGTAACGAATATATTAAAGGTAATTTTCCGTAACACTTTTTTTTTAAATCTAGATTTTTAAAATGACTTTAACGATTTTGATGAAAATTTCAATTTCAATACTTCTTTAGAAGCTAATAAAATGGCTAAATTAGCTTTCCTGAATTAATTACTGGTTAAACAAAAGATGCTGTTATTTTGTTTGTTAAACGTCCAGTATAAAGAAAGCTACGATTAATTTATTGGTGTGCAATGTAACATACTAGTGTCGTTATGATCACAGTAATACCTATCCAAGCGAGGTGGCAGAGGCAACCAGATCCCGGGGTTCATAGGCGTAACCAGGCCGACCATAAGGGGGGGGGTTATAACATCTGGAGAGGGGGGTTCCGGGGTCCTTCCCCCGGAAAATTTTAAAAATTAAGTTGCACAATAAGGAGTTTTAAGCTTCCCACCCTTTAAAACTCATATTAAGTAATTTATAAGCAGGTTTTTAAAAAAGGTGATATATCACAATAATGAAATAAATAGTACAATTTTCCCTTTTTTAATCAATGGGGGGGGGGGTTCAAACCCCCAACCCCCCCCCCCCTCGTTACGCCTATGCCGGGGTTTAATCTCAAAACTCATGGCCTGAGGATAATTGTAGGCTAGGTTCACTTTCCTTGACTCGTCGCTGCTATGTCCCCAAATATCGTAATCATTTATACTGAATTGGTCAAAAAGTCACCACTGAACAATAGAAAGAGATGAACACGATGATGATGAGCGACCCCTGCTGATCCCTCAAGGGGAGATTCTCAGCGGATTTGTTTCTGGGGTATGCCAGTCCTCTACCTAACACTTAAACCTAAGGACGACACAACATCCAGTCCTGAACCCGGGAAAGGAATTTTTCACTACTGAAAAATCCCCAACCCGGCCAGGAATCGAAACGGGACTATACGGGTGGAAGGCAGGAAGCTACCGACTCACCTACGGTTCACCACATACGTGGCTTACAACTCGGTCAGAAAATATTATTTTAAGGCAACAGGAAGGTTGTGCAATGATGGATCAAGTGCATTGAGAATCAAGGGTACTATATTGAAAAATGAGGTATTTGAAAGTTTTATATTGTTGATGCAATAAATTTGAAAAGAGAGTGTGGGTACTTATTGACTTGCCCTCGTATGTATACTGTAAAGACAGAAACCCCCAAAATATGGGTAGCTGCCCTTTTGTTAAGGGTAAATGTTATGATTTAGCCTACCATTCAATCGAAATTATAATTTTGGAGATCTATTTTTGATATTATAATAGGCCTATATAACCAATTAACTTATATGAACTAAGTACAACATAATACCAACAAAAAATAAAGATGTAGGCCTATATAGTTTTGCAAATTGTCTAGCATAAATATATTTGTCTAGCAGCTTTACACCACGGCGTCATTATTTATTTATCATATACTAGCTCATACAAATTATATGTAACAATGTCTTAGTCCAATTTCTCCAAAGTAAAATATTATTAACCAGTTTATTGGATAATTTCTAAGAAATTTTACATCACTGAACTTGAATAGCTCGCTATACCCTAATGTAAATTATAGAATTACTGATGAATTTCATTTTCCACTAGTGCTTAATAGGATTTAATTTATATCAGAGTTCTTTTTCCGCCTTGAACACTAGTATTGTAGAAAAGGATGAGTGTTCATGTAGCTTGAATAATTGTGGTCACATTAGTACACGAATATAATTATTATTAAAAGTTAAAACATCATACTTAAAACGAAATATACAATACGCTTTTTGAAACGTGCCTAGAACTAACTGCAGAAACACACAAAGATAAACAAGTCAGTAATCAACCTGCTCATGCTTCGAACGCATCAACATCTACAAGTTCCTAAGCGACTATAAGTACAAAATCCAAATAAATATTTTACTTAACCAAATGGAACTGGTAATCATTAAGTAAAATTTAACATTACTGCATCCATAAAATAATATATATTTAATGAATTGTGGGTTGGCCAGTTTCCGCAAACATTACAACGATTCCCGTATCACTGCAAACTTGGAAGATTTCGGCTTTAATCCTGGGGAATAGTAATATAATTTTTGCAGTGTGAAGTAAGAGATGCGTTGCTGTCTCAGTCTTCAACTTGACTTCATCCGCCGTCACCATGGAGATGCCACATTTCCCGCCACAGCGCTGCACCCGCTATTTTATTGGCTGATCGATGGGCGCCCCATTATGTAAATGATTAGGTAGAGATGGAGAATATATGCGACAGCTATAAGAGAGAAAAGACATTTGCCTTGGTTACAGTAGATCTGTTTGCTGGATGCATATCTCTAGGGGAAGAAGATTCCCCAGCTAGCTGAAAAGGAGAGATAACAGTAGAGCTTTTAGATGTTTGATGGAACAGAATGAAAATGGAATTAAGATAAGTTGTGTCTAGTATTATCTCTAATAAAGAGGAAAGATTTTATAACACAATAATAGGAAATTTTAGTCATGCATACGGTATTTTTAGTCTGTCTTTAGCTTGTAGTTTATGGTGTAGAAGTTTATGGTGTCTCCTCCTTGTTTTACAAATATGCCTTTAACTTTTAAACTATTAAGTAGTATTATTAATGAATTTCATTTTCAGACAGGGTAAAATGGTTTTAAAATAGAGAGATTGTCCACCTTAGAACCCTTGTCGTTTCACTTATCTGGGGCCTTTTATAAAATATAAAATAACATAGAAGGCACAAGCACACGTTAAAAACACTGTTGTCAAATTAATAAAACTTCTTCTTGGTCCCAGATGCGTCTAATACTTGAAAATGCATTTCGATGCAAGTTGCATCATTTTCAGTTCAGCTTGGAGACACAACAGATACAATGTCTGATGATGTACTAATGTATAATATGCCGGTTGTTTACTTGTTGCATGTTTTAGGTCACAGTTGTTGCGAGTTCAAACAGGTGATTATGGTCAATCGTGGTTTCGTTGAGAATGTTATTTTTATTTTTGTAGATTTGAAGATTTTCTAGTATATTAAGTCTATTGCCTTTTTTATAATTATGGAGGATTTCTAAAGTATTGTCTATGTTATCTAATCTATGTCCAGTATTAAGGAGATGTTTAGCGTATGATGAGCGATTACCATTATATCTGAAGTCATTAACATGTTCCTTGAATCTTTGCTTGAACTTCCTACCTGTTTGGCCTATGTACACCTTTTTACAGTCATTGCATGTTAGTTTATATATTCCGCTGCCTTCCATTTTGTCTATATCGTTATTGTTGTTGTTATGTAGTTTTCTTTTTAGGTTGTGGTTTGTTCTGTATGTAATTTTGAAATTTTCTTTTCGTAGTATTTTTGTAATTGCATGTATCTTGTTATCTACGTAATTAAATGTAGCAAATTTTATGTTATTATTTTTCTCTTTAATCGGTGTGAGTTTGCTTATTGGGTTTTGTTTACTGTGTAGTTTCGCTTTATGTTTAGTAACCATATTTCTAACCACCCATTTACTATATCCGTTATTTTCAGCTATTTTCATTATTGTACTGTATTCTTTATTATAGTTGGTTTTATTCATGGGAATATTAACCAGTCTATGAATCATACTGTTTAGAGCAGACATTTTATGACTATTAGGGTGATTAGAGGATTTGTTGATAATGTTGTCGGAATATGTACTCTTCCTAAATATCCCGAATTCCAGTTTCTTGTTGTTTTTTGTTATGCTCAGGTCCAAGTAATTTAAGGTATTATTCTCTTCTTTCTCGATTGTAAATTTTAAGCAATTATTAATATTATTGAATTCTTGGAAGATATTCTCTATTTGAGTCTTATTACATATTAAAAGTATATCATCCACGTACCTTTGATATGTAGTGATGTTATATTTGGTTATAATATCCTGTACATATTCTTTCTCAATGTATTGTAGATAGGCTTCTGTTATGATACCAGATAAAGGCGATCCCATCGCCACACCTTCTTTCTGTATGTAGATTTTGTTGTCGAATCTGAAGTAATTTTGATGTAGTATAGTGTTGAGTAGCGATGTTATCTGTTTGGATATATTGATGTTTTCCCCATTTTCAGTCAGTTTTTCTTCTATTATTTTAATTGAGTCATCTATTGGTTTATTTGTATATAAATTAGCAATGTCTAGGGATATTATAGCATCTTCTTTGTTGATGTGGATGTCTTTGATCTTGTTACTAATTCAATTGAGTTTTTTACATTGTACTTGTTAGGAAGATCTAGTTTTTGTTTTAGTATTCCACCCACTATTTTAGAGATCTTATAACTAGGTGCACTTATAAAGTTTACCACCGGTCTTATCGGGTTATTTTCTTTATGTGTTTTTATTTGTGCTTTTAATTCCGGAGCTCTAGGATTCATGTTTATACATATCTTCCTTTCTTTGTCACTATGTATTAAGTCTGGGACCAAGAAGAAGTTTTATTAATTTCACAACAGTGTTTTTAACGTGTGCTTGTGCCTTCTATGTTATTTTATATTTTATAGAAGGCCCCAGATAAGTGAAACGACAAGGGTTCTAAGGTGGACAATCTCTCTATTTTAAAATATTAAATAGTAACTTTAAAGTATAATAAAAAAATGTGTAGTAACTTAAACAAGAATCTACATGTTTGCTTAGACCTATGAGTGTGGATACATTAATTTCAGGGCAACTGTAATTAATAAATGTTAGAGTTTTTAAGTTATTCTATTTAATGTTTATTTATTTGCATTCTTAGTATAATTCTATTTTTTAAATTCTCGTGTCATTCCCATATTATTTCTTTCTTGTGATAAGAATTATATTATATTAGGAGGTAACGTAATATTTTGGAGTGCGTTGTTGTGTTTTTCATCGTAATATTATTAGATTGTGTCTACATAACAAGTTTTTAAAGGCTGAACCATTTATTGGCTAACATATAAGTTGCATAAATAAACGATTAAAAGTCATGTGTATACCTACAATTATTTCCTAGTATTAGTGTTAGCTGTAAGACCGCCGGCGTGCTCTTGTGGTTAGCGTCGCTGACTACAGATCCATCGGCCCGGGTTCGATCCCCGGTACCTCCTCGGATTTTTCTGAGGTAGGGGGGTCTGGCAGGGGTGCACTCAGCCTCGTAATTCAAATTGAGGAGCTACTTGAGGAGCTACTTGATAGAGAAGTAGCGGCTCCGGTCATGAAAACCACCATTAACGGTTGTGGGTGTCGTCATGCTGACCACATGCCCCCAATCCTGCCATCTGCCTGTGGTAGATGACGTAGCGGTCGGGTGGTAGGCCAAGGCCCTCCAGGGATGTATTTTAGTTTAGTTTAGTATTAGCTATAAACGAATTTGTCTTCTGGGTTAATAGCCTAATAATAGGCTATATAAGTTAGTTAGCATTATTACTCAATTTGAACCTAGGGAATAATAATGGGATATTTCCTTGTTTCATGTAAGTAGGCTTATACTTAGATATTTATACCATTATCAAGAATTAGAAGTAAGCGTGCTTTTATACCATTATCAAGAATTGGAAGTAAGCGTGCTTGAATAAAAACCTTATAGAGGCCTAAGGATCGGAGCGCATTTTTAAGGACGAAGAATTGTTGTGTTGCACAAGAATGGATTTAATAGGAATATACGAATCTACTGAATAAGACATTTTAGTTCAACCCACAAAGAAAACATAGAAAACCAGTGAGAACTTTCAGAAATCGGGGACAGGAGGTATGCGGTAGGACTGCAAATCAGGAGGATTTTAGTCAAAGCCAGTTTGCGTTGGATTTGGAGGGCCCGATTGCGGTACATCGAAAAACAACTTTTAAGTGTGGTAAACTGAAAGTGTGTCCAAAAAGTAACAGCGCCACTTATATAGCAATGTTTGCCTAACAATAAAAATAACACACTAAAAATGACGAAGATTTTCGATATTCCTGAAGTAATTTGATAAATTAAAGTTGTGATATTGTAATGCTTATTTGTTTTGGTACCTACATCTACTCATAGGCGTTTTCTGCAGCAACAAATTGACAGAGTTTTGAAACCAAAAGAAGAAATAGACCAAAGTGCTTAAGTATTGAAAATTATAAATTTGGAAAAGAAATAGCAATATTAGATTTTGTTGCACAAATAAGTGTTGCAATGCATACGTGATTGTTGATGAACATCTCAGTGATGTGATTGAGTGTAAAACTTTCTACATAATCATGCCGCCTTAAGTGATGAAGAAGTTGAATTTGAATTTGTGCGAGTAGCAATGAAAACAAAAGCAGACGTTGATTCGCACGAGAGACCAAACAAAATACTAGAATCACAGTCCTAAACCTTTGAAAATCGGGAAGGAAAATATGGAAATATGTTATAACAAGAATTTGTACCTCTCAGTCAGTTAACTCAATTGGCTGAGTCTTGCGGCAAACATGCCCTTGAAACTAGAAAAACTGCTGCAAACGGGTTATTTTTTCAGGCAAAATGGATAAGCCTACGTTTCTTGAAAATTTCTGGAAATGTGCTTCCCCGCAGAAATCAACCAGAAGATACAACATATCGTTGCAGCTTAATGATTTCTTAATAATTTTGTTTTCTAAAAACAATTAACACATTATTTAAATAGCCTGTTGAGTCATTATTTGAGATTAAAAAAAAATACATATTTTCCTATTATAGTGCTACCATACTTTGAAGTTATGTTCTTGTTAGCTAAAGTTCGTTACATCTGAACCGATTCGGTTTGCTGCATTTTATACCATGGGTGCCCACTCCCCGTAGCTTCATGATTCACCCCCGCAACTTCATATCGCCCCAAGTTCATGAAAAGAATACCCCTTAAAAATAGTGAAATAACAGTTGTTGGCCTACTCTAAAATTTCTTCCCAAGGAAAAGGTATTGCTATATTTGTAATAAAATGAAGTGTCACTGAAAACCGGATAACTTATTTAGTGAGGCTGCTTTTACATGAGAACTAAAGGTCTGTGAAAATGGTTTTATTTTAGGGAAAATTCGTTTAAAAATTCATATATTACGATGTTATTATTAATTTGGAGGGCTATTTGAAAAAAATCTATAACTTATAATACACATTTTATAGTTATTCAGTTGACATTTTAGTGAACTTCTGTAGTCACTTTCAGTTTCATTCAAACTTCCCGCCACTTATATTTTAATTAATTGCAGGAAATATTAATTTAAAGTTTTTTAAGTTCATAATGACGAACTTTGGAAAAAGATTACTTAAAAATTATTTTTATCAATTTAGGAAAAAATGACATAGGCAAGGATAGATCAGACTATGGTAGTGATAAAGTGTACTTGTTGTGCTTTACGTCGTAAGTTGAACCGAAATGTTCTCCTCTTTGGCTTTCTCAGTGAGCTGTTCGTTTTAGAGCGAACATTTTTGCTCTGCTTTACAAATATAAATAAGTTATTCTTCTGTTCCATCATGGATGTTGCATGAGGTTATGTTTACTTTTGCGTTATGGCGTAAATTCGCGTTATTTCGCGATTCAGAAGTGCTGGGTTTAGGGTTGTTGGAGGAGTAAAATGAAATTTTGCTAATACTGATATTTGTCGAATTGAGAACAATTCTCGTTATTGCGTCTCGCGTATTTCATGGACATCGACTAATAACAAATGATTACAGAAAATATTCTAAGACAATTTTAAGAAGAACTGAATGTTTTAACTTCTTAACACTTAAGTAATAAGAAAGCTAAGTAAACAACAATGCAGGCATGACAAGAAAGAGCCGACAATGGCTCAGTTCGCAATCGAAACTCAGTGATCGATTTCGTCGACGCGTTTCGCAAGTGCGTTTCGCTAACTGTGATTACATCTTTAGGCCTACTAGTTGTATAGTATATTTTATTCACTTCTAAAGAATTGGAAGAGTTTTCTATTACTTTTTGAAGATATAAAACTTGACTGGTTTTATTTTTAACATATAAAATGCTAATTTTGCAGCAATTTTCAAACACCCCTCATCCAGAATTTTCAATGATACACTCTGCGTCTTAATCCCCTGGTGGGCACCCCTGATTAAACAGATAAGTTAAGTATAAATATTTTGTAGACTCAAAAGGTCGTAATCTGGTTCAGTAGTTTATCAATTTTTATTGTAGTTCAGTAGTGGTTAAGTATTTCATCAAGTTTTATTTAATACAAAAGCGATTATAGTGGTTGAAGAAATGGTTATGGACGTGTAGTTTTTATGCTGGCTTTAAAAAAACACGTACTTAATTTTTTCCGCAAAAATGTGTTGTGAATACTTTCTTGTCACTTTTGTAGACTAAGTCATGTTTCACACATGGATCGTTATTAAAATTAGTATCATTATTACTGTTATTTTTTGTTTATTATTCTTATTATTGCCATTATTATTATTATTATTACAAAATCACGTTCAATGTTCCTGACTTAACCAAAGACATAAAAGCTACCTATATTCAGTAATGACTAGTCCTCAATGTAAATTGTTAAATTATGTAAATAACATACGACAATAACTTATACTCCTAATAACTAGGCTGTAAGCACTACCATGTGTGGACAAAGTCTCTTTCGTACTCAGAACAAGAATATTATGCCTCATTAGTGGTTAAATGCTTAATTACCGGTTATTAAATATGCTGAATAATTAATGAACTATGATAGTTTTAAGTACAGTGCTACGTGATATTTTCTCTGCAAGTTATTAAGTGCCAGTATGGTACTTTATGAGATTGTGTGTGGGGACGAAAAATGTCTGTCCGTCTGTCTGTCTGTCCGTCCGTCCGTGTGTCTGTACGCGCGATAACTCAAATACGCTTTGTCGAATTTTAATGAAACTTGGTATACACGTTTATAATGTCCATGGGAAGAACCCTATTGATATTGAACCAAATCGGTTCACCGGTACCGGTGTAATGCCCAATTTAGTGCCTATTTTAATAGATTATGGCGCCTTTCTAATAGAAACTCCGCCATAACTCAAATACGCTGTATCGGATTTCCATGAAACTTGGTATACTCATTTATGACGTTCATGAGAAGTGCCCTATTGAATTTGAACCTACTCTGTTGACCGGTACCGGAGTAAACCCCAATTTAATGTCTACTTTAAAGGCGCAATAACTCAAATACGCTTTATCGTATATTTATGAAACTTCATATACGCATTTATAATGTCCATGGGAAGACGTCTATTTATAATAGATAAAATCGGTTGACCTGTTTCGGAGTAATGCTCAATTTAGTGCCTATTTTATGGTAATATACGTATTCGAAAGAATTTATAAAAAAAAAATTAAATTAATTATCTTGACAACACTGCCTATTGTTTTACTGTTATCTTATAAGGCCTTGGAAATTAAAATACAGGTAGCTATGACAAAAAACACTATCGATTTACAAGCGCTTATCCAACTAGACCGTTAAAATGACCCCGGTGGCCGAGATCGTAACGCTTTGGCCTCACATTCTGGAGTCCATGGTTCAAAGCCCGAAACCGGCCAATTTGAATTTTTTTTTTGACATTTTTATGTGAGTGTGCGAATGTCATGATATCACATATCTGTACAGTTCAGGTGATGCTGGAAGATTTTAATCTCATTAAAAAAAAACTAGACCTTTGTTCTTCCGTAAGCCCTGCTTAATGAATAAATCTGGAGCTTAACTTGGAAATCAATTTAAAAAAACATATTCTGCATATCATAATTGCAGTCATAACTGTTTAAACAAAACCATACTGGCACTTTGTTACATCAGTTTACCTGATTTTATTCTTATTGTAATTATTGTTCTGCCACAGGGTATTTTCACAATTGCACAAGTAAAATATACATACATATATACATACATACCGGTATTTGCATACATACATACATGCATATTCTTATGTCGATGATGCGGTAATGATCTTTCAGTGGATTAACTTGGGAGGACGCTTACAAAAATGCTAATGCGGGTATAATAGCCTATGATAACTTAACATTGTAACTTACTCTCTCTTAATATTACTCAAATCAGTTTAGTGCCTTTATCCTTAACCTCATGAAAGTACTCCCTTGTAAATAGTGGAATAACTGTAGGCCTACTCTGAAAGTTCTTCCTAAGTAAAAGGTATTGCGCGTAATTTACTAGTAATGAATAAATAATAATTGTCAATTGAAAAAGTATATTCAATTAGACTTTTTACAAGATGTGTACATAACGGATAACAAATGATTACAAAATATATTCTGAAGAATTGGAATAGGTATTTTTTTTTACCTTTTGAAGTTATATTACTTGACCGTTTTTATTTTAATCATCATAAAATGCTAATTTATAACAATTTTCAAAACCCCCAGAAATTTCAATGACGTCTTTACCTCCCTTGTGGGCACCACTGGTAAACCCCAAATGTCTAATTTCTGCTTGTCTGTCACATAGCTCTAATTTCCTCGTTTGAATAATTCTAAAATCAATTTAAATCCAGATTTAGGAAAACGTAAATTATAGAGCCTTTAAGTAGAGAACTAAAAAAAATCAAACAGCTTATAATTTAGTTGACTTTCTGGTATTAACTTGCTATCAGGATAGTTTTATTTATTTATTTATTTATTTATTTATTATTATTATTATTATTATTATTATTATTATTATTATTATTATTATTACTTATAAAAGTTGAGTGATGCCATTGCTCTCAGCTTTTGCCTTTCTCCCCAAGTACTTTTTCACAATATTTTGTGTACTTCTTAGTTTTAACATAACTTTAGGTTAAAATTACTCTTCAATTGTAACGCATAGCCTATGGAACTGTCCCTGAGCACGAGCTTCTGCTCTTTGGGGGTTTCAGGACCAACCCACTTCTTTATTGTCTAATATCGATTCAGCTTTTATTTTTTCATGAGTATTAATATATTTGTTATATGATGTGGATTCTTTGTATTTTATATAATTGTATTTATATAAAATATTGATAATATGTAATAGATAGTAATAAGTAAATAAAAAATCCCCTACGTAAATTGTTCTAAGTTACTACTTTTCTCACTTCAATAATGTTGCTCCTGCAGAGTGCCATTCCATCTCGTGTAATAAAAATGTCTTAGTACGTCCTGCTTAGGGCAATTTTGAAACAGATTAATTAATTCCTTTTCTGGAATACTGCATAGCCTAATAGGGTCTTCATTACAAATAAATCAGGTGTACGTAGGTAAATATTTCCTTCAGCCCATTTCCTTTTATAGTCCAGTAACGTCAGCATTTTTCTTTGGAATAATTTTAAGCCAAGATTTTTTCATGGGGAGCTTTGACAGTTTAGAAGTTATAAGGGTTTTTATTATGAAAAATTGCAGATTTTATATACTTAGTTACGCATCAGTTTATTGCAAAATAATTCATTGTATATGTAAAATGTGAGTCAATATTTGACGTTATAATTATACTTCATTTACGTTAGGCTTTATGTTATGTACAGTCGGTCAAATAAAAAACGTCGGGACTCGTATGCTGTTAAAATTAAAGTTTTGACGCATTAGTTCACAAGTTTCCTATAAAAAACACAAAATACAGGTCATTTTCGGAACATATGAGGCCATGCGGCAGGAGGGAAAATATGAACAAGGAGGGAAAAAATGAACATCGCGGAAATCGCAACACACGATATTCAACTTAATGCATTGTCATAATTCATTTTGCTTTGTGTCATCGTCACATACAAATGCTAACGTGAGAGAAAGTGTGGTTAGGGCTGTAATTGACCTGCATTTTTCGGTCTCTGAAGCAGCGAGAAGGTTCCATATTTATGAAAAGAAGCTCAGAGGTGGGAACGTTACTATAATGCGACCGGAAGTTTTCATAGCAAACGTTGATCTGGCCGGACGCGTATTTCGATGCTAAGATTGGTTGCAGATGCTGAGCGTAAGTTATTGATTTTGGACTACAAGTACCGGTATTATAAAATAAAATCTTTAAAAAATGCTCCTTGAATAAACATATTCCTCGCGAATCTATTAATTATTAATATTATAACAATTTGCAACCAAGAATATGGCGGATTTGAGGCATATAGCCACAGCCTTCTATACATGTTTGTTTTGGAACAAAACTGACTAAATAATCAAGAAAATACATGGAGAGACAAGAGGCAGATGTGAACCTAACCTTAAGTCTTCCTGTACATGCGCATATGCTCGTTCGTGATACTTAATCAAATACCGCCCGACGTTTTTTATTTGACCGACTGTACTCGCTTCGCTCATTGGGGGCGGAGCTCTCAAACCCCCGCTGAGGTTCTCGGGAAAGGTTTTTTTAAAAGATCTATGGGAGATAGAGTGCGTGTATTTAGTCTGCTGTATTGGCTATTACCTTACAGAGCCCTACGAGAACATTGTCTGATAATACCGTTGCTATGGAAACCGAACCCTTTTTCAGCGGTCTTTACGGCTAAAAATTAAAAAAAAAAAGTGTGCGTGGAGCGCCACGCGACAGAAGTGAAACTTGTTTTTATTTTTATTTTTTTCAATTTTTTATTATTAGATTTTCCAATGTTGCATTATTGCACTTTTTAATATTAGGTTTTTGGACTTTTTAAATTTTGGATTTTTTAATTTTGATCTTTGAATTTTTTAATTTTGGATTTTTAAATTTTCGATCTTTGAATTTTTTTTTTTTGGATTTTTGGATTTTTAAATTATGGATTTTATTTCTTTTATTTTTGGATCTATAATTTTTTTTAAATTTCTATATATGGATTTTTTATTTTTTAAATTTTGGATCTTTAAATTTTTAAATTTTGGAATTTTGGATTTTTTAAATTTTGATTTTTTAAATTTTAGATCTTTGAATTTTTTATTTTTTGGATTTTTTAAATTTTGTTTCTTTGAATTTTTTATTTTTTGGGTTTTTAATTTTGGATTTTTTAATTTTGGATTTTTAGTTTTTTCAATTTTTGATTTTTGATTTTTTAATTTTAATTTTTTGATTTTTAATTTTTAATTTTTAATTTTGGATTCTTTATTTTTTAATTTTTTGATTTTTGAAGATTTTCAATTTTGAATTTTTCTATTTTTTAAATTTTGCATATTTGCATTTTTTAATTTTTAAATTTTGGGTTTTTGAACTTTTAATTTTGGATCTTTGAATTTATTAATTTTGGTATTTTGGACTTTTAATTTTAAATTTTTTAAATTTTGGATCTTTGATTTTATTTTTTTATTTTTTAAGCGCGGTATTGAAATTGATAATATTCCTTTAGCTTGCTTAGGACTTGTCTATTGCCATTGATCAAGTAAGTATTATTATTGTCATTGTTGTTGTTATTATCATAATTACTACTACTACTATTCCCATTTGCAGGTCCTCGTACTAGGTCTGAAAAATTTCCTTTCCATCACCTTCTATCGTTAGTTTCCCCTTTGAGTATTTTATTTTTTCCTTTAAATCGTATAATCATTGAGTTGATTGTTTTCTGTGCAGTCCGTTCCGTCACACCTCATTAATTTCGTGACGATTTTTAGTGTGACCCCGGCTAAAGAAGTTTAACTTTTAAAAAATACACTTTATGGAAGTTTCTTGTGGTTTACAGCCAAAAGCTATATGTGTACCAAATTTCAAGTTTCTACCTCATATGGAAGTGGGGAAACATTAATGTCAGTGAGTGAGGGAGTCAGTCAGGGGTGTGGCTTTATATTATGGTAATTATATGATATTATAAAAATATTCTATTACGTAGGCCTAGTAGATTTAAAGTTAGTTTTGTAATAAAAATCTTCCAATAATAAAGTGTATATCAGTGTCTCACATACTTATTGGTGACCATAAAAGGAATGTTCAATATAGGTTCATATCTTTTTCACTTATTCTGTGTCGGTGGTGATTTTCTATTTCTGAGGTTCTTTCCGTTGGTACAGAATTTAAATAAGATTGTCCATGACAGTTTCCAAATGCTTGAGAGCAATGGAGCCCCCATTTTCTACATCCACACACATTGCCACAACCTTTAGTACATAACAGAAGATCATCATATTCAAAAGAGAATCTAGAGTAGGTGTTTGGTTAGTTCGTACAGGAACTAACAAATTGACTTTCATAACCCAACCTCATTCTTCATAGTTCAGATCATTACCAAGCCAAGTCTCAAGCCAAATGGATTTTTTGTAAGATATTTAGAGAAGTGTTATTCGCTTATTCAGTGAAATGTATTTAGCAGTAATATAATAAATAAAATTAAAATAAGTAATTTTCGTTATCAGTGCATCAAAAACATTACTTTGATCAAACATTTGTATGGTTTCTTGTAAATGGACTTTTGGAGTAATTTCATGGCTGCTGATATTCCTCTCTGAAACACTACAGAAGTTACATTTCAGCTAAAAGAAGTGTGCAGGAATAAAATGTGCTTTTTTGGTATGGCTTTAAAATATCTTGAAGAGTAAATCTTCTGCTCCACCTTGCCTTTTTCCCTCTTGAGTGAAGTTCGAGTTGTCATGATTACTAACAGATCAACGTCCTCACAATTTCTAACTGTAGAATAAAGAATTAGTTTGTGAAGTGATCAGTGCTGTTTCCACAATAAGCACATCGTCATTGACTTGCTTCACAGGTGTATTGGCGACGTTGGTTTGTTCACTACAGTTTACTTGTCAAGAAGTTTGGCTTTTTTCTGGCTTTTTTTCCTGGAATTTTTTTTCTGCATCTGCATCTCCCGAAGAAACTTCACTGGGTAACTGTCTATTTTTCACTCGATATTTTACAAAAAAAAAAAAAATTATAACTTATAAAGCATTAAGGTGGAATACAGAATCCTCGATTTTAAGCGTAGCTCTACAAAATTTATTTCGAGTTTATTTTGAGACTGACTTGGTAATGATCAGAACCCTGAGGGTTGGGTTATAAAAGCAAATTTGTTAATTCCTATACGAACAACCAAACACCTGCTCAAGAATCCCTTTCGAATATGATCTTGTGTTATGTAGCCTACTCAAGCTTGTGGCAATGTCTGTGGATGTAGAAAGTAAGTGGCTCCATTGTTCTCTTGCGTATGGAAATTTGTCATGGACAATCTTGTTTAAATGTCGTTCTAACGGAGGGAATCTCAGAAATAGGAATCATCACCGACCAGAAGGAGTAGAAAAAGAGATGGACTTATATTGAACAATCCTTTTATGGTCACCAATAAGTTTGGGATACACTGATCTAACCTTATTATTGTAAGATCTTCATTAAACAACTAAGTTTAGATCTACTAGACCTGTGTAATAAAATATTTTTATAATGTCGTGTCATACACAATATGTAACGCAAATAAACTATAATTATAATGTAAAGTGTTGACTCACATTTTACATTTACAATGAAATCTTTTGCAATAAACTAATGTGTAACTAGGTATACAGAATTTGTACTTTTCCATAACAAAAGGACTTCTAAACTATGAATCGTATCATCTTGTTTAAGTGTTTATTCGATTCAGCGTCAAAAAATACATAGGAAATGAACCCAATTTTCCTAGATAGCTGAGTTCAAGTAACACTCCCATTTCACCACTTCACCCCTTCAAAAAATATATATATAGAGAGAGAGAGAAGCGTACAACAGAAAGTCAGATACTCTTTAGATATAATTTAGAATGACAAAAAAATCTTTGTTTGAAAAAAAAAAAAAACTTGGCTTAAAATTATTCCGAAGAAATACCCCCTTTTCACTAAAATTAATGAACTATGAATGTTGTCAAGGAAACTATTAAATGCATCTGTCTGCTTATAATTTTTTTTTACTTAAAACATACGTTTAAATAACTTTGAGCCTAATGTAATGTGTGTTTTGAAAGGTGTTTAGTATTTTGTTTCATATTGGATAGGCTGTCTGCGACTGAAACTAATATAGTCTATCATCAAGAAAACATTTTATCAGCTATACATATTGTATGAGGTATTTTTATTTATAAAATTGAATCTTATAACCACGACTTTATGAACAGTCTTCTTAATGTCAACATATAATTATATTTACAATAAATAACTTGCAAAAATCGTAATTTTGAAATTAAACAGTGTTCTTACCTCTGCAGCACATGTCTTGTTCAGGTCAGCAGCCATTTTTCACTGTCTAGAAACCCATATTATGTTTTCGACAATGCTATGAAGATGGCAGCACATTCCACTCTGCTTTCTCAAGATGTATTGTATACTATACACTGCCTAAGGTTGCGGTGTTAAGCTTCGTGGATGATACTGAGAGCCAATAAGAGAGTGTGTAGCATATTATACAATGCCAATTTATGGGATAATATGTGAATATTTCAACTGAATTATGAGATTTTAACTACTAGGCGTACCGCTGAACAACAAGAAATTAACAAATAACGAAGATGTATAATATGCTTGTAAACTCTACTATGCAGAGTATTTCCGTGATGATGTTACAAACTTCAGAAATGATAAAGAAAGATAAACACTGTACAGTCTTCAATAAGTGCGGTACTCCTCGTTCGGGTTCATTTGTTTTGTGTTTCGGTTGTCTTTTTTTTTCTACTTCCATCTCAGCCTCTCGCTTTAGCCGGCATCAGGGGTTGCCAAACGTTTCATAAAAGGAGCCACAGTAACCGTCAGAGAATGAATCGCGGGCCAAGCCACTAAGTTTAAAATACTAACAATGAACTCAGAAGCTTGCGCGGTGTTCAACCAAACGTTTGTTCAACGCAAATATAAGCAAATTTTATTAGTAAGACTGTTAGTATTCTAATTTTGTGCTGCCTGTCATCGAAATGTTCATCAGTCATAGCAGACCTATATTTTCACTTTACATTTTTCAATTTTGAAAATGTCTTTTCACAGATACACATAGGCCTAATGCCAACACTAACATTAGTCCTCGTGGAAATGTTGACGAATGTTTGGTTTCCTAGTGCCTCCGAATATTATATTCATTCAACACAGCAATTGATTCGTGACAGATCAGGCATAGACCAATGCTTTGTTTTCAGTTTCTAACAAAGTAGTACAAAATCCATTGTTGATTAGGTACACGAAATTCACTGTCAACATTTCTCTCTCTCCCCCCCCCCCGACAATATATTAAAGGATGTTAAATACAAAATAAGGATCAAGTACTAGTAAATTTCTTCTGAATTTACTCAGAGCAATATTCATTATTCTTGTAAATCTGTTGTCATTTTGCAACACCCTACTGTGTTTTCTGCGATTGACCGGCAATATATGAGCGTGCTGACGTCGCTTGCTGCTTCATAGAAATAATATGTTTAAAAATCTGAGCACTTAATTTTATTTCATCGTTCAAAATTCGTAAATAAATGAATCTAATACAGGCGCACAGTTTATAGTTTATTTAGGTGTAAATATAGTATTTTTAAGTGTGAAGGTGGGCCAAACAAAAGCAGCTTGCGGCCGGGATTTGGGCTCCTGGGCAGTGATTTGACAAGGCCTGGCCTACGTCACGGACGTAAACAATCTTGTTACGTGTGGCCTATTGATGGTAGCTCTATGTAGGCTACTGGGCCCTATTTCATAAACATGACAGGTACTACAGTTTGACGATTATGCCATTTCGATAGGCAACTGTCTGTATTTTTAAATCTACAAATTTGTCGTATTTACAGGTAAATAATTATAAATTGTCAAGGCCGTTTCTCAATAGTGACAATTGTATAATTTTTTGTCACATAATGCAAATCGATTGTAGCAGTATGAAAACAGTGGATTGTCGTGTTTTGTGAAAAAAAAATAATTTATTTGAATTAACATTTCAACTTTAATCTATTTATTACTGGGAATAAGTGGTAAGTTACTAGTGAATAAAACGTGTTCCACATTGTATCGACAGAACAGATTTATTTCTGTTTATGACTTCTTGTAATATGTCCCGTATTTTTAGACTCTGATTTTGTTGATTCCGAATTTTTCTTTGAAAACATTATCATCCAAATTAATTGATAAACTAATTTTATGCTTGAAAACCTATCATTTCACTTTCTAATCAACTCTTTCACTGCTACTACCATCGGCCTATGTATCTTACATATCAACATAATAAATTAATTTATTTTAAATTCCAACTTTTCAGTTTTTCTTCTGATTTAGCAATTGCCGAAATGCTATGACGTAAGAGGAGTCAAGTGTCACCAAAAACATGAGAATTTTAGAAATATGTATTATTGTAAACAAAAGATTGCATAGTTAGGTGTTTCATAAACGAAAAATGTCGGAAAACATTACATTTTTGTCATATTTTCGTATATCAATTGTAAAAATGTTGTGAAACAGAAAAGTGACAAATTGTCTAAGCAATTTACATAACTGTCAACCATTTTTCTTACATATAGCCTTACATTGCTTTGAGAAACAGCAATATGTCGCATTGTAGGATTTTAAGACATTTGATTGTCACCTGACAATAGTAGAATTGTCATGTTTATGAAATAGGGCCCATGTCTACATTATAAACACACAATGAACAGAATATATGGGCTTTATTTATTACTGTCGTTCATTTCTTATGAAATTATTATCCATATGTTTTCTTTCAATGCAGCATCTTTGTGTAATGGGTTGCTTTTATAACACAGATGGATCTAGCGATTAGCGTTACGACTTTCTCATCCATAGACAACTACTTGTACTTGATTATCCTGCCATTTTGAGAACAATTGAGCAGGGAGTTCTGATTGGTTTCGTTACATTTTGCATAATCTTAAAACAAAAGCTTGGAGTTTATAAGGCTTTAAGTTAACGTATAAGTTTACGTTTAAGGTTTAAAGTTTACGTGATGTGTTGTGGATAGTCCCATTGAAAAGCATGGCCCAAAACGTTAAGGTTTATGTTACGTTTACGGCTAATTTTCGATGTGAATGGAGCATAAGTTGCTTGGCCGCTAGTTGATTCAAGTCTAGCACTCCGTAAGGTGTAGTTCATCTAAACATTCTCTTCGTCAACATGCGTAAGTGCTTGTAGTGGAGTGTATCCGGGGCCTATCCCTGTAAATTTAGGCCTACTGGGCGACCGACTTTCGTGATCGCGAGCTGGTCTCGCCGATATTATTCGAGTTGGCCTGCATTTTCCTATACACATCTTACTCAGGTATGCTTCTGAGGAATTCTTAGCCTTTAATTTTTTTGTTGCTTGCTTTTTTATCCTATTAAATCCTAATCGACTTTTTGTTTCTCAGTTCTAGTTCTTCCATGCCCTTCCAGCTCGTTGTCTTTTAATTTTCACTATTTATTGTATTGGCTTCTTTATTTCTGTTTTGTCAAGTTGAGCAAAGAATGATACTGAGGCTTTTTGCCAGTATAGGCCTAGTGTTCCGCGTTTACGCTTCCAAAGCGTATTTTCAGAGCTACTGTTCTGTATGTTGGTGTTTGTCAACTTTGATCAAGATAGTCCTTAGTAAGTTCCAATTAAATACAGTCATGTTTTCCTGTGGAAACTCATGCCGGTTTCAGAGAAAGAGTGAGAGGGTGTGATGCCACATATTCTAAATGAATTGATAGTTTTTTAATCATCTCTCATATATAGGGCCTGTATGTGTGTGTGTGTGTATAGCAGGGACAATTTTAAAGAGTCTGGATTTTATAATGGGCATATAGTTCAGGTTAAAAATATGTTACAAATGAATTGTTCACACGTTAACTCTGAGTATGTAGCGTTTTGTTTCGGCCGCAACTAATTTGAACTCTGAACTCTGAGAAAAAACAGCCTATTTTTATTTTCTGAACTCATGCTTATTTCAGAAATAGTGGGTTAAAACCCAGTAAAACATCGATGTTTTAGTTAAGGAACTCCGGACCAGAAATGCTACCTTCGAAAGTAATAAAGAACGCGCTTTTGGGGTATCCATGAAATGTAGAATGAGAGATCGTAAACTATATCATTGTTTGTAATCGTGCAATAATAATTGCATTATCTTCAATATGCCGAAAACGAAATTTAAGATAATTGTTCAAAATATGGTTCCTGCTTCGATGCAAGAAATAAGCTCTTCCACATGCCAGGGGTCTAAGGATTACACATGTAGCTTGGATTCTTGCTAAACGTACCTTTCATTCTGTACAGGTGCCTCATAGGCACAGCCTATTACACAAGCCTAACCCAGAAGATAAAAGTCAATGCGATCGATCACGCCATCGAGCTGCCTAAGAAAATGGGCCTTCTCGTCCTATCCACTTTGCACATTTAAGATGTTCAGGAGCACCAGTCCCAAAAGGAGTTAGGTAGGCTATCCATCATATTGAATCCAACCACTTGTATTAATCACTTAGATTGAAATATCCAAATCATGACATCTACAGTATGTTAATTTGATTATACTTTCCCAATCCTTTGTGATGTGCCTACACGAGCGGGGTAGCCTATCCACTCCTGTAATAACGGCTTAAAATAATTTTCTACGAGGCATTTCCGGAATAAGGTTCCTTATCTCAAATTGAGGCTTTTGCTTTTCTTCATTTTCCCTGAAAATTTGCTACATCATCACGAAAACAAAGCAAAGTGTGTACATAATAAAATGTAAAAAGAATAGAACCCTGTACTCAATCTAAACTGAAAAAATTTTAAAACAAGATTTGTTGTTAAAACTTTAGGTACCCAAGATCCTCAAATTCACTCCAAAACCTCTGTAACAAAATATTAAATTCACAAAAGCAGAAAAATTTGCAACTTACGTTTTATTGTTTCTAATCCTGAACGTGGAAGTAAAGGATATGATCTGTACATAATTGTAGTGAATAATAATAGTCATCAGTAAATGATAAGAATCGATATTAGATATTTACACCAAACAACAAAGGAACAACAATAACATAGTATTTTATAATAATAGGTTTATCTATCTAGAAGTAATTTAATGACAAAATTGTAGAATTTCTTCCCTTTACATCAAATTTGATTTTGTCATTGTTGATATTTCTTACACTCTCGCCCATGATGAGAAAATCCAATTTCTAGTGTCTTGGCCAAATTGAAGTTCGAGCTTTGCTCAAATTCGCGATTTAATTGCACAATACATTTTCTTAAAATCAAGGTCACTGCATTTAGGATGCTGTACATAATAACAATGTAATAGTGCTTCTTTTACAGTACATTTTACATCTTCTCTGTCATCCAACTGTATCTCCATTTCCACATGATTGTAATTTACCTCACTCTGATTTATTCGTGTACGTTCAGTATCACCTACTCTCCCTTTAAATCTATCTAACAACGTTTTTAATCTTCAAAATTGTGAAATTTGCATTTCATTTTAATAGTTTTTACAACATAGATTTCATTGATTGTGCAGATGTTAACCAATCGTCAGGTTCTTAATGTAATGTTATACATTCTTGTGATTTTTACAAAAGGAAGCCTTTCTACCACACTAAACTCAAAACACTAATATTTAAAATGTTTCAGTGCAGTATTCAAGGAGTTACGTATTATTTTTACATCCGAATTGTTTTCGGAAACATTATTTATACAAATGAAGATTTCAATATACAATGATTAAAGCCATAATTTTCTGAAATTTGTTTCTGAAATAGAATTTAATCGTTAGATTTTTCAGCTGAGTTGATAATATTCTGGTGCAAAGTCATTAGCCAAATTACTAAGAAAATTGAAATCAGACGAGCTATTGCTATTTTCGGTGGATGCTGGATTGTTCTGATGAATTACTGGGTGCGAATGATGTGGTTCGCCATAAAAGTGATGAAAACTATTGAAATTGTCCGAAGAATCTGTCTGTACATTAGAAGGAGGTGTCATTACCGCTGCTGTAGCCGCCGCAATTGCTGTTGCCGTTGTCGTGACACCCGCTGCTCCAGGAGTGGGAGTACCACCTCCATTGTTCACTGGAAAAGGATCAGGAGAAGACACGTAATTGTTGGGAATATTAGAGGCATCCCCTCCTTGGTGCATCATGTGATGGTGCTGATGCTGTTGATGTTGACTTGTTTGGTCGTAATACACATGAGGCTGGTGGTGCCCCTTAACAGGTGCAGTTTGTGGTACAACATAATCTTCATCCATGTGATGAGGTGGATGCTGTGGTCCAAAGTTAGTTTGAGCATGCTGAACCCCATCAGCATAATATGTAGTTGCCTCGTTTTGTATTGCCTGATGTTGACCACTACTACTAATGTGAGAATGTGTCGCATGATGCATATTCTCAGCAGGATACATACCACCAGGATAACCAGAATAATTGGCCGCAGGGATACCTGTAAGATACGGGTCTTGATCTGCAGAATAAGCTTGACTTTGGTGATATGGATGATGGTTATTAAGATTTCGATGTTGGTATGTTGATGATGATGATGATGAAGAAGTAGAGTGGTATCCAGGATGATCTGAAGAATGCTGGGTCTGGGCTTGATGGTATCCATTGTAGCTTGATGATGGACCGTAAGACGAGGATTGCTGGTGCGAGAATTGTTGTGGCGTGTTTATCTGGTGGTGATAAGAACCTCTAGAATGTTGCTGTGCTATTGTTGATGTTCTTGGCGTCGTAACGGGTGAATGTAGGCCATTCAAGCGCGAGGATGGAGGAGTAATGGATGAATGGTGAAAGGTTTGATTTTGCCTCAAATAAGAGACAGATTCAGGAGTTGGTGGATATACTAGTCGCTGCGGCAGTTGCTGATGTTGCTGTTGCTGGAACATGTCTCTAGGACTGTAGCACCTATTCTGCTGCAATGTCGAACCCGTTCCTCCTTGTTGTCGCCGGAAGTCTGCTCGACCTGGTGGGCCTGCTTGACGGTACTCAGATATTTGACTATTGTGATGCGGGAATGATCCCACAGAAGGAGTCGTCCCACGGACTATGTGGAGTGAAGGTGGCATAGTTCCTCCTGAAGCACCGCTAGGGCTTGGATTTTGTTGTAAAACAGCTGTTACAGAAGCCGTCGCCGTTGCTGTAGCTACTGTTGTCGGTGTAGTAGCCGGTGAACTCCTAGATCTTTGAGGAAACAATCCGCTGTTCACTGTCATCAAGACGCTACTGTTTACACTTACATTATTGCAAGAAGGTTGAATTCCGAGGGGACTTGACTGTTGTTGCAGCGGTGTACCAGGAGTCGAAGACGGGGTGAGACTACCTGGAGGGGGAACAGATGAGGTACATACACCAGATTGAGACCCATTTGGAAGAGTCAATAACGCAGCACTACCACTTGAACTCCCTCCACTGCTAGCACCACTAGAGGTTCCCCCACCTATAACACTATTTGTCGATGGTCCATCTTTACTAACCGGAGACTTCTTTGATACCAGAGTCAAAAGTGGCGGACTTTTGTTATCATTTTCCACTTTGATAAACACTTCACTTCCACCAAGTTTTTTTACTACGAGCCCTGGAGTTGGGAGAACCCCACTACTCTCATTAGACCTAGAATCATCTTCAGTCACAATTTTTTCAAAGGAGCTACTGATACTGCTAGCAACACTGCTAGCCCCACTACTAGCATTGCTGTTATTGTTATTGAAACTTGTATTATTATTTGTAACCCCTGCTGTATTATTGTTATTCCCCCTACTTGAGTGATCACTGACACTACCCCCACCAGGGTTTCCTCCGCCGGTTGGTAAGTCACAGTTTTGGCAACTTTTGCTGTTCTCATCTTGTAAAAGCAGAATGCTTTTATCAGATTTATTTCCTTTACCACCTCCACCACCACCTCCCGATGAGTCTTTGCTGTCGCCGTCTTCTCCAGTTTTACTGAGAGTTTGACGTTTATGCTTCATCCGGCGGTTTTGAAACCATACTTTGACTTGTCGCTCAGTAAGATCAAGGGCTGCTGCTATCTCGATTCGCCGGGGTCTGCAGAGGTATTTATTGAAGTGAAACTCCTTCTCTAGTTCCAGTAGCTGATTGTTGGTATATGCTGTCCTAAGTCTTCTGGGTAGCCCATTTTCTGTGAACAATAAGAGCATTCAATTAAAAATTGTAATATTGTATCAGGAAGCTAGTGGAAAAGTAAGTTATGCAATAAGCATCTGCATGCTTAAAGATTGTAATTTAGGAGTTAAATGGAATAAGGGTGTAACTCAAAAATACATGTTTCGAGATATTAACACTTGAAACACTTTAGTACATACATAAAATTATTGTTATTTGATTAATTCAAGTTAATGTTTAATATGTAAGGTACGTAAAAGCATTTTCATTTATATAACTACCGGTACGTTTAAATTATGTGAATTATTGCAATATTAAACAGTAAATCACTACCCTTTTTCCATTCAATGGCTTTTTTCCCCTCAGTTTGGTGCAATACAAATATTATAACAGATTCCTTTTATTCTCGGTTGATATTTTATATAAATAAAGTCAGCTTTCACACAAGGAACACAATAAGACATTATGATTTTTTCTTTCTTTGTAATTTCTCACTCCAAAATAATATTATGCAGCTAGTTCAATTTTATTTGCTGTGAAAACGCTGTTTCCAGCTTCCACAGTACTATAAATGGAACATATTAGTTGACAATGAGAAATAAAACAGAATAAATTAAAACTGTGTAATACCACACTTTGAAGTTAACTTTTTCTAATTTGTATTGCTTGTGGTGCAATACTACTAGCTAAGAGGTAGCCTTGAAGAGCCATATCACCCAAATCATAGAATGAAGTTTACAGCTTCTTTTGTTCAATCGAACCTTATATTAGAAAAAAGTTGATTTGAACAACAGGAATGAATATGTTGAAAATTATTATTTTTATTTTTTCTAATCATATTGCCTTTCTTGGTATTATAACTTGCTCCAGAGTATCTTTTCTGCTTTCTCAAGTGTATTGATCACATCGTTTACCGCAATCAGATTGAGAAAGGCCTTAATTTGAATTGGATGATTCATTGTCAGTACATAATAATTCCAAAACCGTGGGGCATTGTTTTAAACTTCTAAATCTATATCGCAGTAGTTATAATAGTAGTTATAATATTACTTGAGAAGGATACCTATAAAACCAATGTAAAACCCTACCATGAGGAAAATGGCCCGATTATGGATTTCCTTTTACTTAGAGTGATTGTAGAGACTGATAGCCTACATTTAAAGTCAATGTGACAGCTGAACCAAAATTTCATTAACAAATAATCTATGCCTGATAAAAATGTTTACTTTCAAAACAGAATGTCCTTATAGTACATAGTATATAGTGCTTATAGTATATAGTATATAGTCCTTATAGTATATCCAGGCACGGATTAAGTACAGGGTGAACGGCTGTTCCCCGTAGGCCCCGCAAACCAGAAAAGGAACGAAAAGAACTGAACAAGAAAACAGAAATAACAACAGAAATAGGCTATAAGAAGCGAAAGGTAGTGGAGAAGAGTAAAATAGTAACGGAAAGACACAATACAATTTGCGCTTTTGTTGCTAGTTGCGCCGGTGCTCCAGACTTGCTCCGTAGATCGCGACGGAACTAAGGGTACGCGCAAGACGCAACCGGGATGGTCGCATGCCGCAGGCCGCATGAAGAATGATGTCATGTCTTCTTACGAGAGTGAACAAGACGCCGCTTGGATGGTCTCTTGCCAGCTATCTGGTCAGGCCGCAGTTTGCTGGTAGAATGCTAGCCCTCTTTTTTCATGCGACCGGCCGCTAGCGTATAGTCTAGATTCAGGCGTTCCACTTGTGCATTTTGCAATCGCTCCACAAACAAAGGACTGTTTATAAGATACATCCTCTGTAATCAGCTCAGACTACCAAAATAAATATTGTTACTACTCAATTAAGGGGTTTTAGAGATCAGTCATGGCTACAGTTACTGACTTGTATGGTTTATATTCAGTATTTTTGTATAATTTATAGTCACCTAATAATTTTATAATATGTTAATTTTCGTGTTGCGGGGTTAAGTGTGTTCGTTTCAACGTCTTCTTGTGCTCTGAAGATTGAATACAATGGTCGCACCAACTCAAGAAAACAATAATAATAATGATAATAATAATAATAATAATGTTTCTATCCATACATTGGTTCTCCATCTCAAACCGTTGAAAAAATATATATATCTAATCTATTTTTCTTGCCGAAAAAAGTTTTTACGCCACTTTTTTGGCGAACTTTGTATCCTAGCACCTAAAGTATTAGGTTTACAACGAATACTTTTAGACGAAAAGCTGTAGAGCATTAAATTTACTATAAAATACACATTCAATTTAGTAGCTCTGGGAAACAGTGAAATACTCTTGTGACATATTTTACATGTAACTAATTTTGATGAAGCTTCCTGTAATGAGTTTGAATTCATAAAGTCATTGCCATTGTCTTCTGAGTCTTCAAAACCTTATGAATGAGAAGATAATAACAAAGAAATAAATACAAAAAAGGAGATAATTCAAAAATTTAATCCATAACATGTCACTGGCTACACACTGAATATACAGATGGGCGACCTGCCGGTGAGCGACCAGGCTGCGTCTTGCGCGCACACACTTCATGCTCGGCGCCTGGCTCAACAGCGTAGCGACCAGGAAGGGGACCAACCAGGCTGCGTCTTGTTCGTACCCTAAGTGAGCTTAAACAAACAGGTAACTTATTTCAAGTTTTAGGAATAGGAAGATTTGCCTTTAAAAGGGCACACTTTTTCATCATAAAACACCCAGCAGACAAAGCCTCAAGAATTCAATAAATTATGGTAAAACTGCGGAATCAAATTTACTAAAGTCGACAGCTTCTTGCCTGTGATGAATAGGTTAACTGTGTGTTGTCAGAGAGAATGGAAGCATACAAAGTCTATTTGGATTTTTTAAAGACATCTTTGAACCGAACCTTCTTGAACAGCTTCGGTCGGCTACAAATAAACTTCTGTCAGATTATTTTGACGATCTTGATTTGTACTTAACGAACGAGCTGGCTAAATTTGTTGATTAAATGATCACACGAACGTCTTTAACAACCATGGCTGACTATTATGTTAGAACATTCTATCACAGCTTCATTGTCAAGATCAACTTGAAATGTAATTTTGCAAACACTGAAATAGCTCTAAGAATGTGATTAGTATCATTAACGTTCACAAATTGCAGCAGTGAACAGTCTTTTTCGAAACTGAAGCTTTCAAAACTTATTGAGGAAGTGCATGATTCAAACCCGCCTTTCTTACCTGACGCTCTTAAGCATGGAAAGCGTTGTAGGAAATGAAAGATTTTTCTGACATTATCTTGCCTGATTGTTATGCAGAAAAGACATGGATCTTTATTTAAAGTAAATATTGATGTGAAATGTTGTTACACGTACTATCTCAATAGCATTTGCTTATAATACCTTCAGTTTTTGCTGATTTTGTAATTTTTGCCCTTGTACTATTGGAACCATACTTAAAAACTAAACTCCGTGGCGCTACATCTCTGAAGGACTTGGCCTACCACTCAACCGCTGCGTCATCTACCCATAGGCAGATGGCATGATTGGGGGGCATGTGGTTAGCATGCCGCAACCACGACCGTTAATGGTGGTTTCCATGAACGGAGCCGCTACTTCTCTATGAAGTAGCTCCTCAGTTTGCATCACGAGGCTGAGTGCACCCCTTTCCAAACCTCCCTGCTGCAGAAAAATGTGAGGGGATCGAACACGGGCCTTCGGGTCTGTAGCCAGCGACGCTAACCACGAGACCACGCAGGCGGTCAGGAATCATATTACTTTCTTTGGAATATAGTACAAATAGTAAAAGATCATTGTGTTTTCTATTGGAGTTGTTCAATCATAGTTTTAAACTATGTACAAGTTTAATTATTTTGCTGCCAACTTGACAGCAGTATATACTATTCATCATTTTTCTCTAATTTTATTGTTATAAGTTTAGATTTTAGGTTATTGCATTACATCCTATATTCATTTACTTACAACATTAGATTTAGCCTATCATGTTGGCCTTGGATATCTTTCTTTGTCACTTCCTGTTTCTGAAGTCAACTTTACTCATATTACTATTTAAATAACATACATTTTCTATCTTGCAAGCTATTATCCCTATTCATTGTCTGTTATTATTCATATTTGATTATTATTTTTTGTATCCAGTCTTCAGGATACATTTCTTGAGCAGTTTAAATGCATTTCATATAGCTCAATGACTTGACTTCCTTCTTCTTCACTATTCAACAATCCATTACTCAGACATGAAAGGATTCATGTTTTCTTTGGTGCTTCGGATTATCGTGATATAGTCTGAACATCAACATTCATTCTATTATTTGTGTGGATAATATATCCTACAAGTTCTACATTTCTTTATCATATGCTTCGTCAAGTAAGCAATTTCTAGTGCATCAAGAAATGTACTTAATCATTCATTCAATTTATGCCTGGCAAAATGGCATTTCTGTGTTGTGTTTTGCTAATTGTTAAATAGCTGGGACATCACGACACATATTCTCGTTCTTATAGCAGATAAAGATTCTGCTAATATAAATCTATATAAGGACATATACTTCGCTTCAAGTAAGTAATCGTTAGTGTTACTAGAAGTGATTCCAATTTCCATACATCTACGCATTAAACATTGAATCTCATTGTTGCGATTTAGCTATCATTAAATAGCTTATCCATCAGACTTGACATTCAGTTTCTAGTCTTGAAAACTATTTCTACAAGTATCACGCTTCACTGACAGATGTATATTTTTTCACAAATGTGATTATATGTGACTTCAAGACTAAATTTTCATCTCCATTATCTACAAACTTTCATTCAATCGTTTATATGGTAGATGGTGACAATGTTCACATCCTTGAATCATAACTTCAATCTCATGCGTTAAGATGGATTCACATATTACATCAAACACAAACACTACATACTAGAAGATTGTCAACCATATGTAAATGCTATCTTCAAGAAGACTTTCAGCTGAAGACCTACTATCTTTGTTTTCAACGCTTTTCAACCAAGTGAAAGTGTATTCGTTCGTGTGTTTTAGCTTATAATTAAATATTATGTCTTATATCCATGGTTTCATTGAGTTATGTATGCTATAAAGCTTATTCAATTCAATTCCTCCAATGCAATGGAGGTGGTCCTCCGCCAGAGATCTCATTAGTTGTGGTTAGCACGAAAAGTGTTAAGCACAACTAAATTTTCAATCTCGTGTAGGTATTAGGGACTCTTACAGTCCGCTATCACAATCATACGCCCCCTGTTCCTACAGGAGTACTGAACCATATTAGGCTGTAAGAAGCTTCTCATCGCTGTAGACTACATGAAGACGAAAGACCTACCTATCTCAAAGACCTCAACACGGTTTTGTGGAAAGTCATTAGGCCTTCATCACCAAGAACATTAAATTTTATACATAATTTACAATATTTCAGACACTCCCCTTTGATAAGCCATTTTAAGGGAAACTTTATCGGATTTAATATCATAAACAGATTAACATGTATTTTTCATGAAATTTTGATTTAGTGACTTGACTTTTTTATTAAATTTTATGATCGCTGAATGACAATGCTATTATCTTAATTTTTCTTTTTGAAATACCACTAGGCTATTAACCTATTTGAGTTGACTTTTACTGAAGGTTGTAGAGTAAAACACGAATCACAGTAGGTGGTTGGGATAAGCAAAATTTTTTTTGTGGCGATAACTGTCTACAAGGCTGGAAAGGTAGAGTCAGACTTAAAAATTCAATACCACAGCCAAGATATGAACCATGATCTTTGGCTGTTCGTGCCGCTGCTCTACCACTGAGCTATCTTAGCGACATGCCGATAGAACATTAAATTCTCCAACTGACTCCTGGTTCAAATCCTTACTATGGCATTTAATTTTTCAGTCTGACTCTACTTTTCCACCTTAGCCTACACACGCCGAATGTGAAAGAATTACCATCCCACTGTCTAGAAGGCTGTTTTCACTGAGAAGGAAAATCCGGTTTCAGAAGTAGCAAAACGTATCGTTCTGTTTGAAGTTTGGCGGATAAGTAGCCTACCTTCAGATTTTCAAGGCATCATTTACTGTTTTCCGTAAGCAGTAAACTTAACACAATTATATACGATTCTTAAAATATTTTCTTGTCAGTTATAAATTATTTACATTACTCTAAATTCGTCAATTTCCGTACCGGTATCTGGAAAAGTAATATCCTTTACGTTCTCTTGTTGGTATGAAGAAAGGAAGAAAGAACTACGTTATATTTATATGAAAAGGAGAAAAAGATAGTAAAGAGGAAAGTTGGTCGTGCTAGATGTGAATAGTCAGTTAAGTCCATGACTCCATTTGTCAAAAGTGGAAATGTGCTTCTAAACTGCTGCATGTTGTAGCGGTAACACTTGGTGCTCCAGGGGAAAAAAATGCTACTTGCCTGCCAGTAGAAGAAAGGATGGCAAAAAGGGTTGCAAGGAAGGGCGAGGGAGAGAGGGTGGATATATGAATTAAATCTCACCTGGCGTCACATGGTGACCCATGCTCTGTCGATCAGATGAACATAGTTGTATCAAAAGTAGCTGATGGACAACCGATTTGTTAGAAATGCTTTAGTGAGATTCAGTACAGTTGGCATTATGAGTAGAATGATTTTCCTCTTTAACTTTTAACGACAAGTCACTAAAATATTTATAGTCCACGCTCAGTTTAGCCCATATAGTTGCACTTGGTCCGCCGGCGTGGTCTTGTGGTTAGCGTCGCTGACTACAGATCCGTCGGCCCGGGTTCGATTCCGGGTCCCTCCTCGGATTTTTCTGAGGTAGGGAGGTCTGGTAGGGGTGCACTCAGCCTCGTGATTCCAAATTGAGGAGCTACTTGATAGAGAAGTAGCGGCTCCGGTCATGAAAACCACCAATAACGGCCGTGGGTGTCGGCATGCTGACCACATGCCCCCCAATCCTGCCATCTGCCTACGGGAGATGACGCAGCGGTCGGGTGGTAGGCCAAGTCCCTCCAGGGATGTAGCGCCACGGAGTTTAGTTTTTAGTTGCACTTGATATTGCTGAGACATAACGATTTTTATATTTTTAATTATCCTAGTATTTTTTTTATTGACGCATACGTTAACTATAGTTTGTAAGCCCTTGATATTGTATATTATGTTACCGGTAATACAAATTAATTTTCTTTTAATACTGACTGTATACGAGACCTATGTAGGATATAGGCCGAATACAATGTAATAAGTTTTATGTAATGTAAAGGTAGCTGCGAGTATTTTCAATTAAGAAAGTTTTTATGTCACTACTCAACATTTCACAACCCCGCGACTGCATGCATAGTTGCCGGTGGCGGTATCTTTCAAAATCTGCTGTGATACGCATTTTATGGTGTGCAAACGTTATTTAAATCTTTGATAAGTCATTAAGTAAAGAATTCAATAGGCTTTCAGTCGATATCCAAGTTAATATCTTTTAATTTCTCCCAAATTAATCTCAAATTTCTGAATATCATAACTTCTTTAATATGAAAATATGAACCCAAATTCATTTGAATATTTTTAATTTGCATAACGTGACGAATTAATTCTTTGAATACTATCCATGCTTCGTGAATCACTCTGTATAAGGTTCCGTAGACTGTCATTAAATCTAAAAACAGTAACATACTGTTATTACGCGTATATCCTCTACGTTAGAGTTTAGGCCGTCTCTTTGTGCATCCTTTATGTTGATGGTAAGTCTTCATGAACCATATTGTATCTTTTTTGACATCATTGGAACGTTAGGTTTTAGGATTTGTTCATTAACGCTAAAAAATAAAGATCAACAGATCACCAAGACATTTAAAATAAAATTGTGAACGTTCTTCTTATGCTGAAGACATACTTTTATTATTTATGTGATTCTTAAGATGTTCCTTTGTGACTTACTTCTTAGTTGAACTTATTATTAGTAGACTAAGCTATATTAATCCATGTTCTTCATTCTATGTTTAGGCCTATGTTATTTAATGATATGTTAATTATGTGTACAGGTATAAAATGAACCGATATATGTATTTAACTTTTATATGTTTACAACCACTCTAATTATGACAGAAAAATTAATAAATAAAGTAAAGTAAAGTAATAAATAAAGTAATAAACATTTTATCAATCTTTAGTCTTATCATTTTAAAAATCACATTGATTTTTCAATGACACTACCTAATTTATGCTTCCCAACAACATTGTGTTAAAAACTCCCTAAGATTGGATATAATATATGCAATAATGAACCACAGATTATTATGAGAATA
The DNA here is from genome assembly GCA_964059195.1 of Ectobius pallidus. Classification (NCBI taxonomy): domain Eukaryota; kingdom Metazoa; phylum Arthropoda; class Insecta; order Blattodea; family Ectobiidae; genus Ectobius; species Ectobius pallidus. Next base: position 180,711,306 of record CAXKWD010000003.1, on the reverse strand, counting down.
TTATAGGAGAAAAATTTCTCTGAACTGGGATTTGGACGCAGGACCTTTGGCTATCCGTGCCACTGCTTCGATCTGGCGCTGTGAAATGAACTTTGGCTTAGCTCAGTAAATAGGTTATGTTGCTCATTTTAAGAAAACTGTAATCTGAATACCCTTTTAGTAGCAAATATGAAGCCTAAAAATCTAACTACAGTAATAAGCTCTACTTAGCTAGTATTAATTTTAATAGCCTATAGACTAAATAGAGAATGAGCAAAACAAGAAAATAACAAAATGCTCTTGCGGGGCAAATAATACTCTTTTCAAATTGTACAAATTGTGTTTATATTATTTGTATTTGTAATAATTTTGTATTAATTTGTATTTTCTAATTTGTAATTTGTAATAAACTTCAACTTCATAAAAAAAAAAAAAACCAATAACACTAACAAAATTATAATTTCAAAATAAACAGATAATATCTCACACATTCAGATAGCTTCATGGCCAAGAAGTTCATTAGTGCATTAGAAAGATTTTAAACAGTACAGTATGTGGTCGTAGACATCTATTAATACCATTAAAACAATTTTACATACAAAAAGTTTTTTCGCTTTTCCTTCCTCGCCTAATTCGACGCGATAAGCATAGCATGACAAAATGTTGTAACAGAATCGAGACCTGCATGTCTCATTGTGTGGCGTGTTCTATGTCGTCGGCCACTTCACAAGTTTTCGGTCAACACGAACAAAGACTCCACGCAGCTCTATTCTGGAGCAGCAACCGCGGCAGGGTGTTGCCACCGAACCGTGGTACTCGCTCTTCGTTTCAAAATATTCATTGTTAAAACTAACCTCAATGGATGAAAGAAGTTTTCAACTGAACACTCCACGACCGCCATTAATATAGTTGTTTAATTTTATTTATATCATGATAGCCTGAAAAATAGGTTAAAAGTAAATTTTTCCGGATATTAAATAACCACTGAATATACCGTACTCAATTAATCGTGAGGCGTTATGGCATAAATTGTGGGTGAAAGGGATTACGCGGAAGATGATTGTAGCATTGCAGGCGATTTATAAAAATGTGGAATTTTGTGTAAAGTACGACAGTACAAGGGTATCGGAAAGTTTTGTCAGCAAGATGGGGGTGAGGCAGGGTTGTATTTTGTCTCCTTTATTATTTAATATGTTTATAGACGATATTGTTGATGTAATGGGACAGATACATATGGAAGCACCTGAGGTGGGGAATGTACATGTTCCTGTGCTTTTATACGCAGATGACATGGTGTTATGCTCAACGACGATTCACGGACTACAACTGGGACTAGACAGGCTTCAAACTTACTGCGAGGAATGGTCACTTACTGTTAATACAAAAAAGACTAAGACTATGACCTTTAAGAACGGATCAGTTTATAGCAGGGAAGAGACATGGACGTATGCGGGACAATCTTTGGATAACGTGAAGAACTTCGTGTATTTAGGATTGACGCTTACTATGAACGGACGATGGGCAAAGCACATTGAGGTGACGAAACATAAAGCGGGACTGAAATCAGCTGAAACTCTTCGGATACGTAGTAAAATTCCAGACATGCCAATAGGTGTTATGGAAACTCTGTACGGGGCAATAGTGAGATCGACGATGACTTATGGGGCTGAGATATGGGGTTGGGAAGAAACAGGGAATCTAGATCAGGTCAGGACGCGTTTTTTGAAAGGGATTTTGGGGGTAGGGAGGGGTACTGCAAATTGTGGCATTATGAGAGAGTTTGGAGCGCATAGTGAGACTATAGAGTGTAAAATTAGGGCGGTGAAATATTGGTTACAACTTATGCTGGGGGATCAGTCTCTAATTAGAGCAATATGTTATCAAGAACAGCTAAGAATAGGAGGAAATACATGGGCTTCCAAATTAAGAAAGGGATTAGAAACAATTGGGATGGGATATGTTTGGATGGATGGGCAGGGAAATAGGAGAAGTGTGTGGAGGAAGGTTAAGAACCGTTTGAAGGATATTGATAGACAACAGACAAATGCACAATGTCAGACTATGGTTTCACTTGAATTACAATCGCAGTTAAAATTGGAGTGGGGGAAGGAACACTACATACGAAAAGGATCTAAAGTCAGTAAACTAGGCCTCGCTTGGATTAGACTCGGTGCGTGGAGAATGATTAAGGTCATAGATGAAAACGGAATGAGAGTTTGTCCATTATGTAAGGGGGAAGAATCATGGTTTCATATTTTGGCGAATTGTGAAGGTTTGGAAAATTGGAGGGGAAAATATTTACCATTATCTTTTATGGAATCAAATAGGGATCAACGGAAATGTTTGGAGTTACTGACGGGGAAAAACGTTGAGGAAGGCATTGGGAAGTTTTTAATGAAGGCGAGACAGCTCAGGTTTGAAAAAGCGACGAATTGGAGAGCGGGTGTGGAGGGTAAGGAATAGATTTAGTTTGTTTGTGTTATTTTGAATTTATATTATTTGTTCTTTTTTTTTTTTGTGTGTTTTTGCGTAAGCATGGACGGTCCATGCGGACCCATGCGACTGTTTGCATTGGAATTTGTAAAAAGTTAATGATTGTAATAAACACTTACTAATAATAATAAACACATAGATATTTTCTTTGATAAGCTATACCGTTTCCATTGAACGGGTTTATCGCTCTTTTGATTTGGACTACTAACGTATAGTCCAGCTCAGGTGGCTTCCTTTTGTTAGGAGGAAAAGTCTACCGACAGTTCAACTCTTGCTCTTTATTTTTACAGCTCCAATCAGCTAGATACCTCAGCCAATCAAAATCTGAGAATGACCTGTGACGGCTGTGACAGCTACTCGTCTACTTCGCGTGGAGGGAAATGCGGGGTTGCATGATCTGGTTACAGTAAACAATAACACGTGTGAATTGATTAAAGCGAGGGAAGATTTGAGCTCATTGATTACAATGAGAGAATATTGCAACGTTGTTTTTGTTTTGGAGAGCGAAAATCAAGACCGACTTAGTCAGATCAATTAATATAAAGAAACACCGACTTAATGGTTTATTCTCTTGAAGCTGCCTGGGTATGTAATGAAAAATACTCTACTGTATAAGAAATAAGCCAATGACAATGCTCTATTTCGGTAATAATTTTTACTCCATATGTGTTTTCCCTGAACAGTAGTCACACTATTAGGTAGATTTCGAAGAAAAATCTACCTATTGGGATCGGTACCATGTCATGACTTCCGAAAAATTCTTTCATATCTTTTCGTTTCACGCCTCCCTAAGTACGAAATCACCGCCCGTTCAAATTTGTGTGTGTGTGTATATATGTATATATAAGTTATATATATATATACGAGTATCTTTACACGCTAGCGGCCGCAATTTTGAAGATATTTGAACCAAATTTTATTATGTTATTTCTAGGCCCAATAGTTCAGACAAGTTCGTTAATGAGCAAAATTGGCCCAAGGAGGGGGGAGGGGGAGGGGGTTGAAATGTTGAAAATTTTATATCTCGGTCCCTGTAAAGTATAGAGAGAAACTTTGTTTGATTAAATTAGAGTACTCCTTAAGGAGTTCACAGTGACACCAACGGTTCGGGGGTTTTGGGGGTACGAGTGGGGTTGGGGGATGGAAATGATAGATTTTTGAAGTGGGGTATCGTTGAAAAGCGCTTGATGCGTACTCTACAAATCAATAACTAGTTTCTCGATAGCTCTCATATAAGGAGAGATTTGAATGCTTGAAAAACAATAACACTTAAAACACCTCAGCCTGAAGGCCTGCCGAAAGGAATGTGTGAGGACCGACTATGGATAAAATTTTCAATGTAATAGAGTTTGAAATATTAAAAATAATAGTTATACACCTTTAGAACAATAATGCATGGCAAAATAAAAAATAAATAATAAAATATAATATCAATTTAAAACATAATAAACAACTCTCTTTTTATAAAAAAGATTTCAGATTTATTTATTTTTCATATGTTGCATTGTACACTTTGATATTGCTGTGATAAAATAATTCTCAGTGAAGAGGACTTTAATATGAAAGGTACGGCTCAATGAAAAAAAGTGTTGTCATGAAAGAACACTGGGACTACTGTACAGTTATGTTGATACCTTGAGTTTGATAGAGTTATCATAGTCATGGCTCTCTTTCATAGGCGTAACCAGGCCGACCATATGGGGGGGGGTTATAACATTCAGGAAGAGGGGGGTCCGGGGGTCCTCCCCCGGAAAATTTAAAAAATGAAGATGCAAAATAACGAGTTTTAAGCTTCCGTGGGCTTCCCCGGAAAATTTTAAAAATTAAGACGCAAAATAACGAGTTTTAAGCTTCCGGGGGTTCATGCCCGTAAAATTTTAAAAATCAAGACGCAAAATAACGAGTTTTAAGCTTCCGGGGGTCTCCCCCGGAAAATTTTAAAAATCAAGACGCAAAATAACGAGTTTTAAGCTTCCCTCGCTTTATACTTGTATTAAGTAATTTATGGGCAGACTTTAAAAAATTATACAATTTTCCTTTTTTTAATCAATGGGGGGGGGGGGGTTCAAACCCCCAAAACCCCCCCCCCTCGGTACGCCTATGCTCTCTTTAAGAATTATTATTATAATATCATTAATTCTCTCTTGTTTAGCGGATTTGCTAATTTTATTCATTAACTTACTGATCTTGTGCACGGCCTCCCAAATGATAGTAGTCACTTCCTCTTTACCGAATTCAGTTCAACATGTATTTTCAATTACTATTTTTTATTATTTTAATTAAGCAATAATTATGAATATATTTTATTTATCCTCCCATCATATGACTGTCAGATTGCTTCTCAATCTACATCTTTTCTTTTAAGAATATCATCGCTGAGTCGTTCATGTTTTCTTCACCAATGAAATTGCGTTTTTAATCATTGTTGAAAAGTGCTAAATAAGCAACTATTAACGTTTCGTTCAGCTCACAATAGCTGTCTATTTAATGCTACTATAATGCTACAATAATAATAATAATAATAATAATAATAATAATAATAATATGCGGAATAATAGTAAGAACAGGTTACTGATAACTTATCTAGCGGTATTTCGGTTAAAAAGGTAAAAGTGCAATATAATTGAACAATAATTAATGTAATAATAAAACATTAAAATATAAACTTAATAACAGAAACATAACAATGTATTTGGATGAATGCTTCCTTTCATGTGATAATAAAATTACTTTAAGGAGAATCAAGTTAGCTGATGCCTTTTCTTTAGCTTTGAAGTGTATTAATCTTTTCCCTGCTACTGACGCATAAATGCATGGTTTCAAATATTGTGTAAAAGCAGAGATGTAAGATTAGTAGAGTAAGCCTAATGCTTTAGAGTGGCTTTATATATGTATATTTTTATCATAATTATAATGAAGGAAACCAGCTATTCCATTGAAATTTACCACATCAGCTTAAAATTTAGAGCTCCCTCGTGTTTTTAATTGAAGACTGCTTTATTACGAATTCAGCCCTGAAAGGATTCAAGTAGCATAGCCTAGACTGGCTAATCTAGCGGAGGAACGTCTAGTAGAAAAGATCCAGTTGTTGAAGAGCCATTAAATATTAGGCCTATGTATTCTAATTTATCTGTTTCTTTACATAGGCCTATATCACTATTTACATCGTACTACATCTGAATAAACAATAGGCTGTACAGTGAACAAAGTAGCCTACCTGTATACAGAGAACGCTGAGAAAAGATACTTGCACATCAAGACACTATTGAGTTTCATGATCATGCTTAGAGTTGTGAATTGTAGGCCTATGGCTACTGACTATCAAGCTTTGTCAAGGGATAGGCTATTCTTAAGTTTCTGGAACGAATTTTAGACAATCGAATTTATGGCACTTAGGTTGGTTAAATATTCCACCATGTTGTCAGACTCTAGTTTTTATTAATATATTATTATTCCTGCTGTTATATTATGCGCCACCGATTAGTAGCATAAGGAAAAAGAAGAAGAGGGAAGCCCAAAGAATGCTGGATGGATGGCGTGAAAAAAGTGAAGAAGATGCTATGGACAGGGACTTATGGAGGCAAAAGATTGTTGTGGGATGAAGGTAAACCATTGTATTGTGGAATATTCCTTAATAAAAAAATATTATTATTATTATTATTATTAGTATTATTGTTATCAGGCCTATTGTTATTATTATAGTTATCGATTTTTCTGTAGACTAATATTATTTCATAACGATCAAGTTGTTAGGCTTAAGTCAGTACGGATTCAATAAGGTTTGGTCGATCATTGCTTCTGATTTATGGTTCTATCATTTAGACTCGCAGAATAGGCCTATCAGAAAATGTCTAACTTTTAAAACAAAACTTAGATCTATCTGATATTGACCGATATCAGACTTTATGATTATATGTCTATATAACTTTCGACACTCTAATTAAATTTTAATAAAAATATTTCATTGTTTTAAATGAGTAGGCCTAGGCCTACGCAATAGGAATCACGAGTCCATATCACGGGTTTTAAAACAATCCATACTGTAGCATAACATGAACAGTCTGAAAGGTGAATATGAATTAATGTTTTCTAATTAATAGCGAAATAAGCTTCGTCTATTTTCGTAAAACCAATTGGTGGATTGATGACAACTAAGATATGCTATTAGGGTTGGAATTTGCTTAAATCCGCCACATGCTATCGCAAAGATAGCATTGAATAAATAAATAAAAAAATTAAAAAATAAAACCCCTGAATTCCCAAACTTTACTTCGGAAATTCACACTCACAATTTGCATCTCCCAGGCTCTGAAGACAGATTCTGGGGCGTTACTTCTCTTGTTTTGCAGCCTAATCTTTGAAAACTGCATAGGCCTACACAGTGTAGGCTATACCAATTTCCAGACGGTCTTCACGACAAAACTAAACATTGTTGGAACGGATTAACATTATTGATTTATTAATGCCTGGGTTAACAGATATAATTTTTTTGATTTTGGGTAATGAAAAATGGCTAACATATTAAAAATAAATAAAATTTAAGAATGTCTAAATAGGTGGATATCAATATTAATGATAGTCCTTATTCTGATTTCTAAAGTGTGTATGTATATCCAATGCCAATCCTGTTTCCCTGATGCATTATTTGGAGTCCACACCGAGGCTGATGGATGGCGATAGTGTGGTCCGTTTTCGAGTTATGCACCACTTGGGAGGGCCATATTACATGGTGACGTGTAGCTGGAAGAAGTATATGGTGTGAAGTGTGTATAGTGATGTTTATGTAGTACAATCTGGGGTGTGAGTAACGACGGTGAGGCGCGGAAGGGTGGAGGGGAAGTGGTGCTTGCATTAGGTTAAGGGAACTTCGCGCAGTACCGACCATCTAAGATATTTTTAAATTGAAAAAAAAGGTCAATTATAAGACTATTAACGTTAAAAGAACAATAAAAGACCATTATTATACCTGACGAAAAAAATCACAAAATGTTATTTACGCTCATTAAAGTAAAGTATTTATAATTAACAAAGAATGTATTTCACAAAAATTGTTTCCCAGTACCGGAACAGGTAAACAAAATCACGTTCATTTTTAAATAAGAGATATTTTCAACTCAGTGGAGTGTGATATAGGGCCTAGTCTATTTTATTTAGTATTTTGAGTGAAAATGAAGAGGTTAACAAAGAATCAACGTCTAAATTTAAAAGTATTTGAATATTTGGAGCAAATAAGCAAATATAACAATTTTCTACATGCAGTGAACCCAGTCTACGTCGGTTGTTTCAAGGCAAATGATCCACTATGTTTTCTCATCTGATCCTAAGTTATCATTTTTTTTTTTAAATTTTTACTTGTAACTGACGAAATACCTTTTTTTTTTAATCTTAAGTCATTTTTCATTTACCTATCTGCACAGGGTTAACTTGCCCCATAAAGATAAAAAAAAATGTAAGTAACATATTGTAATGTATTTGAAAGATTACATTTTAAATCCTAAGCCTATGCAGGCCCACTATAATAGCATCGATTGATATTCTGTCCGTAAGTAGCCTACACTAACCTGGCAAGTGACGCATCAAGAACTCGTTCCAATATTATAACGAAGTATAATATATTGATTCATTCCATAAATTTGCCAAGGTAGGGGAAAAAGAGCATAGAAGATGGGGAACGAGAGAGGGGGATGCGAGAGAAATTCCCAATAAGCTATTTTCTTCCAGTTTGTGGTTCTGCAGGCAGACCTAGTTCGCCGGATTAACTTATGTAGGCTTTGTTGCATTAAATTTCAAATGCAACAGTTAAATAACAAAGTAGGGTTAGGATGTTTATGACATGTCATATTTTTTCCCCTTACTTTCATTTCAGTCATATAGCCTAAGTTACTTATCCTTAATTTGAAAGGGAATTGAGGGTTTCTGATTCCTTTTACATGTAGGCTATAATAGCCTACATACGACTATATTTGCATATTTAGGCTATTTTCACAGATAGCCTATAGGCCTAGCCTATTTTAGGACTCAATATCATAGGTAGAGATCGGATGTTTATGACCTAAAAAGTGGAAAATATGACTGCAAATAGGCCTATGCCCTTAAAAATGACCAACTATACTCCGTGGTGCTACATCCCTGAAGGGACAAAGCTTACCACCCGACCGCTGCGTCATCTTGGGGGAATTGTGGTCAGCATGCCGACACCCACGGCCGTTAATGGTGGTTTCCATGACCGGAGCCGCTACTTCTTTATCAAGTAGCTCCTCAATTTGAATCACGAGGCTGAGTTCACCCCTACCAGACCTCCCTACCTCAGTAAAATACGTGGAGGTACCGGGGATCGAACCCGGGCCGACAGATCTGTAGTCAGCGACGCTGACCACCAGACCACGCCGGCGGTCTAAAAAGACCAAATAATACTAAAAATCCTAAATATGACCCAACAAAAGAAAGTATTTATAAAAATTAATGTTTCTATTTAAAACGTTTAATGACTCTAAATCATCATATCAATTAATTCAATCAGATATTCACTTTTTAACACTTTTACTGGTGACTTACAATAAATTTTCCTTATAATAAACTTACTTATAGACCCTAATTTTAAAGAATTTGCTCCTCTTTGCTGGCTTCGTCAGCACTAAATAATATTTTGTAGACTATGCGTGTCCTTATAAAATTTGAACAATTGCATTAATTTTAAATTTTAAGCTAACTTACCTATTAATTGGGGATAAACATTAAATTAATGAAATAAATTAAAAATATAACTCGACCATTTAGTGCATAAACTTTAAGTTAGCCTATACTTGTGTTCCTTTATCGTAGTAGGCCTAATAACTGAAACATGAGTTAAAGAACAAATATGTCCAAAATATGACCAAGACCTTAAAAAGATAAAAAAAAATGGCTTTATGCAAAATAAAAGCGGTACGATTGGGATAATAAGCGTGCAATTCGTGTTTCATTTGTGTTTGTGGGGAGAATGAAGGTCACTATAAAAATATGACATGTCATAAAACTCCGAACCCAAATCATAGGCCTAGGCTGATAGTTGGTTATTCTGGGGAAAAACTATGTTTTCCGGATTTTCAACGATGTGCAAAATCAGTGATATTATAAGCGGTGATAAAGATGACCCACAATCAGAGTGCAGCAAATTGATTCTTTTCAAATTTGCCCCATAATGTCTTGGGATGGTTGAAAGTAAATTTTCATGATAGGCCTACAACCCTATTTTTGACTCACAACCAGAGGAAATTCCTTTTTAAAATTTGGAACATTCACCTGGTAACATTCTGCAATTATTCAGCATTAATTTTCAAATAATGAAGACATTTTGTGTAATTCAATAAATATGTAGGCCTAAGTGTTTGTTTGATCATATTTTGTGTTTGGGGTCATATTTAGCTATTCTTAAACTCATATCATCTTGCTTATTTATGACTTTTTACACCAGAACCATAATTATAAGGTACGCAATAATTTGTTTTAATTAAAACAAATTAAGTTCTAAAACTGAGAAGAAAAGTCTAGTAGACCGCTTCGTATAAAATATTTCTAGTCATTGGTCTAGGTCTCTCTCATAAAACAAAACAGTGATGTGATTCACTCACTGGACCTTCTATTATCCTGAGCATAGAAATAGCATGCAGTAGAATTCCAGGGAAGTACCCTAGCCTATATTTCATCTAAAGACATTAGAATATGCTTTAATTCAAATACATTCCTCTGTAGTCGTAGTCATATTTTGTATTTACATTTAGGCAGTCGAAGACCTGGATGTATGTTAATAATAATGATAATTAGGCCTATAATAATAATAATAATAATAATAATCATCATCATCATCATCATCATCATCATCTTTACCTAAGGATGGAACTCATATTTGGGGAAATTTTGACTAGGCCTAGAGACTAGATGGTAAGTTCCTACAACATATGCTGACGGAACGCATCTTAAGACATTAAATTGACAATATATTTTTAATGCAACCTAAAAGTTAGGCCTGCGTATTTTTTGTGAACGTAAATTGTCATAATTTCGGAACTGAACTGGTATCGGGAACGGGTGGTTTATTTATTACAGAAATAGCATACTGCACGTTGTTTTAAGAAGTGTTTCTTTGGTTATTTTATAGGCCTACTACGCTATGTACATACCACTGCAGTGGGCATTATCATATTTTAATAAGAGCTGCTATGTATAATGAGGAGGGGGTTGCTTTGAGGGTGGGAAAGTGGGGTTCCATTCGCCCTGTGTGTGGAAGGGTTTCAAGTGGAAATTGAACTGAAAGTTTTTTGAAAAGGGAATGGGTTGGGGGAATTCCGTATGTATTTTACACGCCATGGAATATAGGGGAGAAGAGTAAGAGATAAAGATAGAATAAGACGAAATGAGAAAGAGAATGTAGCTCATGATTGACGTATACCTCATCAGCATTCCAGGCTCGTGATTGGCTAGACGGAGCTGTCAATCAAAAAGTTTCTCTCCCTCCAACTCCCCCTTCTACCACGCCTCTAGTTCCTCTCGGAGAGCAGAACGTGCTGGTAGAGACACGCAACTCAACTCTCCACCACGCTCCCAAACAACTGACCTCATAATACAAAAGTGTGCTTTCATGAATATTGTATTTCGTTTCCATCTCGCATAGAACAAAGCAATGAGCTCTATACTTAGTGATTCCTAATGCACAATGAACATTTTCGAATAGGCCTATCGTGTTATGGTAGGTGGTAAGTTATAAAAAAATAAAGGAAGAAAAGTTTACTCAAATTTGTCCTTTAAAGAAACCCTGAGATGCAAAGACAACAAAAGAATGATCTTTTTAATTAACTTTGTTATAATATAAAGAAATGCTACAGTTCTATACGTCTAAGTCACTGTACATTTAACTTACTTTTCTATCAACATTTCGTTGTGGAAATATGAAATTGATTTGGCGTAAATATTTAGTATTTGAGTATGTATGTTGGAGTTTCATATTTTAGTAATGATCTTCCCGAGAAAACAGAAAATTGAAGAGTATGAATGGGTTTTGTTTTTTGTAGAGAAAATATGGGTTGTAATAGTCTAAAGGCCTATCCCTAACACAACTTATCATATTTAATCAATAGACAGATCGAAGTTATAATATGGAGAAAATTAAGAAATATTTCTGAGAAAACCTAAAATAAACAAAATGGGAGGAATATCTGCTTGCATCTACTCTAGTAACCTAAATATCTAGCCTATCTAAATAGCCTATCACTGGTTTACACGTTAAGCTTTGCCTATAAGTTACTTTCTACTTTCTATTTTCTATAGATTTCTTATCCATCAAAACCACATATGGTGTCTAAAATAAGTTGTTTTATTCCATACTTATAACATGATCTTAGGCCCTATGCTGTGAGGTTTTTTCCATAGCTTTTCTCTTTGATGTCTATCTGAATTTATTTGCTTGCTTAGTTCTACTATTCCATGGAGTCAATGTTGAGATTATGCTGAGAATTTAGTGGAGTCTGACCTGGTTTAATACAGGTTTAATTTACGTACCTAAAATATTCCTTCGTGTAATGTCTAGATGGTTTTATTTCAATGCTTAGGCTACTCCAAAGAGACTATATCTGTGATGCCTATAGTGGAGACTACTTCTACATATACAACTTTCTTCAAAGCAATGCCGACAGACCCTTATAATCCGCAGTAAATAACTTGAAATGAGGGTGTCTTGGACAATAGAGTTGTATATTCTGGATTTTCAGCGTGTTTTCTTGGGCGTTGAATTTGCCTGACAGCCAATAGAATTTCGTGTGCAACCAATCAGTGCTCATTTCTGAATTTTTGACATTTTAGCTATGACTCCACGTGGGGCACCAGACGATTGCCGTTCAGTCATTACCATATCACTCCTTAAGTGCCAGACAATGGCTTAATCCTCAAAGCATCCCGACTGTCTACATAGGTCTAGCCTCCACTTTACATGGTTTTATGTACGTAAGTTAGGCCTACTTATTCCATGGAGATTGTGCTGTATGCACCAGTACTTATCCACGGAGGCTATGCTGTGATATCTAGATGCTTTGTTTCATAGCTCACCACATGGAGACTATGCTGTGATATCTGTAGATGCTTTATTTCATAGCTTACTCCATGGAGACTATGATGTGATACCTAGATGCTTTGTTTCATAGCTTACTCCATGGAGACTATGATGTGATATCTTCATGCTTTGTTTCATAGCTTACTCCATGGAGACTATGATGTAATATCTAGATGCTTTGTTTCATAGCTTACTCCATGGAGACTATGATGTGATATCTTGATGCTTTGTTTCATAGTTTACTCCATGGAGACTATGATGTGATATCTTGATGCTTTGTTTCATAGCTTACTCCATGGAGACTATGATGTGATATCTAGATTTTTTCATAGCTTAGGGCCTACTCCATGGAGACTATGATGTGATATCTTGATGCTTTGTTTCATAGCTTATTCCATGGAGACTATGATGTGATATCTAGATGCTTTGTTTCATAGCTTACTTCATGGAGACTATGATGTTATATCTACATAATGTTTTTTCTTAGCTTACTCCATGGAGGCAATGCTGTGATTCCTGCATGGTTTTATTTAGGCCTAATTGTTTATTCCATGGAGTCTATGCTGTGATGTCTACAAGGATTTATTTCATTGTTTACTCCATGGAGACTCCAGGCTGTCAAGCCTAACTGATGTTATTTCCATTCATATTCCAGCAACAACCTGTAATGTCAAGCTGATTTTATGTACGTACTTATCCCAATGAGACATTGCTGTGATCTCTAGGCCTATCTGGTATATTTTGGAGCGAAGCGAGCAGTTTACTGATAAAATAAAATGTCTCGTTTTGATGCGTGTTCCAAGCGACGGTACGTTCGATTGACACAACTTGTTAAATAAAACTTGTCATAAAACTTGCTTTTAAGGTAACTGACTTTGAAGCCTTTATAGAAGTAACATTTTTTGCTGAGAGGTTCCGACATTGGCCTCTAAGGTTTATGTATTATGAGAATATTATATTATATTATATATTATGTCTGTTAATAGCAACAGACATGGGCACTTTTATTATAAGAAAGATAAAGATTAGCCGAGCTCAATAATGCTTAGGTCTCATTTTTGTACTGGCCCTTTTAGAACCAAGCCATGGATTCGTGACTGAGCCCGATTATTGATTTTCGGAAAGGACACCGAAAATCAAGGTCAAAGTGAGGTGTTGTCAATATCAGGGGCGAAGTTGCTAGGGACCTAGGTACCTACAGGAATATTTGAAGTGGGAGTGATACATCTCAGGGAAGCCAAATGGCCTCACTGACAGAGTATCAAGCTAAAACCGGGTTCCATTCCGGCTCAGGACAGATTTTCCTCTGCAGTGTATAAGATCTGTCTTTGGCTAAACATTACAATATATTTCTGTTACTTGTTCGCAGGTGAAGAAGGAGAATTGTGGAGTACATGTTGTAATTTCATAAAAACCTACCTACTTATATGTTGTAAAGTAATTTAACGGCTGGTGTGACAACGTGTCTTGCATCACACCTCGGTTACACTTACTCATGCGGGTATGACTTGACTTGTTTTTCCGGGATAACACAGCTTTGCAGACTGCTACCATTACCAACTGTAAACTTTAGAGAGTTCACTTTTTATTCTCTTTATATATAGACCTACTGGCTTTAATTGGGTTGTCTCCAGATGCAGAAGGTTAGTGCACCAGTAATAGGCTTAGTCTATAGCCTACCCAGCCAGCTACAAGAAGTCAATGTCACAATCCGAGAAAAATTAATAATTCTTCTAAACAGTATTTCTTATGTTATGTTTTCCTTGTTTCAATTATTTCATTTCCGTCATCAATATGCTGTCTTTGCAATAGAAAATTACCTTCATTGTTCTAGCAGAAAAAAAAAAGTTTAGTTCATTCTCCTATTTTAGCTCTGCCCTGGACGGGCAAATGTCAGGACTTGGTTAGTGCAACTAGAGGAGACGATATTTAATTTGATGATAATCCAGTACATACTGTTTTAATGGACGTGTTCTTTATTTAACTGCATGTTCTTTTTTAAACAGCGATAAAAAATTTAATATTTTGTGATTTTTTACTTAATTATTAGCATTTTAAAGCAACTTAAAAAAATATGAGTTTTATAAATAGAAATTACACTAATTTTATATAACAAGGGTTTACTACATTTCATTTCACTTTAAACTTAGAATGAAGACTAGTAATTCTCTATAAATTTGTTTAATATAATTTTCGTATGTTTGCGTACCTAATTTTGGAATTCTTCATAATTTCTGGGAAATTTAATACTTAAGAGAAAAATAAAATGCAAATGTAGGCCTAACAACAACAGAGTTATATCTTTTGCAAAAGATAATAAATTTCTACATACGGCTTGCAATTTTTAGGTAATGCATGCAATAACTGACTTATATAAAATAAAATTATAGCCCTAGGCTAGTAAAGCTTAATCTCAAAATAAAAAAGAATAATAATGATATGGCCAGCTACTAATTGCTGTTATTCTGCTTTCTAGTGACATGATCATAACTTGAATTATTCCATAATAGACTAATGCGAAATTAAATATCTTGGATCAGAAGTTAATTTAGGCCTAGTTAAGCTTTTTTTGTTGACCTTTAATTTTAACAACTATTTACAACTTTACTTATTCTGGGGTATATGTACTTTTTTAAAAATATTTTATGTGTGAATATTACAATTTTCTTATTATCTGTCTGTAAAGTACTTTTTTGTGTAAATTATTTGTGAGATTACTGTATAGACTAAAGTACCGTAGCCTATAAACATTTAATGTTGCTACAGTAAAAATGGTTAGGCTATTATGTACAAGAAGTGCCTATCGGATACAGTTATAATCCTTGGGCAGATTGTTTTCCATGGAATGTGAACAGTGAATATTTCAATGTTGTATGGAGGCCTAAGAGCATACAGAGCTGTATTAGTTACTATTTTAACGGCAAAACTGAAAATAAGCATATAGTAGCCTACTTTGAATTGTGAATGAATATATGATTGTGAATATATATGTACTGGCCTGGGAAACCCCTCTCCTTTCGGAAATGGGACGTTACGGGGCAGATACTAGATTCAGTTTATTTTAAATTTTATTTTAATTTATAAGTAGGCCTACCATTCCTCAGTTGGGCCCTTGCCTTATGCAAAAAACATATTTTATACACATAATCTTCTTAATTTGTGAATTTTGCCAAGGTCATCACCAGGGCCCGGATTTTGATGACATGTCATCTTTTAACTGGTACATCATGGACGTTGCCCACTAGTGCAGGTATTCTGATCATGTCTCCTAGATTACAAAAATGACGATTTTTAGGGTCATATTTTGTCATTTTTTCAATTTGTAATTTTTAGGTCATTTTTAGAATTCAAAGTCGTTTTTTGAACATATAATGGTCTTTTATTCCCACATTTCATATTTTTAGGTCATTTTTTTAAATTGTAAAGTCATTATTTTTTCATTTTGTGTTGTTTCTAGCATTACCTATATGGAGTTTTTGTGCATTTACTTACATTGAATGTTATGAGAACACTAAATAATCATAATTAAATAGATCTTGTTATAATTTTAATTTGGATACAGAAAGACGGTTTTTGCTGTTTTCATTTAACCGTATGTGCCAATTAACTAATTAAAAGCCTATATAATGGGGTCAAAATCATAAATGTAGAATAGGCACAAATCTGATTAATAAACTAGCATTTTCACATATATTTTTGCGTCATTTTTATTAATTTTTGGTCATTTTTCTGAATTTTTCCAGTCATTTTATAGCTCATTTTAAAAGTATTTTAGGTCATCAAAATCGGGGCCCTGGTCATCACTAAAAGTGAAGCATGATGTTACTTGTCACTCCTCTTCCATGAATTCTCGTAACAGTGGATTTGGATGAAAGTTCAATGAATTTTTTAATTTGTCTCGAAACATCTGAACATAATCACTGAACTCCCTTATTCTCGAGTCTTCATACAGCTGAACATTGCGGATAAGATAGTCTGCTCCTGTTATCGTCCTGCACACAGCAAGTTGTATTCCATGCAGTCGTTTCAGATGGCGTATATGAGCTGTTCCCCAAATTTCAAGGCGTGAATCATACAGGATCGAATTAAGGAAGTATATAACAATTTTATCTTCAATGGAATGTGGCTTTTGTCAGTCTTTTATCTAGATGAACGCCAAGATGTTTTGCAGACGCACTGAAATAAATTTATTGATTTTGTATGCTTAGAGTTTCTGTTATGCGAGAAAATCTTTTCGTGAATACGACCATTTGTGATTTATCCATTTATCTTAAGTTTCCATTTTGTAGACCATTGGGTTAATAGGTCAAGTGATCTTTGTGAATCTTTGAGGGCAGGTTGGATGTTACTGTTTTTTAGTGTAAATGACTGTGTCGTCTGCATACAGTGCAGATTTAGTTCAAATTAGTTATATTTAATTTGAAAGATTCCCGGTAGGTATTTGATACTAGGCCTATGAGTTTTGTTCGACCATAACATGCTTATCACTGTTTTTATTTCGACATAAGTGCGCTATCGATTATTATCGAACACGGAAAGTTATTCAGACCTTGAGGGTAGCAGATGAAATCTGTGTAATAAATAGCCTGTGTTTAAAATAAAATAAATTCTGTTGTTGTTAATTTTAATATCACACTAAAATGAATTAATTTCGTGTTATCAAAATCCGTTGGTTTATGAAAATGATGAAAAGGAAGCTTCGATTTGACCGACGACATAAGCTGAAATCTGTCATAGAAGACAAGAACTACAACGAGCTGGTGAGAACTACAACCCGCTGGTCATGGCGTGCTGAAACGTGACTGAGTGAATCTAAAATCTCAAAATTTAAACATTAAGACCAATTGTGCAACTTCCCTATAGGCCTAGTAGTAATGAATAGAGACCGGATTTTAAAGGGAATTCCTTTTTTTTATATTTCATCACAAAACGTGATAAAATTGAACAGGACATTACTGAGAAATTTCAACTGCAAATGACCAGATTTTAACGTCCCTTTTTTTAGGCCCATTTCCCTTTTTTAAGAACTTTCCCTTTCCAGTACCATTTTTGCTAATTTATTTAGAAAAATTCGTAAATTACCCAGTATTTTGTAATATGAAAATATTAAAAATTGTTTTCATTGATTCACCATTGAAAAAATAATTCCTCCCAGCAGAATAGAGCGTTTCAGGGAAATCACAGGCTTGCCATTGACTAAGTTTCCCATTATAACAAGGTGGGAAACATGGATTTCGTGTGCTATTTTCCTCTGTGAGAATTTCAACAAGATCAAAAAATTTCTTCAGTCATTAGATGTTACAGAATCAGCAGCTGTAGAGGAAGCAAAGGCTTTACATGAATTTTTACGCTCTCTTACTTTTATATCCATTTTTCCCACTTTTTTTGGCAATAATTTCCCCTTTTTCTCCCACCATTTTTTGGCAACAATTTTCCCTTTTTTCGTCCTTTTTTGAGTGAAAATGTTCCCTTTAAAATCCGGTCTCTAGTAATGAAGATGCTCGTATGAAAATTATGAAACTCGCGTTGCTCGTTTCATAAACATACTCGTATCTTAATAAATGCCATTATAGGCTCGTTGCATAATGTACTATTATTATACTATGTATTTACTGTGTAGTAATTCTTATTCCACTATACTACATGTTTATATGATCCCACCATAACTAAGCCAATTTTATAACACATACTATTATATACATACAGGATGTTTCTAAAGTTCGTTTACAATCTTTGGGGGATGATAGAGGAGGAAAATGAAACCCTATTTTTATCTGACACAATTCTGACAGATGGCGCCACTTATCCGCTAGGAGGTCTGAAAGGCTTGGCAGTCAACATCCCTCTGTTTACTGATGAAGCTCATTTCACAAGACGGCAGCTTTTCAACGCACATAACAGCTGTATTTGGGGCTTTGTAAATCCTCGCGCACCGTTTGTGGGCCACCATCAGTAGCAGTTTGGAGTCATTGTATGCTGTGGTATAGTGGATGACCACTTGGTTGGGCCTTATCTGTTACTTAACAGGTTCCTTGGTGGAAATTATCGTCTGTTTGAACGTGATACCTTACCAGAACTGTTGAAAATGTCTCTCCTAAGAATTAGAGACCAGACGTGGTTCCAACATAACGGTACACCAGCACATTTTAATCGTGATGTCAGAAAATACCTAGATATCGGTTTCCAGGTAGAAGGATTGGAAGGGGGTGTGCCAGTACCACAGCCACCTCGATCGCCTGATCTAACTCCATTGTAATTCTTCCTGTGGAGGGAAATAAAACAACTACAAACTGCAGAAGATCTGTTATAGTTGTAAATATAGTGTTTCATCTTCTATCGTCCCAAAAGGTTGTGAACGATCTTTAGAAACACACTGTATAAATCTACAGGATGTGGCTGACTTTCTGTTTTATTAATGCTATAAATCTTCAGAGGGCTTTTGTCGATAATTGCAATATTCTGTCAATATAAAAACCCCACTGCAATAATTTTATATAAACAAGAGAATGGTAAACTTGCAGTATTTAACTTCAACACTGAACGTTTTAGTACAAAAAGGATAGAAAAAAAAAGTGGGAAAAATAGAATTTTCGGGTTGTGCTATTATTGAGCTGTGGACTTTTTGAAATAAAGTTGGTGATTAGATACTCCTAAAATTGCTTATTTTAAAATAGTTTTTAATATAGCCTATTTAATAAGCCTGTTTAATGAAGACAACCGGGTCGTTTCAAATAAGTTATGACGGCAAGCCTTCAGTGCACTGATTTACAATTTAAACAATTTCGTCCAATTAAGTTACTAGGATAAAAATTTATTAATTTTAATTCTTCACCACATGGTGGAGGTTGATTATTTCACCAATTAGACATGGGGCTTGGTAGCAATAATAGAAAAATAAGATAACGTGACGTAAGCCTACATTCTGACACTCTTACTACATATCCTTCTAGGCCTATGTATAGGCTCAAACGTTACAATGTACACACATGAGTTCTCGATCCTGATTAATGCTTTTATTTTATAGTAGGCCTATGTAACTTTCATAGAGATAAATAATTTCCAAGGTTCTTCAGTTAGTAGTCCATGCATTGATTTGCTAAATTGAGGGCAATAATTTTTCTTGTACCTACAGTACATCATTTGTATATTATCTGGGACAGTTAAAAACAACGTATTATATGGTACGCTAGAGACGAAGAATGTTTCAATGGAAGAGGAAGGGGAAAAACTGCTACCCACACGCAGAAAGTTACTGACACCAAATGATCATTCAGTGTGAAAATACCTGATACACGCGCGGATTGGCTCATCGGCAAAGCATCTTTACGCTCATCGCGCATCAAATGTCGTTCCAACATTCCAATGATTCGCCAGCCATAATTTTATGATTTAAAAAAAAATTTCATTGACATATTTTTTATACAGAATTATTATTGAATAATAAGTTCATTTCCGGCGTAGGAAATTTATATTCCCTGCTCTCGAAGGTATTGCTATGAAATTAGTGGGTAGTAGGCAGGAGGCTAGAGTCCCACTCTAGCGAAATTCAGTAGGCTATTGGGTTTCCAATGTTATAATTTGTGGTGTATGGTTTAATAAAGATTTATCAGTTCCGTAAGTAAGTAGTAACTATAGGAACTATCAAATTGGAAAAAACCTTTGGTTAAGTTCCTATGGGCATAAGACTGCTTCTGATTTTGGCAATCTGGAAATTTGGTTAGTAAATTTAAGATTCAAGAGAAATATTTAAACATGCGAAATACAATAAGGGCAAAATTATAGCGTAATGATCTAGAACAGCGTTTCTCAACCTTTTTGAACCCGAGGACCTCTAAAATGTCTAAAACATTTTACGGATCCCTAATTTTACATCCCATTTTTAAAAGAAGGCCTATATTCTTAATATTTGGGGTATTAATTATAGGTCATTGTAAAAAAATATGTTTAAAAATTTTACTTCTTTACTTTCCACTTGCTTTATGATATTTGCGGACCATCTGCACCATCTTCGCGGACCATAGGTTGAGAAACGCTGATCTAGAGCATTGTGTACGACTGAGGGCTTGTATTGGGTTTCCGAAATAAACTTAGCAATATCTTTATTTTAGCCGTTGTGCCTAATGTTGATTGGAGTTAGCCTATGTTGTTCATTTGCTGACTTCTCAAGAAATGCATTGATTAATGATTTGCAGGCCCCGGGTTGTGATGACATGTCATCTTTTAACTGAGACATCATGGACGTTGCCCACTAGTGCAGGTATTCTGATCACAGATTACAAAAATGACAATTTTTAGGCTCATTTTTTGTCATTTTTTCCAATTTAAGTTTTATTAAATGGTTTAATATCGTTATGTAGGCCTAAATAATAAAGTTTTTTGGTTTCTTTTATCTAAAGTAGGCCTACCGTAACTTAACTTACCGTTAATGAAATTGCATTTTATCCTTTTATAGGTCCATGAAAACGTTACCTACTAGTCAAAACATTATCAGTGATCTCATGAAATTGAAAGAGAAATGTTTATTTTAATGTAACTTGTATCATAAAATCTGGACTGAAAGCATTTAATATAAATACGACAGTAAGCTTCCACATCTCCCAAAAATTATCTTAAATCTTTCAAAATCAAACAATTTTATAACTTTATAAAAGGTTTTTACAGATCTTTTATTTAAGGATTACCGAGATAAATCAAGGATGTGGAGTGTTAAATGATGTAATCAACAAAGTTATTGTCCCACTTTTACTGAATTGGCACAGAGTAATGGCGCCATGGATTCTTCAAATAAGTAAATTAAACCTATATTGTTTTTCATATAGCCTAAGCTCTTTAATGTAAAACAGGAATCACCATAATTGCACTTGCGATTATAAACTCCGAATAAGGGGATGTCTTTTTCTGGGAACCAGTTTGCTCATGATTTAGCAATAGGCTATTTCCCTGAATTTATTGTCTTGTTTGCCGTTTGTTTACTTTATCTTCCTTCTTTCCCCCTTTGTTACATACAGACATCCATGCCTGAGGAGGTACTCGAAACCACAGCCTCCTTCACCACGGTTCCAAGGTATCACAAAATCTGGATTGAAAGTATTTAAATATAAATACGTCAATGAGCTTCCACATATCACAAAAATTATTTTAGAACTACCAAAACCAAATACTTTTAGCATATGGCTATAACTTTATAACATGCCTTAGCATGTATGAAAAAATAAAACAAATTGTGACCAGGAATAAAAGGGAAGCAAATTTTCTTTTGTTAATAAAGGCGTCAACATTACTTCCTTGTTAATCAACAGAAGTGCTTCAACTCCTTTATGAGCAGAGTTACTTTTTTAAAGAGCGTGGGTGGATAACATAAACCTACTTATGTAACTTATATTGCCGATAAAATAAGTAACGGTACACACACATAGGCATAATATTTATTTAAATAGGCTACATATATACCTAGGGGTACGCCGTAGCGTAGCGGTTGAGGCGCTGCGCTACAAACCGGAAGGTCGCGGGTTCGATTCCCGATGAGGTCGTTGAGATTTTTCAATTGGCCTAATCCTTCTGGTGGCACTATGGCCCTGGGGTCGACTCAGCCTCCAACAGAAATGAGTACCAGGAGCAATCGTGGGGGTATAGGCGGCCGGTGCGTAAGGCTGACAACCTTACTACCTTCATGTGCCGAATGTTCAAAAATCTGGGAGCCTCAACCTCCTGGAACCCTCTGGGCCTCCGTGGCCTGTATAGGGATCACTTTACTTTATATATATATATATATATATACCTATATATATATACAGTGCGCCCGAGAATATTCTCCGCAGCGGCTACTTGTTGGAGAGGCAGCTAGCTGCAGCAGTTAAGTTGGTACTCACCACAGCCGATCATTGAAGGTGCTGGAAGTGCTGTCACAATATTCGATCTAAAATGCTTGCACACTGCAATATGCACTGATTAGTAATTAAACAATGCACCCATTGATAAAGTGACAGTGACCTCTGCCTGCCTGCCTGCATACACAGCTGGCGGTTTGTTTTTATAAAAGCCCGTGTTGCCAACGTAACTGCTGCACCTAGCCCTCTCTCCAGCAAATAGCAACTGCGGAGACTGTTCTCGGGCGCACTGTATATAGGCTATACCTATATAAAGAACTGTAGGCTACCTAATTATCAAACCAAGTCTCATCAAGTACAATATTAACGCGTAGGCCTGTTAATCGTAGGCCTACCTACATTTTCGTCAATGATTTCGTAATTTTCGACGCCTATCGTATTCACTGCGTACTTTGTAGTCTTAAAATTAAATAGCACTTTTGCCCGCGAAGCGATAGCAAGCCCAATGCCTGTCACAGCAAAGCGATAACAATTAGCAGGTCCGTGCTCGTCACGGAGATGCATTAGCAGGTCCATGCTTGTCAAAATGATGCGATAGCAGGCCCGTTTGTCACAGTGAAGTTAAAAAACCCAAAAGCGCATGCTTGTCTGAGCAGCGGTAATAGGGTTACCTTATCACAGCGAAGCGTTAGCAGGTAATCCCATGAGAGATTACGAGTTATCGATATATTTGCGAAGACGAAGTTTGAGCAAATTTAACTGATGAAACTCGAAATCTCGAGAAGGATTTATTAAGACTATTCTATGAATAAGATGTTACAGACTTTGTAAATAATAGTAATTTTCTTATTTTGTTGTCAGTATTCTGTCTTCCGTAAGATCACGGCCTGAAGAACAACCCATTAATCGATTCGATGAATCGATCCGAGTTCCCTATGCTGCCAATAGTGCGCATCACAATGTTGAGGGCGTTGTGGCAGTTACTTACACCAAAAAGCTATAAAAGCACACTAACTGGCTTATACTGAATTGAAATTGCGTTTTTAATCAATGAACATTTAGCCTATGTTATTTCAATTTCCAAACAAGTTATGTTGTATTAAATAATGTGTTTTCATGCTGCTCATGGCAGCATGTAAGTATTAATCTCCGCATATCGATGGCTTACGTGTCCAGTAACTAGCTGACGTTTATCAGATAAAAGTGCATCGTTGCGATCCGAGGAAGGATATTATAAGATAAACGATCGTGATTGGTCTATATCCGAGGAATAGCTAAACGTTATTGGTCTATATCAGACACATAAAAATAATTTTTTAGCAAAAATACATAATTATTTTTTTCAGTCTGTACTCGTATTTCGAAACCATTCTTCCAGGCAATGTTTTTCACGATGTTAATAAATTCGTACACATTCACTTTGATTTACAAATATTTAAAGACAACACTGAAAGGGAAGGTAATTTGATGATGATACTAGGTTATTTGGTAACAGTAAAGTGTTCCCTATTACAGGCCATGGAGGCCCAGAGGGTTCCAGGAGGTTGAGGCTCCCAGAATTTTAGACATCGGCACATGAAGGTGGTAAGGTTGTCAGCCTTACGCACCGGCCGCCTTTACCCCCAGGATTGCTCCTGGTACTCATTTCTGTTAGAGGCTGAGTCGACCCCAGGGACATAGTGCCACCAGAAGGATTAGGCCAATTGAAAAATTCTAACGACCTCATCGGGGTTCGAACCCGGGACCTTCCGGTTTGTAGCGCAGCGCCTCAACCACTACGCTACGGCGTACCCCATTTGGTGACAGTAGGTAAGTAATTTGGTGACAGTTTGCGCAATTATGACGTAATGTAGGCTAATATTTAAAAATGTAATTCGATTTTATTATTTTTCGAGCTTTTGCACGTACAGACACACTGACAGACAGACAGGCATTCTTTCCGCACACCATGTAATCTTAGAAAGTACCATTCTGGCCCTTAATAATAATAACAAAAATAATATTTTATTTTGGCTGGAAGAGTTAAGGCCAAAATTAATGACACTTTCTTCCACTCAACCAGGATGAATACAAAATACTTCATATGTACACCTTCAAAAATACAATAAATTCAACAAAAATACTTGTAAAAAAATAGTCATGTAGTTGGTATAACCTACACTGGAATATAAGACGATCAACGAGTTAAAATCAGGAGAGAATGTTCAAAACAAAAAGATGATCTAAAAATTATATATTTTGTGCGATTGCATATTCATCTGTGTATACTTAAGTGTGAGATAATGAATATCATAGCCAAATTTGTTAGAAATAATATCAGGTAAACTGGTATAACAAAGTGCCAAATGGAGTTAAATGGGCCACTATCTGAAAAAGAAATGAGTACCAGGAGCAATCCTGGGGGTAAAGGCGGCCGGTGCCTAAGGCTAACAACCTTACCACCTTCATGTTCCGAATGTCCAAAATCTGGGAGCCTCAAGTTCCTGGTACCCTCTGGGCCTTACTTTGTTAACCATTATATTGCGGATGTTCTATACCTAAACCTTCTTCTCCGTCCGAAAGAATCCAAACCTACTACCCCTGAGTTCCCTTACCTTCCTAGTTTCCTTGTTTGCTTTCATAAAAATCCGATAAAACGTATTAGCCCAGTCAAATGTTACATCGGAACTTACATATAATGGAGTATTAATGATTTTTGGAGGGAAGTTCAGGACCATTACTGGGATCACAAATCCAGATTTGCAACCCTCAGAAACCTGTGCTCGCTGAATGGCGGTCGAAATAAACCGGTTTTTTCGGACTTTTTTCGGTTTTTCGACAATATCTCCTAAACTATGCGTTTGTTGGAAATAATTTTTATTAGATTTTCTAAAGTAAATTAAATGTTCTAAAATATGAGATCAAAATCGTTCTTATAAGTCATGTAGTTACCGAGATACGGCTTTCCAAAGATTGGCCTTTTTTTCCAAAAGTTAAAATTTTAAGTTTTCTTCGTGTTTCGAACAGAATACCGGAAAAATGACACGTCATACAGAAAAGTCAAGAAAACAAAAGTTGTAGGACATTTAATAATCTTTAATTTGAGCTATAGCTCGTCCTTGTAGCTTAGATAGTCTCGTCATAAATGACAAAAACCGAAAAGATTAAAAATGCTTTTTTGGGTGAATGTTGTGTAACATCGTTTCCTCCACCAACACATTAATTTTTTTGGTAACATGTTGGCGGATAATGTCTTATAACTATGTATAGAAACTGTTTGTGTGTATATGTGTCTAAAGGAGATGGATTTTGCCAGACAATATTTAAGCAGAATATTTCATAAAAATGTATTTACTTTTAAACCAACAGGCATATTTAAACCATGTGTGAGGTTCCTGGTATGGGATGGTATGGGACCTTGGAAGTCGAGGGTGGGGTGATGTCTTCATCCTCACTTGAGGAACTGTCATTCTGGGGTGTGAGCACATTGAATTTCAGCCCAGTTTTGCGGCAGCTGCAGCCCCAGTGCAGCCCATCTTGCACTTGCACGAGATGAGTTCCCCGTTACTGACAAAATAGTTTCTTTTAGCAGTTGGATCGATGGAGGCTATTAAGTCAATTGTTAAATTGCCAAGGAACTGTGAACAGAAGGAGTGGTTAACATAGAAAACCAGACATTTGGGAAAGTTGGATTCAAACGTAAAGACAAGTTTATTACCTTGCCAAGCGTCAATAATTCCTTACAAGTCACTAATAAGAAGATTGAAGTTGACCCTCTCACAATATTCCAGTGAGTTAGCATCACCATAAAATCCGACGCAGAGTAGAAAGCCCACTTCAAGTATGAATTGCCCCCTTGCCCAATGTCTCTTTTCAACGAAGCTGGAGTGAGGAAGGGAACTAAGGCAACTCTATTTTCGTGTTTCACATCCCTCACTACCAACATCTCCCAAGATGAAAATACCCACATCGTGTTCGATGGTGGCTACTTGCTCCACAAATATGTGTGGAATCAAAACGCATCAGTGAAGACCATCATTGATGGCTACATTCATTTTGTGAAAAACCATTTTGGGACAGATGTAACCATTGTCTTCGATGGATACCTGGAGGACGCCTCTCAAAAATGTACCAAAAGCGCCGAACGTCTCAGAAGATACTCCGCCCTCAACTGCAGTGACATTGTCCTATCAGCTTCAACTACCAACATCACGCAAGAGAAGTTCTTATCAAACGACACTAATAAGCATAGGCTGATAGAGCTACTGAAAACTGGATTTGAGCAGCACGATGTTGAGATGACAGTTTCAGAAGAGGACGCTGATGCTGACATTGTTAGAGCTGCCATCACCAAAGCTGAATCTTCTGAGAAGGACCTAATTATCGGGGAAGGTGTGGACCTGCTTGTGTTATTAGTTTGTTTGAGTTCAAAAAAATACATCTCCTTCCAGAAGAGGGGAGCCAGACGTCCAATCGTTCACCACCGGAACCTCTGATTACTCTCCTGGGCCCCTTTTTGGCAGGGGAAAACCAAATTTGTCAAATCTTCCTCAAGAACCCAGCACTATTCAGGCAAGCAGAAGTCTTCCTCCACCCAGATGTGAGTCACGATGAAATAGCTGCAGCTGGGGAGAAGTATCTCGTCGCAGTTTATGAAGGAGCGACTGACACCACCCTCAACGACCTGACAGCCAAAGTCAACCTCGCCCGTTTCTCACCAATCACAGATGCTGCAAAATATCATGCTTATTGTATGCATCACCAGGTATGTCTATGTACATTTCCTATCATTATGTTCTTAAATTTCGTTGTTCACTTATATACTCTCATTGTACACCATGTGTATGCTTTGAAATATTATAGAATAACTAATTTTCATTCTACTTTTTCGCAGGTACAAAAGTGGTTGGGGTGGAAAAAACTCACGGATTGGGGGTGGAAGTTGGACGAGTTGGGACTTACTCCAATTGCAATGGAAGTTAAACCAAAACCAGCCCCTCAAACCCTTCTGCAACTGATCTCGTGCAAGTGCAAGATGGGCTGCGCTGGGGCTGCAGCTGCTGCAAAACTGGGCTGAAATGCAATGTTTACACACCCCAGAATGACTGTTTCTCAAGTGAGGATGAAGACATCACCCCACCCTCGACTTCCCAGATCCCATACCATCCCATACCATCCCATACCAGGAACCTCACACATGGTTTAAATATGCCTGTTGGTTTAAAAGTAAATACATTTTTATGAAATATTCTGCTTAAATATTGTCTGGCAAAATCCATCTCCTTTAGACACATATACACACAAACAGTTTCTATACATAGTTATAAGACATTATCCGCCAACATGTTACCAAAAAAATTAATGTGTTGGTGGAGGAAACGATGTTACACAACATTCACCCAAAAAAGCATTTTTAATCTTTTCGGTTTTTGTCATTTATGACGAGACTATCTAAGCTACAAGGACGAGCTATAGCTCAAATTAAAGATTATTAAATGTCCTACAACTTTTGTTTTCTTGACTTTTCTGTATGACGTGTCATTTTTCCGGTATTCTGTTCGAAACACGAAGAAAACTTAAAATTTTAACTTTTGGAAAAAAAGTCCAATCTTTGGAAAGCCGTATCTCGGTAACTACATGACTTATAAGAACGATTTTGATCTCATATTTTAGAACATTTAATTTACTTTAGAAAATCTAATAAAAATTATTTCCAACAAACGCATAGTTTAGGAGATATTGTCGAAAAACCGAAAAAAGTCCGAAAAAACTGGTTTATTTCGACCGCCATTCAGCGAGCACAGGTTTCTGAGGGTTGCAAATCTGGATTTGTGATCCCAGTAATGGTTCTAAACTCCCCTCCAAAAATCATTAATACTCCATTTAATGTAAGTTCACGCATTTTTTTTGTAACATTTGACTGGGCTATATTTGAGTTATCGCGCGTTCAGACGTACGGACGGACATTTTCCCGTTCACAATATAATCTCAGAATAAAAATGAGTAAATGTATTGAATTATTTATTTATTTATTCTGCCAACTACAGGAATAAATCCCAATTACAGTTGGCGTAGTTTCGCCAATACATGTTGTACAGTATAAAAATACAATACAATACAATAAATGAACGAATGTGTGAGGATAAAGAAGAAAATACATAAATGATTTACAATAACTGCAATTAATTTAACATGACAATCTAAAAATTAAGCCAAATCATATGGAACATATAACAGTTTATGACGAAGCCCTATGTACTGATTCAATGACAAGTCAAAATCCAGAAGAGCATTTTGAAGTGATAGAGAATTAAATCGTTTACACATTTGAATGAAAGATGAACATTCTAATATTTTTGATCTAATGACAGGAATATATTACAATTTCCTATTCCTTAAATTTAATTGCACTACATTAAATTTAATACGTTTTAAAAGTTCATTACTATCAATTTTACCATTGATAATTTTATATAAGAATAACTGTTGCGCTACCAACCTTCTACCAATTAAAGTATCTGTATCTGGTACCCTATGATCCCCAGGTGGGGCGAAGGGGCCTCCAATGGAGGTTTCATTACCTATACTAATTTTGATATGCTTATTTTCCGAGAGAGGGTAGAGGGACAGGTGGTAAGCCCATCGCCTCGCAACCCCCCTCTGGAACTAAGTATTTCTTGGACGTGAAAGGGCCGAGAAATTTTGTCCAGAGGCTCGAATTTAGGCTTGGAGTTCTTTTACGTGCCGTAAATCTACGACACGGGACCATAGGCGTACCGAGGGGGGGTTTTGAACCCCCCCCCACTGATTAAAAAAAGGAAAATTGTATAATTTTTTTAAGTCTGCCCATAAATTACTTAATACAAGTATAAAGCGTGGAAAGCTTAAAACTCGTTATTTTGCGTCTTAATTTTTAAAATTTTCCCGGGGAGGACCCCCGGAAGCTTAAAACTCGTTATTTTGCATCTTAATTTTTAAAATTTTCCGGGGGAGGACCCCCGGACCCCCGACCCCCCTCACCCTGGAGGGTATTCCATACCCCCCAGACCCCGCGGATTTTATAACCCCCCCATATGGTCGGCCTGGTTACGCCTATGCACGGGACCCCCAGCTTAAAATCCCTCCCGGAGAACTCCGTGCCCAGGATTTTTACGTCCTGAAAAATCCATCGACCGCAGCCGGGTTTGATCCCGCGCCCTGCGGATCTAGAGGCGGGCACGCTACCTCTAGACCACCGCGGCCGACGCCAATTAAGGTAACAAATTTAAATTCATTTAATAAAGAATTTTAAGAAATTCTATCAATTAAAGCAGATCTATCATACTTTTTAAAATACATATATCGAAGAAAACTCTTCTGAATTTTTTCCATGTCATTAATATGAGTTTTATACATGTGACCATATAACTGATGCATATTCTAACTTACTGCGTACAAAACTATTATAGAGTAATTGTAAAACACGTTCGTCTTTAATATTTTGAAATTACGAAAAATAAATCCTAACTGTCCATAAGCTTCATAGTCTATATTATTTTATCAATATGCTTTCGAAAATTTAAATTACTGTATACGTAATATCGACTGGTATTGTCGATTTCAGAGCCCCCCCCGGGCTTTACTGTGTTGCTGCTGGTAGTTATAGGTCAACTATTAAAAGTAACTTACTACTTATTTCCATGTTGTTTGAATTAGGCCTATAAGGTGATTTATTTAATATTAACATATTTTATTATTTTATTTTATCTTAAATATTATGTTAAGTCGGAAAACTATTACTACTTTTCAAATATTTGGATGAAAAATTACCTGCAGAACATTATATTAAAAAACTCGTATACGGGATTGTCCAAAATAAGATTAAAAAATACGGCATAGCGAACGCAATTGCTAAAGGCAATATAGGCTAGCTTTCCAACAATAATCTTCTTCGCTATTGTATATTAATTTAATTAAATAATCGTTTAAATTAAACAGTGCAAAATGAATGGCATGAACGTTATTATTGACTTTTTAAATTGAGGGATATACAAACTTCCGGGTTATTACCTCAGTAAGTAATTAATCCGACTATTTAAGAGACTAAAATTTTTGGGTAAAGAGAGCGTGTAAATTAAACGAAGTCAATCTATATTAATAAAAGGAAGTGTCTGTCTTCCTTCTGTCTGTCTGTCCGCGATGCCCAGCGAAATCTCCTGAACGAACGCAAAAAACTGAAATTTTAAACATAGGTGGACTGAAGGGTCGGAAAAATGCACCTCGAAGCCGGAATTTTAATTTTTGCTTTCGTTCGTGCGTTATAGTGATAAACGGGCAGAAAACGTGTATTTTTTGCGTTTTCAGTAATACATTTCAATGTCAAATCAATTACAGTAGGCTTTGGCTATTTTTGTCAAACCTTGGACATAAAACCATCGCGATTGCTGGTCGATTCATTTGTTTATAATGTCAAGGCACGCAGACATATGAAATTTTCAACGTACACCAAAGAGGATTATTATTATTATTATTATTATTATTATTATTATTATTATTATTATTATTATTATTATAAGAGGGATAATCAATATAGGCCTAAATATGGTCAAACGTTATTCGATTTTGAAATAATTATCGCGGGCGAAGCCGCGGGCTCACGCTAGTATAATATAAAGCTTAGGACCACTTTCATTGTTGCTGTTTTCAGCGAGGACATTTATACCTGAATATTTGTCATTTTTCTGTGTTCAGAATTCTTCAAGAAATTATAATAATCTACAGCTCCAGAATGGTACTTTATGAGATTGTGTAATAGATGGGAAATGTCTGTCCGTCCGTGCGTATGTCTGTAAGGTCAAAACGCACTTTGTTATATCAGTTTACATAATTTTATTTAATTTTGTTAATCTTGGCTACGTAAATAAAACATGAAAAGAGTGGTTGGCAGGATAAAAACATATAAGTACTGGTAGATTTATTATTAGTTTTTTAAACAACCTACTTCCAGGCAATGTTTTTCACTATGTTACTAAAATGAGACAAGCGTAGTTTTCAACCACAAATAAAATAAGGAACACTCTAAAAATTAACTGGAATACTATAAGCTATGTGCTGAAACACGGACTGGTTATTAAGCTGAATCACACTTTGAATAATAATATTGATTATAAATAACAGATAGGACGTCGGACCAATTAAATCTGACGAAATGTTTGCACTTGTTCAATGAAGTAAAAACACACGAGCAACGATGTGCTATATTTGCTGGTATATTTATCTATTATCTACTGATATTTGCTACAGGAACAGGAAATTAGTGATATTGTAAGTTTTAATTCATAGAGAGGTATGAGAATGAAGGAGGTAAGTTGTGCACCGCGTGTCATACCATAAAATATATATCTTACCTGGTGGCACGACTTACAAGAATTATCACCAAATAACCTATAACTGCAAATTACCTAACTTTACCATACTTGCCACAACGATGCGATAGCAGGCTTTTGCTTGTGCCAGCTTGATTTGTATTTCATTTCACACCAGCCTTACTCGTCCCTCAGTAAAAAATATAACAATATTGATGACATCTAGACGACAAGAAGAACAACATTCAATATACGATATGTGGTAGAAAAGCTGAATAGGCTTTATTTTGGTGACACTGGCACTGTTTAATGACTAGGGATACCATTCACGTTTTGAAATACAAAAAGATATTAGCCTAGTCCACTACGCAGCTCAATTGAAATATAGGCTAAGCTTAACTTACTTACTTACTCATTGGCAAAAGACAATTCCTCGGCAAGCTAAATGAATATTATCTATTTTATAGAACCCGAAGGTTCATTACAGCGCTTACCTGAGCCCACCATTCAACCCTATTCTGTGCTAACTCCATCCAATCATCCCTCGCAAATCCTACTTTCCTTAAATGTAGCCTGATATTGTCCTCTCACCTACGTGTAGGCCTTCCACGTGGTCTTTCTCCTTCGGGTCTCCCAGTCAATACTTTTGAGATAGGTCTTTCCTCCCTCATGCACGCAACATGTCTAGCCCATTTCATCCTCCGTGATTTAATTATCCTTACTATATCCGGTGAAGAGTGTAGGATATGAAGCTCGTCGTTATGCAGTTTATTTAAATACAACTTACTGTACTGTAAAATTACATTTGAAATTTGAAACTTGAGGAGGGAAATTTGATGTGAAAATATTTAGAATAGGCCTAGGGCTATTAAAGAAGAGATCAGTCATTGCAGTACCGCTTCCCAACTCTTTGGATGCAATACCATTCGCTTTTACTTGTTAAAACAAAAATGGTATCATACTAAAATACCAAACACTTCCAAAAGTGGTTAGATTAATGATACTGCATTGCCAAGACTGCAGCATTATTTATTCTCGATGTGTTATATGTTACATTTATTGTAATGGAAATTAATCATATTATGTAGGGGATACTGATTATCATTATGATGATGATGTTGATGATGATGATGAATGTGAAGGTAATATTAGTCATGGTGGTGGTGATAATTTTGACTAATTGCCTATGCTAGCCTCCTTGCCCACCAGCCGGCGCCTATGCATAGGAATAATAACATAATAACTTTAAGCTAGGAACAGTGTTATTAAGAATACAGTTTTGTTTCCTTTTGAAAAATGGAGAAATGAAATTAAGAAAGAGCCACAAAAACGTTATATGTGCTTACACCGAAGCTAATACGTGGTTTCGCGCTTTCTTTTACCGATATGACTAATAGCATCTCATATTTCAGATTGATAAAGAAACAGAAACCACTTCTAATGATAAATTTACGATAACTGACAACCCCTCATTTAGTATTGTAAATATAGAAGAGGTTCTTAAAATTCACAGTTTGTGGGTAGCCGAACTGAACCACAGTCGGGCAGAAATAAAGGACGACTGATGGGTCACGTGATGTCCATTGGGTGATGGAGCTTTGTTTCTCCCTTTTCGATTTAGATGACTATTCTGCTGGAGGGCAGGTATGAAGGAAGAAAAATTACAACAAAGAAAAAGAGAAGTTGACCGGTGGTGAAAACCTGCTATGAAAATATTTCGGTTGATATACCAGCTTCAGGAGTTAGAAACTAAAGAATTGCATTACATTTCCATGGGGTAAATTTTGATTGGAGGAAGAATGAATGGTCTGTATATCCAGGCAATATAGGCCTATAGGCAATATATAGGCTATATATATATATATGTGTACATATATGAGTGTGTGTATAATATATTATATTGTTTTATTAATGTAACGTACATCCCAATCACGTTACCCGCTGTAATATTTTCGTTGCAACATTATTCCTTATGTCCTTTTTGGAATAGGCTACCTGGATAACCTTTACATCTTTACATCATATAAAATGAGAACCAGGTTTAAGTTAATATGCCTTACTGAAATTAACCGTAAAAATTAAAACATAGCCCATGAATATACAAAATGCATTATGAACAGTCTCATATTTAGTCTGAAATGGTAACGTCTTGGACTCGTATTCTGGAGGTTCCTGGTTCAAATCCCGGAGCCGGTCATTTTGACATAGATTTTTAAATATTTTTTTAATTTTTATGTGAGTGTGCGATTGTCAAGATATCACAAATCTATAGTTCTGCAGATGCTTGACGATTTTAATCTGATTAAAAAAACTTATTTTCTGCCTATCATAATTGCATAATTGATTTAACAAAAGAATTCTGGCACTTTTTTACATAAGTTTACCTAATTTTATTAAATATTTATTTTTCGACCGAAGAGCCCCACCACGGTGAACTATGAACAAAAATACCATAGTATTGGTCGGGTTAATTTATTATCTAGCTCTTGGATGCATGTCACGAGAAATGCAATGTTGTAATATTGTGTAAGTTATAAAGTAATTTGTTTACATATTAATACATTTTATTATTTTGTTTGGTCTCTCTTATTATATTATATTAGAAAAATATCAGAACTTTTAAAATACTTGCATAAGAAATTATCTAAAAGCGTATTATATCAGAAAACTCAGTGACGGGATTCTCCGAAATAAGATTAAAACGTAGCAGAGCGAACACAATTGCCAAAGGCAATATACGCTCTGCCCTTGCAACATATTTGGCATAACTTTTTAAAATAAACAGTGCAAAATACGTTGCATAATCTTAGTTATTGAGGTTTTTAGGTTGATGAATAGAGCCGATATGTACCATTCAAAAATATATGTACAACCTCCAAGATTCTAATTGAGTATTTGCTCGGACTATTCAATGGATACTAGATCAACAAAATAAATCATGAAATTGAGTGAAAATTCAAGATAGCCAATATAATGTATGACTTACTTTTATTACTGTTATTTTAAGTGGGGAAATTTCATGAACCTTCGTAATACAATACCTGAGTACTTTTAATTTCTTGAATTCGGATACGTTTAATTGTTATTTATATTTTTTACTTTAACCATCATAATTAATAATACAGTTATATTATTCATGTAATTTATGTAAAGCCGTAAAGTGTTAATTATTATAATGTTTTAATTTTTTTCTTAAATAAAATATCTAGCAGTTGAGTAAAATATACTGCTTTTGAAGTTGCAATACAGTTAGCTTTGGCAAATAACACTACCCACATTGCTTCACATATTCTTATCAAACTAGACCTTTATTCTTCCGTACAAACCCTGTTCAATGATCTGGAGCTTAACTAAGATATCGATTAAAAAAATTACCTATTTTCTTCATTTCATAATTGAAATTATCACTGATTAAACAAAGACATGCTGTCACTTTGTTATATCAGTCTACCTGATTTTATTTTGGAACAAATCGGTTGACCGGTACCAGAGCAACAACTAATTAAAGGTCACATTTTTTAAAATCATGTCTATACTACAATACCGCATTTCTAATTATTGAGAGCTTTGACTCCAATGCAGTCAGATGTTTGTTTATTTCGTTGATCAAGTTGAAATTGAGTACTACATGAATACTGTTATATACAGAAGGTATATTACTGTGAAATAATCAGCGGAGTTCTTCGCCACTAAATTTTGTGACATGTTGGCATATTTTAAGAATTTCAAGTTGCAATACATTTAGCTTTGACAAATAACACCATTTTGCACATAGGCCTATGCTTATGAAACTAGACCGTTAAACTAAGAGACATGGAGGAAATGGTAACGTCTTGGACTTGTATTCGGCAGGTCCCAGGTTCAAGTCACAGAGCCGGACAAATTGACATGTTTTTTTTTAAAATTATTGTTAATTTTTAATGTGAGTGAGCGATTGTCAAGATATCACAAATGTGTAGTTCTGTTGATGTTGAACTATTTTAATCTGATAAAAAAAAACTTACGTTCTGCATGACCGAACCCGCACCGACGGATCTGTAGTCAGCGACACAAACCACAAGACCACGCCGACGGTCTTTCATTAATTAGTACTGTATCTAAAACCTTAGCATACCGAAAGATGAAATTGGTTAATTATACTTAGAGATTCGATAATAATATTGAATGCCTCCTTGATGCTATTTCTTTCCCCATAGCCATTACTTGCTCGTTTTTCGGTCTATTTAAAGCCTAACGTTGGGCTTCATCTTGCGGTATGCTAGGGTTTTAGTTACAGTACTAATTAATGAAATAATAATACACCAAATCAGCCTAAATAATCAACTAACAAATACAAGGTAACCATATAAAGACTCCATGGTTATGAATAGGTATATTGTCGCTGTCAGTTGCTGGATTTACACAAAACTGGTGTCATTAGAAACAGAAACTTAAAAAAAAAAAAAAAATCAGGGGATATTTAATTGGCATTGTTGATAGAAACAACAATAGATGGCAGCACAAGAAGAAAAAGATGTTATTTCGCTTGGTGGATAGAAGCAAATTGTGTTAAATGGAGTGAATGTTAAACTTTCAAATCGGTGTGAATTCTTCAACCCACAAGAACGTAGTTGGTGTGTATTGGAGTATCATTGCACTCGGAGTGTTTTCAGTGCCTTCAGACAGAATTTTTCACACGACTATTCCACTCATATGCCGCATGTTTGATATTAACAATAACGTTTCGCAATTCCTCGGATATAGACCAATCACGATCATTTATCTTGTAAAATGCTTATTATTAATATGACGATGGGATTTTACCTCATAAAATCGTCAGCTCGTACTGGATACGAAAGCATCAATGTGCCGTGATTAATACGTGACATGCTGTCAATAAGCAGCACGAAAACATTATTTTATACTACAAAACTTGCTTGAAAATTGATATAATATTAATATACATTGATTAAAAACACAATTTCAATTCGATGCATGCCAATTCGTGTGCTTTTATTCTGTTCTGATGTTGGCTTACCTGAATTAGGTTAACTATGTCTTATATGCACCATTGGTAGCCACTGGTCACAATATGGTAACTCGAATAATTGATTGATGGTTGGTTAATTCATTGTATGCCGTGATCTCGCAGCTGTTAGTTTTGTTTTTATATAACAGAGCACGAAGTAATTATTATTTGTATAATCCGTTACATTTTTATTCATGTAATAGGCTAGTCTTAATAAATCCAAATTGAGTTGACGAGTTTCGTCAGATAAATTCGCTCCTGCTGCGCAGTCACGAATCTATGGATAAACTCGTAAACTCTCATGGATTACCTATGATAAAACAATTCAGAAGTGGTATAGAGATTTTGTAGAGCATGGATACATATGTGCCTTATTTTTTTGGAGTCATAAAAAATCTTGTATAACCAGATCTGAGGAGAGGGGCCAGGGAGCAAAATCCCCAGGCCCCAACCTCAGAGGGGCCCAATCCTCTCTCTTTTTTCCCTCATAATGGTTGCCCACTAATTAAAATGTATAATTTATTTTTTACAAACTCAGAAACTATCATTTAAGGTGCAGGGATATGCACTAAAAGGTGGAAATCATTTCATAATGAAATCTTGAATTAAATAACAGATACAAGTTCCGAAGAATTATTCAAAATAATTTTATGTTTCTTGCCATTGTTGACAGCCTGGGAGCAAGTTGGTAATATGCGCCACAACCGAGTCCCCCTTCCGCTCGGCGTGGCCACTTCCCCGTCTGGCCGCTATAGTCCAGTTACTCATTGCATACCCAGGCGGCTTCCTTTCGTTAGGAGGAAAAGTTTGCCGACAGCTCAACCCATGTTCTTTGTTTTACCGCACCAATCAGCTAGTTACCCCAGCCAATCAAAATCTAAGAATGTCCTGTGGCGATTTTGACAGCTACTCGTCTACTCCGCGTGGAGTGAATGCGTTGTTGCAAGATCAAGTTACAGTAAACAATAACACGTGTGAATTGAATAAAGCGAAGGAAGAACTGAGGTCAGTGATAACGATGAGAGAATATTGCAACGTTGCTTTTGTTTTGGATAGCGGAAGCCCAAGACCGATTTAGTCAGATAAATTAACATAAAGAAACACCGAAACCTTTGAAGCCGACTGGCCATCCAATGAGTAACTGCACTATACCCCTCACGCTTTCCTCGCCAGGCCACTAGACACTTGCACCATAGGCTACATAATATTTCACAATTATAAAAAACGCCGTATTATTACATAAAATATGGCTTAACTGATGCAGGAAAATTCCCTTACACCAATACTACCCTCACTGCTAGTTTGCTAGTACAAACGCCGCCGCTAGATGTCTCCCCACCCAAAACCCCTGCTTTCCAGGCGGGTCCCGTTAGAGAGATGGAGTGAAGGACTCGGTTGTGGCGCATACTACTATTTGCCGACAATCTAGCCTCCGGCTTGAAAACCCTATATGAGGCAAAGAAGCTTTTAGATGAATATGTTAGGTTCTTGTGGAAATACTGAAGACCAAGGTTGCTGAAGCATTACTGAATATCACACTGATGCCATAACAGATCTGGATGAAGAAATAAAGTATTTAAAAACAATTCATACTGCAAATTTTGGAGACAATACTTTGGAACCATTGGACATCCTGAATAAGATGCATGAACATAAAATTCAAGCTTATTTCCGAATGTATGTGTAAGTTTGCTCACATTTTGCTCCATTCCAGCTGAAAGCAGAAGCTGAAGCAGAAATATCATTAAGCACTCTGGTTTGTGGTAAAAATTGCCTTAGGTCTACTATGCATCAACATCGCCTCACAGATTTGGGGAATCTAAATTGGCAAGGAAACTAGACTATGGTGATATGATTGAAACATTTGCGAAACGAATGACACGTAATGCAGTGTTATAGGTAAAGAGTTTTTTTATTAACAAAAGTTCACAAAGAGCCAATGGCTTCCATTCAGGGACAGTATTACAAAAGAATGTCATATTTTGAGATTGAGAATGTCTGCATTCATTTAGCAGAAAGCCTTAAACTTACAAAAAAAGTATTTAATTTTTAAAGCCCTCATTTCTTGTGGAATTTTATAAAATTCTTGCCAGATAGTTTTTTAAACACCTTGGTCCATAAGTAACCAATTATGAATGAGTTATGAAAATATTTGATTTCTGCCTTGTGCTGTAGGAATGCACGTGTTCAAGATAACTCAATACATTATAATTATGAAAACGCTTGTTTACTATTTTAAAATATATTCCAGTCCTAATTACTGCATAAGATACAGATTGGTTTTGTGAGCAAGTGTTTAGTGAAAAATGATATTAATTCTATATTCCATTTGAATGTAGAAATATCACCAGGTAAAATCACGCCAAATTTTCCTTAAAATAATACTAAAATGAGATTGATATATTTATTTATTATTTATTCAACATATAGTTTTGTGAACCCTATTTTACCCGAAGGTACATTAGGAAGGTACATTACAAATTAAATTTTTAATTTACATACTTATCTTTCTTTATTTGGCTAAGATATACCATTCCGTTCTATAACTAGCAGTGCTGAGCGTTACACCCAATCACCCTGGTAACTTTAAACTATAATCGATTATGTACATAAGAAATAAAATAACAAAATTGTCTAGAACAGCATTTTCTTAGGAATATATGAAATAGTGGTTTAGTGTAAAGAAGTTTACAATAATTTAGATGTCCTATTAAAACGTGTCTCTCCCTTTCAAACACTGGACAATTAAATAAAGATGTTCAACAGTTTGTTGTTCGCCACATAAAGAAGATGCTTTACGTATTATATAATATATTATGTTTATATTATGTTTTACGTATTATATAAAACAACAAATCCTTTTTAACTGGCGTTTTCCTCTCTTTTCTCAAAACCACACTTGTGAAACATCTTCACAAATCCGAAGACCTCACTAACCCTAACAATTACCGACCCGTAGCTTATCATCTGTCTTTTCCAAAATCATTGAAAAATTGATGCATGATAAAATCTTGTCACTCTTTCGGTACCAAGATTGTGTATCAGCACAGCTACAAGGCTCTATTTAAAAAAAGATCCACACTACAGGCATATTTTCTGCACTAGATCTAATAAAGTAAAAAGTAAAGTGTTCCCTAATCAAGCCATGGAGGCCCAGAGGGTTCCAGGAGGTTGAGGCTCCCAGATTTTAGACAATCGGCCCGCGAAGGTGGTAAGGTAGTCAGTCTTACGCACCGGCTGCCTTTACCTCCAGAATTGCTCCGGTATTCGTTTCTGTTAGAGGCTGAGTAGACCCCAGGGCCATAGTGACACCAGAAGGATTAAGCCAAGTGAAAAACTCCAACGACCCCATCGGGGATCGAACCCGTGACCTTCCGGTTTGTAGCGCAGCGCCTCAACTACTACGCTACGGCGTACCCCAATAGATCTTACACACAATTTTATTAAGAATGGTCTCCATACACTTTGAATATTTGTTGATGTATCAAATGCATTAACTAAGTACATTTTATTTAAATCCAGGTTCATCAAAAATATCTCACTCAGTAACACTAGAACATTCCAAAATCAAACAATTGAAGATGTACAATGTTCAAAATTTCTCGGTCTGACAATTGACACCCCCCTCAGCTGGGAAGGTCACATAAATAATAATTCATCCAAGTATTTATCACGTTCTGCGTACTTTTTCTACAAATCAGCAGCATACTGTAATAAGAAAAGCCTTCTTTCCTTCTACTACAGCTATGTTTATTCTAGGATTAAATATATTATTGACTGGAGACCTGCTGATCAGTCTTAATAAACAGAGCTTTTTCCTACAAAAAATAATTTTAAGACTCATATTTAAATTAAAACTATCAGTATCTTGTAAACCTATTTTTAAGGTACACAAAATACTAACCGTCCCGAGCATTATTATTTATTTATCCGCTTTATCTGCTTATAAAAATAGAATTTATTTACAATGAACTGTAACTTTCATCCGTATGAAACGAGAAACAGGCAAAAATATAACTGTAACTGAATGTAACACCCAACTTTAGGAAAAGTCACCACACTACTTCTGCTCCAAAATATTTATCTAAACAAATATCAGAAAATAATCAGGAGAGTTCCTTTAAAAAATATTTTAATCTATTCTATTTCATCTCTAAACAGTTACCTCAATAGTCGAGTAAGTAACAAATGGCACTCTTCCTGTTCTAAAAGTTTTTATATTGAACTATTTTTACCTATGTCAAGCTCACAGATTTGTATTATTATATTTCATATTTCGTGTGCTGAGAATCTGTTATTTAAAACATCGATTATCTTTGAAATCACGGCATTTTTCATACCATTTATCATGTTATCTGATTAATGTATTAATTTTAAATTACTTATTGCTTTTTATGCAAACCTGAAACAAATTGTCAGAGTTTTCTAAATTACTATTAGTAACTTACTGATTTACTAGTTTGTTTGTTTATTTATTTATTTCATTAACATCTATTTATTATTTTTGTAAGTCTGTTGTTTACCATAGCAATGTACTAATATTCTATTAATTTACTAGTCCTGTTGATTTATATTACTTTGTTAATGTCTTTTTTGTTATCATTTTGCAACACACTGTACTGTGTTTTCTGCAAATAAGTTACTACTACTACTACCACCACTACCACTACCACCACAACTACTTTTACTACCATCACTAAGAAAATATGTCCCTGACTTTGGTAATTTTCATATTTTTACATCTGGGCCTTTGTTGTTTTTTCTTTATCATGCTTCCTTTCGACGATAATGAAAACTTAGATCCTAAATCTATATATATAAAAATGAATGTATGTGTGTGTGTGTGTCCTTTATGCAATACTACACCATTCATCCGATCGCCATGAAACTTTGGGAAGTTGTTGGGTACATTCCCGGGAAGGTTTCTGTCACACTACATTTTTAATTTTAGACTTCGTTCGCGAGTTATGAGTGAAAAACGGCAAGAAAACGTTATTTTTTTACGCTTTCGAAGCATCGGTTTTCAGTTATTCATTTCAGTTGTCAAATCAATTGCAGAAGGCTTTGTCTATTTTTGTCATAGCCTACTTTGGAAACAATAGCATGGCGATCGCTTTGGAAGGCAATGGATATCTCATGTTATTATAAACGCCAGAGAAGTTAATGATAAGGTGATGATAAGGTAATATTAAATATTTATTTAACGTGGAATATGCTTCTTATGAAAGATGGTTTACAGAAAATTCCGGGGAAGTTGCTTAGTTCGGGGTCCAGGCTACAACATTTCTATATGTAATCATAAGAAATCTCTTATGTAGGGTCGTTAAATCTGCCTGAAATGTAACGGAATTATTAGTCTGAACAAATGAATATAGAAACTATGGCCTCAGTAGGCTTATCCCATTCTTCATCTATATAAATAAAAACGAATATATGTCTGTCTGTCATACATTACACACATTTTTTTCATCGTGAGTTTAATCGATTTCAATTATCATAATCTTCTGAGATTGCAGCAACGCTCGACGGGTAATCTATATAGATCTTCTATATAGCCTACATAAAAATGAATGTATGTGTGTCTGTCCTTTATGCATTACTATGCCATTCATCCGATCACCATGAATCTTTGGGAAGTTGTTGAATACATTCCCGCAAAGGCATGCTACATTTTTAATTTTAGCTTTCGTTCGCGAGTTATGAGTGAAAACGGGATTGAGACGTACATTTCTTGCGCTTTCGAAACATCAGTGATCAGTTGTCAAATCAATTGCAGATGACTTTGCCTACTTTCGTCATACCTTGGAAATAAAAGCATCGCGATCGTTCGAATTTTGTAAGCCCACCATGGCCGAATCATTTGTTTATAATGTCAAGGCACGCAGACAGATGAAATTTTCACCCTAGACGGAAGAAGAATAGGCAATATAGCCCTGGGACAAACATTATGCAGGGTTTTTTTAGGCCAGGGAACTCGAATCTGAGGTTATTTTTTCCATGCTGCGCTATCTAATCGTGGAATTAACTTCAAAGCCGGATTTACAGTTGTTTCATTAGTTAGGCCTATCAATCGTTTAGTTTAGATCTTTGAATGTTTCGTGTGCAAAGTGTTAGTAAATATAATAGTTTAATTATTTTGCTCTTAATTTATAATCTTCCTATTAATTATTGTGGGCGAAGCCGCGGGGATCTGCTATAAGCTATAATAAGCTGTAGCTTATCTAGCGTTTTCTGAGGAAATAGTTTGTGTGTGATAAATCGTTCTTCCCCATTTCAAATTCTAAATACCTATATAAGCTAAAGACCTTAAAGACCTCGAGTTTGAAATTCGAAAGTCCTCCATAAGTTATTTTCGCATTTACAAAATTCAAAACCCGAGCGACGCCGGGCCTTTTAAGCTACTAACTTATAAAATATTATGATTGCTTTATTTATTTAGTTATTTAATTAATGTAAGATATATTAGTTTTCTACAAAGCATTCTATCGTGATTGGTAGGCCTACATTTTAGTTTTCCACATTGAAAGAAAAGTGGGAGCACACATCACATCAATCTAGGGTCAGAATTATAATATAAGAAAGAAAGGAGAATATTTATTTTAAATTAAAATGATAAACTCAGAGTAGGCCTATTTTAAGCCACTGGAAACACTATTTTGAAGTCAGTACTATCACAGTATAATATAGAGAGATAGAAGATCGTTATAATGTTTATTAATGGGTTTCTTAATGCTATTTTAATTGTGATAAAAATTAAATCAAATCCAGTACTATCCAGTACCGGCCATTAAAAAGCTATATATAGTAATATTTGAGAATAATTATCGCCTTAATGTTAATAAGTAGGTTAGTGGTACTGTAAGTATCTTTAGAAATCGGAGAGTAGGTTATTACTGTTGGTGGTTATGAATGATTCCGAATGTTATAAGAACATGTTAGTAG
Organism: Ectobius pallidus; assembly: GCA_964059195.1. NCBI lineage: Eukaryota > Metazoa > Arthropoda > Insecta > Blattodea > Ectobiidae > Ectobius > Ectobius pallidus. Next base: position 180,667,653 of record CAXKWD010000003.1, on the reverse strand, counting down.
GAATGTTCAGAATGGATATGTTGCTTAATGAAATAACTGTATGTTGAATAATGCAATGAAGTATTGTTGTGGCATTTAAAATTAGCTTGTGATGTGCGATGTGGTCACTTCTTATAGTAGTGGTTTGGTGCCACTAGAATTGATTATCGGCGTTAACCCCCGACCCCGCGCATAGGATCCAAGGCCTGCTTCTTCCTACTTAATCTCTTAGCGTCCCGCTGCGCATAACAAGCCAACAGACTTGCTCTACATTGATTACTAGTGGTTCAGGAAACGAGGCGAAAGTGGTCCCATGCTGAGAGATGCGTATATCATATTATACACGCGATAACGTTAAAGTCGGCCGGCTATACTCCACAAAGAGCTAACAATATTATGTGCAAAGGTAGACGTTACTCACAATTTAATTATAAATAGATTCGTGAGTATGAAAGACACACGTCTGTAAGCTTGACATAATAAGATTTGAAATGAGTACATGCAGTAATTATTATGAATTATATTCTTTGTGATAATAATCATGTGGCAGTTAAACTTTATGCAGGGTGTCCACGTTCTAGAAAGTCATGGAAAGTCAGTGAAATTCAGGGAAAGTTAGGGAATTTTGTAAAGTAGGATAAAAAGTCAGGGAAATTTGTAAAAAAATATGTAATAGTCGGGGAAAATAACTAGCCCCAGTGAGCTAAAAAAGATAGAAAGAATATTAAAATTGAATGGAAAAATCATAAGATGTTGCTGAAAAAAAGCCCTGGAAAAAAAGAAGTTGAACAATTAGAAATTATTGATTGTGAAGACTGACTTTTTAAGTATCATACGTGTGTTAGAATTCTATTCTATTCTATTATAGAATAGAATAGAATAGAATAATAGAATTGTAACTGGGGGCATTCAAATAATAAGTGCTATTGTAAGTTACTCTTGTGCAGGGGCGTGCCAAGAATTTTATTAAGTGGATCTACTCGACGTAATTCCAAACACAACGATTCTTGAGAATATGTTGACAACAAGAACAAAAATATCTACAACGATTCTTATTTGTTAAATTGAAAGATGCTGAGAGCTTTTCTTTAGCGCCTCCCTTGTTCAGGGAAATGTTCCTGCTTTCTGGTCAGTCCTAAGCCAAGAACATCGGCCCCATCGGCTCACTATACTTTAAATATAGATTATCTGCAAGTGAAGTGCTGTATCCTGTTTACAATGGCACTTGTGGTTTCGAAACTTAAGTGTAAAACGCTATGTATCCAATCAAGGGAATTCGTTGTCCCAGGGCCCTATTTCATAGAGCTTGCTAATAATATTAGTAAATGATATTAGAACTCATAATATTATTTGTTATCAAAATTAGTTCATAGAGATATGAACACTGCTTATAAAATCTGTTCACTAATGTTATTAATTCATTAGTCAGCTGATTGATTTGGAGGTTATGTCTGGATCGTTGTTTGTGTTTTTTCATTCTTAGTCTTTTTGTTAATCCTATTTCAAAGCAGGCACGGCCTACATATATTTTCATAAATGTAACATATAAAAAGCACCTCTAAGAATGAAGAAATATGTCAGGAACTTATTCAAGTAAGCAGTAGGCCTTGTGTACTAAAATCTAACTTTAAATCGATAAAACTGTTTTGACAAAAATTCCTTTGATAACCTATATAAGGTTTTTCTAAATTGATAATTAAATCAGAGTGATTTATTTTCCACAGTTTTAAGATCACGAAATCTGAATTATATTAAAACACCTAATATATTAAAACACCTAATATTATCAGTAAATGTTATTAGTTCTGCAGTCTACGAAACAGTTTACTAATAATTTAGAACCATGGACTCACAACTAATAAGTTATTATTAGAAAATATTCTTATGAAACAGAAGACTAATAATAATAACTAATATAATTATATATTTACTAATAATATGGGTGTAAAAGTTCTAGTGCCCAGACCCGCGTTTACCAATGGGAAGATGTCCAAGGATGCACGACCCTGTGGACGCAAAATGTTTAGGAACGTGTATCGTGGCGGCAATTGGCACTGGGGTTTTTTCTACAAAGCTGTAAGGAATACGTCTTTGGTAGTTTCAATTACAGATTAAGGTAATCCTGGTGTGAGTGAACGTCAGTCGTAAGACAGTGTGATACCGTCTTTTAAGCTCTCAACTGTGTGCCGGCATTCGTCTGTTCCATAGGTGGTGGATAATGGAACAATCTTCGTTAGTAAGAGGGTCAGAGGACATTTCCCTCCCGAACCAAAATTGGCAATATACGCTGTTGGGTGCTGATGTAGGAGGGCCGCAACGATATCCAGGGCACCGTTTACCTTAAACGCGTCCCTACTTGTTACCTATGCATGGAGCGGTAGCGGACAGCGGTAGGAATGTTTGTAGAAACCATAGTAGAAGTGAGTGTATTCTACACTTCCCCTCACGCGCACCGCGCAGCACATTCATTATGATACGTGTTAACTGTATACGTTTTTCATGGTCACGGATTAACACTTTTGTTCTGGTAAAACACAAGTTGCAGACTCAAATATCAGGAAACGATTTTCATTTTGATATAAAATGTATGCGGTGGTTTTCGTTGTTTACAAACTTTTAAATTAAGAGATTACGTTCTTTCGAGGAACAGATTTGGTGACGAATTATTATAAATGCGGTGATGCAGTTATAAAAATACTTGCTAAACTCATAAAATACAGACATCGTATTATATCTCTGCCGGTCTGTCACGTGACTATTTCCTGGTAGGAGAAGAGATTCTACTAGCGTGCACAAAAACATTTCTTAAATTTACAACGGGCAGCAGATGTGAACAGATTTGAGCTCGGACAAGCAGTGACTAGAAATGGAACTGGATGTTTTTTGTATTGGAATACACGGACTACCTGCTCTCGCACAAGCACTTGTAACAAAATTCTAACGGTCGGCGAGAGGCACAGACATAAAACGACAGCTGTATTATTTTTTTATTCTGCAACAATTGCAGGTTGACAGAGGCATAGAATACCCAAAAATTAATGAGACCATACTATATTTCAGAATCCAGAGTGGGGCATCTGCCAACGTCCATGCTCCAGTGTGTTACAATGAATCTTATAAAATCTGGATAAAAATAATTTAATGTAGTCATAAATGATTGTTTGAGAAGGCTATATATTTCTTAAGACCGGACTATTTTTGGCCTATTTCTTTGTGAGCATTCAAACAATTGTGTTCGGTGTATGTTTACAAGTTTATGTTATCTTTTGTATTATCATTATAATTATTTTCTACTAATGATTCTTAAACATTTATTGTGATATTTTTATAAGTACAAAGAAAATAATATATGGCTATGTGGATGGAAGGCTGGATTTTATTTGTTTTTGCTTTATCTACAAAGAACCTTGAAATAATTGATTTTTGTGGTCAGGATAAGTTTCTGGTCTTGGAAAGTCAGGGAATAATCAAAGAACTTTATTTTGAAATTTCTCTTGATACCCTGCTTCGTTAAACGCCTCTTTTTTTTTCCGTAACTTAACTCGAGCTACGTTTTTGTAAAGGATTTAGTTAATTTTCTTGAGTTTGTATAAACAGAGAAAAAATAGATAATCTCAGAATTTGACTAAGATAAGGTTAGTGTGATCAAAGATAGACTATGTTGTGGATTTTGATTACTATGCTACTAAATTGATGAGGAATAGGGTACAGTAAATTAGATTAAAAAGCATCAATCAATTCATATGCAAGAAAATTTTAATAGTTATTGTCTATGACGTTTAAGTAAATAACGAAAAAGCGCACTCTAAGTGGTCACCTTACGTATCCATTTGCTTATGTTTGTTCACTGCCAAGAAATGGTACATGTTTGTTTTTACTTTAAAGAATAAGTCATCGACTGAAGTGAAAACGTTGAATCTCTTCCAGATACGTTATGTTGGCAGGCAATGCTAGTGTCAGAACAAGAATGTGTTCTCGTACGTTGTCGACATTTTTAAACGAGGAGAGAATTTACAGTGGCTCTGAACCAAATGGACCAAAGTTAGTCCACACAGCCTAATAAATACAATCGGAAAAATTCATTCTGAAAAATGAAATTTAATTGCATGAGTGCAATGATTATTTCTGAAGCAGATAGTGATAATACTAAATATAACGCGTAGAATAAAACATCTCGGCTGAATGAAAAAAGAGTTAAAATAGTTAACTATGTTTCTTAAACCAGTGTTTATCAAAATGTAGACCTAATTAACTTGTGGTTCAAATTTCACTTTATAAGTATTTAAAGTGTCTGTTCATAAAATTACTTTTTAAAAAGTCTTCCAGGCTGTTAGACCGTGGCCTCAGGTGACAGACATCCTCTGGGGGTATTAGCTGAGGCGAAAGATTTTAAACATCATAGGGCATGATGTTTTCCAAAAGGCCTGGCCAACTGATAACAAAGACCTTAAGGTTGAATGAAATTCCTTTTTGATCTGGGGAAGAATAATGCAGACTGAATGGAAAATTTGGATTTCGTGGTGTACAAAACGCACCAACATGAATAACTGATTTAATGGTTTACCAACGAAAGTTTTCATTACAATGAGGCGGGTACTGGATTGTAAAACCATCTCTACAACTTAGGACATTTTAGTTTAGCGTATAGCCCAATTATTCCTGTTTGTTTATTCGGGATAAGTGAGGAATAAGTTCCAATTCACCATTGGTTTTTGCACTGGAGATCAAATTTATACCAAGAGATTTTAATCATCTCCAGAATGGGAGTCTCGACTTAGCTCATCATTTTATCCAAAGCAGATGACAATATCTGAAAGTCTCTCATCTACAGGACAAGAGTATTGATTGATTGTTTTATTATCAATTTCATTTAGCCTACATTGAAATTATTTTACGATAATTGTTTTATGATTCCAAAACTGTGAGAAAATAACAAAAAGTAATAATATGCTATAAACATGTAAAACGGCTGCTTTTTAATGACTACTCCACTCATTGTTTGATATTGGCCAATAACGTTTAGCAATTCCTCTGGTCTAGACCAATTACGACTGTTTATCTTATAATATTCTTCCTCGGATCGCAAGGATGCAATTTTATCTGATAAAACGTCGGCTTGTTACTGGACACGTAAGACATCAACGTGTGGTGTTACGATTGATCAGAATGAAAATACATTACTACTTGTTTGGAAATTGAAATAATATAATTGTCCATTGATTAAAAACACATTTTCGATTCGGTGTAAGCCAGTTCGTGTGATTTTCATGGCGTGTTGATGTAAGCAACTATCACGACGCCCTCCATCTTGTGATGCGCACTATTGGTAGCAGTGGGAACTCGGATCGATTCATCGAATCGATTCGTGGACTGTTCACTCATCTAGTATGCCGTGATATTACGACTGACATTATTGACAACAAAGTAAGAAAATAATAATTATTTACAAAATCCGTTACATTTTATTCATGGAATAGTCTTAATAAAATATCCTACACGAGATTACGAGTTTAATCAGGTAAATTTATCGATAAACTCATCTCACGTGGGATTACCTATGACGAAAAGTTCATTCCAATGTGATTATTCGGAAAACTTGTTATAACGAACAGCAATTAGTCACTGGAGACGGACAAAATATATTAAGTGAAATGCAATCAATTGCTACCTTTTAATATTACTTATTATAATAACATGGGTACAATGAATCAGGTTATGATACTACAGTAGTGTAATGTTGCATGATGGATTTAATAAAATTAGTAACGTTCAAAGCAGTACTTTTGTCCAGCAAAAAATAATAAAAGGTCAAGTAGGTCTATACGCGTATACAACCAGGGACAGAGCCAAGATTTTGGTTCGGGAGGGGCCACCGGGGAGTCTGGTGATGACGGAAAGAGTGTTCAACATGACAGGGCATTGGAACGTCAGATGATGATGGACGTATTCTTCCGGATAAACACGTAGCTGAGAGTTCACAGAGGTAGTGCAGATGCAATACAGGGAAACCAGAAACCAGAAACCATCATATTTTACATAGAAAGGAAGGGTGATGCGGATGTGGATGAGAAATGTGCTCAGTTTGGCGGCCAGAGTACAATCTTCGTTACTGTATTCAATATGAACCTAATCAATGCATTAATCCTTTTTTTAATCCCCTGGTAGATCACTGCAGAATAGAGGAACGTAAATAGTAGTGTCGGTGCTGAATAAACCTTATAAGCAAAGCAAGCACGTGCATAGGACATAAAGGGAAGTGGGGAACCACTAAAATTTGAATAGCCGAATTAATTAGATTTATAGCCTTTTTTCAAATTTAATGAAAAATGTATGATACTTTTATAAAGCGTTCTTTCTTGTGTCATCGTAATTAGACCTATCCTGTAAAAACATGTAGACCTACACTGTTAGAGTGGAAACTATAAAAATTGTCCAACTGAGCGTTTATTTTCTGGATTGAAATATCGTACTAAAAATTCCCTCACAACAATTATGCCTTACCTCTCTTATGTATGGAAGCAGATGGGTGACGTAAGATTAATTATGAAGATCTGATCAAATAATATGAAAGGGAAAGTAGGAAAAAATTATTATGGCATAAATAAAATGGAAGCATAAATAAATAAATAAATAAATAAATAAATACTTTCTTTCTTACTGTAGGTATTGCTTAGTTTTAAAGTTTCGAGAAGTACAATTGTATTTATAATTTATTATAGCTTTAATATTATTAACTACAAGTGTAAAGGGAACCAAAATTAGTTATTGCTTAGGGCATCTAAATGACTTAATCCGGTCCTGAGTAAAGTTGTCACCTTGCCAAAGAATATGGTGGAGCAAGAACTGCCCAAAGCTTTCATTAGGCCTATATTTATCTACCACGTGAACTGCCGATAACAGTATTTTGGATTATGGGGAACCTTTACCTCTCGTAAAATGCCAAGATTATGAATATACATTTAAAATACGTGGTATATGCCCTATGAAAAGTGACTGCATAACGAAAGTCCTCTGTGCTCATTATAATGTGCATATCTGCATGAAGTAGGCCTACACAGTTTGCATCGCAAAATATGCTCGATATTAGGCTTGGTAGATACTGATTTGCAATTTAAGTTTCATTGTCCTGTTCAGTTATGTTCTTCTTTGTCTGTTATTGTTTAAGGTGATGATATTAGGAGTGATTATTCGTGCTAATAAGTGCACTAAGCAATTTTGAAAAATTCCTGTGTACTTCCAACTATCATTGGCCTATATTTTTTTTTATTATGCTTCCTTTTTTCCTTATTTTGATTTTGGGACTAGTTAAAATAAATAAAATTACTTCATTACACATTAAAAACACAACTTTTGTTTCCGAATAGTAACTTATAAAATCAGTTTCTAAGATAGGGTAAGTATAATCCTCCCCTACCAGTTAATTACACCTCATCAGGTACGGGTTAAAACGAAAGATCTATTAATCCGATTTAGCCTACATGAAGTTTTCTGTAATGTAGTAGGTATATTGTCTGCTTAGGTTTTCTAGGTAGCATAAGAGATTAATCAAATAGTTAAATACTTTATTGAAAGTTTTAGGTTTTTTCAAACATAAATTACGGAGTTTAGAGCTCTTATTAACATTACAGTCTCTATTTTATTGAAACTAGTTCACAATTCCCGAACAAAATAGGCTTCCCTAGCGTATGCTACTTGAACCGTTGGAGTTGTTTCATTGCATTGCGTACCAGTTTTGTTGAGCATGAAGTTATTTTACGAAAATATCAATCAGTTGGAAATTACAGCCTGCCTAAAAGTGTTATATATGCTTTTCAACACTATGGTAGAATACATTGTACTAGTATCCAAACTATCGTATCAAATGTAGCCTACGTCATGAAATCTAAAGAAGAAGCAGAAGAAGAACATAAAAACTGCCAACTTTACTTAAAAAACCTGATATGAAAATCTACTGGTAGGCACACTGTGAACTTTATGGAGAGTGAAGACACCAACACACTTTTGCCCATATATATATATATATATATATATATATATATATATATATATACATACATATATATATATATATATAAATCGGTCACATATAGTAGGCCTACCGGCCCACCGGGAATATTTCCGACGCTTCCGAAGGTCCAGTCCGCTCCTGTAATGGTGTTTTCTTGGAAGGGATGGAATTTTGTAAGAACATGAATCTTTCTCTAAAATATCAAACTGAATATTCAACAGTTTTCAAAAGACTATCGAGAACAGTACAAATAGAGTTATTAGACTGTATGTTACACGTGAGTAGGGAATTATTTTTAAAACAATCTAGGCCTACTTCTTTTGCTTGCATTGTCGATTAAATGATCCTGCTATGTTATCTGTTGAAAAGCGATCTTTTTAGAAAGTACAAATTTCGAAAAAATGGTGATTGAAAAGTCTGTGAGAAATCCTGCGGTATAGAGTTACTGGTAAAATAATGTGGCCAAGTGTATTACTGTACATGCATATACAATAAATAATGCATTTTATGATCACTATGCAAGGGTCACTGTGAACCCTAAACATTCAAATTCCACTAGCCACCACTGTTTTTAAAGTAGATTAAACTGTCTTATTTAGAGATCCATTACATTATACCATAAAAAAGTTACTAGACCATGGGCTACCAATATGAAACCCTCCCCCCCCCGTGGGAATTTCCGACACATATATTTTTTTGTTGGTATTGTCATCTAGTATAAGATTTTAGTTGTTTGCCCCTTATCAATTACAGCATTTAGCCGGAAACCCCGGAAAACCCCGGAAATTCGCAGAAAATGAATTTGTTTTAATTTTTCATTGTTCTTTGCTCCTAATATTCCCAGGGAAATTCTGACTCACACATTTTTGTTGGTATTGGTATCTAGTTTAATGTTCCAATTGTTTGCCCCTTACAAATTACAACATATCCCCAGAAAACCCGGAAAACCACGTATATACGGAGAAAATTACTATGTTTTAATTCTTAAATCTTTGTTCTTTGCACCTAATATTCAAAGGGAATTTCTGACTTACATGTTTTTTTGTTGGCATTACCATCTAGATTAAGGTTTCAGTTTTTGCCCCTTATCAATTACAGTATATCCCCGGAAAACACCGAAAACCACGGAAATCCGGAGAAAGGGACTTCGTTTTATTTTTTAAAAATCTTAGTTCTTTGCTCCTAGTATTCAAAGGGAATTGGTGAACCATATGTTTTTGTGTTGGTATTCCTATATAGATTAAGGTTCCATTTGTTTGCCCCTTACCATTTACAGCATATCCCCGGAAACCCCGGAAAACCACGTATATACGGAGAAAATTACTATGTATTATTTTTTAAATCTTTGTTCTTTGCCCCTAATATTCAAAGGGAATTTCTGACTTACATGTTTTTTTGTTGGCATTACCATCTAGATTAAGGCTTCAGTTGTTTGCCCCTTATGAATTATAGCATATCTCCAGAAAACTCCGAAAACCACGGAAATCCGGAGAAAGGGACTTCGTTTTATTTTTTAAAAATCTTAGTTCTTTGCTCCTAGTATTCAAAGGGAATTGGTGAACCATATGTTTTTGTGTTGGTATTCCCATATAGATTAAGGTTCCAGTTGTTTGCCCCTTACCATTTACAGCATATCCCCGGAAACCCCGGAAAACAACGTATATACGGAGAAAATTACTATGTATTATTTTTTAAATCTTTGTTCTTTGCTCCTAATATTCAAAGGGAATTTCTGACTTACATGTTTTTTTGTTGGCATTACCATCTAGATTAAGGTTTCAGTTGTTTGCCCCTTATGAATTATAGCATATCTCCAGAAAACTCCGAAAACCACGGAAATCCGGAGGAATTTACTTTTTAAAAATTTCTTTAAAATCTTTGTTCTTTGCTCCTAATATTCCCAGGGAATTTCTGACTCATATGTTTTTTTGTTGGTATTGCCATCCCCTTTTCTTTGCATGTGACCATCACAATTATGGCAGATATCTCGTAGTCCATATACTCACCCTTTTCAACCTGCAAGGGACACACTTGAAGTAGAAGAATTACTTCGCAATAACGGTTTCAGTGACCGTAGACCACAAGTTCCGAGTTCTAGAAATTCTGTGGATTTCCGTGGTTTTCCGGGTTTTGCGGGGATATGTTGTAATTGATAATGGGCAAACAGCTGAAACCTTAATCTAGATTACAATGCCAAAAAAAAATGTAAGTCAGAAGTTCCCTGGGAATATTAGGATCAAAGAACAAAGGTTTTTAAAAAATTAAAACGAACTCATTTTCTTGGGATTTTTTAGGTTTCCGGAGTTTTCCGGGGATATGCTGTAATTAATAAGGGGCAAACAACTGAAACCTTAATCTACATGGCAATACCAACACAAAACCATATTAGTCACTAATTCCCTTTGAATACTAGGAGCAAAGAACTAAGATTTAAAAAATTAAAACAAAGTCATTTTCTCCGGGCTTCCGTGGTTTTCAGAGTTATCTGGGGATTTGCTGTAATTGATAAGGGGCAAACAACTGAAACCTTAATCTACATGTCAATACCAACACAAAACCATATGAGTCACCAATTCCCTTTGGATACTAGGAGCAAAGAACTAAGATTTAAAAAATTAAAACAAAGTCATTTTCTCCGGGCTTCCGTGGTTTTCAGAGTTTTCTGGGGATTTGCTGTAATTGATAAGGGGCAATCAACTGAAACCTTAATATACATGACAATACCAACACAAAACCATATGAGTCACCAATTCCCTTTGAATACTAGAAGTAAAAAACTAAGATTAAAAAAATTAAAACAAAGTTATTTTCTCCGGGTTTCCGTGGTTTTCGGAGTTTTCTGGGGATTTGCTGTAATTGATAAGGGGCAAACAACTGAAACCTTAATCTACATGGCAATACCAACACAAAACCATATGAGTCACCAATTCCCTTTAAATACTAGAAGTAAAAAAATAAGATTAAAAAAATTAAAACAAAGTCATTTTCTCCGGGTTTCCGTGGTTTTCGGAGTTTTATGGGGATTTGCTGTAAATGATAAGGGGCAAACAACTGAAACCTTAATCTGGATGGCAATACCAACAAAAGAACATATGATTCAGAAATTTCCTTTGAATATTAGAAGCAAAGAACAAAGATTTAAAAAATAAAACATTGTCATTTTCTCCGTATAAAAGTGGTTTTTCGGGTTTTCCGGGAATATGTTGTAATTTGTAAGGGGCAAACAACTGAAAAATTAAACTAGATGACAATACCCACAAAAAATATGTGAGTCATAAATTCCCTGGGCATATTAGGAGCAAAGAACAAAGAAAAATTAAATCAAACTCATTTTCTCCAGATTTCCGTAGTTTTCCGGGGTTTCCGGGTAAATGCTGTAATTGATAAGGGACAAACAACTGAAGACTTAAACTAGATTATAATACCAACAAAAAATATGTGAGCCAGAAATTTCCTGGGCATATTAGGAGCAAAGAACAAAGAAAAATTAAAACAAACTCATTTTCTCCGGATTTCCGGGGTTTCCGGGTAAATGCTGTAATTGATAAGGGGCAAACAACTGAAAACTGAAACTAGATGGGAATACCAACAAAAAAATATATGTGTCGGAAATTCCCACGGGGGGGGGATGGGGGGTATACAGTAGCCTTCGCTCTATACCGGTATATGATCAATAATATAACAATGAATCACCGCCGTCTCGAGAATTAGGCCTACACTGCCTGTCCTATGCTTAATTTTAACGTTGAGTTCAGTGTATTGTTAAACTGCCTAATTTCTCCAGTAGAGGCGACACAGTTCACACCCAGATAGCATGAAATTCCAGCATATTTTAGTTTCCGAGTTTATACTTCAGAGGGCAACACAGAGCATAGAAGCAATGTTCGGTAATGTATAGTCTATTGCAGCAAGGTGTGGTAGGTGCTGCCATCTGTAATGTAGTCGCGTACGCAAAATTAGCTGTAGAGTACAGGCAGTGTATACACGTGTAATACAGTCTAGAAAGCAGTGCAATGAATATTAAATAATATACTTCTTCCTATACATCTGTACTGAACTGTATTTCTGTTATGAACATAATTACAATATTACACACAAAATTAAGCCCAAAATATCATTGTTCATTTAATGCATAGACTAATACCAGTTTTGTTTGAACAGGACTTAGTGGACGGATTAACGGACGATTGTACAATTCATCAGAATTAACCATCGAAAATTAAATAGGATAATTGGAATGCCAGAGGGAACGTAAACAAATTATGTTAACACTGCCACTAACGAGTAGTTAATTTACAATTACCTTCCACTTCATATCTCCTTATTCCATTGAGGTCTAGAAAGTAAATCTAAGAAGTATAAAGGAAAGAGCATACTTCTTCCCTTCTTGTATCTTGAAAGTATTATGTTTAGTTTGTGTAACAAAACAAGAAAGTAGAAGATCCTTACATTTAGACAATAGGCTATAGTCAGGCCCCTAACTCTCGACCTCGTACTATAACTTAATAATGTAAAGTCTCAAAGAGAAAAAGCCAGCGACAAGCTTTTGGTAATTAGTCTCCTCATTTCTTACCATTTAGTTAGGGCACAAAGCATGCTTCATAATATTTTCACCCAAAATGCCAGGTCGCTAATAAAACGACATGCAACATCTAACAAGAGCCCCCTAGCTGCCCTCTTTCCTCCATTATTAATGCATGCAATTATTTTTTCCCCATCTTCTTCTTGAGGCCAAATAGGGGGTGGCAGATGGAGGTTCGAAGTCAAGATGAGTGGTGTGAGGGAGAATGTGACACTTGCTTTAAAAAAAGGTTAACTTTATCCTCAAAGGAGTCATTCATTTGCATGGTGGTGGTGTTTGTTCCTCCCGTCCTCTTTCCCGAAGATGTGGTATTTTATGTTATCGAAGTTTTCGGAAAGTTTAAAAGGCTGTCTTTAAGACAAAGGGATAATTTTTGTCGTGAATTTGTAAGGGATCGTCTTTTATATGTACTCCATCAGAGTAAAGTACAGCTTATTTGCAATGATTTAGGGGCTATGTCGTTGTTGCTGCCGCTTTATGCAAGCACCCCAGACTTCCGTTAAGCGTTATGGAAAACGTGGCTCCACACATATGATATTCTCACATTCTGAAGAGACAAAAGTATACGGTAAACATCCTACTATATTCGTATGCTTTCTAGCTGTAGCCCTATAACTACATTCTCACGGGCCAACGGATATAAAGGTAGACCTACCCATAAGATTATAAAGAATTAAAGTAGTAATAATAAAAAAAATAATAAAATAATAATAATAATAATATTATTATTATTATATAATACTGCACACGATCTGTTCAACTAACTATGAGCTACGATTACACAACTTCCTGTACTTTCTCGCCCGCCAGATTCTCCTTGACCTTTTTTAGGACATTTCTAATAATATCTTCGTTAATAATTGCTATGTCCTATAATTACTATTATTAATTTGCTATTAATTACTATCATAATTATCACCATCATAATGACAATCACAGGGAGAATTTTAAGAAAGTTTTCTGGTGGGCGGATCTGGTCACATGACGAGAATAAAAGACAGTAGGATAAATCCTCTTAAGGTTCTAATCTGAAAATTCATGGGAAAAAGACTCATAAGAAGACTTCGGCGAATATGAAGAATAGTATTAAAATGGATCTTAAGGAAATAGGTAACGAAGTGATAAACTTGATCCAGAGACTCAAAATAGATAAGCATATAACCGAAGTGATTGTGTGAATACTGCACTTTATTTTTGGGATTCAAAAGCCATGGAGTTAATGGATTAGTCTGTCAGTTAGATAGTTATGATTTTCTTCCCCTGTGAAATCATTATTGGTTTCGTTTCGTTTGACTGCATAAAACAATATAACTTCCAAATTAAATTAATACTATCAATCACAAAGAGAAAGAGACTTTCGGAATTCATTGAAGTGATGATATATAAAAAATCATGCGTATTCTGTGCAAAGAATTAGAATACACATCGTCAATGATATTTCAGGATTTGGGATTTTTCGTTAGTCTAATCCTTCTGCAGGCACAATGCTCTGAACTCGACTCAGTCTGTAACATAAATTAGTACCAGGATCAATACTTGTGCATGTGTAATCAGCGTATAAGCCTCACAGCCTTAGTAAGAGGTGTTAGAGAAAGAAATGGACATGATTCGAGACACACATAAATATAAAGATTCGCTTTTTAAATATTTTTAATTTTCCAAATATGCTTTTCATAAAAACACACGCGTGGGTGCACCTCTTGATTCTTAAGCATCAAGTCCTCTTAATTCAGCATCCACATTTGGTACTTACATGCAGGGCAGTAGCTAAACGGTGGCGAGATGGGCCCCCGCCAAGGGCGCAGGTACAAGGGGGGCGCAAAATTAACCATGAGAAATCTCGCCTATTTTAGACTGGTGAAATTTATCAAGCAATAAAAATTCCACGTTAATAGAAGAAATCTTTCAGGTTATTAAAAATTACTGCACGTGAACTAGCCTATCTGTAGGCCTAGTATTATGCCGATTGCCTACAAACAAAAAGCAGTCATGCAACGTTCTTTAATTAACACGTTTCTTATTGACAGAGTATGATAACATAAATCGTGAACAGTATGGAAAGATATAGGCCTAACGACAGTAAAAATTAAAATGTACTTTATTATTGAGATGAAAGTGGTTAAACTATTCGAAAAAAAAACTTTTACCTATAGACCTATTAATGTGTTGAACATTTTAGTAGGCCTCAGGCCTATTATGTACTTTACTTTTGATACTAGATTTTATGATTTAATTATTTTTTAAGTAGTTCAATCGTCTGAAAATAAAGCCCAATACTTAGTTCATTTTCAAATTGAGATTTAAGTTTTCTTTGATAATAACAGTGTTTTTATATTAAAATAATAAACAGTTTTAGAGAAATAAATAAAAAATTGTTCAGTATTGGAGGGCGCAGATTTGTCAAACTCGCCAAGGGCGCAGAAGGACCTTGCTACGGCCCTGCTTACATGAGAAGGCTTTCCTTTAATCCGAGTTTGTTACATTCTCTGATGCCTCTGCTTCCGGGCTTTTGACCAAATGTGGGAATTAGTAAACCAAATCCGATAGAAAGCCAAAAGTGGACACTTAAAGGGAAATTTGGCATACCTAATCCACTCTATTACTAATCTTCAAGATCAAAAAGATTTCTTTCCACTTTGAGTAGTAAGTTTGATACACTATATGATGGTTTTATAAGCTTTCTTAGGCTCTTGTTAGCAAAGACTAAATGATCACAAGTCGTTGTTAATAACAGTGTTCTCTTTTTGGGGGAATTGTTTACAGGTCTTCTCACACTTTTCTTAACTTCCCTCTTTCCTCCATTTGTTTACAGTCCTCTGTTTATCTAGTTAAAGCTGCATAAAACCAGAATAACGGCTAATTTTCATATGGTTTGCTACTTCATCGACAGTCACTTTCCACTTTGTCTGAATCATAATACGCACTTGCTCAATGTTGGCGTCACTAGCGGATGTGGATGGGCGTCCTGTTCTTTTCTCGTCCTTCACACTGTCCGATCATTTTTGAACTTTTCAATCCAGTCGTACACGATTCGCCGTGGTAAAACTTGTCCCCGAATTGTGCGGAAAATCTTCGATGGATTTCGGTTCCTGGTACACTTCAGATGACAAAAAACCAATCACCACACGCTGTTCTTCTTTGGTGCAAACGCTGAGCGGTGAAATCATGTTTAATGTGCAATAGCGGAACAGCGCAACATTCAGTGGAGTCATAACAGTCAAATATTCCACAAGGTGAGACAAATGAAGATGAATGTCAACGTCCGAAAGCTTAAAGCTGTGCAGTCAGTCTATAATATATTAAACAAAAAGTTCATTTACTCATTGACCCACCCTCGTAAATGCTCCGCATTTTCAATCCCATTTTACTTTTGAATTAGGCAATTTGTTAACATTTAAGTCTGTCAGAAATAACACCTGCCGGCACAGAGAGATCACAAAGCATGCCGGGATTCATGGCTTTCTGCAGTATTAGACTCTAAGAAAATCTACGCCTTTACCAGAGTTCGAACCCACAAATCTCTGATCTAATGGTCTGTCTTGCATCCGTTAACCACTGAGATTATTACACGATATATAGGAATATTTTGCCAAAAGAAACATTCCCATGTTCCGGACTCTTTTCTCTGCTGATTTTCTGTTTAAAGAGACGCCAGAAATCTCAGTGGAAAATATATTATAATCCTACGAGGTGGAAGGTGTAAGTTTGTTAAATTATACGAAACAGCGGGCGATTATTTTTATAGGACACTTGAGAAGGTCGTTGTAGACAGGTTACAAGGTGGCAGTAAGAGGGATGAGTTTCCCTCGTGCCACACATGCTCACGATGTCAGGAAACAAGAGATGCCTATAGTTCCCTTACCTTCTTTCACTTCCTGATTGTAAGTACAATGTGACAATTGCATGGCAATAAAAAAAAAAAAACATTACTTCTTTTTCACAAATAAAAGATTTAATTGAAAAATGAGGAAACTGAACGTTACAGTAATACTTCCTGCATTGCCTCTTTGAATGGTTGGTGGACTAAATTTCATTTTGAAGTAAAATAAAACAATGGTCCATACACAAGTCGTGAAAGTCCTTAAGATTCCAGGAGGTTCAGGCTTACATATTTTTATACAGTCGGCACATGGAGGTGGTAAAGTGCGGCCGCCTTTATCCCCAGAATGCTTCTGGTACTCATTTCTGTTAAAGGCTGAGTTGATTCCAGGGCCATAATGTACCAGATGGATTAGGCCAATTGAATAATCTCAATGACTTCATCGGGGTTCGAAACTACGACCTTCCGGTTTCAACTGCCACGGCAGACCCCCTCATGGGTGATACGTAGAATATTTATGATAATGTGAAATATCTTCTAAAATTGACATTCTTTTAGTATATGATTGATTACTAGAGCCCGAATTTTTAGGTTATTATAAACCCTGAATTAGTTTTTTAAACATATTAAAATAGTTTTGTTTTAGCTTTTTTTTTACCATTTTAAGACAAGTCTTTAGTTGATACAATAAACACATTGCAAAATATGTTTATTAATTTTATTTTTACTTAGAATTCCATGGCTCTGATTCTTAAAACTATGGGACACTTTTTGCTTAATTTTCAGCAGTTATAGTTTATACAACACAACTAATTTTACAATTATCCCTGTTATTTTCAACCCCACATAAACTCAACAAGATTTTTTTTTCAATTAATCAACCAACTGTTAAAATACTTTACTTACTCAGCATTTTGCTGGACAAACATTGTGAATAAAATGCATGCGTAAGTTTCATAAGAATGTATTTAATGCTCTTTTAGATAAACCGTGGATTTCGGTTCATAACGATTTCCTTTAACGGAGCAATGGGGTAAAAAATGCAATCGTACTGTATTTTCTCTTACAAATGTACTGGCAATAATGAGCAAAGAAAAATGGGGACATTTATTTATTTAAAAGTAATTTTAGAAGAGCAATATTAATTATTACATTAATTACACACACATAAATATATATATATATATATATATATATATATATATATATATATACATATATATATATATATCTGTGTATATATCTGTATGTGTATGTATATATATATATATATATTCTTGAAAAGAACATCTGCCCAGCATTCTGGGAGACCCTGAAGATCCAGAAATAACTACATTACTCTTTACATAAATAATAACAATCCGTAAAAAACAAAACATATAAGAAATTACGCAAACAACTTAAAACTAATTCACATTTTATAAATATATAATTAGTTTGTTAAGTATTTTATCGCATTTTAATTTCAAACAGATCTTGCCATTTTTTGTTTTTAATATCTTAATTAGCCATTTTTAGGTTTTATAAGATTGAACAATGTGACTGCCATTGACTATGAAACGGATAATCATGTTAAAATGTTACAGTTAGCTAGCAAGGAACCAAATAAATTTCTTTTATCCTTTTCACTTCCTAATATTAATCATTATCCAATAATTTTTTTTATTAAGAACATTAATATAAATCAATTCCCATTAACCCTTTCGCTACCAGCATTACTTTGAGCTATATAACTTTCTTTCACTTACTACATTATAATATAGCATTTAAATTTTCCATCAAACCCCACTGAATCTTGAAATTTAGGCCTACATATTTCTAGTTTTACTTTCTAGCAAGAACCAATTTCATTTAAATGCTAAATAAAGTAATAAATGAAAGAAATTCATGTAGCTCTCAAGCAAGACAGGTAGTGAAAGGGTTAATCAAAATTATTAGAATCCGGGCCCTAGAATCCGATGACTATTCCTTTCATACGCCGCGTGTTTGATATTGACGAATGACGTTCAATAATTCCTCGGATATCGACCGATCACGATCGTTCATCTTCCTTTGGTCGCAAGAATACAATTTTATCTGATAAATCTTCAGATCGTTACTGGACACGTAAGGCATCAAGGGTGCAGTGATTAATACGTCACATGCTGCCAGTGAATAGAAAGAAGACACATTATTTTCTACAACATAATTTCCATAACGCTGTTTATCTTGTGGTACGCACTATTGGTATCATTGGGGATTCGAATCGATTCATGGACTGTTCAATCATTTAGTAAGCCGTGATCTAACAGCTGACAGATTATTGAAAAAAAATAAGAACATAATTATTATTTACAATATCCGTTACATTTCATTAATGGAATAGTCTTAATAAATCCTACTCAAGATTACCAGTTTTATCAGATAAATTTGCTCGAACTTTGTCCTCGCAATTATATTGATTTCTCGTAAACTCTCGTGGAATTACCTATGGTAAAAATTATTTTAAGTTTAGTTCTTGTATTTCTTGTTAATTATTTTACACATAATAATCAAAATAATATATTTACACATAAAAGGCTAAGTTATTCTCTATGAAATGGTTAATGGATATGTATGAAATTGTTATTGAAATTGGATTTAATTCTATGAAGAACATTTTACATAAGTTGAAATGCTGAAAAATTGAAAGTAGAGAATTTAAGCGTTCAAGTTAAGTGATTACGAAATACAATACTGATATATGTTCACTTCCAAGCGACCCTCCTCACCTGACTGCCTTTATATCGTAGATGATTTATTATAATTTTAATGTGTATTACAATAGAAGAAAATAATTACGAAGTTAGACTAAAATAATTCTGATTTGGACATAACAAAAGCACGTCATCATTTAAAGTCACGTTACGCCATTAAGAGGAAAATTAAATTATCAGCATCATAGTAAGGATAAAACAAAAAGTTGCATATTTCATAGTCTTCGTCAAAATTTCACTTGCATTGCCTATGTCTTCATTCCTACACTAACTCCTAGTTAATGCAGAAGTCTGTGTGCTTTAAGGTGGAAAATATTTAATAATTACCAACTTAGGAATTTCTCCACCTGCTTACAATAATTAATCAATTGTACACAGTGTGACAGTTAAAGTGCATGAGGAATACACATGATAAACACATAGTTTCAGTTTAAAGAAATAGGCCTATGTCACCTAAGCACCATGGATATTGGAAAAATCACGACTAAGGTATAGAACTGGTTTTGGAAATACGAGCCGGTTAATAATAATAATAATAATAATAATAATAATAATAATACAGATTGAATTATTATATGAAATTGCAGAGAAAGTTGATCTGCAGATATCTTTCGAAAAAACTGAATATATATCGTGCAATAAACAAGCACCAAAATACATGGAAACCAAATACGGAAAAATTAAACGAATTTCACAGTTTAAATTCCTTGGTGAAATAATTCAAGAAAATGGAATTTAAACTAAAGCAAACAAAAGTAGCCTAGATGCCAAAAAATGGAGATAACATATCGGCTTACAAAACATCTATAATAAGAAGTGCATGTCTAAATGTACAAAATTGAGACACTATAACACTAATTAAACCGAAGTGCCTTTATGGAGCAGAAACTCTAATTTTGAACAGAAAAACAGATGTAGAAAATATAATAAAAAAAGAGTGCAAAATTATAAGAAAAATGTTAGGTTCACGAAGCGTAGGTGAATAATTACTTAGGAGTAAAAAGGAAATAAAAACATATACAAACATTCCTAGTGATATCAGAAATCGAATTTTAAAATTTTATGGACATATTAAAAGAATGAATTCAAATAGGCTCACAAAACAAATATCGGAATTCTATGAAAGTAGAAGTAAAACAAAAGTAGATACTATAAAATGGATTGGTGAAATAAAAAAATGACTTAAAACTGGCAGAAATTACTCCAAAAGATATTTTGAAAAGAGATAGCTTTAGACTCAAGGTGCATAAGTGGGAAGTTGACCAAGAGGACAGACCAAAGAAAAAACTGGAACAACATGGACAAACGAGAGGAAGGAAGCTCACAGCCAAAGGATGAAAACAATATAGAGTCAAGGGAAAACACAGAAACGCCTCTAAGTACTTCGCGTAGTCCTACATGGGCTCATGCGCGAAAAAAAAAGTTTTATTTTACCTCTCGGAGTTAAGGCCGTTAGGCCTTATCTTCCATTCAACCAGGAGAAAAAAAAAGAAATACAAACAATTTACAAAATATTTGATAATACAACAAGTGATCTTACCGTATAAGTAATATTACACAGAAGAAGTAAAAGAATTATTAAGATACATTAATAATTATTTTCAGAAATAGGCACCTTAGTAATAATTCTTACAATCTAATTACAAGGCCAAAAAGATATAGGCTACAGATTGACATCACTATTTTAAAGTAAAATAAAATAATAAAAAATAAAGCTATGTATCTTCAGGATTATGCGAATAATTTTGTAATTTAGATTTGAACGAGGTATAGACCTACAGGCTTTGATGTCGTGAGGGAGGCCGTCCCATTGTCGAGAGGTGGTGATGGTGAAGAATAACGACTGCAAGGTTGTTCTGTGTTGAGGGATTGGGAGAAGTGTATTAAGGTGTGAACGAGTATCGAAAGTGTGATGCTCTGATAATTTATGATAACGGGAAGCAAGGTATTCTGGAGATGATGACTGTAATATTTGGAACAGGAGACATAGGGAATGCAGTTTTCTACGATGAATAATATGTAAATCATACAATCACGACCTTTCGCCAAATGGAGTCCCAGAAATAGCCTAAGAATACAATTGCGAATTACCAATTCCGTATAAGTTTATGGCAAATTTTACAATTTTGTATGCTATTTGTTGCAAGATAATGTTTTGTTCTTCACTTAGATTTAAGATAGGCCTACAATATCCAGAAGCACTTCTAAGGATGAAGCATTTGCGGGTTATGCTATGCTTGTAGGACTACAGTTATGTTGAAATACACGCAACGCTGCAATGTGGGGGTGCGGATGTTTATTAAAAATCTAATGGGATTTCATTATTTCAGGTACATTCAATGTAATAGGAGTACTGAATTAAAAAAAATAAATAATAATTCTCTATAACATGAAATAAATGATTTTGTATTGTACAAATATTTACACAAGCTAATTACTTCGCTTTTCTAACTAATACAATGAACCTATCGTGTTAATTATGGCTTGGATATACGGTACTGGAAAGTAATATACTTATTGAGTTACTAATCCAATTTAAAATGAGATCATATTCTCTACAATTCCTATTAAAAACAACCAGCAACAATTTCTCCTGACACCGATATTAGAAATAGAAATGTAAAATCAGTCTCTATAAATATCAACCTTTGCAGATTAGAGCTCTGAAAGATAGATATTATTGAAATTAGGTCTGTTTTTTGTGGAAATGGAACATAATAATATTTTTACAGCGCTAGTTTTGTGCCCAGATTATTCAATTTCAATGTTAAAAATAACCTCGAATCCGAATTATTAATTATAAATTTAAGACAGTAATGAAGCTTTTTATATAGGCCTAAATATTTATTTTGTATTATGATGATTATTGTTTAATTGTATTCTTATAATCCTTATTTATATTTTACATATGGCTTATTTTCTGACCTGCTTTCGAACCTGAGCATGTTCTCATTCGTGTGTTGCCTTAATGTATGTATAATTGTGCTTGATCAAAATTATATGTAGATAATTAAATAAAGAACTAAATTATTATTGTTCAGACTATGTTTTCATTGAATTTTCGTTCATTTGTACATTGTAAATGAAACCTGTAAATGTAGAGCTGGATTATGCTTATGTTATCGAGTCAACGTTTTGTATGTAGGAATTAATGACAATAATAATAGGCTAATAATAATAGTATTAATAATCTTCATAATTATAGCTTAAGTTAATAAATAACAAGTTAAAGGCATAAGGTAATCCAAAATATGTATGAAGTATTGTGATTAGCCTATGCTATTCGATTCTGATTATAGGCTAGTCCTAGGATTTCGCCCACTAAATCTGTTAGAGGTAGAAGTTTCCAGCCTGGTGACTCCTCCCGCCAAGCTACAAGGAAGGTACCGGAAATGTTGGATCCATCTCAATATAGGCCTACTTAAAATTATGAACATCTTCCGTTTGGGCAACTTGAAGACTTTTCACCAACTCCAGAGAATTCTATTATTTCTCCGGTTTTTTATTTTACCACGTGATTTTGACAAGTGGTGTAAGATGATATTATAATTAGCCTATAAATAAATGAGTTCAAACATGATATACCTGTATTATTGCAAAGTCAAAATTTGGAAATTCTTAATTCTCGTTTACTGGAATGTAGTTACGTACTCCTAAGTAGCTTTTGTTTTGTTAATTTTTTTCCTTCGAAATACCAAATTCTTCAATAATCCAACCTTCATTTATCCTGCAAGTTGTAAGTTGTAGCAATGTTGGTTTGATATAAGAGTTTCATTTTAAATTTTAAAGGCGTAAGACACTCAATAATATAGGCCCTAATGTAATTTATATATCAATTGCTCAAATACAATAACGGCTCTTCGTATTTGCGGTCAGGGCGGACCAGAGGCAATTACAAAATTGACATTAAAGGAGATTATTAAGATTTATTTATGGATACTCGCACAGTCGTGATGTATGTGTTCTTCAATGCGTCTTCATATAAGCTCAACCTGGTCCACATAGACACAAAATGTTGTGGAATTTTACCACGAAACTAAACCATTAATTCCACTACTTCAATCTCTTGAAGTCCATACGTTAGACTACTTTTCTGTGACGTAGTCTATGAGATTGTAGATGCTTTGCTTTTCTACGTGCATTTCTTGAGGTAGTCTTTCGAATTTCTCAAAACGGACAGTTTTCTTACATTTATATAATGTAAAATAAATTATTCTCATTACAGGTACTTCAATAGGCAACCAATGATCCGGGAACCATGAATATGTAATATAATTACTATAAAATATGCATAAAGAGCACATATGAAGAATGTGGAAGTTCTACCAAAGTTGAACTCAGTTTTAGCTCTAAAAGGCACGAGGTCAAAACAGAACCAGATACAAAGCGAGGGTTAAACTGGCAGGACCGTTAGCTCGGTCTCAAAGGTTAACCTCGTCCCGGGTATGGAAGTGGAGAGTGCTGATAACAAGGGTTGGATATTCAGTTAACTGGACATTCTGAGGGGGTTGTGACCCTTGAATGCTGAATGTGGCGAGAGAGAGGTTGGCAGTGTTTTAAGTGTCCATTGCTGAGTCCAGCCAGAAGGAAGAAGGGGTTGTTTTAGTGGGTGGGAAGATATGTACGATGAGGAGAGAGGTGCTTTGGGTCTCTTATAATGTGAGAACATTGCTGTGTAGAACGGAAGTGATAAATGTCCAGTCTGTCCACCCTCCCTTTACTCTAACGTTTCAACCTCTATTATCACCCCTTCGCTTCACTATCTTCTTTCTACCGTTACTTATCTACTCTTCATTTAAATAGAAATTTTATTTTATAGTTATAATGACTAACCCTTGCAAAATCTTATCTTTGCAAGTTATCCCTACTTTTATTGGGATTTACACTTGAGATATTCTTATGTTAGCCTGCGATTGCATGGTACATCTATTGCGTGCAGGAAGTGATGTTAGGCTGCTTCATAAAGGAGGAGAACTGCAATAATATATTTGCTAACTTTTATTGTAGGATGTTTTTTATTACACGCATTATCGGTACTTTATGGAATCATTCCAAGAAGAATTGCAAAGTGACCTAGCGTTCAAAATAAGTGTTTTCTATTAGTTAAATTGACCGCCGGCGTGGACTTGTGGTTAGCGTCGCTGACTACAGATCAGTCGGCCCGGGTTCGATCCCTGGTACCTCCTCGGGTTTTTATGAGGTAGGGAGGTCTGGCAGGGGTGCACTCAGCCTCGTGATTCAAATTGAGGAGCAATTCTCGGCTCCGGTCTTGAAAACCATCATAACGGCCGTGGGTAGCCTATCGGCATGCTGACCACATGCCCTCCAATCCTGCCACCTACCTGTGGTAGATGACATTGCGGTCGGGTGGTAGGCCAAGCCTCTCCAGGGATCTAGCGCCACGGAGTTTAGTTTAGTTTATGAGTTAAATTAATCTTAGCTCGGAAAATATTGAAATATTGCTATATTGTTTTCAGAATTAAAATTGAATGACCATCCCACCGCACAACTCTTTACTCCATTTCGTTCACCATTTCCTCAGTTCGATTATGAAACGCCTTGCCCATGAATGTCAAGGACTGTCGAAAATTCAAACAAAAATTGTTTTAATACCTACCTCACTCAGGCTTATCGCTTTGTACGTAATAAGTAGCCTATTACTTGAAGTATCTGAAGATTAGATATGAAAATATTCCAAAAAGAAAGTCATAGCATGGCTAAATTCATTTTTAGTATTGTTTAGTATTTTTATTATTATTATTATTATTACTATTATTATTCTAATTTCCAATATAATCTTAGTGTCAGTGCTGTTTTCTTTTTATTATTGCACTTTTCTTGTATTTTTTAAAATTCTAACTGTAGTTTTTGTAGTTTTTGGAGTCCTCGTAGAGAGAAAGTGAAGTCCTGTTGGTATTATCTCTGCCAGGTTAAACAAATAAATAAATAAATGAATGAAAAGCATCCTTTTATCATATTTGGACTTGCCAGATCTTTCTAAAGATACATCTCTATGGAAGGCACATCTCCTGGTTGTTTCTAACAGATTAGTAACCTAAGTCAGTGCTTGTCAAATTATGGCCCGGGGGCCGAATCTGGCCCGCAAGCTGCTTTCGTTTGGCCCGCCTTCAACTTCCAAATATATAAATAAAACATTTTATTCACGGATGTTGAAGAATGATTTAAAATTAATCATTGCGAATTTTAAACAAATAATTCCTCTGAAGCAGCATGCTCACACGTTGCCAGTCTGTCAGCTTTGAGTACGCTGTTTTCCTCCGGGGGAAAATAGAGATAAGACGTAAACCCGCGTTCCCTCTCGATTTAAGCCCTGGCTGTGACTGATGCACATTCACATTTGTAATTATAGCACAGAAAAGTCAGTTTCATTCTTCTCATTGAATAAGAACTGCTAGGTCCTATTAACGTAAAAACATTCCATGTAACAGGTATTAATACGTATTTCGTATGAGTTATATTATGAGACCATGAATGAAAAAAGATCATTTGTTAAGTATTTAAATACAGTTATTAAATATGTGAGTGTAAATTTTAGCTCAATAAAACACTGTGTTTGAAATCTAGACTGATCTGTGTGCATCATGCCTGTGAGTTTATTGTTTCTATTTTGAACTTATGTGGCTTGGCCTGCGATTCATTCTCTGACGCTTACTATGGGTCCATTTTTTAAAAGTTTGGCAACTCCTGAAGTTGGCTAAAGACGACTAACAAGAACATTTGAGAAATTATGTTTAAAACAGCACATTTTTTCTCTTAGCCTGTAAAAATGAATGGAAGTTGAACAAGTAAGCTTTCATTTCTATGTAGTCATTATTATACTGTATTTTCAGCCCAATGGGCTTAATTTAGCAAGAATGACGTCAACATAATTTTATACAGATTGTTATAAAATACATAGTCTATTCTGTAAGGTAAAAACTACACAAAATACAAACTAAACTCAGCAATGCAGGTCCGCAATTGAACAATATTTGAAACAAATTAGAATGTGTTTCCTCTTTCATGGTCCGCCACTGACATCATTATTGCTCAGACAATCCTGTTTGCTTTGCTCACTTGCAGGCTCACTATGTGTCGTAGTTTTAGTTAAAAACAAAATTTACACCTGGCTATCACGTGCTTTCATCAAATATAACATGGTACTGTGGTTTCACGAAACCTAACACGCAAGATATTACACGTTCCTGGTATTTGTTAGATGGTTACAGAAGGCGGTCGTAACCAGTGGTATAGCGTGCTAATTAAAATTAGGGAATCTTAGAGCATAAATATTCCGCCCCTGTGGATGAGTCAGAAGCTCGTCCTGCCTTTCACTCCGGCGGTTTGGGTTCGATTCCAGATCGGGTTAGTCATTTTCTCAGTAGTGAAAATCCCTTTCCCGGGTTCAGGACTACGTGTTTGTGTTATCCCTAGGTTTAAATGTTAGGTAAGAGACTGGGATCTCCAGGTGTCGTTCGCGAGCCGGTAGGACTGCTGCTTACTAGGCCTATAGCAAACATAATATGAAATTTCAAAAGACACATTAAATTCTAAAACTGAAAAAGTATAAAAACTAAAATTTTATATTTGGGTACTTATCTTCTGATTGATGACGACTTTTTCTTGCTTGTAATGAAACTTTATATTTCTCGCAATTTTTTCGGAAACCGCTCCTAGGGTTTTGTTATTCTGTGTAGACGAAGTGCTCATACTATGAGCTAAAACTTTTATTTGAAATATTTCTTCATGAATATTTTCTAGGTATAAGCTAGCCACCGGTCAATAGGAATTCGGCTCTAAGTCTTTTGTGGCGAGCAATGCTGAGAATTAGGGTGGGTCGAAAAAATTAAGATTATTTTCAAACCACTACAATGCGGAAAAGTTGTCTCCGATATTAAGACAAACTACATAATCAAATTAAAATTGGTTCACATCTTTTGGTAGCGCATACTAAAAGTTTATAAGATTTGAAGAGTTGATTTTTTCTTAAATTGTTTAATATTATTTAAAGTTGTATAAACAATTAAACCTAGGACTGACCTTGGTTAAAAGGTTGATCAGTGAAATGCATGGAGATATTCACGTTGAAAGTGAAGAGGGTAAGTTTTTTCGCTTTTCCTGTTATTATGCTGCACAGCTGGATCTAGATGGGCTAAATGCTTGTATTAAATTGAAAGAAAATCTAAAATTATTATCAAAAGAACGGATAAAATGGGAAATGGACAAATTGATTATCTCTATGATCGATACGCTATAATTTATGCTTATTTTACGGTTAAATAAATTAGAACATTAATATTTTATATTTTCCAGTCGCGCAATGAATTCGAAAAATGGCAATTAAAAAATTGCAAGTTTCATTGTCTACCTAGTACCCACCATGTGTCCCTTCCAAACCCTATCCAACCAACTATCAAAAGTAGAGGTGTGTTATTTGCATTATATTTTACAACTATTTTCAGAAAATGATTTAAGTTTCAGTGGTTCACTGCTACTAAGTAGCAGTCTTCATACTTCCCGTTGCATTGGGATGGATATAACAGGCAAGTATTCAATTAAATAATTAGCCTTGGAGTAATTTCAGTGTAATCTGTGACTTTAAAGTTTATTCTAGGTCGCACGAAATTTCTAAGGTAATAGTTTTCCTTTAGGCCCTCGACTGGATTCCCTTTCATCAACTATCATATCCAACAGTAAATATTAGTCTATACCAAGTAAATTATACCAGAGTATGAACGCGGAACGGTTTACAGTCGCAGAGTCGTCTGCTGATTACTTGAATTACCCAGAGCAGGGGCTCGTGGTTCCCACTCTGTATACACATTCCTCCTTTTAAGAAGACTGGAGGGAGGGTCTGCGTTCAAAACTATTTTAAATAATTGAATGATAATTCTTTCACACTGGCCATGTATAGGCTAAGGTGGTAAGATAGTCAGGCTGAACAATTTAATGCCATAGCAGGGATTTGAACCAGAGACTTCGGCTGTGGCCTACTAGAGGTTTGCTATGAAACCCGGGCCTTAAAAGTGCTTACGAATTTGTAAGTCGCCATTAAAGCAGTACCTCTGAAGTTTTAAAAGGTGATACCTTAACTTTGGTTTACAAGGCCAATATTTTATTTAAATCATTAAAACTAATGCTGGGTTGTTATCACATATTGAGAACGCCTGGTGGTATACCGGAATATGTGAGTCAGTTAGAGAATTTATACAGGTTTTGGTGAAATTCAAAGGTGAGAAATAGATGAAATTCATTATTTTTTTCTCAGCAATGAATTGCTCTACAACCTCGTAATCTGACATGCTTATTATTGACTACTTTTACAATTGCATACTATTTTCATAATTATTCAAACTACCGGCAGTTACGGGTAATTATCGTTACAAAATGCCAGACATGTTTCGTGCACTGAAATTCCATTTTGACTTACAAAAGTATCATATTTCTGAGTAATTATTTTATAATATCATATGAATAACACTATCTACAATCATAGATTTAACATTGACGATTTATTAAATAAAATAAAAAAAACCTTAATGTAAAAGAAAATGTAACAAAATACTCTTGGTGGATTTTTTAAATATTCTACTGTAGATATTCCAAAGATTGTAGATAGTTTTGTTCACATGATGTTTTTTAAGTAGTTATAAAAAGAATTGGGGTACGCCGTAGCGTAGTGGTTGAGGCGCTGCGCTACAAACCGGAAGGTCGCGGGTTCGATCCCCGATGAGGTCGTTGGAGTTTTTCAATTGGCCTAATCCTTCTGGTGGCACTATGGCCCTGGGGTCGACTCAGCCTCTACCAGAAATGAGTACCAGGAGCAATCCTGGGGGTAAAGGCGGCTGGTGCGTAAAGCTGACAACCTTATCACCTTCATGTGCCGATGTCTAAAAATCTGGGAGACTTTACCTCCTGGAACCCTCTGGGCCTCCATGGCCTGTAATAGGGAACACTTTTACTTTTACTTAACTATAAAAAGAATTACTAAAAAATATTGACATTTGTGAAATGCCATTTCTGTTTTAACTTAGTCTACACAAATATCAATATTTCTGATTAATTATTTTTCTATAAATTTGTTAATATTACGAACAGTACTATGTACAATAATTGATTTAACATTAATAATTTATTTTTATTAAAAATACTTTAACATAAAATAAAATTTAAAAATTACTCTTCACAGGTTTAGTTTAAAAAATACTTATAAAATAGATATTCAAAAGATTGAAGATGTTGATGTTTGCAAATAGTTAGAACAAATAACTACTAAAAAATATTGACATTTTTGGAAAGTATCACGGAAACGGCATTTGAGTGCAAGAAACGAGGCTGCATTTTGTACTGACGATTCCATTCATACGCCAATAACGTTTAGCAATTCCTCGGATATAGTCCAATCGCGATCGTTTAACTTATAAAATGCTTCCTATTAACATGAGGATGCTATTTCATCTGATAAAACGTTGGCTTATCACTGGAAATGTAGGTATGAACATGCAGTGACTAATACTTCACATGCTGCCGGTGAACACAATAAAAACACATTATTTTATCCAACATAAATGTTTGGAAATAGAAAAAAATATAAATGCACATTGATTAAACACACAATTTTGATTCGGTGCAAGCCAATTCGTGTTCTTTTATTCTGTTCTGCTGTTAGCTTACCTGAATGCACCATTGGTAGCATTGGTTACAACATGGTAACTCGAATCGATTCATGGATGGTTGATTCATAGCATGCCGTGATCCCGCAGGTGTTAGTTTTGCTTTTATATAACAAAGTAAGAAAGTAATTATTATTTGTGTAATCCGTTACATTTTTATTCATGGAATAGCCTTAATAAACCTAATTTGAGTTTACGAGTTTCATCAGATAAATTCGCTCCTACTGTGCAGTCTCGAATCCATCGATAAAATCGTAAACTCTCTTGTGATTAACTATACCAATTACCCGTAACAGTGTAATTAATTTTGAAAATTGTATGCAATTGTAGAAGTAGTAAATAAAAAGCATGTAAGATTACGAGGTTGTGTAGCAATTCATTGCTGAGAAGAAAATAATGAATTCCACTTATTTATCACCTATGAATTTCACCCAAACCTTTACGTCCCCCTTAACGTTATAACGTCACGTTGGCATGGTAGCTCAATTGGTAGAGCAGTGGCACGGAGGTCCTGATTCAAATCTCGGCTATGGTATTGAATTTTTTTAGAGTGGCTTTACCTTTCCTATTTTAAATCATATTTGAACTTGCATATACATATAAATTTAGCATTGAAAACGGATATAACAAGAATGAATGATTTTTTGTTTAAATAAGTAGGAATTATTATTATTATTTTATTTGCTTTCTTGATTACAAGATTGCCTAAATGACAAAGCTCACTGTGCTTCTATTAACAATGAAGTATAACACACCCAACAGTTTGAGAAAAATTCAACTTAAAGTTAGAAGTTACCAGATATTACGAATTCAATAATTGTATCATAATTGAAGTAGATAATGCATAACTTAAAAAAAAAAAAATCAATTATACAAGTGATGGCGCAATAATGAGACAGATCCCTTCAGTGCCAGTTTCGAAACTTGTAGAATGGTGGAATTAGGAATCCCTAGTCTCTTGCACACAGTCACGAAAAAAGATGGAATGCTGCCCCGTGCTCCAATCAGAAGACCGATGACTTCTATTTTTTTAAGTTTGTATTTGGCCATATAATACGGTGTTGTAGGCTGATATATGGCTTGCTTCTCTTCATGAACCTCCTGAGGCTGATTGAAATGAGATTCCATTCTTATTGTCGGGTCGAGGATGTAAGCAGCAGCAGAGTTCTCTTTGTAGGCAATAATGTCAATACGTCGAACACTTCCTTTCTCTGCTAAACCATGAACTTCTTCATGGACTACATAGCCAACTTGCCGGAGACCGTTTGCAATGACAGTCCTGATGGAGTGGTGTCTCGCATTGCGAAGTGCATTACCATGGTGACAAGAACCAAGAACATGAGCTAATGTCTCGATCTCGTTGTGACAGTGTCGACAACGGTTATTATCTAGGCTCCTACCAGGAATGGCACGCACTGCTGTTACATTGCCAACCATCTTAATTGCATCTCTCCACTCCGAACAAGTTAAGCCTTCGTGGTGGTAAATCCATCTGTTAGCTGGAGTATACTCTTTAAACAAGATAACGCCCTTACCTTTCTGAGGGAGCTGGCACCATAGGTCAAATTCTGTGTTTCTCAATGAATCTCTAACCTTTCTTGCATCCAAGAAGTTTTCTTTTGTATTTATTAGAGAAGTTTCCATTTTAATGCTTAGTCGATCTAGGCAAGAAAGGCCTTCTTCTTTCAGTTTCCTGGTGTTCAGGATGAAAGAGTTTTGCGATTTATTTAATAACCGTAAGCCATTAATCTGTTGTAGTGCTGCCTCCCATTGTGTTCTGAATAATCCAAGTCCTTTGAATTTCCTAAAGGAATACATCATATGATCTGGAGTGTCCGTAGGCAACTGTAATATTTCTTTTACAGCTCCTTTAATCATCTTATCGAGGTCAGCAAGAAATCTATGAGGTATTTTATTGAGTGGAATGGTTTGGAATGTGTAAATTAGAAATGGGCATATTGCTGTATTTATAATACAAAACTTCTGATCAGGGTGTAAAAGTGGCGAGGATGTTAACAGATCAAGTTTTGTTCGAAGGTTTTGTACTATCTCTAGTTGGTACTATTGTATAAAATAATACGATAAAATCAATTCAAAGGACACGAGATTACTGAGTAAGCTACTCCTTAAGCTACGCAATATTAAACCACGAACCTTGGTTCCTCCGTCACCTTCACGGATGTGTGTTTAATATTGTAAATGGTTTTCAGGCTCTGGAACATACCGGGCTTTAATAGTGATTTTGAGGTCAACCATTTTGGTAAGCCACTCCTTTATAACATTCTGTTTTAGGGGTTGATTAATGTAGTAGAAGGGACTGAAGAAAACGTTTGCTTTCTGTTAAGAAACAAATTTTTATCGTGTAGCCTATGTGACTCTTGAACACACGTAGATGAAGAGGGCAAAGACAGAAATAGTTTGGAGAGAAGAGAAGAGTCGCCTCCTCGGTAGTAGAGAAGGAATATTTACGAGCGAAGACAATCCAAGGGATCTACAAGTTCTTAAGAGGAATCTGCCTCAGTGATCCAAGCTAGGTACTGCTTTCGCGAAATGCCTTCTAAACAGTACGTTAAATATACTATCTCCTTCCACAGCTTATCTATTACTTACAACGCGTAATCAGGTAAATCCATGCGAAATAAATATCCCACAAAGGGAAACGCAACATTCGTATATCCAACTTATCGGGCGACACTGTAATATTTTGTCTAGGTACGAGGGATAACCACCAGCTAGTGTGTCAGATATTTATTTCAATATACTTTGTTTCTGTTTTGTTTATGTCTGTAATATTATCGGTTAGTAGTCATAATAAAAGTAAAGATCTCTTTAAGGATAATAAAATACAACCATATTTTCCTAAAAATACCATACTCTGATGGTAGGCCTAGATTGTTGGTTTCTTATTAAAACGAAACTTTTATTGTTTCTATAAGTTGTTTAGCATTCTATTACAAATAACGTTTAGTTTATAATTGCGTTATCACTTTAGTTCACTAAAACGAAAGCGAGAGAGAGGGGAGGGAGGGAGTGAGTGAAATGGATCTAAAAATAGTTGGGTATTTTGCTAGTTTATTTGCGGAAATAAAATTAAGAAATAATGTAATTTAAGTTCGTAGGGATATATATTTAAATTAAATCATAGTTACAGCAAGTTAAAGCATGTATATAGGCCTACGTGTGTTTCTTATTAGGCTTTAAGGTATGCATATTGTAATTTGATTTTACTATAATGGCATACTATGGCATATTTTACTATAATGGCATATATAATCTGCATGCAGATTACACTGAAGTCAGATACCATTATATAATAATAACGACAATAATTAATAATAATAACAATACACGTCAGTTCATTCAAGATCATATGAACATAATATATAGCTAAATGAACCATAGGTCTAAAGTTCATATTGCCGGTAATAGATTTTACAATGCCACATTTCGAAGACCTCAGAGGCAAGAGATTTCAAATAATTTATAATTTTTATAATTATTTTCAATAATTCAAATAAGTTATAATGACTGCAATTTTATAAATTTCACATAATATTATCGGATCTCCTTTGTCCCGTCTAGTCGAAATTTTCATTAAAAGGAAAAAGAAAAAAATACATACGGCAGTGATTTAAAAATGCAAACAGTATTCTATTTATATTAATAAAATGAAGTGTCTGTCCTCCGTCTGTCTGTCCTCCGTCTGTCCTCCGTCTGTCTGTCTGTCCGCGATGCCCAGCGAAATCTACTCAACGCAGAGATCTGAAATTTTATACATAGGCGGACTAAAGGGTCGGAATGTGCACCTCGAAGCCGGAATTTTAATTTTCGCTTTCGTTCGTGAGTTATGAGTGAAAAACGGGCAGAAAACGTGTATTTATTGCGTTTTCGAAGCATGAGTTTTCAGTAATACAAATCAATTACACTAGGCTTTGGCTATTTTTGTCATACCTTCGACATAAAAGCATCGCGATCTCTTGAATGTTGTAGCTCACGCTGGTCGATTCATTTGTTTTTAATGTCAAGGCACGCAAACATAATATGAAATTTTTAACCTACACCGAAGAGGATTTTATTATTATTATTATTATTATTATAGGGATAATCAATATTAGCCTAAATATGGTCAAACGTTGTTCAATTTGGACGAAACTCACTATACAGGGGTTTTCTGGGCCAAGGAACTCGAATCTGAGGTCGCTTTTACCAGGTGACGCTATCTAATCGTGATATGTAGTCCACATGATTTAGGTGTTAATATAATGATTTAACTATTATGCTCTTAATTTTTAATTTTTGAAATAATTATCGCGGGCGAAGCCGCGGGCACATGCTATCTTAAAATAACATGCTATCTTAAAATAATAAAAGGACGTGTTTGTCTGTCTGTCCATGATGCCCATCGAAATCTACTGAACGCAGAGATCTGAAATTTTAAAGATAGATGGACTG
This sequence comes from Ectobius pallidus, assembly GCA_964059195.1. Lineage (NCBI taxonomy): Eukaryota > Metazoa > Arthropoda > Insecta > Blattodea > Ectobiidae > Ectobius > Ectobius pallidus. The sequence continues at coordinate 180,633,404 of CAXKWD010000003.1, read as the reverse complement.
AAAGGTGGGCGAATGCACCTCGAAGCCGAATTTTTAATTTTAGCTTTCGTTCGCGAGTTATGAGTGAAAAACTGGCAGAAAACGTGATTTTAGCGCCGTCGAAGCATCAGATTTCAGCAATACATTTCAATGTCAAATCAATTGCAGTTGGCTTTGGCTATTTTTGTCATACCGTGCAAATAAAAGCATCGCGATCGCTTGAATGTTGTAAGCCCACGCTGGTCGATTCATTTGTTTAGAATGTCAAGGCCCGTAGACATATGAAATTTTCAACCTACACGGAAGAGGGATAATTAACATAGACCTAAATATGGTTAAACATCGTTCGATTTGGACGAAACTCACTATACAGGGATTTTCTGGGCCAAGGAACTCGAATCTGAGATCGCTTTTACCAGGCGACGCTATCTAATCGTGGTATGTAATTCACGTGATTTTGGTGTTAGTAAATATAATGATTTAACTATTATGCTCTTAATTTTTAATTCTTGAAATAATTATCGCGGGTGATCGCTTGATTTTGTAAGTCCATCCTTGACGATTCATTTGTTTAGAATATCAAGGCCCGATGACATATGAAATTTTCAACCTACACGGAAGAGGGATAATTAATATGGGCCTAAATATGGTCAAACATGGTTCGATTTGGACGAAACTCACTGTAGAGGGATATAATGATTTAACTATTATGCTCTTAATTTTTAATTTTTGATTCTTGAAATAATTATCGCGGGCGAAGCCGCGGGTACATGCTAGTTACCAATAATTTTAAAAAAATTATGAAAGAAAAAGATAAGAAACCGTGGATCGAACCCAAGACCTCCTGCATACAAACCGGCGCATCAAACAACAAACAACGTTTGTTCTTCTTCCCGCATTTTATTTTCATTTCTCCGGTGTATGTCAAGAGATCGGTTTTGTAATATTTATGATAATAATCAGTTTGGATTAGTGATATATATATACATATATATAATATAATATATATTCCATTTTTATATAAATGCAGAAGCTGCATTTACAAACTCAAGTTCTACCAATTACCGCAGGCAGCGAGACGTGCATTGCTTTCATTGGTTAGTTCCTTCAATGATTTGGTGGAATTAGGACATGTCCAATTTCCCGAATTGCTTAGAAAGCGTTAGACCATAAGGAAATTACACTGTGAACATTGACGGTTGTGCAATAAATTTAACGAAAATTTGATCTTAAGTAACAGTCGTTATAATCCTACAAGCTAGAAATAAACCTGCGCGGAACGAAGCTGTGATTGGTGCAGCAAGCGCAGCTACTTTCCGCACAGGCAGCGAAGGATCCTTTCTAATTTGTCGGACTATAGACAACTTGCAATGTGACCGCATACACTTTGTCGCAATATGAACGGCAGAGAAATCACACAAATTGCAGTTAGGCTGTTATATTTTGTTTATAAATGAACGACCACAGGAATCTCTTGCTATTGACAATGTTTGTGTAATAAAGTAAGCTATAGTTTTTCCACCTTATACCCTCATTTAAATAATAATGCTTGGATGGTTTGACCTTAATTCCTCAAATTTTTTATTCTTCTAACACAAAATTCCTTATATAATACATAAATACTTCAGATTAAAATTATGAAGGTAAATTTAGGCCTATTACTCTTTTGCGTCAATGAATTAAAATTACAATAAAACGTTCCTGTTAAAATTAATCTGACGAATTAGAAACAATGTAACATGTTTAAGAAGAACAGTAAAATGATAAAAGAAACAAGTAATGTGTTAAAAATGAGTGTTTCTCTTTATATTTCAATATTACCGGTCAAAGTCATTGAAAGAAAATTGTGTCAACACTTGGTTATCACAATGTCTGTATTAATCACTTCACTTGATGTTGTTCTTGCTGTTTTCTTCTGCAGTAGATTATGATGTTGTTTTCTTGTAGGAAGTCAAAAGAGAAAGCGTCCAAGTCTTATTTACTTTTATAGTTGAAATGCATTTCGGTTTAATAAAACCATCTTCAGCCTTATGTATATAGCCTTAGTCCGCCGCCGTGGGTGAGTCGGTAGCGCTCCTGCCTTCCACTCCGGCGGCCCGGGTTCGATTCCCGGCCGGGTTCAGGACTGGGTGTGTGTATGTGTCCTTAGGTTTAAGTAGGTAGGGGACTGGCGCACCCCGGTAACAAATCCGCTGTGAATATCCCCTTACGGGATCACCAGGGGTCGCTCGCGACCCAGAGGAATACCTTCTATATAGCCTTATGTACACTAGATGTTGTGTGGTACTGTTTGTATGTTTCACATATACGGGAATGAGACATATATATGTTCAGTCAGTTATACCGTTAAGCTTAGATCGGTTAAATCAAATCATCATTCCTATTTTCTTCTTAACGGCTTATAACGCTCTACTTAGACTAGAATGTAGAGGATTCGTTAGTGGTCAGTAGGGGTATTAATATCATAAATAGAATGGGTGGGAAAGAGAGAGAAAGGGAGAGGTCGGAAGTCATCTGCAGCATCCCTTGCTTCTCCGATTAGCCCTGCTATATATGCTTCTTCGGGTAAACGAGCAGGTCTTTATCCTGTATTAGCATGTTAATACGTGAACTGAAAAGAAGTGATAAGCACAGCCAAGGGCTCAACAACAAACATTCAATGTAAATCAAATAACTTCTTTTTCTTCTTATCTTTTATTTTCCTTTCTTTCTTCTCGTACTTCTTGTGTAATACTATTATTATTAATATTATCGTCTTTGTTGTTCTTTATCATAGTTTGAATATGTGTGTATTCCGAGTATGAGACTTAGGCCTATTCCTAAAACTAACAAATACATCTATAATAATAAGATGAAGTATTTGTCTATGTGTGCGCGATGACCAGCGAAATCTACTGTATGCAGAGATCTGAAATTTTAAACATAGATGGACTGAAGGATGGGCGAATGTACATCAAAGGCGGATTTTTAATTTTTGCTTTCGTTCGCGAGTTATGAGCAGGCTTTAAAACTTAGTGCCCGAACCCACAGAGGGAGTTGATTCCGGTTACCAACAACCTGAGTATAGGGGGTGGAGGGTGATTGCGTAGGCTGATAAGACAAGTCATTGATAGTAGTACCAAGAAGTGAATGCGCTTGTGGTACGGTGCCTCTCAAATTGGTCAACAGTGTACCTTGTCATTGTGCGTGTTTACATTTATAATACGTGTTCGGCATGCCGAAAGTAAAGTGTTCTAAAACGCAAACATATATTGAAACATTTGGGAGGGACTATTATACACAAACAGGAGAAAGTATCGTTTTGCATGCTTGTAATGTGAGTTTAGATAATGAGAAGTTATTTTGTGGTCTTCCTATATCTGTATTTCGGTTTGTTTACTATCACGTGAACTAGCATATGGTAGCTAGGGCATACGCCGAGCAAAGTCTATACAGTACGGTTGCTGTTAACATATTCGATCGGGCACTAAGTTTTAAAGCCTGGTTATGAGCAATTGACTGGCAAAAACGTGCTGTTTAGCACTGTATTTCGCTATAACAATCGTGAAATTAACTGCAGATGGCCTAGATCTGATTGCCATAGCAAATTGAGAAAGAAGAACATCGCTGAAATAGATCGACCAAAAAGTTGAGGGCAATTTTCTTGTTTTTATCCTTCCTTTTCTTCTTCTGATTCAGTGTAATGGTCTCAGGAATAATAATACCATGTAGCCCAGTGAAGAAAAACATATAGAATTATCATTCCATTGTGACCTACTAGTGGTTTACTATGAAGCCCGGGTCTTAAATCACTTACGAGTTTTCTAACCACTGCACTGGGTTGGTATCTCAACTGAGAACACCTGGTAGTATACTGGGATATGTGAGTCAGTTGGAGAATTTAATGTTGTACCGGCATGTTGCCATGGTAGCTCAGTTGGTTAGAGCAGTGGCACGGAGATCCGAAGATTTTGGTTCAAATCCGGCTATGCATTGAATTTTTCAGTCTGACTTCAACTTTCCATATAAAATAAAAGTCTTTTATGGTGGAATATTATGCACACTTTATGCCATCGGCTGACGCCTTAAAGCCTACGTAATATAGAATAAAGATATAGGCCAAATCGTATAGGCCAAAATATGCCGGGATGTATAACTAATTTCTGCTCTCACAAGGAAGATACTTCTTGATCGATTACGTATTTCTGTTGATATACTATCTAGCACTGTCCCAGATTGCATACTCCTGTTTTTTTCGGCTAAGCTTCGGCTGACTACATACGAAAAGTCAACTTGACCTGGAGAAAAAAAAAACACAGAAAGTTACAAACTGAAATAACAACTTCAATACTAAACTAAAACTAAACTCCTTGGCGCGAGATCCCCGAAGGGACAAGGCCTACCACCCGACCGCTGCGTCATCTACCTATAGGCAGATGGCAGGATTGGGGCATGTGGTCAGCATGCCGACACCCACGGCCGTTAATGGTGGTTTCCATGACCGGAGCCGCTACTTCTCTATCAAGTAGCTCCTCAGTTTGAATCACGAGGCTGAATGCACCCCTACCAGACCTCCCTACCTCAGAAAAATCCGAGGAGGTACCGGGATCGAACCCGGGGCGACGGATCCCTAGTCAGCGGCGCTAACCACAAGACCACGCCGGCGGTCGACTAGGCCTATACATCGTAGCTAAAAACGAAAGGACACTTAGGTCTAATAAAGTTAATACGGAAGCTCTTTAAGAAAAAACAAATACAGTAGTTTGTTTTTGTTTTTGTACAATACCGGGTCATTTATATTATTTTACTGAAATTTGTACCAACACCAACCCAATTGAAAATAATATAATAAAGTAATTCATGCGATTTATGTAAAAAAGATGTCATTGTAATAAATATATTTTAATTATCATTAAATAAATCATTTAAAAATCTAGCGGTTGAATAAATAATGACGGGCGAAACCGCCCTATACCTATGTATAGGCCTAATGTACAGTGCTAAAGAGTGTTGTTTACACATTGCTGCCAAGTATGAACGTAATATGTACAAGAATTCCAAGTTCACTTTGCTATGATGTTAATGCCAAAAGTTTCTCTTTGCAGATGAAAGTTGTAACGAATATGGCTAGCGGGCTACCTAATAAACCTATTGTAGTTTGTAGTTGCTAGGGCCAGTGACAGCTTATTGCCGTAGCCTAATCGAGGAAACAAAGCGGTGTTTACTAATTAGAACATAGAAGTAATAAAAATTGCTCCCACTAATTGAAGACCTCCTTAGAATAAGGATGTCACCGCCATTTTATTTGCTAGCATATACGTAGTATAGAGAAAGTACTGTGATCTTGACGAAAAATCAAAATCGAGATAACATCGGGAAAACATATTATTTCACGATACCTAGAAACGAAACAAGTGTTTCTGGAATCACGTCTGCCTGTCTGTCCGTCTGTGGACAAACACAGGGCAAACGGTTCGTTGCATTTACGTCATTTTTTTAATAATTTTTTTTTTCAAAAAGTTATTGACTGCTCAGAATTTGGTTTTCCTAACTGAAATATTAAGGTGACTTTACATTTAATAAAAAAAATTATATTTTTTAAAAATGACTAACGATTTTAATAAAAATATAAAATGCAATACTTCTATCTATGACTAATAAAATGGCTACATCCATTTTTCTATATAAATGACTTAGGAGCTAGGCCTACTTTACTCTATCCATTTAAAATTTTTCTAGGTTAGGCATCTCCCTCTGCATGAAAACCTAGCACAGTAAAGTTTTAGAGAAAATTAAAATGAACATTTTTTGTAAAACACAATTCTTTATAAAATTAGTAGGTATGAAGATAAAAACGCAAATATGACTCAAATGCTAATGTCAGAACAAACATTAATTAAAATATGAATGATATTCGTTTGTTGCCCATAGTAACGTATATGCACACATCATTTGATAGCATTTTGATGTACTGTTATACAAACAGAGGCGATGGTAATTTAGTTGTGAGTCGAAATAGATATGACAAGATATGAAGGAAACCTTGGTGAACAATGTCCATCTATAGGCCTACCTAATTTTAAGGGATCATGGAGTGGGTATGTAAGCTTTCAAGCTTCCAACTTTAGCAGTACATTAGAGTGGCACGATGCAGTCGGTTTATATATGTCAGTTTCCTTCGCTATCCTACTTCTGGTACCCATAATCTGCATTATAGGCTACATACGATCCATACACTGCTCTTTCATTTGTACATTTCAAAACTCGCTTCGCTCGTTAGAGGCTCTGTCCCCAAACCCTTAATATGGTTCTCGGGAAAACCCTTTTTTATTAACTGACACCGTATCACCTATTGAGTCCGCGTATTTAGACTGCCATATAGCCTACTACCGTTTAGTCATAATAAACTTAAAAAGTGCAGAACGACTTTAAGACTTTCAGGAGGAAAATAAAAAAAATGTTCTTTTGGTATTTTCTCCGGAGTTAAAGGCTTAAAGCTGTATGTCCACCAAATTTCGAGTTGCTTGCTCTTATAGAAGTTATTATTTCTATTTTTATTTTATTAATTAAATTAAAATATTAAAGTACATGATAGGCTATAATACACAATACAGTACAAAATAAATACAGATTATGTTAATATTTACAAGTGTCAGAATAGTAAGCATTAATGTCAGTGTGTCAGTCGCGTGGCTTTATGATAAAGCGATTTTAAAATGGTCCCACATTTTTAGAAGAAAAGATAGTTACAATTACTATGCCTCGTATGTGAGCTGTAGTTCACATCAAATTAACTATAACACCTATTTTATGTTTTGTACTTAGTTTCTGGTTTGAGATGTTTTAATGTTTAACATAATTACAACAGCGCACTGTCAGAAGGCTTGTGTCACGTGGCAATGACCTATCTATAAAACAAAGCTTAAGACACTTATGTGGTCCATGTAATAATGTTTGTATTTCATTTGCAAAGGGGAAATGTTTTCCTTCTGGTTTTCTCTGCTGATGTAAACAATACAAACAATACTTATCGCGTAAAACACGGTTACAGTATAGGGGCAACATTTTTTTCTGAGTCAAGTACTCATTTGAGATAAAAATGGTAGGCCTATTGGAGTGTTTGTTTAATTCAGCCCAAGGAAGAAGGTTTTAAAACCTGCGCAGTTTTACCCCTTGCATCCTATGTGTGCATGTATATGTGTGAATACATTCTAATGTCTGCTTTCGAGCCATAAATACCGTTAAAAAGCTGATGCAAAATATAATTTCCTCTGCCCAAGTAATAGTCTTGCCTCTTAGTAGGCCTATAATATATTATGTATGACATTTTCTTCATCTAAAGTGTTCTAAAAATGAAGATAATGTCTTCACCACATCATATCTCATCCCCGAAGAATACACAACCCAAATAAAATCTAACTATTGTACTAACGTAACTTTCTCTGCCATAAGCTTGGGCAATACACCTTTCTCACTCCACATTCTGATGTAGAAAAAGATGCTGTATTGCAAAGATCACGTATTCAGTTGTTCCAAAGTGATGAAAAGCTTTATTGTTCACTACTTTGTAGTTACGGTACCTGGCTTATAACTACCCTTCAGGGAATTTTTACGAATAAATGTTTTAAATAATAGTTTTAGCTCTTAGTATAGTCACTTTATGTACAAAATTTAAACAAAATCGTCAGAGCCGTTTTCTAGAAAATCAAGAAAAACTAAATTTTCTTTATGTTCCATGAAAAGTTAGAGAAAGTCTTAGCCAATCTTCATGTCAACTCCCCAGAATACACCTAACCTAAATACAAAATTCTATTTTCTTTCGATTTTTCGTTCTGGAGCTGGGCTGTTCACAGGCATTCACACACCCAAACATGTTTCTGAAAATAGTACTTTGGATTCAGTAGACACTCAAAACATGTATTTATGTCAAAAATTGATCTTAGAATTTCGAGGTCCAACACAATACTTCCTCAACCTACAGTACCATACGATACGGGCATAAGAAGTAAAAACAAATTCTTGTATATTTTAAACTCCCTATGCCTTATAATAAAAAGTAAAGTGCTCCCTATACAGGCCATGGAGGCTCAGAGGTTCCAGGAGGTTGAGACTCCCAGATTTTAGACATTCGGTACGTCAGCCTTACGCATAGGCCGCCTTTACGCCCAAGGATTGCTCCTGGTAGGCCTACTCATTTCTGTTAGAAGCTGAGTCGACCCTAGGGTCATATTGCCACCAGAAGGATTAGGCCAATTGAAAAACTCCAACGACCTCATCGGGAATAGAACCTTCCGGTTTGTAGCGCAGCGCCTCAACCATTAGGCTACGGACTAATAACTTATAACAGAATCCCTTAAACCCTGTTAAAAGTAAAACATATTAGTCATTCACCCACGCGAATTCATACGAACAGTTTCACTAAATTAAAAACACGTTAGATGTGATAGCATAAAGTCTGTTCCGAAAACTAAGTCATGTACTGTCAAGTACTGCACAAATTGTGAGCTCGCTAAAAAATGACATTGTGCGCAAGCGTCGTGTCTCCTCACTGTTCGTGAATTGGCTTCGGGAACAAACCTATAATCATTGGTAGGCCACTTAGATCGTAAGACAGTTGACATGAGGAATGCGAAGAAAACTTCACAGAGGGCACTGGTGCTCGCTGCTAATGGCTTCCTTACGTATCGCATCGGATGTTGGCTTGTATTATCTGTTTTAATCGTGTGAATCCAGTAATTTTGAGTTGTTTTAAATGTGAAATATCGCGTGTTCAGTATTCTATTTCGTGTATTTAATGTTCCGTGTGAGATTCCAAGTCTGTGTGTATGGAATTGAAGGCTACCCATGGACATCCCAAGACAGGTACATAAAATTATTGTACTACCACTGTTAATATATATTCAGAAGCATGTTGTGTGTTATATTGCTTATAGTAATTATCCAAAGGAAATGCAAACACTACGATAACTAGTAGTGAAAGTGATTGTGTAGGGGTAATCTTTGAAAATAGTCAGATAACTCACATTACAGTCTTCTGTTTACAGTTTGTTTTAGCGTGGGAATGAGATTTGTAATGCAGCTATTAATAGTAGTGTACAATATTTTATTTCACATTTAGTATAACCTCTACAAGGATTGCATTCTTTTGACTAAAGCAGAAGGAATCTTGAAATGTAACCTCCAACTTCATATCATCAAATGACATTTGTTGGCCAGTACTTGAGCTACGCTTCAGGTGGTGGGGGTACATTCCATACCGTAGTCTGAGTCACGGTAGCTACCTTCGTCTGAGTAATGGTAGTGTTTAGCGGTCCTGCACTCATGCTGTTCTTTCACGTAATATTCACAATCCCCTCTCAAAGTTTCCCCGATATTATTTTATAGTTTGTTGCTCAATATGGTAACTTTATTAACAAGAAACTAACGATGATGATGATGAATGAAGTTTTACAGGACACACAATTAGTTTTATGAGAATCTAGGCAGGCTTGTGGGTTAAGTTTCGAGTTGTTGGTACGAGTTTAGTAGGAGACTGTTTTGAAGAATGTTAAATGGTTATACATATGAAATACCACTCCACGATTTACTGCCCCTGTCCCGAATATTCTACAATAACTTGTAGATATAAAGAGCGGAATTAGACGGCTGATTAAGTCAAGTTGGAGGGTTTGAATGACGTTTGGTGTAACCGTGGAGTTGAGACACACAAACCAGAGCCCGCTGTGAGTGTAGAACTTGCCATGTAGCAAAGACTCATGTGAATTTATTCATTCTGTGCTACAAAAATATGAATTCAATGAAAAACTGTAAACGAAAATTTAAATTGAAGTAGGGGACGAGGAGAAAAAAGGAACATTTTATTATTAGTTGTCAATTCTTGTCCCACGACCCCTTGCAGAACATGCACTTCCTTAACTACAAGTACATGAACATTTTAGTTATAAAAATTATTATAATTCTCTAAGTTTTACTTGCACTTGGGCCTATACATACGACAAAGAAGGCATTCTATTGCGACAAAAAAATCGAATTCGATATAACACCGGGAAAACATGTTTCACGATGTCTAGAAACAGAAAAAAAGGTGTTCATTGTTTATAAACAATGTACAAGAAGCGTCATGTTTGTCAACCTGCCTCGCTGAGAAACAAAAAAAACATCACCCGTCCTAGGAAACCTGTGCACCCCCTACATTGCGACTTTGCCAACATCTATCTGAGGATAATAAAAAGGCTGTATTGGTCTTTCTGAAAAATAACTACTTAGGAGGCACTTTATTCGTGTCCATTTTTTTATTTTTCTAGGGTATCTCCATTACAGTAGGCGATAGGCTACACGAAAACTTAGTACAATAAACTTGTGGAGGAAGATAAAATGATTATTTCTGTCATATACATTCCTTTATAAAATTAATAAATATCAAGATAAAACTAAATTAAATGTGACTTAAATGCGAATGTCAAAACTTAAGTTGATTAAAATGTGAATGTTATTCTTTTGTTCCACACAGTAACAAGAAGACTTTAATTAACTTATTGTTTTGAAATGCAGTATAGGCTACCTAAGTCGAATTGAACACAATAAAACCATCCGAGCGAGGGGGCAGAGGGAAGAAGGCCTGGGTTCAAATCTCAAACCTTATAGAATACCAATTTTTGAAGTGAAATTTCTTTAGCCGCAGTAAGGGTAAATCGAGAGCGAACGTAACGCTCAAAATCGTCACGAAATTAGTGTAACGCTTAAAATCGTCACGAAATTAGTGTTACGCTCAAAATCGTCACGAAATTAGAGAGGTGTGACGGAACGGACTGCACAGAAAAGAATCAACTCAATGATTAGGTTTATCAAAAATTTAAAAAATCCATAAATGCAAAATTTAAAATATGAAGAATCCAAAATTTAAGAAAAATAAAAATCCAAAATTAGAAAATAGAAAATAAAAAATAAAAAATTCAAACATACAAAATTTAAAAAATCCAAAATTCCAAAATTAAAAAAATTAAAAAGTCCGAAATTAAAAAGCCCAAAAATCCAAAATTTAAAAATAAAAAATCCAAAATTAAGAAATCCAAAATTTGAAAAATAAAAATCCAAAATTAAAAAATGCAAATATTCAAAATTTAAGAAATAAAAATTTAAAAATCCAAAATTTAAAAAATAAGAAATCCAAAATTAAAAAAATCCCAGAGCCTTAATTTAAAAATAAAAAAAAATCCAAAATTAAAAATCGAAAATAAAAAATCCAGAAATTAAAAATTAAAAGGCTAAAATTTAAAAAATCCAAAAATCCAAAATTAAAAAATAAAGGATCAAAAATTTAAAAATCCAAAATTAAAAATTAATGAAGTCCAAAAACCCGATATTAAAAAGTCTAGTAATCCAAAACTGAAAAAATAAAAAAAATATAAACAAGTTTCACTTCTGTCGCCTGGCGTTCCACGCACACTTTTTTATATATTTTTCCTCATTCGTTTGTCTTTGTGAGACTTTTTTACTTTCCATAACTCATCGCCGCTATGTCACCCAATATCATAATCGTTTAAACTGATCATCAGTCAAGAAGATATTACACAACAATAGAAACGGATTCATACGAATTAATTTTGTAATAGACCATGTAGACATGTAGACCTAATATACGGAGGTTCTATATTCATTTTTGAACGATGCATAGGCCTACTTGTTTCTTTCGTATATCTCTAGCCTACACCTAAAAAAATTCAAATATTAACACGTATATGCGAAAGAGTTGTGCAACATACTTTGCACCGTTTATTTATTTTTAACATTCATTGTTGTTGAATAATTAATGATGTGTGGTATTTGTTTTATTTATTACCAAACCTGTGTTGATGACACAGAGATATACAATGTTCAGTAAATGAGAGAATGCAATGCCTTCTTTCTCCATCTGGTTGGTTACATACTTATTTGAAGAGATCTTCAATTTATGCTGTAAACATTCCAGAACAATTCCGCTATAAATGCCTGTATTTATCTACGCACAGTTATGATTAATATACGGCTAATGCTTAAGATCTCATATGTATCCAAAGATTATATTTTAAATAGCCAATGGCAACCAATTGCTTTGAAAAACTGAAATTTCGGAAAAGTGCATGTATATGCCTATGTCAAAACCAAATATTACACCTAGAGTTGAACACTAAATAAAAAGGATTAAATTTTTTTTCTTATTAGGGTATATTTTCAAATGCATCAATATACCCAATCGTATGAGACTTCGGATAAGCAAAGTCGCGTTCTGCCTGCTATTCTGTATTGGATAATGCAATAATTGTTCGAAAATTGGAAAAGAGCAAAGGAAGACTCATCCAGATAGAAATTGCCTGTGAAAAAAATTTCGAGACATCTTTAAGGTGGCGTATAGAAGCAATTTCCAGATTTTTCTTCTCCAGTTACTTGTATGAATAAGAATAATATATTACAGTACTCAACAAGGGTAGGCCTATACTTTTTAAAGAATAGGGAGATGGAATTAGTAAATAGACATAGGCTATCCAAATTGATTCTTCATTCCATTTCCAAGTTATCGATAGCTATGTAAATAATACAGAGGTAATTTGAGCCTTTCTTTTTAAAAATCTTACTAGCTGTCCTCATGAAACAGGAGACCCTAATCATTTTTATGGGACTATCCCTAACTCCTTAAAATTACAATTTTAATTTTTACTAAAGGAAAAAAAAAAAACACTAGAAATGTGACCCTAGGTGCAAGGATTATAATTAGGTGCGAAATTAGATGTATATAAGAATACATCCTGTAATTCTCATACCTTAAAACACGTAATTTATGATCATAACATACAACTGACGGCCATCTTGTGTGGGTAAACAGGTTGACCAACACGACAAACCTCGCAGGAGATATAATATGGTACGTTTTCGAAATGGGTGAATTCGGTGTGCCCTGCTAAACTAATGTCACTGTTCATAACCTAACTTAACCTAATCTAACCCAGCCTAACTGCCAATAAAATATAATCTATCTGCCACTACTTACCTTAAAGCAAGAAGGACAGTTGGTAACCTGCTTTGCAGTTGGCATCCTGCTTTGCTCAGAACCATAATATGGCTGGGTTGTTTTATGCTTAATAAAAATGAACTGATTGAAATTGGTAAAAATATAAGAGGAAATTCTAAAAACTACTAATTTCACCCCTTAGTCAATTCAAAAGTAAGTATATTTAATGAAGTGTTTAGTTCCAGAAAGGAAAATTGCAATGTTAAGGAGATAGTGCTCTCACCATGTGAGATTTTCTTCGTTAAGGCAGTCACCATTTAAAATTAGATATTTTCCCACGTAATATGATATAACGTATGGTGCATTATATCTTCCTAATGAGTGGAAATTAAGGTGATTTGTTTTATTATAGGTCTACCGATAATCGTGGATCATTCTCCTTAAAATATATTATTTAAAATCATGTTATTAAACCAAAATAGATTATTTCTCTTAAGTTACTTTCGGCTGCTAGATTTCTGTGAGAGTTCTGAAATGTGGAGTGTTATGCAGAAGTCTAGAGCTGGGGTGGTTCTGGGGGGAGGATAAAAAAAGTTTAACATTCTTGAATGCTGTTTACCGAATTACAAACTGTAAATGAGTGAAATAATAATATTTAAGTAGAAAATATCATTTTAAGGTATTCATTTCACAGAATCTAGTAATAGAGGCGAAGGATTATTAAAATTGTTGAATTAGCACTCTCGCAATTAGAAAACCTCATGCCATGTCTCGCAGAATGTGGATTAAGTAAGCAATACAGAGTATCTTGAATTTATTTCTACCTCTAATAACTAACTAATTCGAACAGTATTTGAAAGAAAAAATAATTAATGTAGGGCTGCATATGAAAATGGTTTGTCATTCTTTCCTGTTAATTAAGAGTGGTTTTCCGCGTAAGCGTAAGGCAAAATTTCTTTCAGCTGATGGCCCAAAAAAAATACAGACAAATAATTACATAACAATACATATAATTATGTGTTGTTTTTGTGTGAAGTGAACGCAAAACACATATCACGTCTACATTTTTTTTTAAGTTAGGTTAAGTTATTGTGTATTCAAACTGTAGTAGTCATGTGACCCTCTTCGCAATTGAACAGAAAGTCGTAAATCAAGAATATCTAGTTTTTGGTAATAGGCTGAAGGCTATGTGAATATATTAATTTCTAAGTTACATAATTAATCTTTTTTCAGTCGTAATTATTTTCAACCTGTTTTTCGTGATTTCAGATAAAAGTTTAAAGCATTACGATGGTTGATAACAAAATGTCGTCTCTGCGAGGTTGATAAATTAAAGTTATTGCTTTTTTGTTTAATTATCAGGGCAGATTTCGCGAGTTTACATTCATGCTTTTGGGGCTATGTGCTTAAAATGTTTACAGGAAGTGGTCAGAATTATTTTAAGGGAGGACTTACAGCTTTCGATGCTGAAAAATAGGTGAAGTTCAATTTTTTTTTTCTCAGCAATGAATTGATCTGTAGCCTTGTAATCTGGCATGCTCTATATCGACTGGTTTTAAAATTGCATACTGTTTTCAAAATTAATTTAACTATTACGGTTATGGGAAATTATCACTACAAAATGGCAGCCAAATTTTGTGCACTGAAGTGCCGTTTCCCTTATACCTCAAACATTTATTAACGTATTGCAGTGAAATTTTGCTTACAAGTATATCTGAAATTAGTGAACAACACTTTCTAGAATCATTGATGTAACTTTAATAGTTTATTTAAAAAATATATTTCTGATGTAAAAATTTGTAAAAAAAATTAACAAGTGATGAATCATTTTAAAAAATATTTATACTGCAGATAATACAAAGATTCTAGATTATGTTCTTTATATGACATTTACAAATAGATAGAAAACAGAATTACTCAGAAGTAATGGTATTTATGAAAATTGTTAGGGAAACGGCACTAAATTTGGCTGCCATTTTGTAATGATAATTACCCATAACATTAGGGGTTAAATTAATTTATAAAATAGTACGAAATTGTAAAACTTGTCTATATAGAGCATGCCAGTTTAAAAGGCTATAGAATGATCCATTGCTGAGAAAAAAAAATTAAACTTCACCTATTTTTCAGCATAGAAAGCTGTATGTCCCCCCTTAGACCAACATTTCTGAACTATGAAATACCTTCCCGTAGTCTAATGCTGGTTTCCTGAACAGACGTAATTGTAATAGGCCTATTCAATCTATTTTAAGAATATATCTCAACTTTCCGCGACAATCGTGACGAATGCATAGGCTAAGTCACTGCCTAGAGAGTCTCCGAACTGATTGGAATATCAAGTTTTGTAGGAGATGATCGAGTGAATCAGATCAGTGATTGGCTGATTACTGACTCATTGTTATTATTATTATTATTATTATTATTATTATTATTATTATTATTATTATTATTATTATAATACTGCTCCAAACCGAAGGGAAGATGACTGAGCTAAACAGGGAGGCTCGCGAAAAGGGCGGGAAAAATTTAACTTGTTTTCAATATAAGGAAAGAGTGTTTAATTTAGCCTTTGAACACAATAAACTATAGAAAGGCATATGAAAAACATGTGCTGTATTTTATATAGCCTATATTGGTTATCGTTATGTAGTAGTAGGTCGCGAAAATAAATTATAGGTGAAGGTGGGTCCCAGGAAAAAAAAGTTAGGAAACTGCTGATCTAGATAGAGTAAGATTTTGTCTAGGTGATAAGATGTAGACCTACTGTAATACCTTTAAGTAATAATGGACTGTATTTTTAAATACAATATATATATATATATATTGTGTTTCATGGAGCAGGCTTAATGCTGTGGTTTCATATGAAGTTATGTATTCCTGTTCTTCCTCCAACAAACAGCTGGTTGTGAGTTATTAATTGAGATGCATTTCGACGCTTGTAAGAATCATCTTCAGTCAATCTGATTTCGTTGAGGATTATGTTAACATGGTTCACCTGTTGAGAGCATAAGCGCTACTGTAAATGATTCAAGAAAAATGTACGGTGCCCTTCGTGACATAATTTCGGAACGTTTTGGTTTTCTGCTGTTTTTCACAATAAAGTTTAATTATAATTCCGTTAACGCATTTCTGTAAATGTTTTCTTGAAAGATAATATAGTCTGCGGTTATAACGTCACGGATTCTGTTCTGAAGTTCGGGAAAAGAACCTGGAACTTAAGACCGTGACTGATAGCATTTTTAGAAGTTCTTTCAGACCATTCTTCCGATCGTTATCAAGCCTTTCAGCTTGATAAGAGGATATTTCGATAACAGAATAGGCGTATGTTATGTTCAGAAACAAAGAGTATAAACCATTCTTATACGTAACGTTTGTGAAGCACATAGGCAGTAATTCATAGTACATAGATATAAAGCTTCACCCTGAATGACTTAACAGGTAGAGTAAGTGTCCCTTTGGTGATTCATTCATTCGTTTGCTTGATTGATTTGATTGATTCATATGTGTTCAATAACATCAATGTATAGGATTATGCTGTACCAACATGGCAAGTTTACATTAATATAGCTTTGATGATCGACTAGAACATGGTAGCTTATATCCAAACCACAAGCAGTTTTACCTAATTATTGACTGTGTATTTGAACAACTGATTTCCATACCTTGCATCAATTTGTGTTCCCTCTTCTTACCTGAAACAAATATGGCAAAGAATAAGTTTTACTTTCTGTAATAGTTACTCTTATAAAGAGCATCCTACATAACTAACCTAACATGCTTTCTGACTTAACATGCACAATAGATGTGGTAGACTTGAGGTTTTCAGATACGGTAGTGGAATATCCAACTTCTGGGACTTTAAACGTTGACATAATAGCCTACCTACTTTCAGGTTTATTTTGTTTCCCTATTTTTTTAAGTACTTTTATACCTAAATTGGATTTTCATAAAATGTAAGCTTAAACTAATACAAATAATATGTAACTAAAGAAATGTGAGCGATTCATACATTCCGAAAAATATGAATATGCCCATTGTTAATAATATTGCACTAAATTTATTCATTCGTTACGGCCATGAATTGCCATCCACGGAATCATATAAAGGGAAACCGGAAAAGGTGTTTTATGTCCATAGCACCCGACCCTAGCTGTAAAAATAGAGGAGGAAATGCTGCATATCAATTCCCTAACACTGCGAGTAAAAAAGGAACGGATTTTTCATAACATTAAAATATTGTCACAGTAAGTTATATCTCTATTAACTTTTTATCAGTTACTTCCCTTCGTGCTTCCTACATATTTTAATGGGTTTATAAATGTTGGCTCTTGCCTATACGTGAGGGAAGTGAAAAGGTAGTTAAATTTCTAAACGGTAGTAGCTTTTATGAGCACCATTAGAAGAAGACAGAGGAGTGTAATGGAGATCAGAGAGACAGTGTCCTCTAGGTTTAGTGGACTATGTTCTTTAAGTTCACAGGGGTTGCGCAAGATAAATGTATGTGATAAAATCCACTTCTCCCTATCGTACTTTCAACTTCCACTATTATGGACACTACATAGGTTGAAAACTAATATAAATGAGCATTAAGGCCATATTAGCTTTGGACTAGAAACATGTTATCATACACTGTTCTTTTTTGTATTCCTTTTCACTCATAATACATGGTCATAAGAGAGTTAGACAATCGCAATGAAACCCTGACGGTGAACTCAACTTGATTTGTATAAAATTGAAATATATCTCTGTTCTTTCAAAATAACGTATTATTGGAATTATTCATTTAGTATTACTCTATTCAGACAACCCTAAATAAATATTATGTTTTGTGATTTGAATATGATCTGCAGTAAATTATACTTGGAATAACATAATAGCAGTGCTTATTAATAACAGAAAATAATATGAATATTTCCAGAAGCATAACGAATTAACACATTATTGTACAAATTCTGTACATTACAATAACTAACTAATAGTATGTATCCCACAACTTATATCCTCACATATGGCAGAGATAACCAACACATTATTAAGTGCCAGTATGGTACTTTATGAAATTGTGTGTGGGGAGGGAAAATGCCTGTCCGTCCGTCCGTGTGTCTGTACGCGCGATAACTCAAATACGCTTAATCGAATTTTAATGAAACTTGTTATATACATTTATAATGTTAATGGGAAGAACCCTATTGATAATGGACCAAATCGGTTGATTGGTACCGGAGTAAAACCCAATTTAGTGTCTATTTTAAAGGCGCGATAACTCAAATACGTTTTATCGCATTTTCATGAAACTTGGTATACGAATTTATAATGTCCCTGGGAAGAATTCTATTCATATTGGACCAAATCGGTTGCCCAATTTAGTGCCTTTTTATGGTAATATATCACAAAGGCGCGGATAACTCAAATACGCTTTATCGGATTTTCATGAAACTTGGTATACGAATTTATGACGTTCTTGAAGCCTATTGAATTTGGGCCAAATCGGTTGATCGCTACGGAATAACGAGTATATCAATATTAATTTTGCAATGAATATTCTTTCATAGCCCAACAATATATTAAAATAACGTAACAAATTGCCAATCGTATATTGATATTGTTAGCAACCTTGATTGATTTGTTTCTTCATAACGATGTCAGTGTGGGCTAAATAATAATTTAAATAATGTAAATAAACTATTTATAACAACTAGCAGTTGAATATTGATATTATATTGTGTATTCTATGGTTATGTAGACTACCGATATTTATATTAGGCTATATTTTGATGTATTTTTTATATTCGTTCCTGTGCAGCAATATACCTAATGTAATTCCTGACAGAATTCATATTGACTGTTTATTCATTCATAACCTTTAAGGTTGCTTTAAACTTGTGAAACAGACATATCAACGAATCGTAGGCCTATTGCATTATTATTATTATTATTATTATTATTATTATTATTATTATTATTATTATTATTGCCAGCACATTTTGTTTTTGGAATTTAACTCTGAGATCTATTACAAAAATAACTTTTTCTGCATGGGCCTATCATAATTGCGTATATCACTGATTAAAAAAAGCATACTGGCACTTGGTTATATCAGTTTACCTGATTTTATTTATTATGCACTAATCTCTATAGAGATGATGTAATTTTCCTGCAGTTATCTTCAACAATGGAGCTGTGGCGGCAAATAAATAAATAAATAAAATCAGGTAAACTGATGTAACAAAGTGCCAGTATGTTTTTGTTTAAACAGTTATGACTGCAATTATGATATGCAGAATATGTTTTTTTTTTTTTTAAATTGATTTCCAAGTTAAGCTCCAGATTTATTAATTAAGCAGGGCTTACGGAAGAACAAAGGTCTAGTTTTTTTTAATGAGATTAAAATCTTCCAGCATCACCTGAACTGTACAGATATGTGATATCATGACAATCGCACACTCACATAAAAATGTCAAAAAAAAATTCAAATTGGCCGGTTTCGGGTTTTGAACCATGGACTCCAGAATGTGAGGCCAAAGCGTTACCATCTCGGCCACCGGGGTCATTTTAACGGTCTAGTTGGATAAGCGCTTGTAAATCGATAGTGTTTTTTGTCATAGCTACCTGTATTTTAATTTCCAAGGCCTTATAAGATAACAGTAAAACAATAGGCAGTGTTGTCAAGATAATTGATTTTCATTTTTTTTTATAAATTCTTTCGAATACGTATATTACCATAAAATAGGCACTAAATTGAGCATTACTCCGAAACAGGTCAACTGATTTTATCTATTATAAATAGACGTCTTCCCATGGACATTATAAATGCGTATACGAAGTTTCATAAATATACGATAAAGCGTATTTGAGTTATTGCGCCTTTAAAGTAGACATTAAATTGGGGTTTACTCCGGTACCGGTCAACAGATTAGGTTCAAATTCAATAGGGCACTTCTCATGAACGTCATAAATGAGTATACCAAGTTTCATGGAAATCCGATACAGCGTATTTGAGTTATGGCGCCTTTCTATTAGAAAGGCGCCATAATCTATTAAAATAGGCACTAAATTGGACATTACACCGGTACCGGTGAACCGATTTGGTTCAATATCAATAGGGTTCTTCCCATGGACATTATAAACGTGTATACCAAGTTTCATTAAAATTCGACAAAGCGTATTTGAGTTATCGCGCGTACAGACACACGGACACACGGACGGACGGACAGACAGGCAGACGGACAGACATTTTTCGTCCCCACACACAATCTCATAAAGTACCATACTGGCACTTAATAACGATAGGTATGCTCATTACATTACATTATTAAATTGCAGGGCAGAAACGGCTTCAGAAGTAAACTTATCGGGATTTTGCGGTGGTCCGGTGCTCTATAGGGCCGACTTTTAATTTTTTATGTTACATTTTTTATTTAACTATATCCTTCGGTTTAGAAGAATTTTCAACAAAGTTATATTATCTGCACAGAGCGATCCACCCGATTAATATCGCAATCAAGTTTTATTTGGTTTACGCGAAAGCGCGGGCTTTATAAATTGACTACGTTCTGACTAAAGAATTTCTAAGGAAAAATGCATCAAAATAATAAAAGAGGTTTTAGGTATTAGTATAAGCAGTTAGAGCAAAAGTATAAACACACTATTATAGCCATTCTGGGAAAGAAGTCGTGAAATATAATGGCACAGAAAACACCTTAATGAGTAAATTGACAAATCTAAGATTCCATTGGGAGAAATTAAAATTTTCGGTTTTAGGAAAGTACCATATTTGGGGTGACCAGCTCTATCTGCACGAAGAAGAGGTTAATAGGTTAAGAAAAAGAGGAATTTCGAGAAAATATGAGGGCAAGCCCAATGGAAGCTGTAAAGAAATGGATACAACACAGAGTTTAGAAACACTGAGTTAAGAACACTGAGTTACAACATTCAATTTTTTCAAGGCTTTTAGTTTTGATGGGTGTTTGTAATGTATTTTTACCTCCTCTTTAAGAATCGAAAGTGAGATTTTATATATCACATAAGGATTTTACAGAACTTCAACTTAATACTTACTTAACCTTTCATTTCTTGTGAAGTTGGTAGGCCTAGTCCCTTCAGGGATTTAGCGTCACGGAGTTTAGTTTAGTTTAAAATGCTGTCCACGAAGTATTCTCATAACTTTTACGTCACCACATACTACCCATTCGTACTCTGAATATTTAATTGCCGTTAATTTACCTTCAAGATGTAAGAATACCCTACTCGTATTGAATCATAAGTTACTTATAGATAGTGTGTGAGAGTACACCTTTGATCTTTGGGGATGTTTCATCAATAGAATAACCTCCATTCGTTCTTGTCGTATGTTATTCCATGTTTTGTTACTATACCTTCAATCTTACTAGGTAAACATTCTTCAGTGAAGTACTTAAGAAATTCCCCTTCTCTTTTTCGATACCCGGAGGATGTTGTATCAGAAACTAACATTCCTTCTCTTTAAACAAGAACCCAAAATTTTTGATCGCTCCTTCGGGAGACACAGATCTCTTACAAGTTCATTTGGGTAAACTGCTTTGGTTTAAGAACACTGATACGTGCTAATTTGAAAAGAAGCAAAATTACGTAATTGTATAAAAACTGTGGGTATTACAGGAAATATGATACTATATTCATAAACAGCTCTAAGAAATGACTTGAAAACTAAACACCCTGTTTCCTACAAAGCCCCAGAATGATGTTACCCAGTGTAATGCTAACAATATGAAATTAAACATTGTTTACAGTATCTTAAATTGCAGATGTTACAAAACCAGCGTGTAAAGTTCACAGATGGCTTTCCTTGCAGGAGTTTAGTTTTTCTCAAGATAGTCCTGACAGGAGTGTTTCTTGAAATTATATTGTACCAGCAATTGATTTTTAACAGATTCAATTGACAACCTGTTTCGTTCATCTATCCACTGATATGAAATTAATGAAAACACTCTCTCAACTCTCAACACTCAAACTTTTAATTCAGCTGTGTTTATATTCCTTTTAGCTACGAGGCCATATCAGGAGTTCGGGATCTGTGCCTATACAGTAGATTAGGCCATGGAACTGTTGATTGTCAATCATTTCTATTATTAATGTATTTTATTGATTAAATTGCAAATGATAACAATTTAAATAGAAATGATACAGGATGAAATGGTGAGGATGATTCATGATATGTAAATATTCAATTCGTCATTTGCCTTTATGACTGAGGAAACCATGAAAAAACCTATGTCAAATTGGCCGGCCACGGGATTTGAACCTGGGACCTCACGAACATTAATATTGTGACCTGGGATATAAACAAAATTCATCAATTTTAATAATTCTGAATGGATTGTTTTATGGCTTACAGAATGAAAATACGATTACTGAAGGGTATATAGGCCTACCAAAAAGAGTCTACGTTGAGTTAGTGTTATGTCACAAATGACAAAGAGGACATTTTGGAAAAAAAATCGCGGATAGAGGATCGAGACGTATAAATGAGGTCCAGACCATGAAAAAGAGGACATCTGATCACCCTAACCGTATTAAGCAACCACCACGTGAAGGAAATAATGAGAAACACTGCGTTGCTTCAAATGGTTGAACTTATACAACATTTACTGACAAACGTTTGTCCTATTGGACTTAGGCCTACGTACAGTAGAAATTTGCATTTTGCCTTTCCTATACACAAATAGCGTGTGAAAGGACCTTTTTGCAGTTTGTTGCAAACAGGCTTTGAATTTATTAGGAATAGTATCTCAAACTCATTTATGCCAATAATTAACAAAAATGAATATTCTTAATAAAGAAGACTTGGATTGTATTGCACAAGAAAGAGAATTAATGCTTGACTCGCTTAGTTATTATTTATTAATGTTATAGGCCTACCGCATGATAAAAAAACTACATCGCATTGACGAGCTGTGCTTCAATTAATAAGGATAAACATAATTAACGCGTTATATATCTCTGGTTCTAAAAGGGCCAATGTCATAAAACTTGCTTTTGAGGTAACTGACTTTGAAGCCTTTATAGAAGTAACGTTTTTGCTGAGAACTTCCAACACTGGCCTCTAAGGTTTCTGTATTATGTCTATTAATAGCAACAGACATTGACACTTTTAGTAAACGAAAGATAATAGACTAGCCGAGCTGAATAATGTATAAATATCATTTTTGCAAGAAGCTGACATTGGCCCTTTTAGAACCAAGAATGGACTGTGATTTATTATTATTATTATTATTATTGTTATTATATCATTATCGTCATCGTAACCTTTATGTAATTCAATTTAATTAGTTTTCAAAACTAATTCTAGGTCCGAAGTTCAATTCCAGTCCGCCCCTGTTCAATACATATTGAAATTGTGTACTCAACGTGCAATTTTGAAATATATATATATATTCCCACTAAGAGACATTATTATTCATTGCCGTTTTCAGTCCTATAGATACATATGTAGAGAGGTCCAAATGTGATAAGTTTAACCATGTGATAAGTTTCTTGTGAATATGAAATAATAATTTATTTTATTCACATTTATTTCGTTGTCAAAACAATAAATACACCAAAGATCTGTTACATGTCTGTCTTCCAGAGGGACAACCTACCTAAATTCACATTTTAAAAAGAAAGCCAATCTATAATACTCACTAAACACAAATTTACAATTAACACAAAAGTTATGTTCCCTAACCATATATAATTCATAATATATATACATATAATATATAATCCTAATTTTCTACTGGAATGAAACTTCATATAAGTTGGAATTTAGTAACATACTCTCGTATGGAATAAATTGTACTTATACATCAGCAAAATGTAAAATATTAGCGAAAGAAAATAACAGTCTGAAACACAGAATTCCAGTGAACCGGGGGAAATGGCCAGTACATAAACATCAGTTGAATAAAAATCAGGAAAGATTTTGCTGAATTTATAAGCATTATAATGCGATATATTATAATATAGCATCAAGTTTAGGGTTACCATGGTATAACATTTAGTTAAAGTAAGATAAGCAATTGTGAGAGGAAATTGTAAAATATAATAAGAATATCACGTATTTAGAATTAGATAATTTAAACGGATTTCAAGAGTAAATTAGAATATAAGATCAGAATATAAGAAAGTTATATATATAAACATATATTTGTATATAACTTACATGTAAATGAAATGTTATAAATAATTATATAAATTATGGATAAAGATGTGTAAATTAGAATTTAATAAACATAGCTATAGTGCAAAAATATTTTGTAGCATGAGTAGAAAGACAAAACAAATTACATAAAATATAAGACCTATCATGTAGTATTGGGGGTACGCCGTAGCGTAGTGGTTGAGGCCCTTCGCTACAAACCGGAAGGTCGCGGGTTCGATTCCCGATGAGGTCGTTGGAGTTTTTCAATTGGCCTAATCCTTCTGGTGGCACTATGGCCCTGGGGTCGACTCAGCCTCTAACAGAAATGAGTACCAGGAGCAATCCTGGGGGTAAAGGCGGCCGGTGCGTAAGGCTGACAACCTTACCACCTTCATGTGCCGATGTCTAAAAATCTGGGAGCCTCACCCTCCTGGAACCCTCTGGGCCTCCATGGCCTGTAATAGGGAACACTTTACTTTTTATCATGTAGTATTACCACTGATGTAATGGAAAATGCCGTTAATAATAATAATAATAATAATAATAAAAACAAGGTCAATCAATTCGTTCACTGCTAAACTATGTTGGTCAACAATTATGATGACCGACCCTCTAAAGTCTAAACCTTACAATCAGCTGTATATACGAAGTATACAAAGTCACCAACTAGTGGAAGGCAACCTACATACTAGTTTAGGGGACTGGGAAGAGCTGCTGAATGCAAATTTCTTTCTATATTTGAACATGAACGAAATATGCTTTTGTCTACTTCTATCAAGCACAGACCAATTTTCTATGCACCACGTTATGAAAAAATGTTAGTAAGTTGAGAGCAGGTCAAAAAAATAAATAATTTTATTCTTTTAATATAGAGAAGGAAGAGAATCAAAAGTTTCTATATATGATTTTCATCAGTGAGGAAAACATATTAAGAAACAGATAGTCTTATAATCTTAAAACTTTCCGGACATATCAAGGTCATACATTTTGAGAAAATGATCGAAATAGAATTCGCATTTATTCAATCACACAATTACACACACAATATGAAAAATTCCTACGTCTTTAATGTATGTGTATGTGGGTATGTATGTTCCCTAGCCTATACAAATCTACATTTCTTGAGCAATTTGAACGAAATTTTACACTCACCCAGTTCAACCCGAAAAGTAACGCTGTCAACATTAAAATTCAAAGAATCCACTATTTCCCTTGAAAAATTATATATTTTCTGAAAATATTACACTGAATATTTATCAATTGCAATTCAGTTCTCATGACAACAGTGTATTCTTGACAGTGTTCAGATAGGGCTTTGGGAGCTAATGATACTGGGCTTTAAAAAATTCTGCGGCTTTCCATTAATACATTGGTGTAAATAAATAATGAAGAATGAAATCCACGAAAACAATGCACAATGTGATGCAATCACCTAACTTTCTCTACCCGGGACATGGAGAAGACAATTTTTTTTCACTTCACATTTTTATGTACCCTAGAATAAGAGGTCGTCTTGCAGGGACAGCTTAATCCAATTGTCTCGGCCTGAATGTGTAGCCTATGGCATATCTGCAGAAGTCTGTAAACAATCCTATCCACTCATACGTTATTCATAGCCGTAGGCTTTGTGAAATAGGGATGTTTATCATAGACCCTAAGCATGTAAAATGAGACATAATAGGATGGAACGTCTTTAATCCTATGCGCGCAGTATATTATTATGTTCCAGGTTTTTGGGGAGGAAAGTATGAAAATTATATTGAATTTCTTTTTGATTTTAGCCTCAAACGGTTGTATGGTGACATGAGAGTGAGAAATAAAATATTCCGTAAAGACAATACAATTTTATGTGATCGGAATGTCTGCTTCTTCTTATTTCAACCCTTCCCAGGCATGGTGTGTAGAAGCAATGGGGTGCACTATTCGGCATCCTCTATGAGCCATATGTAGCACTTCTGAGGAAATAGTTCGAGTATGATAAGCCATTCTTCTTCATTTCAAATTCTACA
Source organism: Ectobius pallidus (assembly GCA_964059195.1). NCBI lineage: Eukaryota > Metazoa > Arthropoda > Insecta > Blattodea > Ectobiidae > Ectobius > Ectobius pallidus. The sequence goes on along the minus strand of CAXKWD010000003.1, from coordinate 180,607,291 downwards.
TACCTATATAAGGACCTAGAGTTTAAAAATCGAAAGGCCTTCGTAAGTTAATTTTGAATTACAAAATACAAAACCCGAGTGACGCCGGACCATTTAAGCTATTTATATTGCACATGTGCGAGAAAAAGTTATAGTATTTAATGAGGTAGATTAATGTACGTATTGCTTTTGACAAAAGTTTTGCGTTAGTGTAACTTGTATGCTATTTCGGAGAATTCCATCGCCGAGTTTTTGGGTTTTTATGTTCTGCAGGTAATTTATCAGTTAAAAGTATGAAAAATCAATCAGTTATCCATATATAGTATAGTAATTTTCGCCATATAAGGCTAAACAATACTCAAATGTATACCGTATAGTGGAGGCTAGACCTATGTAGACAGTCGGGATGCTTTGAGGATTAAGCCATTGTGTGGCAATTAAGGAGTGGTATGGTACTGACTGAACGGCAATCGTCTGGTGCCCCACATGGAATCATAGCTAAAATGTCAAAAATTCAGAAATGAGCACTGATTGGTTGCACACTATTCTATTGATTGAAATTCTATTGGCTGTCAGGCAAATTCAACGCCCAAGAAAACACGCTGAAAATCCAGAATATACTATATTGTCCAAGACACCCTCATTTCAAGTTATTTACTGCGGATTATAAGGGTCTGTCGGCATTGCCTTGAAGAAAGTTGTATATGTAGTTGTAGAAGTTGCCTCCACTATACTATTCTATTCTGTTTTGTGCCCTTGAAAAGGCGGGGAGGCGGGGTGGGAACGCCCCTAAGCACCGCAGCCGTTAAAGACTTATTGTACCTACCTCCGGGATGGGATGAGTTGCGTGCCCACAGGCCGCCCCGGATCCGCAAAGCCCCCGTGGGCCCCCACGGAACTCCCCTACATCCAACAAGCCTAGTACCATGCCACGTGTGCGCCACCCCCTGCGGTACCTCCAACCGGGAGCCCCGACAGGTTCGTGACACACACCACGAACAACCTCTTGACAGCGGAGAGAACGGGAGTGGCCCCCAAAGGGCTCCGACTGCCGAAGCAGACCCGATGCTAGAAGTGGAAACGGGATGAGGATGAAAAGGGGGAAAGGTGAGATGAAGTGGAGAGTGTTGGTGGAATGAAAGGGGGAAACGGGAGAACCCCGAGAAAAACCCCTTAATGCACGACTTCGTCCACCAAGAACGACACACCCGCCGGCCCCGAGATTTGAACTCAGGACCGCAAGCATGCCAGGCTCACGCGCTACAGCATGAGCCACCGCGCCGGCATACTGTACTAGGTAACTACTGTATAATATTATTAACAAAAAATTACAATGAATGAAAAAAGTTACGCACGTGAAACGAAAATGGTTATTCAATGTTTAAGTTTTGAGATTTTAGATTCATAAAAACAAACAAAAAAACGCGATCAGCTGCTACTAAGTTCTCGTAGTTCTTGACTTCTGCGATCGACAACACTTGCATACACACTGATAAAGGCGCTGGTGGATTGAAGGTGATAATGACGACCAGTTGATTTTCGGGGATCAAGAGGGCCTAAAGTTTCCTGGCATTCGCCTCACATGTGAGGAAAACCACAGGAAAAACACCACTTAGGAAACCTGTGCAGACCTAGAGTCGAACCCGGGCCCGCTGCGTGAGGAGTGCGAACACATCTCCTACGCCACAGAGATTGACACAGAGTCCATCGATTAAATTAATATCTATAAATCAATATTAGTGAATGGTATCCACATAAACTAAAATCTGATGCCATGCACCCACATATAACCGGGGAGATGTGACATGAATCGTAATTTGAAGATGCACGGTAGCAATATAAGTTTGCTGAATAGCTTCGAAGCGGTAATCTTCACGTCTAATGTTATATCAGTTATAACTTTTTCTTCCCTTGGCATGGGCTATATAATTTCCCCTCTTCACATTTCGATATAGAATAAGAGGCCCCATTGCGGGGAGCGTATATTCAGTTGTCTCAAATTCGCGCAAGTAAAAACTTACGGCCCGAGTTTGTGCCAACGAAGGGTAGCGAGTATGCTAACTTATGTCAGAAGTCTGTAAAAAGTTCTTTCCACTGATACGTTATTCATCGCTGTAGGCTTTGTTTAAGTTAAGAAATACGGATGTTTATCGTAACACCTAAGCATGTAAAAATATACAAAACAGGTTGGAACTTTTTAATCCTATGTGCGTAGTAAAATATTCTGTCCCGGGTTTTTGGGGAGAAAAGTGTGAAGGTGACATTGTTTCCTTTTTCATTTTAGACTCGAAATGGTTGTATCCGAACATGAGAGTAGGGAATAAAATATTACGTCAAGACAGAAAAATATGTTGTTACCGGAATTTATTTCTTCTTCTTCTTCTTCTTCTTCTTCTTATTTCACGATCTTCCAGGCACCGAATCCTCGGTTTGCACCTATTTCTAACCTAGGCCTAACTGCTTGCATATCCGCAAACAAATACAAAGCTAGTAGTCGTAAATTTAGTAGTTATTTAGTAGAGTAGCTTAGTTTTCGTTAACTAATGGACTCCTGTAGTAGTAGAGTTTGCATTATTGCTATTGGTATAAGTAAATTATTGTTAGTAGTTAATAATATTGGTAGAAAATGGAATTACTTTAGTCATGTAAATTTAAATGTTATAATCTGTGGAATATGCTGTAACTTATTAAAGAAAAGAACAATAAACTCAAAATAAAATAAAATCCAAGCAGATTACTTTATTGTTTAGAAACCTAGGCACTAGTATCTAATCAAGCAGAAATTATTTTTATTATTTTATTTTTTATTATGTGGGCCTATTATTAATTATTAGGAAGAGAACTGAAAAGTAATATATAAAGAATTGGAACACTCAAAACATGAGAAGATCATCGATATTGAGCAAATAACTACAAAAAAAAAGACTCTAAAAATTGACTGGCAAACGTTATCAGAGACAAAAGACGGTTGTTTCCTTCATGACCCTTTGAAGTAGCCTACGTGCTGCAAAACTATGACAAGGTTTTATTTCTCTTACAAAGGAAAGCATGCCTTCGGTTGGTTTTAAGAGGCGAAAAAATGCAAATGCTACCAATTCAGAAAATTCTCTCAGAAGGCAATGTAGGATTCTTAATATTGTTTTAACTTAGGCCTACCATTTTAAAAAATCCACACACTTTTGATCAACTTCAAGTAAGCTTGCATGGCGCTGGGCAGTTCCAGCCATTAACGCCAGTAACTCACATTCTGTACAACTCTTCTGAGATTCTGTGTCCATTTCGTAACCTTATTTTCTAAGTTCCATAATTCCTCTGTTACTTCTTGTTGTTGTTTGTTTTCTTATTTTTCTCCTTTCCATCTCATTTCGTATGTTTGAGGTTTCATAGTATGTACGCTCATGTCAGGTTTCCCCATGTTACAGTCAATATTTAGTAAGATTGAGATCTCTTCGACGGCTGCTATAAATTCAGGAATAGGAAGTTCTTTGAAAACGATTCGACGAGAAACGCCTAAAAATTTACAAAGAAGATACAGCACAAGAAATATGATTTCCTGCTCTAAACCTCTCGATAAAGAAAATATGGAACAAAATGGAGAAACTCCACCCTTATTCTCAGTGGCATTCTGGTTACCTCAGTAACTTACTCCAGGCGACATACTGGATTGTCACTAAATGCTGGAGAGGAGAGGGTGCATGTTTTTGTGGCTTCCGCTATCTGGTGACGGTGGTGTGGTGTTCTATCCCAAGGGAAGAGCAAGAAATCTGGGATCCAGTCCAAATAACGGCACAAGGATCTCTGGATACGCTGCAATTTCAAAATCCTTGTTTCTGCTTAGAGAGAATATCTGATTCCTTAATAGTCACACCATAGGATAAAATAAGTTTCAACGCAAATGCTGAATTTTAAAACATATTAAATTGTATTATTATTACTATTATTTTTATTTAACCCAATGGAGAGTATTTCATACTGATACTATTTAATACATTATTTATAGAGTGAAGTGCTCAAACACAAGCATTTAAAATTAAAATTAATAGCATTTTCGTGCCTTTGCAGAAAAGTTGACCAAATTACAAAATTTTCCTATACAAACAAGATAAAATTGACAAGTTGATTACAAGTTATGCTCAAATTTAAAGTGTAGATGAAATAAAATACATTCTTTTGAAATTATTCCAGCCCCAACTTGAGATTGATCAACACTCAATAAAAAAAATTAAAAGTCAATACAAGAAGTTTTTAAAGCATTTAAAGATTCATATGTTCTGTTAGTAACTACTTATGTAACCTCATACAAGTATGGAGTACAAATTTGTCATATATCTCTCGTTTTTAAACATATTATATGAATGTAGGCCTACATACAGGTATATTTGGTTATTTACTTATTTATTATTTAATATTATTCTTTAGGCTACAATACCAATTTATCTTTAAACAGTACAAGAGATGTTGAGTTAGTTTGATGAAAGGTAAGGTTTTCTTTTATATTATTAGAAGTTAATGTACAAAAATAATTATGAAAACAAGTATAGAGAATGACGGTGTTTCTAAGATATAATTTAACTTACTGTTTGTAAGGAACGTGCTCTTTAAAAAAAAAGCAATAAAACTGAAATATGAAAAATATCAACCTTAAATTACATTCACTTTAAATGTAAACCTCATGTCCTTCAAAGATATTATGAAATATTAGTTATAAATACTCTAACAAAATATAGGCTTTGATTTTCATATTATAATTCTTAGCTCTGACTATCAGCGTCCTGTAGTTTATGAATTTCAAATTCCGACATTTCACGTTCAGTTAGGCTACCTAAAATTGTCAAAATTGTGAGAAACTTTTGTTAAACTCTTCTCTAAATAATGAAGAATATTATTGATGTTTTTAATTATGCGTTGCACATTACTATATTGTTTCTAGAAAACCATTGTTTTCCTTCAGGAATACCAGAAGCTTGTTGCTGGTTTGCTGACTGGATGGTGCAAAGTTACGCGATAACATCAGACAAGTGCAGCAATTCCGTTTTAATTGCATTTGTGGAGGACTCATAGGAAAACAAAAGTTAAATGTTTCAAAGAATGTAAGTTATTGAACAGCTTGTTATTACTACGCGTACATAAATATACATAAACACGAGTAGGTCTACTACTGGTTACATTCCAAATGTTCCAATAATTGTACACCCTAGACGAACTAAGAAGGAAACCTGAAGTAAACAAAAACCAGTATATCTGTCTCACTCTGTCATACGAGGAATGTGCTAGAGTGAGACAGACACTGGCTTTTGTTTACTTCAGGTTTCCTTTTTAGAACGGCCAGACTTTAGTGATGTCGCTTGAGTTCGGGAAAAAATTGGTCCTTCCTAAGTATCGGTCTCAGCGTGTCAAGTTAAAGGCCAGAGTTCCATTTCCGCGCGTGAAATGTTTTATTATATAGAATTGAAAGTAAGTAATACCAATTTTCTTATCATTTATCAATAATACCAGTAAATCTCTTGGTTAACGCAAAAACATATGGTAAAAAAATTGGAAGGGTAGAGTCAGATAGAAAAATTCAATCCCATAGCCGGGATTTGAAGCAGGATCATTGGGTCTCCGTGACACTGCTCTTACCAGCTACAATGGTTCAATTACAACATTAGCTGTTCCAACTGACTCACATATCCCGGTATACCACCAGGCGTTCTCAATATGAGATAACAACCCAGTGGAGACTTAAAAATCTGTAAGTTCTTTAGGGTCATAGTAAACAACTAGTAGGTCACAGTGGAACGATAATTCTTTCAAACTGGCCGTGTGTAGGCTAAGGTGTTAGATAGTTTTATAGACTGTATTCCACATGTGTAGCGAGGTCACTAGAGGTCTAGAGGAATACCTGGAATAGAACGGGTTACATCGTAGAGCATACCTGAGCAACTGAGGGGAAACGTTTTAGTCCCCCCATCCACTCTGTGACGTATGAAACCTGTTCTTCATGTTCAGTGTCACGTCGAAACTGCTTTATGCTGACGTCAAGGGCGACTGTAGTGGGAGAAATTCCCCTACCGCACAGTGACACAATGTGCACCAGTTGCGCACCCATGTCGTAGAGGATCTGGCATCAACGTGCCATGCTGAAAACTTGGGTTTAATTCCCACTCAGAATATGCAAGTTTTCATGTATTTTGTTTAATTGCCGAAGTTTTTAAATAAAAGCTCTGGACACTTTTATTTCAAAAGAATCTGCTTTGTTTAATATTAAAACTTGTTTTAAAAATTTACCCCATAAACAGTTGCCCTGAAGGTGATTTTAAGAATATTGAAAGGATTGAACACAAAGAATGAAACTAAAGAAAAGCCTGAATGGATGACATGCTGCAACCATAATAAACAATTTTGTGTGTATTGTGTCTGTTTGTGACGTGATTGTATAAATCCTTCGTGGATTCTAGTCTCACAGAAAGTACACAAAGATATAAGTATTCTTACTTGTTCTTATAAACGTGCATACGTAGCTTACTTACACAAGAAAATAGGTCTAAAAAAATTATGTATATTTTTAATTTAAGTTAACTAAAGTCGCGTTATTGGATAGAGTAACAGTATTATATTCCTACCTTAAGAAACTATATCAATATAACAATGTCTCACAGTATCTAAATCAATAAACTTAGTTCTTTTTTCTGAACTTCGATAAGTTAATAAAAAAATCCACAGATAAAAATTATCATTTCAGGGACATGAATTTTTAATATAATGTGTGAACTAGTTCAGTTTTTATATTTATTCTTCATTTGATTGGGAGGAAATGTGAAGAAAAGGCAAAAACTAGAATTGTTTTATGTGTAGAATTGAAGTGAAAGTTAATTACAAGACAAGCTTTTCCATTAGGTAATTCTAAAGATATCGCTTTAAGTGCTTGCATTGAGTATTTTAGTGCCTTACACGAAATATAATTTAACTCTAATATAATAGAAATTCGAATAATTAAACTGTAAAACAGAAGGATTCTGTTTTAAAAGAGTTCCTCGAAAAAGTGAAACTTCTTAACTCTACATATGGAGTTACTACATAAACCTATAGACGAAATTAAACAACCTAACAGGGAAATCGCAAAAGTAGTATTCAATCTTCCTTAATAGACATGAAGCAGGTAACGATAGTTCCAAACTATAAGTTGCATAAAGTAATATTAAATGTAGTTAGTGAATCTTAGGTGTGTAAATTCTATAAATGGTAATTGAAATAAGCTTTTTGCCATTTTTATTTAAATATTCTCTTTTTACATGTTCCTCTATAACAATAACACTATTATACTGTATTTTTCTTGTCATATAATTTTTTATATCTTTTGGTTTCTGTTTTAGTATTAGTAGGTTTTAGTAGCAGTGTCAGACTAATAGTTTTGTAAGAATAGTGTAACATGAGAGAACATTGTAATTGGATGCTATTTATGTTCTCGAGACTTACAAATAAATAATGTCCATTTTTTAAACTAAAAGATTGCACTGATTTATAATGCACTTCCAAACACCAGTAATGTTTATGTAAGTAATATGATTATTCTACTATTAAAAGATTGACTCATTTAAAAAATCAGTGTAGATAACAAAGTGGAATAAATGATAGGCCTTTGCAGTTATTAAATGGTGACACTGAGTTAATACAAAATAATAAAGGGACACCGTCGTCTCTTAGAAAGAAACATGGGCAACAATTGTTCCAAATAATAAAACACGTGTTACGATAGTTGGAAACAACAGTAAATAATAATAACTGCAATGTTGTTTTATAAGGTGTATCTAAAATAGTGGTCTTACAGTATACACGTTTCCAAATACGAAAGTTCAGTACACAGAGAATTCCCTAAAGCAATTTTCTCTGGAGGTCACTTGTGAACAATTGCAATCCAGACACCGTGAATCATAGCATGGCCATCGTCATTCAGGCCGGAAGCCTAGATGTAGCATCATCACACTCAATCAGCTGTTACAGTTTAACTCATGAAACACGATAGAATTTTTTTAAGAATTAATGAGGAATTTCAAATCATCTTGATATTAGTTAGTACAAGAATTAATCACAGTTGTATGTACTTTTAATTAGAAAATAATAATTCCCTTTTGTGTAATTATAACTGTTACTATATATACAGTATATTTATTTATTTAGTTATTTATTTATCAATAAAGACCCCAAAGAACAATAATGCTCATAACTAAGGCAGTACGCAGAGAACAACAATGTATTTACTAAGATTTAGGAAAAAGTGCAGTTATTAAATACTGTATAACCTAATAAACATAGCACTTTACTAAGATTATCACAGAAGAAATAAATTTAATAGAAAAAATAAAAAAATAGGAATCATGAAAATAGTTGTGACCAGAAATAAAATTTAGTCCTTGAAGCAAGAGTCTTTATAATTTCTAATTTCCTTAATATCTTGTGGTAAACTAAAGTGTTCCCTATACTGGCCATGGAGGCTCAGAAGGTTCCAGAAGGTTGAGGCTCCCAGATTTTAGACATTCGGAACAGTAAGGTGATAAGGTTGTCTGCCTTACGCACCGGCCGCCTTTACCCCCCCCGGATTACTCCTGGTACTCATTTCTGTTAGAGGCTGAGTCGACCCCAGGGCCATAGTGCCACCAGAAGGATTAGGCTAGTTGAAACACTCCAGCGACCTCATCGGGGATCGAACCCGCGTCCTTCTGGTTTGTAACGCAACGCCTCAACCACTACGCTATGGCGTACCCCAATATCTTGTGGTAATTCATTATAATTTTTTCCAAGAGAATAATGAATTCCTTTAGTACCATATTTGACTGAGAATTTTTAGGTAAACGAATAAAGTTATAGTTTATATTAAAATAATCGTGAATATCATCATTAACATAATATCAAATATTATGTGTGATATTTTTATAATCTTCGGCACAACAACACACACACATATATAGCCTATATATATATATATATAACTGTTATATATATATATATAGGCCTATAACTGTTATATAATTATTATTATACAAATGTTTGATATCAAAACCTTAAAATGTTATAATTACTACTGCTTATTACTTCATGCCTTTGATTCTACTAACAGTGATTATTTGAAATCGAAATTATACTGCATAGATAACTGAATTGATTTAGTTTGATCATTTGTGCAATAAAGGAAATCTACTGTTATGTTTAAAATCAATTTATTCAGTATATCTTCAGTTGACTTTTTTGCAGGGACCATCTGAGCTCACTGAAATTTATAACATTTTTAGAGCTACCTGTGTATACATCAGCAGCTGTCTGTACAGAAGATTTATACCCATTATTTGCCACTTCTTGGTGTTGCTTAACTGTAAATGCTCATAAAACTGCATGCCTATATTTTAACAAAACATAAAGGTTATCTGAAATTGTCTTCATAATGATGAGGGTATCTTAAACGTTTGATTACCACCAAATTCTTGGACAGTCATTCGAATTGCAATGTATTGGAAACATCGGATTGATCAGGTATGCAATCAATTAAATAGACTTTGTTTTGCTATTAGTTGTTATAATTCTAAATGATGGATTATGTATTTACATTTGCATATTTTCATATTTTTTATTTGGATATAGTAATAACATGATGTTATTTTTTTAGTACATTTAGTTTTATCTTATAACATTTTAATCATGTGCAAGTCCATTGATGTGCAAAGAGTGTCTATAATAAAGAAATAATTATAATAATTATATCTATATGTAACCTAGGATTCGGTTAGATATATTTTCAAAGAAAAAAATTCTTATAATTACTGATCTATTAATTTTAATCCTGTAATGTGTTATAAGAACAACATGCATTTATTTAATATAAATAATGATGATTATAATCATTTTTTTCGAGAGAGGAACTATGTACACATATTAGAGTATATATAAGACAATCAGATATACAAAAAGTCCAATTTACCTCTCAAGTAGAATCATTAACGAGTTGCCAAATAAGCTTTTAAAGCTAAAAATACCTGCTTATAAAATACTATTGAAGAAGTTCTTGAATGAGTCACATTTTTATAATTTACTCGATTTCTTTCAACCAAAAATAGTCAATGCATGAAGGAAATGAATATGTATAAAAATTGAACTAGTCTATCTATGGATTTTATAAAATGGAGGTAATGGGTATAGGATTTAGTATCCTAAAACTGTCATTATGCTAACTTACATATTTTCCGTGACACAAACACAAACACACACAGACATACACCCACGGGTTTAAAGTAGCTGGCTTTAGGCCTACACTTACAGATAGACAAGTTTTGATGTTGAGCATACCTGTACAAGCCTCAAGGAATATGAGGGACAGCTGGTGAAAGGGATTCGAGGTCATAAGGGTTTGTAATTAAAGTGTCAGGAGGAAGACATATGCAAGGCCATTAATCTAGTGTGCTAAAAAACACAGTAGTGTCTAAATAAATACTGAAGTCAGCCGTTCATACTTAAGTTGTGACATAGAGTCTGATTTTCTGCTGAACAAAATTAAATACAGGCCTGTTAATTTTGGGGCTTTAAGTCTTCTCAAAATCTGTTATTTCCAGTAGGCCTAATATGGGCCCACTCCTATATTTCAGGTGGGATTAGTATATTTTATACCACCTTTAAAATAACGGTATACAGTATGTTTTATTACTTTGCTGTTTTCTTCAATTAGCCTATAGCATCTAATTGTATTATTTTATCCTGTATACGAGTACCAGTAACTCACAACATAACATTATCACTCTAATATAAATTTAAGTAAAATTAACCTTAATATTTTAACGTAATCAATGAACTATTTTCATAGGCTACTACAGTTTTTCAGTGTAAGAATTTTTTTATACGAAATTAATAGTAGGCCTATAGGTCTTATAATTTTGCTCATAGATACAAATAATGTATTGTACACTGTGGAACATATTATTGGCCCGTTTCAATATTGTTTATGTATCTGAATTCCTAGCAGACAACAGCATAACAATAGCCTAATTCGCAGATGATATTGCTGTCCTATGCCAAGGATCTTGTGAGACGATTGCAAATCAACTTCAAGAATTTGTCGATCTTAAAGACGATTGATATGTTAGTCCTAAATGGAAAGTAAAATGTAAGTTACACAAAGAAATCCAAAACTGTTTTTATACTTATAAACATTATCCATTATACTTCAAGGTAAAGCAGTAGGCCTAACAAAGGCTGATAAAGTGACATTTTGGACTAATTTTAGACAATCACTTATTACTCAACCAAGAGACTTAGATACAAAATTCATCGAGTTAATCGTCTTATTAAAGGATCCTCTCTTTTGCCCTTCATTCCAAAAGAAATATTTCGACCGGTATGGTCCTATGCTCTATGATGATCTGCCTCCAAATCACAATGAACAGAACACAGACTCTTACAGAACAATGTTATCGAGCGAGGTGGCCGTGAAGGTAAGGTCTTGAACTCGCATTCGGGAGGTTCCAGGTTCAAATTTCGTGGCCGACCAATTTGACATGGGTGTTTTCATGGTTTCCCCAGTCGTGAAGGCAAACGCCGAAATTGGATACTTACATATCATGAATTATCCTCACTATTTCATCCTGTATCGTATCCATTTAAATTCATATCAGTAGAAAATTACTCCATAAAATACATAAATAGAAAAGGATTGACAATCTATAGTTCCATGGTCTATCCTACTGTATAGACACAGATCCCGAACTCCTGATGTGGGATCCTGTTAAGGAGTATAAAAACAGCTGAAATAATAATAATAATAATAATAATAATAATAATAATAATAATAATAACAACCGGGTTCTACAACCTATGGCTTATCGCGGAAGCATCTTGTTATGTTCGCAGTGCTAATTTAAATACCGACCTGCATTTATCCACAGTTGAATTTACCGTCCATTCCTGCTCCAAGATACTTTATAAAGCAATTAGTAACCATCCAAACGAACTAATGAGTGAGATCCCTTACCATCTACTACCTGAGCGCCATTTAAGTCGACTGAAAGGAAAACGTCATAGTCTTATTTTCATAGAGGTCAATCACTGAATTGCAACAAAAGTTGAATTACCACAATTTGAGAACGATAGTTCCCAATAAAATTCCTACATTTAACATTACCGATTTATTTTGATTAACTAGGCCAGCCTCATACATTTTCTTTTGATTTGAACAAATAACATAAGAACGAGTCTGAAAATAGGGCTCAATATGTATATATTTTAATCAGGTCTCAAAATTTCAAGGCAGTGACTTATACCTACGCCATCGTTGTCGTGGTAAGTTAAGATTTGTTCTAAATAAAGTGAATAAAGTGAAGTACGCTTACATCTGATTAGCAATCAGCATTATAATATATAATGTTTTGTTCAGAGAAAACAGCCACATTGATTGTTTATCGTGAAAGTCTTTTAATATCTTTGTGTTAATTTGAAATGCTATTCGGATGATTCATTTTCAGTAATTTTTATAAATTATAATTTATTACATAGCCTATTATTCGTTAACTAGTTATCTTAAATGCAACTTGTGACTTGGAACTCCCCTAGATAAATTCCAAGTCACTTGTGGCATTACCTATGATAAAGGGTTTGATTGCTAATATCTTAAAGAATAGTTAAAGAAAAGAAACAATAAATACGTAAGACGCTATTGCAAATGAAAGTATTTGAAGATAATTAATGCCATAGAAATTGTTATAAAGCGACGAATATTATAACGTTAGTGTAGTATTCCGAATAAAATCTTATTCGCTATTGCATAGGCTAAGCAGAGTACACCTGCTTTCCAAACGAGCCATTCTCCTGTTACGCAAGCATTACCATTGTCATGCCATAAACCTATTGTTCGGCACAAATTACAGACCGAAGTTTTAAAATAGTTTGCCCCTTACATGAAACGAAATAAATTTAATATAGAGGAATTTCCAGAAACCTTTTATAAATGGAAAGTACAGAATTGATTCAGTTATGTGCCTTCTTCATTTTTGTACTGAGGCAGTGAGATACCAAGAATTTTATGCAGACACTACCTAAAATTCTTTAGAAACAGAAACTTGTAGGATATTCATAAAAAAAATAATACACTTAATGTGTTTTAATTTTTCTTCTCATTCTTTTTCTTCTTCTTATTCCACAACAATGTTTGGGGCAATGACCCTTTCCAAGGGTATTATTAATTCATGTTGGTCACTCCATCTTCTCCGAGGTCTTTCTAAATCCCTCGTTCCGTCTGGTCTATATAATAAAGCTTGCTTCGGGAATCTGCAAGATGGCATTCCTATGACATGTTCTTTCCAATTTTTTTTGTAATCATGTATTTTCTCCACTGTGTCCATTTCGCCCAATTGTGCACGAACGTTTTGATTTACGATTCTATCCCTTCTTGTTTTTCCAATCAATGTTCTCATAAAGTACATCTGTGATGCCTCTAAACGTCGTCGATCTTGAGTTCTTTAAGACCCATGTTTCGCTACCATACTTCAAAGTTGGTTTGGAGACTACATTAAACAATTTTTGTTTTATTTCCACTCTCATATTCTTACGAATTAATTCGTTATATTTTGTCATATTTACTTCCAGGTTAATATGTGTTCTATACTTATTTTACACACTAAATATACGAACGATGATGCCTGTTCTGTGAGTTCATTTTCCTTTAAAATTCTTTACTCTTCTTTGATTCCTTTCCCACATAGCCATTGACTTTGTTTTTACAGGTTATATTTTCATAATCATACTCTTTTGCCATAGAATTTAACATAGTCACAGACCTTTGCAGATCCTCTTCTGGTTCTGCCAATAATAGTTGGTCATCAGCGAACAGTATTGTTTTAATATAATGTCGTACAGTTAAACTGATATCTTTAGGGTTCAATTAGCCTATCATATTTAGGCATAGAACGAACTGCAATGGTGGTAATCCACATCTTTGTCTAAGTCCTTTATTCACCTGGAGAGATTTTATGCAGTTATTACATTGATTACTTTTTATTGATATTTTGGTGCTGCTATGTAATGCTTTTATAGCGTTCATTAAGTTGGAGTTTTTTCTTAATAGAAAAAAGACAATGGGCAGTTCTTGTAAATAGTTTCGACAGCTTAAATTAACTCTTTAATAAGTCAAAGAGTCCGAATTAAGCCTATGAGGACTGATTCCAACATTGTTATTATTATTATTATTATTATTATTATTATTATTATTGGCCATTATATTATGTTTATTAAATGAAGTGTTCGGGACATGAAAATTAATATGAAACCGGAAACAGAAATTAATAACTACTTAGGCTACATGTTATCATTTATCACACTTCTCTTTTCAGATGACCATGTAATAGTACAAGGAAATAGTATGGTCTTGCAAAATTTATTGAACAACACTCTTCTATGAGAATCTGTAACCGAGCATGGGAAATACAAGGGATGTTTTCACAATTGCGGTATTAATTAAGTTTTAAAAAAATTTCGACTAAATATTCTTTCCTTGAATATATTAATTATATTCATACCTTTATGACACGGCTTCTCTGCCAGTTCTGGCTGCTTTCCTTAACAAATATCCTGTATCTAACTTTTTTCATACATGAAATGCTGAGTCTGCAACTCGTGGCACTAATACATTCCTCTTTACTCAAGACTTGCAGTAACAAACTTAAACATTGTAACCAGTCTAAAGGAAGCTTCGTTTTATTACACAGCTCTGTGACCTAGTGACATACATTTTGCAGTTTTTCTACCCTTCTTATATTAATTTTATTATTGCGTTTTATAACTGTAAATTTATCATATCATTCACTATCATAACAGGTTACAAAAGAATTAAATTTAAAGGAAAGTAACTTACATTCAGTGATGAAGGTAGGGGGAAAAGTTTAATAATAGAGAAAGATGAAAATTATGAGACATAGGCCTACATAGCATTAGTCTATTTTGTGTTAAGACTTTTCCAGAAGCACAAATGCATACGGAAACAAGTTCATTGCCTGCATGAATCAGTTTGAAGGAACGACATTTTTTATCTTCTCGCATAATAGAGCTACATAATATTGAGTCATCTGCCTGGCAATCCAGGTGACCATACAGATCCAGAATAAATAAAGAAAAAGAATCATACATTACATAGTAACATGAACTGAATTGAAACGGAACATAAGAATTCTAAGTACCATATAAATGATTGTGCAATAAAAATAGCGAATCTTCTAAAACCCTAATACATATTTTAACAACAGTGTCTTTAGAAATATTGAGAGACTGAAGAAATGAATTAACAAAGGTGAAACTTGCACCGCGTGCTCCGAAAAGCAGACCCTTCACCTCCCATGCATTGACAGGTAAGTTATAGCTCTCACTAAGGTGAGGGATGCATGGTTGGTATATGGCCTCCTTTTCCGCACTCACACGCTTAGCTTGTTCTCTATCCTCTTCTAAGCGAACTGTAGGATCCAAAATTAACCCTCGTTTTACAGTTCTATTGATGGCTATTATGTCGGCTCTTCGATTACTGCCATCTTCCGCGATGCAATGCACCTCTTCATATACTTCCCAGTCTTTTTGTCGTCGAAGGGCTGTGGCAATCGCTGAACGGACACGGTGGTGGCGAGAATTTCTCAATAATTCACCCTTTTTACAACTACCCAATACATGGCCCAAGGTTTCTGGATTATTGCAACCTGTATGCCGGCAGAGTGATGTAGTTTGACCTCACTTTGACAATGTTGCTAGCAAATCCAACACTCTACTCAATAAACTGGCTTTTGCTTCTCGACCAACGTGGGGTCTCAATGCAGAAGTTCTGAAAATTATCTATAGAGCAGCAGTTGAACCTTTAGTGTTGTATTGTGCTTCGGTGTTTAGGAAATGTTTTGATATGAGCTGGGCTCGGCATAAATTAGCACAAATACAACGAGGCTTTATTCTGAGGATTATTAAAGCATATAGAACTGTTTCTACAGATGCCGCTTTAGTAATTGCGGGCATTGAGCCTTTATATTTGTCTGGTATTGCAAAAGCAGAGACTACGCTGCTCCGAAAAGGCTTCACATATGAAGACGCAATCTTGCGTTTGGATATCGAAAGACCAGCACACTTTACTACTGCCGGACATCCTGCTTACTTCAATAATTTCGTTAATAACAATGGATGTACCAGGAATCACAATCTGGAGATTTTTACAGACGGTTCAAAATTCTGCAGAGAAGGAATGGTGGATAAAATCGGTTGTGCTTTCGTGGTGTTCTGTTGTGGTAGGGAAATGTATTCACAAATGGCCAGACTCTCTACAGAGTGCTCAATTGTACAAGCAGAGCTCTTTGCTATAAAGGAGGCTGTCTTATGGTCTAAATCTCAAAATTCTGACTGTTGCATTTTCAGTGACTCACAAACTGCACTTACTGCTATAAACAACAAGTTCAATTTAAATGCCTTGGCAGCAGAAATTAGAACTAAGTTAATATCATACGAGAAACACGTTTTGTTTATCCTGGGTACGAGGCCATATGGGCACATTAGGGAACGAAAGAGCTGATGAATTGGCAAAAAATGCTGCGAACTCGAATTTAAATTTTAGCTACAAATTGTGTCCCCTATCTTATGCTAAGAATAAACTTAGAGATTATATTAGGACTGCTTGGAATGAGCATTGGGTGTCCAGCTCCAAAGGGACCACTACGAGAGAAATCTTCTTTCCAACAGTTGAGTGTCGCCTACGCTGTACGAGTGTAAAACCGGACTTCATATTCACTCAGTTTCTGTCTGGGCATGGCAAATTTGGTTTTTACTTTCAACGTTTCATGATCCAAAGACAGAACGGTTATCAATGTATATGTACTGAACAACAAACTGTTGAACATTTAATTTTTCATTGCCCAGTCCTAGAGCATAAAAGAAGAATATTGGACATACACTTAGATTATTGTAAAAAGAAATTAGATAAACCACTCTTTGATATTTTTAGGAAAAAATGCTGTTATAGAGAATTCCAAAAGTTTTTGTGTTCTATTTTTCAGATGTTATAGTTTTCTTTTATAATATAATATATTAGTTATCTTGTTTTCTTAGAGTAGTAAGGCCTGCATCCAGCCTATGGATAAGAAGTAGTAATATTGCAAATATATTGTCTTGTAACTATAACCCTAATATACCTCCGGGTGGAATAGGGTTTAAGTAATTGTATATTCAATAAATAAATAAATATTGAGAAAGTATTGTGATGGCGACAAAAGGTCGAACTCAAGATAACACCGGAAAAACATATTTCACGATGCCAAGAAGCCGAAAAAAAGTGTTTTAAGAAGGATGGCTGTCTTGCAAATCCGTTGCTCGTAAACTGTTCGTTGTAGGCCTATTTACTTCTCTTTTTGTTATGACTTTGTAAGGCTTTTATGAGGAGACTTTTTATGAAAAATTATTTCAATTTTTGAAAATATCTCTAACGATTTTAATAAAAAATGTTAATGTTGAAATGTCTGTCTATGACTAATAAAATGGGGATTAGGCGATAGTTTTCTTGTGTCAATTTTCGACATTTTAGCCCATCTCCATTATTTTAGAAGGAAGATGAAAACCTAGTAAAATTTTAGAGGCAATTAAAATGAACATTTTTGTCATATTTCTTTATAAAATGAATAGCTAAGACTTTAATGCGCATTAAAGTTATCCGAACACACTATATTTAAAATACGAATAATGCTGTTCTTTTGGTTCCCATATTAACAAGAAAACTACGATTAATTTACTGTTGGGAAATGCAGTATAGTATGTGCCATAATGCACACACTAAAGGAATCCGAGCGAGACGGCATAGGTAAGAAGTCCTGGGTTCAAAACTCAAATAACGTTGCCGGCCAATTTGACTTTGGTTTTTCATGGATTCCTCATTCGCAAAAGGCAAACGTCGAACTTTTAGGCTATGTTAACCTTCCATAGCTCATCACTGCTCTGTCACCCAGCTTCATAATCGTTTACACTGAATATCTGTCAAGAAGACATCAAAGAAGAACAAAAACACGGACGATTTATTACAATAGTCTGTTGGTACACTCAAAGATCCTAACCATAAAAATCATAATAATAATAATGGCAATAATAAAGAAAATGGTGGGCTTTAACTATAATTTCTTGAACGTTACTGAATTTCAGAAAAATCATTAAAATATTCTTACTTAAAATTGCAATAATTAAAGTAGGCCACTCATATATTTTATGTTTTTTTTAATGTGCATTCTCTTTTATAATTTTTTTTAAATTTTGAAATCTAAATGGATAGTCGAACAATTATTTATTCAGTTATTATACGTGATGCGGCAAGGAAAGTATTACATTCAAATAATTTGTATAATTCTTATATATCTTTAACCTGGAGGTTAAGGGTACTGCCCATACCAGTATCTTTCGTCAACCTAAAAACTCATTGATACAAATGCTAGCAAGTACAGTAGGCCTACATGTGAGAAAGTTGTGCAACCTATTTTGCACCATTTATTTACTTAATGTTGAAAATGACCTTGATTTTGTACCGTTAGGGCTGTAAATCTAACTCATTGCGGAAAAATAGAAACTGAAAAAAATATTGCAGCGAAGTTCTGAGAACAAATAAATTGTACATGTTCATAGCAGACTGCTGCTGTTAATTCTACATGGATTAAGAAATAAACTTAAGAATAAAAGATACGGATAAGGGTAAAACAGTGTTGCACAAAAACGCAAATAACACATTTTTTCGTGCTTGGAATGGGAAGCAGTTGGGGACTGTAAATAATCTGGCGCAGACAATTGCCCCTGCCTCTTTGCTACTTTACAGGATTGTTGTCTCTTCTCCCACGCTATTTCCAGAAAGTAACTGTAAAAATTATATTTATTTCACTCCCAACTCTTATTTTTCTGTTTCTCTAACGAACTCCTTTTTTATGAAAGTCCCATTTTTCTCTAAACCAGTTAAAATTTAATTTTAAAAAGGCGGAAAAATAGAAAGTGATGAAATCTTTCCTGCTTTAAATCCGAACAATCCAAATTCCCACTACTCTACTCTTTATCAAGTGTTATATGACAGTATGCTTATGGTTATGCCAGTTTCTACATACCATCCATCAAATTCACTTCTTTGGGTTGTTGAAGCTCTTATAACACTGGGACGGATTAACATTTATATTTCAACTTAAACTTTTTCTAGAAATAACATAGCTCTAACTCCTTCCGGTGGTGGGTGAAAATTTGTTTTTTCCTCTGGGACTAAACGGACACGTAATTTACATTTTTTATGTCTTCTGCCAGGTCTTAACTTTATTGAAATTACATTACACTTGCTGGTTTAGACAACTCGTACAACGTGTGAACAGCAATCCTTATCTTGCTACCCCATAAACATATACTAGAAGGTGTGTATTTTAGATGTCTGTTATTACTATTGGCATATTAGTCATATTAGGCATCTAAAGTAGGCTACTAAAAAGTGTGTGCAAATTTTAGATGTCTATGTGACCAATTGACATAGTATTTTAGCTGTCTGGTGTGACAAATTGGAATAGTATTTTAGATGTCTAATGTGACCAATTGGCATAGTATTTTAGATGCCTAATGTGACCAATTGGCATATCAGTCATATTAGACGTCTAAAATACACATCTTCTAGTTTATGTTCACGGGGTGGTTACGGAATTGCAATAAGATCACGTCATGTGAGTGATCACGTCGACCAATTAGCAGGTGGATTGTAAATGCCATAGAATTAAGATCATGAAAAAGATAACTAAAAAGTAAAATATGTGAACCGCTTAGACCCAGAGAAAAGGCAAATACACGACGAAAATGTTAATCAAACTAGGCAGATATTATTAATGTTTTAATATATGTACACATACACACACAGTAGCTTGAGCATTTAATTTTGAGTAAATATGACTGGCATGTTTCTATAGAATACACGCATGTGAGAAAACTACCGAGCAAGGTGGCTGAGATGATAATATCTTGGACTCTCATTCGGGGGGTCCCTGGTTCATGTCCCTTGGCGGCCAATTTTATATGGGCTTTTTCATGGTTTTCTCAGTCATAAATGCAAATTTCGAATTGGATATTTACTTACCGTGACTCATCATCGGAATCTCATCTTGTATCATAGGCTATTCATTGAAATTAACGTCAGTTGAAATTTACAGACGCTATAAACACATCAATAGTAGAAAACGAACATCATCAGTTGCATGGCCTACTCCTACTGGTATACACACAGAACCTGGACTCTTGATAAGTCCTATGTCCTCGATGCTCAAAGGAGTATAAATAAAGCATAATTTAAAAATGAACTCTTTCGGTACAAATGTCTGGCACAACGGCTAAAAAACCAAGACAAGCAAACGAACGAGACACTTCGGAGAACTAATCGTTCATGGAAAATGATCTATACGTCGGATTTTAACATTGGATATTAAACATAAAAAACCTAAACTTAAGTTATAGCCTATTTGGCGCGTCATTCAGAGTTACGTTTAAAAATTAGAAATATCCAAAGCCTATAATATTGAAACCTGTCGAAGGACTATGAAAATGTAATAAAGTTTAGACTCAACGAAATTCTTAATCCCAATTCCGTTCTCGTCTTCACACTGAATACTCAGGAGCAGAGAGCAGATAGCCTAGACCTAGAGCAAATTGCGATCAAGCAAACTAAAAAGCAAAAATTCCGTACGAATGACATTCTCAACATATAAGTAAATAAGTAATACCACTTCTCGTGTAACCTCACTTTCCCTACCTAAACAATTTAATAGGATGAGAAGATGTTGCATTATTAACATTACTTCGGTTCAATTCTACAGTTATAAATTTTCCAAACCTTTAAGAGTAATTTCTGTGAGAAGAATAAGTGAAATAAAATGGATAGCCATTCTCTAACTGAAGGACTAGGGATAGATCGGTAAGAAGAATAAATACGTTAATAAAATTTGCTGTGGTAAAATTTTCTTTTATTTTGTGCGAAAATAGATTAAATAAACAAGACATTTTACCATCAGGAGACATTTAGCAAAACTAAATAAATCCAATAAAACTATTTAAAATTGCGGGAAGTATATTATTAGCCTACAATATTTTTCTTAGTTCGTTGTTCATATTGTTATTAATATTCTGATGCATTGTACCATTTTCAGTGCTAATTTCTTATTTCTATATTTGAAGCGTTGTTTTTATAAGGGTGTAAGTACCAAAATAATGATTGTGTAGAAAACAAGATGTAGACCCATAAAAAGACGTGCCAGGGGTAGTCCCAGTCCTATTTCTTGCAATTTATTGCTACTAACGTGGCTTTCCCTGAACCTTGGACCCTTCTGAAGTGCTTTGGTCTGGGTAAATAGATCCATTTAAAATTATCAGCTGAAAAATCGTGATTTTGGCATTTATACCCTTAAAAAACTAAACGCTTCATTTATTAATCCTCTCCCCCAATCAAATAGAGACGTTAAATCTAGCTACTTTGACTTTAGGGATTTGTAAGGGTTTAGGCGTAGATATTATGATCTATGAAAAATTATCACTTTTATGGCTTATTACAACAAATCGCCTCTTTTCAATAAAACCCTCTTTGAAAAGATTTCAAGAATTGATTCTGAAACAAGACAATTGCCATGGTTTTTCAAAACACGTTGTCCATATTACGTTAGGGCCAATTTTACATATTGTTTATGTTCCCTGTAATTCAAAACAAGTACACTGTAAGGCTACATTGACGCCATTTCATTTTATAAAGCTACATGTTATGACAAAACCCACTACAATGATTTTACAACTAATATTTAAAATCTCGTTTTTTTAAATAATTTAATTACTCTTTAGTTTGCAGCTTACTTACATTACTCAATTCCTGATCAAATCGCAGAAATATGCAAAACGTTAAAGATGTAAAAGTAACCCTCGAGTCGGAGTTCACAGTAACGTTCATCGTTCTTATTATTGTTATAACTTGAAATCTACGAACAATACAATTTGTGAAATTATTTATAAAATCAGTCTATATGACTTATAAACAAAATAAATCGTTGCCTAACTTATAAAGTTAATATCAATGTATGCTAAAAATATATGCCTCTTGCCCCAGAAAAACATAACTGACATAGGCTACAAAATTCGAGCAAGAAATGTTCTTCACTTTTTATTTATTTTAAATTTCCTTCATCCAAGCGGCTCATCTCATTCAAATCTCCCCATCTAAATCTAGGTCGTCCTGCAGAAGTTCTCCTGAGATTTCTCACTAAAATCTTATGTAATAATTCTATTCGAGCTATATGACTTGCCCATCGTAGTATTTATTTATTTATTGTACTAAGAATATTACAGGCTAATACCCAATTACAATATTCTCGCTTACATAATACATCAGATTCAATGCAAGTGATATTCAAAATAATTAAGCTAATGCTACAACAATAAGAAAAAAACACACAGAAAAGAAAAACAGAAACACAAACAATATGACAATTACACAAGGGAACATAATATGAAAAAACAAATAATAATATAATATAAATAATAATATAATAATAGTATGTATGGATCAATAAAAAACGGAATATGTGGTGAGCGTTTTATACCAAATTATCCCCCTTCTGAAAAGTTTTCTTCATTGCTTTGTGAGCCCAATGGGCAAGAAAAATATATTTGATATCGTATTATTTGGAACTTTGAATATTTTGCGACTTGAAGATCACCAAAACATGTAGTAAATTCAGTAAGAAGTACATTATTGCAATGTGTATGGACAATGTATTTTCTGTAGGCCTGTAGGCCTGCCAGGTAATACAGGAAGAAGAAGTTTTGTGTTCGATTCTGAAATTCCATGAATTTTCAGCATAAATACTCATTTCGAAACTTCCTGAAAAAAAATACAATTCTTGAAAACTTGTTTAGGCGTGTGTGTTCGTGCCTGTGAGCAGCACATCTCGAATATGAAATTTTGAATTTCGTTAAGTATCTTTTGAAGAAGTGTAACGATGACGATGATGACAAAGAAAATTTTACTTTTTTCCATTTTCTTAATAGTGGGGTGAATTAGCTGAAAAACATTTCACATCCGGCAACCAATGCGCCACTTTGGATTCAGATAGTACATGGGTAGACGAGTCTAAAAAGCCCGGGACACAAATTTTCCTGGCCCTCTAGCGGTTTTGATGACGTAATCAATATGGCCGCCAAAATTTTGTGGCACGCTTCTACATTTCCCTATATAACTTGGGTTTGTATTTCGATATTAACCTATATTATTAGTGATTATTAATCAGGAGAAAACGTGCTTTCCAACGGTGTATCCGACATTATAGTTTAGGTTCATAATACCAGAAATATTTGTACCTGAATTAAAATTTTTGTTTTTGATTTTGATTTTTTCGAACCATTTTGCTAAATAACTTGGAATCGGTTACATGTAGATGAAAATGTGCTGTATACTTTATTGTTCGTCAGACGATTTCCTTTCGAACGGTATATATGACTTATATTTTATCACAAACAGTTCCTGAAAATTTGCCAAAACAGTGTAGAGTTGCACTGCAAGTCGTTATGGCAACAATTCAATTTATATGGGTTCCGAAAGGTAATAGAGGGGCTTTATAACTGATGAGTAGCAGATGTAATTGTTGTAATTTTTTATGTATAGTTAAGTAGATTCTAGATTTTTAGGGGGTACTTTTTAGTACTTTTAGGGGGTACTGATGAGTAGCAGATGTAATTGTTGTAATTTTTTATGTATAGGTAAGTAGATTATAGATTTTTAGGGGGTACTTTTTAAAATCGTTGCCACCTCAAAATTTAAATTTTGGGGGGAACTTCAAAAATGTAACAATAAATAAAATAGATTAAATTAATAAGATTCCATTCAATAATACTAAATGTGTTGTGTGAGGAACTTCACCGTGTAAAGAAGATATTGCTTTCGTCTACCTCATAGGAAGACAGAAATTACCCAATCATGTCAATGAAGAGTAAGCATGAATTGGTTGATGCTACGACTGACCCAGTGGTTGCTCCGTTTGTATGGGAACTGTGTTTGTTATGCCAGAAGCAATCAAAAGAGCGCTTGATCATTCCGAAGTATGAAGGTTACTTAACAATGGCGAAGAATCTTGTATTTTTGCTGAACATGGTGAGCTTCCAAGGGGTATAAGTAATTTGGATCAGTTGGACGGTGGAAGTTGTCTTTTACATGCTGCCCATGCAGCGAAATATCACAAATCCTGCAAGAACAAATATGACAGTCTAAAGGCAGATAGATTATCTGGTGAAAAGAAACAGAAAGGACATCCCCATTGCTCAGACCAAACTCCATCTTCATCAAAATTAACAAGATCATCATGACTTTGTGGAAAAGGTGTGCCTGTTTTGTGATGAAGGAGAAGGTAGAGACAAACTTGTGACTGTATCCACGCTGGGAATTGGGCCTACAATTCATACTCTTGCTCTACAATTGCAGGATGAAAAACTTTTGAAGATGTTATCGCCAACAGATTTGGTAGCATTAGAAGCCAAATATCACAAACTATGCCATACTCGCTTTCTAACATGTGCGAAAGCTGCTAAACGTTCTCAAAGATAAGATTACCATAATCGTGAAGAAGTTGTTTATGGTACAGTTCTAACGGAATTGGTTCAATACATGGAGGATTCGTACTCATCTAGCAGTACTTCTCCAGTGTTTAAACTTTCTCATCTTACAAAATTAGTGTCTCAGCGTATGATGGAAATGGGAATACAAACTCACAAAAAGAATATCAATAGAACATGTCTTAAGGAACAACTATTATCATGTATACCTGGTCTGAGAGCAGATAAGTTGGGATGTGAAATTATTTTCTCTTTCAAAGGGGATTTTGGCGATGCCATTCGCTATGCCTGGGCATTTAATGACTTTATTGGTGGTATGTGTCTGGGACGGGCACAATCAATCTTCTTCTACTGTCGTTACTTCTTTCCATGGTTCTGGTGTTATGATTATTCAGCATCCTCACAGTGAAGCAATATGGAGATTGACGATGACATTGTAAAGATAAATGTACGAATACTCAATGCAAGTTGCACTAGAAGGGATTCCAGTTTGATAACTATGTTCCAAGATTGGAACTGAGGACAATCAGATGTATTCGACAAAATCCACAGTTCAATGCATTCGCCACTGATTCTTTCACAACATGTTTCGTTGAATGCTTTCACCTGTAGACAATGCAAGGCAGTTAAATAACTTCATGTGCATACCGAGATCTTTTTACATGCGACGATGTAAGGCAGGATTTTGCAACACCAGAACTTGCAATACCAGCAGTTGTTACTAATTCAGTCCATCCACTGCCAGTTAACCACTTGCCAAGTAAGTTAATGCCCATCATTTCTATGTGAAGGTCACCCATTATGAGTATGATGCGATCCTCTCCATATTTGTCAGGAAATTTCCATTGCAGTTGCTTCCCAGTATCTTATGCTGGTTGGTCACAAGTAATCACGGGTGTTTGATTTCCATTTAAGTTTGCTGTAGCCATTAGTATGATATCAATCATATGACGTACCATTGCTGGAGTCGCAATTTCGTCATTTAGAAGTGGAAGCAATGATGCATTA
Source organism: Ectobius pallidus (assembly GCA_964059195.1). Classification (NCBI taxonomy): domain Eukaryota; kingdom Metazoa; phylum Arthropoda; class Insecta; order Blattodea; family Ectobiidae; genus Ectobius; species Ectobius pallidus. The sequence goes on along the minus strand of CAXKWD010000003.1, from coordinate 180,581,695 downwards.
CACCTTATTTTTCTAACATCAGGTTCATTTTGGGCATGAATAGCCGAACACGATACTCTAGGCACATGCTCCATTCCTTGTATGTCTTCAATATGCATTCTCTCTAGGACAGAGTTAAGCCAAAGATTTAAAACTGCCCAGGGGTGAAGGCAGGATTACGGTCAGTGTACTGTAGATTAACAGTTGGGAAAGGTGGGTCACTTGTAACTTGACCAGTGGCAAGAAGAGTAGTGTAATATTCAGGGAGGCCATTGACAGTTTGTTTGTTCCACTGCTGGATACGAACGCTGTCATCGTCAATCTCCATATTGCTTCACTGTGAGGATGCTGAATAATCATAACACCAGAACCATGGAAAGAAGTAACGACAGTAGAAGAAGATTGATTGTGCCCGTCCCAGACACATACCACCAATAAAGTCATTAAATGCCCAGGCATAGCGAATGGCATCGCCAAAATCCCCTTTGAAAGAGAAAATAATTTCACATCCCAACTTATCTGCTCTCAGACCAGGTATACATGATAATAGTTGTTCCTTAAGACATGTTCTATTGATATTCTTTTTGTGAGTTTGTATTCCCATTTCCATCATACGCTGAGACACTAATTTTGTAAGATGAGAAAGTTTAAACACTGGAGAAGTACTGCTAGATGAGTACGAATCCTCCATGTATTGAACCAATTCCGTTAGAACTGTACCATAAACAACTTCTTCACGATTATGGTAATCTTATCTTTGAGAACGTTTAGCAGCTTTCGCACATGTTAGAAAGCGAGTATGGCATAGTTTGTGATATTTGGCTTCTAATGCTACCAAATCTGTTGGCGATAACATCTTCAAAAGTTTTTCATCCTGCAATTGTAGAGCAAGAGTATGAATTGTAGCCCCAATTCCCAGCGTGGATACAGTCACAAGTTTGTCTCTACCTTCTCCTTCATCACAAAACAGGCACACCTTTTCCACAAAATCATGATGATCTTGTTAATTTTCATGTAGATGGAGTTTGGTCTGAGCAATGGGGATGTCCTTTCTGTTTCTTTTCACCAGATAATCTATCTGCCTTTAGACTGTCATATTTGTTCTTGCAGGATTTGTGATATTTCGCTGCATGGGCAGCATGTGAAAGACAACTTCCATCGTCCAACTGATCCAAATTACTTATACCACTTGGAAGCTCACCATGTTCAGCAAAAATACAAGATTCTTCGCCATTGTTAAGTATCCTTCATACTTCGGAATGATCAAGCGCTCTTTTGATTGCTTCTGGCATAACAAACACAGTTCCCATACAAACGGAGCAACCACTGGGTCAGTCGTAGCATCAACCAATTCATGCTTACTCTCCATTGACATGATTGGGTAATTTCTGTCTTCCTATGAGGTAGACGAAAGCAATATCTTCTTTACACGGTGAAGTTCCTCACACAACACATTTAGTATTACTGAATGGAATCTTATTAATTTAATCTATTTTATTTATTGTTACATTTTTGAAGTTCCCCCCCCCCATTTACATTTTGAGGTGGCTACGATTTTAAAAAGTACCCCCTAAAAATCTTGAATCTACTTACCTATACATAAAAAATTACAACAATTACATCTGCTACTTAATCAGTTATAAAGCCCCTCTATTACCTTTCGGAACCCATATAAATTGAATTGTTGCCATAACGACTCGCAGTGCAACTCTACATTGTTTTGTCAAATTTTCAGGAACTGTTTGTGATAAAATATAAGTCATATATACCGTTCGAAAGGAAATTGGCTGACGAACAATAAAGTATACAACACATTTTCATCTACATGTAACCGATTCCAAGTTATTTAGCAAAATGTTTCGAAAAAATCAAAATCAAAAAGCAAATATTTTAATTCAGGTACAAATATTTCTAGTATTATGAACCTAAACTATAATGTCGGATACACCGTTGGAAAGCACGTTTTCTCCTGATTAATAATCACTAATAATATAGGTTAATATCGAAATACAAACCCAAGTTATATAGGGAAATGTAGAAGCGTGCCACAAAACTTTGGCGGCCATATTGATTACGTCATCAAAACCGCTAGAGGGCCAGGAAAATTTGTGTCCCGGGCTTTTTAGACTCGTCTACCCATGTACTATCTGAATCCAAAGTGGCGCATTGGTTGCCGGATGTGAAATGTTTTGGTACAATTTTCAGCTAACTCACCCCACTATAATAACTGTTAAGCAGTTTTATTTTAATTATGTACAGGTAGGGGAAAAATAGCAGACCGACTCTTGTAGCTGATGGAGGAAGGATTTCCCCAAATATGAGGATATTTACAGATAATTGTGACGCTATAGCTTAAGTTACGACCCTCTTACATTACCTCTAATGGGTTTCGAAATGGGCTAAGTCAACAGTCGACACTAGAACAAATTTCAATACATTCCCTGCTATTCTGTGAATGCCGCTAGCCATGCGCAGTGGCTCATATCGGCAACTTAGATTTTTAGTCGGTCCGCTTTTCTTTCCCTGCCTATACACACACTACAGAACTAAGAGCTAACAATGTCATTGGACATTTTTTCGTGTGTCCTGTCTCTGTAGTAGGGGCTTCAAATTAGGTTTAGAAATTTAATGTAAACTCTCGCAATGCGGCCTCTTACTTTATGAAGGAATTGGTATAGAGAAAGTCATGTGAATGTATTATATCTAACTTCTTCTTAAGTGTTCGCAACACCCAGGAAACGTATGAAAGATTTAGTAACCGTACTGAGCTGATATTGAAACTAATCCTCCAAGTAATGATGTTCCAAGAACTGACGGATGTACGCATTATAGGCTATAAAGCTCTATAAGATCCCAAACCACTCGTCTTAAACTGTCATTTGAGAGTGAGGTGATAAAGCTGGCATAATTTTTAGCATGTCAATGTATTTCAAAACTTTTTGTAGACCTGCTGTATATATGTCTAGTCATATTCTGTTATTAAATGGTGAAATCTACGAATCATAGGTTAGGCTATGTAAGGAATGCGTACATCATTGCAGAGGGACATAATTATCCTGTCAGGCAATTTTCTGACATTGATTAAAGTAGTCTTACTAACTGTGTAGGTTAAATTGGTCTTAGAGACTTAAGTCAGTATTACATTTCCCCCTTCTTATTTATGATTGAACTGAATTTGAGGCAAGCGTTCCAAATGCCTACATAATTTTGTCCGTTAGTACATAAATTACACATGCAAAGATTATTAAAAAATCTTATTTTATGTATTAAAAACTACCAGGTTGGCTAAAGATTATTATCCTATAATGAACCTCCTCACAACCAGACAAAACACTGAAAATTTGTCTATAGCATGATCTCTTACAGAAAACCTACTTCTATTTAGGCCTATTTTCATTCTGGTATCTGTATCTGGTACCCTATGATCCCCAGGTGGGGCGAAGGGACCTCCAATGGAGGTTTCATTACCTATACTAATTTTGATATGCTTATTTTCCGAGAGAGGGTAGAGGGACAGGTGGTAAGCCCATCGCCTCGCAACCCCCCTCTGAAAACTAAGTATTTCTTGGACGTGCCGTAAATCTACGACACGGGACCCCCAGCTTATAGTCCCTCCCGGAGGACTCCGTGCCCAGGATTTTTACGTCCTGAAAAATCCATCGACCGCGCCCTGCGGATCTAGAGGCGGGCACGCTACCTCCCACCGCGGCGACCCTATTTTCATTACAGGTTAAATAAATAATTATAATTCATAGCATGTTTTGGAAATATTTCTTCAAAATATGTGTTTTGTCGAGACAATCTCTATCTCATATTTTGTATAATACCAGGTTTCTGTGGCCTATCCCATTTTATCTGTTCTCAGCTAGGAAAATGCTTTCTTATTTACCCTTGGGACAGAGAAAAAAGAACTAATTTCTGAATAATTTGAAAGTCTCCACCCAGGAACAGATTCCTTGGAAACGTAAAAAAAAAAAAAAAAGAATGGGAATAATTTCTGGGAGAGTGGAAATAGCAAGATAGAAATGTTAGAGGGTGGAGGCGCTAGAAAGAGATAGAAGCAGAGGAACAGTTTACGGGAAGAAAGAGGAGAAGAGGGAGATTTTGCTTTAATCTGAGCACCAACCAAAAACTCTAATCTTCTTATAGTATTCTTCCTTACTTATTCTTTTCGCTCCGTTTATCTCAATGCACCCCTTCCCCATCGGACTGCCACTTTTTTCTTACCCATGACTATGTGGTAAACCCTACCCCAAGTCAGAAACAACCAGTTTTAGATAAAAGAAAGAATGCAAATCAAACACTTTTTCCCTCTACCATCTTGAAAGAACCCGATGCAAATTACTCGCGGCCTGAATAGGGAAAAATAATGAGGATTTAAGAATTATCTTATTCATCTATTATAAAATGGATGTATTTAAAGCGAAGGAGGATTGCAAGCCTCTAACCAAATGATTTGTCTGAAGTGCTAACATGCCTCAATTTCTGAAGTAATGGCTTCAAATCTCGTGGTCGGCCACTCTGACATAATGTTATTCCCCACCTGCGGATAGGATTTATTTATCCAGATTTGTGAGTAGGTGTAAACCAAGTAAAACAGATAAAATAGGTGCATTTTATGATTGTAAATAAGCTCTAATTTTTGTTACTGTTGACCAGACCCTAAGCATTGAATTTAACAATAGGCTAGACTTCAGAGGACTAAGTGTATCAAGTATAACGTATAATTTGGATTCTGGTTTCAGAAGTCAATTATGTGAGTAATTCTACATGTTTAGGAGAAAATTATTGTAGGCCTATAAAAGATAGAAATAGGGACATCTAGAAATTAAAATTTATAAAATAAAGTCGTACCTTATATGTAATAAGTAATAATAATGAGCCTACTACTGCTGCTCCTACTACTACTATTCTTGTTTTCAGGTAAAGATTCAGGTATATCATTCTTGTTTTTAATTCATTTTTATTATTATTATTATTATGTATTTCATGTTTTTGCTCTGGCTGAGTGGTAGAGAAGGCCTTATGGCCTTAACTCCGCCAGATTAAATAAATAAATAAATATAAATAGATTTCACATAATTATTGATTTTACTGATACAATAAAATAATCAGTTTACAATTTTTATACGCTTTGCCTTAACCTAATGTAATACCTAACTCACTGAAGCTATTTTTGTTCAGGGTGTTTCTGCATAACATTTATTATAAATTGCTCATTTTTCTCATGTTCTCCTAATATATTGCACTATTTACTAAACTTTTTTCAATATTTCTAAAAATATAATTCGAAGAGTCAATAAAATATTTTAATGAAGCTACCGCAGGTATTTTTTATTTTCTGAATAAAGCTTTATAGTATCTTAACGTCACATTCCTTGCATTCCTCACAGGGAAGTTCTTTGCTTTGGAGAACAGTACATCGCACATTCTTTTCTTGGACTTTTTAATAATATTAATATTATTCTATATATGATATTTTCCCGGGCTACTAACCAGGTGGTGAATTGGATTAATTCCGACGTTTCGAAGCCAAACTGAGGCTTCTGTTTACATTCGGGTCATTAACTAGGACAAGATTTCTGTATGCTAACTTATATTGCAGTGAATATTACCAAAGTATGTAACTGTCAAGCCCTGCAAATATGCTTGAACTTTCCTTCAAGAAAAGTCCCGTATAATACCATTTATGTTTACATAAACAATACATAAAGTGATAAAGAGAGTTAAATCACTTGAAAACGGAAATAAAATTATGGGCAGTTTACTAGCGGAATCTCGAAATCGACCCCGAAATTTAAAAACGGTCTAACTTTTGACTACGTGAAGATAAATTATCAAATGTATGTATATTCGTGAAGAACATGTAATTCTCTACAAATTATTTTCTTACAAGTTTCTTGTAAAATGGAAAACTAAAGAATTGGAAGGGCGAGTTCGACGAAAAACGTGAGGCGCTACAAATATTTCTGCAGTTTTTCCATTTTCGCCGGCTCATTCTCGGAGACCGTAACATATAAAGATAAATATGAATATACCGTTTTGTCGGGATTTTAATAAGATTTAATTCTGAATACCATAACATTTTCTGTACGATGCACTGTTTTCGAGATTTGCGCCAAAAACTGAAAAAAGGGACATTTGAGCCTCCCCCCCACCCCCCGCGGTACCTGAAATTGGCGGGAAAACATTAGACGTCCTTCAGGGGACCTCCCACTACACATTCCTGAAACATTTGGAATTACATGATTTTTTGCAGCAAAACCATCTTTTTTTATCTAATTTGACTGGGCTATAAATGTCTTTTCGCGCATTGAATTGATAAACACTTCAGATTTAAGTTTGAATCCAAGTGTATATCTAGAAATTTAACACAAAAATGTGTTTATTAATACAGTCACCAGATGTTCCTTTTAAATAATTTATTTAACAGAAAAATGATGAAAACATATTTACTATTATTTACACGGTAATCAATCATAAACAATTGGAAAGACTAATAAATTAAAAGCTGGAAAATCCGATTAGGCCTAGTAGCGTCGCTGGGGGGGGGGGGAGAGAACGACCTCAGTTTCGAGTTCTCTGGCACCAAAAATACCCGGCATAGTGACTTTGGTCCAAAACGTTCATTGTTTTCCTATTTAGAACTGTTTTAATGATCCCCCTTCCGTCCAACTGTGTAAAAAATTAGATCTCTGCATGCGGTAATGTTATAAACAAATGAATCAAGCAGAGCAGGCTAACAAAATGGAATAAATGGACAAATTTATTTGTTATGTTGAAAAAATATATTTCTATCCCGTTTTCTATGGTGGCAGAGCCGGCCATGACAGTTAAACATTTACTCTTATTATGTAAAATGTGTGGCTAATTCCTAGTATCATCAATGTTGTCCAATGTTGTCCAATGTTGTCTTGTTGGGCAAGAGCCCAGCTGCATTTCAATTATTAATTTTATTTCATTTTGCACTTTAATTTAGCATACAGTTAACTAACTTCTTATTAGTGATATTTAAAGAGTTTAATTAAATAGTAGGGTATTAAATGGTGTTAAGTTAGTTATTATAAACAATTAGTTTTATGGGAGGTCCATGATCTGTGAGACCGCTACATGATGTAGTGGTTAGAGCTGTTGATTACGAATCCTAGGTCTGGGCTCGTTCCCCGGTGCCTCCTATGGATTTTTTGAGTTAAGGAGGTCTGTAAAGGGATGCAGAACTTGCGACACTAACTGAGGTACTACTTGATGCGGAATCAGCAGCTCCGGCCACAAAAGCCGTCTATACCTACCGTAAAAATCGGTATGCTGATTACATGCCCCCAATTCTGCCATTTGCCTATGGTAGATGGCGCAGCGCTCAAAATCAGCTAATAAATGAACTGAACAATTTTCTTCAGAATAATGGCATTACGAAAAGGAATGGTGTTTGGAGAAAAAGATCTTAACATTCGTATAAGTAAAAAAAAAAGTTTCCCTTTAAACGCAGTTTTTATTTTTTTATTTTTTTTATTTTTTATTTTACATTGGGCATATTCTATGGTGTTAAAATCGAGCTAAGGATTCTGGTAACATAGACTCAGATGATATGATACTTCTCTTCTATTTAACAGAACAAGTGCCTCACTTTCTCGGGCTTTTCGAAAATCATCAGGTTCGAGCATAAAGTGACTGCAGAGAATAAAGGAAATTCCCGTATGGATTGTGAGCAAAGTTGAATAACCGGCGATGTTAGCTTAATATTTAGTTATGCAATACATAATTGTTCCACTCTGCATTGCTTATCATGAATCAGCCTTGATGATCCCCTATCGCAACTCCTCCATATATTGCTGAATGTGATGCGCACGTCCTCAAATTTTACCCACATCATACTGTACATGCAACATAATTTTTAAGACTACTGAATTCACGCAGAGCAGAGTACTTAGTTGCCTTCTCCACTATTAATGTATTCATACTTAAGATTTCAGTAAATACACAGACAGCTAACAGTTTAATGTTTTTTTGAATTAGGCCTAATAATCCTTTCTGCTCTGCATTTAGAAATTGGTGCAAAAAAGAATAGCTTATTTAGACTCTGGCTTTGCCGATTTCATAAAAAAACATACTCGTGTCTAAATAAATGCCATTATGGACTCGTTGCATAATATACTATTTACACTTGAACTAATTCGCAATTCAGCTTTTCACATTTCATATTCAGAATTTATTTATAACTAAAAACTAGCACTTAGTTAATTCTACTTTTTTATTTATTTCATGGTATATGTATTTTAACATTAATTTCAGTTCCTGACGGTTGCGTGCACATCAGCACACGTGCCCATCGGCACACGTGCACATCGGCACAGTCGCATTTTCGTGCACATCGGCATAGTATTTTTATCTTGCAATATCATCGTGCTCATCGCCACACACCCTTCGTAGGGGTGGACATAGAGACAAAGTTGGAACTACATTATCGTATTGAATGCAATGGAGTTCACAGCAACTGCTAGATAGAAAGACAAACACTTCCCTTTATTATTATAGATACATACTGTGTACATTAATATTATAATTGTATTGTTTAGAAATCATTCATAAAGTATTTGCCTGCGATTGAATGAGACTTTGAATTATCCTAACCAACTTAACCTAACCTAACCTAACCTAACCTAACCTAACCTAACCTAACCTAACCTAACCTAACCTAACCTAACCTAACATGACATATCAACGGCCGGTTTCCTTAGCCGCGGTAACTAAGGGGTGCTGCCTTGGAGCCGTAGTGAAGGAGGCTGTAGGTTTGAGTCTCTATGTCCACCCCTAGCCCCAACGGGTTGTGTGGCGATGAGCACGATAATATTACAAAATAAAAATACTATGCCGATGTGCACGAAAATGCGACTGTGCCGATGTGCACGACACCTTCCTGACTATAATCATTTGTTTCGTTGATGTAAATTTATCTTTTTTTGAATGAATCGCCTATGGGGTTTTGGATTGAGAAATCGAAACGAAACATTCTGTTCGATTTTTAAAATATAACATTTAAATAAAATATTTTAGCCAAAATAATTACAAAAACTCATCGGCTTTCAAATTAGTCAAACCGGAGTGAAAAAAATATTTTGACTCGTGTCTCACTCGTGCGATTTGATCCTGTATTGGCTATAAAAAGTGTAAAGTGACAACAGAAATCCTAATTTCTTCCTCATACTTTATAACTGTCTTACGAAAACCGACCCTTTAGTATTCTGTAAGTTTGTGTGTGGCGTAGAATGCTCAAGGTAATCGATCAGTTGTTACTAGGGCGCGATTAATCGATTAAACATTTAATCGTCGATCAATTACATTTTCCGATTAATCGGTTTAGTCGAATTCTGAAAAACTTTTTCGAGAAATGGGTCAAATGACCAGACTCCTTTCTCTAGCTTCTTCGCCCTTGGCACATCATGTGTCATTCAGCCTATTGTGTCCAAACAATTCCCGTAATTCAGAAACCTGAAGAGTAATTTAGTCAACAAACTCATGTGTCTCAAGTCTTGGCTGAAAAAGTAACCGGAAATGTAAATTTTGTATATATTTTTCACTAGTTAACTAATAATCTCTGTATCTGGTACCCTATGATCCCCAGGTGGGGCGAATTACCTATACTAATTTTGATATGCTTATTTTCCGAGAGAGGGTAGAGGGACAGGTGGTAAGCCCATCGCCTCGCAACCCCACTCTGGAAACTAAGTATTTCTTGGACGTGAAAGGGCCGAGATAACTAATAATGGTATTAATTAATTCAGGATTTCATCTGATTATCTGTAGTGTAGTAGTTATTAAACGTGTAAAAGAATATAATATGTACACTTTGATTTCGTTTAAAATACTGACCTGTTTTTCGATTAGTCAGTCGATTAATTGGTCGATTAATCGGTCGATTAATCGATTAAATTCAAGCTTTAATTTGATTAGAAATTCTAATCGATTTTCACCCCTAGTTGGTACATATTCAGGTTCCTCATAATGAGATTGCATTTTTAATGTTATTGATTATCTAAATTACCATTTTTCATTTCCACTGTTTTTTTACGTGTTTCAATATTAATTCTGGGATTTACAGAAGCTTCCGCATGACAGTACGAGTTTTCAACGCTCGTGTTAACCAGGCTCAGTGATTGTGTATAACATCACTTTCAGCTGTTGATACCACCTTGTCTAATATATTATGTAGAATGACTTGACTAGGCTGTCTGATTGATGATTCCCCGCTGACTACTGGGCTTTTACGATGTGTGGCGATTCAACAAAACCAAGATGCATAACATTTAAGAAGAATGCATATGTTAAAAAAGCAGCATTGAATGATGAGCAAGGGCAGATTTAGTACTATCTTTTGACCCTCCAGTTATCCCTTCGAACTTACTAATAATGCACACGTGAGTTGTCACGTTTTTATATGGAACTTCAGCAGAAGAATAGTACCCTCACACCGGTATCTTTCCATGGAGGATACCGGAGTGGTTAACTTTGCGTCGTAGTGAAACTCTTAATTAAATGTATATTAAAAAGTATACTGAATTTATTTAACCATAAATAACAATAATAAAAATAACAAGAATAAGAATAATAATGCTATATTTAACCTGACCGCCTGCATGGTCTCGTGATTAGTGTCACTCGCTGCGGATCCGCAGGACCCGGTTCGATCCCCGGTACCATCTCGCATTTTTTTGAGGAGGAGGTCTAGAACGGGATGCACTCAGCCTCGTGATACAAACTGAGGAGCTACTTGATAAAGAAGAGTGGCTCCGGTCATGGAAACCATCATTAACGGTCGTGAATGTCGGCATGCTGACCACATACCGCCCAATCCTGCCATCTTCCTATGGTAGATGCCGCAACGGTCGGATGGTAGACCTAATCCTTTGAGGGATGTAGCACCACGGAGTTTAGTTTAGTTAACAGAGTTAAGGCCTTATCTGACACTCAACAAGGAGTGAAAGTAAGACACATTCTATTTTTAGAATAGAAACATATTTCTTAATATATTACAGAAAGTTAAAAGATAGACAAATACAATTCAGAAAGAAACATACAATGTAAATAACAATATCATAAAGAGACAATAACATAGGCCTACTATGTAGCCTGTATGGTAAGAACAAATATGGAGAATGGATTAGGCCTACATTAAAATTAATTTGCCGTACTGATTTTGTAGTGGCCTGTTTTACTGAATTCTATGGCATCTTAATGTGATAAGTCTTATTTCTAAAATCTCCTTATATGCTTCAGTAATTTTACATGGATAACAAGCTTGATGTTTGCCAGCGTTGTGGAAAGACATTTAAATCAGTATCCATTCACATAGGTGAAGCTCTTCCTGGAATATTTCGTGGGAAAATTATTAACAAATGTAAAACAGGTATCTCATGATATTTCTACTTCTTAGGATGCTGCTAAACAAGGTGGAAGCGAAGATGTATCGATTCATACTAACTAATAGCCTAATAACCGATCAGATGACCCTCTTTAATCAGGAATTATATCAATTGTGAAGCCAGATGCTATTAACGATTTTCAAAATAAATGTGAAGAAATTCACATGTTGCTTTATTGAGTATTTGTCACATGCCACCACCACACTTCCAGGTTCCAAACACCCTGCAAAGCGTTACTACAACGCTTGAAGAAAATGAATGGAAGAACATGGAATTGTCATTCAGTTACAAAAAAAATCCTGCTAGATTAGCAGATAGAAGGCGTAAAGAAAATAGACAGAAACATGCATATGAATTAGGTCAACATTATTAATACAACCAAAAAAGGAAAGTGATCAGGCATATCATAAATAGCCAGAAAAGTATCTTCTGTAAGATTCCTTCGAACGATGTATCCAATTATTTTGAAAATTTATTCGATCATGAGAATGATGTAACTTCATTAGATTTAGATGAAACACATTCTACAGTAACTTAGAGGTTATTGAAATTACAGAAGATGAAATTAAAAGAGCTGGTCCTGGACACTGCTCCTGGACCCGATCGTATAATTCTCACAACACAGAAGAAGGTGAAAATACCTAAAGCCATTTATTTGCTAATGTTATGATTACCATTATGATTATTGGCTACTATTACAACATAGCCATGATGAACATCTTCCCATTTGTGGAGATTTGGAGTGTGAAAAGCAAATTAAACCTGCTTGCTTCCGAGGAGTCGCTTAGAAATTAGGCTCGTCGCTTACGAGGTATTTTACGAGAACAGGCTTTTCAGAGTTTGTGTCAATTTCCACACATGGGGAAAGGAGTGGTGACATAGAAAGAAGATCCAAAAAATAATTGTTGGGTGAGTAATAGGAAGGGGCTATCTTCCTCAGAATGCACTAATGCAATAAAACTTTCTTGTAATACCTCTGCTGTCCGATCTGTTCCTGGTCGTTCTGCACAAAATAACATCTGTCGTCATCTTGGTTGCGAAGAAGTAGAGACTCGAGGGCACGTACTAGGTTCTGCTCAAAAGGAGAAATACAAAGAACAAACCGCCATCATAAGATCACAACTTTCATTGCAACTAAGATGAAAAGACTGAAGTGGCAGGTATGTGAGAAAGTCGACTGTATGGTGGAGGAGGAACTGTAAGAAGATATGACATTGTTGCCTTTAATCGGCAAAAGAAGAAACTGTTAGTCCTAGATCGCACTGTACGGTTTGAGCAGGATGGCCAATAAGCATTTAATGTAGACGAAGAAGAGGCGGCAATTTACGTATGTATGTTCCATGCATTCCTCAACTAAGCGAGAAATACAATGATTATATTATAATGTCGGAGATAAATTCCTCCGACACTGGATATAATCCAGGAATTTTTCTCCTATAATATTATCATGTAATGTTCAACAGAGGCAATCTGTGGTTCATGAATGCATATACAGGTACACATATATATGTCGAAAAATACAATATTCCTATAACTGCTTGGGAGGTAAAGGGCATTTCTTTTGGTGATCGTTGAATATCCTTGAAGTTCACAAACCAATATCTGAATTCACTTCATTTTACGACTGAGGACCCACAACAAAAATAATTAACTATACTAAAGAACTCACTATCGATCCTTCATTACCATTTATATTGTAAGTTCTAGATATTTATAAAGGATTCTTTTAAATATGTCCCTTCCTTTTGTAAGAGTGTAGTCTTTATTAATAGTTATAATTTTTCTATGTTTTGTATTCTGGACTCAAGTCGTCAGCCGCGGATGGTGGCCAGACGTCCATTTGTAATGTAAATAATAAAATATACGGATTAAGAAGATACGGTCAAGGTAAATAATTATTTAAGACAAGGATACATTAAATCACTAAGAATTCTGTATTCTTCAGTTAACTTTCTCAACACTCACCTCGAAGCAGGTCTGGGCTGGAGTACATGTTATGAATCTTGCCAGTAAACTGAGTAAAACAATATTTATGACACGTATACTCAAATAATATTACGATACTTACTAATAACGGTTTAGTTTGCTCACGTACATAGTGATTATTTGGGCTACTTTATTCTCCCATGCTTCAACCACACTTCAGCTTCGAAAATGTTCATCTTCCAAAAATGAACTATGAGAATAACTGTGGAGTTCCCTTGAGAAATCACTGTAAGCCAATTTGAACAGAATTAGGAATGCTTACATCAACATGTCAATTTTTTTTCTATCGTCTGTATATTAAACAATGTCTTACACACTTAACAATAATTCATGAATATCCTATTCACAGCAGATTCTACACTTAAGAAAGTTTTATTACAGTATCTATCTATCTATTATCTCCCCGCGTAGGGGCATAGGCGGATTGGGAACGACCCTAAGCACGACAGGCCACATTTGCGGGACCATTGTGCCAACCTCTTGAGGATGGGATGATTGCCATGCCCAAATGCCCCCCGAAGCAGATTCTACCGTGAGCCTCCATGGAACTCCCCAACATCCAGCTAGAACCAGAAGCCACACCACGTGCACAAAAACCTCAGGGTCCCTCAGACATGCGCCACGCCCCCGGTCCCTCACGAAGAGAGCCCGTAGGGTCGCGGCACACGAGAGAGCCCCCAGGTGTGCAGCACACCACCAACAACCACATGACCACAAGCCAAGGGGCAGGTTGGGAGAGTCCCAGCGGACGCTGCAGCGGGAGATGGCCCGAAAGCCGGGAAAGGAAACGGGATGATAATGAGGGGGAGTTTGAAGGTGAACTGGAGAGTATTGGTAAAATAAGAGGGGTAAACGGGAGGATCCCCGAGAAAAACCCCCAAAGGTCACGGCTTCGTCCACCACAAATGAAACGCCTGCCTGCCTGCCTGCCTTGGGATTTGAACCCGGGACCGCTTGCGTACCAGGCTTTATTACAGTATAACAATGAATAGATTTGTGTGTGTAACTTTAGATTTTTAAAAATTCTTAGTGATTGGCATAAGAAATATGATGAATGAACAGCACTCATTTGCAAGCACATAAATCTCAGTCTGTTGGCCCTCTTCATGTAGGCAAGAGGAAAATACATATTATTAATACTAATATTGTGATTTTACGAGTTTTGACTTGTTCAGTGGATATTGTTATAACATTTTGCTAATATATTAATTACCCGGAACCTATGAGAATGTTAGTAAGTATTTGTAAGTTTTTTCTGATACGTATTTCTATCCATCTGAACTATTTACATATTTTAACCTTGCCACCGAATAATGAATGGCTATCATATGAAGCCAACCACATCTTCAGGTCAATTGACTGATTATACAATTTGCAGTCTTTGCCATAAAGAATTTACCAAAAGTGGAATTAATACACACATAGCTAGAAGTCACAATTCATCTGTTAATATCCTGGACTCAGTCTCAGGTTGTACTAAGACAATAACAGTCTAGCCCAGGCTGGCGGGCGTGTCATTCGTGTTGGACGAAGCCGTGACTTTGGGGTTTTTTTCTCTGGGATCCTCCCGTTTCCCCCTTCATTTATTTCACCAACACTGTCCACTTCAACTTCCTTCCCCCCCTAATTATCATCCCATTCCCCTTTACTGGATTTCGGGTCAGCTCTTGCTGCAGACTCTGCTACGATCCTCCCCGTCCTGCCCCGTTGCTTGTGATCCGAGAGTTGCTGGTGGTGTGCTGGGGCGTGCTGGGGCTCTCAGAGGGACCCAGGGAAAGTGGCGCACGTCAGGGTGTGCCGCGCACATTAGGCTCTTGCACGAGGGACCCAGGGATACGGTGCACGTGGAATGGTACCTGGTCTTGCTGGATGTAGGGGAGCCCCGTGGGGGCTCGTGGTGGAGTCTGTTGACTGGGGGGTTTTAGGTCATGCACATCATTCGTTTCCTAGGGTGTGTACAATGGGCCCACCTATGAGGCCTACGTGCGCGAGCTCGTAAGGGCTCAGCCCCTGAGCTGATAAGATAAGACAACAGTCTAGAAAGGACGATTGTAGTTCTAACTGATATATGCAGCAGTGGATTATAATCTTACCCATAACACATATCTAAACATAACACAAAATATAAGCGGGCTGCATTAGCTTTCTAATGCAAAACAGCTTGCATGTTTTATGGTAATAGTAGAATGTATTAAACACTGCTCCTAAGAATACCGCAGTTCACTAGTGTCTATTGAAAGTGATGAGTCATCAGTTCCTCACAATAAGCCAACCAAGAAAAATCAGCGTAAAACTAATCATTTCAATCAATAACGAGAAAAGTGGGTTGATGATAACATTATCAATCATGATTACACGGCATTTGTGGATTTCCTCTCGCACGAAACTGATTTTATGCCAGGTTCACAACATGAAGCCAAAAAATATATTGAAGCTCGAGAACGAGGCTAATTAAATAGTATATTGCGATACAAGTGCCGTAAGTGGTGCATACGGATCAAGGAAAGAGTTTGAAAAAACGAGGCGCTTGCGCTTACGGCACGAGTATTGCATGCTATTTTTTGCACGATGATTATTTATCTCAATTTATTTATATTAATTGAGATATTAGCTGAAAATATGATGTATATACACTACTGAAGATGGATGTTATATTTCAGAAAGTGATTCGCATGTATTTGTTGTTACGGGAACCGAATATTTGTCCTGTTAAAGTCGCCACAAACTGAGGGGGCCTTGGCTCCGGTCTTCCATAAAGGCTTGTATTATGATGGTTTTACTTACGAAACTTGTGCTTTTTGTAATTTTTACCGCATGGAGATTGCGTGCGAGAATGTCAAGTTACGATCCACGGCAACAATATTCGTAGGTACCACTAATTAGTTACGTCGTGCAAAAAAAAATAATAAAATCAGGTAAACTGATGTAAGAAAGTGGCAGATGAAGTTAATATCAATGTTTCAGAAACTATTGAGTTGTAAGCCACGGTTTCTAGAGAAAGTTTAATTAGCATATGTGAAGGAATGTGTGGGATAACTAGAATATTAACAGAACGAAATTACAACAAATTCCTCACATCTAAACCAAGACATGATATAACAATGAAAAAATCACACTAACCATATCTCTTGCAATGCAGGACATTTACACGCCTTACATCTGCTGCCTCAGTTAGTTATTTCACGTTACAAAATAGAGTTAGGTAGGTAGCACAAAAAAATCTTGGTGCTTATGCTCTTCGATATTAATCGTTAAAAAAGGAAGAGAAAATTACAGCGTTTACAGGCATTCACTCCAATTAAAATTCCTGCCTGCAAATAACAAAGTTTTCTTCCTATCTTTATCAAATAAATCTGAAAACTTGTAGGCTATTTTGTGTTTATTACTCCCAGATGAAGTCTTATTTATTATTTACTTTATATGTCATTCTTTTGTTTAATCAGTCTTCTACTGTTCACTTTATATGTTATGCTTTTGTTTAATCAGTGCTCAGAGGAAACGTGACAAGTATAAAAGAAGATATTTTATTAAAAGATCTCAGAGTTAAGCTCCAGATCGATTCATTAAGCAGGGCTTACGAAAAACAAAGATCTGAAATTTGATAAGCATAAGTGAAGGAATATGTAGGTAGTGTTTTATTTGTCAAAGCCCAGTGTATTGCAACTTTAAAAGCGTATATGAACACTGCAAAAGGTATTGTTGTCATGAGAACTGTATTGCACTTAATGAATTCAATGTAATATTTTCAGAAATTAGGCTCCTAATTGGGCGTTACTCCGGTGCCGGACAAACGATATGATCCAAAATCAATAGGCTTCGTACCATGGACGTTATAAGTACGTATACCAAGTTTCATGAAATTCTGATAAAGCGTATTCGAGTTATTGCGCGTACAGCCACATGGACGGAAGGACAATCAGACAGACAGACGGACAGACATTTTCCCGTCCACCATATGATCTTAGAAAAGTATCATTCTGGCACTTAATAATCGTGAGTATAATGACTTTATCAATCCAGAATAACAGCCAAAAATGCAAGAATACGGCATGAAGAAAAATTTGTTTATGTAATCACCAATTTCAGTATTTATATCAGGGAAGGAAAGCGGCGAGATAATTTTTATCAAACGGAACAAAACAGAATCCTCACTTTAATAGGGATGCAATTGAAATAACCTATGTTTCAAAAATGTTTTAAAAAAATTAAAAAGGCATTCGAGAATCGTATGATACGGTATCACATATGGAAGAGGACATTATTTTTCTCATCCCGATGCCACTCAAGACGTGGTACTTCGTTAAAAAATGCTATAGTCACCAGTCCAAGGTCATACAGATAACTTGTGAAAACTATAAAAATCAATGAATTGCAAAAATAGTCACCAAAACTTTAACAGGATGACTAAAATTGACTTTTCCCTAAGTTATCAGATTAAAAGAGGAAAGAATAATTATTTAGTACATAAAGGAGACGAGATGCAAAATTTGGGCAAGGGATGGCCAGAATTTCGTCAGTCGGTATTAGATTCATTTCAGTGAGGATTTATTATCATACCAAATACATAATTAGGCTATATTAATATTAATATCGTTGATGGTACTCTGCTCTGAGCAGCCTTGCAAAATAAATCCACTACCTTATTTCATTGGATATAAGCAGGGCTTCTGAAGTACTATTAATAAATCTTTTGGTGGCTAAAACCAGGTGTGTTGAAAATGCAAGAAAACGGACTGAGCCAATTAAGCTCAAACATGGCGTCTTGCAAGGTAATCCCATTTCTCCTCATTACTATAATAAACCAGGGACCGACAAACTTTTTTAGGAAAAAGCCTATTTGTAAAAAAAAATAAAAATTAAAAAAAAAAGTTGTAAACTGGAATAGGTCTATTTTTTAGTAGGTGCTTTTACAAATAAAGCAAAAAAAAAAAAGAGTGTGTTAAATTTATCTACATAGCATTGCACAAACTTTTGTTTTTGTTGACAAAATTTTAACAAGTGTAAACTTTTGTAAATTCTTGAACAAGGTCAAACCTCCCCCCCCCCCATAAACATTACAAGGGTGTCGTAGGCTATATAACAGTTCAGAGGAAGGCGAAGTTCAGGAATGTCTAAGTATGAATATTACAACAGGAGTGTCCAAAGTGCAAGAATTTTGTATTTGATTTTTAGCATGGAAATAAATAATATACTGAATAAGTTATATGTAAAATTTAAGTTTAAGACAGAGAGTAACTTTTACTACAAAATCCGTCAACATTTAACTATTTTGTACCTCCTTTCCTTTCCTCTCAGTTTTAATAAACTGACTGTTGGAATTTAAACCTTCTCCGTCCGAATAGTAGAGAGGCATTTGTATCACGTGCGTCACTGAGGGGTTAAAAAACATTTTCAATAAGCTTATATAGAATGGTGAAAATTGTTATTCATGTGAAGAGCTAAATTGTTCTTTCTCAGACAGTATTTCATCATTAGTCTAGCGGACTTCCATGTTAGTAATTTCTATCAATTTCGTAACTTGTAAATGGTCATAATTTAATAATGATCTGTATTGCGATTTCACATAGTTCATTTCAGAAAATGTTTTTTTCGGATCAATGTGTACTCCCAAACACATATATAAAATAATTCACACGCTAGTCTGCTTTAAAACAAAATTAGAAGTCCACTTTTCTCTTCTTATCTGGTCTTCACAAGGACATGGCAACGGTAATAATAAATAATTCCACAATAAACACAGTATTGCAAAGTGCAGTGAAAAACAATATTACCACGTAGCTAAAGCAAAACTGACAATAGGTTGTATTCCACTTTTCGCTGAACTAGCAAACGCTAGTAGCGCCACGCGTGGTCATTATTCAAAACTTTTGATGCCGCCGCGCCTAACAGCTTCCACAGTAGCGCTTTCGGTAATAATTAGATTACATAAGGGTTATAAACATTAGATAACATTGTATAACTAAAAAACCTCCTGTTTAAAAATATTGAAATCTAATAATCAATAATGACCGCCGGCGTGGTTTTGTGGTTAGCGTCGCTGACTACAGGTATTTCGGCCCGGGTTCGATCCCCGGTACCTCATCGGATTTTTCTGAGGTAGGGAGGTCTGGCAGGGGTGCACTCAGCCTCGTGATTCTAATTGAGGAGCTACTTGATAGAGAAGTAGCGGCTCCGTTCATGAAAACCACCATTAACGACCGTGGGTGTCGGCATGCTGACCACATGCCCCCAATCCTGCCATCTGCCTGTGGTAGGTGACGCAGCGGTCGGGTGGTAGGCCAAGTCCCTCCAGGGATGTAGCGCCACGGAGTTCAGTTCAATAATCAATAATAATAGCAATTTTCCCATGTATATACAATATTACCCGTGGGCAATTAACATTGGAATAAGTTATTTAATGGTTAAATAAAGAGGTGATCTTATAAATATAGGCTAATCTTTTTCTTCCATTCCAGCACCACAAGCCATCAGAAGTTTAACAACATAAAATCGGAATCCATCCGTCATTATTATTGTTGACCACGAATGTGGAGGTCCGAATTCGACGAGCAGTGCTTCTTCAATTTTGTTTCAAGTAGGTTGGTCTAGAACGGTGTTCATTCAGCCATTCATGACAAATCATGAACCTTCTTGACTAAATCATAGCAGCTTCGGTCAATAAATGCACCATTGATGGTCGTGGGAATCGCCTTGCTGACCACAAGCGCTATAATCATTCCATCTACCAGTGAAATCGAAGACGGAAGTAGGCTAAGCCTAGATGCTCAGCGGTCGGACAGAGAGCCACGTTTTTGCACGTAGAGTTATTTAATAATGAGTTATAAACATTATAGAGGTGTTATATCGCTGTTTTTTTTATCTCATCTCAACATCAGAAATGGAAAAGAAGCCGCTTGAGTCAGTGATCCAAGTTTACAATAATTAGGGAACGCCATCTAACTCTGTAACGGTCAAAAACACTACAATTAACAGCTTTATGTACCTTATAATATCTTTCACCTTAGATACCAGATACCAAACCAAAGATTAATGTACGAATAGTGGTAAGAATTAAGCAAGAAATTGAAACCAGTGGTTTTCCGTTCGAGTTTCATCTTGAAGGAAATTAAACCCCACAAACCCATAAGTTCAATATTAACTATTAAGCACATATCGATGAATATTATGCAATAACAAGGTCTTTTAAAGATTCAGTCTCTAGTGCAAAATCTATGGACCTAGGCTGTGTAGGTTTCCTTAAAGAGATGGTTCTTTGTTTGGGGCCTAAGTTGCCTAATTATGTATGGATAACATAAATTTCTCTGCTTTAAACAAAGCATTTTAAATAAAATTCTTAATAAAATAACCTTTCAAAATAATTTAATTGTAAATTTAAATCAATTGATTCTCGGTTATAATTCAATAAATTAGAGAACGGTTATAACATAGCTTCGTTTTAAGCAAGATTATAGCGTTTTTGCCTGAAACTGTGAACCTTGCCATTGGCGGATTCCTTAACCAAACAAATGGACCTCTCTGATCATCTCTAGATCGAGACCCATAGGCTGATAAACTGTACCACAAGGTAAGGGTTTAATCATATGTGGTCAAACATTGTCGGAAATAAGAAATCTACTTGTAATTGTTAATCTAAAGAAATGTAAAAGATAGATATAAAAATTAGCAGAGGAAAAAATAAAAACGTATTCATGTCTATCACAGCTAATTTGCACATTTATAGTTTCATATGTTTACTAATATCAACCTTATCTTGAGGCCTCGCGTAGTGCATATGTAGTTGTGTATATATACTTTATGGATGGAAGTTTCCAATCTACTCTCAACACACACAAAGTGTTCTCCGATACTGTAATAAAATTACTCAAGTCAATTTGTTTCATTGCCTTGCCTTTAAAAAAAGTTGATGAATATTGAAATACATTTTTTCTAATTATAGGCCTAAGCATAAGTATCTGTTTCTAACCACAATGACTACGATTTTGAGTAGTAATATGTTTGTAATCCGTTCTTAGAACACATTTTTGTGTAGATTGCCTTCGTTATTACGTCTTTTTATAATCTACTTTGCTGCTAAAAGAAGAATTTGTGAATTTTTCAATAATGTCCATGTACCTTTTTTCATTATTGCTTTCTTATAACCTGATCATCTGCGAAGAGAAGAATTTGTGAATTCCAAATAAAGTCTTTTGAAAATGTATTACATTTCTTAAATTGTTTATACACTGATCATCTGCGAAGAATTTTCGTTATTAATTTTTATACTCTTGTCCTCTAAGAAGAGAAGGATTTGTTAATTTCAAATAGGCCTAATATTTTCCGTAAATTTCCTTATTACTTTCTGAAAGCTTATTATCTGCGAGGAGAATAATCGTTATGTAACAGCTGTTATTCAGAATGAATAGGAGAAATATTCCTCCGATACCGGGTCTCGAATCCGGGTCCTTCATCTGTCCGTGCTGACATTTTTTTTAACTGAGCTAGTCAGAGTTCGGATCAGGCAGGTGGAAACTTTATCCCATGGGAATACATACCGGAAACCGTTCACAAAATAACTATAAAATAAATGTACTTCTTAGCATATCATGTAAATAAAAGTTTTCACTGAGTTCTAAACACTAACAAATTGAATACAAACAAATGTACGATTAATGTACGATTAAAACATATTTCCATTCTTATGTAGCATATTGAAGTTTGTTTTAATTTATTCGCATTTATTAGTCCTAAAGTAGACTAATTACTTACAGGGCCGCGACCTGTCGGGAGAGGGATTATTTCTGGATCACATACATATCTTTTTAGGTTTTACCAGACAAGGACATGGAGGGCCTCCCGGATGAGCGATCAGCCCAATGCGGGGCCACCTCCGGAACAACACGAACACATAGGACGAGTCACACCATTCACAAACACACTCACTCCAAACAAGGCGAGGATGGGATGAAGATGATAATGACGGCCTGATTATATCTGGGGACCACAAGGGCCTAAAGTTCCCCACAGGTGAGAAAAAAATCCCACATAGGTAACTTGTCCCGAATCGAACCCCTACGCTACAGCGGTGGACAAATTTTATATTTATTGAATAAAGAAAAAACAAATTCATCCCAAAACTTTAGAGGTAAGCTACAAGGGATGTTGTGAACAATTCGTAATTTATTGTGTACAGCTGAATCTTTCCCCCAGCTAGCATGCACAAAGTAATCGTAATCTGTTCGATCTAATAAATAATTTCAAAACCAAATGTTCTCTCTTTAAAACACTACAGTACATTCGATTGCCGTTACTCCATTTTATTGCAGATATTGACGACCACTCCAATTTATTCGCCTTTAGCAACAAACAACATACAAAGAGTGAAGGCTGAGAACGGAGGAAAGTTAAGCCAGTAGTAAGCTGGTGATGATGAGGGAAGAGATCGCTATGTCAGTCCCTGTAGCATCTCATGACAGATGGACTCTGAGAATGATACAGCAGATATACAGTACATTCAGCAGGAGCATTGCGCTTCTGTGATCCCATTAGTTTTTGTCTGATAAGTTGTTTTTTTATTTTGTTCTGAGGTACACATGAGAAAATAACGTTTGTACTGTACCGACACGTATACTGTACTTCAACAAGTTTGGACCATATTTAAGTCTTGAATTTCAGAACACACTACTCACAGGTACAGCTGTTTTATTGGCGTTTTACACTTAACATCGATTTCATACGAAGTGATTTTTGTATAATCGCGTCTCATATTTTGTTTATAGGCCTACTCTTATGGAAGAAAAATTGTATAGTGTTCAATATGGATAGATTACATCCGGTAAGTTTTCGGTATCCTGTAGGGTATTGAGATTAAAAATAAATCACGAGAGTTGCAGTGAGGGGTATTGTTCCAATGTATCGCCACAAAATGTTTCAGTCGTATCTAAGTTATATAAACTTCTCTCCGTGGCGCTACATCCCTGGAGGGATTTGGCCTACCACCCGACCGCAGCGTCATCTACCACAGGCAGATGGTAGGATTGGGGGCATGTGGTCAGCATGCCGACACCCACGGCCTTTAATGGAGGTTTTCATGACTGGAGCCGCTACTTCTCTATCAAGTAGCTCCTCAATTTGAATCACGAGGCTGAGTGCACCCCGCTCCAGATCTCCCTACCTCAGAAAAATCCGAGGAGGTACCAGGCATCGAACCCGGGTCGACGGATCTGTAGTCAGCGACGCTAACCACAAGACCACGCCTGGCGGTCAAGTTATATAAACACCAACTCATATTTTCTGGCACTCTACCGCTGTCCTAGCCAGAGCTCGCAACACAGTGGATGATGGCGTCTTTCCTTTATGACCCGATATCTTTAATTGGCGTCATGTATTATGATCCACAATACACTACTACAAACCGTGTTCTCGCTGTATAGTGAACAGTATTCTAATCTTCTAAGGTAGAGATTTATGTTCATATTATGACGGATTATTATTATATATGTGTTGCCTTTCACTGAGAATAATTAGAAAAGCCCACTTACTGCGGTTTTGACTCGCGAGTTCGGGTCCCGGTGTCGGATACATTTTTCTTCTAAACGGACGTGGAGACATGGATATAGGCCTACTCTGGTATATCTTCAAGCTGATATTTGTAAGCATAAAATAAAAAATTATCTGCCAATGAATATTAGCCAGTAGGATAAATTAAACGAAAACAATCCGTTTGCTGCACGAGTATGGACTTCCTGATGAGTTAAAGGCGGCGAAATGCTGATAATGACTAACAAGAAGTTTCAACTGAAAAAATAAAAAAGTATGCTGTTTTCTGTAAGATTTTTTGTTTGGTCCCAGAACCATACTGGAATATAACTTAGCCTAGGTATTGTCTAAATGCCGTATTCAGATAGAGAGATCGAGAGAGAGAGGGGGAGAAAGAAAGAGGAGAAAGAGGGAGATAGTGGGGGAGAAAGAAAGAGGAGAAAGAGGGAGATAGTGGGGGAGAGAGAACGATGGAGATCAAGCAGAGAGGGAGTGTGGCTGAAATATGTTGGTTGTCTTGACTTTTCCATTGCTCTAGATAATTATGCATTTATCATACTTGTTTAAACTAGCTTACCTTTAATCATTTATCTTTAGTTTCTACATACACTGAAAAGAAAATGTTTTAGTTTTGTTTCTTCTAAAGTTCTTGAGGTACATTTGAAGGAGAATAGGCCTAGTCTGTTTCCCATGGCATTACTACTTTTTCTAAGTGGGACAGTTGGGATGTAATGAAATGAGTTATATAAATATAATACTTTGATTTCTATTGAAAAGTCTCAATATATGCAGTATCGATCCATTATTTAAAGGGTTAACGTATTTTGTCGGAGAATTGTAGTAGACCTAATTAAAAATAAACCTGTTTATCATCATCATTGCCAGAATTTATTCTGGCTGGCAGTGGATTTCATTCGTTTTCAATATAAGACATATGCAGTTTGACTTCTAACATTGTCTTATACTCCACAGTAATTTATGGAGTCTCTCCAACTTGCATACTAGTGTCCCACCCACTCTAGATTCCTCTGCCTGTGATTAGATGCGTTCTACATGCCAGAAACGTTACAAAGTAGATCTGATGTGTTCTAATATTTACATTGGCATCATTGTAATAATATGACATTGCCTAATGTCTCATGACTAGGCCTAGCAAGAATTTTTCCATTGGATAAATGCCTTAACATAAACAATGTAGATTATCAATGGAGTAAACGATATCGGCATAAGGATCTTTGACTTGGCTATGTCAAAGTGTACAGTTAGACTGAGTTAGGCCTATAATTATTATATTATGATTTTTATTCTGGTAATATTTTATAGAAACAGGCATCCCACTACAAGACATTAACGGGACGAGAGTAACAATAAAACCTGAAAGAAGAATATATAGGCTAAGTAATGCAACCGTATTAGGTATAATGTGTATATTTTACGCCTCAAATAAGTAGGCCCAGGGGTGCCCACAGGGGGGGGGGGTTAAGACTCAGACTGCGTCATTGAAATTTCTGGGGGGGGGGCAAAATATTATCGTTTTATGAATTTTCTGGGGGGGGGGGGTTGAAAAGTGTTGCAAAATTAGCGTTCTATATGTTAAAAATAAAAACGGTCAAGTTTTATAACTTCAAAAGGTCTCTTCTAATTTTGTAGAAGTGAATAGTCAATAAATTAGCGAAACGCATTTGCTTGTATATATAGACCCATAGACTACTAACTATTACCATCCGTTTAATCTGCTTTATACTTTATAATCATAGTTTCCGTGATCGCCAAACATGTTTTCGGCAATCTGATTGATATTTAAATAGTAGGTTCCATTATGTTCAGACGACATAGTTGGACCTCGTGTGGCCTTGATGCCACCTATCGGGAGTCGCTGACAAGGTTCCCATGGTGTACCGCACCAAGGAAGTCAGATCACGGAAAGACGGCATTTGTAAAAAAGGGACTCTCTGGTCACTAGTAACCTGAGCTTTGATTTGAGAGGAAAATTGCTAAACTGCTATGTCTGGGGCATTGATTTATATAAATCGAAAACATGTAAATTAAGAAAAATAGAGAAGAAATACCGGGAAACTTTTAAAATATAAAGCTGTAAAAGACTAGAAAAAAGTAAAATGGACGAACAAAATGATAAATAAAGAAGTCCTGAGGAAAGTGAACGAGAGTGATCAATCCTGTACACAGTTCTTTGTTAGAATGCAAAGTTAATATATTCACATCTTAAAAATAACTACTGTACCAATTCGTGTTCGATATATTAGCGATGGTCGCGCCGCGTGCAGTTATTACCAACGCTTTTCATCATGAAATTTAACTGCATTATATAAAACAAATGTTCGTAGGTGCAATAAATTCAAAGTGATAAAAATTAAATTAAATACGATGAACACTGCTGATTGATTGAATTTCTACAAACTCTTATGCTAGATGAGCCAAATAACCACAATGATATTAACAACAATAGTGTAACTTGAAATGAAGAAACAGATTTTGAAGATATTATTGTAGATACAACATGAAAATGATTTGTTCAAGAGTCTTAATCATGAAAATCGTTACTATAGTTCAACGTTGGTTGAAAGTGTCATGAAATTAACATTTTAAATTTGTTGCATCATCTCCGAAAACATGATAATAATCTCCTGAAATATTTTCTTGTCCTTGATAATAAGAAATCTTGCGTTTGAACTATGTAAGTTACTATTCCTTAGAACATGAATGCGGTAATTCTACTTGGACAAGAAGTGTAGAATATAAGAAAAGTGCATGCAAAGAATTTGAAGTAAATAGTTTCTGGTTACATGAAAATCGTGGAAACTTTCTTCCATCAGTATTACGTCGCAATATACTGAAAAAAATTAAACATCTTTTTTTCTCGTTTACAATGAATGCAAGTTAGACGAAGAAAAACCAGAAGACTGACAGACGGGCCTACAGGGAAAGAGCAGAAATGGGCGTTCCAGTTGCTAAGGTTTCGCTTAGTGTTCAGAGGATACATTTTTTATTCCACCCTAGTCTCCAACCTCGATTTGCCTTCTTTTCTCTCTTTTCTCGTACATATCACCCTTGGCTATCTTCATCCCCTTTCAATACATACATACGCCCTCACCCTCTGTACCTTGAGGAGGGAATGAGTTCTTGCTGCTTGCTGCTTCTTCAGAGCTCGTCTTTCTCGTTGATGACACGAATTTTTCATCTTTTCCTTTTTCTTCTGTCTCTTTTTTTATCTTCTTTTCTTACTATGATACTGTCAGTAAAAGTTGCTATTGAGAAATATAAATTTAAGAGAACATGTAGCCTAAAAGATTTTCAGGAAAATTGTAATCGGGATAATTCTTAATAATTCCAATGGTAAGAAGTAAGATGTTCAGTTTAAAAATTACAAATTATACGATATGATTCTGGGGGCCATTCGGAGTATTGCAAACCCGCACCTACACACTTAAACAGCTAGTTAACAACATATGCTATTATTGCAAACCCGCACCTACACACTTAAACAGCTAGTTAACAACATATGCTATGAATTTCGAGCTTTAAATATAAAAATCTATTCAGACGATACGCTGAGGATTCAGTGAAATGATTCGTAGAAAAACAGAAAAAATTGCCAAAGTGGGCACCTCCTAATGATCAAGAAATCAGAAAGTTCTGCCGATACATCGTTTGCTACAGTTCGTCTATTATTATCATATAACTTAGTACACTTTATAGCCTAAATAGACAAATAACTTTTCGACTGAATTCTGTGTAATCTATACATATTATATCATATATAAAGTATGATAAAAATTAATTTAGATATATATATTAACTGCTGTAAAGTGAATAGATGTCTGTTTAACCTTTTCAGAGTATAATAAAATTTATACTTGTTATATTACCTGTAGTACTCTGTGGTACACAATCTAGCATGTAGCCTAGACCTTCATATGCATCAAATTATTTATATCCAATAGCAGTAAACCTCATAGAACCTTGTTAACAATATAATCGTGTATATGATAGCTTATCTTGAAAAACGAGTGCTCACCCCTGCCCTAGGTAGATAATCAGGAACGCTTTCTTTACTATACAGACTATCAATATAAAAATTAAAAGGGTACAGTTACCTATTCTTCACAGTATAGGTCTAGTAACTAGGATACGTTGCTATAAATTATTTAGAAAATACTCTTTTCCAACACAAACATACACATAGGCATCTTGCAAACCAGGATATTCTTTTACAGGACTTTAATGGTTCTTATATTGAATGAATGGCCAAATCGCAAACGGGAATCCTTGATGGAATAAAGATGGGGCTAACTTGACTCGGTGAAAGTTGATCATTACCATAATCATGGGTGCGGTTTGTCTAAACAATAGAAACTTCATATAGAGTTGATGTGCTTTACAGATGAATGATGTCGAGCATTACCACAGTTGTGATCATACCGGCAAATCATCGCCATAATGGAAAACGTTTTTTTCGAGTAGAATAGTTTGGCAGAAGCAGGGGTGTGCTAAAATTTTGCACGCCAAATTACACATAACTTTCAGCTACTCTGTATACAGTTCTGGAAAGCGGAATAGATTGGCAGCAGTAGGGATGTGTTTTAGGCCTATATCTGCAGCCAATTTACACATTCCTTTACAACTCATAAAGATCTATGAACAGTTTTTATGTATAGTGGAATCCAAGGTTCTTAACATAGGCTACTAAGGCTAAAACAGTCTAGCAGAAGGAGGGGTGTACTAAAAATCCGCAAATCAGTGTTTATGTCACATTGCAGCTTTAAACACCTAAGAACATTATTTAAAGACAGTGGAATACTCTGACAGAAGCTGTTGTGTGCTAAAAGTTATGTAACCAACTTACACATAACTTTTTTATAATTATAAACATGCCTGCAGAATATAAGGCCGATTTCAGTTTTATGGAATTTATAATAAATAATGCCAGGAGTACCCTTTAACGACCCGTTTGGTATTTCTCATGCAAGCTGTGGATATAACGTTGCTATACTGCCAGAAGGTCGTATGTCGAGTTTCCACTGAAAATTAGTTTATGTGCGAAACATGCTTCAAACATATGCATACTATCTTGAGCCGAAAGGTTGTACTGTATGTTGAAAACCACTCTCACTTAATGCAGATGGTCATTTCATTTGTTTTTATGTATTTTTTCCTATAGGTCCTGAACCAAAAGGTCGAACGTTACGTAAGCAACCTGTTAGCAGAAATGCACATACGACTTTATGACAGTAAAGCGACGATAACATTATCAGTAGAAAAGTTCATCCATGGACCAGAAATTTGAAACTTATTCGGCTTAGAATTTTTCATTCAAAAGCAATAAGAAAGTTCTGAAATAGCAGGAAACATAATTCTTGCTTAGTAAAATGAAAATATAGTTCTCGCTGTATATACCGCAGACCTTGGAGATGCTTATAGTTCTTGGGTAATGACGCTTCTGTACTTTTATACAATCGAACATGACGATGGTAATATCGTTTGACAGTAACCACCAGGATTCTCATTGATACTCATTTCTGGTAAATAGCCCGATAATGAATGGGGTTTTGCTATTTTTTATGATTGTTATATGGTTATTTGACGAAAAGGATGTACTGAAACTTTGACCCATGATTGTCACCGGTGTGCCAGAATTTTGTCCCGCAGGAGATTTTTTATAACCTTATAAATCTACATTTATGTACACAATAATGTCATCAGCCTGAGTTGGGATCTAACCCGTTACCATGAGCAGAGAAAGTCAGCATCATAACTCACTGCGCAAGCCCGGCCGACATACTGTATTTGCATCGAAAATTGGCTCCTACTCGTTTGGAATTAGTTAATAAGACTATAAAATGAGAGTCTATGAAGTGAAAAAATAATATTGCCATTGTTTTCTTCTTTTTTATGTTGTAGCACACATAAGTATACTTCATAAATAAATAATAAATTCCTTCACTTCAAGTAATGTTGATACCGAAATATACTTATTGGTTTGATGTGTAAGTATTGTTCAAGCTTTAAATATTACTGTGAAAGAACGCACACACCAGAGAACAGGACTAATGATTCCGCCAGTTCCTTGGAGAAAACCACGGGAATGCCAGGATGTTACAAGAAACTTGCAAGGGAGGGACACAAGCGGGTTAATGATTCTAGACTCCTCAGGAAGAGACAAATGATGAATTCCGCCTCCACCCCCACAAAAAAGAAATGAAACAAAAGAAGAAAACTTGCACATGCCTTGTTTCTTCCGAGACGCCGTTGTCATATTAACAATGTAAAACTTTCTCACTATAGGACCTCAAGGGAACAGATTATTCTTTTACGTGTAGTAAGTAATTGAACTTGTAGTTTTAATGTGGAATGATTCCCTTACAATGTTACAACTCAGATATGTTAAACTAAAACTAATATAGTGCTATTAACTGAAATCAAAAACTTTTTAATGTTTTATTATAAATTATGCAAAAACAATAATTTCGATTAAAAATTAATAGCTGATAGCTGATATGTATCAAGTACGCAAAATAACGTTTTAGGGGACGAATCTAGTATTGCGGCCGAGGCGTAAGCCAAGGCCGAAATATTGGATGAGTCCGCTAAAGCCTTTGCGTACGTGGTGCATACAATATTTTTAGTAAAAGCTCTGTAAATTATATGAAACGAATTAAAAATACCGTATAATTAATTATAGAAGGCATAGTCGGCCATTTGTAGATGCTATATTCTCTTAACTGCCTGAATCCTATGCCATTAATCATTACGAAATGCGGATGTAGGCAAGATGGTATTGCAGATCTCTTATGAGTAATATAGCCTTTTTGTCTTAGGCCTATAATATTTGTCATATTATTAAGTGTTTTGTAAACAAAAGCCGAAAAAGATTCTGATTAATGTAAAGAAATAATGTTGCTTTATACTTTGTTGTTTTATGGTCAAGTATTTTGTTGCAAATCCTTTTACGATTGGTATGACTAGTCACTGCCATATGGATTTTTCAGTTGCCATGACGACTTTACCGGCCTAGTACGGTAAACACTATTTTAGGGCCTAGGTTGGTAATGTCCTACTTTTCGGTGCGTTAACAGTCCGAAAGGAGGTATTTTGCGGAGCATGTACTGGAAAGTGCTTGTTCCGAGTAAGACGTATCAGCGAAATGTAATTTATTTTCATAATTGTAGGTCTACATTGCAACGAGATTTGTGTGTGTATGGTAGCTGCTGGTAGTTACAGTTTGCCGGCACATCATCAGAAGTGTTTAGCGTTATGTAAGTGAGAACTCAGGAAAGGAAATGTGAGTGTTATTTACAGTTCATTTGAGAGATAATTAAAAGAAAAACAAGGCTGATAAACAACAATAAGAATCATCTAGAAGCAGCCGTCGTTAAAACGTCTATTGTTTTGTAATAATATATATGCACACCGAAGGCAAAGAACTAAATACAGGTTTAATATGTTTTCTTTACCACAATATTTTGAAATAGAACAAGCTCTGAAAACTTCATATACATAATAATACACTTTTTTAAATTAATTTGTTTAAGGTCGCTTTTAAACAGCTAGGGTCACCAGCGACCACAATAATTAATACATTTATATTGAACAAGTCCAACAAGAAGTTAAGTATGAAGAAAAACATATATGAAAATTGAAATTTATTATTAAAATTTAATAAACATAAAAAGGACTGGAAGTAATTTAGCAACTATTGATAATTTATGAATTGAATTGACATTATATGTATGATTTTTAACTGGGATAGTTTCAAAAGTGAGATAACCTTAAGGCATTCTTCATCATCATACATATTTACATCTTGTAACAGCATGCAAAATATATTTGGATTATTGTTATTTCTTTTGAAAATAACGGATATTGTGTTCTTTACCTGACATTTTTTCATTCCCTTAGTAACTTATAAAGAAGAAGTGCTTCACACTTTTCCAAAGTTCTACGCACATGATAGCTGTAGGAAATATATACATTGTCCGATAATCCCGACGCATAAAAAGTTTAAAATAAATGTACGCTATTATTTTAATAACATGTCAAATCAACCTGTACATACAGAGGTCTCCTTCAAGATATGTAAACACCTGGTGACATAGTTCAATTGGGCGGGGTTTTAATATCTGCAGTTTTTTATCACGTGCATATAAAATTCAGGGGGCATAATTTGACTGATCTTCTGCAATTGCATATTGTATTAGAAACTATCTTCCGTTACCTTAAGTACGCGCGGATTACAACTCTAGAACGCAGACAATAAATTCCATTATTAAAGCATGCCTTAATGGTTTTGTTAATAATTGATTTTTACAGAAGTTAAACACAAGAGAAAATAGAAAATCACCCTGTCATTGAAAGCAGTTGACTACATAAATTAATTTGACAGAAGTGCTTTATAAACTCGGAACTTGGTCCCTCGAACAATACACCAAAAACAAGAAGGCATAGCGAAAATTACACGTGTATAGCCGTATATTCCTTTTTTTATTTTAATACATGTGAGAATAGCTGTATTTCTTCCTGTTATTATTTTATCACGAATATAAACATAAATAATATAGATTTGATTTATAAAAACGATCTTTTAAATCGTGTCATAAATTACAACGAATTGTCCTTGTGATGTATATTACAGTGGTAAATTCTTGAACGCTTACAAAGACAGCAAATAGAAGAGTGAATTGCATTACTGAAAGCGGGTGTTAAAAATGTACTCAGTCACTTTGCCGACAATGTTTCCGAATGAGATCAAAGCCAGGCGACTCCTTCCCTGCTGAGGCTGTTAGTAATTTGGCATTAAAGACTCAAGCTGTGTGAATCCAGCCACTTTTGTATAAGACAGACTACCATCCAAACTCATTCCACGTTGCTTGATCTTATAAATTGTTAATGCGGCCTGTTACACCTCTTCTTTTTACTCTTTTCACTCCGTTCCTTTCCTTTTCTTCAACTTCACACAATGTTGCAGCACACTAAACAAACATACACAAGTCATTGCTACACACAAAATATTTACCAAGAAATTTTACTTCAGTGATAATTTCACCATTCCCTGGTATTAGAACAATTATGGAATTCAATTCAATTTAAATGTTTTTTAACTGAATTTTTGGAACTAGAAAGCTTTGTGGTAATAATAATAACTATTCAAAGTCACATTTTATGAATAAATTGCTCATGAGGATTTAAGAATAGTTTATATGGAACACTGCAACAGACATTTACATTTCAAGTTAGCATATTTAAAGCTCCAAAAATATTTAACTGAATATATAACAATGAAATCTAGATAGTCTTTTTCCGAGTTTACTGGCTATCTCAGCATTAGATCAACGAGGGAGAGGAATACTAAAGTTGAGGAACATCAAATCATTTGGAGAGATAAGGTAATAAGAAACATTCTCTTGCAACTTTGTTTCCTCAACATGGTTTTCATTTGTAGCCACATTTATAATTCTTTGTAGGGACAACACAGTCAATTCCTTTCCATTATGTGTGATCATTTTGTCTTCTTTTACACTGGGCTCAGTTCTCTTACAGTTTGCGATAAAATAGGATTTTCCACCTAAGCTCCATTATAAAATATTAAATATAAACTAAATTTAAAATATATTATCACATTACAAGTAACATATATTACTAGTCTAGAATATATACTTATACACAATCAATAAGTTAGTCAAATCACTGTTAAAATTTTGTAAAGTGTTAAAAAAGTGAATTTAAAATCCATAAAAATGTGTGCCTTATATTAAAACGTAGCTACTGTTTCCTCTTTTATGACGCGTTTCGGAGTAATTTCGCCACTTTAAGTCTATAATAATTTTTTGCAAAGCGTTAATATTGTGTCACGATAATGAGAATAACATATGAGTTTTTTGTAGCTTTACTTACAACATTCCTTCGTGTATGGAGATAATGCATCAAATTGTACGTTGCATGATCATCCTTCTGTTGCAAGAAGTGCACTGGTCGTTTCCTTTGGTGTTGTTCTGCTTTGCGTCATGCTTTAATTGTAATACTCTTAGAACTTGGCTGCACCCAACACTGCATCAGCCATACACTCCTTTCTTTTCAATTCTGTCTTTTAAACTTCAGATTTATAATCGTAATTGTAGTGTGATTATGAATGTTGAAGAAGCTGTTGGTTTCTTAGTCTTGGATTTCTTGATGGGCAGAAAGATGCGGAATAATCCAGGATGGCAATCCCATCATATTAAGAGCAGTAGACTTGAATCCTATCTTTCTTACACGACACTCCAAATCGTAGGGGAGATTGCCCCGGCACCGTTCATGCCTCGTTACCGGTCAACAAGGTTTCCTGTAAAATGGAGAGAGATAGCAGCAGAAAACATTAATGAAGTGATAGGCAGGAACAAAAGGAACTTTATTCCTCGCATAGAGTCCGTGTTTGTCTCGCCATTTTAGAGGAAACGTTGTTGACCGGTACCGGGGCAATCTCCCCTATGTGCTGATGAAATATAAATCTTAAACTTTGATTGTATGCCTAGTATATATAGTTCTCACGCAATAAATACAATAATTTACACGTTTTGAGGTTCCCTTAATCAAAAATACTATTTTCAGAAACATTTCTGTGTAAGTTATGTGTCTGTGAACATCCTAGCTCGAAAACGAAAAATCGTGCAAAAACACATTTTTATATGTGGGTCGGATATCTTTAAGGGATGTGACATGAAGACTGGAAACGACTTTCTCTTACTTTTAATGTTACTTTACATGAAAAAAAAATATTTTGTCATTTTCTCGATAACGGCTCCAACAATTTCATTTAGATTTTGTATACATGCTTATACTAAGAGAAAAACTTTCATTTGAAACTTTTTTTTTTTTTTTTGCAAAAATGTTCTGTTGCTTAAGGCATGA
Source organism: Ectobius pallidus (assembly GCA_964059195.1). Lineage (NCBI taxonomy): Eukaryota > Metazoa > Arthropoda > Insecta > Blattodea > Ectobiidae > Ectobius > Ectobius pallidus. The sequence goes on along the minus strand of CAXKWD010000003.1, from coordinate 180,546,896 downwards.
ATTGAAATGAATTTAATTAAATTGAATTTTAGAAACTCAGTCTTGCCTGCTTTGCAACAGGTTGGTATAACTACGGATTGCTTGCAATACGGCCTCATATTCTGTATCAGAATGTAAAGTGAGAAAGTTGTATTGCCCATGCTTCGGGTAAAGAAAGTTATGTGAATGCATTACATTAGATTCTATTTGGGTTAAGTATCTTCAATGATGTGATATGGTGACTACTTTCTTTTCATTTTTACAACCAATTTACAATGTTTTTAATTTCCTACTGAATACCATAATATACGTATCGTATTATATTATAATTATGGTGTATTAAGTAAAGTAAAGTGATCCCTATACAGACCATGGGGGCCCAGAGGGTTCCAGGAGGTTGAGGCTCCCAGATTTTGGACATTCGGCACAGGAAGGTGGTAAGGTTGTTAGCCTTACGCACCGGCCGCCTTTACCCTGGTACTCATTTTTATTAGAGGCTGAGTCGACCCCAGGGCCATAGTGCCAGCAGAAGGATTAGGCCAATTGAAAAATCTCAACGACCTCACCGGGAATCGAACCCGCTACTTCCCGGTTTGTAGCGCAACGCCTCAACCTACGCTACGGCGTACCCCGGTGTGTTATGTATTACAATATATTATTATACTAAGTTAATTCCCAAATCTTTTATTTGAATATAGGGATTTGTATTTAATTTCAGATTTTATTTACTTATTTATTTTGTTTTGTTTTTGTTTTAGGTAACTACGAAAACAAAATAATGTAGCACGACGTGTTGCAAAATGTGTCTGCTGACAGGAGTTCTCTCAAGAAATTAGTCGCAAGAATCATATAGTTTTCTTCTTTCCATAGACCAGTAGCCGGTTCTCCCTAATCACACAATTTCTTTCGTGAACGATGCGAACTCCTTCTTTCTTCTGGTTTATTATCCCTTGCTGATTTAATCAATTTTTCTTCATTCATTATTTCTACATATTCGTTCCACTTTGACTTTTTGTCTTATGCCCCACACTCTTATCTTATATCACAATTCCTTGCTTGTCCAACAATGTGTTTCCTATGATTTTTCTTAATCACAAGCAGCACTGTCTAAATATAACTTTTCCGCGCTCTCCTTTTATATATTTAGAGCAGCAATGTGATGAAGTTCTTTCTGAACGAAAAACTGTATTCAGTCTTTTGAAAGCGTAAAAATATATTTCGACTGCAACTGTGGAAATTTCATTGCTAGTTGTAAAAATTTAATGAATTGAGGAACGATTTCAAACGATCGTGAGTGAATCGGAAGAAGAGGTGATCGTTCAACAATAGCCTAATTTTCGCTTTACACGGATTCAAGAAAGGAACATAATTTTTATTAATAGCAATAAATACTTATGATAATAATTAGACTTCGGACTTTTAGGTCGCTAAAAATGCTGTCTTAGGTACCTAAAATAGGCTTTAAAAATTGGAAAATAGGCTCTAAAAATCGTAAAATAGTCTCTTATAAAATCGTTAAGTTGCCAATTTTCTGAAATATCTCAATTACAATGCAGAATATTATATTTATTGAAGTCACCATTAATCAATAATCATGATAAAACACAGATATATGCCTATGGTACACAGAATTATATAGACCTATTACTAGGGCCTGTATTACCACCATAACAGTGAAAACCTAATCCCTGCGAGCAGAAGCTATGCACGCTAGCATATTCAACCCCTTGTATCCCTACATTTTCTTGGAATTCTACTGAAGACTAAACATTCCTTACTATTTAACCACGTCACAAATGCGACATGTACTGCACATTCCAAGCTAAAAATTTAGTGCGAACTGAAAATAAATGATAGAATTTATAACAAAAAATAACTTATTTTGAACTTTAGAGGAAAAACAAGCAAAGAGGCAATATTAGGCTCTAACGTATAAATAGGCTGTTATAGGTCCTATAAAAATATCAGTTTTAGGCATAGTCACTTATGAAACATGCATATACATGTTTTCATCCATATATGACTTAAGGATTGAAATAGGTTTTTACAAAAAATCCGAAGTCTAATAATAATATACGAAAAATTATTGGGTGGATTTGAGCGCACGAGCCCATATAAGTTGGCGACACTGATCGTAATTATGTCCTCCTTCCTTGTGGTGTTTCTCGCGTAATGCTGAGAACCGCACAAAGTACTTTTTTTAAGTGTACAAAAGACGGGTAACCAGCTATTTATACAATAGCATGTCTTGGTGCCCTCTCAAATTACCTATAAGAGGAAATAGCTTCTCGTGAAAATGGAGATAAGTGAACGTCAATATCAGATAAAATCTGGTCAGCCTAATCGACCAACTCTCTTCAAGCTTCATGGATTCAAGAAATGTGATATCACCCGGTGATTTCCCGAGAACTTGTGATTAATAATATCCGCTGTGGAAGTTTAAATCTTGCGATGGGATATAGTTTACTCGTGGGAAATAGCATGTAGACCATACTTATAATTTATAACAGCTATTTCAGAAAATTGCAGTCTAACATTATATTATCTTTGTTTACAATTCGTCCACGGTATATTTTCGAACATTTGTGATTGTTCTGTAAGAAAATTTAGCCACCATAAACTATTCACATGTTTACGACCACTCCCGAATATCGCCACTCTTTGATTTAATTCATAGGGTTAAAAATGTTCGTAGTTTTTCAGCACATTTTACATTTTAAATCCATTTTCTGAGCACTTATTTATTTTCCCTTATGGATCTCCACCTAGTAAATTTATCTCTGCATCATTGCATTCCCTGTTCTTAAATTTTTTTTTATTAGATTACGTTTGCAGGAGATTAATAAAATTTTGGTGTTACTATTCTTTGTTTCTGATACAATACTTTTCATTGCAACTTAAGATCTACAGATACAACACGCGCAAATACAGCATTCTACATGGAAGTTGGCGTGTAATTTATATTCCTATTTGTTACAAGTCGGGCATATATTGTGATTTTCCTTTTGCACTAGATTTGTTACAATTTGTGGGAAAGTGGAACTAATAAGATGCAATTAACGTAATTATTATACAAATATTATCCTTGTGTTTAGATAAAGGAAGTAAACACGCATTATAAATTATTTGAATACTTCATACAGAATTCTTGCACCTAAATTAATTTAGATTCACCTACCAAGGAAACTAACGTACATTCAATTATTGCGTTACATTGTTATTGCTTCCTCTGCCCATACCTCAGGCAGGTTACTAGGCCTATAGGTAGAGCCAGTACTGTTTTGGAGCCCAAAATCTGAAGCTGAGATTTTAACATAAGTAGGCTACACGTTTTGAGTTTCCTTAAATCCAAAAATTCAATTTCCAGGAACATATATTTGTGTGTTTGTGAACTACCTAGCACCAGAACGGAAGATCGGACCAGAACCGGTCAACCGATTTGGTCCGAAATAAATAGGCTTCTTGCCATGGATGTTATAAATGCGTAAACAAAATTTCATGAAAATCCGATAAAGCGTACTTGACTTATCGCGCGTACGGGCACACGACCGGACAGACAGACGGACGGACATTTTCCCGTCTTCCATACAAGCTCATAAAGTACCATTCTGGCACTTAATAGGCCTAAATATTAAGTATTCTAAAATAAATATTGTAAAGAGTTTCTTGAAAAAATATGGCTTAAAAATTTCTCGGGAATCGACTCTAAGAAAAAACTCCTTAAGACCTTGTTATGCCATTCACTGAATCAGATAAGAAAAATGGTGCAAAACCAAAAAATATCAGTTGTATATACATCTTATTTCCTTTTCTTCTCTGGAGCCGAAATATTACTTTAGATTATTAAAACATGTAGATTAGGTCTATACCGTAAATTCAAACACACAATGCTAGGCAAAACATTTCTAAACTAGAAACGTAATGCAAAATTAATATTTATAACTGTAAGTGTGTACACTTATTTTGTGCCCTACTATGATTGAATGTTTACATGTTGAGGCAACGAGTAACACCACACTCTATCTCCACTTCGCCTCAACTTCATAAAGCAATGGTCCGGACATTCTTAGGTTTCTTGACTTTGGTACATTAACCGAGCCCTGCTTATTACCATAGCCTACAAGATGTCGCGATAATCGAAGATAGAGAATGTTATGTAAGTGTAACATTTTGGATATTTTAAAAATATCATCTATACCCCATAATTAAATCAAATGTTGTTAAAACGTCTTGTTGATATACCCTTTCGTTATTGTCTCCTTGTACAAACATCCCAATTAATCAAATTGCTAGCATTGATGAATTTCATTTCCTTAGTGATATGTTTAGTTAACAGAAGATGAAGCGACAAAAGTTGTCTACTACTTTATTTTAGAAAATAGGCCAACAACGTATTCTATCTAGACGAAACTAAAAACATAGATGTGAATAAATTTAAATATTTAAATAAATGAGCCTATATCAATTTTCGTAATATTTATAGACATAGGCCTATAACTATTATTATTCCCTTGCCTAATATTAAATTTTATTAATAGGTCTTTACCAAACTCTATTACGATGAAACCTAACATATAGGTATGATTAGGTGTAAATATTTGAATAAATAGGCTAACATAATTAAATTTTTATGCTACTGAACTTAAATATAAGTGCAAATTAATATAACTATTGTGTGCAGCTAGGGGAAAAAAAGCGGACCTACTAAAATATCTAAGTTGCCAAAATGAGCCACTGCGCTTGCCTAGTAGGTTCTAGGCATGCGCAGTGGCTCATATCGGCAACTTAGATATTTTAGTAGGTCCGCTTTTTTTTTCCTACCTGTACATTTCTATTCAATAGTCATTTTAGGTTTTAATCAATACTTTATAGAGCATATAATTCGTACAGTATTGTTATTGTTACCTAATAATACAACTCATCACATTCCATATATAGTATGACATGACAGTTTTTCGACGTGGTTATTCTTGTTATAAGTGATAACGCGGCGTAAGTTTTGACAGATTCAACAGATTTCACGATCACTTACATAACCATTCGTAATTTTTAATGTGATTAATGAAAATTTGGCCCATCTATTGACTTTATTACAATTAAATAAAATCAGGTAAACTGATGTAACAAACTGTCAAAATGCTTTAGTTTAATCAGGTATAATTGCAAATATGATATGCAAAATATAAGTTTAAAAAAATTGATTTCCGAGTTAAGCTCCAGATTGATTCATTAAGCAATGCTTACGGGAGAAGAAATGTCTAGTTTTTTTGTTTTAATTCAGATTAAAATCGTCCACCATCAGCAGAACCATGCCAATTTGTGAAATCTTGACAATCGCACACTCACATAAAAATACAAAACAAAACAAGCAACAAAAAATGTCAAATTGGCCGGTTACGTCATTTGACGAAGACGTTCCCATCTGGGCCACCTCACTCAGTTTAACGGTCTAGTTTGATAAGCGTATGTGAAGAAATAGTGTTATTTGTCATAGCTAACTGTAGTGCAATTTCCAAACCCCTATATGAACAGTGTAAAACAATATGTTTTCATGATAACTGGTTTGCATTTGTTAAATGATTTCTAATATAATACCGTACCATAAAATTGGCACTACATGGGCATTACTCCGGTACCGGTTAACCGATTTGGTCCATTATCACTAGGCGTCTTCCCATGAACGTTATAAATGCGTTTACCAAGTTTTATGAAAATCCGATAAAGCGTGTTTGAGTTATCGCGCGTACAGACACACGGACGGACGGATAGACGGACAGACATTTTCCCCTCCCACACACAATCTCATAAATTACCATACTGGCACTTAATAACATACCTATTAATATTTTTCACTTGCCACATACTATTATAATTTGGACATCAATAATATCCAAAGTTGTTAATGCATTGAGTGCATATATATATATATATATATATATATATATATATACCCAAGTACATATATTTTACATTATAGCAATTATATGAAATATGACTTCATCTGGGCTGCTCATATACTTATTTATAATTTGATGCAATTTTCATTGTATAAGTCAAACGATCATAATCAAAATATTTGATGATTTCACTGTAATAAATTCATATATTCTGTATCTGGTAATCCTCCACGTGGACATTTTGGAATTGTTACTTATTGAATTATGGGAAAATTATCCGAAATTGCTTCACCTTCTGTTAACTAGATTGCTAGGCTTTGTAAACCTATTTGCGACCTCCTCTTTTGATCTTTATCAGCTCTATTTTCTCTTTATTTCTTCAGCTATATTTTACTTAGACGCTTTCTTATAGATCACGGTATTGATGAATGAGTTTGAAATACTTCTAGGAACATCATCATTACCATCATCATAATCATCAAGGGTCTTATTAGGTAGAAGGGAGTTCTGTATCACTAACTCTGCTACCGATTTTCAATTTCCTATATTTTTTTCAACTCTATTACTTAAGCTAGGGCCAACTTCCTGCGTCTTATAGCAAGCAAGACATCCGAATGAGCGAACATCAGTTTATTTAAATTTCGAGCATTTTACCACCGGGTGGTGGAAAGGTTTGGATACCTTTTATGAACTTTAAGACTTTTTATCATCATCACCGTTTCCTTGACATGAACAAACTTTTCTTTATAAATTATGGAATTCTTTTACAACATCTAGATATCGTCAGATTCTGTAATATATAAGCTTGAGCAGCCCAGGAATTTGCAAGCATAATATAGTTTTGCTGTCTTATGAACATTTTCGGAGAATTCAAATAGATTTCGATTCGATACTCAAGTATATAATTTTAAATTCGGACATAGGTTAATTTCTAGATCCGGATGAAAGTTCGAGGTCGCTACCAAGATTAGGGTGAAGCCGAGTTCGCTCGTCTTGTGCTAACCGAGAACCTTTCATTAACCAATAACTGTTCATAATTCAGCTGACCCTAAATAAACAAATGACTATAAACAAAATATAAACGTGTTTAATTTAGGCTATTAAAATATGTTTACTTTATGTACCATAGGCCTATTTAATTTTTTACTTGTGTCTTAAGGGGTTAAGGATTTATATTTATGCTATTCATCAATTCACACTCCGGAACTATTTTTCCTTGAGATCTTCAGAATGGTAAGCCGATTTTTATAGGAGAAAAGAAAGAAAAATAACACAATATCATTAATGAACTATTTGGTAATGTTTCCAACCGTTGTTTTCACTAAAGTCTATATAACTCTAGACCAGTGGTTCCCAAACTATGGGTCGCGGGAGCGATTTCGGTGTGTCGCGAAAAGGGAGGGAAAAATTAAACTTTTTTCAACATAAGGAAAGAGTGTTTAATTTAGCATTTGAAAGGCATATGAAAAACATGTGCTGTATTTTATATAGCCTATATTGATTATCGTTATGTAATAGTGGGTCGTGAAAAAAATTTTCTAGGTGAAGGTGGGAACCAGGACAAAAAATTTAGGGAACCGCTGTTCTAGACATAAAGCGATCATTGCAAACTGTAATGCACTGCTTACTGTGTAGTAAGGTTTATTATATATGTGATTTTGGTTTAGTAAATATATTGTAGCCTCCTACTGGATATAGACCCATACGTATCTAGGGCTTAAATAGTAGGGTCTATAACTGTGAAAATTTTAACTGCTCATTCCTTCGGCAGTTACAAAAAAAAAATATATTCCAGTAACAAAGTTTCCCCAAGTGAGTACTTCTCTTACTCGATAAGTGTTATCCATACCGGTAGAGTTCTAATTTATATCTTCACATCAGCGAAGGAATACATTTTCTCTTTGCAGTTTTCCAATAAAATTTTCCATTTTCGTGCAAATTAATTACAGTACAAAGGTTTTGGATCACATACGAAGCAAAATAAGGCAGCGTCAAGGCAAGAGTGTCTTCACCCCGTAGTGTGATTGTTTCTGTACGCATGAGAGGGTCTTTTCCACCCGGAAGAGCTGTCTAATATCAGTGCATGTTATCATCCTGCGGAACCTTTCAACCTAATTCTCATTAACCACAGATGTAACCGCAAAACACAAATATAGAAGTATAATTATACATGTGTACAACGAGATGTTTAGGGACCGCGATTACATCTACAACAATGACATATTTTTACTCCAGCTAAAACTCTCGTTGTGAACGGATCACAGACAAGAAATGTAAGTTATACATTTCATCAGCCGGGCTGGCAACCCCCTCCCCCAGGCAATTACGCTACGGAGCTCGGCCTATGGTAGCGACAAATCGCAAGAGGAGGAAATTAGTAAACTTACGATGTATGTTTTGACCTGAACATCTCGTGGGTATATAAAGGTGATTTCTAAAGCAAACCGTCCAGTACAGCAATGTCTGCATTAACGACACCATCTTCCTGGCTAATTCAGTCTACTGACTTGACTGAATTAAACCATAAAGATTTGCTTATTCTGGTGAAAGGTGTTTACTACCAAGGAAACGTGCAATTTGAGATACAAGGGAACGAAGCTGCACTACTCTACCAAGGTCGAAAATGTTATCTCCAAATTTGGTGAATGGAGTAAGTAGGTACCTGCGTGTAAAGCGGGTCACCATTCATCATACGAAAGCCGAACGCCTACGTTTCGAACAGCTGACAGCGAAGCGATCGGTCTTTGCCGCACCACCTGACACCGACGAACCTGAAGACCATCGACCTCGTCAAGACCATACTTTTGCCCGCCAAAGAGATTCAAACCTTTAAAATAAAATTCTAGGAAAATACAAGTGTACTACTTATTCTGATTTGTACGATGAAATAAATCTTGCTTTGTCATTGTACATAAAGTATCGTCTCTGTACCAAACATAGTAGGCAAACAGAGTGCCTCCTGTCCTGTGATGAAGATGACACCTGCTATAGCAGAAATGCAATTACTTAGCTGTTTAATAGATATAATGTTCTTCTTATCAATTTTGTTCACAACCTTAAGACTATTCTTAATTGTGAGAAACCAAAGAAAAACACACTCACCTGATCGGGGCCCCAACTCTGGAAAAAGTTTTATAGCCCAGGGAATTTGTTCCCACTTGATCCATGCTTATTACTTCCAGTTCAAACTCCCTTTCCGAATTTGCATCAGAAAACTTCCCGAATAAAGGAACCGTTCCTAACAGAAGCCACTTGTGACGATATGAAAAACATATTAGCAGGTTCATTGATGCAACAACGGAAGAAATATTTAGGCCTATCGATGCAGGACTTGTGTAGAAGTCCCATTATAATGACAGGAGACCAGGAGACAGGAGAAAACTGTTAGAAAGAATAGGCCTATGTCGAAAGTAATACTAAAAATGGGCTACAGAGGACAGTATTCCGAGAACAAGGCTTCGTCTGACACTTACAAGCTGGTAAACAATACCTTCTAAGTAAAAACTTTGGAAAACACATTCAAGTATAATATATTTCGTATCTATCAAGAACAAAACGGACCCTTGGGTCGTAGAAATTCCTTTCTCGCTGACGTGAAAATTTTCGTAGAAATTGATGGTTATTATTTATGCTAGGTGGAAAATAAGAACATAGTTTTAAATAAGCCTGTTCTTCTCGGTTTCGCCGTACTCGAATTTGCCAAACTGCAAGTTTATAAATTCTACAAGGAGATGAAACAAACTTTCAGGACCATAGCGACACCGACAGTTTAATTTTTCATTTTACACAGTGCCAAATTCACCCTTTAAGAGCCATGACGATGCCACCCGTTCTGACTGTCTAGACTGTGAACAGGTACCTCCTGACTACCCCATGAAGAACTATAGGGACGCATACGGTGCCTGGTCTGTGGTCGGATGAGGTAAATCATAGAACGATTTTAGAATTTGTGGGCCTACGTGCAAAGACGTACGCAGTGGCGCCAACTTATATGGGCCCGTGGGGCTCAAGCCCACCCAATAATTAGCCGTGTACTATTACGAGTATAATTAATTATTGCTATTACTCAAAATTGTGTTTATTTGTTAAATTGGTAAAAAGAAAACCAGGCTAATGTGGACATATATAGTACGATCTTCTCTTGTTCCAATTCCCTCACGATAATTTGAAATCGTTCTACAATTCATTACATTTTTACATCTGTCAGTGCAGTTCTAAATACTGTATATTTAAGAAGAGCACAGAAAAGCCATATTTAGAATTTAGACGAAGCTTGTGAAAAAAAATCACAGGAAGCCCATTAATGGACAAGGCAAAAAATTGTGATATAATACAAAAGTGTGGACATTGAAAGAGTGGAAGGAACATGTAGAAGGAATGAATTATAAAGGTCATCAAGGGACAATAAAGCACGAAAAAGATAGTGTGACTGGGGAGAATAGGCTCCTGGTCTAAGGAAATACGAAGAAGATAATTTACTCTAATCAGGAAAACACATTTTGGAACACGCCGTGCTACATACTTATTTTTATTTTAGTAAGTACCTAAAACAAAGAAAAGTTTACAATATAACATTATTAATTTTAAAGGATTTCCGTTAACTAGGCTACACAATTATTTTTCTAGCGGTTGAATTACGTTAATTGTTACTTATTATTACAAACAAAGACATCATTTCTTACAAAATTCCATATTTATCCGAATTATGGAACATGTTTACTCCTATGCGCGCAGCATATTATGTACCAGGTTTTTGGAGAGGAAAGTATGAAAGTGAAACGGTTCTATGGTAACATGAGAGTAAGAAATAAAATATTCCATAAAGACAATAGAATTTTATGTTACCAGCATTCTGGTTTTTTCTTATTTCAACCCTTCTCATGCATTGTGTTTAGAAGCAATGAGTTGCAAAATTCGACATCCTCTATGAGCCATAAAAAGCCATATGCTTTCTAGCGTTTTAATGTGATAAGTTGTTCTTTCTTATTTCAAATTCTACGTACGAGTTTGAAAATCGCAAGTCCTTCATAAGTTAATTTCGAATTACAAAATATAAAACTCGGGCATTTTAAGCTATTTCTATATATTGCGTAAGTACGAGAAAATAGGACTAATGCATCCAACACAATGGCCACTAGATCAAGGCAGTGTTGCCAACCCCTTTTTGACCAAAAAAAGGAGGTTGGAACTAAAAAGGCGATTAAAGTAGATTTTCAAATTTAAATGGGTACCACTTTTCCATAAATATACACGGAAAATATTGGTCGTTTTCAAAAACATATCCTAAAATTCAGATCAAAACGTCTAAAGTGATGTAATTTTTAATGTAAGAGACTCCATCTTGTCATTCTAACAGCTGCATCCACACATTTTACTTTTAATTTAATTGTCCTCGCTCTCATACATGTCCACTCTCACCCTATCTGTCAAGGGTCTATTCACCACAAATGAATGACAGTCTTCTCCTGCCGTAAGTCTTTTTGTATGGAGCAAAGCACTGATTGTTTGTGTTCCAAGTCTATTTCTTGATTTTGTTTTCAAATTATTATTCTGTGAAAACACACGCTCTACAGCAGCATTTGAATGTGGGAGACTCAATACACACCACACAAATATTGATAATGCTGGAAATGTGGGCTTTCCATCGGAAAACTTCTTTTGTTTTACGCACCTCCAGAGGCCTTGCACTGACGAATCACTTTGATTCGATTCTTCATGTTCAACACCGAACTAGACTGTGATTTTCATCTTGATTTACATTTAACTATATTTCATGAGAAAGTAAAATCAGAGAAAAATGCATATTAAAAGGAAAATACAGGGTTGCCAGATCAGAAAAGTTAAACCGTCGTATCAACAACTGAAAATAGTCGTACGCTAGTTAAAATCGTCGTACACTTTGCGAATTGTCAGGATGAAGATGATGAAAATGATAATAATGATAATAATCATAATAATAATATAAGTATAATGATTGCCAAGTGAGGTGCTCTACACAGACATTTTGGCATAATACCAATGGCGCGGACCCGTTCGCGCGATTCACATTTCCACGGACTGTGTGATGTTTTCTGTTTCTGAGCGAGGCAGAATGACCAACTGTCCTTTTTGTATATAGTGATAGCAGACGATTCTCGCAGCAGACGATAAATTCAGTAGCCTACAGTGGCAGTGCGCTGTGTGCCGGTCGCAATGACAGTTTCTACAATTTTATTGTGCGATTTGAAGGCGAATTACTTCCATTGATCACTTTCTATCAAAACCATTTCCTACGAGCAGCCTTGTATTATACCCACCTCTGCATTAAGCTAAGTTGTCTACAGATAGCCTAAATAATGCATAACACTAACCACATAGTTAAGTACGCGAAGCGGAGGCGGCAGCCGTAGCGAAGCGCCCTTGCAGTTTCGAATAATATACGGTTTTTCTATAAATGCAAGCTCGGTGATTAAAATAATATGCTTTTGTAAGTTCTATAACGTGCCACTACTCCACCCGCGCATGCTGAGTTAGCTGTTTACCGCTACTACTCAGCTGATTGGTCTCTCCTACTGTATATAATGCAGTTATTCATTGCATGGCCAGTCGGCTTCAAAGGTTTCGGTTTTTCTTTATGTTAATTGATCTGACTAAACCGGTCTTGGGCTTCCGCTTTCCAAAACAAAAGCAACGTTGCAATATTTTCTCATTGTTATCACTGACCTCAGTTCTTCCTTCGCTTTATTCAATTCACACGTGTTATTGTTTACTGTAACTTGATCTTGCAACCGCGCATTTCACTCCACGCGGAGTAGACAAGTAGCTGTCAAAATCGCCACAGGACATTCTTAGATTTTGATTGGCTGGGATAACTAGCTGATTGGTGCGGTAAAAACAAAGAACATGGGTTGAGCTGTCGGCAAACTTTTCCTCCCAACGAAAGGAAGCCGCCTGGCCATGCAATGAATAACTGGACTATACATATACTCATTGTTGTTGGTACTCTTTGTCATCGGCAACCTGCAGGTGTTGCAGTAAGAAATATAATAATAATAATAATAATAATAATAATAATAATAAATATTAATAAATTTCAATCCATAAGAAAATAAGATTTCTAAATGTTATTTATACAGCCACTTTTGATATCAGGGTGGCCAGACGTCCGGATTTTGGCCGGACTGTAAGGCTTTTTGCTAAGCAGTCCTCCATCCGGCGCGGTTTTATGCCGGACGTTGATTTGTCCCCCTTTTTGAGACTCTGATGGATCGGTAAAGCGTATTAATAAAATTTGTTCTCGGAAGAGTGTAATTTCATGTATAAGGAATTCCTGACCAACAAAAACCTCCTGCGGGTGGCAAAGAAAGGACAAAAATATAAATAGAGATGAAAATCCCTTTTTGCAGTGTATAATCATTTATTTTATATAAATGCAGTTATTGAGTTTGAAATTAGTCAGGATTATACCATGTAATATCTGCTGTCCAGCCGCCCATGCCCGAAGTTTTATACTATGCTAGATTGCCGAAGAAGTGTGTCCTCATTTCTGACATTTTAGAAATGGCCACCCTATTTGATATGCACGTGTCAACATATACTATTAATAATAACAATAATTAATAATTAATAATAACGATAAGACCAGCTGCTCTTTATCGGTATAATTTCTTTAGAGATTTGGATTGCTTCGTTTTGCACACGTGCGGCTAAAATAAAAAATGTTTGGAAAAGAATAATGAGAGAAGTAGCAATAACAATAGAACAATACAACTTAAGCAAGGTGCGGCACCGGCCCGTGAAAGCCTGTAATAAATAAATGAACTGAGTTTTATTTGACAATGGCTATTATAACATTCCGCTATTCATTTAGCGACATGTAGGCCTATACAAAATAAACTACGAAAAACAAAAAATAACTTCATGTCCATCCAAATTTAAAAATCTGCAGTAGATTGCTAAAAATAAACAGAAAATGGTAGTACAAAATGCTAATTAATATATTAATATTAAAAATAGTCGTATGAATAGGCATACGACACATGGTTGCGTCGTACGTCGTACAAATCTATGAAATAGTCGTATGTGTACGACTATAGTCGTACGTATGGCAACACTGGGAAAATATCATAAAGTAAGGAAATTTGCTATGTTTCTAAAAGTTTTAAAGTAGAAAAGTAGACAATGTTAAAAAAAGGAAATCTCCTTCAAACTAAGAAGATCGTGGTAACGTATGCTCACTGTGTTTTGCTTTTAGCAATAGTCTTGCGTTAGTGAAACTTGTATGTTATTTCAGAGAATTACGTCGCCGAGTTTTAGGGTTTTAAGTTCTGCAGGTAATTGGTTAAAACTATGAACAACCAATCAATTATCCAAACATATTATCTTAATTTTCACCAAATAAACAACACTGACATGTATAAACTACTAGGTAACTATAATATAATTAACATAAAATTACATTGAATGAAAAAAGTTTTAATTGCGTACGTGGACGAAAAATGGAATGTTCATTATCACACTAAAATAGTACATTATGCAATGAACCTAATATAATGCTTCTGTTTGTTCGACCATAATTTATTCAATGTTTAAGTTTTGAGATTTTAGAATGAAAGGAAGAAAAACAAAACGGCTGAACGCGGCGATCAGCTGTTACTAAGTTCTCGTAGTTCTTGATTTCTGCGATAGATGGGCAGCCAACTTGTAAGGGCCCGCGAGGCTCAAGCCCACCCAATAATTTTTATCTTAATTGTTTATTGCTATTACTACAAATCGTGTTTCATTGTTGAATCTGTATACAGCTAATATGAAGCTATTGTTGACATAGGCCTACTTAGGCCTAGTACGGTATTCTTTTATTGCAATTCTCTCATGATATTTTTAATCGTTGGTGACTGGTTAAAAAGAAAGAAGTCGGTGAAACGAAAATATAGAAAGAATATATTAACTGCAAGAAGGATTGTTTAAATCAGCAAGGGACAATAAACCAGAGCGAAAAGGGTGCTCAGGTCGTCCATGAAAAAGATGGTTTGATTAGGCTTCTGTTCTAAGGAAATACGAAGAAGATAATGGTTGTGACGAATTTATTGGGAAAACTCCATTCAGGAGAAACATGTTTGTAACACGCCGTGCTACATATTGGTGAGACTATGTTTGTTTTTTAGATTATTTTATTTTGTTTTATTTTAACAGTTACCTAAAATCCAAAATTAAAAAAAAAAAAAAAAAAAAAAAAAACTTCTTATAATTTTCAAATGATTTCTGTTAACTTGGCTACATAACACTTTCTTGGCGGTTGATTTACAGTTTGATTGTCATTACAAACAACGAAATTGTTTCTTGTACAGTTTTCTATATTTATCCGAAGTCATGTCAATATTACAATATATTGTTCGTGCAAGCTCCAATATTAGGGGTGGTAGTATGGAAATTTTAAAATCTTTGAGCCCGCTCAAATTTTTTCAAAAGTTGACGCCACTGGACGTACGCCCTTAGATTCGCTGATGATGACAACCTCTTGAAAAATAAGGGCGTGAAGGGCTCCGCAACCGTGGAGTGCCGAGTCGTTACCCTTCAAGATTATAAGACTGAATTGTTCAAAAACAAACATGTCTACGTACAGCAATACCTCATTCGACCACGTGAACATAGCTACATCACCAACGGACAGACCAAACTAGCCTTAATTTTGGAAGATTGTAAAAGGATTGTGTTACAGGACAGGATATACACATTATTGAAAGGATACCTGGGACGTCGCCATGATGAAATAACAAACACAAATCAACGGTAACACCAACTTCACTGTATAATTTTAAATACAATAAAAATAATTGTCCTTATTTCTTATTTGAGAAATGGTATTATTGTTTTTGCCTCGTACGACTCGTACGACTGTACATCTGTCCTTATTCCACTCCTAGCACGTACATGACGCATATCCAACGGTGCGATTGCATCGGTTACTTCATTCCGAAATATAAAAGTAATTTGTAAAATGACACTGTAATCCCAATTTTGAAAATTTTTCAAGACATATATCTAATTTCAAGATGCTGGTTGTGTAAGCCTATCCCGAGAACCAGAGTTATACATAGCAACATAATTATAAATATTACTATACTAAAAGCTTGAAACCATACATCAAAAGTGACACATATCCAACATTAATCCTTCAAAAATGTCAAAATAACTACCACACCTGTCTTTCAATGTTGCATTCAAGTGTCACAACTCAAAAGAAGGGTAGTTATTTCTTTGTTAGAACTGAGAATTAGTAACATAGCATTTAATCCTGGATTTGTGAGCAATGATCCATTTGCTGATGAAGCTCGTGGTCAAAATACATTCTTATTTTCTTCAGTAATAGATTTTTGCGATGATTGAAAAAACAGACATTTTTCGATTGTGTCACTCTTTTGTAGCAAGAGTGCAAGTTATTTCTTATGATTTATGTCAACAGACTTAGAATTAATTACTGTGGATTAATACTAAAAGCTGAGAGATTTAGGTATTTCTCACAATAGACGCAGTTTTAGCTCTATTTTATAGATAAAGTGTTGATACAGTTGAAAATGTGGAACATATAGCGATTGTTTTTTATAACTAACGATTTTTCTCTATTATTGTTGAATTAAAATTCTTAGTAAGTTATAAAGCAGTTGAAAATTTAACAATGGTCGTAATTTTTTTAGCTATACTTTGAAAATAGCCTAACTATTTGGGAACTAAAAAAGAATAACAAACTTCGGTGAAATCTTTCAACAACAACCTTTGATGTAACAATGAGAAGGTCTATGAAAAGTGCTATTTTTGGACGAATAAGTGTCTCTTAAACTCGTGCCCTCGGAACTGGATGCTTGGAACAATGTATTTAACTTTTACTTATTGCATAAATTATTGTTTACATGAAGGTGTATTTCCAGATGAATTAAAACTAGCTAAGATTTTCCCAATATAGAAAAGGGTCCTAAGTCTCAACCAGCAAGTTACAGGCCGATTTCACTAATACCAGCATTTTCAGTGCCATTAGCCATGATAGGCTGCAACGATCTTGGAGAAAAACTTTCCAAATGAGAGGCCGTGCTGTAAATAATAAGACTAGGCTATATATCCCAATCAGTAAGTTTTGAAAGAATAACGATGAAAATTTACGATTATCTGTCATAACGTTACATTGTAAGTTGTAATGGTAAGCAAGCCTATCTGAAGAGACAGTTAGGCCTATCAACGTAAAGTTAGTCCCTTCAGTCCTGGTGGAATGAATGAATCTCTCTTCATAGGCTTTGGTACCATACGTATGGACTTCAACATCGAAATATGAGAAATCTTCAGTAAACGTACAAGTACTCATGTTAAATCATTTGCTTTGACATCCTGCTTACATAATAACCCGCTGTTCGTCTCAAGTAGTCTGGTGAATTGATGAAAGGTCATCTAGCCTTACAGAATTTTCTGTGGAAAGAAGATAAAGAATGCGCGGAAACAGAGACCACAAAAAATCCTTGGCAGTAATGGTAATGTCCATAAGCAGTCAAGGAAATGGATGTTTATCGTTAACAATTGGAAAGGCCCCTACAGTTGCTTCCTATAACTTATGTTCCCTGAACTGACAAGTGTTCGGGGTAGTTGAGAAAGGGAGAAATATTTGAAAAGATAGTAAACGGCCCTTCTTTCAAAGGGATGACATTCTGGATTATGCTACTTAAGATCAAAATCCTTGAGAGCTCGCTACTAACTCCTCCATTTCCTTTGCTATCTTTATGTTGGAGTTTCTTGTCACATTTTCCAACCTTCTTCTCACATTTTTCATCCCGTTATAAGTCTGTATTTTAATACGTACTCGGAGACACGTTGACGTAAAAATTATTACGGATTTATTCAGTTTTCTTGTCTCTAAATGTTTTAATGACAATATAACCTAAACAACAGACTAACAAAAAATCATGCTCAATTATTTATACTCATATATGCGAAAATCTTATTTTTATAGTAAAACATACCCCTGAAAATTAGCAATTTGTTACAAATGTCCATTAATGTGTCCAAACACCTGGAGAATAATAATTATTTCCTGTTAATCACGAAAGTAGGCTACTATCTACAGTAAAGTTGTAACAATAGGCATATAGAGAGTTATTAATCTAATAATACTGTGACGGGCTTTTCTACTTTATACTATGGGCGACCAAACTTTTGAAGGCGCTCTTACTTTATGCTATAAAGTTCCCTAACTTCTTGGATTAAATCTTCGCCAAAATCTGTGACGACTAATATGTGATTATTCTCAATCGTAGTATATAAGTTTACTGAACTCCTACAAAACAAGGTCACTCATACACCTGTCGTGTCATCACAACACTGCCTGCATAGTCCACATTCCAACATTCAGTACGACTACCTTTGACACCGGGTGATTGCAAACTTCCTACTCTCAGTCTACTTTCTCTCTCTTTTAACAAATTACCCAGTTTTGATAATATTGATGAAAATTTCTATTAACGGGCGCCATCATCAATACGCTTCCTCTTTTCTTTTTTGTTATGTATCAGCCCAGACACAAATTAAATTATAGATACACAGGCTATGTACCTACATGCCCCTCGACTAGCTTTTAAATTAACAGAGGAGACGGGAGTTGGGTTCGGATTTACCTTTCGTTTATTTTTTTTTATTCTGCTTCTTCTTTTTCTCCTTTTTTTTTTTTATACTCACTACCAAAGCATGTAACTTAGCACAAAAACCAGCTACTCTCAAACCATTACAAGGATAAGGGTCAAAAATCTGAACTTCACGTTAATTTACTTTGCATAACAATAACCATAATTTATTTAATATATTATTTTTTTTTTCTTTTTTTCAACAATAACAATCTTATATACAATAAATTACATTTACACTACATTAACCTTTCAACACTTTTATTGGTAGGATAATATTTGATTATTCAAGGTTAGTATACCCAATTTTAACTATATAAGTACGTTCTCTGTTCAACAATAACAAATCCTTAATTAATTACTTTAATTTTCTTTCTTTGTTTTTCAGGTATCTACTAGAACATCTGGTATTATTCTTCTAATTTACTACTGACTTGTGTAGTCATTTACATGTGCAACTTCAGGATAGTTCAATATATATATTATACTTTTTTTTTTTAATAAATAAAGGTTTTCAATTCATAATCCAGTCCTTAACTCTACAAATTACACTCAATAATCCCACCTATGTCTCCTATATTAGTCTATTAGTCAGCTTAGTCCATGAAGAATTGTATTTAAAGATAGATAGGAAAGACAGTCTCATGAAGAAAGAAATAGAAGTTTAGGCCTATACCCACAGAGTGACTGTGGCGATAGACCACCGATACAGGAGCGACGTCTAGATCTTGAGTTACAAACAATCTGACTCCTCTCCTGCAACCGGGAAAATATTAATGGGCCGCAAACAAAAATAAAATTTTGTAAATCGACGTCAGAGGTCCCTGACACTCTCTCCTAGAGGCACGTGGGGCCGTTGTTCGCCTCCAACATCGATGGCTTTCACAATCTCTCATAAATTTCTTTTCTTTATGTGTACTGGTATAGGCCTTGCCTACTACCAGATTTTATTTGTTTGATTCGGGATACTTCCGGCGTTCCCTCACCTCACCCTTACAATCTCTAGTACTTGCTAATAAACTACTTATCAGTACACTACTCGTAATTACCTTTTCTCCTCTTTCTAACCTAACCAATCATTTGTTGTTATCTTTCAACTCACTCTCCTCTTTCTAACCTGACCAGTCATCAGCTATTATCTTTTAACCCCTTTCTTTCTTTAAGTAGAGTTCCCTTCAGCTTATACCATTGATTTAATTCACTCGGTGGTTATTCTAGTTTTCCTACTTCTTACGTTACTACTCTTTAGCATGGGCACCCAATCTTCTTTTGTCTCTAAATTCCCTAGAATTCTAACTGAAACTAATTCACGCCCAGATTAGTAAGCTTCTCTATAACCCCTTTAGTGACTTCTACTTCTACCCTAACATGTAAATTTTCCAATGGTACACACCTAATGCACTACCACTCGTAGGCCTTCTTTTGCCCTTCAATCTTTCCACTTCTTATCCCCCTCTACCATGTTCCATACACCTTCGCTTGTAGATAAATCTCTATAAAAAAACATAACTTAACATTACAGGCCAGCATGAAATCTATTTATAGATAGTCACCCGTCACCTGAAAGAAACCCAAGTGGGAGGGGCCCTCGTAAGAAGTACTAAGCATGCCCCTTAATTACTTTTCTTCCTTACTCCCCTCGCGTCCTGTCTCAAAATAACAAAGTTTATATGAGCATCACCAATTGCCCCTAGCTATGTATTCATTCGTGGGACAATCACCCAAAAAAACCTAAAGTGAAGAGATTTATCATTGGCATTCAGTTGTTAGGCTCTTGACTGCTCTTTTATAATTAATTTAGACCAGAAATAGAAAATAGTTGGATTACTGGATTTCATCACTTTACTTCTAGAATTCTCACTTCTATGTTTCTATTCTATTCTATTCTATTATTCCATACGGTGTCTAATCGCCATACATGACTTAGAAACCATCCTTACAAAAAAAAAGGATATCTCAATTTTCTCACTCCCCAAACAATAAGAAAAAGTCTAGACGATCATACTCAACCAGTGATGTCCAACTTATCCTCCGATCCTGAGTTGTCTTCCATTACTTCCTGATGTCCATATCTGCTCTTATTCAGAGCGAGCAGTCACGACTCACTCTCACAGCTGATGTTCGCTGTAGCGGTGTCTCGTACTGGCCGACTTGGTGTATTCTTCTGATTAATGACTATCTCCATATAGCCGTGTCAAGGAAGTTCACAACCAGAATTTCCTTTAGATGAAAGTCTGACACACCATTATGCCAGAACGCCTCTACCGCTGTCACACATCCCAATCTCGTCTTCTCCCTTCTGCCTTTTCAACTTCTCTCTCTCGTGGTCAGGCACGTACTACTAACCGTCTTTCAGGATCCGCACGTCTCCCTCGTCGATTCAGCGTCGACGCATGCGCACCTCTCCTTTTCTGTAATTCAAATAAAATTCAGGGCAGTATCGATAATCATGAAAATGTTCAATATCGATTAGTTGCGGTCCCCCAACCCTTCCTTTGTTTAGGAATGGTCTCCTATCGTTGATTATGCACGTCGCTATTTGCGTCGTTACATTCTTCCCGCACTCACCATAAAAAAAATAATGTTGACACAGATCACATTCTTTTTTTTTTTTTTTTTTTTTTTTTTTTTTTTTTTTTTTTTTTTTTTTTGTGCGTGTCTCTTTTACCAGCCTTAAAGAATGTTTATCCAGGAACAAAGGGTTTCAAGTCTTTGACGTGCCACTTCCCCAACTTTTTACCAAAACGGTTTGTCAGTTCGTAGCTATTTTCACTGAACTTTTTCTTTATAATATAGGGCCCGACAAACTTTGCACTTAAACCTGCTGTATAAGCTTGTGAGGCATCACTTAATTTAAAGTTTCTTCTTAACACTAGATCTCCTGGACGAAATCTCACCTCTCTCCTCCGAAGATTATAATAATGACTCGAATTCTTATAGGCGGTTTCTAAGTTATGTCTAACCATTAAACGTACCGTTTTCAATTTATTGAGTCTCTCCACCCAAAGTTTTGGAATTTCTTTATAAATCGGTTGGTTTTCCACCTTTTCAATCCTACTGATAATTTCAGGCTCCTTCCCATAATTTAGCATATAAGGAGTGCATCCAGTGGAACTATGCTTAGCCGTATTTATAGCAAAATTAAATTCTCTCAAATACACATCCCAAACTGTCTGATCCTTTTGAATATAACTAGAAATCATTGTTTTCAATACTCTATTGACTCTTTCTACTGGATTTCCTTGTGGCGAATATACAGGTAAATAACAAGGAGTTATATTAAAAGCTTTAGCTATCTCTCGCATTAATTTACTAGTGTATTGCGGTCCATTATCCATCAGCAAATATCCCGGAATTCCCCATTTAAGGATGATCAATTCATAAAATGCTTCCGTAACTGCTCCACTGGTTGCTTTCCTTAACGCTTTACACTCTACATATTTGGTAAAGGTGTCCTGAAATACTACAATGTATCGGTTCCCTTTTTTGGAACGTGGGTAAGGTCCCAACAAATCAGTAGCTACAGTCATCCAAGGTTTCTCTTTCTGGTAAAAATGCATTGGTCCTGCTTGAGCCGTCTGTAACACTTTCTGTCTCTGACATATTTCACAAGCAGTAACATACTTAGCAACATCTCTAAACATTCCCGGCCAATAATACTTGTTTGCTATTCTAAAGAAAGTTTTAGCTATCCCCATATGTCCTGCAGTCGGTGCATCATGACATTCCTGCAATACTTTAATCCTAAAATCTTGCGGAATAACTAATTTCCACCTATTTACTGTTCCCTCTAAAGTTTGTTCTAACTGATCTAATCTAAGATGGTACAACTTCCCATCTACGACCTTCCAATCTGGCCAAAATTTAGGTTTACTCTGTACTTGCTCTTTCCGCTTAATATACCAAGCATCTTGTATATTTTCCCATTCCACTACTTCAGAGTTATCAGTCAACAAGAGGCAAAATTCTTCCTCTACCGTTTTCTCTTGAACTTTCCCTTCGTGTATTCTAGATAAAGCATCCGGAACTTTTTGTAATCTACCAGGCCTATGTATTACTTCAAAATCATACTCCTGGAGCAATAAACTCCACCTAGCTAATCGTCCGGTCGGATTCTGTAATGTATTTAACCATTTCAGAGCAAAGTGATCAGTATATACTTTAAAATGATAACCTTCCAAATAAGGACGAAACTTTTGAACTGCCCACAATATAGCTAACAATTCTTTCTCGACTATTGCCCACTTTTGCTCACCTACTGTTAAAGTTCTACTAGCATAAGCTATTACTTTTTCCTCTCCTTCCTCTCCTGTCTGAATTAATGCTGCTCCTAGTCCTGAAAAACTAGCATCGGTCTGTAGCACTAGGGGTTTAGTATAATCTGGACAAGTTAATATAGGACTACTAGATAATTTCGATTTTAATTCATCAAAAGATTCCTGACATTCCTTAGTCCA
Source organism: Ectobius pallidus (assembly GCA_964059195.1). NCBI lineage: Eukaryota > Metazoa > Arthropoda > Insecta > Blattodea > Ectobiidae > Ectobius > Ectobius pallidus. The sequence continues at coordinate 180,523,925 of CAXKWD010000003.1, read as the reverse complement.
ACGCCATCTCTGATTCTTTTTCAGAAGTGCAGTGAGGGGCTTTACAACTTCAGAAAAAAATGGAATGAATCGTCGGTACCAAGAAGCCAATCCTAATGGAGTAATGATATGACCCAAATATTTTAATTCACTTCTGCAAAATTTTGATTTTTCCCTATTAATTTTCAGGTTAGCTTTTCTTAATTTCTCTAAGACTTTTTCTAACAAGGACAAATGTTCTTCAAATGTCTCGCTAATAAGTACTATATCATCCAAATAACAAAAGCATTTCTCTCCTATCTCTTCTCTTAATATAGTATCAACTAATCTTTGAAACGAGGCTGGTGCGTTATGGATTCCAAAAGGCATAACTCGAAACTGATACAATCCTCTACCAGGTACGGTAAATGCTGTTTTTTCTTTACTTGCTTCATCTAATGGAACTTGCCAATACCCATTTTTCAAATCTATTGTACTGATATACCTAGCATGTCGTAATTTACTCAAAACATGTTCAATGTATGGCAAAGGATAACTATCTCTTTTAGTACAATTGTTTACTTTTCTGAAATCTACGCAGAACCTCCATGTTCTATCTGGTTTCTTTACCATAACTACCGGAGACGACCAAGGTGAATTTGAAGGCTCTATAACTTTTTCCAATAACATTTTATCTATTTCCGCGTGTATAACTTTTTCCAAAATGGGTGATACTGGATAATATCTTTGTTTTATAGGTTTTGCATCGCCTGTATCAATAACATGAGAAATCAGATCGGTAAGTCCAGTACACTGATCAAATTTCTGTAACTGATTTTCCAAAAACACATGCAATCTGTCCCTTTCCTGAGGTGTAGGTAAAGTAAGAATATTATGTAGTTGATCTTCTTCTTTCAAATCTATAGCCTTAACGAATTGAAAAATTTTTGCTGGTTCATCTTTGAAATACCAAGTCCCATCTTGCAAATCTACTACTAACCCAATTTGTTTCAAAACATCCATGCCCAGAATCATATCTACTGCTAAATTTGGCATAATTTTACATTTTATCTGAAAGATCCTGTCCTGCAATTTCATCTCAAAAGTTCTTTCTCCTGTTATAGAACTATAAGTTTTATCTGCTAGTTGCACCACCCTAACTTCAGATTCTTCTACTGCTAAATCTAACATTTTACACAAAAAATCACCCTTCTCTCCCACATAAGTTTTATCTGAACCGGAATCTATTAAAGCAATAAATGTAATATCCTCCAGCAAAATTTCAACAAAACATCTATCTCCATTAACTAAATCTGTAGGATTTATATTTAACATCACACAAGCCTGATTTTTAGTTAATTGTCTTAAGGAATTTGTAGGCCTAACTTTTCTTTCTTGGGGCATCCTACAATCAATAGACCTATGTCCAAGCTTATTACAATTATAACATTTAATCGTAGTGCGTGGAGTAACTCTACGAGGTGCCTTACACTCGAACTGCCTATGTCCTGTTTTATCACAATTCCAACATCGCTGATTATTTGAAAAATGCAAAGTGGTGTTTTTACCATTTTCCCTCGACTCATCCTGTCTCTCTTTATTTTCTGTTACTTTAACCATTCTAGAATTATTTACAGGACTTGAATTTCGTTCCTTATCCCACGTCTTTGCAGAAAAACTAACATTGGGTTTCTTTTGTAACTCGGACGATGGAAGTTCCTGTTTTCCCTGAATTCCTAGCGCTGTATGAACTGAAGGTATAACAACTTGTCTCTGAGGTTTATAAGCCGTTTCTTTAATTGTAGCTCTAACCTGCGTTGGAGGAGGAATATATCTCTCAGAATCTAACAATATTTGTTCATACTGTCTACCTACACGTATTAAATCTGTTATAGTTTGAATCTCTGCAGGTCTAAGGTACAATTTTACATCAGGACGCAAATTTTTGATAACAGTCTTCATCATTTGTTGAGGACTCATTGGAGTACTCAGCCTCCTCATTAACGTTTGAATAGCATTAACATAATCAAAAATCGATTCTTTGGGACCTTGCGTTCTCTGTCTAATCTCATCCAAAAGCGAGTCTTCCTCATCAATAGGCAAATAATATTCTCTAAATTCTTTCAAAAAAGCTTCCCATGTAGGCCAATCTGTTAATCTGTTCCTGTACCAAAGTAAAGCTGAATCTTGTAAAATTTCGGGTAATACTGACAATAACTCTACACCCTGTAACTTAGAACTTTGTTTTAAATCTTCCAATCTCTCCAAAAATAAGTAAATACTATCCCCAGGTTTGAATTTAATGTTCCATTTACGAACCAGATCCAAAGTATTTGGTTTATGCGGCTCTAACTGAATTGTAAACGATGGTATTACTGGTACAGCTTCTTCCGAATCAGCTACCGCCATGGCCTTCCTACGCATTAACTTAACCCATGTATACACTACATCTCCATATGAATCTTGTGGTACCGTTATATTATGTTCAACTAAATCTTCTTCCAAAACTTCCTGACTCAGAGCAAAAGCCGTAATTAACACTTGAAATGACTGAGGGTTCTTACGGGCATAATCTAACAAGCGTTGTCTTAACTCATCCCTTGTACCTGTGGTCGGTAACTTTACTCTATCACATTCTGCCTCTAAATCCGCCTTCCTCAACTTCCTAATAGCTTGGGTTAGCTCAGCTGCTCTTATTTGTGCATACGGATCAACATAAGTAGCCATATTTATATATTAACAATACCACTGGAAAAAAAGATTAGAACACACAATAGTTCAGTCGTCTGTCTTAGTCATCTATAGAAGTCCTTACTTGTCAATAGTCATTATTCTTTTCCCAAAAATATGTTATTATTATTATTATTATTATTTGTTTTTGAGAATAAATTTCAGTTATACTAACCTAACTCCCAAAATTCTTTTAACCCTATCTCGCCTCACGTTAGGATATCAAACTATCACTGCCTCACGCTATGGGCTATCATAATATGGAACTTCAACTGAATAAAGGTTTCTTTTTTTTTTTTTTCACTTAACAATTTTAACTAAATTAAGTTGCAACAATTAGCAATACTGTTTTGTTTTAACACTACTCAGCCCCACGATATGGGCTCCAAAATATGTGAAGACTGAACTTCACGATATTTTGGGCCTGTCATAAATTAACAAACTATCGCCCCACGTATGGGTCAAAATTCTTTTAATACTGTCTCGCCCCACGTTGGGCGCCAAAATATGTGGTGGGCTTTTCTACTTTATACTATGGGCGACCAAACTTTTGAAGGCGCTCTTACTTTATGCTATAAAGTTCCCTAACTTCTTGGATTAAATCTTCGCCAAAATCTGTGACGACTAATATGTGATTATTCTCAATCGTAGTATATAAGTTTACTGAACTCCTACAAAACAAGGTCACTCATACACCTGTCGTGTCATCACAACACTGCCTGCATAGTCCACATTCCAACATTCAGTACGACTACCTTTGACACCGGGTGATTGCAAACTTCCTACTCTCAGTCTACTTTCTCTCTCTTTTAACAAATTACCCAGTTTTGATAATATTGATGAAAATTTCTATTAACGGGCGCCATCATCAATACGCTTCCTCTTTTCTTTTTTGTTATGTATCAGCCCAGACACAAATTAAATTATAGATACACAGGCTATGTACCTACATGCCCCTCGACTAGCTTTTAAATTAACAGAGGAGACGGGAGTTGGGTTCGGATTTACCTTTCGTTTATTTTTTTTTATTCTGCTTCTTCTTTTTCTCCTTTTTTTTTTTTATACTCACTACCAAAGCATGTAACTTAGCACAAAAACCAGCTACTCTCAAACCATTACAAGGATAAGGGTCAAAAATCTGAACTTCACGTTAATTTACTTTGCATAACAATAACCATAATTTATTTAATATATTATTTTTTTTTCTTTTTTTCAACAATAACAATCTTATATACAATAAATTACATTTACACTACATTAACCTTTCAACACTTTTATTGGTAGGATAATATTTGATTATTCAAGGTTAGTATACCCAATTTTAACTATATAAGTACGTTCTCTGTTCAACAATAACAAATCCTTAATTAATTACTTTAATTTTCTTTCTTTGTTTTTCAGGTATCTACTAGAACATCTGGTATTATTCTTCTAATTTACTACTGACTTGTGTAGTCATTTACATGTGCAACTTCAGGATAGTTCAATATATATATTATACTTTTTTTTTTTAATAAATAAAGGTTTTCAATTCATAATCCAGTCCTTAACTCTACAAATTACACTCAATAATCCCACCTATGTCTCCTATATTAGTCTATTAGTCAGCTTAGTCCATGAAGAATTGTATTTAAAGATAGATAGGAAAGACAGTCTCATGAAGAAAGAAATAGAAGTTTAGGCCTATACCCACAGAGTGACTGTGGCGATAGACCACCGATACAGGAGCGACGTCTAGATCTTGAGTTACAAACAATCTGACTCCTCTCCTGCAACCGGGAAAATATTAATGGGCCGCAAACAAAAATAAAATTTTGTAAATCGACGTCAGAGGTCCCTGACACTCTCTCCTAGAGGCACGTGGGGCCGTTGTTCGCCTCCAACATCGATGGCTTTCACAATCTCTCATAAATTTCTTTTCTTTATGTGTACTGGTATAGGCCTTGCCTACTACCAGATTTTATTTGTTTGATTCGGGATACTTCCGGCGTTCCCTCACCTCACCCTTACAATCTCTAGTACTTGCTAATAAACTACTTATCAGTACACTACTCGTAATTACCTTTTCTCCTCTTTCTAACCTAACCAATCATTTGTTGTTATCTTTCAACTCACTCTCCTCTTTCTAACCTGACCAGTCATCAGCTATTATCTTTTAACCCCTTTCTTTCTTTAAGTAGAGTTCCCTTCAGCTTATACCATTGATTTAATTCACTCGGTGGTTATTCTAGTTTTCCTACTTCTTACGTTACTACTCTTTAGCATGGGCACCCAATCTTCTTTTGTCTCTAAATTCCCTAGAATTCTAACTGAAACTAATTCACGCCCAGATTAGTAAGCTTCTCTATAACCCCTTTAGTGACTTCTACTTCTACCCTAACATGTAAATTTTCCAATGGTACACACCTAATGCACTACCACTCGTAGGCCTTCTTTTGCCCTTCAATCTTTCCACTTCTTATCCCCCTCTACCATGTTCCATACACCTTCGCTTGTAGATAAATCTCTATAAAAAAACATAACTTAACATTACAGGCCAGCATGAAATCTATTTATAGATAGTCACCCGTCACCTGAAAGAAACCCAAGTGGGAGGGGCCCTCGTAAGAAGTACTAAGCATGCCCCTTAATTACTTTTCTTCCTTACTCCCCTCGCGTCCTGTCTCAAAATAACAAAGTTTATATGAGCATCACCAATTGCCCCTAGCTATGTATTCATTCGTGGGACAATCACCCAAAAAAACCTAAAGTGAAGAGATTTATCATTGGCATTCAGTTGTTAGGCTCTTGACTGCTCTTTTATAATTAATTTAGACCAGAAATAGAAAATAGTTGGATTACTGGATTTCATCACTTTACTTCTAGAATTCTCACTTCTATGTTTCTATTCTATTCTATTCTATTATTCCATACGGTGTCTAATCGCCATACATGACTTAGAAACCATCCTTACAAAAAAAAAGGATATCTCAATTTTCTCACTCCCCAAACAATAAGAAAAAGTCTAGACGATCATACTCAACCAGTGATGTCCAACTTATCCTCCGATCCTGAGTTGTCTTCCATTACTTCCTGATGTCCATATCTGCTCTTATTCAGAGCGAGCAGTCACGACTCACTCTCACAGCTGATGTTCGCTGTAGCGGTGTCTCGTACTGGCCGACTTGGTGTATTCTTCTGATTAATGACTATCTCCATATAGCCGTGTCAAGGAAGTTCACAACCAGAATTTCCTTTAGATGAAAGTCTGACACACCATTATGCCAGAACGCCTCTACCGCTGTCACACATCCCAATCTCGTCTTCTCCCTTCTGCCTTTTCAACTTCTCTCTCTCGTGGTCAGGCACGTACTACTAACCGTCTTTCAGGATCCGCACGTCTCCCTCGTCGATTCAGCGTCGACGCATGCGCACCTCTCCTTTTCTGTAATTCAAATAAAATTCAGGGCAGTATCGATAATCATGAAAATGTTCAATATCGATTAGTTGCGGTCCCCCAACCCTTCCTTTGTTTAGGAATGGTCTCCTATCGTTGATTATGCACGTCGCTATTTGCGTCGTTACAATACTTTCAGGAAGATGTACTTTAAGTTGGCAGCTATATTTATAAGATTCTTAATATTTTTGGAGGCAAAATGACCAAACAGTTTTATTTACAATAGTTCAGTAAGTAAACTGTTATGTAATTTACAAGTCTTTAAATTTTACGGTTGGAAATTTAATTTCTAGAGTTTCATTGCGACCTTAAAGCATCCCATACTTGTTGCATCAACCTCTTTTGTGAATGCATATTGGTATGAGGCCAATGTTTAGGTGGTTAAAGCGCAGTTTATTATTAATTAAATTCACTTCATCGATAGTTAGATGAAATCAAATTTCCTAGAAAACAGAAACAATAAACAAAGTGACTGAATATGCAGTACACAAAGTCCAACAGTTATTGGTTTCCAGGAATTATTTTTTTTTTTTCGCGAAATAAAATATTGAAAACAATTGTTCAATATCTAACGTTATCTTAAATTGATTTGATAAATAGATAAGCCTTCCCATGCAATGAAATTTTGAAAATCTTCGTGCAAGTGTAATTCAAAGAAAGGGGCAAAAATATGGGGCAGCTAGGCTAATATAGTTCATAGACGGTTCACAAGATAGGCTTAAAATCCAAGTTAAAATATCAATGAAAGAAAATTTCGTGTAGCAGAGTTATCAAAGTGTGTATAAGAAACATAATCAACATGAATAATTGACTCTAAAGTAGTATTGTTCAAATCATGATGCATACCTACAACAAAGGCAATGGGCACTGTAAAATTTAGTTTTTGTTGTGTTTTCCAGAGTGCGTGCACGAACGTAAAGCTTAGAAGTCTAGGCAAGGAATGCGAACTTAAATCTTATCCACGTCTCAGCTTTCCTCATTCTCTTCCTTCTACTGAGGTTATTTGTTTTCTTTTTTCAGTAAGAAGGGAGTCGACCTCCTTTTTGGGCTCATTTATATTAAAAATGAACTGTCGCTTGCACTGACGACATGCTTGGCTATTTGGCTGTACCATCATTCCCCCTCGAGAAGAGTATCTTTTTTATGATAAATCGCAGTCCGACCTCTCCTTTTGGTCATCTGAATTTCTAATGTCAGTTTGCCGTATTCTTTCCTTTTTTACATATACAAACTCTTTCTCTTGCTCAAAGCAATGTTGCAGAATGAGTTTTCATCATCTTTGTAATGTATATTACTTGCACATCGTCCTTCTTTCGTACATATCACATTTATAATTTGTCTTGATATGTTGAGATATTTTCATCTTATGATATAAAATATAAAACGCAGTATTACTTCAATTTTTCTTTCTTTCCTCGCTCATCTTAGTGATGAGTATCGCTCTGTGTTTATTTTCTCATTCATTCTGTGACCACATATATTTTTTTCCTTTCCTTCCAGGCTCTATTCATCTAAACCTATCTTGGCCTATCTTACTATCTTACTTATCTTGTTCTCTTCTAAAAGGATAGTTTTCACATTATGTTTACTCTATACTTATTATTTGGGCATTGTTATTGTTATACCCATTATTATTATTACTATTATATTATTTTTATCATCATCTTCTTCATAATCATAATTATTATTGCTTCCTCTAGCTGTACTATAGGTACTAGATGTAGATGAAGTATTGTGTACGATTCCGAAATTCGATGTGGCGTTTTCTACATTTTGAAGTCCTCTGAATTAAAAAAAATCTTTTCATAAACATATAGGCCTATGTCTGTCTGCGTGTGTGTCCGTGAATAGAATGGCTAGAAATCGGAAAATTGCTTAAAAATACAAATTTTATGTCTGTATTAGGTACATTCTGACCGCCTGCGTTGTTAGTGAGGTCTGGCTATGTATCCGCAGGCCCGGGTTCGAGCCCCAGTCCCTCCTCGGATTTTTATGAGGTAAGGAAGTCTGGAACGGGGTGCACTCAGCCTCGTGTTCAAACTGAGGAGCTACTTGATAGAGAAGTAACGGCTCTTGTCACGGAGACCGTCATTAACGGCCGTGGGTTTCGGCATGCTGACCACATGTCCCCCATGCCATCTGTCTATGGTAGATGATGCAGCGGTCGGATGGTAGGCCTAGTCCCTTCAGGGGTGCAGAGCCATTTACTTAGTTTAGGTACTTTCTGGGACACGAAGATTGGCGATGGTTTTCTCATACTTCTAATGCCTCTTAACATAAAGATATTTTTTTCGCTATTAGACTAGGCTATATAAAAATTGTTTCAACGATTTTATTTAAATTTTTTTTCGCTATTAGACTAGGCTATATAAAAATTGTTTCAACGATTTTATTTAAATTTTGTATTTGAGGCGCTTGTACTAAGAGCTCAGACTTTTATTTGCAAGTTTTCTTTTCACAAAAGTTATCTTCAAGGGTAGCTATAAGCAAATCGATTTTCATAGAAACTCAGTCTTGCCTAGTGTACGATAAATCTTTGGATCAAGCTGAAAGAACTGAATACGCACTTCTTGTAATACGGCATAATTTCCTTTCCTGGAGTTGAAGGAAGAAAGGTATAGTGGCCATGACTATGGTAAAGAAAGTACTGTAAGTGCATTACATAAGATTTTATTTGGTTTGTGAATCCTTCAACACGATGAGTAGCAACGATTTTCGTTTCATTTTTACAACTACTTTATGCCTGTATGAAGATAATTTCATTTTTATTCATTTTCTCGAAAATGGCTTTAACGATTTCTTTAAATTTTTAGAGGAACTGTATATGTATGTATGTATATATAATTATTCTAATATATAATGCTAAGAGCTAAAACTTTTATTTAAAAAATCAATACTTTTTTGAAGGATAGTTCCAATCTACTTATTTCGTACACAAACTTGGGTTTTAGGTCTTCCCTCGCATAATGTGACTAATGCGAATAATGCAAATAATGTATACATAATTACTGTAATATATTATGCTAAGGCCTAATTGGCAAAGTATGGCAGATTGTTCTAAGGCCAGTGACAACGCATTATATAATTTACTAGGCCTATCTATAAAATATTATAAAAAGCTCGACGAACAAAACCAAACTGAATCAAATTTAAGCTCCCAGATTCTATCTGGAGCTATGTGATAATTTCCTTATCACCGGGGAAGATAAAGGCATCAACTTCTTCAAACTGTTATAAAAAGTAAGCTTCTTGAGCACCTTCAATTTGGTTTTGGTGTTGTGAAAGTGCCATCTCACGTCATTGAAGCTTTTTTTTTAAGGAATCTTGGATCCATTTTCTGAGACCTGCCACTGTTTAAATAGTTTTTTATTCAGTTCTAGTGAAATATGTTTCCAATTATTGTTTTTAATGTAAAATTTTTCTTTCTTTTTGGCTAGTAAATAAAATTGTTCATAATTAATTAATTATTAATTATTGTATTCTCAAAATTTTCCTTCAGTTTTCATGAGTTTTCCCTTAGGTCTTAAGTCATATGAACTAACTTATATCAAAATCGCACGGTATGATCTAGTAAATTACATTCAGAAAAGTTACTAAAAAATTTAAAAAAAAAACGGTATTAAGAGCCTACTGTTTTTCCTTTTAAGACCAAAGTTAACTTAAAAGAAACGGTTGACATGTAAGTATTTATGCGTGGCCCGCACACTGTTTAGGGATATGGCATTATGCCCTTAGCATTCTTCAATGCAGACGGCGTTCCTCTAATAGGTCCTATATCCATAATATGATATCTGGAGGAGGTACTTTCTAGTGACATAGAATATTGTTTGTAATAAATTATAGAAGCCGTTATATTCACTATACAGACAAACACGAACAAAGACTGTACAGAAGAATGATCATGACTTGCCGGTATTAATTTATGTACAGACCTTTTATCCAAGATCACGATACATTTTACTTGTGGCACAAGATCTTTTGCTGCTTGTAAAAGGGTTCCCACTCCTTCTATTCGAACTCCCGTATCACTAAGAAGTAGGCGTAAATAAAGTGACAATATGAAAATGAAGAGTACAGGATAATTTATACTGGATTCACCATTACATGATCAAGAAGGGGATGTACCAGACTCCCTTCCGTCTCTATAGAACTTGGGAAGACAAAACTCAAATCATACTCTGGTTACTTCAAACTAATGTTTCTCTGCTGTAAACTGTCTTGCGTTATTATTTTTAGTGCAATTCTATATAATATATAGAATATATATCATCAGTTCTCTAATTTTCAAATAATTAATGTGAATTTATTGATCTTCAGGTTAATTTTAGCGCTCACGGAATACTGGGCTGAAATGATTGAGAGGAAAAGTGGTATATCTAATCGAACATGTTTAAAGACTAATGTGGTCATATAGAGTATGGCTCGTACATGAAATCACTGGAATTCTACCGTGCTTAGCGCGCGGCTTTCACCGGGAATCGGGAGGCCGATCGTCGACACAGATTTTATCTACCTTCGCTACTTCAGTCTCTCGCCGAAGATACAGGTAAAAAAATACCCAATTGGAAAAAAAGAATGTCAGTATTTCACTCATTTATCTTTTCTTTACCATATTTTACCCACAGTTCCCCAGCCGTAGGCTATAGGCCTGGGCAGAATTCACAAAATACATTACAGAAATTTCAGAAATGCAGCTGTACATATAGACAGGTACAAACATTTTCTTGCAAGATACTAAATCAAAGAAAACAGTTTTTTGCTCCCATATGATCAAATCTCGTATTTAGGGGCTTGAATTGAATTATATTTGAGAGAAGCAGATATATTTCTTAAATGTACAGCACAAATATTAAATGTAAAACAAACAGTTAAGCGTATTTACAATACCAAAAATTTAAAATATAATTTTATAATGTTACCAAAAAATTAACTGAACTTTACAGACTATGTTATATATAGACAAATATAAATAAAATCAGGTAAACTGATGTAACAAAGTGCCAGTATGTTTTTGTCTAATCAGTTAAGACTGCAATTATGATATGCAGAATATATATATATTTTTAATTGATTTCCAAGTTAAGCTCCAGATTTATTCATTAAGCAGGGCTTACGGAAGAAGAAAGGTCTACCATCTCGGCCACCTGGGTCATTTTAACGGTCTAGTTGGATAAGCGCATGTAAATCAATATGTTTTTTGTCAAGGCTACCTGTATTTTAATTTCCAAGGCCTTATAAGATCACAGTAAAACAATAGGCTATGTTGTCAAGATAACTGATTTTCATTTTTTTTAATAAATTCTTTCGAATACGTATATTACCATAAAATAGGCACTAAATTGAGCATTACTCCGAAAGAGGTCAACCGATTTTATCCATTATGAATAGACGTCTTCCCATGGACATTATAAATGTGTATACCAAGTTTCATAAAAATCCGGTAAAGCGTATTTGAGTTACCGCGTCTTTAAAATATACACTAAATTGGGTTTTACTCCGGTACCGGTCTACCGATTTGGTCCAATATCAGTAGACGTCTTTCCACGTACATTATAAATGGGTATACAAAATTTCAGGAAAATCCAATAAAGCATATTTGAGTTATCGCGACTTCTTATATATTAACATAAAAACACTAAATTGGGCATTATTCCGGTACTGGCCAACCGATTTGGTCCAATATCAATAAACGTCTTCCCATGGACATTATAAATGCGTATACGAAGTTTCATAAATATCCGATAAAGCGTATTTGAGTTATTGCGCCTTTAAAGTAGACACTAAATTGGGTTTTACTCCGGTACCGGTCAACAGATTAGGTTCAAATTCAATAGGGAACTTCTCATGGACGTCATAAATGGGTATACCAAGTTTCATGGAAATCCGATACAGCGTATTTGAGTGATGGCGCCTTTCTATTAGAAAGGCGCCATAATCTATTAAAATAGGCACTAAATTGGGCATTACTCCGGTACCGGTGAACCGATTTGGTTCAATATCAATAGGGTTCTTCCCATGGACATTATAAATGTGTTTTCCAAGTTTCATGAAAATCCGAAAAAGCGTATTTGAGTTATGGTGCGTACAGACACACGGACAGACGGACAGACAGACGGACAGACATTTTTTCGTCCACCACACAATCTCATAAAGTACCATACTGGCACTTAATAAATGTAAGAAAATTTTATTGAATGAAAAGAAAAAATTAAATAAGTCTTGTTATTAATATTAAACAGTTTTAGTATTTTGATCTTAAAATGGTCGAGGCTGTATTTTATTAAATCAGGGTGCTCAGCAATAAACGTATTATACAGTTTCAAATCATAGTTTAAACTATCTAATTGCCAATTAATATTTCTGCATTTTGTTTTCGCGAAACAAAACATGGTAGTTCTTCTTGTATTTTGACAATGTTATAAATTTTGATCAGTTTTTATGGTAATAAGATAATAATGTAAACTTATAAAGCTTCTCAATTTTCATAATTTCGAATTTAGATAATAATAATTTTGTAGGGTAGTCAGTAGGCTTCTTTAAATAAATTTTTATTATTCTCTTTTGAAAAGAAATAAGTTTTAAACAATGGGTCTTAGATACGCTACCCCAGCCAAGAATTCTATATTGTATTACTGACTCTAATATAGCTACATAATATTTCTTTACCTGTTACTATCATGGTTTCATTAATTCCGTGTACCGTACATATAAGATGACGTGAGGTGACTGATGAATTGGCGAAGAGTGAATATTTACATGAGATTTTACAATGGCAACATATCATAAGCAATCAGTAGAATAAAATGGCGATATGAATTAGCAGCAACCTCCTTGCTTGAAATCCATTCATCTTCTGAATCATCTGCATTGATAAGTGCATATAGAGGCACCGAATTGAAAATATTGCTGAGGGCAAGAATAGGATTTTTGATGATTATACATAAGATAATATTTTTATTTATTTCAGTGTTCTGTTGGTTGTCCTTATGGTCTTGTTGTTTATTACTTTTTTCATTTATTAAAGAAAATTAAACTGAATGTTGAATGTTATTGCTTACATGTTTACACATGAAGTGCTTCTATTTTCCTAAATTCGAATATTCTTAAGTTTGACGTTTCGCAATAAAAGGACTGTATTACATCATTAGATGCTTTACATTTAGCTTTATGCTCACTTAAGCTGCGTCTCCATTGATATACATTTAACACCAACATGTTGCAGTTAACATATGTTAAATGTTTATCATCAACTTGTTGACGTAAACAAGTCAAGTGGTTTGTCTGTCTCCACTACAATGTTATAGGTTAATATGTGTTGGCGCTGTTATGAACAGAAATGAATAACATTCTGAAAGAAATGCCCCTGAAGAGGGCAGCCAACATTACAAAATGAGAGTAGTTTTATATACGCGTTATTATCTTCTTGTTAACTGTCTATGACTTTTTTAAATACTAATTTTGTACAGACGTCTTGATCTTTTCAAAATAACTATCACATTTTTCAACAACGGAGTATGCCATAAAAAACTAATTTTAAAAGTAGATGCAATACTATTGAGAACACTGATATACCAAATACTCACATAATACAAACTGGATGCCGGGAATATTGAGGAAGCTGTCGACTGCTTTCTGTTTACACGGAAATTCCCGAACCAAAGCCGATTAAGCTGGCGATCGCTTTTCGTTTCCCGGAAATTCCCGAAACAAAGCCGATATTGACCGACTAGTCAATTGACTTGACACGTTGTCCATTTTCTCCGGAAAACAAATTAACATATGAAAATGTTAAGTGCAACACGCGAGGTTTGCATGTCAAGTCAATTGGAACACGAAATTGCAATATACATGTCAATATCAACTTGTTAATATTGACATGTTGGTGTTAAATGTATATCAATGCTTTACAGTTTGTTCAATCATCCCTTTAAATATGTCAGACTGTAACCAGAAATGCGTGAATTGATTTTTACACGTCTTCGAGATGGAATTAATTACTCTTTTTCAGTAATCGTGTAGGAAATCTAATGCCAGCTTTATTTTCATTCCTTACTGAGGTTATGGACTTATGCGATATGAAAATTCAAGTAATATTTCAGTCCTCATAGATGCTGTACCTTCAAGTCAACTATACACATTGAGATTCCTAAAATAAATATTTGTTACTGATGCCTCAAATTTCAAAATAAAATTGCATTTGTCACTCAACCAATCGCGAACAATCTTAGTTTTACACTGCGAGTAGAACGGTGTTGACACATATGAAGAAAAAAATGTCCTTTGAGCAATGGGTTAATATTTACCCCCAACGGTAATGTTTTGACTACCATAAATAGGGGATTTTTCTCTCATGATGGCAACCAGACTTGAAAATATTGCAGGAGACAAAAATTTTATTTTCAGTAGTTATACATAGGCGTTGATAAAAAGTTTCATTTGTAAGTAATAAGCACGCAACAATGACAAATAATAGGGAAACTATTTCAAATTGGCTTTATAGAAGAATAATCCTAGAGTGATAGGGAAAAACCGAATAAAACTAAAGTTTTAGGACAGACAAAATATAATTTACTTCCACAGCACTGATATAATATTTAGTTCAGTCCACTACATATTTTTACACTGTATCTTATGCTATGTAAAAATATCTGGGTGGGCTGATCTAAATATTGTAACAATGCTGTGGAAATCGATTGGTTTTTTTTTTTGTCTTTCCTGAAACTCTGGTATTTTGACTTATTCGCTTTTTTCCTATCACTGTAGAATTTTTAATTTGTTGTCAACTGTAGCTAATTTAAGTAGGAATATACATTAGCTCTCTAAGGTAACACAAATAGGCATTTAGAAATGTGTAGGCTATAGTTTCACGTTATGACACACGCTTGTCGGAATGCTTGTTTTATTTCGGCAAGTTTATTGAGTCAGCCAAAGCTTATAAGTCTAAAATGTGTCTGTAAATGATTAAACTACCATCGTTTTATGTGACCTATTGGAATGTGTTAACAGTGAGAGTAATGAGGTTCATATCTGCTGTCCTCACATATGTTTACACAGTGGAGCAAGTGTAACCTGTTGTACCGTGATGTCATGTCTGTGTGTGTGTGTGGCTGATACAAGTTTAGGCAAAATTTAATTACTTAGCTGTCAGGATAGTATTTACAATTATTAATGTGTTGTTTGTTCTGGTGAGTTTCATGCGCCATTGGAATTCTTCGTGTTTATTTTACCGAAAACCTTCTCTCTTCTCCCTCCCTCTCCGGTTCACTCTATCCTTCTACATATAGTATATTTTATATATAAGTATATATATAGAACATATGTAGTTTAAAATATGTTTCTCTTCCGTACATGTAACCCTCCGATTACTTAAGAATATAAGATTTGAAAATGAAAACTATAAAAAAAATTAGAACAGAAGTAATTTATCTCAGCTATTGAAACTGGATCGATATCTATTCCGTGGAAGTAATAAAACGGGTCCGCGTAAAATCTTATTTAACTTGCTACATTCTTTGTTGGTCGAAACTTGTCATTTATATATAAATATGTATTGTAGGAATGTACGAGTAGCTGTCATTAGCTGGAAGCAGGTACAGAATGAGGATACTCCAAATCCGTTATAAGAAAGGGAATCATTCTTATTTCAGCCCTATCTATTCTTTCTACAAATAGAAGAACATAAATCGGGATGTCTCTTCTATATTCCTTGTGTCGTGTACTTCAAATTTTTTAAGTTAGTGTAATGGATACATAGTTACGGTTGTGTTCGAGATGTTTCCCATAATATATCACAAGACTTAAAGCCATTTAAATCATGTGCTTTTGTACATCTATTTTTCAGGTCTCGTGTTCTAAGGATTTAGTAATATTCGAATAAACATAATGACGCGTCAGATTTACGACCTATGAGCTATATCTCGCAAAACTAACAGCTTCAAAACAAGCCCTGCTGTCATCACTACTTCAAGTAAATCAGACAGAACAAAGTTTTTTAAAATTTATTTTATTTGCCAATATTTATTTAATAAATATTTATACAAAACTAGACCACCCGAATGAGCAAGCGCTCGTGCTCGGACACAGTTCAGCCATTTACATTACAAAATACAAATTACAAATGCATAAAGAAAATATAATTAAATCAATACCTAAAAAATTAATAATAAAAATGAAAGAACAAAGTAAAAAGAAAAAAGGAAAAGTAGTAAGAACAAAACTGAAACTCTGAGTTATTACAAATAAAATCGTTCCTTAATTGTCTACTAAGTACAGAGTGAAATAACTTTTGAACTATGAAATAAGATTTTTGATAAACTTATTGAATTTTTTGTTGTTCATATGTACTATTTCTGGATGTGATCTAAGCGTACAGCTTAGGCTTATTTTGTCACTTTTTAAAATGAGTTTCAATAGATATCGATCCAAAAATGAACTAATTTACGTCTTAAAAGTGCTAATTTAATGTAGATAACGATTTTAGTCAGTTATCTCTATCTTCAGAGAACCTTAATTAATCTGAGGTATAGTCCAGTTATTTATTGCATGGCTAGGCGAATCCTTTCGTTAAGAGGAAAAGTTTGCCGATAGCTCAACCCATTTCTTTATTTTTACCGCACCAATCAGCTAGTTATCCCAACCAATCAAAATATAAATGTCTTGTGAAAGCTGTGACAGCTACTCGTCAACTCCGCGTGGACTGAAAAGCGAGGTTGCAAAATCTAGTTATGGTAAACAATAACACGTGTGAATTGATTAAACCTAAGGAAGTACTGAGGCAAAATGAGAGAATATTGCAACGTTGCTTTTGTTTTGGAAAGCGGAAGCAAAGACCGGTTTAGTCAAATCAATTAACATAAAGAAACGCCGACTTGATGGTTTATTCCTTTGAAGCCGCCTGGCCATTCAATGAAAAACTGGACTATAGAAACTGTTTACATTTTTCCTTCGAACTTAATTGATTTGTTATCAACCTGATTGCTTTATTCTTCAATGCGGAAGCCTCGAAATCGGATCTCGATATTGTTCTTGTATTATTCAAGATATTATATATTATCATGATGGGAAGAAAAATATAAGGGTCTCTTAGGGTCAACAATACAATATATTGTTATATTACATCCTAATAGAACATTTTAATTTAGCGCCAGCCTTAGGGATCTGGGGGGCTGCCAATTGAGTAGGCCTGCTGTACACTGTAGAGTCCATTTATATTCATGTAAGTACCAATTGACTTATCGTATTCACTAATTAACTTATCTTAATTTATCACTAATTAATTTCTATTCTCTTATCTATTGAACAAAATGGCTTTCAAAAGACGAGGCAGGATAACTAATATGGTTATTTATTAACGGAAACAAAGCAGTATTACAGTACATGTGTGGTAAGTCAACCAATTTATAATCTTTAGCAAACAAAGGAAAACTTATTAACTTAACTGATTTTTAGGGACTTCATTCATGAAGATCTACAGGTTATTGCTAGTTAGGCCTATAGGTATTTAAAATGTATTGAAATTTATTCCATTACCTTAGCAAGGCCATGTTATTAGCATAGAGGAAGCTATGTTTCGAAATGGGCATGTTTGATGGAAAAAGGGGTTATAGTACATATTTCTAATTATGAATAGACCATAAAAGGGAATAATATGAATGTAAAATAAAATTGGATGCTTCTAAGTAAAGGTATAGCCTACACCTAATAATGTCATCGTGTCTGTTATATCAATTGTGGATTTTAGAAGTAAAAATCCTTAAAGCCAAAGTGTACTGAATGTATTTTTATTATTTAATCATGTTCATTGCACTCAAAGCTCTACCAAAAACGTTTTGCATGCTGTTGTCCAATCTATTTTTTGAAGCGATGTATCATATTCAAATACCATAAGAGAAGATAAGTTAATTACATTTTAAACTATGCTAAGTCAATTTGTACTTATATGAAAATAAGTATTTACAAATATAATTTTCCTGCATAGCTTTACTGTACGGCTGCAATAAATATTTTAAAATAATGATTGATATTTACAGTCACCAGCTTCATATATCTCAACTACTTTCAAAGTTTCTTTAATAATAAGTTGAGTTGAATCCAGAGTTTAATTTAGTCTTAGGCATACAGTAAACAATGTAGCTATAGTCTTCATTTATTAAATGCCAGTATGGTAGACTACTTTATAAGATTGTGTGGGGGACGGGAAATGTCTGTCCGTGTGGCTGTATGCGCGATAACTCAAATACACTTTATCGGATTTTTATGAAACTAGGTATACGCATTTATAACGTCCATGGGAAGAAGCCTATTGGTATTAGACAAATAGTTTGACCGGTACCGTGGTAATGCCCAATTTAGTGCCAATTTTAATAATAATATGTTAGAAAGGCGCGATAACTCAAAAACACTTTATCGGAATTTCATGAAACTTGGTATACGCATTTATAACGTCCATGGGAAGAAGCCTATTGATATTGAACCAAATCGGTTGATCGCAGGGACGGATCCACGGGGGAGGAAATGGGGGAAATTTCCTCCCCCAAAATTTGTAACATTAAGCACAGATTATTCAAACGGCCGGCCTTCTAATTAATTTTGTAACGACAAAATAACCCAAATACTTAAATTAAAGCAAGGACATTCATTATTTTGAAATATACTTGTAATAAAATGCTGAAATGTTCATTTTGATTTCAACTGTGTACTGGGAATAATTAGTTTTTATGAGTAAAAACTTCCCTCTCTACTTTGGTTCCCCCACCAAAATGTCTTTCTGGATCCGCCCCTGGTTGATCGGTACCGGAGTAATGCCCAATTCAGTGTCAATTTTACTGGTAATATATTAGAAAGAATTTATGAAATGCAAATTAATTATCATGGCAACATATTGTTTTACAGTATTCATATACTTCTTTGGAAATTGCAAAAGAGTTAGTTATGGCAAATAAGACTGTTGTTTCACATATGCGTATCAAACACAATTGTTACACTGAGCGAGGTGGCCGCGATGGAAATGTTTTGGACTCGCTCCCATATAACTTATATATATATAGTATTTTTTTGTGAATGTGCGAGTATCAAGATATCACAAATCTGTATAGTTCTGCTGATGCTGGACGATGTTAATCGTTAATAGATTTTTAAAAATCTAGACCTTTGTTCTTCTGTAAGTCCTGCTTATTAACCAATCTGGAGCTTAACTCAGAAATCGATTTTAAAAAAAAATACTTAATTTTCTGCATATCATGATTGCAATTATAACTGATTAAACAAAAGTTTTCTGGCACCTTGTTACATCAGTTTACCTGATTTTATTAATTGCCAGAATGGTATTTTATCAGACTGTGGGGGGACGGGAAAAAGTCTGTCCGTCTGTCTATCTTTCTGTCTGTGTGTCTGTACGCGGGATAACTAAAATACGCTTTATCGGATTTTCATGAAACTTAACATACGCAGTTTTAACGTCCAGGGGAAGGAGCCTATTGATACTGGACCAAATCTGTTGACCGGTACCAGAGTAATGCCCAATTTAGTGCCTATTTTATGGTGATGTATTAGAAAGAATTTATCAAATGCAATTCAGTTCTCATGGCAACGTATTGTTTTACAGTGTTCATACACGGCTTTGGAAGTTGCAATACAGTTAGCTATGACAATATATTCCTCCACATATGCTTATCAATCTAGTCCTTTATTATTCCGTAAGCCCTGCTTAATGGATCGATCTGGAGCTTAACTGGGGAATCGATTACAAAAATAATTTATTTTCTGCATAACATAATTAAAACTATCATTGGTTAAACAAAAGCATTCTGGAACTTTGTTATATCAGTTTACCTGATTTTATTTAAAAAATGCATTAGCAGATCTTTTGATTAATTGGTGCATTCTCTTGGAACATTAGACTCAAGGAATAATTCAGACATTAAGAATATAGTACACTCTTGATAATCCGGCACGTTCAGTAATCCGGCTCTCTCCGGAAACCGTGTCATATGCCTTCCGACCCGCCGACCACCACCGGAAGTAAACAAATATGCCCGCTTTTGCGCTTCCTTCCCTCAGATGAGTGTCCTGATTGCAATAATTTACTTCACATTAACGATAGATTGAATATTCAATAGTTTTTGCTTTATTCGCCTGGTTTATACAAGAGCGTGCCAGACACACGCCATTATCGAATGACAAAAGGCAAACTATTTTTACGAAAAAACGGAAAACGACGATTTTCTGGCTAGCGATGGCTATTCCCCATAATCCGGAATTTTTCGATAATTTTGTGTTTGCTTGGTCCCATATATGTCGGATTGTCGAGATTGTACTGTATATCTACTTAAATCCTTGAATAAGTAATAAGTATAAGTTGTAATAAGTATAGGCCTATTACAACACACTTTAAAACATTCTTTAAGAGAATTCAACATTATTGTTCATTATAAGCAAATGCTTGATGTGGGCCGAAGTAAAGAATAATTTGGAATTAAGTTTTTTAATGCATTTGCAAATCATATTAAGAAATTATAAACCAAACATTTCAAATTGTCTATTAAGCATTTATTGGTGTATCTATAGCCTATATAGTGCATAGGGATATTTTCATACTTAAGACTTGCTACCTGCTGTAGGCTAGTTTTTAATGGGTGCCTGCTAACTACGTTAATATAGGGAAATATACTGGAATTTAATACTTTTAAGTACTGTATTATCTAAATTATTTTCATATCTGTCACTATGAAAAATATATAAAAATACTGAAGGCTATATTTGTAATTTTTCGGAGACCTTTTGCAAACCTTATCACTAGGGGGCGGATTTCTATGACCTAAAAGAGTAGGATATATGCATGCATTTATGACCTAAAAAACATTAAAATATGACCAATAAAATTTAAAATATGACTTTACCACTTACACATTGTGTATATTTTTTAAAGTTTCATTACAATTCATTTTATTAAAATATGTCAATTATTTAAAATATCTGTAAATTCTCAAAAAGTATCATTATAATGCAAAATTTACAAAATATGATATGAAACTTCGAAATGTCTTTAATATGCACACAAATATGCAAAAAATATTACCTAAATATACATATTCCTACTAAATATGCTACATTAGTTGAAATTCCATAAATATGCAGTTATATGCCCAATAAAAGCCGTTCCATTTTCACCAGGATGCTTGGAATCGGTTTTAAATTAGTCGGAAACCTGAAATAATGCAAAGGGGAAAAATATGACTTGTCATAGAAATCCGCCCCTACTTATCACTGTGTCTTTCTGGCCATAAAGAAATTATATCACCGAAAAACAATACTGGCTATAACATTTTCTTTTGGTCACAACATTCTGCCTAAAATGTGAAACATACTGATGAAAGCATTAATGCTCTAGGTCAGTCTGAAGTAGGGTTCAGCATCGATGGCCGACGTTTTCGTTTTCTACACCGATGGAAAACAACCGATGTTTTTGCTACACTGATGTCTCTCCCCGACATCGATGTTTGTAATATTTACTGTACTAAAATAAGATTAATAGGCTTACATTGGTTCTAAGATATATTTTTTATTTGCAACAGCCCAATGTACCAAAACATCTATTTTTTACATCGAAATATTTCAGTTTATTTATGAATTTTGCTTAATTTTCTGAAACCATGTTTTCCGTCAAAATACATAGATATTTTCAGGTCGATAATATCCACACATCCTAGTTATCGCCAATTTTCACCATCGATGTTTTAACTATCGATACTCATCACTAGTCTGAATTGAAGACATGCTTGCTAACTAAGGCATTGTAATATGTTTAGGCTACTAATTAATTATTATTATTATTATTATTATTATTATTATTATTATATTACTGCTATTAATATCATAATTATTATTGCTATTATTGCAAAAGAATTTACATAGGTAATGTAACATGCTGTTAATATTATGCCAAAGTGTATATACTCAATCCATCATCCTCTTAATTCATCTACCTCCGATTAATAAAAGATAGGCTGTATAACCACTTACATTAATAAAATTAAGTTAAAACTTCCAATGTAAACAACTCTTTTAAAATCAATAGATACGGATATGTTATATTAATTAATAAATTGTATATATATTACGACAAATTTATTATCTACGTTGTCGTCACTCCTAGTACGTAAATTTCAAGGTGATAACAAACTCTTCCACATAATACTTCGTAATGCTTATGTTTCACTCTTTCACAATTCTATTATAAGATAATTTGTTTACGTCAATGGCGTCTATATATTGGTTAGTTTGTTTTTCTTTGTATACTAAAACTATAGAAAGCTCTCCCACTCAGTTTCGACCTCAAGTTTACTTCTAGACTGACTGACATTTCGTATTAATTGGCTTAACCTTTGACCTCAACTGTCGACACGTGATTTGTCTTGTCTAACCCATCATGCATCTACTTTAGCCTATACTAACTAACCGTTTTGTATGACGTCAGCTGTCAAACTTGAAAGTACTTGTTTAAGCCTACAATACTGGTTTCTGCAAGCAATCTGTTGTTGTTGTATCCATATTCCTTTCTGTCTGTGTCTAACGAAGCGTCGTAGGAAAGTGTTTTGCAGAGTTCAAAATTAATCTATGAAAAAGCTTTTTACCATCACAAGCTATAAGGAACTGTGTAGACTACTTTAATTATCCTTACCCAAAATTTAGAAGAATAAAGTGATATTTACATAGGCTACAAATACAAAGTTCATAAGCAAAGTGTACCATCACAATCAATTTTATTATATTCTTAGTTACTGTGGGGAAATTTAATATTAGATATAGAAAATGGGCTCATATACAACAATATAGTATTCTGGAAGCATTAAAAATTATCTATACTTAGATTATAGTGTTTAAATGTAATTAATTCTATTCGATCCTCAATTGAATCTGTTATTTATGGGTCACATGACAAGGAATATACTAAATAAAAGAAATAAAAAGTTACTGCTGTACATTGCATAATATTTTTTCAGTACGACCCTCGTCCGTTCGTGAATATTTTCGATTATAAAAGCCTAATTTTTTAGAATTTTAACGAGCGATTTAGAAAGGACAAAATATAAATTTTTTAGTGACACAAGAATTCAAAGCACAAAAATTACAACCACATGCCATTTAAGATACAACGTTCATTTTTTAAAATTATGTCCTCCGGGTGGGCACCTCCACGGTGTTCATATTCAGACAGCCTGCGAAGGAGATCAAGTGTAGCACGTTCCAACATCATAGGCTTGCATTCAGATGCCCACAAAAGAGTAATCACATGCAGTTACATAGGGTTACAGCATTGTCACTGTTCCTCGATGTGAGGCAATTAGTTCTTCAGAAATCGACTATGAATTTAGGAAGTTCGATCTTCGTCAACCAAACAGTGAGAATACAGTGAGAATATCTATGCAAACAGTGCGCCAAATTTTCGACAACTAGGCCTATTTCACATCCAGGAATGGTGATCTTGCTTGGCCACCGCAGTTCTTTCGATTTAACTACATTTGAAAAGCCAAAAGTCGGCCATAGACCTTTGAGGAGTTAACAAAACCGTATGGAAATCAAGAAAATTCTTCTTGAGATGTTGGGACTATGGATATTTCCCATGCTCTTCGATATCTGCCTGAGTGTGAACTCTGTGAAAATGATCACCTGCAGGATATACTTTTCAAAAAAAAGAATCTTGTATCATAAAATGACAATGTGTAAGGTAATAATTTTTATCATTGAATTATTATCTCAATAAAACAAGTATCCTAGGCCTTTTTTATCTCCTTTTTTAAACATACGCCATTTTAACACATTGCAAATGTAACATCTGAAATAAGTTATAGTCTAAGTCCAAACAAGAATAAAGGCAATCTCCGGTAACCTAACATAACACAATTAATTACTCAATTATTACTCAGTTCCGTAATTTGCAATGATTCTAGTTATTGGGAAGCATTAAATAATTATGACTTTTCGTAAAATCAAAATGTCAAGAGTAAGCAACAGATTACATATGAATATTCCTTGTGATATCCGACTCAGCATAAAGTATTCTGAGTAAACCTGTTGAGATACAGTAACCAATTCACAAAACCCCCAAGCCTACGATATTGTAAAAATATCTCATTCAACATGTCGTATATTATAGCGTATTGCTCATTGTTGAAAACTGTTAGAAAGAATACAATACGTTACTGTGAAGACCTCTAGTAGGAGAAATAAATTCGTTATGCGTCACACTGCACGCCAACTATTCTAGAACGGGTGCGATGTGGAGACCTTTTTCAAAACGTACAGTGGTGGGAGTAGGAAAACAGGAAGTCTCTGAATTTTTTTCCCTTGCGCCAAGTTCACAAAGTATGACCATTGGTAGCGATTCCTAGTAAAAATATTACTGTTTTCTGGAGTGGAAACAACTTAGCCTATATTTTGATAATTAAGCGTATGTTGTGAGGTCCTTTCTTCACCACAAGTATGATTCTTGATGTTCTTAAGTTTTAAATTCCTGTTCTTCCGCAGAGTTGCTTGCAAACCAAGACAAATCGATTAAGTCCACTGTTGGGGTTGGATATAATAAGTTTTCAGAATTCTTTAACGTAAATTTTTTAAGTGGCGTTTCTAAGTCTAAATGGCATACAATGAAGTTGTAGTATACAAGTAAAAAAAATTGTTAAACTATCGCAGATATTATAGAATACAAATATTTTGAGTAAAAAATAATACAGACAACAAAATGACGTTGAGATATTTAATTTAGAAAATATCGTCTAGATTAGAATTTTTACTATCGAGCTTTGCTGCAATCCCTCCCTCCCCCTATCCCTCTCACTCTCCCATTCCCCTCCCTCCCTCCTTCTCTCTATCCCTCTCTGAGTTATTTCTATCTCTGTCTATTTCTCTCTCTCTCTCTCTCTCTCTCTCTCTCTCTCTCTCTCTCTCTCTCTCTCTCTCTCTCTCTCTGAGTTATTTCTTTCTCACCGATTTATCTCCCTCCCCCCCTCTCTCTCTCTCTCTCTCTCTCTCTCTCTCTCTCTCTCTCTCTCTCTCTCTCTCTCTCTCTCTCTCTCTCTCTCTCTGAGTTCCTGTGTTTTTATTTATTTAATAATAACGAACATTACAGGTATAAAACCCAATTACAATGTCCATGCCAAAAATACAATGCATACATACAAAATAATTAAAACATAAGATACAAAAGATAAGAATACACAAAAGATAAAAGTAAAAAGTACACAAAAAACACATTACAAGCAGGAAAAGAAATTCCTAGCTACTTCTGGGTTCCAGTAGTTG
This sequence comes from Ectobius pallidus, assembly GCA_964059195.1. NCBI lineage: Eukaryota > Metazoa > Arthropoda > Insecta > Blattodea > Ectobiidae > Ectobius > Ectobius pallidus. The sequence continues at coordinate 180,498,502 of CAXKWD010000003.1, read as the reverse complement.
CCAGGTTATAATCACAGTACATAATGCCTTTGAGAATTAAGATAATTAAGAAAGAAAGAAAGAGTGAGGAGAATGTTTGGCATGATACATTAAACCAATACACTAACTACAATTGATTGTAACTACGTTTAGTGATTTTAATTCAGTATTAAATCAACTTCAACTAAAGCTTTTTTGAATTCATTTTCGGACATGCTAAGTATATCAAAATTTAAAAAGTGAATTTTATTATACAAAGTGGTTACTTTATTTAAAGGTGAATTTTCATGAATAATTGTATTTACCCTGGGGGTAAAAAATAGCTTCCTGTGTCTACTTAGTTTACATGGCACGTAAGAATAAATCTTCTTAACAATATTATTACCATCAATTTTTGAATGCAATAATTTGTGAAGAAATATTAAACCTTGACTATTTCTTCTAAATTTTAAACTTTTAATATCATATAGTTCTAAAAGAGTTTGGTAATTGAAATATGTTGGATAATGGCCAATACTTCTGAATATAACAAATTTGTAAAACTTCGATTGCATTTTTTTCTATTGAATCAGAAAGTTTAATAGTCATTGGATTCCATATGACTGTACCATATTCGAGGTTTTGTCTGACTAATGAATTATAAAGTCTGATTAATGTATTTTCGCTAAATGTGCATAAATTCCTTATAATAAAACCTAGATTTCTTAACGCTTTTAAAACTATTGTTTCAATGTGGCTATTAAACCTGAGATCCTTGGTAAATGTTATCCCTAAATCTCTAGTTTCCAGTACTTCATCAAATTTAACATTATTTATATTTCCTTATAGGCATATGATATAGTCTTTTTACATCATAAAGTGTTTTCTCTCTTTCTCTTTCCGCTCTATCACCCCCCCCCCTCATCCTCCCATTTTTTCAAGGATCCTCAAAACATGTATGTCTGATGAAAAATCAACATTGAATTTTGAGTTGAACACAATGGTTTCTGTGCGTATATATCTGTGATGTGGGAGGAAAAATAAAACGTTGTGCCAATATTACGGTTTCTAGAAATATCTTCAATTGGAAAAGATTCGCAGAAGTCCAATTCTTTTAGGATGCTCTGGTTACGGAATGCAAGTGAGAAATTACATTATCGCAATTTAAAAAATAACTGAAGTTGTGCCCTGTGACGTTTGGTTTGTTTCTGTAATGGTATCCAACACGCAGATCTAAATTCCTTGCTCTAGCTGCATCTTTGTGACTTTTATCGCTGAGTAACATGTTCTTGGACGTTAACAAACTGCTTAAAACTATCCAAAAGAAGCAGAAAAATATTCGCAAACTTTTGGAAACTATCAGTATGAGCATCTTAAAAATGATCTTTCATGTTCGTACCTATATGATTGAAATTAAGCATATTCTAAAGCACCACATCGATTCTCGTTCTCATGAAAGAAATAAGCTTATATTGAAGTAGTAAAGATGATGCACATTTGAATACCATATAGTCCCTATGCTCAATCGTTTTGCTTAAAATAAACTTACGGTTAGATTTGTAGGCCTACTATTTTTCTCCTTATTCTATAAATACAATTTTACTATATTTATGGATTGAAATTAGGAAAATTCAAGGACCAACTGAAAATTATATTGAACAATTAATACCTAGATTCAATGGAACATAATTTCTATATAATTTTGGGGTCACTAACACGTTCATACAGCTGAAAAATAGCAAACAATTTCATACTGTCTAGAGAAACCTACACATACATGTACAATATGTAATCGTAGGCTTCCGTGGCCCGAGTTGACAATACAGTCGTTTTGGCTTCTGGGTATCTGCCGCGTCATGTCTACCCTCTCTGCCAACGTTCAGACCATCTTACCATGGTCTTTATTGAGGCTACTGCCTGGAATACTCAGTGTAGTTTGCTGAGTGTCACGAGCTGATAAAAATCCTCTCGAAAAAAAAAAACAGTTGGCACTTAAATTTGATCGCTCGGTACATCGGAGCAGCACCATAGAAATGTTAAAGAAATCCGTATTGTAAGACCCCAAAAACACTTAGCTATTGACAGCCTTTAACTTCCTTAATGCAAGTTATGGTTATTACGGTACAAACTGGAATTACTTGGCCAATACACCGAATTATCGGACAGAACTACAGCCGACTCTTTAGCAAATGCTTAGGGGTTAGTTCATGAACATGAAACAATAAATCGAATAGCTACTAAGATTATCAGTATTTGGCATGTATGATCTGCTTTTTCGACATTCAGGGCTAGGATTTATATGTACTAAAAAATGTCAAAATATGTACATATATATGTACTTAAAAATGTCAAAATATGTACATATATATGTACTAAAAATGTCAAAATACGTACATATATATATGCAAATATATTTTGTGAAATATGGACATCAAAACAAATTTAACAACTTGACACTACATTTTGTTACTTTTAGAACCTATACAAATGCATTACAAATACTGGATTCATAAATTATTCATTTTTTTCAGATCACTTACTTATTTGTATTCATTCATTGATTATTTCTGCTACCATAACAGTATGCCAGAAAATGTTGTTTTAAATTTTTAAAAGTGACTTGTATTGGCTGAAGCTTCGTTCTACTGCAGATGAAGTGACTGGCGCGTGTTTAAAATTCACTGATTCTAGTTTTACATTTGACGAGCTACTTAAGATTGCACTGATTTTACAAATTTCTTCAAAGTCTGGATTTCTTGAAAACACATTGTCCACTTTACATTTGAAAAGATCGGCTAAATGTCCACGTATACATTTGAGTTCATGAATCATGTTTTTCACAATGTCAATATTTCCAGATAATGTCAGATTATTATTTTGTAGTTTCTGAATTATTTTTGTTATATTACAAAGATTTGATTCAATGTAACACAAATCATTTTTCACACATTCATTTCTCTACATAACTGTAAACTTATCCTGTGCTGCCATATTTTCTGTCACTGAAAACGACAATTTTATATAGTTTTACTCTTAAGAATTAAATATAGACGAATATTGCACAAAAATCACTAAATATGGACAAATATTTATTTTACATATAAATATGTACTAATGTCAGATATATGGAAAAATATGTAAAATAAATTTGTTTAATTTGAATAGAGGACAACATGATAGATAGAGATAAGTGAAAAAAATGTGTCTATATGTGAAATTAAGAAATATGTAATTACATATAAATCCTAGCCCTTGATATTATCATCTAATACTTGAAGCTGAAAGAGTGTGTGTGTGTATGCATAGGCCTATATGTGTGTATGTATGTATGTTTGTTTGTTTGTTTGTTCTGTGTACGTACAAATCTACTCGTACATGTTTAGACCAGTTTGTACGAAATTTTGTACATATAGCATTTTCAACCAGGAAAAAAATAGGCAATATTAAAATTCAAACAAATCAGCCCTTCCCCTGTAAAATTTTTCAAATTATGAAAATATTACACTAAATTCGCGAGACATGGTCGCTTAGTCTTCGGGAAGAACATAATCTGAGAGTGTTCGAAAACAGGGTGTTTAGGAAAATATTTGGGAATAAGAAAGAAGAAAATGGGGACTAGAGAAAACTGCGTATTGACTGGGGTTTATGTTGATTATTAGTTCAACCTCCTATCAGGCATGATGTGTAGATGCAATGGGTTGCAAAATAATTCTGTATCCTCTGTCAGAGATAAGAAGCTACAGCATTTTCTGAGGAAATAGTAAGTGTGATAAAACGTTCTTCCTCATTTCAAATCTTGATACCTAATGAAGACCTAGACTTTCAAAATCGAAAGTATATTAATAAATTTAGAATTACCAGCAAAATACAAACCCCGGGCTTGTTTAAGATAATTGACATATTGTTGTCTTGAATATGGATCCGTGGTGACCCTCGAAAGAGGGCAGATGATATATATATATATTTTTTTTCCCCAACAAGCATTTTATTGTCTAGTGTCCACAGTATTTAAATATGCTGAAGGACAAAGGAAAAATATAAAATTATAAGAAAACGAAGTGCATCCGGGTGGTGTATATAAGATAGGTTCAAAGGTAAAGTAGCGTTTCAAAGAACGTTATTGGTAAAACGACAAATAGGCTAAACCAAACACTACGGAAAATGAAGACCATCACTGTCCAACAAAATTGTTATACATACAGACGTGATTTCAGTGGTATCCTACTTATCATTCTGGTATTGTTTCGTTTTATTGACACTTAGTATTCGACTTATTACTTACATTACGTTGCAAAGAATAAAGAATTTCATAAGAAGACAATAGGCTATCTTTAATTATGGTAAAACAAAATTACAATATTGTGTACATCTCGTTAATATCTGCTCCTGGTGAATAAAAAGAAGAGGAGACTGAAGTCGTATATTCGTCTATGTCTAAAGGACAAGCTACTGACGTGAAGGAACACTTTTATTATGATTTTTCAGCTTCAGCATATGCTCTTGTAGTACTGGAATCCAGTTGTATGTGAATCTAACTGAAAAGAAAGGAAAAAAAAAAACCGAACGTAACTGGCGTATGGAATACAGAATTTCCTTGGATCCTAGTAACACAGATTTAGGTTTTAATACGCCAGTCTTGTTCATGAGAATGCAAGAATAGCAATGCTACGTCTGCAGTTTTGTTTCATATTATGATGGAAGGAATCCTTTTTACTTAATTCGTTTATAAACCTTAAAATTCTATAATCTTCTTCAAGTTAAAATTAGGTGTACCGTAACCCATCTAGAATGAATTGATAAAATACAAGTATGCTTTAATAAATATGAAAATATATTTTCTTAATCAAGCCGATGCTGCCCTCTCATATTATGATACCTTGCCTCAGATATTCAAGCAGCATGCTTTCTCCTTCTCTCACTTCCTCCCCCACGATTCTGGCGGTCCATCGGTCAAACCTGTCAAGGAAGCTGTAACTACCTTGCATCAACAACCTATATACTACTACAAGTCCCTCAAGACTTGTATCAAATATTACGGCTATAGAGTCACGATCCTCTGAATACCTCCGGCTTGTTTCTTGTAAAAAAAAAAAAAAAAAAAAAAAAAAAAAAAAAAAATCTCGATCCTGCATACAGTGGTATTGTAGAAGTTTTCAAGATAGCGCACATACCAGCTGCTATACCTTCCGTTACTTAAACTGTTTTAAAATTAATGTCAACCTATTTAAATGCAAAGTACAATAGTAAAAATAACAGCCTGTGTTTATATATTGTTTGAATTTAGATCTTGGGAGACTTGTAGAACGTTTACAAAGTAGTATTGTCAATTTAAGATTTCGTAGTCAAGGTATTTAGTTCATATTAACTGTGTTATTTTCAGAACACTGCTCAACATATAATTTCAAATATAGCCTATTGTGTTATTGAGGAATTCCCGTTCACTTCCGTTTTAATAGAGGTTGCTTAGCCTATGTATTTTATTCTTAATTTTTTAATTCATAGAATATAAGACCGAACAAAGTTTTGGGATAAATATTAGGGTTTTAGAATTAAATTATCTTATCTTGAAAATTTATTCATGGATAATTATCCTTCCGTATCAGTCATTATGGCTTGGTATGTTAGTCACAGTAAATATCCATATCCTGATACAGCTGTTTAATCTTCGTCAGCTGTGTTTAAATAAAGAATCCCCATTTCATAGAAGTTTGTTGACGCTATTTATCAAGTTCTATCATTTCTGTATTCTTTTAAATACAGAAAAAATATTCATAATACAAAGAAATCTGTGAGTGTCATGGAAATTAAGCATCTTGGCTGTCATGGGAGCATTCTGACAGTTTCATATTGATTTTGATCCCATTGGTTTACATTAGTTAAATTTCATTTAAGTTCAAGAATAATTTAAAATGAATTTAAATCTATACTGAAATTTACTCAGTTTATGTGGAGTTTATCTTCAACACAATTAGCATACTTATTTTTCTTAATAATATTCATGCACCTTTGGTGACTGGATTTACTGTCATGCAATGTCTTTTTTATTAGTATTTTTATCTAACATATTATATCGGGATTGGGCTGTTAAATGCATTTTCCTACGTGTGTTTGTACTTATATACACATACAACAGAGTTTTCCCTTTGCTTTTATCAAATATACTAATTTTCTTAGCACCAAATAATAAGCATGTGTTAGTAAATTAAGAGCAGGACACAGAAATGCCTTACCATACTTTTTTTAATACAGAGAACGAAGAAAGAAGAGTAGACTATCGGAAAATAAAATTTCTGTGATATTATTTAGAGGTACGATAGACGCGATAATGCTAATTTCATTTTACTGCTTCCTATAGACCTATCCCGAGAAATAGCACTTCTAAATCGCGAAATAACGCGAATTCACATACTAAAGCGAAATGTAAAAATAAACCCAGTTTTAGACGAATTTCGCGTACAATTGTGTTATTGGGAAGAATTATCCATTTTAAACAATATATTCGTTGATTCTATGATCTCGTTGGTGAAGATGATAACAAATGAATACAACGGCCATGCTGTCATGGGGTAATATTTCTCATGGTAGGCTAAGGTAGATGCATTTTCGCCCCAAATTGAAAAGCTCATTGAGAAAACCAAAGAGAAAATAATTTAGGATTAACGTACGATGAATTCTGGCACTATCATTGTTTGCTCCTTAAATTCTAAGCTCTTTGCCAATGCAATTTTTAAATAAAAAAATTAATTCATTAAAATTGTCTATTAAGAATATCCGAGGTACGCCGTGGTAAAGCGGTTGAAGCACTTCGCTACAAACCGGAACGACGCATGTTCGATTCTGGATGAGGTCGTTCAGATTTATCATTTGGCCTAATCCTTTTGGTGGCACTGTGGTCCTGGGTTATTCTCGGTCTCTAACAGAAATGAGCACCAGGAGCAATACTTGGGGTAAAGGCGGCCGGTGCGTAAGGCTAACAACATTACCACCTTCACGTACCGAAAGTCTAAATTCTAGGAACCTCATACTCTTAGGGCCTCCATGGGCAGTATAGGGAACACTAGGGACTCAAAGACTACAACCTGTTCATAATGCGTGCGTCAGATATATATGTAACATTCGTAAATATGACCGCATAACACCGTCACTGGAATCACTTCGATGGTTACGCCTGCGTGAGCGAAGATATTTTCACTGTCTCATATTGCTCTATAGAATCCTTCATACCTCAACACCTAGATATCTTTCCAGTAGCTTTCATTACCTTTCTTCCTACCACAACTTGGGCACGCGCTCTCAGCTTGACCCCTTACTATGCATGCCTCTTTACAGAACTACACATTATTCGAATTCGTTTACAACAACAGCTATTCGTCACTGGAATTCACTGCCTAGCCATCTCAGGAGCTGCCATACGACTTCACAGTTCAAGCGCCATTTAATAAATTTAGTATACAATAATATTTAGGAATTGATGCTAATTAGTAATATATATTTTAATTTTCATTATATTTTTTAATAACTAAGAATGTATTTGTTTAGACTTTCATCTTTTTTTATTTCTTTATTTTTAGTCATTTGTATTATATATTCATATTATTCAAGTACTTATGTTCTAATTTTTTCATTGCATTTAATGTACGTTTCTTGCATTCATGTATATCAGTTCTTTTTAATTTATTATTAATTATTAATATTATTATTATTTTTATTATTATTATGTATTCATGTTTTTGCCCTGGCTGAGTGGTAGAGAAGGCCTTAGAAACAGAAAAATAAAATTAATATTTTTACAATACACTGAAATATAAGCAGCGGGAAGTTCGAATTAAGCTGAGAGTGAAAATAAGAACAACCTGAGTAGTTCATAATAATGTAAACTGATGAACTATAAAACTTGCTGTATGTATAACATATTATAACCAAATCGAACTAGGTACCAATCAAAAAAATCATAGGCCTACCATTTCAGCCAAATTATGCATTAGTAGAGAAATCAAACAAGCAGTTTATGAGGAACTAAAAGATGCCAGCATTTAATAAAAATGGAAGTGCCTCCTCATCGAAGCAGATGCCATATGCGAATACCCAGGGGAAAAAACTACTGTTGCTATTCTAGTTCTGACTGGCCATGCATGATCTTCTTGCGGAACACCTGCATCGACTGTCACGTTTACCAGTGGCTGAAAGTGTTACTATGTAAATAATGTTATACACTGGACTCACGTAAAACAGTACAGTATGATGAAAGATTTTTATAAAAAAACGACAGATCAACTGTTTTGGACGAATGACTCTTTGTAAAGTGTCAGAGCATTGATAAAAGTCTTCTTGAATTTAGTATTTTAAGATAATATTCCGTTAATTTTATATAACTCTATAGTTCACATTACTAGAAACTACTTTGGTTTACTGTTATTGGTAAGCTTAAAATATCTTCTTAAATAATTTGAGAACATCCATGTGACTAAGTTAGTACTGGAGTTTTCTACTGATGTTGTGTTACAAAACATCAAACATATAACGCCTATGCAATTTATAGTATTTATTTAATAACTCAGACTAGGGTTTAGTCAGATTTCATGTAAATTAATACAATACTTGTAAAATTAACATTGGCTTACTGAGCCTACATAAATTATAAGAGTTATTTAACAATCCCTATAATATAAAGCCACATGGCTGACTGACTCACTGATTCACTGACATTAATGTTTGCCACTTCCAGATGAGCTAGAAACTTGAAATTTGGTGCACTTATAGCTTTTAGGCTGTAAACCAAAGGAAAATTTCAAAAAGTTTATAATTTTAATTTTTAGCCCTAAACACCCCCGAAAAGGGCTCGGTTTCCATGGCAACGGTATTATAAACAGTGTTCACATAGGGCTCAGAAAGATAATAGCCAATGCAGCAGACTAAATACACGCACTCTATCTCCCATAGATCTTTTAAAAAAACCTTTCCCTTGAACCTCAGTGGGGGCTTGGGGGCGGAGCCCCCAATGAGCGAAGCGAGTTATGTACCCAAAACCAAACAATTAGGTATTGTCAATTTTAATATGAGTTTAAATAAGATAAGATAAGATGATCTATTGTCAAATATGCTTACAAAATGAACAAATGCTCTATAAACTGATGACTCGTTAGTTCGTACATTAAAAAAATACATAAAGAAATAATTGTTTACAAGAATATAACCTAAGGTAACAATAATATAGAAACAAAAGAAGAAATGCAATTGCGTTTAATGCTACAGTTGAAATATACGAAAGGAAGCTATTTACAAAACAACATTAATAAAGACGCAATGGTGAGAATAGAGACTACTGGTCTATATGTGTATTATGCTACATAATAAAGTTACAAGTAGTTGCATATATGTTTTCTTCATACTTCACTTCTTGTAGCACTTGTTCAATATAAATGTATTAATTATTGTGGTCGCTGGTGACCCTGGCAGTTAAAAAGCGACCTTAAATAAATGAATTTAAAAAAAAAGTTACAAGTTAAATACTGTCACTCATATATTCTGCAAATGAATAGTAGATTTATCTGTAAGAATGTTCTTTACTCTTTTGTTAAATAATTTTAAATCTCTAATAAACCTAATTTTAGCTGGTAGTTTGTTGTAGGCTCCTATGCCAGCAGGGCTTTTTCATATAATGTTAGCCTGTTCTTGGGGAGTTTCAGGTTATTTTTTGTTCTAGTTCTATGACATTATTTTGAAATTAGAGAATTTACAAATACTGTGTATAGAATGATAAAACCATTAAATTTAAAATTAGCTTAAAGTTATAGCCTGTAATTGTAGCAGGTTATGTGGTTTATTATATACTCCACTGTATATATGGTCGTCTACAATGGTAGAGTCTGGGGTGCGCCGTAGCGTAGTGGTGTTGCGCTACCAACCGGAAGGTCGCGGGTTCGATTCTCGATGAGGTCGTTGAGATTTTTCAATTGGCCTAATCCTTCTGGTGGCACTATGGCCCTGGGGTCGACTCAGCCTCTAACAGAAATGAGTACCAGGAGCAATCCTGGGGGTAAAGGTGGCCGGTGCGTAAGGCTGACAACCTTACCACCTTCGGGTCCCGATTGTCCAAAATCTTGGAGCCTCAACCTTCTGGAACCCTCTGGGCCTTCATGGCCTGTATAGGGATTGCTTTACTTTTTTACAATAATAGAGTAACAATAGTTAGTAGTTTTCGTTTTCTTAAGTTGAATAAATTGTCAACCTTGTTACACAGTACTTTGTTATTACAACAATGTTGTGATTAAATACACAATATGTACTGTTTACTGTTTACTAGCCATCCACCCTTTCGAGTACCATTCAAGTACTTCAGTCTTCAATGTCATATTAATTAGGGCAGAAATGTACATATTCGTATTGTCTACAAAACCAAAGTTACTGACACGGATATTAAAAATACGCAACATCTGCTAATTGTGTAAATTGCCACAATATCTGTAACAATATCATCCTCGAAAGTATTGCATGTAGTATTTCTCTTGTATTTGGTTACAATAACTATTCTTCAAATTTCGGATAGGATTAATTATTCACCACAGCCAACACTGCTGATTTATTTTAAGGATGAGTCACCATTTTCATATTTAAGTTAAAAATAATTTTTACGTCAGTTGTGATTTTTCAACAGAATATTTACCGTCACCCAAGATCATCTTAGACTTATGAATTTTTAAAAGTTATACTTGCTGTGAAATACTTTCTGTGTGAAAGACATTGACTTTGTTAATCGTAGAATTCATTGCAAGTAGCTCACTAGAAAAAAGGCGAAAATGAAGCTTCTGAAACATATAGGCTACCATACCTGCAATTATTATTTTGAGCTCTATTCACTTTCGGAATTTGGATTTTCTTTCTACTTCATCAAAATTATATATCACATTGCTTATTAAAATTTAATATAATTTATTAGAAAATTGTTAACTTTAATTGTAATTCAAGTCATATAAATTGCACAAACTGAAAATTTAGAAAATGGTAATTTTGGCAAGGCTGTTATTATTAGGAACCGAATAAATAAATAAATAAACTGTACTTCACTAGTTGAGATAACAGAACATTGTCAGTGAATACATCGCACTGAGATCTGATAATACTGACCCTTCCATGTTCAAAACAATAACTATCTAAGAATCATTCCTCTGAGATCTTCAAAGAGATATTTATATGAAGGTATATACGCTTAAAAATTCCAAAAATGGGAACGTAATTTAAATTTGTCTACAGTTTTACAATATTACATTTAAACTAACATATTTTCACCATTATTTATGTAAATTTTCATTATTTGTTAATAACAAATTGATTTGTCGTTATCTTTAGGCCTATTGCGTTATTTATGTCAGCCTAGATCACACATTTCTTCATCAAATTGCCAAAATATACCCTAGCACTTTTATCTGTCAAAGATAAAAGTTTGAAATTTGGATTTATTTTTTAACTCTATACAATGTTATTTAATGACTAGTTACATTATTCAACATTTCAAAAAAATAATTACACTTTTTAAGCTCTTTAGTTTGTGGTGTTTGGGGAAATGCAACAATGCATTAGCTTTAATCTGAGAAAAGAGTTTGCAGATTTCTTAATCTTTCAGAAGTTAACAGTGTTTTAAATAAAGAAAATGCTGGGAAGAATTAATCTTCTGGAAATCGCATGCAAACATGAAGCATGAAGCCCCGGAGTAGTTTTAATCAAGAAAAAATGCTAACGTGTGCTACTATTGATTGAAAGATTGTTTAGTAGGTCGAGAAAGCTCCCAACTACATAAAAATGAGCGGAAATACAAAATAGATACAATATTTTGTTCGGAAAATATGTATGATTTTTCACAAGCAGACGAGTGTGCTGAATGCACCTATGCACTTATATTTTTGCATGTGAAATATTAGAAACCGAACATTCTTGAAAACTATATGCAATTTCCTATCAGAAGAGAAAAAAATAGTGTATAATGACCCTTGAAGTGCTGATCATTCAGGATATTAACAGAATCATATTAAATTAATATAGTATAATTTTATTAGAAATATATCTACGTAATTTCCTCTACGGCTAAACTATACAACGACGAGCTTCATCACCTGCACTCTTCGTCGAATATAATAGGCTAAGGGTAATTAAATCACGGAGGATGAAATGGGTTGGATATGTTACGTGCATGGGAGAGGAAATACATATCTAAAAAAATATTGACTTGGAGACCCGAATGGAAAAGACCCTTGGAAAACCTAGACGTAGGTAGGAGGATAATATTAGGATAGATTTACGGTAAGTAGGATTTGCGAGGGATGGTTGGATGCAGTTAGCACAAAATAGGGTTGAATTGCGGGCACAGGTAAGCGCGGCAATGAACCTCCGGGTTCCATGAAATAGATAATTTTCCTTTAGCTTTCTTAGGAGTTATTTATTGCCATTGAATAAGTAAGTAAGTAATAAATTTAAAAAATAAGCTAGTTAAGTAAATTCTTATAAACAGAAATCTTTCCTTATCTCGAACTCAACTTGATACAATTTTCATAAAATACAGGTACTTCTCAACTGGGTCATATGAATATCCACTTCTTGTATTTCAGACAAGGCTGTTTTCACTAAGGGCGAACATCCCTTTCTGAATGTACAATAATAGGCTATATCTTCCTGAATAAAGTTCGGCGAGTACGTTTTGCCAGTTTTAGAAAAGGCTGCCACCGCTGTTGTAGTCCCTGAACCTCGCTAGAAGAATAAAACCTCACCGTCTAAAATATAAATAATCGTCCAATCGTCATAATGAATTACTGATGCACCGTAGCAGTAACGGTAGGCCTATACGTTTCTGAAAGTTCTGCAACCCTTTTTTTACATTATTGTGAGTTATGAAGAAGGACCTTGTTAATTTTCTGACTCCCGACAAATTTTCCTTTAACATTGAGAGAAAACTGAAAATGTTATATTGACAGAATAAATTGTGATATATCGACTTATACAATATTTGGAATCGCAATACCGGTATGTCAGCAGACAGAAACATGGCAACCTGTACTGTTTTTGTTATGCAGGGTGCATGTCTGCTGGTGTGCTGGTTGAGTGTGACCTTGAGGAGAGACTTAAACACGTAAGTGAAGTTAAGAAGATGAGAAAAATTCATCTCTGAGCATTACAGTGTGAACTATAGACCATTTTATAACACTTATTTACTTCTATAATGACCTTTCGCCCCGGTATTTAGCATTTTCCGATTACCAAAAAACATGTTAAATCAAAATCATTAGGTTGTCCAAATATACATAACTTAATTAATACAGCACATTGATTTATTGAGAAAAGTAAACATAGTACCTGAAGAACATCCATTTTCTTTTCTCCAAGACTGATTATTATAAAAACACGGTTGAAACAACAATCACAATGTTTCGTGAACTTTCTCATTTGCCTTCCATAAATGAATGGTCCGTTCTATAACATTGTCAACTTTGGGAAGCTAAATGTTATAGATTAAATCGCACTCTACCAAAAGCTACAAAGTCTAAATTTTAAAATCATCTTAAAGAAAACTAGACTAACTTATTAGTTGTATTATTTTATCTCTGCCGAGACAAACATTAAGTTTATCCATATTCAAAATTATAAACGCAAAAGGAATCATACTACAGCACGAAATGGTTTGCCATCCTGATAAAAATTAAATAACCCACGGTCAAACCATGGAATACGGTACGCGGAAATACATTTTTCCTACACGCGGTCTGATAAGAGTAAGTTAAGTAGAAAACTGAATTTTAATTGATAGAATTTTGGAAACAGACTGATATTATGGCAATATATCTTAAATGTTCGTTCCTGTGATGTCGCTAGTGTTTGTTTGGTTTGATTCGGCGGCGGATGGTGGCGTGCAGGAATGAAGAAGTTCACTCAATAACAATTCCAATACACATATTGCTGACCATAAGTAATAAATAAAAAGCAACAACAGTATGCTGTATATCACTCAGGACAAATATCTCTCCCAGTGTCGTGTTTACGAACTATCTTCTTCCATTGATGTCATTGATTGTGCAGTAGAGTAGGATTACCTCCACAAAGTATCTGGGTTTTTACGTATATACCTTAGGAGCGAGTCTCACCGTTCATAGAGTTCTTGCGTAGGGGAGGTAGCTGCACCCTGATTGGCTATCCCACTCCACGTGTTGTCTGTCTCTGTGTCTGCGGCATTATCCCTCCACTCAACTACAGTGGTACAGCATGATCTTTACTTTCTGCCCAGCGGTAGCTTACTGATCTTACGCGCAGCGAATTCGCGCATCTTGGTAACGAGACGTAACGAGAAGCTCGCTGGCTGGGTTAGTCTTCAAGGCCAGAGACTTTGTGGGAATAATCCAACTCTACACTCTGCACGAAATATCAGTCACCTATAACCTGATGAGTTGCCAGTGTGTCGTGACAAGTGTTGGTATACGTAACTCATGGAATCAGTAGCTCAACTTTAGGATTAAAAGATAGGTCAATACTGCAAGTATTTCTAAAACACCGCACGCAACTGTACATGACATTCTGTGAGAGATTGTACTGATCTCTCCTTTCTTCCTCTGACCCCGTGCAAGGACCTATATGCGGACGTAAACATCACAGCAGATCTCTTTGCTAACGGAATTTCTAAATGTCTTGAGTTATAACTTACACCAACTATTTTAAACTACCAAGAACTCGAACTTTTATATAAGTAGCCTGCAGGCTATACGCAGAATTTATATCACGATTACAGTCCTATAGCCTATCACACTATAGGTATTTGATACTTATTTATGTAACGTAAGCCCGCGTAGAGGAGATTTTGAGAAAGGCCTATTTGCCTTTTTAGACACAACAGAGGAGCAAAGAAAGCTCTAGTGTCTTATAACTACTAAGGCTTTCACGGCCGGCGTTCAATTATATTTCCATTTCCGGGCCGTATGGCCGTGTAACGAGCTCTGAAGATGCCAGACGCAGTTCGTGGCGAAACGTCAGCAATTTCATCGGATAGACCACGGCCATACAGCCCGGAAATGGAAATATCATCTAGTGTCTATGTTTACATCTGGCTCAGAACCTAAAGTATCTGGCATTGTCACGCGCGTTATGCTGCATTTACGGCGATAACTACCGTATACCAAGTTGCGACCGCGCGTGACTATGCCAAGTTTGGGGTCTTCTTCATTACCCTCCGCCTCGTAGCAGACGCATCGCAAATGGTGCCTTATCTTGTTTGTTACATCAACTGAGTAGTATATAAAGGCCATGAAAAACAGTGAATATAGGCCTATATAGTCTCATACATACTGTACTGTACTCAACATGTCAACTCAACCTTTGGAAGACTCCACTAGTACCGCTGCCTGCAAACCTGAGGATATTGTCATCAGCAATGACGATGTATCACCGAAGGTTCCAGTGGGAGCAATGAAAATAAAACAAACCTTAAAAAGAAAAGCTAATTCAGAGGACCTGGAATTCGAAGAGCCTCTTGTTCGGAGAGCAAAAAGATATGTAGTCAGTTTCAAGAATCGGTAATTCAAGGCATTCTTATTTGGAAGACAAAATGCTCTGCCATCTATCACGATACAGATATATCTCAGTAAGGAGGATTTACCATATTCTTTGGACAGCGACTGGCATATCCTAGATATGTTCACTGAGGATGGGAAAGGACCAGAGGACTCAGCAGATTATGTGCATGTTCATATCTGCACACCGCAATGCAAAAAAAAAAAAAATTAAAAGTAGGAGCTATGCCTGCAGGTATTTACCATACGCCTTTCGGCTGGCACCTGGCGCTGAGTCAATATTGTCGTTGTCTTCCAAATTAGAATGCCTTGAATGACCGATTCTTTAAACTGACCACATACCTCTTTGCTTTCCGTACAGGAGGTTTCCTCTTCGAATTCCAGATCCTCTGAATTAGCTTTTCTTTTTAAAGTTTGTTTTCTCTTCATTGGTCCCACTGGAACTTTCGGTGATACGTAGTCATTGCTGATGACAATATCCTCAGGCTTGCACGCAGCGGTGCTAGTGGAGTCTTCCAAAAGTTGAGTTGACACGTTGACTACAGTACAGTATGTATCAGACTACATGCAGTCACGGTTTTTCATGGCCTTTATATACTACTCAGTCGCAATAACAAATACGATAAGGCACCATTTGCGATGGGTCCCGGCGTGACTATGCTAAATTTGGGGTCTTCTTTATTACCATCCGCCCCGTAGCAGACGCATCGCAAATCACCGAAAGGGTGACTTCAGGAACTCGATAAGCCACAATTCAGTAATTCCTAAAATGTTTGTTCATGTTATGTCAATAAACAGATATGTAAGTGTAGGAAAAGTGTTATTGTGGCGGTCTTGGTACTCTCAAGATCTCTGTTATTTCAGAACTCTAGTCTTCAGATTAAATCTGGTCTTTGAAGATATGCAAGCAAAGCACGAGCCTATCCCACTTCAATAATAATAATAATAATAATAATAATAATAATAATAATAACAATAATAAACTAACTCACTGTGTTTCGATATCAATAGGGAGGGGAATTGTGGTTTGATATTAGCTTCGAATGGGACAGGCCATATAATATCTACCATATGCGCCCGTTATGGGTGAAAGATATAGGTTAATGTTTCTCCAGACAAGAGGATTGTCCAACGCTTATTGTTTGGTGCCCGGGGCACGTCAAAATTTACATGAAGTCTATTAAGGAATTTAGGCCTTCGGCTATACGAAATTTAAAAAAAAGGCTCAGAAAATTCTTGCAGACTCCATTAGATACGACACCATCTGCGCAAAACTTAAATGATCCATATTACGGTATGTGGCATGCTTTGTCAACAATAAGCAAAAATATGTGATTTTCAGTTCTGGATCCTTGTAGTCACCCTCAATATGAAGACGATTTTAAATCTTTCCCACGCTATAATGGAAAATGAGTTAAAATTAAGAATAAACTAGATGTACAGAAAGTTTGTAATGTTCTTAAGAGTTGACGGAAAGGTTAAACTTGGCAAGCCACGTAGCCAGACATATAAAAAATCAAGTCCTTAACTTGCTGAAGAATATTCAGGAACAGAATGAAAGAGGAAGACCCAGAATCAGATGGTTTGATACTATTCAGACTTATTCAAACTTAATTTAAAAAAGTGTTTGGATGACAAGCAGTACAGAAGAGGACTCAATGGAAGAAGAATATACACAATACAAGTAAATGTCACTTTTAAAAAATATAGAAAATATTATGGCAGCGAAAATATATATACTGTATATATTCTACCTTTGATTCACTCAAAGTTTTTTTACTTAATAGTTTTATAAAATAGGAGAATTTTAAGCCTTATTAATAACCACTTCTTTTATATTCAATCTTTTCAGAAAAAAAAAAAAATGAATTTTAGTGGTCTTTAGTACAATGCCGTGGTACATATGGTAGTCTTTCACAATCACTAATCTGCTAATTAGTATCCAAAGGAGTTTAAAAGTGAACAAAGTGACATTTAGTTCTAACCTACAGGTATATATAAATAAATCAATATATATATACTAATTTTTTATTTAAAGTTACTATACTACTTGCAAGGAAAAATCAGGAAACACTATAAACGTACAGGAATAATTGTAAATGAGAAATGAGGAATCAATATCACGACGCGACGGGGAAAGTAGAATAGGTCTATCACTCAAGCCTCCAATTGTGAAAAGTATACTGGACTCTAAATGTGACTATTACAATTTGTCACGTCCACAGTAATACAGTTTAATGGTTGTAGAGGTTCATATAATGATGAAACAACGTTTCAGCGCGAAGCTCTTGGCAGTATTCAATAACAGTCCTGCAGCTACATCAAACAAAAAGGGGTCATGATCGTGCAGAGAACTATTTTGCCGTCACATATTTATGCGACGTCTATGATTTTATTGTTATATTTCCTACTTTTTTCTTTGGTGTTGAAGTCTTGAGGGTATAGGCTAATAGACGGTAGAGGTCATGTAGTATTGAGGAATAGGAATGATGTTGATAACAAATAATTAGCTAAGATTACAGACACTGGCTGTGGTTTGTTATTATATTGCCATTAGCGGCTGATCACAGGGAAATAAACCCTCATCTCCCACCACCGCCACTACCCAAGGAGGGGGGGAGGTTATCTAATCACAGTCAGCTGCTATGGTGAGTGGAGGGATGAAAGATTGGATACGTCTCCGCTTGGAGCGCTTGTAACACAAATCACACAGTTCCGTTAAACGCAAATCTTAAAGCAAACACTTCTGAATAACGTAACTTCTAACCTGAAAAATGTAAAAGCCCTTACATGAAATTGATTCGTATCTGTGGTATGTTACGGGTTAGGTGAATTTCTAAAAAGCTACAGATTTTGACATGTGAATTCCTACAATTTGTTACGTGAATTCCTACAAAGACAAGTTATGTGATTTACTACAAAGACAACATTTTCCCTCCCAATTAACAAACTTGGGACTGAGCAATTTTAATGCAAGCCGGTGTGGTTAAAATCTCTTATATTTTTCCATTGTTTACAATTATAACATTAGACCTCTGTATCAAAAGTTATACATTAAAATGCTAACATTCTGAAAGCTAGACAATAAATCCCTTGCCGAAACTTCGTTTAAAATAATTAAATAATATGTCAAATTCTTGATATTTTATTTCTATAAAACACTTTCTACATGTAATCAAATCTTGTGATAAGCCCACATAAATATTCATTTATCACCTTTCTTGTTTCTTTCTCCAGCGTCTTCATTTCCCCCTAAATTAGACATTATTTACTGTACGCGTGGATTTAGGTTCATGTGAGGTTTTTGTTTGTTTTTTTTTTATATATTCTCTTCCTCGTCTATAAATAATTCAGTATATGAGAGGGTGATTACAAAAATTAGCATTAAGGACTTCGTTAAAAGCTTCACATGTATTGGCATTGTGAAGGGAAATTGTAGAACTTAGTATGTTGTCATTTTTCAGAGATTATAGTAATTTACATAATGTCCTCATTCCCTAAAAATGTTTACCTCCTATGATTTTTTAGTAATTTACAGTGACCCATGAGTAATAACTTATATTTATGTTATGTATAACATTAATTTCAACAGCACAACACCTCATTTCCAATGCATGGCCCTAATTTTGAGTACACAGAGAGAGAAATTAGTATTAATTTATTCAAGTAAACAAACTGCAATGAGGATTTGCTGCACTGTGCATGTTCGATGTATTAACAGTTACCGAATGGACAATGATACTTGCTGGATCGATATCAGTTCCGTCATATTCATATTTGAAGATAAACATCAATTATTTAATTAACTGAAAAATCAATTAAATAAGCCAAGTGATGTTGTTGGTAACATATCGATCTTAATTTCATGTTAAAAACAATCACTTCTTTGGTTATATACATATATCAATGCGGAATGGCATCGTACTATTCCAGTTACCGCATGTCTCTGATAAGTAATTCATGCTATATCACCTTGACCCTGACAACTGCCGAGAATCTTGCTGGAACGTTACTTCAACAGATAGAAACATCGAATCTTCCTTTTGGATCATCTGAAATCAACAAATTGAGAATGTGCGCATATGTTCGGTGTGTGATGACTGCTTGTGAATGTTACTGGAGCAGACTTATTGCAACACTCTAATCTTATTTGCACGGTTGCCAGCTCTTCGCGTTTGTCATCACGACAAGAAGATGAAATCGTTGGCTTAACTATTCAATTCAAACTTACCTAGAAAACTCATACGCAAAATGAATTATTATTTTGTCTATATCACTCAGCACTTAAGATTATTTTGTAGAAAGGATAGTTTCTATCATGTGTTTCCTACATCTGAACAGAAAAAAGAACAGAATGAGAGCAGAACCAGTCAAAGCTGAGACGTAATTAAAGTTCATTTGAATATATCCTGTAGCTTCGTGAATATTTCTTGGACTAGAAGCCTATTGTCAAGCCTGAAGATACATACGAGGATTACCGCAAGAGGTTCAGCATTCTATTCCACGAGAATACTGATCAGGTAATAACTTATAATTGGAAGACCATAACGTTTGATGCATACGTTTTATACAATATAGAGATCAAGTCAGGATAAATAGAAAGTAAATACAAGAAACATCAAAGGTTCGTACAAATGTGTATAGCCTACTCCTTTCTTACAACATGTTTATTACAACATGGCCAAATCGGCCATGAAAACTAACATAAGCTATCATTAGCAATCGCCGTGCGTTATAGGCAGCATTCAGTACTTTTACGTCAAGCGAATTTCATAACTTGACTGAATGGAAAATGTTCGAACCGGATTGTCAAAATGTTCGACTGGTCAACCAGTTATATTCGTGTATGTATATCCGTGTAATATCCATGCAATGCTCTGGGTATTATAATGTTGTTTGTGTTTACTTAACGGCTGTTGAGTGCTGGTAATAGTAATGAAGGCATATGGATGTTTGACCAAATTTTTATGAAATTTTTGTCAAATAAACTTTTCAACGTATTAAAAGAAGGGTTTGAATATGATTTGATCAAATGTTAATAAAATAAGATTTTAATTCCCTTCTCTGTAAGATTAAACTTTCATCATAATAAAAACAGGGGTCGATTCTGTTTTGATCAAAATTTCATAAATAATTCGTTGATACTTACACCTGTAACCGTCACCAGTGAATCGGGATATGGTACTTAAGGATTTTTTACACGCTTTCAAAGTTTAGACTTGAGTCTGTTGATGTATACATAAATTCCATTATTCTGGACCGGAGTCGAGACCGTGAACTTGGAAACAGAGCACCAAGTTCTAGAATGTAGATATTAAAAGTAATTAACATTAACTTACTATAGTCATTTGATTTCGATGTACAGTAGCTAACAGCAACGAACTTAAATTTAAGAAAAGGAGCGTATTCTTCCTTTTACACAGCTAGGGTCATTTAATTGGTCACAATTGCCTAAAGTATGGGAAATTTTATTAATATTCCTGGATGTGAAAACTTTTAATTGAGGATAGAGAATATTCCACGAGTGTGAGCTGACGACTACGAAATCTGGTATCACCTTCGATTTAACACTTAACCACATGGAATCCTGTGCACTTCAATTAACACGAACCGTCAGAAGGAATGACTGGTCATCTACCCATCCTTCGAAAGTGGAGACTATAGCGGACTCAGAAAGAAAGAAGAGAATTAAAACATAATGCTATTGAGAAAACAAATTAATTTCATTGGGAAATACGAAAAATTATTTAGAAATAAATGCATCACTTGTATTTAAAGTAGAAACCGGACCGACTCCAAGGGGAGACCTGAGTGGGTCCTGGCTGTTAAAAAAAAAAAAAAAAAAAAAAAAAAAAAAAAAAAAAAAAAAAAAAAAAAAAAATACTGACTCAATCTTATTACCCTTGCTTTATACAAAATTCTGTAAAGAATAAAATTTAAATATATATATATATTTATTGAAGTTATTTATTGTTTCTAAAACGTGTGTGATCTGTGTACTTTAAAAAAATTCATGCAGTAGAGCTAACTGATATAATTTTCGGAGCTTCACATTAAAAAGTTTGAATGGGGTCAGAAGAAAATGAATCCAAGCAATCCAGAGATCAGAGTTCCTGTAAAGAATTCTAAGTTGCTTATCCGACCATACTTACATACTTACGGGCACTGATGAGAAAACCTCTATGGGAGCTAGACAAAATTACAGGAAAATTTCACAAGGTGGGCCGAAACTGTTTATTGAAATGCTGAAATAGGGTCATTTTCAGAACAATGTTCTCTGTTATTTATATGTGTAGAAGAATAAGATGAGTGGAACTGCGATTGTACTTCTGATAGGTTTTCATATCAGTTCCAACTGGAAAAAAATGAGCCTCAGGAGTGAAGCCGAACGTCTGTCATTCAGTCTGTTTCTGACACAGCTTTTTTGGAGCTTCAGGGAGGAAGCACTTGCTCACGAACTTAATGAAGATGCAAACATTACGATAACCTTGTGAGCATGTTAAATAAGGATTTGTAGAATTCAAGTTTTGAGATGTTAAGAACCAACAATTGAGTTTTACTTTACAACACAACTAATTTTTGTGCTGAATGCCTGCTTTTACTGTTTGCAGTCCACAGTAAGAGGTATAATGGAAACAGCCATGATTTGTTCATTTCTAAAAATATTTTTGTTCGACCTTACCATAGTACCCTTATTACCTGTCGTGACTGTGTCATAATGATACTCATTTCGAAACTGATCTTCATTATGACATGGTGTGTTATCGATTATTATCGAACATGGAACATTCTTGAGACCATCAGAGTAGCAGCTGAAAACTGCGGAACTATATTTAAAATGAAATCAATTCTGTTAGTACTAATTTTAATATCATACTAAAATGAATTCATTTCGTGTTGTCAAAATCCGTTGAAGAAACCAAAAGGAAGCGTAGATTTGACCGTCACCATGAGCTGCTATGGTGTTGCTCGTTTCATAAACATACTCATTATCTTAACAAATGTCATTACAGGCTTGTTGCATAATGACTAAGTTCTGTTAAAACTCTGCTTTAGAAGGAAAAACAGTCGAGTAAGTAATATGTTTTTTAAACAGTCGAAGGTAGGCTAAAAGAAGCTGTTTCAACGGTAGACGATATTAATTAAAAGGAGAAAATTATGCCACTGAGTTTTATAAAATTATGAAACTTGATTGCTTAGCATGGAAAATACTCTTTTAGATTTAACGCGTTTAGTAGTAATCGCTATTTTCTCACGGTGGTCGCAAATATGTCATACTTGTAGGCTGAAATGCGTTGTCCATTCAATTTCTTACATTGGCAGCCATGTGCGAAAATTAATAACCACTGTCTGCTCAAGTGCACACCAGGTGGCACGAACAGATGCAAAGTTCTCAAAATGACTGCAGCGTATATATTAAAAAATACTATTTCACAGATATTAATCCCTGTCTAAAAAGTGGTATATGATACACATGGTAAAATGATTTTATTTTGCAAGCAAAATAAACTCATCTGGCCTACGAGCCATACCTAATCATCACTGCTGTAGGGTAACACAGATATAATTCAAGTACTTATCAAGTACCCGCAGAATAAATTCTGCCGCCGTTACTTCGTTGAAAGTTACATTGAATTATACTAGTCCTATATATAGACCTACGTAACTATCTTAGCTTTTATTTTTTTATATTTAATGGCTTATAGTACTTTTATGTTGATATTTCACTTCCTGCACCAGCAGTATTCGTAGTATGTTTGTGGATTACTTTCCAGCCACGTAATTGTGCATGATTAATAATTTTCTATGTCCAAAAGTACACAGTTTTGAAATATATTACAGTGACCAATTAGAGTACCCTTTTATATTTACGACGTAAAAATAGGTCAGTTTTCTTATGTTGTAGTTTCTATAGGCCTACCGGTGTTCAAATGTTCGGCCGGGTCCCGAACAGACCGAGCAGAAATCAAACTCTTCTGCGGCTGCTCACACGCTCTGTGGTGGTAAGTCTGGTCATTACTAAGTCACCACTAAATCTGATGTCAATTATGAAATGAGATAATAGAGATAGTTCAATTTCTTCATTATATCCCATAATTTTGCAAATTGCATAATAATGAACCATTGTAAATCTCTAAAAGTAATAGAATCTCTCATATAATTTTGTTCCTATTATTAAAGTAATTAACAAGCATTTATCTATGCTATTTCATATTAGTGAATAAATTTTTATTATTATTATTATGAACATGATAGGCCTACGTGTTTACAATACAGAAATAACATGATCGTAGCATGTTATGGAATGTGAATATTAATATTACTTATCTTAACATTGATTATTTCGTGAATATAAATTTTCAAACAACATATTTGACGAAATTTAATTGTCCTTTGCCATGTTCTCTACTTTCCAAACTTAGGAAATAATTTCTTGAATATACTGATAACTGATTCAGAAGCCGTGCCAAAGAATTAACTGTTTAAACAGACGTCCCCGATCCAACGTTCTATTCGTCAAGCAATGTGCGTGAATGTGATTGAGCAAAAATTTTGGAAGACGTACGTGTAACACATAGTACGTTTTGACTGTGGTGTTCGATCGTTCCTGATTCTTAGGAAATCCTTCGTGAAATAGTGACTGAGTATGAAAATTTAAAGATTATTCACATACAGATTTAAATACAGCTTCATATTCGAGTGATCTAAACAAAGGTTCATGTTCTACGATATTTAAAATCTCCGTAGGCCTATGTGTTACGATGGTTTTCTCTCATACCAAACGTGAACGCCGGCCTTTAAACTAGAATACATAAAATAATAGCATTGTTACAGTAAACCCAAACAAGTGTACATGACCTTCAATTAATCATCGAGAAGCTTTTAAACCACACTATCAACCTACCTATCTACTGTGTGGTGTTTACTGCTGTCCTTTCGTAGAGAAGCAAATCATTATCTGCTTCCATTACATGTTCACACTTGTCAACACGATTGTTATTAAATTATTAATCCTTGTAGAGAGTCACACAACTCCAATATACTAAACAAAGTATTTTTAATAATTTTTTTTAGAAAATCAGAAGGCCTATAAATCCTTTCCTCGTTTTCAGAACAAGTATAATGCTAAGTTCAGGTAGCTGCATTGCATAGCAAATGATTCTCGAATTTCAAATCGCTGTACGTGGTATTGCTGTACGAATGTAATATTCATATACATAGCAGAAATACAAGATTGGTATTAAAAATAAATAACACACAATCATTACTGTTGAAACCTTTGTATAGGCGTACGTTCAACTGTTCTGAAAACACTATCCTTAGCGGATTAGAGAGACTGCATATATTAATGTAATTTGGCTAGGTATATGGCTAAGCCTATAATATTCATGTAGATTAACGTTTACGTGTGCGAGAGACCTAAAATAAATGGAAACATAAAAACGGGATTTAAAAACCTAGAACCTTGTATCCCTGCGTCCCGTTACCTCTCCCTGTCTCCCTCTCCTCCTCTCTCTCTTTCTCTCTCTCTCTCTGATGGACATTGATGGGATATTTTATTTCAGTCTTTTCGTTAATTTACGCTTTAGTATTAAAAAAAATACCAATCCTCTGTTTCGTGGTGCACGTGAGGGATGTACCCCCACACCATAATGCTACGCGAGACGAAATGCTGGTTTAAAAAAATACCAATGGTAGAGAACTAATCAAATTCAAATATTGGGACGCTTAATTATTTTCAGCGTAATTGTGTGTGTGTTGGTGTGGGTAAAAAAAAAAAAAAAAACACACTTCCATTATATGGCTAACTTGGTCTCCTGTACAATGGCATACGCTTGTATATATGCATGTATATACTATGCATATTATACTAGCAGTATGCCAACATCCTCAAATTCAAATTATTTTAAAATTAATCGATTTCTCATTACTGCTCGTGAAGGGAAAAGAGGAAGTATGTGGCGACATGGCAGGGAGGGGATGAGGGATTGAAAACATATTATACGAAATATTGGTTGGCTTGGTATGTTTTTTGTGACCGTACACTTCACCCACTCGATGTACTCCGCATTTAGATATAATATATTTGTCACGATACATCTCATCGGATAAGCTCTGTTGTCAACAATTGCCAAATTTTGAAATGCACGATTACACTATGTCATTCAAATTGTGTTATATTATATTGCCAAAGATTGTTGCCTTATTTGAAGGGCTCATTTAGAAAATTAATTTTCTCCAATAGATCAAAGTGTTCACAAAATAAGAATTTAAACTAGGTCTTCATAAGTTTAACATAGAAATTTTATTTTTGACACATGCCTTTATCTACAGAAAATTAGTGATGAAACCGAAAAATTACAAAACCATGAGACTGATAAGTTATTTCGTTACTAAATAGACTTAACTTATATATTTTTACTGAATTAAATAAATCATTCAATAGGCCAATACATTTATATAGAAATAAAATATTTAGGTACATTAATAGTAGATATTTATAATCTAAACAAGTACTCAGTACTGAGTACTCCATTAACCTTCATAATACCGGAAATCAAAATTATACATGGAATACCAGCTTGAGTGCAAATGTAACCCAAAAGAAAAATACGTCATTATAATAATTCTGCTGAAGGCCTATTGCATTCAAACAATATACTTTAATACATATAATTATATATATATATATATATATATATATATTAGTTTGGATATTAAGTTGATAATCTTAAAAACTACAAATTTTAAAACTTGAATTTGATTCCTATCTATTAGCATAATTATTGCAAGATCGTAAAAGGGAATATCATGTTCTAGATTTACATAAACCAGTTTAAATACGTAAATTAAATTAAATTAAATTAAATTAAATTAAACACTACGATGTGAATGTGAATAGAAATTTAACTATTTACAAAACTCAAGACTAAGTCTGACTATGAAAATACTATGTTAATCATAATTAGCACTGGGAATGCGGTTCCACTGTCACTTTTTTTCACGATCAATGTATGACCTATAATGAGGTACTTACCAGTTATTTAATTTATAACCACATAATAAATAAACATAGGCCTACCAACGTAAGAATATCTAACACAAACAAAAGTGTTATAATACTTAGGCCTACATATAGTCACACGGAACACACAAGCTGGGTGCAGTTGCAATTTAATGTGAAAATTACTTGAAGCTAGTCATGTGAATCCAGTTCAATTAGCCCCATGCAATTGAAATTATTAATTGCTATGCATTCTAGCACACACATGAATAATAGTCATGACTAGGTCTAACTGCGAAAATACTATATTAACGGATATTAGCCAAGGGATTCCAAATGGAATCGTTTTAAGTAGTTCAACATTCCCTCACTAGGTTTCGGTACTTTTCAAGACCTATTACATCCACATCCTGCCAATTTCATGGATGCCACCAAAGTATAATTCTTTGCCTATTGTACTGTTACAGAAAAAAATAGCCAAGTTAGGTATTTTATAAAGCTAATTTAGCATGTACTAATTTATTCAGAAATATACAGAGAACTCTTTGAAATGTAGATAGTTTAAAAATGTATTGTGCTTGTTTATTTTCATGGGATGTAAATTGATGAAGTCTTTAGGAATCAGTGGTTTTTAGGTATGCAGATGTAAACTATATTTTCGGTTTGACCCAGCATGTTGTTTTAAGGAATAATTTACATATTATAATGTAATATAACATATTTAGTACAAAAGTTGCTGTATTTATATAATATACTTATATAAAATGTGTATAAAATTACTAGTCATAAAATTACAGAATACAGCCTATGTATTGTAGACCTATATGCCTACCGAAGTATATGTCTCAAAATCTATACAAAATAATTATAGACCCATAGCTAATTAAACCCAGAATTTGTGCTTTTTATTGTCAATGATTACTTTACGACATTGCGCATGCAATAAGCGAACAAAATTGCTATCAAGGTAGTTTAATTTATATACAAGTTCGAGTACCAGCGATTGTGAGAGAGTGTAGCGCACATAAGGACAGGGTAGATCTGCATGAAATGTTGTTGCAGTTGTTCAGATCGGACTTAAGAGCCTGTGTATTATTTTCCAATTCATTGATATGGAATGTTCGAATCGTTGGAGGCACAGTCATCGAGGAAGTTAGAAATGTAGGCTATGTCATTTCTTCTGTTGCGGTGAGATATTGCCTAGGATCTCCTTATGAAAGGAATTGCGAGCATTTAGATGCAACAAATTATTCTCCAAATCCCTGTGCTGTGCGACCTGTAGATGATTTAGGATTTGATGGTCTGGGACACTGACCAGAACACAATAATGAAAAATCAAGATACAAACTTCATAGCCCACGAAGTCGTTTAATCAGGAAGAAATTGTGTAAGGTGCAATGTTGTTCTGTGCTTTCACAAACAAAAGAGCTCTTTTTAGGGTATTTCATTGCAAATTAACATGTCTCAGAACAGAAAATTACGTGTTTGAATTATGTTTTATGTGTTATATATTTCATGTTAAGTGCAATACCTAATGCAATTGGTAGGCCTACCATTGACTGCATTTGGAATCTTTCAATTTTTTTTGTAATACAAACTTTTTAGAACTTTTTTGTTATAAATTACTGTTTTATAAGTAAAATAATAATTAGCTGAAACAATTTTGTTAGTAATAGTATGCACATTTGGAGCAGAAAGGGTTAAACTTGCATATCTAATTTTGTAAATTTCAAAATAGCTCAACATTTATCTTACCTTTTATTATAGCAGTGTCACAGTTTTAGAAATAAAAATAAGATACTCTCGAGGAAGAAATTATTAAACCGGCTATCTAAACCCAACATCTTTTAGAAATTAACATTCGCCTCTTTAGAAGTAACTTGCCCTCAGTTTTGTCCAAAGATATGTTTACAAGAAAGACGAGTAACAACTCGCATATATTCAGGGCAGTATTTGTGACAAGTGGAAGTTAGTTTTCATTGTCTATAGCCTACTAGCAGGTGCCCACAGCTTCGCCCGCGATAATTAATTCAGAAATTAAAAATTAAGAGCGACATAATTAAAACATTCTGTTTATTAACACTTACGCGCGAATCACTCATAATACAGTATAAACGATTAATAATTATAATGAAACAACTAAAAATCCGTCTTTGGAGTTTATTCCACGATTAGAAAGGGCCAACTGAGAAAAAGACCTCAGATTCGAGTTCCCTGACCAAGGAAACTCCTGCACAGTGAGTACCGTCCAAATCGATCAATGTTTGCCCATTAAGGCCTATATTCATTATCCCTCTTCCGTCTACATTGAAAATTTCAGATGTGTGCCTGCCTTGACATTATAAACAAATGAATCGACCAGGGCGGGCTTACAAAATTCAAGCGATCCTGATGCTTTTATTTCCAAGGTATGACAAAAAATCAGACAATTGAAATGTATTACTGAGAACTGAAGCTTCGAAAGGGCAAAAAATGAATGTTTTCTGCCCGTTTTCACCATAACTCGCGAACAAAATCGAAAATTAAAAATCCGGCTTAAGGTGCATTTTTCCATCCTTGAATCCATCTAAGTTTAAAACTTTAGATCTCTGCGTTCAGAAAATTTTGCTGGGCATCGCGTAAAGAGAAATAGACAGACAAACAAACACATCCTCTTATTTCATACATTCCAGTCTCAGTTGTTCCAGTGGCATGTAGGCCTAGTTATGTGTTCATATTTATATGAGACCTACATTTTTTCAGCGTGACCATGTTCATTATTCCAGTCACCAATAATGTGGATTCCATTTGCTGCTCCGTTCATGTTAAATTAGCCAATCAATGTGAAGTAATGTTGAAATTTATAAGAATTATTTCAAGAAAGGGAACCACGTAAAAAATAAATAATCAAAATTACTTGAATCACATAAAATAAGGTTTATTTGTTATGCAGTATAAATATTATACCAAATTAGCAGAATCATGGTTAAATTAAATAACATTTTTGTTGAGTGAAATTTTCTCGGGTGGTCAGTCAAGTGTGGAAGTAAATTGTTCCCGACTTTTCGAAGGCCCACGCTGCCTCCATCTTCAAAGGCGTTGAAATGTCGAGTCATCATCCTGGAGTTGAATATTTACGGGGATCTTGAGTCATCTCTGAATCGAAAGATGGCATATACAATTCCACCCCCTAATCATTTTCGTGTGAGTGTACCCCTCATAACCGAACCACAAAACGCAGGTATCATAATTGGAATAAAAATACCCGTCTTTGTGTAGTACAGTCAGCTCTGGACGACTTCGAGAGAGCTACTTCCAACTGTACCACACCTTGTACAGAGTTGACGGTTTATCTGGGAGAGCTTAATAATTATCCCGGATTTGACATGTTCGTACTCTTTCCAGGCCTTAACTGACTGCAAAAAACATTTATAATTTCTCACTTCCTTCAAGCATCGTCTAGTGTTCGACCTTGTGAAAGAAAACCATAACTGAGGCGTCACAAGGGCACATGGCTGTAAAAATACCTTTAGTGCAACAAACCGTTTGGAATTACGATATTGTCGTGGCTGCATTATCCAGAACGACAAATTAATCCTGTAGAGGGAGACATTTCCGTTTAAATCTCATGGGAAAGCACATCCGTCATTGTCCGCATGAGGATACTGCAGTAGAGCGTCACATTCAGAATCGACAGAGTGGCGGTTCACCCAGGAGGAGGAGGAAGAAGAAGAAGAAGAAGAAGAAGAAGAAGAAGAAGAAGAAGAAGAAGAAGAAGAAGAAGAAGAAGAAGGAAAAGTGTCAGACAGGAATGGAAAGATTCGGTCGTCGTAAAAAGTATAAATAGAAGTACGAAAGACTGGAATAGCTTCATGCTGGATACTTTTTCTAAATTCTACATGGTGATGATTACAGTATTTTAGTATCCCGTACTAATTAGCTGCTATACTAAGTAACAGAAATGGCCTAAAGTCTCCATTTATATTCATGGGATCAATTTGAATAGGCCTCTATAGTGGATACAAACATTAAGCTACAATACGCATTATGTCAAAAACTAAATTATCTTAATATATTTTCATGAAACGAAGAATCTTGGAATCGATTTCTATTCCAATAATTATTTTTTTCTATTATTAATAATCTACTTAGTAATAATAATAATAACAATGATAAAATCAGGTAAACTGATGTAACAAAGTGCCAGAATGCTTTTGTTTAATCAGCGATAATTGCAATTATGATAGGCGTATGCAGAAAAGAAGTTATTTTTCTTATCGATTTCCGAGTTAAGCTGCAGATCGATTCATTAAGCAGGGCTTACGGAAGGACAAAAGTCTAGTTTGATAAGCATTAGTGAAGGAATAGCTAACTGTATAGCAACTTCGAAAGCCGTATATGAACACTGTGAAACAATATGTTGCCATGAGAATGATTTGCATTTGATAAATTCTTTCTAATACGAGTATATTACCATAAAATAGGCCTAAATTGGGAATTACTTCGGTACCGGTCAACCGATTTGGTCCAATGTCAACAGGCTTCTTCCCATGGACGTTATAAATGCGTTTACCAAGTTTAATGAAAATCCGATAAAGCGTATTTGAGTTATCGCGCATACAGACACACGGACGGACAGACATTTTCCCGTCCACCACACACTCTCATAAAATACCATTCTGGCAATTTCCACAGTTCGATGATGGCATTCTCTGCCCATGAATGCCAGGGACTGACAAAAGTTCAGACAGTATAAACAAAAACTGATGGATACTTATCTCACTCAGGTTTTTCTTTTTGTACGTAAAAAGTATTAGCTCTAATATTTGGTTAAGGGTGTAAATAATAAAAAAGTAATATTTGCTAAATTTCATTTTTATCATTGTATGGCTTTTTTGCAATTGTAATTATTGTTATTATTGTAATTTTAATAATCATTGTTATTATTAATTTAATTTAATATCTTATGTGTAGTCTCAGTACTATTTTCTATTCCTTATTGTACGGTACTTTTTCTTTTAATTTTTTAATTGTACTTGTAGTCTTTGAAATCCTGTTAGACGGGAAGAGAATACTTTATGGTCATCTCTACCAGGCTAAATAAATGAACATATTCATTAAAATCATTATTTAACATAATATCTGTCAATGCAGAGAGCTGAATAAAATTGTGATTAACAGAGATTTTAAGTTAATATTGTCTTCACCAAGTGTTTGGTATTACTAAATTTTAGTCTTAACTTACCCCTGAAATGGAAGCTTTAAAACTCTTGAAGACACAAAAAATATTAATTTATAGCTTAAACAGAACGTTTAGCAAATTAACAATAATAAGGTTCATCTAATTGATCACTGAAGCCACATTCAATATATGAATCTTCAGACGTTTTAATACTGAAAACGATTTTAGTTGCACTTGATTTCCTGTAGAAGAAAAAATTACAGATAATCGACTCAAGAGCCCTTTAAGGAAGATGCTACAGTATTACTAGGGCTTGAAACGTTCAGATGTTGCAAATCCGGCTTGGAGTTTTTATTTTATCGTGCCGGAAATCTGGACTGGACTCACAATTCATATAGTCCCTCCAGGAGAATTTCATGCCTAGAAATTTTACTTAGGCAGGTAAAAACCCGCGAACCTCGGATACAAGGGCGGACACTGTCCCTTTGCACCACCAGAGGGACAAAATTCATCTCACATGTTGTACATATAATGTAGTGTAATATGACGCCTATATCTAATCTTGTACACAATCACGGACTTATACAATAAGCGGTACCCTTGATTGCTGAAGACCTTCACCCGTCAAAGTTGACCCTTCGTAGCAACTTCTGTACTTGCATTCAGTTTTGATTTATTGACATCGGAGAGTAGAGGGGACTTCATACAGTAGCGGGATTCCATCTAAGTTGTCCAGTCAAGTCTACTGTTTTAATTGATAATCCCACTGCATATCTTTTTTTAATAACTGAATATGTTATTTAAGCTCGATGCTATAACACGATACAACACTTTTAATGCGAGCAGGTCTGACACATAACAACTCCCGCACTTCGTCTGAAATTGCATGTCATACTGGCATTTCAGTGCAAAAGTGTTACAACTTAAGGAAGGATTCTATTTTAATCAACTAAAGTCTTCAAGAGAGCTTTCATTGAATGTCCAATTAATTCTCGAACATAATGGATTTATGAAAAAATTATTACAACATCCCCCTTATCTAACGATTTTAATAGTAATTATAATTAATTAAAAAAAAGAGTGCGTGGAAGGTCACGCGACAGAAGTAAAACTTTATTTTATTCTTTTATTTTTTCAATTTTTTATTCTTGGATTTTTCAATTTTGCATTATTGGACTTTTTAATATTGGGTTTTTGGACTTTTTAAATTTTGGTTTTGGACTTTTCATTTTGATTCTTTCAATTTTTAATTTTGGATTTTTTAAATTTTCGATCTTTGAGTTGTTTATTTTTTCATTTTTGGATTTTTTAATTTTATTATTTATTAAATTTTGGATTTTTGGATGTTATAATTTTTTATTTTGTTTTTTTAATTTTGGAAATTTGTATTTTTAATTTTGGATTTTAATTTTTTTAATTTTTGATTTTTTAATTTTTTAATTTTGGATCTTTGAATTTCTTAATTTTGGATTTTTTTAATTTTGATTCTTTGAATTGTTTTATTTTTTGGATTTTTTAATTTTGTATTTTAGGTTTTTTTAATTTTGGATTTTTAGATTTTTTCAATTTTGGTATTTTCGATTTTTAGTTTTTAATTTTGGAATTTTAGAATTTATTATTTATTAAATTTTGGATTTTTGGATGTTTTAATTTTTAATTTTGTTTTTTTTTAATTTTGGAAATTTGTATTTTTTAATTTTGGATTTGCCCGGTAATGAACCTCCGGGTTCCATAAAATAGATAATATACCTTTAGATTGCTTAGGAATTGTCTATTGCCATTGAGGAATTAAGGTCTGAAAAATTTTCTTTGATTACTCCTAATCATTGAGTTGATTGTTTTCTGTGCAGTCCGCTCCGAAACACGTAGTTTTGAGTGTGACTGATTTTGTGACTGATTTCGTTTTAGTGTGACTGATTTTCCAGATTTACCCCAACCGCGAGAAAAGAAGTTTTACTTCAAAAACGTGGGTTTATCTTGTATTAAGTTATTTACATTGTCAGCGGTTCAACTGTTCTCACACTAACATGTACCGATACGTTATTGTACAACCATCTGCACAGCTTTAATTGATTTAATTAAAAAAACCATTCAAGAACTTCTAATTGTTTAAATAAAAATTTGAGCATTTGGATATCTAAATGATTAAATTAAATTATTTAGACTTATCATACATGGAAGTTAGGTTAGATATTCGTCCTGCAACACGATAACAGTCAGAGTCATAAAACAACTGCCTTCTTGTTAATTTCATGTTTCCTAATTATTCATTACTTCATATTGGCATACTACTTATAACATAGCCTGTGTTTAATTTAAATTAAAAATTAATAATCAGTCACATTTCTTCGTTAATTTAAATTTAAAAATAATAATCAGATAGCCTATGTTTCTAAATATGTTAAATATAAATTAAGAAACTTAGAGTAGCTTAAAAAAAAGGCAAAGCAGTAATCACCCTGGGTGGTTGAGCTTTTAGTTTAACATAATAATAAGAACCTATAAATTAATTACTAATTGCATTAAATCTTGATATAATTAACTACTTAGACTCATTTATCATAGCTTAACTATTCCAGCTGATATCGCCGGCGGCATTTACCCTGAAAAGAAGAACTGGCGGAAGTAAACCTTGGCAGCGGTGGCTAACATCTTTGCATACTATGGTCATTGTTCATTATTATGATTAGTGATAGCAATATGTGGGTCACATATTTTAATTTGTGTCAGTCTATGGGGAAGGAAATCTTTGCTTCCACTTTGACCAAACTGTGTTATTGGTACTTTCTTAGAGAGGAGAAAATTCTGCACAAAGTGGTTTTTACTTGGTTTCATAATTCAAAATATTGTTAAAGATCTGTTAATCTGAATTTTAAATTACCAAATTTTTATTTAAAAAAACTAGTTTAATTAGTTAATTCATAATGTGTCTTGTGGGACACAATAGTTTGTCTAAAATTTGTACTAAAATAATGGAAAAATAAATGGAAATAAATTCTAATTTTATTTTATTTTATTTTCAAAATAAGGCACAAAAACTAAATTATGGTACTTATCATTGTGTTATTTTTTATTTACAATTTTTGTGTCCAGCGCAGAATCCCTTTTTAGACAAAGAACACTAGTATAATGTTCTTTCTTCAACACAAGTTTAAATTACGTTTCAATTAATAATTATTGTTAACAAGTAAATTAGACTACAAGATACAAGATTATATTATTTTTCAGTTAATAATTAAGGTTAACAAGTAAATCAGACTCTTCAAGTAAAATAATTTTATATTAATTTGCGCCATTGTATAAGGTGTTTCTAAAAACATTTTATAGAGTCATTCATTGGCAATAATGTCACTTCAAGAAACAAAACTCTTGGCGATATAAAAAAGTTCACAAAATTATTTTTAAAAAATCTGTTATTGAACCCTTACCATCAATCATTAAATCTATGGCTTCTACATTTTGTATACAGTATTTTTTAAATATTCAACTGTTTGTTCATATATCTGTCTCTTTTAATAATTCACTGCTGTAGGTTAATATTTATAAATTTCAAAGCACACTGTAGGATATGTTATAAAATCGGACGTTCGGTTTTGTCAATTGCAACGTTGGCAATTCTTCTGGTTCCTCCAGTTCCTTAGCTTCAAAGCAGTTGATATCTTGCTGATGGCGAGTGTTCATGAGAAGTTCCATGTGTTGACAAAATCCTAGAACATGTGCCAGTGTGTGGATCTCACTGCACTGCCAGCAGTGGTTGCCGCTTTGACTTTGTCCATGGAGATCTTGTATTGGAGCCACATTTGCTTGATAGCTTCACGCTTTTCGGAATAGTTAACTCTTTCCAACTTCTAACCATCTGTTCCCTGGAGAGTAATTTTCGTATAACACTACTCATTTGTGATGTGTATTTTTTAAGTTCTTGAACCTTTAAAGTACCTCTTAGATCAGCAGCTTATTTTATAGTCAAGTTCTAGATTATTATAAGTTCATTAATACATTGTAGCATTTCAATCTGAAATTATGTTGATGAAATCGTTCTGGGATTTACTTAAAATTTTAGAATTAAATTTCAGTTATTATTTCCCACCGAGTTTTATAAACATTAACTTTTCTGGAGGAATGCAATATATAATCTGGTTTCATTGATAGTTGTAGAATCTCTTTCCCTGTATTCTTAATCATTTTGTCCAGAGTTTGAATGAATTCCTTTCGGAGTTTATATTTATTCAGACTTTGCAGTCAGTAGAGTAGAGCTGGCATAAGTAATTGGTAAATAACAGAAATGTTAGCTCTGTTTTGAAAAGAGGAGTTCTTATGAGTGGATTTACGTTTTCTTGTAAGTCAGGAGCCATTGTTTTTTTATCCAAGATTAAACTGCCAAGGAATCGAATACTCCTTGTTTTATTAATGTTTTGAGTAAAAAATGATTAATGGTTATTGGTATAGGCCTAATTTCAAGTTTTCCCTTAAACACTTTTTTATAATTTGGTGAAAATCCTATTTCCTGGAATTCTTCGTGAGTGTTACATCATTCCTCCTAGATTTTTCCTCATATAACTATGTCGTCAACTAAACCAAAGGCTGTGAGTTTTGGCAGTCACTCCACTAATTTATATCTATATCTTTCTGAAACTTTGTCTTCAAAAATCCATTTAATATAAATCTGTTGCTATGTTATTCAGAACAGAGGCGAACATTGAAACACCTGCGTTGAATGTGTACGGGTGGTGTTTTTGTAGCAGTTTAATTCTATCACAGTTGAATTTTCTGTCTGGAAAGCCACTGTTACATGTTGTAGATCGGCTTCACACCAAAGAGATTGTTAAAGTGTTTGAACGTTATTATGCAGGGATGTTCGAGACTCCCCAGCCACATGGACACTACAAATGGAAAGCTCCTTCATACTGAAAGACACAAGGCATTTACCGTACCTCCGCACCTATTGACAGAGGCAAGGATGTGACCCTAACGGAAATACAAACTGCCATCGATACTGTTAAAACTAACACGGCCCCGGGTTCAGATGGTAGGCTACACCGTATGTGTTGTATAAGTGTTACTGGGATATTATATTACTGAAATTCGTTGAGTGTTATTCCCAGTTATGGGAAACGCAAACGGTATCCGAGACTTTCGCTGATGGAATAATCGTATAAATTCCTAAAACCCAACACCCCATGACGCCAACTGATTTTACACCAATTGCCCTGATTAATATTGATTATAAAAATTTAATTAAACTCATCGCCACACAATTCAAAGCTACAGCTCCGGTGATAGTGAAATGCAGGCAGCAATGAATCCAGAAATAAATATAATTCATACTCTCTCTCTACAGTCCGCGATCTGTTACTTTTGAGCGAACCCGAACATGTAGGTAGTTCTTTATTAATATAAACATGGAAAAACCCTTCGATAATGTATCACACCACTGCATATGGCTCTGACTGGAAGCGCTAAGGCATACCTATCAATGTCATTAGCATGCTCCAGAATCTATATCGTTACGCCAGATCTCGAGTTCTTTGTAATGGTACTTTAAGTAATCACCTGTCCATAAAGAAATCGGTTCGTCAAGGTTGCCCTTTATCACTGTTACTGTTTACATTGTATTTAAATCCTCTGTTGCGCAACATCCATAGCAATATCGGAGGGATATACATTGATGGGCAATGTTTGACTTTTTTTGGTCCTCCACCGCCCCCGGGAGTCCTCGTCCATAGGCCATACTCCGGTCGCAATAACTTTTAGGGGCTTGTGTTCTATTACTATATTCTTCGCTCTTGTGTACTTTGAGCTTGTGGGCAATGTATTTTGAGGTAGCTGTTTCATTCAGCGCTAATAGAACAGTGTAACTCTGTTTGTGTTTGATCATCTGTCTGTCTCTCCGACCTGTATTCACCTCATGATTGAGTGAAAACCCCCAAAAATCCCACTCGGATCGGCTGCTGCGAGAGTTTCCAGCAGCAACCCGTGCACTTCGGCTAATGTCCATATGTAGTGCTCAGTTTAATCCCAGGAATCTGAGCTCTCTCCTGAGATACGTCTCACGATTATGTTATCTCGGATCTGGTAAGTGTATACATTGTCAATCTCGTGTTGCTTTCTAATTCCTATTACGTACGTTACAAAGACTTTGAATACTGTGTTCACTGCTTTAGTTGTCCAGAACTTGAGTTCTGGCGGCCGTGCGCACGTATGTTGATGTTATTATTGTGTTTGCTCGAGACAGCCAGGATATTGCCACACTCAGCAGAACCATTTGTAACATTAGCCGGGACTACCGGTGCCAAAATCAACTCTCAGAAATCGGAAATCAATTCTATTACAGGTGAAATGCCTGCAGTTACGCTGAACATGAAAATCACAAACAGCACAAAAATTTTAGGGATTCTCAGGAAAATGCAAAAATCACGTTCCTAATACGAGCATTTTGGCATCATATTAAATAACAAATTTAGGGAGCTTCTATGACCAAAGAGTCATACCGGTTTAAAATGAGTTAACAAAAGCTGTGTGCAGATGTTATTATTACAAACTATTACTATTTAATGGACATTAATTAATTTATAATTACACAGACACTATCCAATATTTTCACGAGTCTCTTGGAGAAAAGGGGACATGCCTCTAGAAAACGGGTAAAACTATGTTGTTTTATCGCCTAGAGTTATTTATGTACCGTTGTTATTTAAGTTTTACCATAATGAATAGAGGAGAAAGTGTGATGACTAAGGTAGTTCACTGGTTCCGCCGCTAGGTAGCAGTTACTCTGCTTGAGATTCGCGGGAGCAAGATTACTACGGGCGGTATAGGAAAAATTGCAAACACTCTTAAACAAAATAATACTTAATCTATTTCAAAATGACTCACCTTATCTAAATTGAATTGTAAGGTACTTTTGACAATTTTCGGGCTGCTTTACGCGTCTTGGAAGATCTCATCTCCATATATAAACATGGCTGTGTGTAACAGTAATTTCTCAGATTGCAAGAAGCTTGACCATAACATTTCGTTCCACATCTTTCCAAAAATCGAAGATGTTCACAAGCAATGAACAATTATATAATATAGGTATGAAACAGCTAAGGGATGATTTGATCTAATATTTTGTTGCCTAGAAAATAGGATAGAGGGTATGTTAGTATAATATGATGAGAATTTTTTAAAGAATGTACATTTGTATAGAAATAACAACGTATAATTAGGGTAGAAAACAGCTAAGGGATATTTTATAAATTAATATTAATATTACATTGTATAGAATATTACTGAGTAGGCTATTAATTTGTATTAATATTGTATTAATAGTAATATTATTTATATTAATATTAATTTTCTCCTGGCTGTATGGGGTAAGTTATGTAGGTGAAACACGGTCAAAAGTGTAGATCTGTGTACAAATTATGTGAACAGACATAATATAAACTAAGGGATGGTTTGTGAATTGCAGGGCATGGAAAATTTCATAAGCAGCACTACAAAAATAGGGCGCGTGATCTTTAAAATTGGCGTCTCAACATCCGATAAAGACGCACATACGCAAAAATTGTTTTGCAATGCATTCTACATATATCACACAATATTTCAAAGTATTTTCCCTGATTTTTTCATAAAAAAATTAAATCCTCTTGCCTTAACTACAGCCCGCTATTTGCTCAAACCCTCGACCATTCACCGTTCGCTGTAACTGATGTACGTCTTATGTTGTTAAATTATATTATTAAAAAAAGGATCAAGATATTAAACTAGTAAGACATTTGCTATAATAATTATACATAAAAATTACTAACATAAGTGAACAGAAAATATGATAAATAATCGAATAAATGCATAAATAAAAGTAGTGCAGATTTACTAAGTTAGAAAAAAGCTTCATTCGCTCCTTTTCCCCAACGGGTCAATCTTGCAGTATGGGTACAAGTAGTCAGTTAATATAGTATTATTATTGAGTCCACGAATAAATTATGTAAAAATTTTACGTTATTGCTGGTATTTTATGGAAAAGATGCCTGCCAATACCTCAATACCATTCTGATAGCTTTAGCTTTAGAGTAATTACTATTACTCGTTAACCATTATAAATATATAGGTGGTAGGCCTACTCGATTTATAATAAGATCCAAATATTTCACTAAACCTTACACGCTTGATCTCTTTCTGGAGACAAAAATAAAGTAATAAATGTCGCAAAGTCAAATTTGCTTCACCCTCAACATTTCACGATCGTCCCACATAATTCAGACAGCTGTGCGCCAGGAATAATTACCACTCAATTACTCGTAAACCATTCAAGATATAAAGGTGGTACTGAATTTAAAATAAAGTTGAAATATTTCACTAAAACTTTCTCGCTTGAAGTTTTTACGGGACACAAAAATGAAAAAAATTGTCGCATAGTCAAATTCCGTTTCACTCTCCATGAATTTTATGTAATTGGTGATGTTTATATAATGAAATAAAAACATTTATGTCCGCATTTTTTAAGTCTCTGTTTTAACCATCAGAAGGACTGTGTTGTGCAGATTATTTCTGCACAAATTTCACAGAAATAGGACCAAAGGTTAATTAAAGATTGCGAGTTTAATCATAAGATGCCAAACTATCATGATGCAGCATTGAGAAGTTGAAACGCAAACGAAGGTGCTGCCAGTGTTTCGGTGGACCGCCGCTCTCCCTTATACCCACCATTGTATTAGCGGCGAAGTCATCACACTTTCTCATTGTATTCATTATGGTTTTACTTATAACACGAAATTCGCCATTTGACTGTTAGGTATTCTGTTTTATATAACACGATTTCGTCTAACACGTACAATTTTACTAAGCATAACTTTTTTAAATTTTCATTGAAAACTCCTGTTTAACATAATTTCATCTCATCCTTTCCAAATCATTTTCATTTGTATTAATTCTCAGGATGCAAAGATTAAGGGAGGAGTATTTTAAGGGAGGAGCAGTCTTGTAGGAGGAATAGTATGAAGAGAGCAGGGAGGAGCGAAAATGGTTTGACTTGCACCCAAAGCATTAGGCCCAAATTTTCTTGGAAATAAAAAAAAATAGTGTACTATGAAGTAGTTGTAAGTGAAATTTTATGCTACTTTCATGTTATGGGATGCAACGTGTATTTGAAACTACATTTTATGAACTTTCATCTGAACTTCTTTCCAGGAAACTTTGATGTTGTTAGCGATGAACTTGGAGAGAGGTTTCGAAAAACGATTCAGTGGAAGATGGACCCAAAAATGTGTTAGTACAAGACAACGTTTGTATTTTAATTATAGAAAAGGTATAAGGTACAAGGTATTATAAAAAAAAAAACTTGGTGGGTATTAGAAAATATTGGATTTTAGAAATGAATTCAGTGCAGCTCATTTAGATAAAATCACTTGGTTTCGTCTAAAGCGCAGGAAAAAGTTTAAAATTCTTGCTCAGTGTAAGTAAAACATATAAGAAACAAAAACCTAGTAGATAGGTTATCTCATGAAAATCACATTGAAAATTCGAAGAAAGCTCTGTCCCCCAATTCGATGAAAAATATTTTATTTAATTTCTAATATAATTCAGAAACGCCAATAATAGTTGTTTGCATTATAAGCTTATATTATAATTATTCATACCAAAAAGTGACTGACACGATTGCTATGAAAATTATTATTAAACATAAACTAGCCCTCATTTAGATCATGGGCTATATGATATTCTAAGTACATTCCGCAAGGGATTTGTATAAAGGGGACAAAGTAAACAAATAGAAGTAAATTGTTATGGATTTCTTTAACAACGTGATATGTAACCAAACTTACCATCATGATGGTGTCGACAAATTTTATTAGCATATTCAAAAATTCTAATAGGTAAATACATAATGAATTATAAGTTAATAATGTACTATAAAAGGTAGATGTTTGATACTTTACAATTCTAGATCAACATTGTGAATTGTAGTCATAATTGTTGTGAATATATAAAACTTATAAGGAATTGACTTAAAATAAATATGAAATCCATAATTAATTTGTCATTCACAGAGTTTTTAAGCGGGACAAGCTAAGAACAAAATCTAGAGTGAAATGATTTATTGACTTCAAGTACTGCGTAAGTTACTATCAGAGCCGCCGGTTCCTCTATTCTTGAGATATAAGCAATTTAACAAAATATAATTGCATAAGATGAACGTATGTTAGAGATCGCCATTGCTGTGTTTCCATTCCATCCCACGTTAAATTGAAACACGTACCTCGCCACTATCTGAACCGGCAAACTAAATTGAGACCAGCTCATTATGGGGAAAGGCACATCATTTGTTTAAAAGGCTTTTCTCTCTTATGCACAGGGGAGGTTAGGTTATGTAGTGATGGAAGTGAGGGGTAAGGGGGAGATATTGATTTATTTAGCTCTTACTGTATAGGACCGAAACCAGAGGGCTGTTGAACAGAAATAGATAATTCAAACGCGCGTTGAAGGCAGTAGCTTACATGCGATACCAAATACACACAAACCTCTGACTCTTTTCAGTTTAATGTTCAGTAATTATTGTTAAATGCCAGTAAAATGAATTTGTTGAATCTGCAAGAACAATACAAGTAACAAGTTCTGGATGAAACCTGTTTGAAATATTTTATGAAACCTAAACTCAGTGGAAATACATCCCTTGTAGGACTGGCCTACCATCCGACCACTGCAACATTTATAATAGCCAGAGGGGGCATATGGTCAGCATGCCGGCGCCGATGGCCGTAATTGGTGGCCTTCGCCCCCAGAGTAGCTATTTCTTTATCAATTATATCTTCAATTGGTGCCATAAGGTTGAGTACACCCCATTCCAGATCTCCCTCAGATAAATCCGAGGAGGTATCGGGGATCGAACCCAGATCTGCGAAACCCTGGTGAACAACGCAAATCACTAAACCATGCAAACGTTTGAAAATTATGCATTATAATCTATCTATATTTTGAAGTAAGTTGTAGGCCTATAGGCCTATAGGCCTACGTCAATTGCAAAAAAAAAGAGCAAAAGACTGATGTGCACATTGGTAGGACTTATACTGAGCTATACGTAATATTCAGGGCACGGAAGTTAACGATCTATCAGAAGACAGTGTGGGTGTCATGAGTGCTCTAATTTTTGTAAAATATGCTCCAGATCCAATAAAATTGGCTCTAGAATTGATTTTTTGAATTTTGCAATGTATCAGGGAATATCAGACCTAATTATATGAAACATAGCCTTAATTAAAATGAACTGCAATAGATTACAGATGTCATTCTTAGCTTTTAAGAGTAAAACTACTTCTGCTGTCTGCTAGCTACTGTAACGAGAAAAAACCGTTTGACGCCTCAGGATTGTAATAAGCTGCTAAGTTCTTGAAAACACATTCTCTTAGCTAAAATGCTGTAAATATTTCAATTACCAGTAGCAGAGATATACATATTATTGAAAACATTTTCATATATATATATATATATATATACCGTTAAAAAAGATAACACATTAATAAGATATGAACAAATATGTTAAAATTATGCAAATATGATGCATTATAGCAAATTTAAAATATCCAACAATATGAACAATAAATACACTATTATCTAATAATTTATTTCGTGTCTTTTACATACTTTAACAATAGCGAGTAATTGGGTGCATTGTGGAAAATATGATTTCGCGTTATCTACCGGAGTTATAATAAATCATATAAAAATGTAATTTTTGCAACAAAAACTGTAACATACTGAAATATTGAATACGTTAAGTATATAAACTCTTTGGATATTAATGTCCCATTGTTATACGTTATCCATCATATAATTAATATTTAGTACGGTAAATTATTCAAGTTTTAATTTGTCCCTGGGCCGGTCTCATGATTATCATCTGGGTTTATATTTAACTGCACAATGTGACAGGATTACAATTAAATTCGTTCCAAAATTATATTTAGAAGGATCACCAGTATTGTAATAGAATAAAGTAGAGCTTATAATTTCATTTTAATTGAGGTTAATTATCATTTATTCTCATCTAAACGCATTTGTTTTTATGTATCAAGCATAGTACGAAACATAACTAGGGCTCCGATGTCTATGACATGTCATATTTTTATCCTGACCTCCGTTTTCGTCGCAAATACAAATTAAAGACGAATTTCACGCTTTTTATCCTATTCGTGCCGTTTTTATTTTGCATATAAAGTCATATTGTGGTCTTTTTTGTTGTCTTTTGGATATATTTGTAATTTAACGTCATATTTCTGTTATAAATTCGGTAAAAGAGAACACTTATACATTATAAGTACTACACGGTCGAATTAAATTTGAAATTTATTTTATTAATTTAATGTTTATGCCAAATTAATAGGTAACTTAAATTTTAAAATTTATGCAATTGTTCATA
Organism: Ectobius pallidus; assembly: GCA_964059195.1. Taxonomy (NCBI): domain Eukaryota; kingdom Metazoa; phylum Arthropoda; class Insecta; order Blattodea; family Ectobiidae; genus Ectobius; species Ectobius pallidus. The sequence continues at coordinate 180,454,439 of CAXKWD010000003.1, read as the reverse complement.
TTTCATAGTGACATGCAAGGTCTTCAAATATTACGAGTATTTGGAGGTAATTAATTGATCAAACAGGAGCAAACACTTTGAAAATAAAAGTTAATTACAAGTACATCTGTAATATCTTCAAAATTGTTAAAAAGTGATTATCTGATTGAATTCAAGTGATGTAGGGATTTAGTGTCTATAAACGTTTTAAATTGGAACATTTATTTTTGTAAATACGTTATTTTCATTAGGTCATATTTATGATTTTGTGAGTCATATTTAGTCATTTTTAAGGGCATATTTGCAGTTATATTCTCCACTTTTTTAGATCATAAACATCCGAACCCTAATCATAACTGTAGGGGAATAAGGACCTGAGGCAAGTTTCCGAGTGAGGTGGTGAGGCGGTAGCGTCACACACACATTTCCAGCAAATCTTGGTTTCAATTGCCTTGACCTGACAATTTGACTTCGTGATTTTTATGGTTTCTAAAGTCACAAAGGCAAATGCAGGATTGGATATTACTTAGGATAACTTTTCCTCGCCATTTCATATTTTTGATATTTTATATGATATCAGTTCCTGTAGATCAGATGTATCACACATGCGGTCCTTCAGTTACGAAATGTGGTCTCTTAAAGTTTTAGGTAAAATATTCTAAAACCTGATTTTCTATCAGCATAGAAGACAAAGGTGTCTTATAAAACACTGCCTATATAGTGCAATGCATATGCAATGCATTGTTCATCAGGAAGCACTGTGTTCAGTACAATAAGAATGGACCATGTTTTGAAATTCATAAACAAAACAGTGGATTTTATTCGTTCCAGAGGACTTAATCGACATCGGTTTTCTAAATAAAACAAGACATAACATGTATTTTAATATCGGTTTCTATTTTGATTAGTGATGTAGACAATAAATTTGAGGGCTTGTCATGCGATTGAGAATTTCGCTGACTTTCTTGTCATCATGTTTTAAAATGCTTTTGGCACCTTTAAGAAAATATTACGGTTTTCTTAGAATGAAAGGAGAATCGCCCAATGAGCTAAGTGACGACCTTTAGATTTTCCATTGATCAATTCGATTTGGAGTATACAATCTATGTCTAAAATTTAAAATATTTACAAGTGTTGAGCCACTTACGTTTATTTTTGAATACCGTAAGCAGTGTAAGTACTGATTTTAAATGAAAGAGTACTGTAAAACTTGCATGTCTGTCATCTGGTCTGGTTCTAGATGACTGTGTGAACCGTGACAAAGCAAAATATCTGGGATTATCAGCTTTAAAAAGAATGCAAGGAAAACGTTTGGAGAGCTGAAACTAAGACGAAAAAACAGTTATGGTTTCTACTCAGGCCCATTACAAGACAGTCGAGATCAGATCAAAATAACTTGTTGTAAACTATCAGCAACTATTCATTCATATTCTTTGAGTTTGTGATTCTCCACAAAATAATTAAACATTGTCTAGAGAATGAGCTGCCATCGCGCATTCCATCTTTGACGAAGTTTCATTGAGGAAGAAATAAGAAGTAAGAAGTCCTCAGCGATAAAAGGCTTTTAGATAGCGGTTGTTTTGGACGAAGAGGTTTTAACAGATGCCCTGCTTGTTGTCCATGGGAGCATTCTTCTTAATTCAATTCCTTGGCCTAGGTATGGAGAAATAATCCAACATACAATTTTTCATCAAAACCTATGGTATAGGTAGCGCCACGGTTTTTGGCGTATGGAAATTTTAATGGACAGCTATGGTGCGAATCACTTACTTTATCGTGGTCATGGTTTGGTCTGAGGGGGCGTGATGGCAGTATCAGAGGAGGGGCATGATTCCATTAGAACCGGTGTGACACAAAGGCTGAAGCAGGAAGAATGATGCAACTTGATATTGGAGATGTATAAACACACTGCTCGAGATGCACTGTAACGTATTCCAATGTTTTGCTTAATCAGTACCATGTGCGTATGTGATGAAAGATAACATTATGAGGGGGCTAGCTACGCCCTCAAGGGCATACACCAATATTCCTGGCGAACCCAGGGGGCTAGCTGGCTAGCTACGCACTCAAGGACATATGCCAATATCGCTGGCGAGGCCTGTAGAAGTGTTTCATGGATATCCTGATAGGGGTTCAATAAAAGAAGTGGGGCAAAACATAAAATCAGATTCAGAGAACTTCAAGTAACATTACTAACATTTAGTTAAAACTCTACCTGCACGATTTCGACAGAAGATTTCCTTGGAAAGAAAACCAAGAAGAAAACTTATCCACTCAATCGCAAATGGACTAAGTAAAGAAAATATACAAACTGTTCAGAGAGTTGACATATATGTTGGTAACATAGCCCGCGAGAAGTCCAGCACAAACAATAAAATTCTCGTTTTTTGTTCTGGCACATTTATTATTTAAGTTAGTAGCCTTATTACTTTTTTACTTTTTAAATATGCTTTTGGAATTACTCCTACTAAACGTGCTAAAAGTAGGAAGTCTCACAAAAATTTCAAAGAGAACAGGAAATTGCTTTTGTTTGGGTATGTAGTAAGTGGGTCTAATAAATAATTTCTATTGAAAAGTAAGCACCTCTCATCACTCTTAGGCCCAAAAGTTTTCCTAAGTACCCTGTTTTCGAACACTCTCAGATTATGTTCTTTCCGAAGAGTAAGCGACCATGTTTCACATCCGTATAGGCTAATACAACCGGCAGAATAATTGTCTTATAATTTTTTATTTTTAGATTTCTGGACAGAAGACGAGAAGATAACAGTTTCTGAACTGCATAAAAACAGGCATTTCCTGATTTGAGTCTACACTTAACTTCTACCTTAACATTATCTGTATCTTTAATTATTGATCCTAGATATTTGAATTTCTCCACATGTTTGAACGATCTACCGGCTATTCTAATATTTTGTAGCGCAGTATTTTGAAGTTTTATGACTATATATCTAGTTTTTTCTGTATTAATTTCCAACCTATAATTCCTGTAGGCATCGAAAAGACTTTCTGCATTTCTCTCGATTGTGTTTATGTCATCGCCCATTAGATGAACGTCATCTGCATAAGCTAAAATCGGGTGACTGCCATTTAATTCTGTGCTTACCTTGTTTTCCTAAACTTTTATAATGACATAGGCCTATTCCAAAGCAAAATTAAAAAGTAAAGGTGATAGTGCATCTCCTTGCTTCAATCCGCTATTAATGGCAAACCTATCTTATATAATTTTTCCTGCCCTAACTCTGCTAAAGGTTTCATTTAGACACTTTTGATCAGCCTAAGTCGTCATATGCTTTTCAAAATCTGTGTATAGCTGGTGAAGAGACTTATTACATTTCCACTTTTCTCCAAGATTTGGCGAATACAAAATATTAGATCAATGGTTTATCTATTTCGCCTAAATCCATAAAAGGTGATCTCGTATGACTTCATCCGCATATGGGGTTAATCTTAAGAGAAACAAAATTTTGTATGATATTGATAAGAGAAAAATTCTTCGATAGTTATTACATTCTGCCCTATTTCCTTTTTTATGGATCGGTATAATCATAATTTTTTTTTTTCCATTCCTTCGCAATTTTTTCCTTTCTCTAATATCATAAGAATGAGTTTATGGATCTCTGAGCTTAATCTGTCCCCACCTGCCTTAATTAATTCTGGTGGAATTTTGTCAACGCCTGGAGATTTCTGTGTGTGTGTGTGTGTATCGTCTATAGCTGTTTCTACTTCTGTTAGAGTTGATTCAGCAACCAACGGCTCTGCTGTGAATATTTAACTTTATACACTTGCATGTACATTTAATAAATGATTAAATTTTCCCCTTATTCAAAATATTATTCGGAGCCGCGAGTATAGTGCCATCATTGTCCTGATTTATTTTTGTTTTAAGTTGGAAGCCTTTCTTGAACTTGTTTATTCCGTTTTAAAGATCCCTAACATTTTTGTATTTACTATTTACCTCTTAATTCATTTACTTTGTCTTTGAGGTAGTTTATTTTATTTTTCAAGTAGTTCTACAGGTTTATCGCGGAATTTGTGCATTATATTCATAATTCATCACTCCTTACTCACTCACTTTGGAAACTTTATTGTGATCTTCGTATTGTTTACAATTCAATTATGAATAGGCCTATAACACACAAATTCTCTGATTATATTTATAGTAATGGTGAATATAATATATGAATTTTGTATTTATAATTACTGTAAAACAAATACGAAGATCACAATAAAGAATGCAAACTGGTGAATAAGCAGACATTGATCATGTTTTTGTATTGTTTCAGGGAACTGTGGAAAGCTTCAGGAGATTGGCAACAGAAGAGAACAAGTAAGTTATGAATATTTTTATGGGACAGGTAGTGCGGATGATCAGAAATATAGAGAAGATTATCTACTACATACTTCCTGATGTACGTAAATGAATGACTGCAAGTGTGACTACATTTGTTAAAACATGAACTCGTCATGCTCTACCTGTCTGCACTGTTTTTAGAATATCCCTACTTAAATTAATGTTTTTTATTTATAAAACTTTTATCCCAGAGTGTATATTAAAATTAAATTCATATTTTCTAAATAAGAAGATAATTAGAAATCAGCTAAAAGTAAGGTAACTTATCTATGAACGGCATAAATCGAAGTTGTTAGCAAATGTGAACTGAAACGATCTGTGACGTGGGCTGAACTAAGGAAGACAGATTTATCATGAAAAACGGTAAAGCTTATGTTGAAGTCATGAAACTGATAGAATACTCTTGACTGCAATAGTTAATTACTAATATTAAGCATAGTTGTATTTCCAATAGGATAGTTATGTACATGTTTATAACCACTTAAACTGCCTAACATCTCTTAAAAGTCAAACGCAAGAGATATGCTAAAATCACACCTAATATGCAAAAAAAAAATAATAAAAATGCTGCTAACATGCAACAGACCCTCCTTTTCATATCTCTAGCGGTTAAACTCTGATTTTCACCACTATAGCGGGGTTCGATCCTCAATTCATTATTGTGAGATTTGTTGTGGGAAGATTTTTCTCTCTATTTGTTGTATTTTCCGCTTATGTCTTTTGCCTCAACTGTAATGACACTGAAAGAAGAAAAGTATAAGAGAAGTCCAGAAACTATATTAATAATCTAAGTAAGTTGTTTTTACTTTAATAAAGCTTTAACATGAGTTACAGTCGACACACCACAAACTATTTTCATAAATCTATTTTGAGATAAATGCTCATAGCCTGTAAGTGTATAGTAATAATAAGCACATAATTGTATGGTTTAGGTATTTAATAAAAGAAAGTGATACTTATGTAATTGTAGAGAAATAGACATGGCAGACTGTAAAGCTATTGCCCGTTTGACGCATTTTTCGGAAAATTATTGTATATTAGTACTTTTATCAAAAGATTGTGCCCTTTCAGAGTACACCGTCTGTTTGTAGAATCAACGTTGAAGACGCAACTGGGATAAGTAGTGAAGATTCTTATAATATTCTTATCATACGTGGGTCATTCCATATTAAATCAACAAATGGGCGTTGCCGCACCATTTTTTATTTTGATGAAATTTGGTAGGTGATGTGTACCAGTCTTCTGAGCCCCAAAACAAATATTGTTATACCTCAAAAAAATTTTACTCCTGAGATATAGGCATTTGTTTGGGACATGAACAAGCAAAAAATGTAATTTCAGACCCATTTTCTGAAAGCCGTAGAATTTCTATTTGAATCAGTAGGATGATCAAATAGGGCTCATTGGAAAGCTTAAAGAATGGACTTTCATTTGTGCATACTAAATTAGATTTAAGTTAAGTCTAAACAGACGTTTCTAGGGCTCTAATCTTCGTTCGTGAACTGTCGTTTTGCGTAACTTTAGATATTAAAAAAACAATGAAGGACTTGGAGTAACAGGCCAATTTTATTCCCTGTTACACTTATGTATGAGGAGTATGTGTAGGAAAAAAACTGAGCTGTTACTGGTGGTCCTTCACCCTGAAAAATTTGCTTAAACTTCGAAAAAATGTAAATCGGGCTTTTTCTCGGTCCCAAAAAGTTATGTGGGACAGGTGATAAAAATCTGAAAATGCCAAGATGAGAAGCCCCTATAGTGTACTTTAAAATAAAAACAAAATCATTTTGTGACCCGAAGGGATAGAGGAGCTACAAGCCTTTGAAATATCAAGAAAACAACACTTGACCGCTACTGAAAATAGGCTAAGCAGATAGGATAATTACCACAAAATTTAATTTAAATTTACATAAAATATAAAACATTTATTTACAAATGAGAATTTTCCTCAGTCATACAAATTTATGATTTTTTTGTAATTTTTCTAACAATTTTTCACATTTGACTTCTTTTTAAGCTACATTGATGGCAATTTCAAGTACTGAATTTAGAAACCATTCTTATCCTGGTTTATTAGGTGTAGGTACTGCATTAAACTCTACTCTTCTATACAGTATATAGAATTATATGTTAACTGTTATAATAGGATAAGTTCTGGACACGCACTGTTCATTGGAGTCTGGTTGCTGACCAAGTCATGTTTAATATGCATAGCTTCATATGATCCAGCCCCTCTGTTCAATGCTGTCCACTATGCACTTACTGAGCTGACTCACAGCAAGTAGGCCCTAGGTTGTGTTTGTGCTGCATTATCTTTTGATTAGTTTATTTATTTTTTAAATTATTACTATTGTTATTTTGTGCTGAATACATGCTATTGAAATTGTTACCAGTATATTACTATGATTGAGTGTTCTTGTACTGTTGGCATCTTCAGAGGAGAGGTATCTCATAAATTATCTTACTCTAGGTCTTCAGTACTCAATACTATTTCCGAGTTCACTGAAGAACAAAAAAACATGATATTCAATTAGAACTGGTTGCGATGATATAAAATGTTTCACAAGGCTGAATTTTTGGACAGATACTTCCAAATCTTGTGTATGGTCTTGCTCTGACCCCTTCAGTGTTCACTCAAAACCTATTAAAAATATCTCTCAGATAAATATCAATGACACTTTCCATGTGCAGTCCTGAGCTGAAATTAATCACAGGGAAGGTATTGTGCACAAAATGTTTAAAAAATTAAAAATCCAAAACAAGGCACAGAGACCGGTACTGACAGTGAAGATGAATGCCCAGACATTTATGAACCTGAAGCCATTCTTGTTGAAACAGTTAATGATGCTTGTTCAGTCCTTGGTATTTCTCCTGTTAAGGTGCAGAAGCTGTCAGTTGAAGCTAGACCCTCAGTGTTAACAAATAAAGTTAGTAAGATAGTCAAATCTATAACAGGAAAGTTAAGCAAGTCTTTTGATTTGAACATTTCAACTGATAATGAGGAATTTTCAATGAACATGCAGCCTGCCAGTTTAGCAAATGAGTACAAGCAATTAATTCACAAGCTTAAAGAAAAAAATGAAAGTTGCTTCAACTACTAAAGAACATTGTAAGTTTAGCTCCTGGAGTAGTTGGGAGTATTAGTGTAAGTCAGAGTGAGTTTAATGTCAGCCAATACTTAGCCCGCCAGTCGAGAAATTTAGTGAAAAAGAACGGGATTTTGCAACAGAATAAGGAGAACAGGACTAGGAATAAACTTGATGAAGTTTCAGTCAAAACTGTACAAGACTTCTACGAAAAAGATGAGTACAGCAGAATGATGCCAAGGAAAAGGGACTGTGTATCTGTTAGAGGACCTAATGGAGAAAAAGGTTAACATACAGAAAAGGTTAATTTGATGTGACCTTAAAGAGCTTTAGGCAGCTTTTAGTGTTTAATGCATTACCTACATCCAAAAAACCAGGATAAGAATGGTTTCTAAATACAATAGTTGAAAATACAGTAGACCTACTTGAAATTGCCATCAATGTAGCTTAAAAAGAAGTCAAATGTGAAAAATTGTTAGAAAAATTACAAAAAATCAGAAATTTGTATGACTGAGGAAAATTCTCATTTGTAAATAAATGTTTTATATTTTATGTAAATTTAAATTAAATTTTGTGGTAATTATCCTATCTGCTTAGCCTATTTTCAGTAGCGGTCAAGTGTTGTTTTCTTGATATTTCAAAGGCTTGTAGCTCCTCTATCCCTTCGGGTCACAAAATGATTTTGTTTTTATTTTAAAGTACACTATAAGGGCTTCTCATCCTGGCATTTTCAGATTTTTATCACCTGTCCCACATTACTTTTTGGGACCGAGAAAAAGCCCGGTTTAGATTTTTTTCGAAGTTTAAGCAAATTTTTCAGGGTGAAGGACCACCAGTAACAACTCAGTTTTTTTCCTACACATACTCCTCATACATAAGTGTAACAAGGAAAAAAAATTGGCCTGTTACTCTAAGTCCTTCATTGTTTTTTAAATGCCTAAAGTTACGCAAAACGACAGTTCACGAACGAAGATTAGAGCCCTAGAAACGTCTGTTTAGACTTAACTTAAATCTAATTTAGTATGCACAAATGAAAGTCCATTCTTTAAGCTTTCCAATGAGCCCTATTTGATCATCCTACTGATTCAAATAGAAATTCTACGGCTTTCAGAAAATAGGTCTGAAATTACATTTTTTGCTTGTTTGTGCTGCAAACAAATGCCTATATCTCAGGAGTAAAATTTTTTAGAGGTATAACAAGATTTGCTTTGGGGTTCAGAAGACCGGTACACATCACCTACCAAATTTCATCAAAATCAAAAATGGTGCGGCAAGAAATTTTCTTAAAATTTGTTGATTTAATATGGAATGACCCATGTTAAACATAACCATTAAGCTGTAAATACAATAGGGCTAGTCTTAATGTAAAGTCCGCTATTATTATTATTATTATTATTAGGCCTATTGAATATACAGTCTTATGAACCCTATTTTACCCTAAGGTGCATTAGGGTTATAGTTTTAACAAATTTAATTTGTAATTTACATATTTATCTTTCTCTATTTGGCTATGATATACCATTCCGTTCTATAACTAGCAGTGCTGAGCATTACACCCAATCACCCTGGAAACTTTAAACTATAATCGATTATGTGCATAAGAAAGAAAATAATAAAATTGTCGATAACAGCATTTTCTTAGGAATATATGAAATAATGGTTTAGCGTAAAGAAGTTTACAATAATCTAGATGTCCTATTAAAACGTGTCTTTCTCTTTCAAAAACTGGACAATTAAATAAAAGATGTTCGACAGTTTGTTGTTCGCCACATATACACAGGTATCCATTTTCTTTTATCACTTCGCTGTAGGCTACAGTGGAGTTATTTTACATTTTAAAACTACATACTAATCATGGACGAGGATTCAGAAACCTTTCAACATCTGCAAAACAGAGCGGAACCACTACACAGTGTGAAACAACAGAACAAATAATTGAAATACTTTGAAGTAACCTTTAATGTTATTGTAGAGCATTGTGGATACATTGTGGATCTTATGAGAAATCATACAAAAAACTTATTTCAATCTCTAGAGTAAATTGGATCAGTATGATGGACGATTTTATTGAGATGAAACAAAAATTCCGCCCGTCGTAACCACCTGTACCCTTGCCTAACTAGGAAAAGGAAAGGTTAGTCAGGGATCATTTTCATATATTCAAAGCTGTAGTCGATCACGGCGATCCAATTGTTTTCTGTTTGTGAAGTTCGACTAATTTATTTATTTTAAATGAACTCTTAGGCCTACTGTTTCAGAACTGTTATTTTCTCATATAGGCCTATATGACGTAAACCTAGCAATTTCATACATTAACCTATTTGTTAAATTTTCATATTAATCTCCCAGTAAGATATAACACATCAAGGGGTTTTACACAGAAATAATACGAGTCCGAGAATATTCACAACATATTACACTTACACTGGTATAGTAAGAAATGTTTCAACAAATGTGTGTTCAGAGAACCTGTAAGAAAACATTTATCGACTGACAATTGTTAAAGATAAGTTAATACTTATTGAAATTTTAATTGAAACTTATAACAATTAAAGGTGATTTATCACATAGGATGTCAGAATATCCACAACGCTTAGGAAAGGGTTGGTCAATGTGAAAACATGGCATTTTGTATAACATCTGGGAATTTTATTTAAGAAGGCATAATATAACCTTTTGACGGAGCTACAGAAACTGCAGACAAGATTCTGAAATTACTACAAAATTAACATATGCCTAAGTAGTATGTCTTACGTTCGAGTTAACAACTTTCCTGTTATTTAGGATATAACTTACGTGTAACGTGGAATGATATATTATATTGAGTATCTTCAATGCTTTATAAACAGAATTTAAAAAATAACTAAACGAAAAGCCTTATCAATTTAGGCCTAGGTAAATAATAATATTCGCAAAATGGCTGCCTAATCTATAAGTTAAAAATAAAAATAAAGACACGATTCTCAAAAGGCAAAAGATCGCAAGAAGTTGAATTTGTAAATAATAAACTTATTACATTACTTCATAAAATGCAATTTCCATCTTAAAAGCGTCAATATTAATTACATTCACAAATGTACGCCTTGTCAATGCTTCGAATATGCAACTAACAATTACATTCAGAAAATGCACACTTCATCATTAATTAGATTGTAGAAATACTAGCTTAAAAGGCACGGCTTCGCCCGGGTTTGATATTTTGTAATTGGAAATTAACTTATGAAGGACTTTCGATTTTCAAATTATAGGTCCTTATATAGGTACGGTATTTAGAATTTGAAATGAAGAATAACGACTTATCACATTCAAACTATTCGCTCATAAAACGCTTGATATAGCTTTTTATGGCTCTAGAGGATGTAGAATTTTGCATCCCATCGCTTCTATCCACCAAGCCTGGTAGGAGTTGAAATAAGAAGAAACAGAAATACATAAAATTGTATTGTCTTTGCGGAATATATTATTTCTCACTCTCATGTTACCATACAACCGTTTCGGGGATGAAATTAAAAAGAAATCCAATATCACTTTCATACTTCCCTCCCCAAAAATCTGCGACATAATAATATAGGCTACATATTACCATACCTCGTATGGTATTCTTTATGTCCAGGGTAGAGAAAGTGATGTGACTGCAGCACATTGTGCATTATTTTCGTGGATTTAATTCTTGAATATTTATTTATAACATGAATTATATTGATGGCTTCTCTAATTTGTCAAGGTGCCGTTTCATTTATTGCCACACCTACCTGTAACCACTGCCAACAATACACTGTTGTCAAGGAATGTGATTTGGATTTGATAATTCTGTGCAAGAAAAGGTATTATGTCTCCTCTAAAACCTTTGATTTTTGGCATTTAAAATCAAATTTTTTCAAAACCCTTTCTTAATGAGCACTTACATTATGAAACGAAGGTACTGTCAAAATTCAAAGTAACTACGGTACCTATTATAGTTCAGGATCTACGCTGATTCTATCAGTCAGTCATTAAGTCAGTCAGTCAGGACAAAGCCTTTTTTATATAGGCTAGAGAGATTTACTAGCAATATGGAAGCTTTCTGAATACCGGTAATTAGAATACGCATTGTTATAATTAAGTTATATTCACGCTAGATTCACGGTTCCACCTCTGAATAACTCTTGAATTGAAGTATATGGGCCTACTGTATAAGGTGATTTTAAAAGTTCTGCTCAATAAAGTTAAAGAATAAGCAGATCACCTCACCTATCATACCTAAAAGTAGAATACAAGGACACAGGCACTAAAGAGAGAGAGAGAGAGAGAAAGGGAGAAAGAGAGAGTGATGCATTGAAACAACTCGTCGAAGATTAAAAGAACAGAGAAGTTCAAATACCTTCGAGAACGGGTCCAAACGAATGAGTACCGGTAGCTTAAGTACGCAGGACGATATCCGTAGATTAAAAAACAAAAGAAAAAGGCTCGGAGTGCCAATTACTAACTAGAAATAATTAAGGAACGGGTATACTTATAGGAAAACTTTAAAATCTTAAAATAAACTAAGTATGGTACTCCGTGGTGCAGTTGCTTCATGTAGTGTCCTATAAACTGGAAGGTCAAGGTTTCGATCCCCGATTAGATAAGTTATTTTTTAATTAGTCTATTCTTTCTGGAGGCACTATGACCCTGGAATCGACCCATCCTTTAACAAACAACCAGGTACAATTCAAGAGAAGACCTGCGGCCTGCATGCCTCGTAGCCTGCCATCTGTCGGGAAAGACAAGAACCACTGATAACCGAGAGTTGTTTGCTTCATCAATTACGAGGTATTCTAAAAACTCAAAACTCAAAACTTCAACTGTCGTCGAACAAAAACAGTCGTATGCAACTTGTCTATAGTGATAATTAAGACATTCGTATGAAATTTATCATACTTGTTATGCTCGTTTCATAAAAATATTCGGTCTTAATAAATGTCACTATAGGCTTCTTTAATAATTTACTATTAATACATTTGGAAATTCGGATCAGAAGACAAGATTTATAAATACACCGGATGACCACACCCTGGCTTATTTAATTACAGGGATAACGGTTACCACACAGGTATATTGGGTAGTACGAAAAGTACTGTACGTGGAATCGGTAGAAAGTACACGCGGGATAAACGAAGAAACAGGCAGTGGAGGAGCCTTGAGGGATAAGAACGTACCATAGTAAAGGGATTTGATAGGAGGCAGAAAAAAGAAGTAGTAAGTAAGGGATTACTCAGAGAAGCTATCTCTAATTTGAGACGGATTTACTAACCACGAATCCTTTAAATTGGATGCGCACTTTCCCAGACAGAATCTTATTCCAGTGGTGAACGGTATGCTACTGATAGAGGCAGCAAATTTCCGAAGGTTTCTTGTCAGTAAATCCTAGTTTTAAAGATAGTTCATTCCTCTTTTTCCTCGGGAAGTTCATCCTTTTGTTGTCTCTTTAATATATGCTGTATTACATTGAGGACAGTTGATTCATCTAGCGTATTTATGCTTATAACTACATAGACTCTCTACACTCTTAGGTATGATAGGAAATATCTACACAAATAATTACGATATAGGAATGAAGGTTACGTAGCAGCTCCAATAGCAGATATGATAAGCAGGTTCGGACCTTCCATTCATGTGTAAAGTAAAGAACTTTCTTGAAGTGACACTATGTAGGCATGGTCTAAAGTTACTCTTTATTCCACATACTCAAAAAATGGGCCTTCTGTACAGTACAAGGTGACAGTAAAGTGACCGGATGTTATCTTGTAAAAGTTTTTCTCCTGATAACACTTGCTTAGGTAAAGTGCTATATGAATACATTTAAAACGAAGTAAACAAGAAACGTAATAAATGATTTAGGTGGGCACAGCAGATTTATAACATGATGGTTAGCCAAATTATTGCTTTTAGTCTTCTTGTCCTAAGTTTTCTCCCCGTCTTTCATTGTAGGATATCATCATTTTAATACATCTTGTGAAAAGCTGAGGGTAAAGTGAATAGCCTAATAATAATAATAATAATAATAATAATAATAATAATAATAATAATAATAATAAAGATTTATAAGACTATTATCCTGCCGGTTGTATTATATGGATGTGAGACATGGCCGCTTACTGGTCGGGAAGAACATAACCTGAGAGTGTTCGAAAACAGGGTGCTTAGGAAAATATTTGGGCCTAAGAAAGATGATAATGAAAACTGGAGAAAACGACATAACGACAAGCTTCATAACCTGTACTCGTCACCGGATATAGTAAGGGTAATTAAATCACGGAGGATGAATTAGGCTGGACATGTTGCGCGCATAGGGGAGGAAAGACATATCTCAAAAGTATTGACTGGGAGAAGACTCGAAGGGAAAAGACCACCTGGAAGACCTAGACGTAGGTGGGAGGACAATATTAGGATAGATTTAAGGGAAATAGGACTTGCGAGGGATGATTGGATGGAGTTAGCACAAAATAGGACTGAATGGCGGGCTTAGGTAAGCGCGGCAATGAACCTTCGGGTTCCATAAAATAGATAATATTCCTTTAGCTTGCTGAGGAATTGTCTATTGCCATTCAGTGAGCAAATAAGTAAGTAAGTAAGTAATAATAATAATAATAATAATAATAATAATAATAGCGGTGATGATAATAATAATAAACTGATAACGTGAAAGTCATAAAATAACGATTTATGGAAATGGATGGAATTAGAAGTTCTGTATTGGTCTGTTGGACGTATATAAAAATATAAAGGACATTAGGCTATATATATAGCCTATAGGCATAAGTCCACAATTATACATTATATATATAATGTGTAATTGTGTGGGGGGCTATACTGATTGCACAATGTGTCTTGTGGAGGGTAAACATTGTTTTTGTTACGGAGAATTTCGCTTCTGGTACGTCCCGTTCTTTACTATCTGTTACCGAAAGTTATCAAAAGACGCTTAACTTATCTGCAACGTGTTGAGGAAAGAGGGATCAACATTTCACTGGATGGTGTGTACAGGAAGAAGGGTTGGGGGATGCGTGTTTGAGGGAATCTTGTCGACTACGGGAAGATCCTGTGGTGAAGGTGTTGCTCAAGTCCTCGTTTCCTCTCACAAGCATTATTATACTCATGTAAGAAGGATTTATGTCTGCACTTCATAAACATAATAATAGAGACTTATATTTTTCTTTCAGGTTATAGTATTATCTGTTAACATCACATGAAAATAGTTTAAGAGAAAAAATCCTCTGACACCATTACCTGAACCTGGGACCTTCGGTTTTATACAACGACGAAGTGCCAACTGAGCTAACCAGAGTTTGGAACATGTTAGCAGATGGAAACTTCGTCTTATAATGAAATCAGGTAAACTGATATAACAAAGTGCAAGAATGCTTTTGTTTAATCAGTGTTAATTGCAATACATATGCAGAAAGTAAGTTATTTTTGTAATCTCTCTCCGAGTTAAGCTCCAGATCGATTCATTAAACAGGGCTTACGGAAGAACTTCTTCTTTTTCTTCTTTATCGTACTTTTTACCTCCCCCTTTTTTTAGGATTTAAGCGACCCAAGCCACCCGGGCCGCTTACGAAAGGACAACGGTCAAAAGTTGATACTTAGGTTTAATTCATACTCGTAAACACTGATATTAAAAATATGTCAACATTTTACAAAATGTACTGGCAAAGAGCTCCGCTTAATTTACGTAGGACTAATTATTTCACAATAATGTTCCGTCTGTACCTAACAGTATTCATGTAGTATTCATTTCAACTTGAGCAACGAAATAAACATCTGACTAGTTTGATAAACATATGTGAAGGAACATGTGGGTAGTGTTATTTGTCACAGCTAACTGTATTACAACTTCCACAGCCGTATATGAACAGCATAAAACAATATCTTATCATGAGAACTTATTTGTTAAATTTTCTTTAATATATTACCATAAAATAAGCTTTAAATTGAGCATTACTCCGGTACCGGTCAACCGATTTGGTCTAATATCAAGAAGCCTTTTCCCATGGACATTATAAATGCGTATACAAAGTTTCATGAAAATCCGATAAAGCGTATTTGAGTTATCGCGCGTACAAACACACGGACTTACAGACATTTTCCCGTCCCCCACACTATCTCGTAAAGTACCATTCTGGCACCTAATAACTCTGAATGGTCGATCTCAATGAAAAACAAGTATGGATTATAATATTAATATTTATTTATTAATAGGCTTATACTACATAAGGTAATGGGTGAAATTTAATAGGACACTTTTAAACTAACATCACTGTTACTAACCTACAGTAAATGCCACTAACCTAGAACTACTTGCCACCAACCTAGAGCTGTCTGTCACTAGAACCCATCTACAACCTTACTGCCACTACTAACCTAAAGGAGGTGCGTGGAGCATGGCTGATGAGTCTGCTTAGCAAGATTCTTCACCCGAGGGATGTTCATTGTGAAATAAGACATTTAGTACTTCAAATTAAATTCGAAAAAATGTGGCTGTTGGTAGCATCGTGGAGTGAAAGAACTGATCAAGACTAAATGATGTGTGAGGGAAATTTGCTGAGAGTGCAATTGAATTTTTACATAAATGAAATCCTCCTCTTCTTCAAAACCTGTCGTTAAAACCAGATCGTTTCTCAGAAAAGGAACCGGCCGCAAAAGCTGCACAAATTCTGGTCAGCAGCAAATGCAACGCCATGACTGTGAAGCATCCTATGCAGACAGTGCATAATGAAAAGTACCATGATGGAGATGTTATTGTATTCGTATTTCCACGAGTGTCTGTTGCCATTACATGATAGGCTACCTACCGTACATTTGTATTGTTACTGCTATTTGTTTATCTTATTTTATAGGCCTATATTGATACAGATATCTAATAGGTCTAGTTAATAAGATCAGCAGTTTCTGTAGTTATTTTCTCGTTAGAATAATGTTAAAGTGTTATTACTTGTAAGGAAATTGATCTCGTGGAAGTCCGGAGTCCAATCTCTGTAAGTTTTAGTGCCGACTATTCATAAATCAAATCCTCCCGTATCTCAATTTTGATGGCTATATAAAGCATACAAGGATCCTAATGTTGTTCAGAGTCATGTTACCCTTTCCAAAAAACATAAAATATCATCAGCTGTATAATGGGAAACTCATAACAGCAGCAATTTCTCTATTCTTTTATTTGCTATAGCTACTACTTTCTTTAGCATAAGTTACCTGGAAAGATTCATTGTCTGTCACGGACGCGCAATGACAAGGACAAGACATAGGCAGGAAAAAGATGTAACAGAAGAATGTTATGTTTTAATATAAAATATTGTGTATCAAATTAATTACCAGTACTGCTTATATCATAAAGGGATAAATTTATTAATATACCACGAGATTGACTATGTCCCTAGAGAAAAAGAACGGTTGGTTTACGATGAGGTCAATGCCATCTCCAAAGAGGCGTCCAACAGACGTAGCCTATCATAAATAGGAAAACAATAAAATTATGCTGTAATACTGGATCCTACAATTAGATTTAAAAAAACGCCAACGAGACTATTCAGGTGGATCTGGAGAAAAAAGTAGGCCTATACGAACCATGTATTTCTTGTTTCATCACTTCCATTCTATATAGGCCTAAGTGTATATATGAATAATAACAGAATAATTCACCAATAATAATGACGCCATAAAAATCACCACCAATAGAAAATAGTTGAGAATCAATCATTCCCTGGCCTAGCCTACTGGGATACACACGAACCTGAATTCCTGTTATGGCCTCGTTGCTCAAAGGAGTATAAATACACGTGAATTAGGCCTAAAAATATAGACTATTGACTATAGACTACAGACATATAGACTAGTCGCTTGAAACTAAATCATTTAACCATGCCGAAAGATATTTTCAGTCATTCCCCAATTTTATTACATTCTACAAAAAAGTATGTTGCTTTTACCTGCGATTTCTTTTATATTGTGGTTATTGGCTGTACTCATTACAAGCTGTGGCAGTAACACATCTAAGTATAATTAATCATTTTTGTATAGGCCTATATTCTTTTCGTTTTATATATGAGTGTCAATGTAAAGGTACTACCCCTAGAAATTCCATGGGGGATCTCAGAGATCCATCGCCTTTAATTTTTGTTTAATAAGTGCCAAAATGGTACTTTCTGAGATTGTGTGGTGGGCGGGAAAATGTATGTCCGTCTGTCTGCCTATCCGTATATACGGCTTTTGGAAGTTGCAATACATTTAGCTTTGACAAATAACACTACCCACATATTCCTTCACGTATGCTTATCAAACTTTAGATCTTTGATCTTCCATAAGCCCTGCCTAATGAATCGATCTGGAGCTTAACTAGGAGATCTATTACAAAATAACTTCTGTTCTGCATATCATATTTGCAATTATCACTGATTAAACAAAAGCATTCTGGCACTTTGTTATATCAGTTTGCAGTTTTGTTTTTAAAATTATTGCAATAATTTTTTTTTTTAATGCAATAAAGCATAGTTTTGCATTTGTAACTCAGGCTTTCCCGGAGTTAGAATGGATAATGGTTTGTCGGGTTTCGAACTGGGTGAGTAGGGGGATTGATTCCAAGCTTATCTCCGCTGCAATCTTCTGAGAGAAGCGAGTTGAGGAAATATCTGTGTTATATAGAAAAGACGAAGAAATACTAGGTGGAGTGGGGTCAATAGGAAATCCGCCATTCCTATTGAAGTTTCAGACCTGGATCTGGATTTTCAAGGCATCTGCGATACGAGTATCTCTGCTACTCCAGGATCTTGGCTTGATCGAAATGGATCATGTGGTCAGAGCGACTTAGTGCTGAGTCACTGCAGACTTGTCTTGGTAGTACACTCTGATGTTTCTGCGGTGTTAATTGTATCTTTCCTATGTTGTGTGGCCAGTCTGTCCTATGCAGAAATTATGCAGAAACTATGCAGATGGCTGCAGGACATGCTGATGAAAGCTCGGAATCAATCCTCCTACTCACCCTGTCAGAAGATCGAGAAACTATTATCCAGTTCTACATTATTTTTGTTAAGGGAATGAAAGGACTCCTCCCTTTGTAATAAAAGAGACCGAATAAATTATGTTTTTGTTTGATTTAGATTGCTTTTCATTCCATTTTTCATTGTTCTGAAACGTTTCAATTATTTATTATCAAGAATGGTAATTATCACTTATTTTCTCTTGTCATTGATGTTTTGACATCTTTATTTTCACCTCAAATATTCTATTATTAAAACAAATTATGCCTATAATAGATATAATTAATTTTTTACATAGCCCATTTATTCAATTAAAATAAAATCAGCTTTTAAATAAATAACTGAAACCAAAATAACTAAAAAGACTAATTTGATACATGAAACGAGACATATATTTATAGATCTCAGAGGTCTCCTCCCCTTGGTGAATCACGTAAGATATCTATTGGTATAGTGGACTCGTTTTCATCGTCCCCATTCGGCGAGTCGAACGTCAGCATTTCTTTTTGCTGTCTGCCGGATTATATTATTGTTTATTGAGGGTAAACAGTTGTTTAAACCCTCAAATCTAAGCAGATGGCAGACCCTGTTGCAATTCATCCTAATAACAATAGTAATATAATTAAAAAAATTAGCTTCTCTTTGATTCTCGTTTCCGACTGAGACATGAAACACTTCAACACGCGGCTATTAATGAGTGTGTCCTTGTTGCATTAAGCAAATAACATGTCAAAGACAGAATCGCTGGGGACGATGCTAGCGAGACGACTATACTGCCGACGTTGATATTTTTATTAAAAAAAAAAATAATTGAACATCATTTAACTAATATTTAACTTTAATACAACTTATATTTAATATTTAACTTTAAAATATCCAGTTCTTTAAGTAAGAGATCATTTGCACAGTTCAACTTTAGATTTTAACAATTGAATGGTACCCCGAATAAAGAGGTAACCCACAAGTAACATATCAATGAGAAAATGGAAAGAGTACAATTTTTAAGTGAATCAAGTCAGTAAAACGTTCATGCTTCCAAAGTTCAATGCAATGGCAGACATTTAAGTTACACTAGAATGAAAATATGAATGACTAATAAATAATATTCATTGGAAAATATTTTTATTTTCACGTTCTCGATAGTTTTTTAGTTTTGGGTTAGCTCTTTATTCTGGGTAACCATACAATTCTTCTCTGCATTAGAGAGTTAACACTAAAATGCTTATGGGATAATAAATCAATTGACGATAGCGTGAACTGTGTTTGCGTGCACCCTGTATCATATCTATGACACATCCAGCACGGGGCTTAAATGTACTTAAACCTAACTTGTACCAAGGACGTTGGCGGAAATGATGTAGGAGTCTCATCCTCAGAACACGGGGCTCATACTGATAACACCAACACTGTCTTAGCGTAGCGACAAACTTTCCTATTAAGATGTAACATAAGCAAAGTGCTTGACAGAGTATCTTACTTCAAGAGCAGGATAAATATAATGAGAGATAATAGCTTATATAAACTCAAAGTGTGAAGTTTCCCATTGATAGAGATGTAAAATCTTAGTAAACATTTGTCACATTCACTATTTAGGCCTATAACATCTTCTCTGTATGTTTATGTCTTTTCTGAAGCCTCATTGTATGCATATTCTTAACCTCAAATATTTTACGTTAGCTCCAAAAGTGATATAGGTACGATATTTTTTATTTAAAAAAATTCAAATTAGGCTATCAGGATGCTGTAGGTTGGTGATCTCTTCAACCCGTAATAACTAATATATACATATATATTCAGCTTTATTTATAGTCTTTTGAGCATCGAAGCCATACCAGAAATTCAGGTTCTGTGCGTATAGCAACTGCTTTCCATTGTTTATGTATTTAGGCCTTTGGCATCTGTTAAATTTCAGATATGATACAGGATGAAATATTGGGGATGGTTCATGGTAGGCTAAGTAAATACTGAATTCGCCATCTGCCTCTATGACTGGACAAACCATTAAGAAATACAACTCAAATTGGCCAGCCATAGGTCTTGAACCCGGAATCTCCGAATGCGAGTCCTATACGCTACCTGTTTTTGTAGCATACTTTGTTTCTCTTCTCACATGCTTACACAACTATATTAAGAACCTGGAAAATCATAATAATTGGAACGAAGCTTCAATCTTCTCAAAATGCATTTTTTTTTTTCCAAAACGACCGCTGAACGGATCTCTGCCAAATTTTGTTCGTTGGCTAAAGATTCAAATAGAAGGTTAATAAACAAAACTTTTCTGAAATGAGATGTAGCATTGCGGAATAATCGCCCAAAATATGAGACATAAATATAACATAGGTCTATTGAAGTTGGTATTTAGGCCTACTTCATGTATGAGGTCTCTTTATTTTGCCTTTTTCGAGTCAGTCACATGAGTCATTAGATATTGATTATTATTTTGTGGAGTTCAAGTAGACTTGAAGATATCGTGGTATTGGACAAGTGAATTCTCATAATGTCCCAGTAGGTCTCAGTAGGTCTCATTGTTAACCTTTCTCCGTTGAGTATAAAATTTTAGCAATAGTAATAGGTTGAAAGATCTCTTAATGCACGTCCATACAACATTAATGATATAATTTTCGAAAGGATGTTCATGGCTACAACATAAGAATAAATTCTTGCATTAACATTAAAAAAATTAGGTAGCAAAGCAATACATTAATATTTAGATGTAGCTCTCATATGTTGTACTATGTTACCAGATGAAATAAGAAATTGCATATACAGACATTTTAAAATATAATGTATAAATGGTTAATAGGAATCCCTTCTTCATTCTTGACTAATTTTTAAACTTAGAAGTGTTTACAACATATTTTGTAATTTTTCCTGTGTTTTACTTGTAAACAGTCAAATGCCTGTACTTGTGCCTGTGCACTTAAATATAAATATAAAATAATATCATGGCAAGAGATTAGGAACAGACGAAATATTTGGAGAGTAGTTACAGGGAGCCTAATGGATATTGGCGGTAGACATGGAGGCTGAATGCTATGAAAACGTAGCACTAGAATTACAAGCAAAATTGTTAAAGTTGACTTTAGCAAGGGATGTGTGGAACAATGGCTTCCATGCGTCTGGGGTGATGGAACTCTAAGAAGATTTCGTCGGAATGTGGAATTACAGAACGCTGGTAAGTTATGATGCTTCCGGACAAATATTTGAATTTATGAAAAAAGCAGGGAAGCATGTCTAAACAGCTGGATGAACACAATTGGCATGGGCTATATACATTTATTTTAAAAAATCTTTTGAGAATTTCATATAACTTTCTCTGCCCAAATAAAAGTTGGCCTCTTAGTATAATATAAGTAGGGCTCAAACTATGTATGACATTCTCTTCATGTAAATTGGTTGTAAAAATGAAAAGAATATTGTTACCACATCGTATCGCATCCCCGAAGGATACATAACCAAATAATATCTGATTACTGCACTTAAGTAACTTTCTTTACTCTAAGCATGGCCAATATGTCTTTCTCATTTCACATTCTGTTATAGAATAAAATCAGGTAAACTGATATAACAAAGGCCGTATTTCAGAAACTATTGTGTTTCTTGCCACGGTTTCTTTAGAAAGTTTGATAAGCATTAAGTGAATTAATAAATGAAACAACTAGAACATTAACAGAACGGATTTACAACAAATTCATCATTCATCATTCGTCATTCCTTTATTTTTTCAAAATATCTGAAGCCATACAAAATACGCAGTAAAATACTTCAAAGTCTATTTTGGAGAGGAAAAATTCAAAATTTGAACTTTTTTGAATTTTCCCAATGATTGTAGACTGGAATGTACAGCCCTATGTTTGCCAAATTTCTAGTTTGTAGCTCATATGGAAGTGAGTAAACGTCAATACTACAATGTGAAAGATCTAGGCCAGTGGTCTTCGACCCGCGACCCGGGCTTAATTTTCGGCGGCCCAAAACAAATACTAATTTTAACTACACTGCCAATATTGACAATTAGTGAAAACGAAACAATGTCAGGTCTCACTTAAATTCAAGATTGTTACTGTGCTTTGCATTATTCTTTAACACTGGAAAGTGGGTGACAAAATTATAAAACACACACATGTATAATGTTAAGTAATCCTAATTTCTATTGCCCTCTTATTCAAGATGAAGTTCATTAATAATCCCTACAGATATTGCAACATAATTGACGTATTTGTGTTACGGAAGTATCATGTTATCAATAATCAACAAATCATCCTTTCCTGCGGCCTTTCATCGAAATGAAAATGGTCCTTTATTTAAACAAAAAAAGGTTGAAGACCACTTATCTATGCTGTCTTACATAAGAATGACATCACGGCAATCGAGCCAGATTCTTCCATACTTGGGGCAGCTAGAAACACCCAATTTTGCATGTGCCAATATTTCTGCCAAACTTTACGATTCTATCTGTCCTATAAGTAAGTCATAAATTACACAATGTGAGGAAAATTTATAAAATTCACTTAAAAAAGAAAAATCTAACCGAATCTAAGGTATAACCGATAAAGATACGATAAAGTGTCATAGGGCCAAACTTGTACTGTAGATCTCTAGCTATCTTTCCAGTAGCTTTCATTGCCTTTCTTCCTACCATAACTTGGGCACGCGCTCTCAGCTTGACCCCTTACTATCCATGCCTCTTCACATTAATCGAATTCGTTTACAACAGCTATTCGTCACTGGAATTCACTGCCTAGCCATCTCAGGAGCTGCCAAACGACTTCCCAGTTCAAGCGTCATTTAATAAATTTAGTATACAATAACATTTAGGAATTGATGCTAATTTGTAAATTTTTTTTGAAAGTTTTCATTATTTGTAATAACTAAGAACGTATTTGTTTAGTATTTTCTTTTTTTTTCATTACTTTATTTTAGTCATTTGTACTATATATTATTCAAGTACTTTATGTTTTAATTTTTGTCATTGTATTTAATGTACCGGTACGTTTCTTGTATTCAAGTGTATAATTTCTTGTTTTTAATTTATTTTTATTATTATTATTATTATATATTTCATGTTTTTGCCATGGCTGAGTGGTAGAGAAGGCATTATGGCCTTAACTCCGCCAGGTTAAATAAATAAAAATCCGTTACTGTCGGTGTAGTAAGAATTACCGTTTAACTTACCTATTATAAGCCTCCAAGGAAAGTCTGCACATAGCCTACCATAAAGTAGCGTCAGCCATTTTAAATGTTTTTGGGGGATAAATAATTAAAAATAGGAACTTTTTGGAGTATTTCTGTCGGTTAGGGTCATTAGGCTATAAGTAATGCCAAATTTATGGTTTCTGGCTCATCTGGAAGTGGGCAAACAATATTATGTCGGTGAATGAGTTAGCCAAGCTATTTAAAGCACATCTGACCATTAATTGGTCGTTACTCTAGTACCGGTCAACCGATTTGGTCCAACGCCAATAACGTTCGTCCTATGGCCGTTATAAGTAGGCCTTTGTATACTAAGTTTCATGAAAATCTCATAAAGCGTATTTGAGTAATCGCGCGTAAAGACACAATACATTCCAATGTTCCTCATGCTAATCACAACCCCGCGATTATTTGCAAACTAAGCTGGAACTCATTGCCTAGCTACCTCAAGAGCTGCCAAACGACCTCATAGTTCAAGCGAAATTTAATCAAGTTTGTAGGCCTATATAGATACATTTACGCCTAGCAGGTTATGATTGATGCTAATAAGTAGGGAGCGAATTTCTATGACATGTCATACTTTTCCCTTTTTAATTATTTCAGGTTTCCGACTAATTTAAACCCGATTCCGAGCATGCTGGTGAAATTGGAACGGCTTTTATTGTGCATATAACTGCATATTTAGGAAATTTCAACTATTGTAGCATATTTAGTATGAATATGCATATTTAGGTCATATTTTTTTGGCATATTTGTGTTCATATTAAAGAAATTTTGAAGTTTCATATCATATTTTGTAAATTTTGCATTATAATGATACTTTTTGAGAATTTATAGGTATTTTAAAAGTCAACATTATATTTTAATAAAATGAATTGTAATGAAACTTAAAAAATATACACAATGTATAAGTGGTAAAGTCATATTTTAAATTTTATTGGTCATATTTTAATGTTTTTTAGGTCATAAATGCATGCATATATCCTATTTTTTAGGTCATAGAAATCCGCCTCCTACTAATAAGTAAATATTTTAGTATTTTTCACTATTTGTAGTATTTAACATTGTGTTCTAATATTTTAGTTTTCATTTTTATTTTCTTTTAGTCATTTGTATTATCTATTGTAATTAAGTTGTATTATTATTGTAGTTCATGTTTGTATTCATTGCCGTTAATGTTTATTTCTTGTAATTATTTATTTTATTTCTTGTATTTATTTATTTATTTAATTTTGTCTTTCATGTTTTTCCCCCCGCTGAATGGTAGAGAAGACATTATGGCCAGGTTAAATAAATGTAAATAAATAAAAGAAAAATACTTTATCCATCGGAATCGTATAGGATGGCTTCCTTATTGTTCTAATAATAATATTATTGGCTTATTGTGGTTATTAGCCTCCATTATTGTGGTCAATAAAATGGAAACATTATTTTCGTTTTAATTTATGTCTAGGACGTTGTACAGTTCAGCGCTTGCATTCTTGAACAGCAAAACGATAAGCCGTTATTATTATTATTACTTCTTTTACTTAATTATTATTAATCTTTTACATTTTATTATGGTTGTATTTATTCTGATTATTAGGCTACTATGTATCAGATACCTAGAAGTACTGAGTTCAGTAGTGATTTGGAGGAAAGTAGCGATGGAAATAACATGAAGAAATGTCAAACCTAGGAATAATAATTATACGACTTAACATTATCCCAATAGATCAGACGACGCCATCGAAAAAGAGGAAGGTATCAAACTGTAGGCAGACAATACTCAGGTATCATCATTTGTTCGTTTTTTTATCGGTCAGACTACATGGCTCCTATGAAGAAATGACAAAGGAAATTGAACAGAATTATTTAAACGATTCCCTAAATAGACAGGTGAACCTCAAGCATGTACCTATATTTTATTCAAAGTAAAAAAAAAAAACTGCTTTAGACCTACAATCAACTGAGCACACATGAAACATTCAAAGTGCGCTTTTGTCTTATGATTATTATCTTGGTTCATACATTTATAAAGTTATCGGTAACTAAATTCTCTTTGAAGACAGGAAGACCCCAGTGTTCATTCTTATAAAGTGAATATTTGAGTAGTCAACTTGTCTTCTACGGAGGAATCGAAATGAAAGAATAAAATTTGTAATTTTCAGATACTTTTTCTAAAACTCGTTGAAATATTGAAATATAATCTCCAGTTAAGTTTTTATTTTTTTAACTGATGTAAATCACATTAGGCCTACATTCTGTACATAAGCTATGGACCTTTATTGTTATTATGCTTCTTGTACTGCAAAAGTGAGCATTCTTTAGTCTTAACTTTATGCAAAATTCTCGAGAACGTAGATTGTATAAGAAATTATTCCTACTAACTTACAATCCGTAAAAGAACACTAACTTTCGAAGAAATAATCAAAGCAGTAAATTGTGAACTAAACTTTTATGTTTTGTATTCTTTATCGCAAGACAACCTCTAACTAGAGGAAGTAAATACATTTAAAAGAAAATACAAATACAGTTAGGTAATTAAAATAAATTCAGTTATACTGGCCTGTTCTACCATAAAAATGTTATTTTTTTATATGTCTTAATAAACTTAGATCTATTATTGAAGTTTGAAACTCTGTTTCTTCATTTACTTATTTTGAGATTTTGACCTTAGGAATAACAGATACGGAAGAATAAACTTATAATAAAAGAATAAGCCTAAGAAAATAATTTAAATTTATTTGGAAGCTGATTTAAGACATTACGATTGCCATGAATATACTTTAATTTTCGTCTTCATGTAGTATGAGCGATTTTCATGCAGAAAATATAAATTTTAATAAAAAAACAGTACTTTTTCGGGAGTTTACTATTACATTATACAACTGGTGCAAAATCTTTTTCATAAGAAAAGTTTATCTAAATCGATTGAAAATAAAGTAGTCTAATATTGATAAATATTTATAAAATCTAAATTCTCAATTCCATAATTCTAACTGAACTTTCACAGTCACTTTTAGGCCTACCAAAGGAAAAAAAAACTACTACCACTAATAATTGTAGGCCTACTATGGAGTTATCCACAGTCTTGTATAATCCCGTAGTGTCTCTGTGAAGAAAATCCTCCTGGGAATGTCACCACCACTTTATTTCTCTTTCTGAATATTTATTTTCAGAAGTGAGTTTGCCACATTATTTGATGATGCTGGTTTCTTGCAAAGGAATAAACGTGAAATTATTATGAAGACTTTTTATGGATGTAAAAGGAGAGTTTTTACCACGCAGACTTTGTAGTCTGCTATAAAAAGACGAGAATTGAAGTTAACCTAGTGTTTGAATTTGCACAACTCGTATTTCAAGGGATTTGCAATGCGTAACGAACGTAAAGTTAAAAAAGATAAGGGCTGATGATTTAACTGAGAACTATCCTAGCTTCTTAAATCTTTCAATGTTTTTAACATCTTCATAGTTAAAATCCGTAGCATTGACAGCCTTATTACCAGATTACAAGTTAAAAACCATTAACAATATCACTAACGAAGAATGTGTGGATAGCCCTATATAGACTGTATATGCCTATATTGAAATGACATACAATAAAGAGAAAAGAGAATTAACAGGTACAAACATTATTAATTTAAAATTATTTAAGTAAGGCCTTCGAAAGCTGAACCTTGATGCCTTTTGTCTATTTTTCTCTTCGAGACGGACTCAGTCATTTTTAGGGTGAACTATGCGGAGCCAGCATAAGATAAGCAGACACAAGCATTAAAGCAGATGTTTAATAGATACAGCAGTTATAGTCCTAAAAGCTAGAAAAGAACATGCGCTTGCTGCAGCAATTACAGCTTCGTTCCGCGCAGGTTTTCTTCTAGCTTGTAGGACAAAAAAAAAACACTAATATGTGATCCACGCTTAAAGTTTACAAGACTCAGGAGTTACGGGAACAACGCAAAGTGTTTTCGAAACATGGAGCTACTAATGTGACAAACAGGAAAGGTTTAGGCCTACAAAATGTTTAAGAGACACAGGTGACAGCAATATAATCAACGCGAAATTGTTTACGATACACAAAAGTTAAATCAGTGTTCACCAACTACCGATAAAATGACGTCAGGGCATGAATTTTGTATGCACAGAATAGTCCCTTAAAGTGACATCACAGAGCATTCTGTTGGAAAACACTGAGTTAAGTGAACAATGCAAAATATTTATGAGGCACAGGTTTTATGTGAAGAACTTGGAATGTTTAGGCCTACAAGACTTAAAAGAGTTTGAAAATTTATAAATGTGTTCAAGACACAGCAGTAGTATGAACAACGCGAATTGGTTGTGATACATAGTGTTACGTGAACAACGCGAAATGTTTTTGAAACAAGGAGATATTGATATTAACAACCCAAAATATTTACAAGACACAGGATTTAATATTTATAGGGCACTGGTGTTGTATAATGCGAAATATTAATTACCAAACACAGACAATTCGAAGCAGGTGTTAATTATATGAACAACTGCATTTAGATATGACTTAATTTTACTCTAAGAACATCAAATGTATTGTTTAACATTTTAAATAGGCCAATGATATGATGGTATGAATATAGGCCCAACATGTTAGCATATTCATTCTTTTTATATAATTAAGTAGTAATTGAGATATAAACATATGTGACCAAATCTCTCTGTCCAATTTTATGAATGTCAAAGCCACAAACGAACTTAACTGGTAACACAAGTGCCTGCAAGCATGATTTACTAGAAACCTTGCTTAGGAAATTATTATTCTCCCATTAATGAAATAAAAATTCGGAAAGTTGCCATTCTAAAAATGGAAAATTCTCAAAATCGATTCGCAACATGGGTGCAAAGGACTCAAGATTTGATTGTTCTTTAATATAATAAAATAAACGTATACATATTAAACTACGTTATATTAACTTCTGCTGTAACTATGGTTTTGGATTTTCTTGGAAGAAATTTACGTTTACGGTGGTAAATAAGCAAACACAGTTTTCTTGAGTTGATTTCCGGGATTATTAATTTACCGTTGAGCACTGGTTGGGAGAATATTAAATAAATCCGCTCTCATAATATTCTAGCAAATTATGGACACGCCCGTGGGAATCAACACAGTGTTATCATAAGAATTACGTAATTCCATGCCACGTTATGTGTGAGGTCAATATTCCTTACATCCATACGTCTGAATGTTCATGGTAGTATTTGCACAGAGGATAAAATTGGACTCTACAATTTCTTTGTTTGTTTATTATTTATCCATAAATCGGTCGTTTGGTGTAGTAAGAAAAATAATACAGGTACTGACTATTAATAAATTTCATTTTTCAGCTAGTGCTATTGTAATTCTTATAAAATTTTAATACTTCCACCATGTGCACTATTATGGAGAAAAGAGATAGATCGATGTTGAGAAGGAATCAATCTTGCAGAATAATCTTCTATAATATAGTAATGTTACATTCAAGTTAGTTGTGTGCACACAACTAACTTGAATGTAACTATATTATAGAAGATTATTCTGCAAGATTGTTCTGCAAGATGTGTACGTGTGTTTTTAAGAAATTTTGACGTATCTTCTATAATTGTCTTAATTCTAACTTATTTTTTATATGAACATACTCTTTTAGTTCCCGAACAAATCATATATAAAATAATTCAATGTCATAACCAAAAGGAAGATCTTACTTTCTAAAAGAATAGTATTTCTACAACATATTACCCACATTAAAAGAAACAAAATTGTATGAAAATTCTAACCTAACATGGATGCCCACAACTAACTTGAATATAACTTTATTATAGAAGTTTTTCTCCAAGATTAATCTGCAAGATATATACATATGTTTCTTAAAATTTGTAACGTATCTTCTATAATTGTAAATTATTGCATATATTTGATTATGCTTGTTTAGTTCTTGAACAAATCATATATAAAATTATTCCAATGTCATAACCAAAAGGAAGTTCTTACTTTCTCAAAGAATTGTATTACTACAACATATTCTTAGTTTTAAGTTTATACATAGATTGACAATTAGATTTTAATCTAGATTTTGTGTAACATTTTACAAACCCTAGAAATGTATTATACCATTCTTCTGGTATATAACTCAATATAGGTTAATTGATAATATACATAGCTTATTTTATTGATTCCTTCTCAACATCGATCTATCTCTTTTCTCCATACTAGTGCACATGGTGGAAGTATTAAAATTTTATAAGAGGTACTGACTAGATTACAAACTAAACTTACAGATTCATAACAGGAATCAAAATCCTAATATAAGTTTCACAGTTCCCATAGGCCTAGGCTATAAAATGGGTTATTTAATTTTATCGGACATAAAGCCTATTAATTTAAAAAAATTCCAGTATTTTTAGTGAAACTAGTAACACGTTAGGCTATAAGAACTTAGGGAATTTAGTACGACGTTCATATAAACTTCTTATTAAAATATATCTGGCTAGTTGCACAGTTATGAAAAAATTAACTTTTAAAACAAAACATGAATTTTATTATAAACACAGTTGTATACAATTGTATACAATAAATTAAGATATAACAATAAACTGAATTAAATTAAATTAGGATTTTGTATGACGACTTCTCTTTAAACAGAATCCGAAATGATAAAATCCTTTAGTTTGACATATCTGATGGATAAATTGAAGCCAAATCACTAAGGAGCCGATATACATGTATAAAAAAATTCCATTACATGGAATATCTGTAGTCACCTGAATTCCAACTTTGAAAAAGTTTAACTCATGTATGTCTAATAGTCTACAGTTTTTGGTTCACATTTGAACGATATATAAATGCACAAATTGTCCATGGCCTATTTGAAACATGTTCCAATGCAATTCTGTTACATAAATTAAAAACTTAAAAATAATACTACCTAATATTCTCATATTGCATAACTTTATTATAAATTATATTAGCTGCACGTAAAATATGTCAACAAAAAACAGAATGCAGTAGAAGTGAGTAAATACTTCCATCAGTAAAGGCAATAATAAGAGGAAAGTAATATTTTTGTTTGAATAGCATTAAAAATCTGCTTATCCCTGATGTAGGATGATTGCATGTATGTATGTATGTATGTATACTTTTTATAATTTTATTTTAATAACATGCCCCATTACAAGTAATATTACATGTTTAAGTTCTCATTTCATGCAATTAACAAGATGCATGATAATATATAAAATTGGAAGTTTTCAGAAACAATGTTTACAATATTAATAATTTAAATATTATTACAAATTAAATAAATTACAGTAAGTTCATTTTAACAAGATAGCCTATTAATAATATTAACACGATACATATATAAAGTTTGAAGTTTTCAAAAAAATATTTGCAGAATTAATAATTTACGTATGCAGAGTATATATGTATGTATGTTTATATGTATGTGTGTATGTGTGTATGTAAGTATGTATGTATGTAGGTAT
Organism: Ectobius pallidus; assembly: GCA_964059195.1. Classification (NCBI taxonomy): domain Eukaryota; kingdom Metazoa; phylum Arthropoda; class Insecta; order Blattodea; family Ectobiidae; genus Ectobius; species Ectobius pallidus. The sequence goes on along the minus strand of CAXKWD010000003.1, from coordinate 180,423,369 downwards.
GTATGTATATATGTATGTATAAGTGAATGTATGTAAACATGTAGCCTATATAATATTTAAATATGTATGTATTGTTTGTACGAATGTATGTATCTATTTATCTATGTAGGCTTATGTATTTAAGTGTGAAAAGGGATTAATTGACATATCGCAAGGTGTCTTCTTCCGTACATTGTCTGATGACGCTTGAGAAGACACCCCGCTGTGCTGACGGAAGACTGATGAGACAGTTGAAACAGTGCACCTCCATCCATAGCCTAACAAGACCTATTGAAGTCCCATCGTGTTTTACTTCCTACTTCCTTGGAATGTATGGGTTAGTGATTTGGTTATAACCAGGGCCCGGATTCTAATGACATGTCATCTTTTTATTGATGCTGCATAGACATTGCCAACTTGTGGATAAATCCTAATCATGGCCTCTAGATTATAGAAATGCATTTTTATTAGGTCATTTTTTGTCATTTTCTGCAATTTTATATTTTTAGGGCATTTATTTCAATTATAGGTCATTATTTGGTCATTTTCGTGTCATTTGCTTCCTTATTTAATCATTTTCATGCATTTACATTGAGTGTATAAACTTTTTTGTCGCTAGCGGTGCTGTCTTTGAAATGTTGTTTGTTTAATGCAAGAAGGAAAAATTCGGCGTGAAAGTATTGACATGTCTCAATCGGAAATGAGTCTCAAAGAAACGCCAATTTTTTTTATTATATTACTATTGTTATTAGATTGACTTGGCACCAGAGTCTGCCACCTGCTTGGATTTGAGAGTGCAAAATAATGTTTACCCTCAATAAACAACAATATAATCCGGCAGACCACAAAAGGATGTGCCGAATTTTGACTCAACAGTGCCTCAATGCCAGTATAAATTTCCGTGAGAAAAGAACATTCACAACATTACAGTTATTTACAGTTTTTACAATTATGTACAAACTAGTCTATAACTCTGTGTGTACAAGGATAAATTTTTATAAATAAAATATCAGTTTTTAGGTCATTTTTTATAATTATTAAGTAATTTTCTTTAAAATTTATGGTCATTTTATAGGTCATTTTTCAAACAATATTAGGTCATCAGAATCCGGGCCCTGGTTATAACAAACTAATTCTACTCCATAGTGAATCGCCCAGAACTACGTAACCAACAGTTATCAGTTTTCTGTATACTGAAATGAGGAATGTTATCTTCGAGACTGAAATTACCAAAAAAGTCCAGAGAGACGCATGCACATATAGGGAAGTTCAAAAGCACAAATTTCGTTTATAATAACTTCTCACAAATAACAAGCAAATTTACTTAGAAATAACATTAAAATAGAAACATATTATAAATAGTCCTATTGCCAGTTATAATATAATTCGCGTAAATGCTTTTTAGCTAAGAAGGTCATATATTTTTATGATCAGTCGTAACAAATAATGAAAGTCGTTTAGCATGCTTAGAAAACATACCAAAGGTCTACATTTTACATAAAATACATCCCTAAGGTTGCGCGTTCGATCCCTGCCCAAGGTCGATGGCATTTATGTGTGCAGAAATGTGACAGGCCCATGTTAGTAGATTTACTGGCATGTAAAAGAACTCCTGCAGGACAAAATTCCGGCACACCGGCGACGGTCACAGGCCTAAGTTGCAGTACATCCCGTCGTTAAATAACCATATTGGCTATCTACCTGCCATAAATCACATCGTAGAAGGCTATACGAAACGAATTCTTTAATTTCACTTGATTGTAAGAGAAAACAAAATTACAAATTCAGAATAGGGAACGATAATACTATCTCTATATCACTTACGGCAATCTTCAGGTTCGAATAGTGCATATGAGGCCGGGTTGCGAGGTTTCGGGTAACCTTATATCTGAGAAAGTGATCGAATTTTGGTCGAAATACATTGTCCTCGTCTTACTCATAATAGCATATCCTTTCATTGCTACGGAAAATTTAATAATAGCTGTACTGTGTAAAAAAAACCACAACAGCTGATTATAAATAGGCAGATAATGAAAATGTAGCATTACAAAACAGTTACAATAGCCATACGAGGGAATAGATGATCTTTCTATTGGCATATTACAACGAAACACCCTCATAGATATTAAAAATTATATTTTTAGATTTATAAATATCCAGTTTGTTATTTTGTAAATTCTATACTGCTTATCTTCTAGGCTTCATATCGCTTGATATGTTTACGACCGAAAGATATAGTCGGAGAGATAACGGCTCAAGTTAACAGCAATGCCAATCAAAATAAAATACTATGATTTTCTTACCAACAATTCTTATACAATAATAATATTCTACAAAAATGAGGTATGAGTGAAGCAGAACAAGTAGTTTCATATTTTCAGACATAAATCCTTGTTCTCAATTCACTTAACAGACTAGAATGATATTAACATTATATAGGATACTGTAGTCACTTCCTCAAAGTTTAATATGAGTAGGAAATTTCCAGACTTTTGCTATAAAGGGAAAATTCTATTCAGAAAGATTGGCCACTATAACCAATAGACTGATGTCTAGAAAAAAGTAACAGAAACGTAAGAAAAAGTCGCATAACCCTGTATAAATATCATTAAAATTTGGATTATAATATTCTAGATGACAAATATTTCTGAATTTAATAACTAAATACGTAATAGACTACCTGCTGTAGACTCTAATGACTGCAAGAACAAGTAGGCTTACATTCGTGTTTGAAAGCACATTTTCTCGTGTCTCTTTCACATCGTATCTTCCTCGACATAGCCTAAGTGTTCTTACTTAGTCGAATTTTCTCTTTCAAAAATTGGTCGAGGCATGAATTGTATGTCGCTATAATAATAAAGTGTATCTCTTGATAAAATTTCAGCTCCATCCTTGTATTGCGTGTATATGCGCGTTTGTTCGCCAAAATGTAGTTAAAATCTAAAGTAATTACCTACCAATCGTTAACCTACCGTCTCTTCGTGACATTGAAGTTTATAAAAATACCTGGGATTTTATTATATTTTTTAAAATTAAGCATATTTCACTTAAATACTTTTAAAATTTTTAGGGACAGGGCGAAATAGGTTAGAGAATGCACATTTCTACAAATTTCATTCAGATTACACCTATGTTAGTTCTATACTTCTATAGGCCTAATAATGTAGTTCCACTTATATTGATATTATTTGAAATTATATATTTCTATCTCGTATCCTATAGACATAACTATTCGTGATGAGAATTGTTTTCATGGAAAAGCATATATACAAATAAGATAGGCAAAGAAAAATTATCTTTAAAGTCAATTCATCTGGTTCAGTAAACAGAAATAGTTGCTAAACACTCAAACGTCATAAAAAATATTTTCCTATTATTAAGATTCAGATTATTAATATAACATTACTTTTATATATGAATCCTATATGTTGTTGTTTACTGATGATACTGTCATCTCAAATCACGCTACTTTGTGTGGCACTAATAACAAACTTACTGAAATGCCTAGATCTATATTTTTTTAACTACTTTTGTTTTTATAATAATTATAAATAAAAATTATTAGGCCTATTAGACCTACACTCTAGGAGAGCACGGTTTATAAGTAAAACAAGTTGAAACTTTATGAAAAAGAATTAACAGTTTTTATATATAAATATTCTTGTTACATTTGTAGGTAGAGGATAGGTATCTTGATTACAGTCTACGAAGATAGATAAAATGTGTAGATATGATGGGTAGATAAAATCTAGATGTGTGTAAAAAGTGACTTTTTAAAAAATGACGAATCTGTTACATATGTAAATATTATTAAGTTCGATAAATTTGATATATGAATATTTGCATGGAACCTTTAGGTACACTGATAGGAACTGTTGACATGAAGGCGTGGTAATTTACAGAAACAAGCAAAAAAATAATGTTATTGTTCTTCTTCCTACAACCATTGAACCGTTCACGGATGGATCAGTACTACTAAAAAAAACTGAGATAAGTGATCAATTAGGAACTAGGCATGAAATTTATTGAGCTCGATTTGAGGCCACTTGGGAAAAATTCTTAAGAGTTTCCTATTTTTTTGGCCTATATAGGAATTTGAACTTTAAATTTCTTGCATTATAACTATGCTGCAAACTTAAACACCGTAAGTGTTTCGCTAGAAGATGTAGAATTCCTTACTGTAATTTTGGAGCTCTGTTAGAATAGATTATTCCATCGTCATATAATTTTGACTCTGCAGTTTTAGAAACTATGCGCTTGTACGAGTAAGATAGAAGATGCGTAATTCTTGGCAGTCCAACCCTCGATTTTAAAAGGCCAAAAGGAATTCTGTTATCGCCCTCTATTCATAATAGCCTTCGTGTTTGAAAGTCATTTTTCTATCCCTTTTAAAAACCATTCACTTTTAGGCGTGCTATGGTATTTTTGGTAAATAAAATATTGATGATATTCTGAGCCTCAAAAACTTTGACATAAGTGTTAGGATCGAAATATTTTTTTATCTGAAGAAAACATTTTGCGCAAAGGAATTTATTGTGAAAACTGCCATAATATTTTTATTTTGAAATTTGTAGGCTTACTTTGTAAAATTATGAAATTTGTAATATGTCTTTGATCTATTACATTCCTAATCTATACTTATAATAGACTATATTGCCTCTGGTTGTGTTCGTTAAAATTAGGCCTATATGTTTTGCTCATACAAACTTCTTTCTTTAGCTGTTCATTGTCATGAAACAATTTATGAAACAACAATGTTGTGCTTGTGGCCTACTTCCAGGGATAGATACACATTTAATTGATTAAGTAGAGATATAAACTTATTAGGGAACACTCAGGTTGAAAATCTCATTATTTTTGTAATTCCTAAACATAAATTTGGCATCCTTGATGCATCCTATGGCAATTTCTAGGAATTTGTTGTATAAATTACGTTAAATTGCATTATTTCACCCTTCGTTGTCAGCATTACCTCACAGATATATATAAAAAAGCCTCAGTATTATGATTAAAATATATAATTCCGGTTTTCTAGTTCAAATTTTGCTCAGTATTTCCCATTTATCTCGCAAGATGCCCAGTAGGCTCACTAAACATTAGTGTGGACGATGTTTATTAAAACGATGGACAATATGAAATTCTAAAACTACCACCAACATTATCATTCTGCACAACGTATTGTATTTGTGTTATTGTGTACCAGCGATTATAAAGTGTTGTAATATTATTGTAATATACAATGTCCCCGAAATGCCGCATAACCTACTTGTAATGAAGGATGCGTTTGGTAGGAATTTCAGGAGAGTTAAAGACTTAAATCTATATTAAATAATTAAAGCTTATTCTCTTTTGCGTTTAGTTTATTACAACATTTTCATCCTCTATGCTAACGTTGATAAAATAATGTAGTGAATTTCAAGTGAATGGTTATTGTTTACTAATCGAACTCCGCCATATTATATTTTAGAATACGTAGGAAAAGTATTTTGTGTTTAAAAATTACAGTATTTGATTGGAGATGGATTTGAACTCGTGGTTCGTTGCCTTAATGACCGCTATTTTAACCACTCTTTCTAACTGAGAGCTGCTAGGAAGATGTCTGTTCTGCATTAGGCCTATGCGTAACAGATAATCGGGAGAATTTGTGGTTCAAAGCTAGGTACAATTATCACTTGGCTAATAATATTATTTCCATAAAATAATTAGATTATATTAATTAAAATAATTATAATTAGTTATAAGGTGAACAATTATTATAACAGTAATCAATTATATTACAAAGAGAGAAAAAGTAAAATGTATAATCCTATCTAACTATACGAAGTAATTTAAGCAGACCTACTCAATTTTTAAATATTTCAATACTACCGGTATGTACAAGTGTTATTTTTCGCCTTATACCCTCAGTTAAAATTCAGATGCCAGGATAAATATATAAGTAATGTGGGCCACCTTTTACAATAAAGGTATTAAAAATATTAAAAATGAAACGATATTTATAATTTGTTCTTTTTATTGTACATCATACATTGTGTGTCGTTGTTCTGAGGAAAAATACAGATTTTTATTTGCTATTTCATTCTAAAGATCAATGAACTGAAGAGCATAATTTATTGTGAGATAGATTCTTTTGTTTTTTGACCTACATTGCAAGTCCATATTTCCACATGTAATTTAGTTGAAAATTGTACAGATAAAACTAAAAGAGGTAGTCTTACTTAATTAAAATCTATATGATAAAATGGTAAGATTAGTAATAAGCTTAAAATGTACATTAAATAGTCACATATATATAATTAAAGTAATATACTTTCTCGTTAATCTGTAGATGTGTATAACATGCATAAAGATATGTTCACTAGATATTACATAGATTGTACTATTTATATTTTGTTGTGTTGTTGGACGTAGAAAGATGTATTAATAAGGAAGTCCACACTTATTTTCTACCTTGGCTGTTCGTTGATGGAGTTACGCTTCTTAATTAGTAGATATGTACATTTCGGTATAATCGGAATGTATACCATCTTCAGTCTTATGTGTTCTTGGTAGTTAAGCTGCTGTTTTATGTAATTTGGTTCACATTACTTATATATTTATCCTGGCATCTTAACTTTAATTGAGGGTAGAAGGCGAAAAATAGCACTTGTACACTGTAAATTTCCCCTCAAAGAAAGCAAGAAGAAATTTATTAATAATTTAAACAACCAGCAGTTTTTCTCAACCCCAATGACACTATGTGGGCGGTCAATGACAATAAAATAGACGGCGTTTTGGGTAACGCGGTATAACCATGTAGCGGATTTTTTATTGTGTTTTTAGATTATTACAGGTAGTATATACCATGATTTATAAACAGTTTATTTCAATAGGTGTAAGTTATTAAAGTTAGGAATAGTTAATAAAGTTAGAAATAGTGTAATAGTAAGTTCTAATATTTATTTTCAGACTGACTGAAATTAAAGGGATGCTTTAAAAAAAGCATGTCTCCCAGGCCACGTAAGCAAAATGTATAATGTTGGTCATGTTTAGAAACGTTTTATCATGTCTATGACAAAATACAATTAAAGTTAATTTCCAAACTTAAAAACTTTAAAATTTAATTTTTTTATCGTTGATAAATTTAAAGAAGCTTGAAATGACTCAATGATTGAATATTAATATTCTGTATCTCTCTGTATCTGGTACCCTATGATCCCCAGGTGGGGCGAAGGGGTCTCCAATGGAGGTATCATTACCTATACTAATTTTGATATGCTTATTTTCCGAGAGAGGGTAGAGGGACAGGTGGTAAGCCCATCGCCTCACAACCCCCCTCTGGAAACTAAGCATTTCTTGGACGTGAAAGGGCCGAGAAATTTTGTCGAGAGGCTCTAATTTAGGCTTGGAGTTCTTTTACGTGCCGTAAATCTACGACACGGGACCCCAGCTTAAAGTTCCTCCCGGAGGACTCCGTGTCCAGGATTTTTACGTACTGAAAAATCCATCGACGCGGCCGGGTTAGATCCCGTGCCCTGCGGATCTAGAGGTGGGCACGCTACCTCTAGACCACCGCGGCCGACAATATTAATATTGAATAACAATAATTGATTGAATTATTGAAGTAATACGGGCATTAATATTTCCTATATTTTTAATTATCTTTTTATTTTTTTATTGTTATATTTATGAAAATTTTCGGCAAAAGCAATGTCCTGATTTTTAAAAGTAAGTTATATATTCTTTCATTTTGTGTAATTTCTATAGTATTCTCATAGGCCTAATCATGTAGCGTACAGACAAAATGTTAATTTTAAGACATCTTACTAAGAACCCGATTAACGACTCTTAATGTAGGTAACTCAATAGAACTAGGTTTTGTTTTTAATGAGTGTCATTCAAGTATAAAGCTTTTGAACCGGAAAATCCAATATACTGATCATTTTTTGGTATATTTCTATAATATAAAATGAAAAGAGACATGATCTTGATTAAATGTTAATTTTAAAACGGTGCCCTAATTCAAACCTGATTTAGTATAAATATTGAATATGAAGGGATAAACCCCGAAAAAGCCATTCATTCTTAGAATATCTCCGATATTGTTCTACATAGGCCTATCCTGAAGACTTGATTAGGCTACATTCTGAGCTAAATAGAAAAGTTTCTTATTAAATTTCCTTAACCAATAATACTCCTTTGTAGCATGTAGAACTTTTATTCTCCTTGACATATATTTTTGCTCCGAGATTCACCTTTTAGTAAGCATGGCCTTCAATACATCTTGATTCGCTGTCAGGAGCACAATGTCGGACACGGGGTCGGCCGGTAGCGGGAGTGCGACCCCTACGGGCCGGGTGAGTTATGGGCTCTTCGCCCGGGGTATACCCCCCACAACCACTGGTGAGAGTGTGTCAAGCAGCGACCAGACGCTCAATTTACAGATCATTCCCTTGTTGTCGGATGTTAACCGCTGGACTATTTATTTAAACCGTAACCTCAACGCCCGCAGAGCACTTTGTCTTCCAGAGAGATTGAGGCAAACAGTAAACGATCCCTATTTTATTTATGTCTCTCTAAGAGCAACGCGCTGAATTATGTACTATTTTATAACGTTAGGCCTACAAACTTTTACAAATTCTTTTAGCAATAATTTATTAACACTGAAAATGATTTAAGCGTAGGCTTCACTGTTAACTTTGGAAGCCGAATTTTGCAATACTGATTCATCGACGGTAAATTGTAAGGTAATACTTTCAAAACAGAAATAAGTTGGGCCCGGGCGGCTTGGGTCGCTTAAAAGGGAGAGGTTAAACTACGATAAAGAAAGAAGGAAAGAAATAAGTTGAACTTAATTAGCCTAAATCTTAGAGGAATTTATATTTTTGAATTTAGTGTTTTATTTCAACGCTAAAACCCTAAGAAAACTAGAGGCGAGATAGTAAAAGGTACATAGCTTTGTTTAGGCCTATGACATTAGTTTACAAAGCTGTTACAGAAATACGAAGATGTTTCAAATAAAATTAGTAATCATTTAAAAATTATTTTATCTAAATGCATGTAATCGACACAAACCCTAATTACGAATCTCATTCTGATTTGTCTTTTTGCTACTGGTAGTAAAATATGATTTGGAATATCTAAAGAAATTACTTGTACAACATATTGTAGGAATATTAAATTTAGCCTATCGGGCACAATTTACAATATATGTGTATATATATATGAGCCAATCTTACATTTAAAATTCCTCGCACAGGTCTTCTGACTATGCAGCTATCATCACAGTCTAGTAAGTTGAAGATGACATTATCAGTGGGTCATATTATTTTTTATGAAAATCATCATTTGCCTTAATTATACACGAGTAGACAAAATTGCATGTAGGATAATTATTAGCAGCATGGTTATGAATTTTGTTATACGAAATGGAATAGTAGGCCTAAGATCTTATTACCCAGAAAATTAAGCTGTTGAGTTTTCGAAAATAAATATCCAAAATACATGCCTAGGCCTATTCATATTTCATTAATACAAGTCACTTCAAACAGAAATATAATTTACGTTTATGGTTTTATTGCAAAGAGAGGAACGCGAATATTTGTGATGCTTACTGAAAATTATGTGTCTTGAACCACATTTGTATTTAAAATATTTTAAATTAGTAAATTTAAATTTTAACATAGCACAATTTAAATGATTTTATTTCTAGCTTTGGTAAACTCTGCTTTTTAAATCTTGGGATGATGTATTCATTGTACAATTAAGCCTACAAATATTTCTACAAAATAACATAATATTATGTCAATTTATTATAATTTGTAGAAACTAGGCATAAGTATAATTTTACAAAATAACAGCATTCTTGGTTAAGTATAAACTATTGGAAACTGTCCCGGCGAATATTATTAAAAATAATTCTCTGGTGGGTTAGAGGAATGTCATCAAAGATTTCACGTAACACATTCCCTTTCTGAAATCTTATCTGACCAGTGGGCAAGCTCGAGAAGTTGTTCTTAAGTATAAAATATATTATCCATTTTAGCGAAACATATTTAGCGGGGATATTCCGATTACTTTATCATAAATTATTTATGATGTGTACAGGCCTAGTAAACGTAGTATTTGTAGTGGTGTTAGAGGTAATAATAATAACAATAATAATAATAATGGAACTACCGTATTATTTATTAATATATCTAAAGGTAAATACGAAATTACTAGGGATTTAGTATTACATTAATATGATCGAAAATGACGTTAATTCATTCAATTAGCCTATGTTTTGCTTGATCATTAATGCAAGTTTGTACCCTTTCTACAGATACGACGTTATTCGACGTACATTGACAATTATTACCCCATTTGAACATGATGTTAACCATAACATTTTTAAAACATGATTACTCTTCAAATTCAAAATAGTAGGCCTACGTTAGGCAGCTCATATGAAAATTAACCTACTCCTATCTTAATAATCGCCATTAGTCTAGGCCTATAGGCAAATTGCACATGACTGTTTTTATAATCATTAAAAGACACATTCAGAGTATCCCAAGTAGCTTATGCATTTCATTTTTAAGTAAAATTGAGGGTGTAAGGTGAATGCATTTGTTATTGATTATAATTGACCCTCAAAGGTAAAAATATGAAATTCGTCAATTTACGACTGTTTTTGTTTGACAATAATTAGTCTAAATGTTTAAATTTTGAGATTTTAGATTCACTCAAACAGATGTTCACAGTTCAGGGCGCCATGACCTTTGCCCCAGCTGGTTATAGTTCTTGTCTTCTATGACAGATGGCAGCTCATATCGTCGATGAAATCGAAGCTTCCTTTTCGTCGTTTTCATGAAACCAACGGGTTTTGACAACTCGAAATTAATTCATTTTAGTATGTTATTAAAATGAACACGAACAGAATTCATTTTATTTTAAATACAGGCTATTTTACACAGATTTCAACCGCTACCCTGAAGGTCTCAAAATCGTTCCATGTTCGAGAGTAATCGACACCACACCGATGTCGAAATGAAAAACAGTATGGAAATGAGTGTCATGTTACCGTTACAACCTCAATAAGTGTGGAATAGAATGGTTGAACAAAAAATCAGTTTCTTTCTTCTAAAATGTCTTCTCAGCAGAGTTTTCAAAATTTCAGCATGGACAGGTCTACATTCTATAAAATTTTCATTACCAATCTTGGCTTGTGCACGAGTCACAACTCATGTTTTATATAAGTAATAATATTAGATAAACATAGCTAACTAGGTTTTATAGTTGGGAATAAAACATTATATTATGGCGTAAATTTAAATTTTAACAAATCAATTTGCAATTTTCAATTATACTAGAGCTAGGCTTATAAGTAATTACAATACACCGCATCACTTGATGTAAAAGGATTTGAATAATAAACTCACAAGTCTATTTAACAAATAGGCTAAGCGAGATTAAACTATGCATTCCAGTGTTCGCTGTCATAAATGTTAGGTCATGATTAATGAATTGGGCGGATGAGAAAATCGCAGATAGGCCTATCATTCAACGTATAATTATTTTATCATTCATTAGTGGTGATCAGTAATATATTGTTAAGGGCACTAGAAAAATCGCAAATCCATGTGTCTACATTTCAAATTTACTCCTTCCAACATTAGGCTAGGCCTATTCTTTCTTTAAAAATTATTACTATAACAATGGGATTAAGAAGATAAAAAATTACATAATTGATTCATTTATATAACCAGATATTTTTTTATCCTGGATATTTACTGAACGATTCTTAATATAAAATAGTGTTTATTTGCTGTGTCCGCCGCTGTGTTCCCTCCACTCAAGCAACGGGCCCGGGTTCGATTCCTGGTCGGGACAAGTTACATAGGTGGGATGTTTCCGGGAATTTCCTCAGCTGTAGGACGAATGTCGGGCAACGTTAGGGCCTTGTGGTCCCCATATAACATATGGACGTCATTATCACCTTCATCCCATCCGCGTTTTGTTCAGAGTGAATGTGTGAGTGACTGATGTGTCTCGTCCTAAGTTTTCGTGTTGTTTCGGAGGTGAGCCCCTGCATTGGGCTGATCACTCATCCGGGGAGGTTCTACATGTCTTTGTCTGGTCAAAAAGTATGTCTGCGATTCAAATATAATCCCTCTTCTAATAGGTCGCGGTCTTGTAAGGCCTGGGAGGCGTGGGCCCCATTGTTTTTCAATAAGCTGAAGTCCTATGCTTTAGTGAAACTTAGTCCTCAAAAGTTAACGTGAACATGCCTACTGTTAGTATGATGACGTTGCTATTCTTAAGTTGTTTATTATTATTATTATTATTATTATTATTATTATTATTAAATTGAATAATCCTATCGTTAATGTAACATACACTGCATTCTTATAAATTATTCGCCAAAGAAAAGTCAGTGAAATCAATAATGGTTAAGGCGGTAATTAATATATTTTATGAATAAGTGTGAACACACTTCTAAGCAAATGCTTGGTGTCCTAATACACCTAGGCCTAACCAATGTATTATTATTGCTTAAATAGATTAACCCGTAGGTAGCATTGACGTAGTTCTATTGGTTGCTTGTTGAGATAGCCTAGGGAATGTGATACTTATAAACATTTATTTCAGGTTTAAGATAGGCCTACTAGTAGATTGACATTTGATTCTGTACAATTAGATTACTCAGTTTACTTATAAAACATACAAATATAATTTTTTTAAATGCATTCTGAAAATATTTTATCTTTACATATGGGAACCCACTACTACAGCATAAAAAGTTTAAAAGTCAGCATTTTAATTTGTATATTTTTCCAGAACGTCTAATACGATGAACAGCGTAAACTCCGTTTCAAATCCTCTTAATATAAGACTTAGTTGCGATAATGACTGTCAATTTTCTATTATTAAGTTATTATTAATATTATGAAAGAAAGAAGAGTAAAAGGAAGAGATCTACAGGCTATAGATTCGGATTGTTAGAGACGATTGGAGACAGAAAATAAAACTTTAGATACAGAAATATATTGTTGACATTATAGGCCTATATAAATAAAAAATAAATATTATTAGTGATTAGGCATAGGCCTACAATTGTTAAATACTGATTATTGTGAATACTTATGAGCTCTTCTATGACATGTCTTCTATGTCTCCTATGACAATGAGAAATGTTCTATTGTACACGTTTAAACTCTCATCTTTTGCAAGATGGCGATGATAAAAATGTGTTAACTAGATTTGCTACTTTATAAATTTCAATAAAACATTCGTTAAAAATAAGTCTTTTTCTATTGGTATCACTGCAATATAATTATATTTTCCTCACCATTACCTTATTTTGATTAAATCTATCATTGTTATCGGATAAACATTTTTTTCAATCGAAACCATTTATAAAAATCATATGGCTAATCACATATCAAGTTAGGCTACTATGAATTCTAGATAATAAATTTTAAATAAGTTATTTATAAATATTAACCATGATATAGGCTATAAGTCTAGTTTGTCTTGTTATTACAGTTACCACCCTTTAAGAACAGACGCTGCTTTCTTAATACTCTATCTGAGGGTTTCTTCTTAAAATTTTCCAACAGCCAATGGGGTTCGACGATCTTCTACGAACTTCCATCGACTTTTCAAGAAATCGCCAATGATTCTAGTTTAGGAACTGAATTTTGATCGTTGTTTTAGAAGGTTTGCATATTGCGGGTATTTCCATTAAATACACAGGGAACATTTATTGTCCACGTAAGGAGAACTTCTGAAATTGCTGGTTAATGCGCGAGCGACGCTAGTTGCGAGGGAAATAAGCACAAGTTCCATTTATGCTGTAGGCCTATTAACTATTTAACGCGTAAATCTAAGAAATAATTAGTAAAACTAGGCTATATTATTAGCTAATATTATTGTTATTGGATTTGCTACATGAATAGGCTGCTGTACCACTCTATACTCTTAAAGTCGGATTGCGATATAAAATATACACCTATGTTTTGTGAATAAAATGCAGTCACAAACATTGTTCTTCCGAAGTCATATGGGTTAGCCACATATTTGATTTTCTAAAACGGACTATCCTTTTTAGGAGGCCTCTGCCCTTCATGAGATAAAATTGGCTTATTCTTTCAGTATGTAGGCTAGTCAAAGCAATCATAAACATTATCTTCATAATTATCCCGTACAGATAATTTTGTCACATTATTTTTATTGCTAATAATATTATTATTACTGTTATTAATTACTGTATTAATGATTATTAATTACACATGTTACACATTCTGTTATCATTCCATTAGAGAATTTAGAATATGCAAATGTGATTACCAGAAATACACTAAGATTATTTTGCTATAAACGAATAAAAAGAATCTAATGTTTGAATAATTTTATTTAATAAAAATACACCGGAAATAGAATAAAGCCCCTTTGTAATGGGTGTTGGAGGACGCGACTATAGCAGAGCAGGCTCATAATGTGTTCTGTCATTTGCATAAATAGCCGTCCACGAAATAAAAATGTGATTTTTACTTATTCGTATGATAATATGAAATATTTTCTACATAGCTGAACTCTGTAAACGTTACCTATGAGTTTCCTAACAGACATCTACCATGGTCCTTTTTGTATAAGGTAGATTTTCAATTTAATACTTTTTCCTTAACTTCTACCGCATCCTCTCTCCAATAAGTAAACTTATTATTTTTTCAGTTTCAAATTTATGTCTAAATTCCTGTTTAATCATAGGCTGTAGCGAATATACCTCCCAACTTTTTTCACGTGTAGGCTATTTATCGACTTATTTTACAGTACCGTTAGAAAAAACTCTATTAATACCAATATGTTTGCAGTCTATTACTAGTAATCTCTTAAGAGTAGCCCATACCTCGCGTTCAAGAAAAGATTTAAGATCTGCTCTTCAGCACAGTCTTCAAAGATTTAGCTTATGTTGTCATTCGTTGTAAAGGTAACCTTGTTTCCAGGAGAACAGTTTGACTAGGAAAGTTCAAAAAAGCTGAACAGTACATGAAAAGGCCACATCTGAACGATCGCCATCATTAAACGGAATTGGAATATAAAAATCCTTACACATAGGCCTGTGTCATTTTTAATTAGGCCTACTTCAAGAAACATTCATGCAAAATTGGAAGAAAATCGAACAACGCGTTTGGTAGTGACTGAGTAACTGGCAAATTTACAGACAAACAGACGAAATGCCGAACGGTCGAGTTAAATAGGACCTTCCTACGCTCGGTCAATTAAACAAATCCGAATTTACAAATTAATAAAGGAGATATCTATAAACTATCGTGCAGCTAACTCCGGTGTTTTTTTTTCAAAAACCAAAGCTCAAATTAAAGCAACCGAACAGAGTTTATTAGCAACAGAAATTAAAGATATGAAAGCAGAAACTTAATGTAAAATAATAAACATAACAAGATCTACAAATAAAAAGCTCCAAACCCTCTATTAGCAGAGCTGGCTCTGAAAGATTGAAAACGTTAATAAAAATTCGACAGTTGGAAAGAGGTACTCAGGAAAATCTTAAAGAATGGACTCAGAGCTTTGAATTATTACAGTCGTCTAAAGGTGCATTGTAGTGTTCAGACATGTGATGATAAGCGGATACAATTCATAAATAAAAAAAGAAAAAGAATTTATAAATTCCTATGTTTATTTTCTTTTTTAGATATCAGATCAGTTTGTGCCTTAAAATGCACGCTTAGGCCTATATAGAATTTCATCCAATGAGTGTAAGCTATATTGTCACCTTAATTGGATGGTAAATAAGTTAACAGATATACTTCCCCAGTATTAAAAACATAATATCGCGAACATAATATAATTAAGAGGATAATGCATAATTTCCCTTGTTGGAGTACATCCCCAAGATGTAGATTGTATCCTAGAATGGAAAGAATTTATGCCCTAGAATGCATGTGCAGGCCTATAGGCCTACATATTTCCCCACTTAATAAATCGTAGTTAAAGTTACCTAGGCATAATAAAGTTAATCGTCTTAGTATTGTATAAAGATAGAATAATGTATTTATAGTACCTTTCGTGAAATATTAAGACAATTAAATTAGTAGTACACTAATTTTATTCGTAGTTTAATTAACATGTTGTAAGTTTTAAAAAATAGATTGCTTTGTTATGAAATTATAAAAATCTAGAAATAGTAAAAGCGTGTGGACGGTATAATAACTAAAAGGAAGTAGTCTAATCTGTTTAGAATATTTCTTATTTACAAGGAATAAATGAAGTATTAGGTGATTCTAAGATTTAAACCTTTGAATGAATAAATATTTAAGTAGGTCTAACTAAAAATGTAGGGATAGCTACTTAATGACAAAAATATTGAACAGGAGTAAGTTAAAGAAGCACCATAATTTTTTAAACATCGTGTTCCACATTTCATACTGCCGGAAAATAAGTCCGTAAAATTAAAACAAAATTTTCGTGTTTTCTCGTCACACACACATATATATATTTAATATTCTTAATTATTTTCATGTGATCATGGAAAATTTATAAAAAAATCTGTTCTATGTGGTCCAAAATACTAATTTTGGCTTAATTTTTATGTAAATTTCAAAAATGAACTACTGGAATATCCGGCACTAATAGGCCTAATACAATAATATTTAATAATGAAAGGGGAAGATGATGAATTAAATATAGTATGTTATATGACACAAATTATATTACATTATAACTACTGTATTATGCTATATTATAAGAAATTTATATAATATTATTTTATACCGGTAAACAGATGCGATGTTTCTTACACTTCGCCCATTTTGACAAAGCCAAGGAAACGGGACATTTCATTAATAAGTTAAATTCACCTTCATACATTTATAGCATAAAAGTCACATAGAAATGCTTAAAACAAGCGAACGCAATTAAAACTATCTGAATAGAAAAGTTTACAAACCCCTTTATCATTATATATAGTATATTTTTCTTTGGCAAAATGAGAAAAACTAGTAAATTTAATATGGATGTGTTATGAATCTAATCATAGTTGTAGAGATATTTGACTGAACATTTAACATACTAACTTCAACATTAAAAGCCTATCAGTAATGTACTTTGAAGACAGAACCGAAAAAATAACCTTATCGTCTTTTCTCCTTCTGTAAATACGATATAACTTACATTAGCATTAAACTTAGTTGTATTAATGGATTCTTGGGCTATAACTTCAACAGTCAGTACTTTATATAATATCTATTTATATTGAATTAGTTATTATTAGGGCCCGGATTTTTATGTAAAAAAATGTTTTTTTTCCTCATGCGTACATTCCTAAAACAAAGTTTAATATCCAAATCGAGGTCCGACAAACGCAAATTATAAATTTTATTTTACATAAAAACACATATTTTACAAAAAAAGTATTGTGAATAAATATTTTCGATATTTTCTCCATAAATACATATTTTAGTATTTTTTCGGATTTTTTATGTAATTTTTTTTTCCTGATGCTCATATCAAGATCTGACAACCGCAAATTCCAAATTTTATTTTACATAAAAACACATGTTTTACAAAAAAGTTATGTGAATAAATATTTTCGATATATTCTCCATAAATAAATATTTTAGTACTTTTCCTCATTCTCTGTTAACATTTTACAAAAAAAATTGTACCTCGAAAGAATTCAACACAAATGCTTCACTTGTACTGAGGTGAGAGTGATTATCAGGGAAGAATAGAACCGAACCCAATCTCAACATTGCGTAATTCATTTAAAGAAATACAATACGTTGAAAGGCAACTTAACACTATCTCAGGTTTGAAAATAGAAGTTCTAAGAACAAAATTTAAAGGTATGATTGGGAAAAATGGTGGCAAAGTCGCTCAAGTTTTGGCAGGCCAAAACATAATTGAACTGATTGTGTGTGTGTGTTAGTGATATATCCCTCTTTAAATATGCAAGGTTAACATCGTGTGATGTAGAACATTCCTTTTCTCAATATAAGGCATTATTCTCGGATAACAGACAAGGATTTGTGATCCATAATCTGGAGATGACATTTGTTGTGCACTGCAACTCCTGTCAGCATTTTACATCTGATGTTGGCGAGTTTCAATATAATTTGTTCTAGTAAGTTACAAACATTCTGGTGTTTTTGTTTCTTTTTTCAGAATTTTTTTTTTAGTTATAGCACATGTTTTTAAAATTATAGCACATATTTTTAACATTTTTAGCACATAAAAAATAAATATTTTTAAGTTTTTTAGCACATAAAAATCCGGGCCCTAGTTATTATATTGATTTTTCTATAAACCAAGGATTTTATAATTATTCTTAATTGCTTATCACTTTTTGCTTTTACGAATCAAACTATATTCCCTAAGCTTTGTGTTATATGAAAATAGGGCATTTCACGAAAATTATATTGAAACTTTTTAACCAAAATAGCCTATTTATTAAAACATCAGTATTGCCTATATCAAACCATAGGGGTTATATTATATTATATTACGGTATATAGGCCTATATATATTTTTTTTTAAATTCAACTGTAAGTATAACTTACTACTATTAGCTATGAGGCCATATTAGGAGTTCGGGATCTGTTTCTGTACAGTAGGGTAGACCTGTGAACTACAGTATTGTCAACTGTTTTTACTGTGGGTGTATTTTATGGAGTAAATTTCAACTGACATTAATATAAATGAATATGATACAGAATGAAATGGTGAGGATAATTCATGGTATGTAAATATCCAATTCGGCATTTGCCTTTACGAAAGGGGAAACCAAGAAAAAAAACTCATGTCAAATTGGCTGGCCATGGAATTTGAACCTGGGACCTCCCGAATACTTCCACCTCACTCGGGTATATGGTATGATAATATATTATACTATATTATATTATATTGTATTACATTATATTATATTATATTATAAGTTATTATATTATATTATATTATATTATATTGTTATATTATATTATATTAGCATTTGGTCCAACTCGACAGCATTTTCTAAGAAATATTATTTCTTATTCTTCTCAGAAATTTAATATATTTTAAGGACAGATAATGCTTAAAACGGTAAAAGTTGTGCCATAAATATAAAATTATCAGCTAAAACGTGAGTCACCTGAGAACAACACAAATCGCAACCGCTGGCTGAAGGCGTCTTGAAAAGTCGCATGTTATATGGCCATTGCACTGGAAAAATGAAGGAGATTCCCAGCACTACCTATATTATAGACTTCATTTTTCTGGCCACTGAAATCGAGGGATGAGAAGGAAAAGAAAGGAAGGTCTTTGAGGGTGGATGAATTATGGACGCCCGTAACGCAAACTGCCCGCACCGACATGGACCAACACCCTCTATGTACGTATATGAGGCGCACTGCCCTACAATCTGAATCACCCTGACTTTTATGCTATTACGATTTTCTTGTTGTATTCAATAAATAAAAAATTATATTTAGCGCTTTAGAGTTTAGAAGGTTACTTGGAACTGGATAAGAATTTATTAGTACCAAAAACAATTCATCAATGAACGTGTAGGCTGTACTTTAAAATTGAACTACCGCATACCCTGGTTCGTTATTTGTTCCTATTTTAGTAATAATTTTGACGTAACGTTAATATTAACTCTTCTTCATTGTAAGTTGTAATAGGTTTATAATTGATTTAAAATTAAAAAAAAAATTACATAGAATTCTTCAACGGCTTTATTATAAATAAGTAGTTATTGAAATATATATTTTCTAAAAAAAATGCTATACAAAATAGAGAATTAAGTTAATCTTATAAAATAAATTTGTTTAACCGTTGCAGTTTATCATGATTTGGACACACTATTTGAATTGTTCAATTGATCATGCTTATGGGGCTATAAATGCAAAGTTTAACATATCAAAATGTTGTTTCAATAATTTTGGAGCTACAGAGAAATTAAAAACAAAATTTCATACTGAAATAAATCATTAATCGAAACCCACTAATAAGCTTCAAATAATTTAATAACATCTAACATTCTTTAATCATATTTATAGAGAATTCATATAATTAGTATGATTTAATGTAATGTAGTGTAGTGTACGTTAAAAGATAAAATCCACACCTAAAATGTTCAACACAAGTCAATTTGCATCCCTAACAATATTTTGTACAGATACCAATCCTAAAGAGAGGAAAGCGGTAGTAATTTCGACCATTATAATAGTGTTGTCCATAGGAAATGGCCAAGCGTATGTTACAGGACTCTTATCGTCGAATATTTAATTTAGTTAGAGTCTAAAATCATAATTAAAGTAATAACAGTATAAGCATGTCTAATATATTATTGAATACAAATTAAAGTATTACTTAATACATTTTAATGAAGGTATCACTATCAGTAGGTAATTGTTTGTACTTTTACTCCTAATAATACAAAATAGGCCTAGTATTGGTAATATACTAATATTTTTTGTAAGAAATTTAATGGCTAAAATGATTTTGGTCTTCATTCTTTTTCGTTTCGCTGTTAAAAGGATGTTAGTTGCTTAGAAATTTAATAATAGAGGATTGTAAACCTTCTGTATATTACTAGACAAGACATCTAACCAGGAAATTCTAACTGGCTCCAGTATATATCCAACAAGCCTAAAATAGATTTTACTCAAAGTGAAACAATATTGGTCACCAACCAATAACAATATGGTAAGACTCAATACCCAGACGTGGAAACAAAAATCTAAGGCCTAACTCCATGAGGAAGAAGAAGAAGAATTATAGACCTATTTAGGCCTACCGTAAATTTCTGGTTTACTTTTAAAAAATTGCAAAGTTTTCTAAAGTTAATCCTGATTTATTAAAATACTTGGAATATAGAGTAACGAAGGAACATCATGAAAAGGAGGGAAAGTAATTATGATAAACTAATTTTATTCAAATTGTTTGTTTAGTTACATTTTTGTTTAAAAATTTAGAAACGAATTTATGGAATAACATTTATATGGTGACGTGTAGATTAATGAGTAGCACATGTAGGAGTGGACAAAAGGGGTTATATGTTCGAGATGGTGAGGAAAATGACTTGATTGATCTCATATTGGCTGTGGTGGGGTGGTAAATATTCTATAGGGGAAAGAGGAGCTTAAGGGGGGCTAAGTTGATAGATGAGGATGGAGTAGGACCTCGTGGCCGCAACTAACCCTACAGCCTTCTCAATAAGACAGATTGGAAGTCCTGTAAGATACAGAACTGAAATGGGACATTGAGGTATGTCAGGACTTATCGACGACTGAAATAATTATATTATTAGGATTGTGACAGGCTTATTGCTTCCTGTGGAACAATGCAATTAAGTTTTAATTTCTGCATAAAATGCAGGAATGATTAATTTTCTGATTCCTGCACGCACAGTGAGACTATAAACACATTTTTATTTAAATTATGCCTTTAAAGATATATGCCAAATTCAGAGGACATTTGTATATTTAGCATACCACTGATACAATAAAATAAGTTTTATCTTCTTTATTTCCCTTTGTAAGATCGAAATAACTAATATAGTCTATATTCAAATTCTGACAAACAATTTTTTCTAAACTTAATTCATATTTAAAGAATAGTTATTAGGACAGTTAAAGGTATTATCAATTATATAAGAGTACGATCCTAGGCCTAAGTTATAACGATTTATAAACGGCAAACTTATGTAACAATTATGTGAACACCCGAAATGTCATTTTACATATTTTATTCATGGAGCTTTATTAGAAGAAATATACAGTACTATGTTTCACTCCATATAGGCAAGTCTATTTAAAGTAGGATATAGGATAGCCTATCTGCAGTCCCACATAAACCCAAGTTGGCTAAATTAATTAATCTCCTAACTGCAGGCTAACTGCAGTAGGCCTACCACAAGTTTGAAAACTCAAAACAAGGAAAGTCTAGTTTTTCTTCCTCACAAAATTATTTTAATTCAAGCATTAGGCCTATTGGTTTTCTTATGTATTATGATCGCCTTTACAAGCCCTCAATAGAATTTTAACTAGGTTGATCCAAGCATTGAGAGGAAAATAATGTCATACTTCGTCTCAGGTATTGGTTTGATATTTAGTTTACTCGAGTCATTACTGGTAGCGCTTTTAAGAGTTTTTTTTTTATTTCAAATAATTATGATACAATATTTAATAAGCTATTATTATTATTATTATACATTTTTGTGCAATATATATGCTGGACTAGATGAATTTTTATTAACTTACAATTGAATATAAAGTTTTATACACTAGCCTACCTATACCTATTGTCATTATAAATGACCACAAATTTTCATTCATTTTCCCGCCTCTAAGAAAACTTGTAACTTTGCAATGCAGAATTTTAGAACAAAAAACCGCAAAGCTAACTGCTATGTATTTCTGGTTAGGACAGTTAAATATTATTAATGATAATTGATTATGAGTGTAATTGAAGTTCATTTCCTACTTGAATTCTGATAAGGAATTCTCCACGGAAAATGTAACATTTCTGAGAGGAGTAATTTTTTTAATTTTTCAAGAAGATTTCGTTTTATTCGACTTCCATTATTATTGTAGGCTATATGATTATTATAAAGCATTATAAGGAACTAAATGATAAACATGTCCGGAGTGTTTATTCTTGCTATCTGTGCTCAGAAAAGTCAGAATAATTCTATCCGCTGCCGTACACACTTCATAAATAAGAAGATAACTATGAATAGATTGCTAAGAATTCTAAATTACTCAGATGTTCTTGAAATTTGTTTATAGGGTCTCGTGTACCTCCTGTTATCTTTTATCTTCATTTGCCCTAATTTACGGTTTTAGTTCTGGTCATACATTACTGACAAAATTTCAGAATTCCTTCCGCAAAACAGAAAAAGACCAACTAAATCACGCTGTATTGTGATAAAGTTCCCATTAAATAAAATACATGGTCTACATACAAATGTACAGCCTAGTCTAGGGCTTATATAGAAATAAGTCTATATAAAGATGCAGTTTTCATTTTTAGTACTTTATGAAATTAATTGTAGTAAGACTAGTTTAAACTATATGAAAAAAATTGTTCGTTTGTCATTGACAGCTGATAACTTAACCTCTCATATAAGACAAAAATTATTATATTCTTTACTTGTGACTAGAATTGTTTTCTCAAATTTCAGCCACACAAATAAATTCATATTAATAATACATTATACAACATCACTTACTTCCTTAAAATCTGTTTTTAGAAGTTTAGAATAATAATTAATAACAACAGGATTCATATTTTATAAATGCGATAGGCACAAGTTTACCTAAGTATAGCCTCCCAAAGGGTGTACGCCTAATAAGACAATTTATCCAAATATTATATTAGTACCTATGTTTAATATGTGTCAGTGCATTTTCTTGGCTTCGTGAACTAGGCTACGTATAGAATATTGTGAACAGGCTAGCCAGGATTTAGTAATCATTCTTACAACTTGCTGAGAAAATTATCTATATTTAGTACAATTAGGGAAGTTAATTTTTTTAATATAAATAAGTGAATGGTTATTTGTTATATTATAAGAATTGTTAAATAGGCCTACATTGTAGCAGAGGATTTCTGTTTCTAATGATTTCGTCTGAAACCAGATTAGATTCAGCCCGGTTTTATTTATCAAGATAGCGTAATACCAGGATCTACGATAACGAATTATTTAATTAGCTTCTTACTTCCCTATCCCCCTTTTAACTGTGTCTATAGAAATTCAATTTGAAATATGACATATAGGATACAGTGATGTTTTATCGAACTAATAAGAATTATCCATAGTTTGATCCCTTTCGAAATCACAAATTAAATTAGTAGTTTAATAGAAATCGCGATGAGAAAGGTGATATATTCAGTTAAAAGAACCGGTAAATAATCATTTAACGTATAAAATGTCAATTACGAATAATATCTATTGCTATAACATGGGGATAGTCGGCCGCGGTGGTCTAGAGGTAGCGTGCCTGCCTCTAGACCAGAAGGACGGGATTAATGGATTTTTCAGGACGTAAAAATCCTGGGATTTTAAGCTGGAGGTCCGTGTCGTAGATTTACGGCACGTAAAAGGACTCCAAGCCTAAATTAGAGCCTCTGGACAAAACTCCTCGGCCCTTTCACGTCCAAGCAATACCTTAGTTTCCGAAAGGGGTTTGTGAGGCGGTGTGCTTACCACCTGTCACTCTGTCTTCTCTCGGAAAATAAACGTAACAAAATTTACCTAGGTAACAGAAACCTCTACTTGGAGGCCCTACGAATTACCACTGGAGGCAATAGGATAAACCGACGGACGGAAAACATAGGGATAGCCTATGGAAACCGTTCTGGAGTCAGAATAGCCTATGTGCGAATCAGAAAATGGATGATCAACCTTTCGAAACTTTTGTCGTTACCAAAATAATAAAAAGAGGTTATAAATAATAATGGTAACAAAACAGAATAGCAATACATTAATAATAATCAAAATAATAATAATAATAATAATAATAATAATAATAATAATAATAATAATAATAATAGTTATTTGAACGATTACAGGTCCGCAAAAAGAATTGTTCAATTTTATTGATTTCATTGGGGTTATTACTTAGGGCCTACTTCGTATTTTAGTAAATTCATATCAGCGAAGCGTAATAAATATTAACTGCATAGCCTACTTATCTTTTTGGTTTTCTATACGAAAGAGTTTAGGATGGTTGATGTATAATAATGCAGAGTTTCATTGCAAATTACTCGTTTTATTTATTTCGGAAACATTACCAATAGGCCTCATTAATGTTTGTACTATGGCCTATATGCATATGCGAGCCCACACTCACTTAGATATATGTAAATACATAATAATTTAGTTTAGTATAGTCTATATAAGTTAGGCCTATGATCAATATTTTATTACGCTTTTACTTTTTAACTAACTTTACTCAAACAAAAATGTCGAATAAAAAAAATAATAAGCTAGCTTTAGCAGTGAAAAGTATGTTTAGTTGAAAACGTTTCATTATGGGTAGGTATTTATGAAGTTAAATAGTATAACTTACAGATATAATTTAGGCATTTGGGGGGGGGGGGAGAAGGATAGGAAATTAAGATTTTTAACAGGAACAATTCTATTGTTGGCTTAGGCCACTTGTAAGTAAGGCAACTAATGTATTAACTTATATCACTACGGAATAAAACTCTACAGGTATTATCTGTAAATTTATATTACTAGTAAAAACTCTGGCAACTTTTCCTTATTATTAAAAAACTGTTTAAAAATGCTTGCATAAAATGCTACAGGCATAGGCCTTTTGAATATTTTGTATAATCCCTGAACATTGAAAACTATTTCAAGTCCGTTCACAAATACTAGCTTTCCGACGCTGTGTTCTCAATTAAATGTAATGGACAATCATATGCCGCCGTATAATTTTAATAACTGTATTCTTAATTTTGTTTCAAGTCAAGAGTTCTTGTGCTAATATTAAGTAACTTCTGAGCTGAAAGGCGACTTCACTTCGTGCTAGGCCAGTCTTCAGACGAAGTAATAAGAAGTATGGATTAATGAGACAAATAGGCTACTGTATAGGTTTATTATTTTAATTAATCGATTTTCTTAATAACCTCATTGTCGGTTTACAGGTAATGTAATCAGCGGTGTTCACCTCCTTTCGTTCCGGGTAGTACTCTCCCGGAAACCTATCTTCATTAAGGGCTAAATTCCCTTTTAGTGGCCTATGTAGCATATTAAACGAACTTGCTTCGGCAAGTTTGGCGTTCAAGAAACGCTCGATTTGCAAGGGGTTGTGCACCACTGCTCTAAGTAACTTGGTCTGTACAGATCTACTTTTATTTGATGTCATTGGAAACTAAGAGAGCCTTACATTTTCACTCATAGAGAATTTAATATTACGGAAATCCTGTTCTAGTAGGCTAATTACTTTTGTTCGTTGGGTAGCCTTGTAGTAACCCTCATACTTTTTCGTCGCGAAGATTTTTACATAATATAAAATTAAATTATAGATAAGCTTACTTGCATTTTTTCCTTTGTTAATTTAGTATTCCCTTCGTTCTATATACACAATATGACCTTTTCCATTTTCAGTCATAATAAATAGCCTGATTTCCGTCCCAAGAAAAACTTATCCTGTTTTTGGAAATAGCTGAATATTCCGCTATGGTCTGGTCATAATAGAATTTCGATTTTTTCAAGGAACAACATAGATCCTATAAATATACAGTAATGAGGGTTCAGCATCTAGAAAGTTCAGCAATCTCTTTGTAAAACACAGACAAGTTCCTTTAATAACTCTAAATGAGTTGAGTATTATTTTCCTTACTGAGAAGCTATCTGACAACTCTTCTGTCAGTGTGGAAACAATTAGGATTTCCTAGGTCTATCATAAGAACTTAAAAATTAAATCAAGTTAACTTAGCCTATTAATTTAATCAGAACGTCTTCTTTTTTATGTTGGATAACAGTTTTAATGTAGTTTATGGTTCGAAGTGTAGAGTTGAGCCGAGTTTGTCAATTATATCATCTTCCGGAGGATATAAAACTATTATTTCAATTTAAATGTTACATTATAGGGCCTACCACATCTCTATTTAAATTCAACCAAGATTGTGGGACAAAATTAACAATGGCTTACCTTGTTGATTGTTTTTTCGTGTAGTTTTTTTCTCCTTCATCCAGGGATACTCCGGTACGTTGACACCAGGTGGGGGTGGCTGTCCCGGAGTCGACTGGCCATGAGAGTCCACCATCCCCTGGTAAGGCCCCGGCGTAGGACTTAAGGATCCCGGGGGTGGCGGGTGCTGTAATTCTCCCGTCAGATGAGGCAACGCTGTCATGAATTCTGCCATCGACGGCTGACTATTGATGAAGCCAGTTTCTGCGCTGGTGAGACAGCCATCCATGGGATGTACGCCATGTGGAGGTCCACCGGCGGCGGCGGCGGTCACAGCTGCCAACCAGTAACCACCTCCACCGCCTCCACTACCTCCTCCACCACCGCAACCATCTACGGCCAGCACAGGGGTCGGAGGTCGTGTCTTGACGGAAACGAAGTCTTCATCCTCGCCTTCCGGGCCAAGGTGTTGCCCTCGATGCTGTTGCTTCCCACGCATCCGGGTAAGTCTACCTGTTCTGCGGTAATGACATATTAATAATAATCAATTTTCATACTCAAGTTACACGTATGTCCAAGTTTTCGGAACAAATTCTTCACATCCTATACACCTGTATCAAAGTAACATTATATTTAACGATCCGTTACTACTCAAGCTTTGAAAAAACGAGGCGATCAACATTTCAGAAATACTTTCTAACACTATACAACACCACTTCTAATGTTCTGTTTGTTAGTAATTTAGACTTCACTTTAATACTTGTGGGTACTCATTCTTCCGAGGCTATTTAAAAGTATGTTAGACTTATAAGCGGCACTAATGAATCAGTGTGTTTCTTAACATGTTCAAATTTATTTCCAGCAGTTAAATCTCACACAGTTAGCACCACAGTTGATTATAAATTGCGCTATCGAATTAGAAACCAAAATTCTTTACTTATGCCACATTTACCACTGACTGTTGTCAGAAAGAGTTACGCAAGTTCACATTCAGCTAATGAAATTGAATTCGATTCCGTTGTTACTGTTTTGTAGCAAATGGAAGTATTTAAAAAGAAGAATGACACACCTGTCGGTAGTTTCAAAATGGAGGTAACACTCTCGCGTCGCACTTAACGTCTCGAGTACACACATTGAAGCAAAACATTGTACAGGCCTCCTTGGATTGCCAACACATCAACACTGCACTGTAACGCCAGTCTCTGTGACAGTGTTCGCCACGTTGTCCCGTGACGTAGGCGGGCGTTTAACCACAACGACGCCGTCGACAAGCACTGACTACGGCGAAGAAGTAAGTAGGAAAGAACTGATAGCAAGTGAAAAATCTAATAGTCTCTTTTTTATGTAGCTCCCTTTTTATTCCTTTCTATACATCGCATAATGTTCCTCCGTTATTCTTGCTTTATACGGAATTTCATTACTTTTCTGGTTTAGTACTTTCATGTGGTTGAGGTTTTGTTGTTGTTAGGCTTCTAGTTTGTTATCTGGTTTGCTGTTAAGTTCATTTTTTAGCCTTTCTGTTATATTTTTTCTTTAGTTGGAAGAGGAAGATGTCACGTGACGGAGCTGTCAACCAATGACAGACCTAGAAAACACTGAGGAGGTATGATTCAACCCTCTCTTCTTACCCGTAGTATCCATGAGTGAATGAGAGACAAGTCGGGCTCACGGCAGACATGAGGAGAAGGAGGAAGGGAAGAGACGAGGGAAGGGCATGGAGTGAGTGAGATAGAACAAGACAGGCTTATAGTTTTGCCATATCTAACTACTGAAAGACAGAGAGGGGGTAAACTGTTGGCGAGAGAGAAAAGGCGGGTTCTAAAGACCCCCAAACCGCCGTCGATGTGATGGGTTTTCGGTGTGTTGGTGGGCAGCTTGTGCAGTAGGTTTGCCAGCAATGCTAGCGGTGCGAAGAGGGGGATTTCCCCGTAACAAACTGTACGGTGCGGGGGGAGGGAGGGATGACGTGGTGGGGGACTCGGAGAAAACTTGCAGAATGATCAGAATGAGAAGAGAGGATAAAAAAACTGCTAAATTATAAATAGCACAATTTAAAAACAACAAGAATAATTTAGCAAAATTATTTTTTTAGGATCTTTAACGTTCCTACCTTTCAGGTTCGCGTTGTTTTACTGTGGATACTCAGAATTATCGCACTGAATTCTCAGAAGAATACGGTCTGTTTTCACTAAACATACTAAACATTCCCGTTGTATGGTTTCACACTATGAAATCTTAACAGATATTCAACTTCTAAAACGCACATGGCAGGGGAAGGGAATATCGTGAAGTGGACAAATGACAGAGGGAGTAGGAGAGGGAATGGGAGGGAAAAGAGAAAGCAAAGTTTTGTTTATCCCGCTGTATGTGTTAACGCATGCGTATTTAAATGTGATCGCCACGCTGTCTATGTCCACAACGCTTGCTTGGACTGTGTTGAGTCCATCCGGCATGTAGTCACAGTCACTGTTGTCGAGGGTTTAAAAATATAAAAAAAAGAAGGGAATAAGGGTCTACCCTTCGTCGTCTCACCTCTGAACACATATACACCCTCTCTTGCTCTATTTTAGTACGGATAAAAGAGGGAGTATCATATAAAGAGGGAGAGACATGGTGGAAAAAACTATAAAATCAGTCTGGCATGACGTAATAAATTTATTACCATTTTTTTTCTTCAGAATGTGTGTACACATCTCTTTCTCCACTCACTTCCACTGTTCACGATGGACTTTATTTATGACTATGCCGATCATTGTTCAGAGGCGTAAGTTTTGTCATTCTCTGTTTTAAACAAGTTCTTACAACTTATTAACACTTTCTTTTATCACAGAGGTAAAGAAGTCATTTATGACCTCAATAGGCTAGTACAAGTACAGAAACATTATTCTATTTGCAA
Organism: Ectobius pallidus; assembly: GCA_964059195.1. Classification (NCBI taxonomy): domain Eukaryota; kingdom Metazoa; phylum Arthropoda; class Insecta; order Blattodea; family Ectobiidae; genus Ectobius; species Ectobius pallidus. The sequence continues at coordinate 180,393,882 of CAXKWD010000003.1, read as the reverse complement.
TAAATAATATTATTAATATTAATTAGGGATGGGTCGATACCAGATTTTCTCGATACTCGATACTCTATACCGATACATGATTTTTTCCTCGATACTCGATACCTTCAAAATTTCCAGTTTCAATAAATAGGTACATTAACAAGTAAAATTTGAGAGAAGTGTGTAATACCAACTAAATTAATTAAGTCTGCATTTTAATGAGACAAAATTTAATATCATCAGTAGCCTATAATTATTTTTAAACTCTACATTAAAACTAAAATTAGTTTTTTAAACAGTTCACTTACAAGTTTTTGTTACAAAATACTAGCATTCTCACGAAATTGCAGAATTGCAGAATTACAAAAGTATCGAAAAAGTATCGAGCGAATTTTCTAAAGTATCGTTCGATGCCGATACCATGCAAGTATCGAGAGTATCGAGGTATCGAAAGTATCGAGGACCCATCCCTAATATTAATAACAATACGTTTATAACAACTAAGTAACTAAGGGCGGTATTATGAAGGTACCCCTACAATTAAAGGATGTGAAATTTTTAGCTTTTATAACAGGAGCAATATCAATAATAGTAAATTAATATTTTATGTTGTTTTTACTTATTTATAGACTAAAGCCTTAAAAATCTCATGAGTCACATCGCCTATTTGGGTATAGGCTGCCATTAGGCCATTTAACTATTGGATGCATCTGTCTCTATCGTGGCTGTCTTATGACTTCTGTTCTTTAAAACTTTAATTAAAATGGAATTACATCGATAGGATTATTAGGTGAAATAGTGGCGTGTGACCAATTCTAGAGTGATAGGGAAAAAGTGAATAAGTCAAAGTACGATTCAGGGAAAAAACAACAACAACAATTTATTTCCACAGGATTGTTACACAATTTAGATCAGCCCACCCAGATATTTTTATATAGGCCTAGTATAAGATACGGTGTAAAATATCTGGTGGACTGAACTAAATATTGTAACAATACTGTGGAAATAAATATTGTTATTTGTCTCTAATTGTTATTCGTCTTTGGTATTTTGACTTATTCGCCTTTTCCCTATCACTCTAGAATTTGTCTTTGCTACTAGGGAAAACTTGGAAAACCTTATTTTAGTCACAGGGTTTGAATCCATAACCTCCCGAATTGAAATAACATAAGTTAATTTTGAACCTACTCATAGTAACTTACCTTAACATGATAGGATTACTGTAAGCATTTGTTCTGAAAATTCTTTTTGTGTAATTTCGCTTCTGTGATTGTTGGCTTCATTAGTCCCATTTCTGTTTTTATTGCCAATTGTTATAGATTCAATAATGCATTTTTATGAGGCAACTAAACATTCTGAGAATGTACAATACCCTGCAGAGATGTATATTAGTGTCATGCAGTGAATTAATTTAGTTTAGCTTAGTCTTTAAGTTATCAACATTTTTTTTTACCGCACGCTTTTCATTTAAAAAAAATTAGATAGGCCTATAGAGTTTTATTTTAAAACAAATAGACTAGCCTTTGTAGCCTGTTTAGGATTTATATGCAATTAGGAGAAATAGCCTATATTCTATATTTATTTTTTATTTATTGATAGACCTGAATCATATTCTTCTACATAGCTTACGCTAGGATACATGGACAACATTCAGCAAGCCTCAAATTCACTGTTAAGCTACACCTATGTTATAAAAGTACAGATACGAATACAATACAAAGTATAAGCCCTAATACTATTAAAAAATTTTACTTACTTACTTACTCAATGGCAATAAACAATTCCTCAGCAAGCTAAAGGAATATTATCTATTTTATGGAACCCGAAGGTTCATTGTCGCGCTTACCTGAGTCCGCCATTCAACCATATTCTGTGCAACTCTATCCAATCATCCCTCGCAAATCCTACTTCCCTCAAATCTACCCTAATATTGTCATCCCACCTATGTCTAGGTCTTCCAAGTGGTCTTTTCCCTTCCCAGTGAATAATTTAAAAAGTTTTAGGTTTTAAAATATGTTTTACACCCGATAGTGCAAAAGAGCACAATTATTTGATTTGATTGCCATCATCGATCAGGATTTTTAAAAGATTTCTTCTATGAGTGAGATAAAACATCGTTATGCCTATGAACCGTAACTTACATAGCATGCTCGAATTTCTGCTGTTTCCTCTGTTAGCCGTTCGATCATTTTAATGAGAAATAATCGTCATAATCGCATGCTAGAGTTTAAAAATTCCTTCTGAAATCATTTCCCTATAGCAATATGCTAGTATCTGTTGCTCCATTTAAACTGTAGGCCTAATAATAAGTATGTGTTTGCTTGTAGTTTACGTTTTGTGAAAAGGTAGCGAACGGATGGCACAAAAAATTGGTAAATTGCGTCATGAGCACTTTCTCAATCACATTGGCGAACTTTGGCATGGTTCAAGTTTATATGATTATCTCTGACTTCACATGGGCAATTCCATAGGCCTTCTGCATTTTTAAGTTCTGCATTATTAAGAGTTAAATTTAGATGATCAAGTAACAAGCAGAGAGAAATATAGCCTAATCTGAGTGCAATATTGGAGGCTTAGGCCTATATAGGCTAAGCCTACTTCAAGGATATATTTTTAATTGTAGTTTTAGTTGTTGATAGCCTACTTCAAGGAATTATTTTTAATTATAGTTCTAGTTGTTAATAGATTTACCAATAGCCTATAGAGGTTATAAGGAAACTTAGAGGAAAAGGAATCTTAAATGGTCACAGGCCTAAGCAGAGTGCAGCCACGTCGTTTGATAACCATAAAACCAAGTTTATTGTAGTTCATAAAATTACATAGGCTGCATTGATATTAATATATAATATTATATTACATTACATAACATAACATTACATAACAATACATTTTGTTCGATTACACTACATTATATTCCCTGTATCAAAACTCGCATTTTGTTGGATTGGAAATAGACCAATTTTTGAAATGTATGACATGTATAGCTTATAATGTTCTGATCTTTTTTCTGAACTCTGCAGTAGGTCTATTTGTTCTTCCCATACAGGTATGGATAAGATTGTACTATCTTCCTTTGTTTTGCAAGCTCTGTAGGGCACACCGATAAATAGGACCACAGCCATAGGTGTTCGTTTATGATCACATGTTTTTTTGGAAACATGCTTCTTATGAGCATATTTTCTATACAATACTAGTTAGCCTAAGTTTTTATTAGATTTTTTCTCTAAGAGCTTCGAACTGTGTTTGGGATCAAAATATGCTTACACCCCTATTCAAGCTAGATGTAGTCTAAGATAGTAAGTGTATTTAATACGGCTCAAAGTCGCAAAGTCCGATTTATACTTAAAACGTTAAACCAGGGAAAACGTTATTTCTTTTAACTGACATAACTGAAAATCTTAATACGCAGAGTTTATAAAGCAGAATGTTGATACGCCTAGTGCCTATTAAGAGTGTAGTGCACATAGCTATTGCTACAATGTAAGCAAACGGATTGGAAAAATAGGAACATTATTAAGTGTGAATGGGCGCATCTGAGTAATGTGTTAGGTATAAAAAAAATCTTCAAAATAGATACTAGGTAGGCTATTCAATAAGACATTAGGAACATATTTATGAAAAGTAAACAAACAAAAAAACACAGAAAATATTACTCATTGAAGATATGGAATATTAAATGGTGAAAATTAATGTTTTACTCTTCTTTAGATCCTCATAAGATGACTTACGAGGAAAAATAACCACACAATGATGTAATATTGGCCCTTACTTACTCCCTCAATGGCAATAGACAAATCCTCAGCAAGATAAAGACTTAGTATCTACTTTATGGAACCCGAAGGTTTGTTGCCGCCATTCAATCCTATTCCGTCCTGACTCTATGCAACCATCCCTCGCAAATCCTACTTCCCTTAAATCTATTCTAATATTGTCCTCCTACCTACGTCTAGGTCTTCCAAGTGGTTTCTCCCTTCGGGTCTCCCAGTCATTACTTTTGAGTTATGTCTTTCCTCCCCCATGCCCGCAACATGTCCAGTGTATTTCATACTCTGTGATATAATTACCCTTACTATAGGCTATTCGGTGAAGAGTACAGGTTACGAAGTTCGTCGTTATGTAGTTTTCTCCAGTCCCCATTTTCATTTCTCTTAGGGCCAAATATTTTCCTAAGCACCCTGTTTTCGAACACTCTCAGATTATGTTCTTTCCGAAGAGTAAGCGACCATGTCCCTCATCCATATTATAATGCAACCGGCAGAATCATTGTCTTATAAAATATGTTTATTAATGTTGGCCCTAATGCTCTCAATAAACATTCTCGTTTTTATTATTATAGTGCCTGTTTTTTATAGGCAGGCCTACAAATGACGGGAACTTAATTTAGTTGACTTACTGGTATAATTAGGTTTCAATGAGAATGTTAATTGGAAATGTCAACGCATAAGCATTATCTACTAAGTTTACATGTTTTACAGTAACGGTTCGTAATTAACTTATCTTAACAGAATCTGTTTTCAAGGCTTAGGTCACTTACAAAAAATACATTTCAAAAATAAATAAAATAAACTTCCATCGATGGCTAATAGAGAGAAATTAAGGATTTTTTCGGCTGTTCTATTAGCTGTAACTTAGGTTAAATAGTTCTATAAGCTATGATGTCAATTTCTATTGTACTTATTAAACTAACATTATATTAGGCCTATTTATTATACATTTGTATAGTTGTTTGTATGTTCTTACTGTAGTTACTTGAACTTTTATTATTTTATAATCTATTCTAAGTTATAGTATTTTGGCATTTGTATAGGTCTATACTGTATTTTGCTTTGGAGTAACCTATCGAATTTTTTGGATGCTCTTCGCACATTAAATTTAATCACATTATATTAAGATTTCAATTGCGTGGATCAAGTAGTTCAATGAGCTTCATATTTTCGAATAATCTTAAATAAGAATAGCCTATCCAGGAAGCACTAATTAGCTAATTATTGTCAAAATTTATTGAAAAGTCTTAGGCCTGTTTATTTAAACACATCTTGTCTTGAGGTTACAATGTCACATTTGTTACAAATGTTCATAGAAAGAAGAAAAATAACAAGTATTATAGGCTATAGTAGCCTACGAACTACTAATTTATAATAATGTAATTTATTAAACGAAACAAACAATTAAGTTAATAACGATTGCTACGAGAAGTCTAGACGTACGGAAATTCAGTAAGTTTCTTGCGGGTGGAGGTGACATATTTCTGACCAACACTTTAGTATAGTAGGCTATAGTGTAGTATAGTATAGATCTCATTTACATAGAAGTCTTGTTGATTTTCTTGGTATTAATGAGTCTGTCACGTAGCCTATCAAGTCTCTCGAGAGAGCCTTTTCGATTCGGCCAAATCTCACTAAACTGACAGTTTGAAGAGAGGCCTAGTCATTCGATTGATTAGGCCTATATAGGACTAAATATGGTGAACATTTTTTTATTTCATGGCTGAAACTAAAATGAAGGTATATTTTCATTTCCATATAGCATTTTATAATAATTTTGATTCTTTTTTTCGATGTAATTTGAGTGTTAATGTAAATAAAGAAGCAAATTAAAAAAAAAATCTATTTTGTGATTACAGTGTTAGACCTACGTCATGTAAAATATGTGTTTCTTTTTTTTCAAGGATATAATACACATACTGTGCCCGCTGCTTATTGTGATCACTTCGGGACGTAGCTAACTTGATAATATTAACTGGTTGATAACAATAGCCGAAGGAATTAAGTGAAGGTTATTTATTCATATAGAAGATAATACACTACAAAACAGAATTAAAATATTTATTCTTAAAATAATACGTAATTATGAATCATTAAACCACTCATAGGCTAATACAGTAATAGACTGCAAGCAACTATTCTTTCATCCAATAACAAAATATTTAATTGTTTTTACTTTCCTTTAGGAGTCCATTAACCAATACTCCATACTCATTTACGAGTTACGAGTATTTTTGGAAGTATATACTGATCTGTGGTGAACACCGCGTAGCATAACATCTAACGTTCAAGTCTTGCCACTTTACACTAGCCATAACGTCATGTTAACAATGTTATCTTCATAAATCAAAAGCTGCAGCTTAACTGTGGGGTGAAACATGTTTTATTGCTTATAAGATAAAATTAGGCAATGCCACCCCCTCGAACTGGTCATCCTGTGAGCTGGGAACATTACTGCTACCTCCAATACAACACAATACAAAAGTGTTAGAAACGAAACCCTTAAAAACAAAATTTTGAATGACGTACAGTACTTGGAAATAAAGCCGCAAAAAGGAAAAAGTGATAACATAAGTTCAATCTTTGATCACAATAAACAATATTTTGTCTATGTATCAGTATTAATCAATACGGGACTTCATAAAAGTGATAACATTACCCGATTGATAACATCATTTATCCGCGATTACATTAAGCGGCGTTCACTGTATAGCCTAATCATTCGCAATAGGATATCTTGTTTTGTCGGAAAACATTTAATATCTACATGTCATAAATTATGTAAATAATTTACAGAGCTCCCAGAAAATGAAATGACTAGCCTACCTCAAGGGGACAATGTCATTAATTTTTTGGGAACCACTGTGTTAAATCGTTCAACAACGTTTATCATTTAATATATCACTATTGCAGAAATTGTTTGCTAATATTCTTCATATTGTTGTGAGTAATGTGACAAAACTAACAGACAATACAATGAAAATAATTGAAACTCAATTTAGAATCAGTGTGTGTGTGTGTGTGTGATGTTGACTGTCACCACTTGTGCCACGACCCGGCTCGACCCGTCAGAACACGCTGAGTGAAGAGAAAGAGAGAGATACGGGGAAGAATTATAGCCAGCCAGTAGCCCCAACATAATGTTACTACAGGTTTCTAAAGAGAAGAACTATTTCCCCATTGAAGAGATCATTACATAGCAATAAATTTTCTCCCTAAGGTACTTTTTAACGCCTATTCACTCTCCCCTCTCTTCTCGAGCTTCTCATCACATTGGACCAGACAATACGCGTCCTACAATCTGGCTGGTTTAGAGTAATAAATCGGCTTAGATAACATAAAAAAGTGTTAATAATGCTATTATTTTAATATTTTAAGCCTAGTACCATTTAATAAAAATGAACTACTTTATTTCTCATTCAATAAAGCATGTGTATCGAATGCCCCTGGTGCACTACATTTCTATTTCTCCATAGGATCATTCACACTTGTAGAGAAAACAAATTTAACAGTTACAACAAAGCCAACCATATCAACTATTAATTACTGGACTGGACATGTTGCGCGCATGGGGGAGGAATGACATGCCTAAAAAATATCGACTGGGAAGGGAAAAAGACCACTGGGAAGACCTAGACTTAGGTGGAAGGACAATATTAGGATAGGTTAAAGGGAAGTAGGTTTTGCGAGGGATGGTTGGATGGAGTTAGCACATAACAGGGTTGAATGGCGGGCTCACGTAAATGAAGCAATGAACCTTCTGGTTCAATAAAATAGATAATATTCTTTTAGCTTTCTTAGGAATTGTCTATTGCCATTGAGTAAGCAAGTAAGTAAATTACTAGGCTACTTGGAAAGATGCTAAATGCAATTCTATCTATTAACATTTATAGGCCTATTCATCTATTTTTTATAACAATATGTTTTTAATATTATACATAGCATTTTTAGCAAGTTAGTACTCATTTTCTTAAATGCTATGATGCTATTCATAATATCCAAAACAATTTTGTCCATAAAAGTCTTTCTCCAATGTTCTAATCCTGTACATTCAATCAGAAGACCTATATGCCTGGCATCTTCTTTCATATTTCGATAGTCGGAAATTTATTTCACTGCTTATGTTTCTTGTTTCTAAATTCCTAACTTCCTTTATGCTAAGCTTTCTGTTTCCATTTTTTGTTGTGTAATAAATAAATTTTTGACCCCCATTTATCGTTGCACTTTTATTTCTCTATAACATTCTAACAATTGTCTAGTTTCACCGAATATTTATATTCTAGCAATATCGTTACAAAGGATATTTTTATCAATTTACATAACATAGGCCTACTAATGTTTAAAGTTTCCATTTTCAGCTGCAACAAATTGAAACAAATATTAACTTCCTCTTCTAAATCTTGAAACCAATTAATATAAGATAATTATTCTCTAGGCCTACTAATTTAGTATTCAGACTTTTCAAACGAAAACCGTGCCAATAGCCTACATATGAATGAGGTAGCCTGGTTTGAAGTATTTGAGGCTTAATAAATATTTTGACCAAACAGTTTAATGAAAGTTCTTCAAGTCTCCTATTTGATATTGAGGTATTCAAACATATTGGACTTAGAATGAGTGAGAAAGAATAGACTCGTAGCCTATACCGCAAATACAGCTTTTCTCTCTTGAGAGTGTATATAGGCTACAGGTTGTTCTTCCAGTGTCTCCTAGATCGCTGAACAACATGTTCTGCAGCATGTAGTTCTAATTTCTGTAGCCGGACTAATTTTCTGGCGCAGACGACATTGCTCTGACTTTTGTAGAGTTTTAGAACGATTACTGAAACGACTATCTACCTATAGGCCTATCCTCTCCGGATTAAAACCTATAACTAGCCTATATGTATTTTAATAAATCTCTTTACTTATTTTAAAAGATTTTCAGTTATTTTGACAGCTCCTAAACGCTTTACAGGACTCATCATTTCTCCACATGGTTCTCTGGAAATCTTACATGTAGCAATAAGAATGAAGTAAAACTATGTATTAAACACAATCATATTGTAATTTTAAGTTTTTTATCACCTTGTACCTATAGGATAATTTTTTACGGTTAACAATACCAAACCTGGCTAATTAATTTATTGAACCAAATAAACTCATTAAGTAGGCAGGTTTTTCATCCACTAATCACGCAGGCAAGTAAAAATTTCTGAAATTTTCTAACTGTAACGCGTATGAGGGTATGGTATTGTTCGGAAAGCCTTGTCTCTCCCTAAGTGCTGTAGACTAGCAGTCTTACTAATAATCCAGTTGTAACATTTATACCAGGAATATACACAGCTGAGGAGAAAAAGTGTACTAATAATCCTTGCATAAGGCTGAATGTGTGCAACCTTTACACAGCCTGGCCCCCTTGTATAAACTTGACGTAAAGAATCAAGATGGCCGATATCCGTAACAGCCGGTCGTTTCATAGATGTCTGAGATTGAATTTTGAGGCTACGCATATTCTGAGCTGCTTTTGCGCAATTATAAACATTGTTCCTTGTTTGCGGGACATATTTCCATACTTGTACCCATGATTACAGCTTTCTGAAAACAATATAATGAAATACTGAAACTGGAATTACTGTCTGCAGATGACGCATCGCTGTTTGCCTTCTGCTCCAACAGATGGCGTTCAGCAGTCCCTTCATAGCCAGGGGCTAGTAACGTCATGAAATGCGTGACGTGTTTGATGACGTTGACGTACAAACCCTGTGTAAACCTCGGCAGTTACACTACGTTTATTGGTAATAAGCTTATGTAGAACTTGCAAGGTGAACAACCAAACAACCGTTCAACGCAGATATAAGCAGCTTTTATTAGTAGGGCTGTAAGTATGTATTAATTTACTTCCTATTGAAAACACGGAAAGAAAATTAATTTAAATGTAGCGTCTGAATAAAGATAAACACAAAACTTTATTTATTTATGTATTAGGCCTCTACTGCGTCATAATTATCCTATTGATGCAGTGGCGTAGCCAGAAAATCATTTCGGAGAGGATCGAAAATGCCGGTGGGTTTGGGGGATTTTCAATACCCCCTAAAGGGGGGTACGGAGGTCCATCCCCGGAAATTGTTTTAATATTGAACAACTGAAAATCACATTTTCGCTATTTTGGCACTGAACAACTAGTTAGTAAATTTGTTTACTATACTCTAAGACATGCCAACTTAAACAACAAATCGTTTACAGAGGCGCCAACTTATATGGGCCCGTGGGGCTGAAGCCCACCCAATAATTTACCGTAGCCCTATTTTGTTAAATAGTTTATTACTATTACTAAAATATGTTTTCTTGTTAAATCGCTGGAAAGCTAAAATCAGGCTATTGTTGACATAATACTATCTCCTCTTGTTCCAATTCACTCACGATTGTCTGAGTCGTTTCTCAGTTCATAAAATTTTTACGTCTTAATCTATTAACGCATGAGAGGCGATGGGCTTACCACTTGCCCCTCTGCTTTCTCTCGGAAAATAAGCGTAACAAAATTAGTATAGGTAATGAAACCTCCACTTATAGGCCCTATGCACCACCATAGGGGTTACAGGAACGAGTCAGTCAGACAGTCAGTCAGTCAAACTGTTAACGCAGTTTCCACATCCACCGCCATATTTTTATGCATTGTATGCATTCATAAAAACTTAATCACATTGCTTTTCAAAATATATATATATATTATATATATATATATATATTTATAAATATATAATATATATTATATTATATTTATATATATATTTTTTTTAAATTTAATAGGTATGTAAAACATTTTTTGTAATTGTGTTAGCTTTAAGTCATTTATTTTTATTATTATTTATTGTATGTATTTGTGTTAAAAATTTTTTGTCTCCTTTTTATACATTTGTATTTTCTTTTTCTAGCTCTGTTTTACATTTTTCACCTTTTTATAAGTGTGTCATTCTTTCTCATTTTGTTTTTTGTTTCTCCTCTTTCTCCACTCTGATGTTCTGAATCTACACCCGAGCACGAGCAGTCTGCTCATTCGGGTGTATTTCTAAATAAATATTTGGTTCTTTTCTTTCTTTTTCTTTGCTGTACTTTAATTTTAATTTTGAAATTTGTAAATGTTTTTTTGTTTATTTGTGTATTTTTGTATTTGTATTTGTATTTGTATTTGTATTTGTACATCAGTTTGTAAATGTAATTTAAATAAATAAATAAAAATAAATAAATAAAAATAATAAAAAAATAATTTATAATACATATAATATATATATATATATATGGGCTAAGGAGAGTGCGGAAAAGTTAAATTCAGAAGATAGATTATGCTTGTGGTTAATAAAAATCACAGGAAATATATTAATTTAATGGGCAGAGCAAGAAATTGTGATGCAAGACAAGAGTGTGGAGTACAAGACAATTATTACAAAATTTGTCTTCAGAAACAATGAAATCATTTCATGTAGGCCTACAGTACTATATTTATACCATAGTCATATCAATATTTTATACGTCTACTAGCAAATGCCCGCGCTAATTAATTCAAAAATAAAAAAAATTAAGAACAAATCATTTAAAACACGTTTATTAACACTTACACACGAATCATTTATAAACTAAACGATTCATAATTATAGTAAAACAGCTAAAAATCCGGCTTTGGAGTGCATTTCACGATAAATAAATGATTTAAATAAAACATCTAGTAAGTAAATAATCGCGGGCATCTGCCAGTCTGTTTTACGATACTCGGAGGTTCATTGGAGCGGTTACAACTCGTCATTCAACCCTATTCTGTGCTAACTTCATCCAACCATCCCTCGCAAGTCCTACTTCCCTTAAATCTTAAATCTATTCTACTATTGTCCTCCCACCTACGTCTAGGTTTTCCAAGTGGTATTTTCCCTTCGGGTCTCAATTCAAAATAGTTTTGGGATATGTCTTTCCTTCCCCATGTCCAGCCCATTTCATCTTCAGTAATTTAATATGTTGTGTTTAACGCATTCTTTCCTTTAAAAACTGTAAAAAAAATGAATATCGTGAACTCTGCAAAATGAATAGTGTGGTACAATGATAACCTGAAAATAATGAAGAATAGGATGATGTGTTATTTAACAATGTTTAAGAGTACTCGTTTGGAAGCTTATAAATGCCTGTATAAGAACAGTAGGCACTTGTATAAAAAAGCCCTAATTGAAGCTAAGAAGGACGCCAATATGAACTACATAAATAACTCAACAAATAAATCCAAGGCAGCATGGACTTTAATCAAATCAATTAGTGGTGTACGTAGTAGTAAACAAGACCCAAATATCGCTCCAGATACATTTAATGACCATTTTATTACTGCTCCTGATAACATAGTTAAAAGCATACCAACTGCCAATGTTCAATTTAGTGAACTTATGAAAAAGGTTCCAAAAGTTTTTACCACCTTCAAGTGGAGAGTTATAACTTGCGAGGATGTGTTAAGGGTTGTAAGCAACATGAAAAATTCTTACAGTCGAGATTACTATGATTTATCTAATTACTTTATTAAAAACATAATCATTGCTATTGCAGAACCTGTTCGTTACTGCATTAATGAATGTATGCAAATAGGTATATTCCCAGATAGCTTGAAAATTTCTAAAGTGACTCCAGTTTTTAAGAAAGGTAACCAGTGTGACCCTGATAATTATCGTCCTATTTCAATAGTACCAACATTTGGAAACATTTTTGAAACGCTAATCAATGAACAATTGAAAAGTTATTTTGAAATAAATATTCTTTTGTCAAATTCTCAATTTGGATTTCGTGCAGGTCGAACCACTATTAATGCAATAAGTGACTTTGTAAAATATGTTTTAGATGGTTTCGAGCATAGCCTTCATACCAATGCCGTCCTTTGTGACCTGAGTAAGGCGTTTGACACGGTTCATCACAATACCCTGGCTCATAAGTTGGAATGTTACGGTGTTAATGGAATGGAGTTAAAAACTCTTATATCATACTTGTCAAACCGAAAACAGGTGGTTCAGGTTGGCACTAAAAGATCTGATATTAAGGTTGTGAATTATGGGGTGCCCCAAGGATCCCTTCTTGGACCTATGTTATTTTCAATTTATATCAATGACTTGTCAGTTAATATGTCATGTAAATCTTTGTTATACGCTGACGACACATGTTTTCTAAACAGTAGTAAATGTCCTAATGAATTAGACAGTTTAGTTGAAGCCACATTGACTCAATCAAAGAAATGGTTTGAGGCCAATCAATTGTTTTTAAATGCTGGGAAAACTCAGACTATCACTTTTAATCTAAAAGGCAACAATGAAAATATTGTAAAATTACTTGGTATATATCTGGAATCCAGGTTAAATTGGGAAAATCATATAGATAATTTAAGTATTCGACTGAGTAGAGTACTATATCTGCTCAGAAGCTTAAGAACTCATCTACCTGCACATAGTATTAAAATGTCTTACTATGCATATTTTCAGACCATAATTAAATATGGCATTATCCTTTGGGGAAATTGTTCAAAAATTGATAATATTTTGAAGATTCAAAAAAGAGCTGTGCGAATCTTAACTGGTGCTGAATGTACTGCCCACTGTAAACCAAAATTTAAGGAACTACGGATTATGACAGTAATTAATCTTTACATTTTTGAATTACTTCTGCACATGAAACTAAATTATAATTCTGAGGTCATCAGATCATCTATTCACCCATACCCAACTAGAAATGCTTATCTGCTGGATCTCCCCATACACAGACTGTCCAAGACTGCTACAAGTTTCAATTATGTGGGTATTAGACTCATCAATGCACTTCCTGAAAGAATTATAAATACATCTTTTAATTATTTTAGGGACAAATTGAAAAATATGCTCATCTGCAATCCTCTGTATAATCTTGAAGAGTTTTTTACTTTAGATTTTAGCACTCTTTGAGTTTTTGTGTTGTATGTAATTATTTATTTTATATTTTGACCTGGCCAATTGTACTGTACTTAACGGCTTAATAAACATTATTATTATTATTATTATTATTATTATTACCTTTACTATATTCCGTGAAGAGTACAAGGTATAAAGATCGTCAATAGGCTATGCACTTTTCTCCAGCCCCCGTTTTCATCTCTCTTAGGTTATATTCTTAGATTATATTCTTCCCGAACAGTAAGGGACCATGTCTCACATCCATATAAAGTTCCAGTCCTCTTTCCTGTAGCATTTACACGTTCTCTATTAATTTTAATTTGAGTTTTAGATTTAATTGTATTATTCACGGTTCTTTTGTTCTAGTTCTAGTTGAATTTGTAAATTTCTGTCTTTATCTCAAGTTGTTTTGTAAACTAAACATAATTTTTTCTTAATAATTACTTACCATATTATTGGCTGTTAATGGTATTTATTTACAATTAATACTGAACGGCACCCACACAAGGGCAAAGGTCATTTGGGTGTTAAACTTAAATTCTGTTTTTTGTGTGTCATATAGGCCTATTCGAATAAAGTAATTAGAATGCAGTACACGGTTTATCTGCAATGGGTTGTTTAAACAGGCTAGGATCGTGAACAGATAACTTAAACAAAGACGATTAAAAAATATACATATATTATATATATATATTTTACTTCTAGGCATATGAAATATTGTAGGAATTTATGGGCAGTCTTCCTCTGTTTTATGTATTTCAGAAACGGTTATAACCCAGGTGTAATTTAGTATTGCTTTGGCAATAGTATAACGACTGGTTGATTTATACATTATTTCGGAGAATTTCGTTCGCAGTTTTTTTAGTATTATTTTTCTGTAGGTAATTTATTGTTTAAGCAATGAAAGTTCTACGTTACCAAACATAATGTAACAATTTCCACCACATAACATAATACTTAAATATCTGGAACCGTATCAATAGGCCTGTAATTAACACAGAATTCCAATGAGTGTGTTGTGAATTGAGACGTTTAGAACTGGATGAATTCGTGAGCTTTCTCATGCGCTTCCTATTCTGCATTTTATGTGTCTTATATTTCACTAACTTAAAAGGCCCAGCTTTGCTCGGGTTTTGTATTTTGTAAATCGAAATTAACTTACGAAGGACTTTCGATTTTCAAACTCTAGGTCCTTATATAGGTAACTAGAATTTGAAATGAGGAAGAACGACTTATCATACTAAAACCATTCCCTCAGAAAACGCTAGATGTAGCTTTTATGAGTCATAGAGGATGTAGAATTTTGCACGGCATTGTTTCTACACACCATTCCTGGTAGGGTTTGAAATAAGAATAAGAAATTCCGGTAACAAAAAATTTGACGGAATATTTTATTTCTCACTCTCATGCTACCATACAACCTGTCCGGGGCTGAAATCAAAAAGAAATTCAATATCACTTTCATACTTCCCTCCCCCAAAACCTAGGACATAATAATATACTGTGCGCATAGGACTAAAAATGTTCCACGTTATTTTCTATCCTTTTATATGCTTAGGGCCTATGATAAACATCCATATTTCTCAACTAGAAATACAATGCCTACAGGTATGAATAACGTATCAGTGGATATAATTTTTTACCGACTTCCGATATGGCATACTCATTGGCATACCCAGGCTGAGACAACTGAAAATACTGTCCCTGCAATAAGAACTCTTATTGTACAGTACATCAAAATATGAAATGAGAAAATGGTATTCTCTATGTCCAGGGTAGAGAAAGTTATGTGATTGGATCACATTGTGCATTATTTTCGTGGATTTCAATATTTATTTGCATCAATAAATTAATCTAATTAATCTACTTTGTCAAAGTCCCGTATCATGCACTTCCGAAGCTACCTGTGAACACTGCCAACAATACGCTTTTATCTTGAGAAGTGTATGTTCAATGTGACTTGTATTTGACTAAATTTTATAATAAGGTATTCCGTCTCCTCGAAAACACATGATTTTTGGCACTTGAAATCAAAATTTTGCAGAATCCTTTCTTAGTTTTCACTTAGGCCTATACTATGAAACGAAGGTAGGCTACTAGCAAAATTCCAAGTTTCTAACTATTATAGTTTAGGCTCTACGTTGATTCTCTGTCAGTCAGTCAGTCAGTCAGCCAGTCAGTCAGTCAGGATATATATATATATATATATATATATATATATAATGAAACAATGGACGGGAGTATGACAATTTTTAAATCTTTGAGCCCACTCAATGTTTTTCAAAAGTTGGCGCCACCGAATCGTTACATAAGTTATAATTATAACACATTACTATTTATAAGAACAGTTTAATAACACATGGAATATTGGAAATAATAGCCAACATTTACAAGTTCAGTATTTTATTATTAAATAAAATGATTAAATATCTGACAAAATAAAGCTTAAACAACTTAAATAGAATTTTAGGTTTCGATTTCGGGGTGGGGGGGTTCGTATCCACTGTAGAAAGAATAAAATTTGGCTACTTATGGACTAAGTGCAGCTATTTATTTCGCTAATGCATTGCATCAGCTGGGGGGGGGTTCACCTTTAATATAGAAACATCCTTAACAATAAAAGGACCGGAACAGCCTACAATTGGCTCTGTACATTCGATATTGTTTTATGCAGTTATCATGCGAAACTATACAATAAAATCTACAACATCTATGATTTTACTTACCATAGTAACCTTGATATAAGACTAGTGTAAAATGTTTGAAATTACTGTTCTATGGAAATATTAATTCTACAGAAATGTTGTTTACTGCAATTATAAATTATAATCAAATCCTAACTTGTGCTAGTGTTTTAGGCCTTTATTAACAATAGCCGTGTTTACTATGAAATCAGTAGTTAGCATGTAAATTATGTGAACAACATTATGTTGTTCAATTCATTATGAAGGGGCAAACATTTCAAAATATAGCCTACTTCATAACCTACAGTTATGGTTTCTTACAATGCCAGTGTACTATACTAGTTTTCATGCTTTTATTTGCCTCTTGTTGCCTTACCAGAATCGGATCGGATTTTGCACTTCTGCCTCTTAAAACTTTTTTTTCGGCTAATCATCTCATATGGGGTTGAGGCTTTAAAAAATCACGCTACAAAAGGTACTAACAAGTATTCACATAGGTCAAAGGCAAACTGATTTCTACTTAGTCTTTTACTATTGATAGTCATTTTCTTATACAAATTCCAGAAATTTGTGGCAGCGAAATCGATAATATAAAAAAAAAAAACGTGCATTGGCCAACAACACGAGCCTGCCTTTGTGGAGTAGAATTTTGTCATCTAGTCAGCTACGTCGACATAAAATTTCGTTCAAAAATTGGATAGTTCGAGTGACACTGAGGGTTAAAGTGTACTCAAAAAGAAAAGAATTCTAATTTTCCTTCCAGAGATTGCCAGTTGTCATCTTTCTTGAACAAAACTGTAGAGAGGTTGGGTTCCACTCTTTACTGTTGCAGGTATCTCCTACCAACTATAGTTTTAGTCTAGCTACAATACTGGTACATGGATTGTTCAGATGATCTGCCAGGCTTAACAATGTGAACTAGATATCTGTAGTGTTATATCTTCTTTTATGGTTCTATAAGTCTAAAACAACATTTACACTGACGCCTCGTTTAGATGGTCGAAGAAGATGGGCACCATGGGCTATTCAGCATATGGTTGCTGCAGAAGATGTTAATTTGGAATAAAACATTCTTAAATAAGAGAATTGGTTATGCAAATATACACACTTTAATAAGGGCCAAAATGTTCCTCGGTCTATCTAGGTAGTCATTGTTATATTTCGAGTATAATGGAGTAATGGAAAATTATAATAATTGTGTTCAATATACGATCAAAGTTACGAAAAATAATAGAATATTGAAGACTTTTGGCTTACGATTTAGTCAGGAGCAAATCAAAAGTTTTGAAAGGGGCCAATGGCATAAACGCAGTATCATACAAAAAAAAAAAAAAAAAAAAAAAAAAAAAAAAAAAAAAGATTTGATGACTTTTTCTCAAATTTTAAAAATAATAACAGGTGAAGAGAAATATTTCACGGGGATGGCGTTCTCCCAGCAACTAATTTAGGCCTACTGCGTAAATGAGAAATTTGCTTTGAAGGAACTGAGTTCTCCAGTAAATAGAAGAATGGAGTAATAGAAGAAGAAATAGAATGTGAAAATCGGTCTCATTTTGATAGTATTCTTGATAGCATTCGATTGTTTTGAGATATTGCTGACTTTGTTTATGGAAACCAGTAAACAAGAGATTGCATTTCGATACTGCAATTACTATGCACAGAAAACCTACAAACTCATAGGCTACATGAGAATCCCCTGAGAGGAAAGGCGGGCAATGCAATAAGGATGACAACCTTAGCTTCCATGGCCGGTATAGGAATCACTTGACATTTTAAAAATTTTAGTCCGATCTTGACAAAATTTTGCATTCGTAGCCTTCGGGCTCTTCCCCCTTTATCACGAAGTTTTTCCATTTTCCAGAAGTAATGAAATGCCACTGAAGAAAAGAAAGAGTACTGGCCATATAAACCCTGCATTCAAAAGACGGAAGGCTATGTAAGGGCCTAGAGTTTGAAAATTAGTAAATTTCTTTGAAAATACAAAACCCGGCTAGTTACTTATGTAAAAGTTAGTGAAGAGAATAAGTGAGAGTAATGGGATAAGATAGAGACTAAGATGAAAAGTATGCATGAAGAACATAAAGATAATAAAAGAAAATAATAAATGTAATAATAGGCTATAAAACAGTGACAATACGAATTGCACACTTATGACTATAGTTAAACATTATCCACACACAGATTCCTGTAAATTCCCATTTTGGACAAGTTTTAACAATTAGCATGCAATAGAATTGAATTGTAAAATATTCATTCCAGGTAGGTATATCTATATTAAGTGGGTGGAATTGATTGTACCTTTTCAGAGTTCTGTTTTTTGGTGAAGTTTTTTGCAGGTCTGTGTTTATGCTAGGAATAAAAAATAGTTTTCTTAATCTATTAGTTTTACTGGGTACACAAATATTAATGCTTTGAATAAGGTTTGCATGATCAATATAAAATTAATTATTTTATACAAATAGCTTAATATCTTAAATCCTTTTCTATGTGATATAGTTTGAAATTCAAAATTTTTCAGTAGTTTATAATATTCTTATACAAAAACATACATATGAATAAACGTAAGGAATATACTGTATACTTTTTCCAGTATTTTTTTTACAGTAAATGTATCTCAATAATGTGGATCTATATTCCAAATTTTGTCTAACAATTCATCATATCCATTTAATTACGTTATTTAAGACGAGTTCTAAATTAACTTCAGACAATTTTAATTGAAAAATTACGTCATTTCAGACTAATAATTCTAAATTAAAAGCGTACTGTAGTGTACAATGCCAACCATGTATGAACTCAAATCAATTGTCGCTTTACGCAACAAGAAAAATCATAAAGAGCCTTTTTTCCGTTTGTTTCAGGTCATTCAAAGAAACTTTACCTACAATACCTGTACAAGTAAGAGAACTGAAACCTGATTCTTTACCACCACATCTTTTACATCCTTTCTCATGTTATTATTTCGGGTGATAACTCAATGACGTAACTTATTTTGAATACGTTGTCAAGTGGACAATTTATTGGTCATGGTTGAATTACATGGTGCTATTCATAAGAAATGATGACGTCATTTGAATCATGTACATTAATGCAGGCACCTGAACCAATTCTCTAACATTAAGCTTACCTATGTTAGCCCTTTGTTGTAAAATAACTTCAAAAAATTTATTTTCAATGCCAGTGCAAACAAAAAGTTATTTCAGGTGCAAAATTTAAATGGCACACTCTGTATAAAGATGTGAGGTGCACAAGATAAATGGGACATTCTGTATAAAGGCGTAGAGGTTAAAAATAAAATATATTGAAGGCGTCAGGGAATATGTTAATTATAATATTCTGGAATCGCTCATAGCTGTATGCAAGGAGTTCACCTTTACAATCTTCATATTAACGAATAAAATATCAAAAGACGTTTATTACGTGATCCACTGAACCTGAATAAGCACTGTATTCGCGTTCGTAATAACTGGGACAATTACCTACTCGACTTTACTATTAGGTAATTTTAACCAATCCGTTATTTTAACATTTTGCTCTGATCGTAAAGAGGATCCATCTTCATTGATGAAAAGAAAATGACTCTCCCAATGGCAATAGACAATTCCTACCAGATGTGTACTAGATGTGTCGAAATATCCGCCTATATACCACTATCAAAAGGAAGCAACAGACGAAGCAAAGCAAGAAATACAAGTACAATACTGAAGAAAAAAGACGATTTTAAGTTGAATATTTTATTTTGTTATCTGTTATATTTGATAGTTACATATATAATATATTGTAGGTTGTTAATGCAACTTATGCCCAGGATAAGGCTATTGTGAAGTAACAGTGAGCTCAGTGATGAAAGTAATTGTTTATATAATATCTTAGAGTATGACAAATTATAAGTTAAAAAGTTAAAATGAATGTGCCTAAAATTAATTTTATTAATTATAACAAATAGTACACTAAGTTCTGTCAGCCCATAGGACTGGAATAAATATGCCTGCCGTTTTGCGTGTCTTGTTTGCGCTTGGTGTAGTAGCAATGTGTTGCGTTGCTATGCACTTAATGCTATCAGTCCATAAAAATCATATAAACTTGCATATCGCAATGCGTGTCATTTTTTAAACTTAAATATAATTGTAAAATGATGCGTAATCTTTTGTATATTGAGCAGTATTTTGTTAGTTGATGTGCGTGTCTAGAGTAGAGTTGAACTAAGATGATAATATCCTAAGTAAGCTAAAGGAATATTATCTATTTTATGGAACCCGAAGGATCATTGCCGCGCTTACCTCAGCCCGCCATTCAACCCTATTCTGTGCTAACTCCATCCAACCATCCCTCGCAAATCCAACTTCCCTCAAATCTATCCTTATATTGTCCTCCTACCTGCGTCTAGGTATTCCCAGTGGTCTTTTCCCTTCGGGTCTTCCCGTCAATATTTTAGAGATATGTCTTTCCTGCCCCATGCGCGCAACATGTCCAGCTCATTTCATCCTCCGTGATTTAATTACCCTTAAAATGACGCATTGTATAATTAGTTATTGAAATTTTTCGGGTAATGGTTCTTGATTAGGAATAGGCCTATTGTATATTCCTAAATATTTATAGGAATCTTCCCGGTTAGTTGTTTCCATTTACATCTTTACAATTTACTGCAGATTAAGATTATATGAGACTCATAAATAGCTTCAATTTCTATATTTCAGTAAATTTTTAGTTACAGTAATATATTTAATTAAAAATCACGAAGTGATTTATTCAAAACGTAGCCTATGTTTTCTGTGATATGAAATTGTAAATCTTTCTTCTTACGTCCTACTTGATATAGACAATAATTTGGCAGAATGATTCATTTAGGCTACGTTTGTTAGAAAATTTCAAGGATGTAAATTTTTTATTTTCTTATTTAATTTTCTTAATTCCTTGGCGGTTATTTTGAATAGAAAATTCAGGGAGAAATTTTAATTCTAGAATGCCATCCTGTCTATAGGATACATAATGCTTTCAAGCAAGTTAGTGTTTCCTTGCATTTCGGAGAAATCATATTATCTATCATTTAGTCACAACTGTCTTGAATAGCTTTTCACTTATTCCGCAAGACTGAAGGCAACACAATCCCTTTAGGAATAGTGCGGATCTTTTCGGATGCCGCTACATGATGGAGAATGGCCAATCCATCAACTTGGCCGTCTAACCAGAGCTATGAGCCTATGAGCGGTTAACAGATCGCACAATGAAACTCAGCAATCTGGCAGAGCGTGGGAAATTCACTCAGCGGCAATGTTTCAGCTACTGAAGAAGCCACGGTAGAAGAGCTGTCAGCACACTCAGTTTTCTAGGGGACTTACTTTCTGATTCCGAAGAGGGACAAAATAATAGTAACAATAACAAGCTTTGTCATCATAAAATGTAATACTGTACGACAAAGTTCACAGTTTTCTGCAGAAAATGACATTTACGAAAAGTTTTATTCAGAGAAAAACTCTTCAATTTAACTAAATAAACTAAGCAGGTTAATGCCACAGTTTTCTTTATTGCAAATGTTTTAATTTTTATGGGTATGACAGTAACATTTCACAATGTTATTATGAGGTAGAAATATTCATTTTTTAAATGTGAAATAGAAAGTATTTAACTTTAAAGAACCGAAAGATTGGTAAATTGTTAAGCTACATGTACAACAGGGGTACGCCGTAGCGTAGTGGTTGAGGCGCTGCGCTGCAAACCGGAAGGTCGCGGGTTCGATTCCCGATGAGGTCGTTGAGATTTTTCAATTGGCCTATTCCTTCTGGTGGCACTATGGCCCTGGGGTCGACTCAGCCTCTAACAGAAATGAGTACCAGGAGCAATCCTGGTGGTAAAGGCGGCCGGTGCGTAAGGCTGACAACCTTACCACCTTCATGTGCCGAATGTCCAAAATCTGGGAGCCTCAACCTCCTGGAACCTTCTGGGCCTCCATGGCCTGTATAGGGATCACTTTACTTTACTTTACTTTACTTTACATGTACAACAACATGGAAGACACAGCCTATAATAATGACGACAGCGATCAATAAAAACTGTTAATTTTTTCCTATTGCTATTCTCTTTTCTTACAGCTGTTTTAATCTAATATTTTTATTCTAGTAATTACAGAAAAGGTAAGGTGATCCCCATAAAGGCCATGGAGACCCCTTACAGTTTCGGGACATTGAGGATCCTGCATTTTTAAGATAAAAATGGTAAGGTTGTCAGCCTTACGCACCGGCCGCCTTCACCCACAGGATTGCTCCTGACACTCATTTCTGTTAGAGGCTGAATTGACCCCAGAGTCACAATGCCACCAGAAGGATTATATCAACAATCTCATCAGAGATTGAACCCGCGACATTCTGTTTTCTAGCGCTGGGCCTCGATCAAATTTTGTTATTTTCTTTTACTATGACGAGAATTCGATTCACATAGTCTGAGACGTTACAGCAGGATCAAACAAGTCACCTGAAAACTCGAGTGTTAAATGCAGCACTTAAAAGAAAATTTGATATTCAATCAGGCGGAATGATAGCACATCAAAACAGCTTACCTAACCAAAATTGTAGACGGCGTTATGGTCTATACTCTATTTTAATAATCTTCTTTACTCCTGAACTAAATAGTTTAAATTGTCCCCAATTTCCTAGGCCTCTGTTACCCGAACTCCCAAAGAAACTGCCAAAATATTGACTTATTTCACTGGGGGAAGTTGCTTTTCATATATTCAACTAACCTAAACCAAGCTATGGCGCTATATTCCATGGAGGAAGTACCGAGAATTGAACCAGTTAATCGAGATTCATAAGCAAGCAATGCCAACCACTGTATACCCCACGATGCCGTTCTGCACTGTAAAATAATTTGTCCATTTTGTAAGAAAATAATGTAACTTGCACTTCGTTATTTTCGGTACTGTTCAGATTATTGATTTTTCTTGTGCTATATGGTAAGTAAAAGATGTGAAAATGTTTCTGTATAAATATTTTATATAAATTTATCATAGGCAATCCCACGAGAGTTGACTATATTAAGACTATTCCATTGTACAAATGATAATTAATAAATAATAACAAATAATAATTACTTTCGTGCTTTGTTGTATAAAAACAAAACTAACAGTTCTGAGATCACGGCATACTATGAATCAACCATCCATGAATCGATTCGAGTTACCATGTTCTAACCAGTGCTACCAATGCTGCATATAAGACATAGTCAGGTAAGCTAACAGCAGAACAGAATAAAAGCACACGAATTGGCTTGCACCGAATCGAAATTGTGTTCTTAATCAATGAACATTTCTATTATTTCAATTTCCAAACAAATTATGTTGTATAAAATAATATGTTTTCGTGCCACTTAGTGGCAGCATCTGACTATTAATCACTGCACACTGATACTTGCGTGTCCAGTAACGATCAGACGATTTTATCCCGATAAAACGCCATCCTCGCGATTCCTACAAGTATATTGTAAAATAAATTGCCGTGATTGGTCTATAGCCGAGGAATTGCTAAACGTTATTGGTCAATATCAAACACGCGGCGTATGAGTTGAAGAGTCATTGTAAAGAGATATCAGGCTTATGTTAAAATTGATACAACAATCGGCGTGCAAATTAAGTAGAAGAGAGTGAAGTTGCAGGAAATATCTTCGGAGAAGGGCAACACAAGCTTTTAATAAATGTTCCCTTACTCTCTGCGAAATCGATTGTAACGAGAGTTTGACATATCGTCTCGTCCCTCGCTCCTATGCATATTTTAATCTAGCGAGGCGGCAGCTGCTGTCTGTTTTATTGGTGCATGGATTTAGGAAGATGAAGTTTTATATCATTAGGCCATCACTTGCATCCCTAGCCTGTCTGGTACAGCATCCTTCGCCTTGAAAGCAAATTCAAGGCGACAGCCATTGACATGTTCCACCAGCAGAATTTATGATCTTCAAGAGGCCTAGTCTTTTTCTTGCACTACATGATGGAAAAATTGGATGTTCTATAGCGAATACGGACAACTCAAGTACAGCATTTTTATAACCCTGTTATACGGTATAGGCCTAATACCACTTAACACCACCAATTAAGAGTTAAATTATTGTTAGTTACATTCGTAATTTCTTCATGAAGTTTGCTTTATAAAAGTTTTTTTTTCCATTTTTATTTTAAAAGGACGACTTTCACTGTTTTACCGACGAATTCGTTAAAATAGAATTAGGCTGTAATGGAATTACAAAAAGTATATGACTTTCTGGTTTTCCATGAGCTCTGTACCTCTTAAAATAATAATAATAAAAAAACACACACACTGTACGTGGTATTTTAAAATGATAAAGTTCAAAAGGATATTCCAAAGTTTCGTTTTATGGACATAAGACATAAGTAATATAGAAAAAAATGTTAGTACATATGCACCATGTGTAGCTCTACAAACACCAAAACTGCAGGCCATTTCCTGTGAGGAATCAGCTGGTCATTAGTTACTGAGCCCACTACACAAAATTAAACAATTTGATCTTAACGAGCGAGGTGGCCGAGATGGCAACGTCTTGGACTCGGATTCGGGATTTCCCAGGTTCAAATCACGTGGCTGGCCAATTTGACATGGGATTTTTTTCATGGTTTCCTCAGTCGTAAAGGCTAATGCCGAATTGGATGTTTACACACTATGAATCATTCTCACAATTCTTCTTCTTGTATCATATCCATTTAAATTATTATCAGTTGAAAATCACTCCATTAAATACACCGACAACAGAAACAATTGACAATAAATAGTTCCATGGCCTACCCTACTGTATAGACACAGATCCCGAACTCCTGATATGGCCTCGCAGTTAAAAGGTGTATAAATACAGCTGAAATAAAAAATCGATCTCAATTCATCTTCGGTGAGTGGTTTCTTTCATGTTATCGGCTATGCAAGGCCTACATTCCTCCTGATTTTAGCGTTGTTGCGACTGACCCTTACCAGAAAGTTTAAACGTTAATTCGTCAGTATAAAATGTTTGTGAAAATTTTTATCTTCCATATCCACGAGCATTGCAACGCACAGTTCAAACCTTTTGCTATAGTCATGAGAACTAAATTCATGCTTGTATGGCTTCATATGCAATCCTACAAGCTACTACTTTTCCACGGAGGTCAGTGATTGCCAATGAATTGGATTTCCTAGGGCTCTGTGCGAATAAAACACTCATATGGGTGCAACCTTCTTCTACGTACTTTTTATGCCACACGTGAATTTGCTTGGGACGAGGTGAGGTTGAATTGTAAACGGAATACATATCATGGTGCACGTGAGCAATGGTAAGTATACGGTACAACAGGAAAGGATAACATGGTACTAATATTATATCTCAGATTGGCTTTGTTCCAATCTTCTTATATTCTCTTCTAACATTTTAAAACAGATAGTAACATTATTTTATAATTTATTGTGTAGGCCTACCTGTCTGTTATGTCCATTCCCATTAACAGCAGTAAATAAAATAAATTATGTTTCTCTAAACTTAACATGACATAGGCCTTTTTGTTCTGTAAGTAGGCCTTTTTCAGAACATTCTCTGGGTCATTGTTTTCTTCAGATTTTTCTGGACGTGGAGAACGACATTCTGTTATGCTCCTCTATATTATTATTATTATTATTATTATTATTATTATTATTATTATTATTATTATGATGTGCCAGAATGGTACTTTATGAGATTGTGTGGGGACGGGAAAATGTCTGTCCGTCCGCCCGTCCGCGTGCCTGTTCGCGCGATAACTCAAATACGCTTTACTGGATTCACATGAAACTTCGTATATGCATTTATAAAGTCTATGGAAAGAAGTCTACTGATTTTGGACCAAATCGGTTGACTGGTACCGGAGTAATTCTCATTTGGGTGCCTATTTTATGGTAATATTTTATAAAGATTTTAACGTAGGTAATCCCACAAGAGTTTAGGAGTTTATCGATGAAACTCGTCAACTCGGGTAGGTAGGATTTATTAAGACTATTCCATGAAAAAATGTAACGGATTATATAAATAATAGGTCTATTTACTTTCGTTCGTTCTTATATAAAAACAAAACTAACAGCTACGAATTTACGGCATACTATGAATCAACCATCCATAAATTGATTCGAGTTACCATTTTGTGACCAGTGCTACCAATGGTGCATATAAGACATAGGCCTACAATAGATATCTTAACTCAAGTAAGCTAACAGCAGCCCAGAATAAAAGCACATGAACTGGCTTGCACCTAATCGAAATCAATGTACATTTAAATTATTTCAATTTCCAAACAAGTAAAGTACAAAATAATCTGTTTTGGTGCTGCTCAATGGCAGCATGTGACGTATTAATCACCAGGGCTAGGATTTATATGTACTAAAAATGTCAAAATATGTACATATATATGTACTAAAAAATGTCAAAATATGTACACATATATGTAACTTACTTAAAAATGTCAAAATAAGTACTAAAAATGTCAAAATACGTACATATATATATATATATATATATATATATATATATATGCAAATATATTTTGCAATATATGGACATCAAAACAAATTTAACCACTAGACACTAATTTTGTTACTTTTAGAACCTATAAAAATGCATTACAAATACTAGATTCATAAATTAAATTATTCAATTTTTTTAGATCACTTACTTTATTTGTATTCATTCATTGATTATTTCTGCTACCATAACAGTATGCCACAAAATGTTGTTTTAAATTTTCAAAAGTTATTTTTATTGGCTGAAGCTTTGTTCTACTGCACATGAAGTGATTGGCGATTGTTTAAAATTCACTGATTCTAGTTTTACATTTGATGAGCTACTTAAGATTGCACTGATTTTACACATTTCTTCAAAGCCTGGATTTCTTGAAAACACATTATCCACTTTACATTTGATAAGAATGGCTAATGGCTAAAACATGATTCATGAACTCAAATGTATACATGGACATTTGTCCATGTATACATTTGAGTTCATGAATCATGTTTTTCACAATGTCAATATTTCCAGGTAATGTGAGATTATTATTTTGTAGTTTCTGAATTATTTTTGTTATATTACAAAAATTTGATTCAATGTAACACAAATCATTTTTCACACATTCATTTCTGTACACAACTGTAAACTTATCCTGTGCTGCCATATTTTCTGTCACTGAAAACGACAATTTTATATAGTTTTACTCTTAAGAATGAAATATGTATGAATATTGCATTAAAATCACAAAATATGGAGAAATATTTATTTTACATATAAATATGTACTAATGTCAGAAATATGGAAAAATATGTAAAATAAATTTGTTTAATTTGAATAGAGGACAACATAATAGATGGAGATAAGTGAAAAAAATGTGTCTATATGTGAAATTAAGAAATATGTAATTACATATAAATCCTAGCCCTGTTAATCACTGCACATTGATGCTTACGTGTCCAGTAACGACCTGACGATTTTATCAAGTAAAATAGTCTCCTCATATTAAAAGCAAGCATTTTATAAGATAAACGATCGTGATTGGTCTATCCGAGGAAATGCAAAATGATATTGGTCAGTATCAAACACGCGGAGTATTAGTGGAATAGTCAAATGAAAATCAGTTCTCATGACAACACATTATTTTACAGTATTCATATACGGCTTTGGAAGTTGCAATACAGTTAGCTTTGAGAAATAACACAACCCACATATTCCTTAGATATGCTTATCAAACTAAACCTTTGTTCTTCCGTCAGCCCTGCTTAATGAATCGATCTGGAGCTTAACTCAAAATCGATTCCAAAAATAAGTTATTTCCTGCGTATCGTAATTGGAATTATCACTGATTAAACAAAAGCATTCTGGCACTTTGTTATATCAGTTTACCTGATTTTATTATTTTTATTATTATTATCATTATTATCATCATCATCATTATATTATTATTGTATAAGTTGCATATGTGTGTTATTTTTCTTCAGCCAACGCTACAACTACCCTGATAGGGCTTATGGTTTCCCTCTGGGTTGGCGGAAGTGTAGCCCAATTACTCATGTGACATCTGTTTGGCAGGATTAAATGATCACCATGAGGTGAGATGATATGGTGACGGGAAGAACGTAGTAGCTACCAAAAGATCCGCAATCCGGCCGGGAATCGAGCCCTGTCCGTCGCACCGGCGTCAAAGACAGGCGCACAATCGTCTTACTCGCGGCAAAACACTTTGCAGTAGACTGGGATATGTGAGTCAGTTGGAGAATGTACTGTTGAACCAACATGTTGCCATGGTAGCTCAGTTTGTAAGAGCAGAGGCACGGAAAGCCGAAGATCCTGGTTCAAATCCCGGCATTGAATTTTTCAGTCTGACTTCACCTTTCCATCTTAGCCTGAAAGAATTATCATGCTACTAAGGAGTAGAATTACGATTACATCCAACATTCCTTACCTTGAACTCAGATCATAGTTATTTCTTCTTGTGTAAAATCTGCAGTAGCTGCGATAATTCCTTAGTCCTAGTTTACTAGGCTTTATACTAGATCCTAGGATTACGGATAAATTGTTATTTGCATGCATAAGCTACCATTGATAGTTGGAATAAGGAAACAGATGTAGCTTATAATTTTCTGGAAATGATATGTTTAATGTAAACCTAATATAATTATGTCTTTTAATACTTAAGAAGTAAAAGTAAAGTGTTCCCTATTACAGGCCATGGAAGCGCAGAGGGTTCCAGGAGATTGAGGCTCCAAGATTTTTATAAAATCGGAACATGAAGGTGGTAGGGTTGTCAGCCTTACGCACCGGCCGCCTCTATCCCCAGGATTCCTCCTGGTACTAATTTCTGTTAGAGGCTGAATCAAACCCAGGACCATAGTCATGGTCGTCCGGAAGGGCCGCTGCCCCTCCCTGGAAATTGTTTACACATAAACCTCTAAATTAAATGACTATTAGCAACTAATGTGACGTGAGGTTTAAGTCTCCAAATATTGTATGTTCGCGTTGTTTGAATGAAAACGAGCTGTAACATCCGATTAGATATTAGCGTGTAAGAATAATTACTTCCCCTAAACTTGAAACTATTTATACCCAAACATTTTATTATAATGAAAATAAGGCAAGAAAATGTCGTATTTTATATTTTTATGAATAGAACCTATGAAATTGTAAGGTAACTTATAAGAAAAGTCATGTGAGCTTATACATCAGATATTTTCTTTGTATCCATGGCCATAGTCCAGCTACAGTAAATGAAGGATGTTGATTATATAATAATAATAATAATAATAATAATAATAATAGCAATAATGTGAATAGTAATAATAATAGCAAAAATAATAATAATAATAATAATAATAATAATAATAATAATAATAATAATAATAATAATAATAATAATAATAATAATAATAATAATAATAGAGTGGCAGTAATTCGATCATTGGCGCCCCCCTTGACAAAATTTCTGCGGACGCCCATGGCCATAGTGCTACCAGAAGGATTAGGCCAATTGAATAACGAATAACTCATACGATGTCATCGGGGATCGAGCCCGCATCCTTCCAATTTGTAGCGCAGCCCCTCAACCACTACGCAACGGCGTGGCCCCGTTTTTAATGTAAAAGTCCCATAATTTATAAAAGATTTCCATGAAATTTTGCATGTTTATTCTCTTTTTCGTCTGATGAACAAATTGGAGCTCCATTTTAATTAATTAAAGGCTTATCCTTTGTGATAGGTTGCAGTAGAGTTTATTTCTGACTTATTGGTTTTAAGCTAATTAAGTCCCACAGAGGTTCAAACATTGATCTTTGATTTTTATCTATATAGATCATCATAAGATACGAGAGAAAGGCAGTGCTGTTATTATCTACTTCTACTCCCCATACTTACTGCAGATAATGTATTCGTTTGTAGCGCTGTGGAAGAGTGTGGCAGAATACCTTGAAATTCCGTGTTTCAATGAAATTGCCTTTATAACCGTAAAGTTTTAATTGCGCACATCCCTCGAAATGAAGCAGTTACATTGTTCGAGCAGGTGTATTTCATTGTCATTTCAACAACTTGATGTTCCATAGGTTGTGAGGCGCCTGACCTGCTGCAGAAGATATGCACAGTGGGCCTAGTGCTTGAATTTTTCATCGTCCTCAGTATTTTGAGCAAAATGAGTCTTGCCTATATTAAAACAAAAATAGCACAAGTTACTGATTAATTTATACATTTATATAACAGTTAACTACAGTATACACTAAATCAAAACGCTTACATTTTAATTGTATCTACTGAGTTTAATCAGAGAATACAGTAGAACTCCAACTATCCGGATTAATTGGGATCGGATCCAATCCGGATAATCAAAAATCCTGATAACCGGATAGCCCTAAATCATGTAAAAAGGTCATTTTAAAGATTAAAAATAAATTGTACAGTAGGCTACAATACTTACGTAAAGTGTCACATCTTGAATATATCGGTCAGAATCAGTTGCTTTGTTGAGAAATAGCGAGTTGTAGGCCAAAAGTTTTGCTCTTTCGCAAATAATCGGCCCTAAAGTAGTTTTCCCAATGTTCACTGCTGCAAAAATCACTTTAATGCGACCTCAAATCGATCCGGATACTTAGAGATCCGTATAGTTGGAGTTGTTTGAAAAGCTCAATAGTTAAAATCAATGACACCATGGAATGAGCACTTGCAGAGATTAAGAAAGCTCAAGTTTTATTACATGAGAATTTGTCCACCTTAATGCACTAGTAATAGGCTATATAGATATTGATGAGATGGGGTGCTGATAAGGAATATACTAGATAATTATTTTATGATACCTGTTATTTATTACTAGTTCTTATATATAACAATTGTAACTGTTATTTAGATTCGTAGTTAAATAAACAAATTAGATTTCAATATTTCATAGATTCAAAATAAATTACTATATTTCTTGATACTTGAACAATTTAAAAAACTTGAAGAAAATCCTTTGTACATATGTTTTTATAATCACTGACAATTGTATCACACTGTGAACCTACATAAAGACTCAAATAAGCCAACATGTAAGTGTTGGGTCATGATTTCCATACTTTAAAATAAACGGCTGTGGATCTTGGTATAAAAAGAATTGTAAATTTTGCAGGAAATATATTGTATATATGGTTGCTAATAGTGGACGATTCCCCTACAAATACTTATAATTAAATGTAACATATCACATGATATGTGCATGACACATATTGCTACATAAGAGAATACTAAGTTGATTAAAAATTCTCTTACAATTGTTACATATAAGAACTAATAATAAATAACAGGTATCATAAAATTATCTAGTAGAATCCTTATCAGCAGCCCATCTTATAAATATCTATGTGGCCTATTACTAGTTCATTAAGGTGGAAAATTCTCATATAATATAACTTATAATTAGCACTAGAGGAAAATAAAATTCATCAATAAGAAGGCTCAGTTGAGGGAACCCTTTCAGAGACAACAACAAGGTAGGGAACATAATAAGAGACCCCTAGTCGTGGAAGTTGTTGGATGAAGCAGCAAATAGTTTCCCAGAAAGCAAAAGAAGACTATATAAGTAGCAGACACGGAAAAAAGGCAATAAGACGTATGATATAAGGCACACAAGGACACATGACGATGTAAGACAAATTATAAATAAAAGACAAAGAACACCCGGATATGACTTCGTGGTGCCAAGATGACCTACTGGTCGACGCCGATGCCTGAATTCTGGCTTCCATACTAAGGATTTCGGTGACGGCTAGTACTCACCTGGTTGATGATGAGATGGTGGTGAGGTCGCGTGAGTGTACTGCATCTGTGAAGGTGTGGTATGCTTAGGCGCGACCTCCCATTCATCATCACAAATCCACAATAACCCCGGATTAGTGTAATTACTAGTATATTATTAAGTTAACAATGTTTTTTTTCTCCTGAATTTGTTAGTTTTAATTTTTTTATCTCTCTCTTTCTTTATACATATTCTTTAGATTAAGTTTTAAACAGATTAGATAACCCATGTAATTATAAATTAGTAAGTTGAAAATTGTAAACTGCATGGTCTCTGATAGGAATCCAGGACAGGGGCCAATAAGTATTAAAGTATTAAATAAATAAATAATAAATAAATCAGTATTAAATAAATAGTTAGAATTCGGATAATTGGGGTTCTACTCTATTAATTTCTGTGACGTTCCTCGTTGGAGGATTCCTGGGTGAAGAATGTTGGTTTGGGGAAGGTCCCTTGGTTCCATTTTCGAGCAAGTGATAAGGAGAATTTTCAAGCCCCGGGACTGACCATTTTAAAAGTGATTGCTTTCTGGTGGTTTGCCCGCTCTCTCAACTGAATGCTGGATTATATACTAGTGTCAAAAATTATTGCAACAAACTGATATTTCTCCTTCCTTTGTCTACTATACCAGATATTCATATAAAATGACCGTACAGTCGTGTTCTGAACTGAAGATGACATTCCTGTCATCTTATAAACATGCAAACGATGACGTCAGTGCAGTAATCAAAAGGGAAGTGCACCTATCAAAAGGGGCACTGCAGCATAGTGTTTGTTGCTTAGTCCAATGTCAACGTTTGCTGTGTAATCATTTACTTCAGGTACAGGACGGCACAAATCGTTCTGTTGTTTCTCGGATGTGGCAACAGTTTGTAGAGTCCGAAAATGTATCCCTAAGGGACCAGTGCAAGGACGACCAAGAGTGACATCAGAAAGAGAGGACCGTTATTTGGCGGTACCGCCATATTACTGCACGACAATTGGCATCTGACCTCACAGCATCCTCTGGAACAGTTGTATCGAGGCAAACAGTGTACAGAAGGCTTCGGCAAAGAGGCCTTTACTGTCTGAGACCTTCTGTATGTGTACCCCTGACGCGTATTCGTACTGATGGATGATAATGCTCGTCCTCATAGAGCACAAGTGGTGGATGTTTTCCTGGAAACTGAAGATATTGCACGCATGGATTGGCCTGCTCGCTCTCCCGATTTGAATCCTATAGACCAAGTCTAGGATGCACTAGGGAGACGACTTGCTTCAAGTGAACATCCGCCAACCACTATCCAGGCTTTGCGAGCTGCTCTGCAGGAAGAATGAGTGTTATTGCCTCAAAATGAGATTGATAACATTATTCACAGCATGCCACGCCGTTGTGAGGCCTGTATTGCTGCCAGAGGTGGTTTTACACCATACTGAGCACATTGACGCGTTTTTCTGGATGTGTGTGAAAGTCATTACGTGTGAAAAAATAAAAACAAGGCGTTTTGTTTTACTGGTATGCACAAACGTTGCAATAGTTTACTTTATTTATTCTTTCTATTCTTATTATTATACTTGACTTATCCTCATAGTATTTGTACGTTACTATCACCTGTTTATACTGTTTTGTGGCAAAATAAACCACCCAAGATGAAATTCCGGTTTGTTGCTTTAATTTTGGACACTAATGTATTTATCTGACAACTAAGCCGAATGTCTTCTATCCGTGGGCAGGATATCATAGATACTAAGAGGGCAGTGTTGCTCTCGTTGTCAAAAATAGTTTTCTGTCCGTTGTTTTGTATCAGCAGGAGGCCTTTCTTTCTGTTGATATCACGACACGGGTGCAACCCATACTACCCTACGGACAAGGATGTATGCCCGAGAGTAGAGAAGAGAAAAATAGGGGAACAAATTGGATGCATACCTGCACTAAGATGTCCACTACCTCATCTACATTTTATCACATCTTTGCCTATTCGTGCGAGTGCTGGAGAAGAATTAAAATATACAATGGATTAAAAGATATGAACCAATTGTAACAAGGACCCGTTAGATTTTGATATTAGTCATGATTCAGTTTAAATATTGTGGTTTACAATCTTTACTTAATAACCAAACCTACAAACTATGCAGATGAATAACAATTACACTTCAATCGCAATTAAACCTATAATTATGCTTAGGCCTAATGTTATTTTTACAAATATTCAAGAGGCAGGAGGTTTCAGGTTGGGTGGTTATAGATAAGCCTGGGCCACACCACTTCCTGTTTATAGAACATAAAAATTAGTGAATAGTAGTTAGTACTGTCTATTTTTAAAAATTGTAATTTATTTGAACAACGGCAGAAGTCTTAAATTGTATTATTTTTCAACACAGTCCCCATTTGTTTCTACACACATCTTCTAGTATTCCACTAACTCTTGAATGCCTACAGATAAAGTCTGACTGAGCAGCAAGCCACTCATGTACCCCTCAATTTTTATAATTTATTTGAACAGTGGCAAAGATTTAAATTGTTGCTATTATTTTTCAATATAGTCCAAGAGCTTTACAATATTACCCATTCCAGTGTTCTACCAGATTCTGGCTACCCACAGGAAAAAAACTAGGTCACAAAATGGATAAAACAGAAAACAGTAACAGTAAAACAGTAACTAAACTAAATAGCCTCTTCCATACTTGCTGGAGTCCATTTCCTATATTTTATCTTTCCCGCCATTTCAGACTAAGCAACCGACTAATAAAAATTATCACAACATGTTAGCTTAACTATGCGGTGCAATTTGAGAGACATGGGAATGGTGCGATTTCGGAAACTAAGCCGTTTTGATATTTTCTCTCCCCCATTGTCGGCTTCGTGTAAATTTTGCGAACATTATATCATAAAACTGTAGCCAAACAAAGTCTTTCGATGTTAAAATACAATAAGTTATGAAGAAACAACGTATCAATGCACAGAATGCTTAGGAGAAACTTGTTAAAATTAAGAACTAAATGTACACACGAAATGAACACCACTCAACAAACCAAACTATTGCACAATTTAACATCGGGGTTGGTAGTTTCATCATAGTATGCCCCCGAATGGCACCTGAATGTGGAAGGAAACCTTCTATATAAAATGAAAGGATTCCTCACGAATCCTATTTCACCTTAAAATCCTTTCATGCCATTTCATATCGTTTCGCCGGGGAACTCCCTTCCAGGATTGCATATAACTAAGAATCTAAATAGCCTGGTTGTACCCTGCTGCCAACGTAGAAATCTCTGGAACCAAACTGCGGGTCAGGCTGACTGCCACGCACTAGAGGTTTGGTATTGGTTTGGTGTGGAGGATTGAAGGCGAATGGCGGAGACCGGAGACATCACATGTAAACAGCGGGTATCCTCACTCATCTTATGGTGTGAACGTAATTCCTATGTGAAACTTAGGTGCTGATGGGTAGTTCCACCCCACCCCGTCCCATGCATAGTCCAAATATGAGATATAATCCATAAAATAATGAAAACAAAGCGACTATGCTTATTTTTAATTTCTATTGTTGATTTTTATAATATTGAACCGCTTATTGTAAAAATTATACGTTTGATTAAATTTTATTTCAGGGCTGACCTAAATTTATATAAAGAAAGCAGATCACAAAAAATAAGGCATAGCTTAGAAGAACTATAATCGGTAGAGCGTTTTCTGGCAAGCGGTTAAGGCAAATATGCTTTTCTCTCCTAAGGAAACTGCAAAAAGAAAACAAAATTAATTTGTCCCCCGCATCTCTGAAAAATATTGATTATATAATCTAAAGATTAAAAGAGAATACACACACATATATATGTAGACATGTATACATAAAAATGCTATATATATATGCAATATATACTTATAGGGATTGACAATCCCTTTTCATATTATAACTTGTTTGAAGACTATGCATGCCTATGGATATTGCGATAGATGCTAAAGTTGTGCAAACTGCAGCTGTTACTGGACCATATTACTGTTTATCTTGTTAAGACCCCCTCCCTCCCTCCCTTTTTCCTTCCTGTACCCTGATTTTGAACCATCCAGCCCTTCAGACACACCCTTCTGCTTTACCAAAACTCTTGCATATCTCGCAGTTATTTTCACCGTACTGCAAACGGGGAAATGTGAGGGTG
Source organism: Ectobius pallidus (assembly GCA_964059195.1). Taxonomy (NCBI): domain Eukaryota; kingdom Metazoa; phylum Arthropoda; class Insecta; order Blattodea; family Ectobiidae; genus Ectobius; species Ectobius pallidus. The sequence continues at coordinate 180,357,600 of CAXKWD010000003.1, read as the reverse complement.
GGTCTATATCTGTGTGTTGGAGTAGTGAAGAAGGGGTAAGGAAGCGTATTTTAATTAAGCATTTGAGAAAGCAGGAGAGCTGGAAGAAGTATGCGAGTGGCTGGCCAGTGTGCTGGCGCATTATACTTCATTGCCTACAGCTGGTGTAAGGTGGTGGTCCATGAGGAGGATGGCTTCTGCAAGTAGAGAGCGCATTTTGCGGTCGAGTTCTTGGAAGACATTACCATACTAAATTAGGTCGCAGTACTAACAGTACTCGTTTTCCTAACTAGCTGTTGTACCCTTTCCCCCTTTTCCTCACACCCTAGCCTCACAACGTGACGACCATGCTGTTGCACTGCAATATACAGTGGGGAGTGTTTTTATAAGTCCTAGGAATTTCATTTAAATTTTTATATTTAAATATAATTATGCATACTTTAAAACAATAGTTGTAATTTCTCATATTTGTAATAAAAATTATAACATAAATGCAATAGTATAAACACCAAATTCACATAACCTGTAACTGATAATGTCTTGATAGAACGAACTGTTATTTTTGCACACATGTCTAACTGAAAATATAGCTAGATATATGCATATGTATTCATGAACCACGCATTATTGTCTCTGTCAGACATTACATGGTAATGATATAGGAGAAAATTTCCACTGACACTGGGATTTGAACCCAGGACTTTCGGCTATCCGTGCCAATGCTCTACCAACTGAGCTAAGCCATAGGAGAAAAGTTCCATCTGGCGCTGTGAAGTGAACTCTGGCTTGGCACGGATATCCAAAGATCCTGGGTTCAACCTATAATATTATCATGAAAATATGACACTTAAATAAATACCGGGTAAATCTTCTCAGACTGCGGATTGAGTAGTTAGGCAGTACAGACCTTTATAGGCTATGCCGTTAACACTGTTCACTGCGTCGCTTGTATTAACTTCAGTCAGCCGTGATTTGAACACATGGGCTTCAGCGTTACTATCCAGCAAGTTACCCGTTGCACTAGCAGAGCATGTTAACAGAGACCAATATCGTAGCTTTAATCGACCGTTAATGCGGTGTAAGCACCTGAATTTCGCATCGCTTGTAAAATTCAGGTGTACCTAGTTTTCAATCCGCAGGATGAGAGATCACCTGGTGTAAGTGATTATTCTGTCTTAAGATAACCTAAATACCAAACAAGATTCTAAATTGAGAACTTCATATGGTTCAAATATGGACTTACGGTCACGCACAGGCAGAGGCACGAATAATAGGAATGGACCATATATAAAACCTGGGATGGGATAGGATAGGATAGGATCAGTCCCCTGAAGGGGGGAGGCGGGTTGGGGATGAACCTAAAACACTTCTTCCATTTTGTCCATTGCGCCAACTTCCGGTAATGGAATGTGCATGCCCAAAGGCCCCCGTCAAGGGACCCCACCGCGAGCCCCCACAGAACTCCCATATATTTAGCACATACCTTTACCATGCCACGTATGCTGCTGCCTCGGCACCTCTTAGGAAATAGAGCCTCCAGGTTGGCGCTACACCATCCACCAACTTCATGACCACAAGCAACGGGGAGGACGGGAGAGACCCACAGCAGCGAGGGCATACCGTAAACCGGGGAAGTAAACGGGAAGTGAAAGTTGAAGTGTAGAGGTTGATGGAATGATTGAGGGAAACGGGAAGTCCCCGAGAAAAAGCCCCTACGCTCAGCTACGTCTACCACGAATGTCACGCCCGTCTGCCTCAGGATTTGGACGCGGCTTCGCTTGCATGCCAGGTCCACGCCCAAAGCACCATGACGGTGCTAAAAAACCTAGGGTGGCCGAGGTATTAGAGAGATGAGGCTACTATAACTTGATCCAAGATGTGTATGGAGCAAAAGTAAACGACTGAATGTGAACATACAAAGCACAGTTCACAAGAGCTAGGCTTTTGAGACAGATTAGTTGATTACATACAAGTAAAGTCAATTTGTGTCAATTTTTTTTTTTAGTTTGTCTTGTGATTTAATGGTTAGTTCTGCTTGATATACTCGCAATACGTTGATTTCTTATAGTTCGGGAGATCAGAGTCATTATTAACAGTCGCCAAAAAATTTTTAAAGTTGGTATTTCATTATTGAAATAAACATTCACTATTGCCTTTGATTTTGGTTTAATGTTGACTTGTGACTTGACACCTCTTGTAGATCTGTATTCTTTAAGAACTTTGAAAACCGTGCTTGGAGCTACTCCCATGGATGACGCCTCTTTCACTCCTACATCTCGCAGAGTTACTTCAAGGTTTTCTTTTAATGTTTTGCAAACATTTACAATCTATAGCTTCTCGCCGCTGGACACACCTTTTCCTCGCACATGTTTCTTTATTGGTGATGTAAGTTCTGAATGCCCCGGCTCGCAATTTTCTTCCATAATACAGAATTACTGAAGACTATGCTTAACACTTTTACTTACCAGAAGTCAATTTTCTCCATTTCCGAGATTATGTTCTTCACACACATTTGTCGCATAGAATTTTTTCTACGATAGGGAGTAAACCTGTTGGTGATACACCTGGTATAGGCTACAGGATCTTCCAGTTTGTATATTTAAATTCCTAGTTTTGTCCCGACAATTTTCCAAGGGCTTGAAAGAGATTCACAGCCAAGGTACATACTTTATCAACTTGAGCATTCATTTTATATCCCGCTTCTAATTTTAGTCCCAGGTATCGTATAGTCTGAACTCCTTTCAATCGAGTCTGCTCTACAAAAATTATTGGGGGTCTGCCAGGATGTAGCGAGACTTTCAGAAGCAATATTTTTGTTTCACTCGATGAAACTTTCATTTTGGTGTGATTGCACCAACCTATAAATGGTGCAAGGGCTATATTTCCTTTCGCCTCAAGTTCATTTCGCATGTGCAGTACGCAAGAGCATCTTGGAAAAATCTAAATCAACTACACGTTCCAAAACTTACAGGTACTTACAGCAGGGCGCAAAATTTCCGGTTGCCAGGTTGCCAATGGCGCCCAGAATTCTGAGGTGGGTGACAAGAATTCATTGTTAAAAATCTACTCTCTTATATTTTTCTTTTATTATTTTAGTTTCAATAGTACTTTAAGTTTGGTATTTAGTTTGAAATTTAATAGTAGATGAATATATGTAAGTATTCATGAACCACAGATTATTGTCTCTGTTGGACATTTTATGATAATATTATAGGAGAAAAATTCCTCCGACACTGGGACTTGAACCCAGGACCTTTGGCTATGCGCGTCAATGCTCTACCAACTGAGCTAAGCCGGATTTAAATTCACAGCGCCAGATGGAACCTTGCTCCTATGACTGAATGCCTTTAATGGTCTACCTCACTGACAGACAAGTTATGTCATTTGCAGTACTGTGAGGAACACTAATTAGTGATTTTTGTGACCGGGCTCCCACTGTTAGAGTACAGTTAACATTCAAGATGGATATATGTAAGTATTCATAAACCACAGATTATTGTCTCTGTTGGACATTACATGATAATATTATAATATTAATAGTAGATTTTGCCGCAGAATGTCACTTTTGGCATAAACAATATGACTGAATAAGCTATTACTCGAAAGCGTTCGGAAATATCCGGAAGTTACCGATATAATTTAAATTTCCCCCACGACTCTGGTTGTAGTTCCCTGTATGTTTCTGTAGATCTTCTAGTAATACACATGTAGTTTGATTTTGTCTTTTGTTTGTTAGAGCCGTTTACAATTAATTGAAATACTTCCGAAATATTCAGTTTGTTTTATGATAAGTTAAATGGTATTACATTATTACATAGCCTATTTTACGATAGGAGATTAAATGTGAACATTTGGATAAGAAAAATGCTTTTATAATCTGGGTTTTTGGATGGAATCTATACAGCCACTGAGACAAGTTTTTTCTTCTGCAACTTTTCATCTAACACTGCAAATTCTAAGTACAGAAATAACAAAACATTGGATAAAATATAATCTTAAACACAGTGATATTTTTTTACTCATATTCTGCAAAAAAGTTGCATATCATGGATCATGTAAGTAGGCTTCAGATATTAAAAAAATGCATCCTTTCCTGAATACCTAATTTTATCTGATATCTAAGTAGTAAATTAAGTTAAGGGAAAATTTTTCATAAGTTACTTCATAGGCCGAAGTCAAACTTGTAGGCACGATAATAAGAAATGCTTTAACAACAATGTAATTACTATCTTGCAGGTTTATAATTCGCATATTAACAGGAAGTGTAAGAAAATTATTCAATGCTACTTGACCTGTATAAAGTGCTGTAATAGTGAAAACTGAAACGTACAACATTCAAGAGATCGTTACAACGTTGCAATTATTATGTCTTGTCGCTAGCTCATATCTGAAAGCTCAGTCTCTGCAAGCTATTTCTGTAACCAAGAGTTTGGATTTTGGTCAAAGTACATGAAAACGCTTAAGTACTCAAAGTTACCAACAACTTACCAGTAACATACACCTACACCACCGCTAGCGCTCTCCTTTCTCCTTCCTCAACCGTGACTACAGAACATTTCCTGAGTTCCCATAATACGAGTACGTTTGCAAGGGGTGCCCAACTCTTACCCTTTCAGGTTTGTTTGAATGTCTTGTTCAGTGTGGGGTCTGTATCTGAGAATTTTAAGCTGCTTGTAATTGATAACGCTTGCGGTAATGCGGTAAAATCTGTAATGCGGTAACGCAGTGAATATGGCGCTGTCTATCTATGTTCAAGATTGCGGGTTCGATCTCGGCCCAGGTCAATGGCATTTGTGTGGTTTGGTAAGGTGCATTTTCAGTAGAACAAATCCAGCGGACGGGCCTACAAGTCCATTTGTGCTTTTACTATGCACAAGACAAAGAAAGAGAAACGCAACACTAAGAATCCAATACAATATAATACGATATAATATAATAAAGTTACCCAGAGATGCAGAAGAAAGGGCAATATATACAAAAATAGCAACAGTAGGAGAAATGGCAATAATAATACAATATAATAGAAAACAGTCCGTCATTTTCTACCCTGAGCGGTCAGACTATAGACATAAATTTCCCCATCCCTCTTAAAGGATTTTGTGTCACTCAGTTGTGACAGGCCCATGTCTATAGATTTAGTAGTAATATTAATGTTTTATTTTGCCTGACAGAGTTAAGGCTAAGGATAAACACAAAATACATTAAAGTTATACGTACAAAAGCAAATACAATAGATGCCATAATAATACAATAGTATATAATAAAAGTATAGGCCTACTACATTATATTACATATAACATAATACATATTACATATAACATAATATACACTAAAATTGAAAGCTAAATCTAAGAGATTAACAAATTTAAGCAATGTAGGCTAAGTGACATAAAAATATTGTACATTATAAATTAACCTAGCCTGTATAACGAGACATTGCTTCTAGTTAGCAGCGAGATACTTGAGTAACTTTGACCTAAAAAGGTTTAGACTCCAACTGCCCATGATATCCGGCGGTAGGGACTTCCAGGTGTGGGTGATGGCTATTGTGAATGAGGCAGGGTACAGAGATGTTTGATGGCATGGAATTGACAGTAGACTGTTATTCTGAGATCGTGTGTCGCGGTTATGTTGGGAAGACAACAGTGAGAAACGGGAGACTAAGTAATTAGATGCAGAATTATTAAGTATCTCATAGAGTACAGATATGGAGTGTAGTTGGCGTCTGTCCTTTAGTCGAAGCCAGGATGATTGCTCAAAATAACCTGAGACATGATCATATCGACGTATGTTGAACATGTGACGGATACAAGAATTCTGAACACGTTGTACTAGTAGATTAGAGGATAATTCATCACTTAAACCGGTGAACAAGACATCGCAATAGTCGAAGTGTGGCATCACTAGCGACTGCACTAACGTCTGATTTAGTTTAGTAGGTAGGAAATGTTGTAGTCTATTTAATGAATGCATAATATAAATTACTTTTTTACAGATATGTTTAATTTGTGTCTTCCAGGTCATGTCAGAGTCAAATTACACACCAAGATTTTTTACTGTTCTTTTGTATGGAATAATCGCGTTGTTCAAGGTCACAGGCAAAAGTTTGTGTTGTTAATAGAAGATAGCAATCTATTTTTTTCCAGTCAGAATGGCTTGTGTCTTGTCTGGATTCAAATTTAGCCCAAATTTCGATGACCATTTACTGACCGCGTGTAGGTCGTCATTGAGCTTTGAAAGAGAGTCGTTGATTGTATCAGGCCGAAAATGTAAATATATTTGAAGGTAGTCTGCATACAGATTATGTCGGCAATGTTTTAATACTGTAGAAGTTTTATTTATATCGATTAAGGGACTTAATACAGAGCCCCGTGGTACACCTGACCTCACAAGACGCCACGAAGAAGGTCGATTGTCGTGAGAAACATATTGCTGGCGTCCAGAGGGGTATGATTGTACCCACGTGACTACTGCATTGGATACGTGTGGAGACATCAATTTAGCAGTTAACAGATCTGCATCAACCGTGTCAAAGGCTCGCGAAAAGTCAAGTAGGGTAGAGCGTCACTTCACGTCGGTCCATGGCCTCAAGAATATCTTCACTGATCTTAAGTAGGGCAGTGGAGGTACTGTGATTTGATCTGAAACCAGATTGTAATGGGCCAATTAGATTATACGTGTTTAGGTACTCAGTGAGCTGCTGGTGGACAATGCGTTCGAGGGTTTTCGATCAAGTCGGAAGTATACTGTTAGGTCTGTAGTGCTTGGGGGTGCTTGGGAGATTTACTTTAGGAAGAGATTGGATAAGAGAATTTTTCCATTGTTGCGGGAAGGTGGAGGTGATGAGAGAGACGTAAATATGGGTTAAGGTAGGAAGAATAACATCGATTATTTTGTTTAGCATTAATATATTAATACCATCCATACCTTCTGCCTTCGGCTTATTTTGCGATAATGCCTTTTTCACTTGTAAGAGCGTTACATTGGATAAAAAGTATATTTCATGGTGTGAAGGAAGGGGTAGGGTTGACAAATAATTAATGGTATTTTGTTTAATGACGTCATATAAGGTGATGGTTGGTATTGTAGTGAAGTATTCGTTCTAGTCGTTGAGAGGGATGTTGACAGCATGGCCTTGATTGTTTCATTTTCCTAAACCCATTGCTTTTAAGTTACTCCATAAGACGCGTGAAGTCATAGTGGGGTCACTCAGTCTATGAAGTACCGAATCTTGGCGTTTTATATCATTTGGGTAGTTTTGTTTCTTAACTGTTTATAGTTTGTCCAATATACAGATATATAATAGAACTCCAGGGGGACAAACATCCACCACACCGGTGACGAAGGCCGAAGTTGAGGTACATTCCGTTCGCTAAATACCCATATAACTATCCGCTTATTAAATTCAACTTTTGCAAATTTGCAAGTATTATTTCAGGACATATGAACTTGTATTCAAAATTTGGCAACTTAAATTTTGAAAGTGTAATATGCAACTCATTGTCAGTGGCATCCGATTGCGTCCAGCAGTCATGGCCAAATATTTCTTTCTGGGAGTTGTTTATTTCTTTAGCACTAATAGATTTTCATTTTTACTTTTGAGGGTGATTATCAATGAAATGAAATTTAAAGATTTTTTCACCATCTTTTACCCTCAAAAATAGTGTTATATCATATAAGGATAAATAGCCTTCAAAAATGTCATAATATTTTTTGGGGGGGATTGCTTTGAAATCACATTAAAGTATTAGATTTTAGATAAGAACTTAATTATAATGTCCTGTGCTATGGCTATAATGTTAACATGTTACATTAAAAGAATACAAATATTTACAATATGCTTGTTAATTATATTCGTCGATAAATCAATCATGAATGAATGCCATCTATTATTACAGTAATGATAGATTTATCGACGAATATAATTAACAAGCATATCTGATTATTGTTAATATGTTTATTTTTTCAATGTAACAAGTTAACATTATAGCCATTGTACAGGATATTCTAATTACATTCTTGTATAAAATCTCATATTTTAATGTGATTTCAAAGCAATCCCAAAAAATGTTATGTTTTTTAAGGTTATTTATCCTTATATGATATAGGACTATTTTTGAGAGTATAAGGTGGTGAAAAATCTTTAAATTTCAATTCATTTATTTCTTTAGTATTAAAAAGTACAAACTCCCGGTTGTGTTCTGTTTAGATCTCCGTTTGTTTCTCGATAATTGTATCTCGTCGGCCTACAAGGGAAACTCACTATGATTGAATACTGACATTTGAATAGACGAGCTTTGACATGTTTGTAAATATTCTATCGTTACTGGCAGATCGGGGATGCGTATTTCAATAAGTATTTATTACTAATTAATATTATACATGTTATTTTGTTATAGAAAAATATTAAAACCCATTTTAAAAATTATTTATTTAAAATATACTTTATTTACTGTATTTCGAAGGTCTGTAAAGAGTTAATTTCTTTCTCCAGTTTCCTTTATATAGAGAATATAGGACTTCAGCAGTAATGTTACCTAACTCTTGCAAACAATTGCCAATTTATTTATTTTTATAGGTACCCATGTATTAAGCCAAATTCAAATACTAATACTAGTTGAGGAGTAGCCCTACTAATAATAATTACAGTCTTTTTCAAATGAGAAGCGTTTTCCTTCACTGCCAATCACGTGTACGAGCTAATGAAGCACCGCTACCAGGAAGGGTCTTCCTTCCGTCTCGCCGTCTCTGATTGGACCGCGTATCTAAGCAAGGAGAAGAACAAACCGCTTGTTATCTGCAAACACAGATATAGAGGAATAGATCGGCAGCGTAAGGGGAGGGACTGAAGCCAACGCGTTCGCTGCGTCGCCATATTGCGATCACCAACAAACTGACGAAAGGAAGGGAAGCCGGCGCGGGAATCAAACAAGAAAGGCTTTTTAAAGCTGTTTCAATTGGAATTTCACAATCCAGTAAATAAATTAATAAATACAGTTTTATTGTCATTTGGATATTACAGCACTAGACGTCACACTTATAATAAAATCAGGTCAACTTATATAACAAAAGTGCCAAAGTGCATGTAGAACTTAATAGTCTTAAGTCTGTATACAGAAGAATATTATAGGAGAAAAATTCCTCCGACACTGGGACTTGAACCCAGGACATTTGGCTATTCGCGCCAATGCTCTACCAACTGAGCTAAGCCGGAGTTCAATTCACAGCGCCGGATGGAACCTCTCTCCTATGACTGATTGCCCTAATGGTCTACCTCACAGACAGACAAGTTATGCCATATGCAGTACTGTGAGGCACACTAATTAGTGATTTTTGTGACCGGGCTCCCACTGTTATTGTACAGTTGACATTCAAGATTGATATATAAGCTTTCATGAACCACAGAAATCACTAATTAGTGTGCCTCACAGTACTGCATATGACATAACTTGTCTGTCTGTGAGGTAGACCATTAGGGCAATCAGTCATAGGAGAGAGGTTCCATCCGGCGCTGTGAATTGAACTCCGGCTTAGCTCAGTTGGTAGAGCATTGGCGCGAATAGCCAAAGGTCCTGGGTTCAAGTCCCAGTGTCGGAGGAATTTTTTTCTCCTATAATATTCTCGTGTAATGTCCAACAGAGACAATATTCTGTGGTTCATGAAAGCTTATATATCTATCTGTATACAGAAGATGCTTCTGTAGGATTAATGTTAATGTTAATTTTTAGTCACATATCTTTTACATTTATTCAGCTTTGGCTGGTAAACTGGCACAGAAAACAATCAACTCAATGATTAGGCTTATCCAAAATTTAAAAACTAAAAAATTTAAAAAATCTAAAAATCCAAAATAAAAAAAATCCAAAATTTAAATGTCCAAAATTAAAAATGCAAAATTAAAAATGCAAAAATTAAAAATGCAAAAATAAAAAAAATTCAAAGATCTAAAATTCCAAAATTTAAAAATTAAAAGATACAAATTTAAAAAAATAAAAAATACAAAAACCAAACTTTAAAAAGTCAAAAAATTGAAAATTAAAAATTGAGAGTCCAAAATTTAAAAAATCTAAAAATCCAAAATTAAAAAATTAAAAAGATCCATATTTAAAAAAATCAAAAACACAAAAATCCGAAATCCCAAATTAAAAAAATATAAGCTCAAAAATATAAAAATTCCATAAATCCGAAATTAAAGAAGTCCAAAACCCAATATTAAAAAGTCCAACAATCCAAAATTTAAAATTCTAATAAGCCAAAATTTAAAAAATATAAAAAATAAAAAATCGATAATCTAAAATTTAAAAATAAAAAATTAATAATCGATGTTCCAAAATTAAAAAAGCAAAAAATTAAAAAAATTAAAATCCAAAATTTAAAAAATCCAAAATTAAAAATTAAAAAATTCAATGAATCAAAATTTAAAAAATTAAATGATTCCAAATTTAAAAAATACAAAATTTAAAAATTAAAAATCGAGAATCCAAAATTTAAAAAATCCAAAATTAAAAAATCTAAAAAATAAAAATGATCCAAAATTTAAAAAATAAAAAAAAACAAAAAATCCTAAATTCCAAATGAAAAATTTAAAAAATCAAAAATTTAAAAATTCCAAAAATCCAAAATTAAAAAAGTCCAAAAACCCATTATTAATAAAGTCCAACAGTCCAAAATTGAAAAATGTCCAAAATTGAAAAAATCTAAAAATTAATTCCCCGCACACTTTTTTTTTATTTATTATAATTATATGTTAACCTCATATTCAAGGAATTCTCTGATTGAGTCATATGTTCTTTGCAAAAACAAGTTTTTAATTTTAATGTTGCATTGTCTGCTATTTAATGCTTTTATTTCATTTGAAATTTTTTTGTATGTTTAAAGCCCATGTAGGCCTATGTGGTGTATGCTCTAGGAGGGTTATTCTATGGGAACAGAATTTTAACAACTCTGTTTCTTGTGTTGTGTTCGTGAGTATTTTGTGTGTTGTATTTGTCAAAATTAATGTGCACATGAGTTAGAAGCTCTAGTAAATATATTGAAAGAAATGTTAATATTTGTAGATCTCTAAAGAGTGGCCTTCATGATTCCCTGTAGGATGAATGGGTCATAATTAGTATGTTTTTCTTTTTAAGATACTTTCCCATTCGCGGCAGTTTTCCCAGACAATTATTTCGTAAACCAGTATTGAATGAAAATAGCTGTAATAGACCCAGTTTAAGCAATAGTAATTTGGCAAATTTATAAATGGATGTTAATTTGATCTCCAATATTGTGGTATAGTATGTACTGTATTTGAAATTAGAGGGATTCCCAAACAACACTGTGGTTCACCATTTCACTATAAATTCATTATTATGTAGGAAGAAAAACAATTTTCCGTAATGAATACGTGGTACTTAGCGAACACGTTGGTGATACCAATATGGCGTCGGCACTGCTTCCCTTGCCCCTCTTCGCCCCTGACTCGGCTTCACTGCCACCTGCAGTTAAGGATACGACGCTGCCGATCTATTCCTCTATATCTGTGTCTGCAAAACACTGTATAGGCATAGGCATAGTCTTCTAACAATATATTCCTTATGGCTGTCAACGTGAATTAACTTTCAAAGAAATGGCTTTTGTTCCTATACATAAACAGTTTTCCATGTCCATTATAAAATATTTAATGATAAAGGTACATAAAATAAATGCCATTTCTAAAAAATCTTTAAATTATTTCACAATTCCATTACTATAGGTCTAATAATAAAATATCATAATTACAATTAAATCTTTAATAAATACAACAATAACAAAATACTTTCTTCAAAATTAATCCTAACAACAAATTTAACATAATGTATTAATAATCAAGTTGTACTGAATTGCACAGTAACAACCCCCAATGTAATTGGAATTTCCCACTAATAGAATTAACTTGATCAAACTAACTACACCTTCCGGTACAATTATTATGTTACGACTTATCTCATCTATCTATATTAATAAAAATGAATTACCAAAATGTATGTTGCCGCATCACTTGAGAACGGCTTGACCGATTTGGCTGAATTTTATTTTGTTGTGTTCGTAATTGTCAGAACAAGGTTTGTATGAAAGAAAATTTTTGGAAAATTCACGGGAAAAGTTGGAAATGTGAAATGAACCACACTTAGACAGTTCTGCTGTCAATTGTTTACATAACGAAAGTATTGTTTACGGTGTTCAATACGTATACTGTGGTGTTCACATAGGGCTTTGGAAACTATATTATAATACTAGGCTTTAACAAATTCTGATACTATCGATGTAATTAATACATTTGTGAAAATAATTCTTGAAGAATTAAATCCACGAAAATAAAGCAGTCACATCACTTTCTCTACCCTCGACATGGAAAATATAATTTTCTCACTTCACATTTTGATGTAGAATAAGCGGTCGTATTGCGGGGACAACTTAAGTGTGTGCCAGTGAGTATGCTATATTGGAAGTCTGTAACAAATCCTATCCACTGATACGTCACTCATAGCTGTAGGCTTTGTATTAGTTGAGAAATAGGCCTAGGGATGTTTATCAGAGGCCCTAAGCATCTAAAAGAAGACAAAACGGGATGGAACATTTTCAGTCCTACGCGCGCAGTATATTATGTCCCATGTTTTTGGGAAGGAAAGTATGAAAGTGATATTGAATTTCTTTTTTACTTCAGCCCCGAAACGGTTGTAAGGTAATATGAGAGTGAGAAATACAATTTTCTGCCAAGACAATACAATCTTATGTAACCGGAATTTCTTTTTCTTCTTATTTGCATTCCTCCCAGGCATGGTGTGTAGAAGCAATGGAATGCCTCATTCGACATCCTCTGTGAGCCATAAAAAGCTATATCTAGCGTTTTCTGAGGGCATAGTCTAAGTGTCATATGTCGTTCTTCCTCATTTCTAATTCTACATACATTTTATATAAGGACCTAGAGTTTCAACATCGAAAGTCCTCCATACGTTAATTTCGTATTACAAAATACAAAACCCGGGCGACGCCGGGCCATTTAAGCTAAACCATATTAATAAAAATGAATTTCCAAAATGTATGTTGCCGCATCACTTGAGAACGGCTCGACCGATTTGTTGTGTTCGTAATTGTCAGGACAAGGTTTGTATGAAAGAAAATTTTTGGAAAATCCACGGGAAAAGTCGGAAATATGAAATGAGGCACAGTTAGAGAGTTCTGCTGTCAATTGTTTACATAAAAAAATTGAAGTGTGACAAAAGAAGTGTGACATATTCACAGTTTCAGAGTTCCGCTGTCACATGTTTTCATAACAAAAAAAAAGTGTGATTCTTGTAACCAAGCCAAATCGAAAGCGTGTATGTATGTAAGTGGGTATGTATGTTCCCTATACAAATCTACATTTCTTGACCAATTTGCACGAAATTTTGCACACATACCCAGTTAAGCCCGGGAAGTAACGCGGTGAACACTAAAATTCAAACAAACCAATCCTTCCCTTGAAAATTTATATAATTTCTGAAAATATTATACTGAAAAATGAAATGCAATTCAGTTATCATGACAACAGTGTATTGTTTACAGTCTTCACATAGGGCTTTGGGAACTACATAATACTGGCTTTAACAAATTCTGATGCTATCGATGTAATTAATATATTTGCGAAAATTATTTTTGAAGAATGAAATCCAAAAAAATAAAGCACAATATGAAGCAGTCATATAACTTTCTCTACCCTCGACATGGGAAATATTTTCTCATTTCACATTTTGATGTAGAATAAGCGGTCGTATTGCAGGGACAGCCTAAGTGTGTGCCAGTGAGTATGCTATATCAGAAGTCGGTAAAAAATCCTATCCACTGATACGTCACTCATAGCTGTAGGAAGTTTATCATAGTCCCTAAACATATACAAGAAGACAAAATAGGGTGCAACATTTTCAGTCCTATGCCCGCAGTATATTATGTCCCAGGTTTTGGGGGAGGAGAGTATGAAAGTGATATTGAATTTTCTTTTTAATTTCAGCTCCGAAACGGTTGTATGGTAGCATTTCCATAAAGACAATACAATCTTATGTAATCGGAATTTATGTTTCTTCTTATTTCAACCCCTCCCAGGTATGGTGTGTAGTAGCAACGGAATGCAACATTCGACATCCTCTGTGAGCCATAAAAAGCTATAACTAGCGTTTTCTGAGGGAATATTTTGAGTGTGATAAGTCATTCTTCCTCATTTCAAGTTCTATGTAGGCCTACATATTACTAGGTATACAAGGCCCTAAAGTTTTAAAATCGAAAGTCCTTCATAAGTAATTTCAAATTACAAAATAAAAACCGGGGCGACGCCGGGCCTTTAAGCTAGTTTTAAATAAATGAGAGTGACGGGCGATGTGTACATATTCCAGAGCAATATCATATTAACGAATTTTAAATGTACTAATTTCATAGAGTATGTTTAATCAAATCAACATAAGCCCAATTTTGTTCACACATCACTGATATACAGTGACTGAATCTACTTTTCGTTTTCAAAATTTGAATTTGAATGATTTATTGTATGAAACACAGGAAAGCTACATCAGACGATTACCCGAATGAGCCAGTGATCGTGCTCGTGTTCGGGTTCAGTTCAGTTCAGTTCAGTTATCTATATTAAGGTAAAGCTATCCCTGTATGGGCCATGGAGACCCATAGGGTTTCCAGGAGGTTAAGGCTTCCAGACTGTGACATACGGCACATGAAGATGACAAGGTTGTCTGCCCTACGCACCGGCACCTGGTACTCATTTCTGTTAGAGGGCCATATTGTCATAAGAAGGATTAGGCCAATTGAAAAATCTCAACGACCATATCGGGATTCGAGCCAGCGACCTTCCTGTTTGTAGTTCAGTGCCTTAACCACTACACTACGGCGTATCCCCAGTTATTAAAGTACATACTACACAATAAAATACAAATACGTAAAATAAAATACAACTCTAACTTAAAATCCAGTAGGCCTACCTATAAAAAAAAATGCAAAATGGGAAGAACAATATTGAATTCATGTATATACCACTAAACAAATGCTCCATTAAATATCTATTACATAGTGAAATAAATTATAATGTATAACAAAAAAAATTTATATGCTTAGGTCTATCTAATTTTTTGTTATTCGTATTTACTATTTCTTTTTGTGACCTAATTATGGAGTTATAGAATCTTGGACCTTAATAATTGCTATGTTTAGAGGTGAAATATTTTGGTTCTAATAAAGGGAAGGTTTTGTTTCTTCTTGTATTGTAGCTTTGTGGATCAGATACATGTACATTTCGGTATTTGCGAAAGTATTTTGGAAGTGTGATCTTATAGGCTAAATCTGTTTTATTGTCACAACATTAAATTCAGGAAATAAGAATTCTGTTTGATACTCTACAGGTCTTTTTAAGCAAACTTTTATTGTTCTTTCCTGTATTAGTAACAAAGGAGTCAATATAGAAGTGCTACTTCCTCCCTATCCAATGATACCATATTGGATGACAGATTGTATTAGAGCTAAGTAGACCATCCATAAGACTTCAGTCGGTAAATAATTTCTTAGGCTGACAAATTTGTACAATGGTTTTCGTAGTTTATTACATAAATATGTAATGTGTTTGCAAATTTCAGATGCCGAAGTATAATAATACCAAAGTATTTTACCTGTTTTGTTTCCTTCACAGCTTGACAGGCACATGAGTCATATTCAGAACAGTTTGTATTATAGATTCTTAAGCACAAGTATTGATCCATAAATCATTATTTGTGGAGCTCCAACTATTCTTAAGCAGAATGGAACACCGTTTGTTTTATCTATATTTAATACTAACCTATTTTGGGCAAGCCAACTTTTAACTAATTCTAAACCCGTTTTAGCCAATGTGTACGATGGAATGATAATTCTTGCACACTGGCCGTGTATAGGCTAAGAAGGAAAGGTGAAGTCAGACTTAAAAGTTCGATGCCATAGCCGAACTTCTGCGGGAGACTTGCTGACAGGTGTTTAAATATCCACTTTACAGCCCGAATCTCGTTCCCAGTGATTTTCATCTTTTCCTACACCTCAAGAAATTACAGAGAATGAAAGAGGCAGAGAAGGTTGTCACACAGTGGTTCAAATCCCAGGCTGCAGACTTCTAAAACAAAAGCATTAAAATGTTGGTCACACGGTATGGCAAATGTCTCAATTTCGGTGGTGAATATGTTGAAAAATAGCTGAAAACTTGCTGTATTTGTTGCAATAAATATTTTCATGAAATTGTATACTATTAATCGCTATTAATGCTTGAACTATTAATTATTATTAACCACAAAATTTATAATGTTTTAAACTTTCCCTCGAAGCTAGAAATTCCTGAAAAAAATTCTCGCTAATTTCCATGCAGTTATAGAATCGTGAATACCAGACATGGTGATCAGTTCTTCTGAAATGGATAGTCCTACTTATCTAATCATATGGTATACTATTTAAATAGGAATATATAGTACTTTTATAAGCTTATACATGTCATGGAAACAAATCTCGCCTTTATAACTTAACTGTTAACACAAAACTCACTATGTTAAAGGTAAGAAAGTAGGCTATATACAGTAACAAAAGTAATTACGGTGTCTTGTGTGCATTCATGCAAATCTGGATCAAATGTTAGATAACTGAGAATCATAACCGGATTAAGCACAGACGTGAAGAATCATAAGATGAGGCTTTCTCGGCGAGTAAAGACATTCAGCTCTGCGTTATATAGCTCATGCCTACGGAAATAATAACATTAATAACAATAAGAACTATAATATTAATCTCAAAGTTGGTTATGCAAATTATAGAATTTTTTTATATTAGTAATATCACTTATTGGCAAATCAGCAGCAAACATGTCAGATAATTAATTACTTTTCGGAAGCCGCAATATTCTAAATAGAGGGTCAGTAAATGTCAAGAGAAAGCCACCCTAACCAAAATCCACATACATGTATGCGACCACCGCCCTCTTTCTAGAAATTCGTTTGTGTTAAGACTAAAGCGTCCCTAAAATCCCTCTGGACACAACTGCTTGGGACATCGGTTACTTTTCCCCAAGACCAAACCAAAGATTAATGTGCCCCATATGTGTGTAGAGGAGCAAACCACTCTGTGCCTTTAGCACTAGTCTTCGCGGTCTTTGCGGCCGTGGTTTTCAAAGTTTCTGTCACCAGAAAACATTATTTTAGGTTCACTGTGGTGCCATGTTTTGCATCTCCCCACACTCCGCTAGGTTCTCCAGTCTGCTCTTACAAGGGGCGCAAAATATTGCTTTTCTGCTGCTTTAGAATGCAACTGCGGTACTAACAGCACCAAAGGCTAAATATTACAGGTTTAAGAACGTTCATTCTTTGTGATATACGCTAATTATATAGCAAGTGATTTCATTTATCCTATTAAAAGTATGAGTTAGGATTTTATGACCACTTACCTTTATGAAACTGTGTCGTCTGGTTACTTTGGATAATTAGAGTAATATTCTTAGTTATGGAGACAAATTGATTTACAACATAAGTTTAAAGGCAATAAACTCGTACACCCTATGCAAGAATATATACATTTCTTCTAGCCCATTTACCCTGCTGCTTGTCATGAATATATAGTTTACTAGCCGGTCTTGAGATGAGATTGTTGACGTATTATTTATAACCTCACGATTTGTAAACTTACAAATTAAGTTAATCTAGATGTAAGTTTTTTATACATTATTAAGGAACAGTCAAATATACTAATGATCAAGTTAGAAATGAATATCACCACAAGCATTGAGACTATTTAAAAATTATGTTCATATGAGTGATAACAAACTAGGGAAAAGTATTTGAGGACCTACAGTTATAGGCCTATGTTTAGGGTAAGGTGGTACATTTTCGAACATGGTACAATTCTGAACGGACTAAGATTTTTATCCACTTTTGGGTTTCAAATGTTAGCCAACCTGTTTTTAATTATAGAGCGTCCATACTGATTGTTCTGTTGACCTGTATCCGCGAGCATTATGTTTTAAGTTGTCTCATTCAGTCATAAGTAATTATTTTCCAATCGAAGGTGAGAACTCCATGCTGGAAAAATTGCACGTTATAAAATTGCTTATAATTCCACGATGTGTTACTAGAATATATTGTTGAGATGCAATTTTTAACTCATACCAACAAATAGCGTAGTCTTTAATACGTAAGTCATTGGCACAACAATGGTTATTCCTGAGCGGAAATTGCAACTACGTATGATTTACAAAAACTAGTTAGAGGTACAAATACGAACACATTTTAGGTACAATTTCGAATAGTACTTTAACCCGCGATCGCTCGCTTAAGTCTTGCATGGAAAACCTGTTTGGCCATCACAGCATTCTGCACGTTTATTATTATTAGCTGTGCTGGTCAAATATAAAAGGATGGCATCCATACACCTTTCAACAGTGGTATTATTTCAACGAAGATTTATGAACTACACTTCCTCGGGATTGTTATTACATCTCAGAAATTATGCAATTCAGAATAGCATACAGAAATCGTTCTGGAGTTGTTAAGTATTTTTATTATTGCCCTTGATGTTATGACAGATCCGCCTGCATGGTCTAGTGGTTGCTGACTACGGACCCGCAAGTCTGGGTTCGATCCCCGGTGCCTCCTCGGATTTTTCTGAGGTAGGGCGATTTGGATCGGGGTGCATTCAGCCTCCTGAGACCAACCGAAGAGCTAATTCATAAAGAAGTAGCGGCTCCGGTTCAGTAAGCCATCAATAACTGTCGTAGGAGTCGGCATGCTGACCACATGGCCCAATCCAGTCATCTGCCTATTCAAAACGTGATACTTCTTCATTACGCTCATATTATTGATAAATAATAATAAAATATAATAATTGTAAGAAAGCAGTTCGTTCGTTGAAAATACCACTGTTCGAATTAGTACCCACTGGTGTTTAGAATTGTACCTACTGCGGTACATTTTCGAACGATATTCTGGAAATGCAAGATTGATTGCCATGACCCAATTTTACGGCTGTCTGAATTTCATATTTTTGTGAAGGGTCAACTACATTGCCAACTTTGTGATTACAATACAGTTGAACTTGTCTTATGTTTATTGTGTTCATAAAATAAGAATATTTGTTAAGTGTTCGAAAATGTACCACCTTACCCTATATGAATAAGTTAAGTAGGATAAACTAATTCTGAAGATATGTGACAAAGTAAAAACAATCTCAGGCTATGAGATAAATTATTATAAACCTTAATAAACCTCATAAGAGATGTATAAATACTAAAATATTTATTCTTTCGAGATTTCAGGAAGAATGTAAACATCAAGAAACTTTGTTATAAGACAGCTTTTAATCGCTCCAATTTTTTTTTTCGAATTGCCAGATAGGTACAGGTAGGGGAGCGGACCGACTACCGTATAATATCTAAGTTGCCGATATAAGCCACTGTGAATGCCGTTAGGCATGCACACAGCAGGATAGCAGGAAATGTATTGAAATTTGTTCTACGCAATATAGACAATCAATTGAGAAATAACTTCACGTAATTTGCATTGCTTGTGAAAACAAACGTTTCCGTTACATCTCTTACATTTATTTACGTATCACAAGGCTCTGAAATCTGCTAAAAGAGTCTTTCCGCTTTTTTATCCTACCTGTAGGTACATCAAGTTTGTCCTCCGTCCATGCGTTTATTTGTTCTAACATTCAATAAACTTATAATCTAGAGAACAAGTTACAAGGAATTTGTCTTGGAAGGAAACTTATTAGAGCTTATGAAATTATTTTGTGGTCAAAGATAACGTGGATAACTGATCAGATGAGACATGAATAATGACCTGCTTGAGTATGCCATTTTTTAAAATTTAACCGGCCAAAGGTAAATTTTTCTGGTTAATTTATCTTTTTTACCATTCTGTTTCCCTCGCTTACCTTTCTTCCTTATACACAAACACCCATGCCCGAGGCGGAACTCGAACCACAGCCTCCTTCACCACGTCTCCAAGGCACGCCTTAGCTACCGCGGCTAGGGAGACCGGCTATTCGTAGCCACTCCACAAGATCATATAAGTTACATACCACGCATCTCCAAACCAAGCTTCTGGTCTCACTTCCCAGTTACACAATTAGCCCTGCATTTAAATAAATATGAGGTAAAGGTAAAGATATCCCTAGAGGGTCCAAGAGGTTGAGGCTCCCAGATTTTGGACATTCGGCACATGGAGGTGGTAAGGTTGTCAGCCTTACGCACCGCCCGCCTTTGCCCCCATGATTGCTCCTGGTAGGCCTACTCATTTTCGTTAGAGGCTGAGCCGACCCCAGGGCCATAGTGCCACCAGAAGGATTATTCCAATTGAAAAACTCCAACGACCTCATCAGGAATCGAACCCGCGACCTTCTGGCTTGTAGGGGAGCGCCTCAACCACTACGCTACGGCGTACCAAATCAATATGAGTCAGGTGCTTAAATATATCCAGCAGTCTCAAATTCTCTGCTTAGGAAATCGGACAACATCCATACTTTACAACCGCAAAATACAACAGCCACAAAAATCTTAGGAATTAAGTTTATTTTTAGTTGAAAAATAATTTCAGTGAAGTTAGTTATGCCAGCAATTAAATTAAGAATTACTAAAAACATAACATAACATATTTTTATCACTTTTTCCCATATCAAAACATTTTATAAATTACTGGTATTCCATATTTTGATTTTTTACTAATAGTATTTGTTATAACTCCATGTGCCATATGTAATATCAACACTGTAACAGCTTTCGTTTTTCTCTTTTGATCAACCTTCACTTGCTGTTAAGAATAGTGAACCCTCACTGGTGGGCCTCTGATAATTGCTGAGTGAAATTAATAATGTTTTAATTTAAACTCCAATAGACTATGTCATAGTTTTCTAAATTCGAACTTCCATCCTTTTATTCTTAACACAATTCATATTTCATTTTTATCTCTTATGTCATCAATGCAGTTTGTGTCGCCCTTGCTATCCTAACACAATATGTACCTCACATCCATCGCAAATCCTACTTCCCTTAAATCTATCCTAGTATTGTCCTCCCACCTACGTATAGCCTAGGTCTTCCGAGTGATCTTTTCCCTTCGGGTCTCCCAATCAATACTTTTGAGATACGTATTTTTCCCCAATGCGTGCAACATGTAGAGCCCAGTTCATCCTCCGTTATTTAATTACCCTTACTATAGCCAGTGAAGAGTACAGGTTATGACGCTTGTCGTTATGCAGTTTCCTCCAGTCCACATTTTCATCTCTTTTAGGCCCAAATATTTTACTAAGCACTCTGTTTTCGAATACTCTCAGATTATGTTTTTCCCAAATACTCTTCGGGTAGACCCAGTCTCACATCCATATAGTCCTAGTAGACCTACAACCGGCAAGATAATAGTCTTATAAATTTTAATTTTTAGATTTCTTGACAAAAGACGGGAAGATAAGAGTTCTGAACTGCATAAAACCAGCATTTCCTAATTTAGTCGACACTTATTTCTACCTTAGTATTATTTGTTTCTGGAATTATTGCTCCCAGACATTTGAATTTCTCCAGAAATTTCGGAGTTACCGGTAAGGCACACAGAACCAAATCAGTACAATCTCAAGGTTTGTCGGTATTTCTATTCTTAGGGTCTTCTTGGTTATTATGTAACTTAAAAGCAAATGTTTATCTGATTAATGTTCTTTTCCGGTTTCCAAATGAATGAGTAAATAAAATTTATTAGTTTTTCTTCCATTCTTTGTCTTAGTTTCACCTCTCCCTTTTAGGATTTAAGCCTTTGAAGTTCGCACAGGGTTCTCAAATCGGAAAACTTGGATTCTACACCACAGAATACCCACATACAACATTTTATAAAATTATTAACTTCGGACTTTTTCCAGGTAAAAGTACCTGGTGACTGGACTATTACCGCGCCCTTCATATCACGTTACTAATGCTTCCGAGCTGGCTTAGCTCACTCTCTCACTGGAGAAACGCCATTCCCTTAATTTATGAAAATTGTCTTTCAAGAATAGATAAGGAAGGAACCCACACAAACCTTTAATAATAGGTTTATAGTTTACAGTTTACAGATACATGACTATATATACTACACAGAGATAACAATAAATCAAATTTGACACTCTCTCACTGGATGCCACAAATAAAAACAGAATTAGGAAAATAAGGAGTGGGACTTCATTAAGAAATCGTATTTTTAGTAGGCCTAAATAGAAGAAGGACGTTCCTGTATGCAATCCCATTCTTTTCAGTTATGAATTTAAGAATTTAATTTACCTTTGGATATTAATTAACATTTATGCAATTTAAGCTTCTAGGTAAAGGATACTGAAATTGTTCTAGATATAGCAAAAGGGTTGCAAATTTGTTATTCTCCACGCGGCAAGGTTGGGTAGGAAAGTAAGAAATGGAGAGTGTTGAAACCTGAAGCAAGTTAATTCACTTCTTGTTGCTAACCCTCTTTTCTTCATCCCTTCCTTAGTTTTCCTTGTGGAAGACATTTTCATTCTGCGGTTTGGTTAATTATTTTCCTGTGTGAACATTTCCGTACAGCTTGTCTTGCCTGCAGTTCATGTATATAATATGATGGAATCCAATTAGAAAGAGAATCTCTTCTAGGACATGGGCAGACATGGGAGTGTCATCTGAATTCTGGCGCCTCGCAATTGACCGTTGCCTGCCTTTGTAACTATAGAAATTACTTCACAAGACCTACCCCCTGAAAGATTAGTGATAATGTTACGCTTCTGTTTATTGGATAATTAAGCAAGGTGTTTGAATGACTTAGTGGGATTATCTTACAGCGTTGTCCCATTTACCAGGAGATCACTGCTTCAACCTGAAGAAGACATTGTGGATTGTCAATGGCTTAGTCGGCTAGCTTTATGGTCAACACAGAGTGTTTGGGATCATGAATCATGTGACATGCATTACTTACATTGATGTTTGTATGCCGTATATATATATATACATATATATATATACGTATATATATATATATATACGTATATATATATATATATATATATATATATATATATAACAGCCCGGTAGACTTCCTTAAGCTAAAACATTGTGATTTCTACAGATCGTTTCCTTGATCTAGGCTACTGGTTTAGCATTGCTCATTAAGGATGTGGAGGCCCTGGTTCGACCCACGGTTCCTCATTAGATTTTTATGAGCTTAGAATAGCTAAATCAGTGTGCATTCAGCAAGTAAGGACAAGTAAAGAGCTACTTGATAAAATGTAGTGGATACGACGAATATTGGTTGTGGGATTGATTATGCTGACCACATGCCTCTATCCTGCTATGTAGACCTACCAATGAAGTCCAAAGATGGAAGTAGATGAATGCCGTGCGGTGAACACTAACCTTCCATGGAATGCAGCACTTCAGTATAGAGTTTACTCTTTAGAAAAAGTCTCAACACAATACAACTGTTGACAGCCGATTCCATGTTTTCATGTAAAAAAGCTTTTCATTTTGTAAAGATATTGAATTTCTAATTTTTCTGCGACATATACAATTTATACATGATTATATAGGATATTACACTTATGCGTTTTAGTTAATATGCGATGTAGATGATTCCAACAGCGTAATGGATCCTCGAATCGCAATTATACGCTCTAGCAGGCGCTGTTTGGCCAAGACTCCTGCGGTGAAGTGTGCAGTATAGGCCTACTGTACATATTCTATCTTACATCTCGCAACAAACATAAACCCAGTCATGAAGGTGGTACTTCTGTCTATAATATGTTGAAGGTAGATATTTATTATACTCTATTCTTATCGCTTACTTCTTCAGATTGTTCCCTGTTTTGCGCATCTTTTCTATCATCTCACATCAAGTTTGCGTATGATAATGCCCTGAATCAATACATCCAGTGTCTGCAAGTGGGAATGCAGAGAAAGCACTTGATATTGATTGATGGTGTTGATTGTTGGTTGTGTGAACACCACACTCCAACAGAACCTGCATACTTATAAGTTCAATAGACTACTGACGCACAAACCAAGAGTGCTGAAAACTACAATAATTACATGTTCCTAGGTATGGTCTCACTAAGCAAGCTGTAACTGTTTTAATACGCAGTCATTGGTTTCTTGCAACATTCAACATATATATATATATATAATTACATAGGCCTATATATAATTACAACACGACTTTTAATGGCTCAATTTAATTTTATCTCCAAATATCCTATTTATATGCATCAAATTAATAACCGGTTTTCTCTGAACTCAGAACGGCACTCCACTAATTTTTTGAACTTTTCTCCTATGGGACTAAACTATTTTCCAAATTTTGAGTGTAGACGGATTATATGTTTGAAAGGCACAGCCTACGAATTTTCAATTACTTAGATATGATAGTTTAAAAATAATTATTTGTTTTTAAAATTCCAGAACTCAGTAAGCTGAATTAAAAAGAAAAGTTTTCTTATAAATCATTATGATATGTTTTTACAAGCACAAGTTCTAAATGTAACATTAGACAGCATGATTGCACGAAGTAAATAACTTCTGGAAAGTGTGAATGTGTATGTTTTAAAATGTGGACATATTTATGAGATACATAAATATCGAAAGGGACATTTCACACGTTTATGTATAGAAAAGCTTGTTCAGTTATGTTGTGATCTTTTTAGCTGTTAATATTTTTATTGCTAAATGTTTAATTTTATTATGATGGATGGTTGGTTTGATTTATTTCTGCTTTTCGCCCGTTTTCAGGGGGCCTTGCATTCTCTTCATTATTTTTAAGGACAGTTGAATTTCTCTACAATATGTTTTTTATATTGTTAGCTTTCTTCTTTTCTTCTTGTTTCAAACATTCCTTCTTCGTCTTCGCCATTTTTAAATCCTCTTAAAGGATCATTGTCCATATCTGGACTTAACTAGCAGTGGTTTTTTAACGTCATAATTCCTTATTCTTCGCTTCCTGCAAGTTAAGGCTTCTTTATAATTGATATTAATTGCACAGAAGCAATTTTTCACATTTATTCGTCTCAGAAAAGGCTGGATTCGTTTAGTGCGTCCACCAGGCATTTCTACATGAATTGACTATCTTGATTATGACCTGATTTGGACTTCAGGACTATTTTTGAGGTAATATTAGCTACGAAAGGAATCTTATTACCTAGTGAGTGCTTTAAAGCTCTAAAATTATTTCATACAGCTAATAATATTAAATTGATTTTATTGCAACGTAGTTGTATCTACTTTAACACGCAATATAAATTCAGTAACATTATTATTGCGTATTATTTGGTGAATTAAAATATCACAAGATTGACTGTGAACCTTAATACGGCATATAATTGGTACATGTGTGTATTTCATTGTTATTCACATAATTTTATTTGGAATATTGACTCCAAAGGTCCTCCGGAATTGTTATTAAATATATTTTTAAATCAGCAAGCTCTTTCATTTACTGGCGGAATCAATCATCCCTGCTTATAAGAAGACTTCAAGACGTCGATGAAATTTCCAACGAGTGTTTGTGATTCAAGAAGATCAAAGTGTCAGTGTTATCTCACCTATGGTTTATTTAGCTTATAACCTTGTTATCGTTCATTCTAAGCGAAATGTATAGCGTGTGTACAATCTTTATCACCCTTAATTAATTTAATTGTTTTTACAGTCCACTGTCTACGCTCGTTATACATTTTTTGGTACCTCCGAGGCCGGATAGAACCACAATATTGTAACACGCATTGTAAACCTACACTCGTTCTATTCCGCCCGTAGTAAACTTTATTGAGATAATTCAAGCTGTTGGTGTTCCGCAATTCATGCTGTTTGAACACAAATATCATTCAAGCAAATAATTGACTTATTTGAAGCACAATTGACATTCCTGACTTAGTCAGTTTGAAGTTTCTTATTGAAAAGGTAATTTTAATCTCATATTAAGTGCTTCTGCCTCCGTGTTTTAATCTGCACGTGTGAGGCCTAATATTCAGACAACAGCTCTTCAAACTAATTTATTAAAAGGGTTTGTTATTATTTACATAATTGCACTCACCTTTGTGAATCCATGTACACACACATTATTGTCACATTTTGTCTAACCGCGGGCAACTAACTTTAGTGCTCAATAAGCTCTCAGTGCGGTCAATTTAAGTCATAAACAGTGAATCACGTTAAGTCGAATACTATTTGAACAATCAATTGTCAAATCATGACTGACGTAGAAGGCACCCTTAAGACTTTAAAGGCAAAAAGGACGCCTATTAAGTCGAGAATCACTCGCAAAGTTAATTATATTCTAGACTGTGTTATCAATGAGGAAACCTCTCCTCAAGACCTTCTTGAGCTTAAGATTGATTTAAGCAAGCTTGAATCTGAATATAACAGAGTCCAGTCCGAGATCAATGAACTAGCCTTTTCTGAATCCGAAGATGCCTATATGGCAGAAATTGAGAAAACCATACAAAAGGCCATCTCCCATATTAGCAAGCAGATTAATGCTTTCAATAGAGCTGAAGCGGCTAAAGCTAAAGCTAAAGCTGAAGAAGCTGAAGCTAGAGCTAGAGCTGAAGCGGCTGAAGCTAAAGCTAAGGCTGAAGAAGCTGAAGCTAGAGCTAAAGCTAAAGCTGAAGAAGCTGAAGCTAGAGCTATAGCTAAAGCTGAAGAAGCTGAAGCTAGAGCTATAGCTAAAGCTGAAGAAGCTGAAGCTAGAGCTAGAGCTGAAGCGGCTGAAGCTAAAGCTAAGGCTGAAGAAGCTGAAGCTAGAGCTAGAGCTGAAGCGGCTGAAGCTAAAGCTAAGGCTGAAGAAGCCGAAGCTAGAGCCAAGGCCAAAGCCGAAGCTATTTTTAATCTTCTAAAAAATCAATTCATGATTCAAATTCAAACAGTATCTGAATTTGAAATTCTGGACAAGATATCCTATCAAGAGGCCATTGTTCTTAAGTCGAGCCTAGAAAAATTGTCAGATAGATATGAGGTTGAAAGTCTTCAGCATCGTAACATTTACGATGAAGAGGCTGAGTTTCAAGAGCGCCAGCTTCAGTCAGAATGTTTAAGGGCTTTAGCTTATATCAATTCTTCAATTGCAGATGCAAAACTGTTATATGAGCCGAATCAAGAGCAGAGCTCTAATCACAACTCTTCTTTGTCTGCACCTTTACCGAACTTACCTAAATTGCCTGAAATTAAGCTACCAAGTTTTTTAGGCGATCCTAGAGCTTGGCTTGAATTCAGGGATACATTTAACTCATTAATTGTTCAGCACAGTCATATATCCAACATGGATAAATTTCAATATCTAAAATCTTGTTTATCCCCGGAGGTAATGACTGTAATTCAAAATATCCCGGTCTCCAATGCCACCTTTGATGTAGCTTGGAAGACTTTAGCTGAAAGATTCGATAATGACAGGTTAATTGCCAACACGCATTTGGATAACCTTTTTTCTCCACCGCCCCTTAAAGGAGATTCTGCAAGCTCATTGCAACAATACTTAGATCATTTTACAAGTACGGTTCATGCATTGAACGTACTAAATACTGATGTTCCTCTGTCTGACTTAATTATTTCACGTATCATTGTGGATAAGCTCCCAGTAGAATTAATTAAAGAATGGGAATCTTCAATTAAGTTAGGAAAACTTCCCAAGTTGCAGGAATTATTCAGTTTTTTGGAGTCTAGGGTTAGGGTGCTGCAGATGACAGAATCGGTTCTGAAAAGTCAGTCCGTCAAGCCCTCATCTGCTCCTTCTGTCAAGGCTAACCTCTCCTCTCCTAGAGCGAAATGCAATTATTGTAGTAAATCGAATCACACTATCATTTATTGTGACGCCTTTAGATCGCTGAATTATTCATCCCGCGATCAATTCGTGAAAAATCACAAACTTTGTCGTGTTTGCCTTAGCTCAAATGGTCACACTTCGAGCTGTAACACTTTTAGATGTAGACAATGTCAAGGCAGGCACAGCAACTTATTGCATGACCCTTCACGGCCAAGCAATTCTCAAGCCATAAATACGGCCAATATCATGTCTGCCAGCCAGTCACGGCAGAAATGTCTTTTACCTACTGCTAGCGTGATAATTTTAAGTAACAATGGCAGTGCCGTACAGGCCACAGCTCTAATTGATACTGGATCAGACTGTAATCTAATTACTGACAGATTATTCAGGCAGCTTGGTTTGTCGCCATTGTCTCAATGTACGTCTCTTGCTGGCATTCTTTCTACCAATGCAAATGTCTTGAATTGTACAGAAATCTCTATAAGATCTCAGGTTACGAATTGGTGCTACAATACAAAGGCCATTATAGTTCCTGAGATCTCTGCTTCCAATTTCCCTAAACACTTTATTAGTACTAGCGGTTGGAACATTCCTCCTAACTTACCCTTAGCAGATCCCAGCTTTAATTCTCCTAAGCCTATTGATTTGCTATTGGGAGTTGAGATATGTTCTCAAATCTTGGTATCTGGACAGATATCTGCTCCCAACTTGCCTACTATACAGAACTCCCAACTAGGCTGGTACTTCTCCGGCAAGTTGCCTTCGTTCCCTCTTAAGCATCATAACATGCCTTCAATGCAGCGAAGGAGATGTTCTAAGTTGAATAGGCCTTCATCAGATAAACCCTTTAATTACACTGAGTCTTCTGTGAATTACTCAGCCTTCATCACGTCTGATGAAGATATCAGTAGTCAACTTACCAGGTTTTGGGAGCTTGAAAGAGTTACTCACTCTGCTCCTTTTCCTAATGAATCTTTTTGTGAGCAGCATTTTAAGGATAATTTTCAGAGAAACTCTGAAGGCAGATATATTGTCAAGCTGCCATTTCGCGCTGACCCAGACATTCTAGGCAGCACGCAGAATCAAGCTTTAAAGAGATTTGAATCATTAGAAAAACGTCTAGCTTCCAATGCCTCTCTTCATACAGAATATTGCAAGTTTATGAATGAATATTTGGAATTAGGGCACATGGAGCCTTCCACATCAGACTCTAATTCAAATATCCAATATGTGATTCCCCACCATCCAGTTTTTAAGCCATCCAGTACTACCACTAAACTTAGGGTGGTATTTGATGCTTCTGCGAGGTCATCTACTGGGAAATCGCTTAACGATATATTAGCTGTAGGTCCTGTGGTTCAGCCAGACCTATTTTCTATATTGATTCGATTTAGATTCAAACCCATTGCATTCACAGCTGATATAGCAAAAATGTATAGGCAAGTTTTGATTCACAAGGATCATCAGTCATTTCAACAAATATATTGGAGGAGTTCTCAAGCAGAACCCATACAGCTATACAATTTGAAGACTGTGACCTATGGCACAGCCTCAGCTGCTTTTCTAGCTACTAGAGCTTTGAAGCAGCTTATTATTGATGAAGGGATTGACTTCCCATTGGCATCCTCAGTCATTAACAACTGTACCTATGTTGATGATATCGTAGCTGCTGCCGATACTATTGAGGAGGCTAAGGCAACCATCTGTCAATTAAGACAGTTGCTTCCTTTAGGTGGTTTTCAACCACGTAAATGGAGTGCAAACGTGCCCGAGTTAATCCAAGATATTCCAATTGAAGACAGGGAACTTCTTGATTCTCGCACATTTGGCGACTGTGACGCTAATGCTTTGAAGGCCCTTGGACTGATTTGGCAACCCTCAAATGATGTATTAAGAATAGAAACTTCTATCGATTATTCAAAACCCTTTACTCGTTGTACGAGGCGTAACTTGCTATCTTGTATAGCTTCTATATTTGATCCTTTGGGATTGATTTGCCCGGTGGTGTCATTTTGCAAAATAATATTTCAATCTCTATGGAAACAAACCAATTCATGGGATGAGCTTATTCCAGACTTAGTTGCCACCAAATGGTGCAAGATTCATAGTCAGTTGAATGCTATTTCTAATATAGCCATTCCTCGTCTCGCATTACTGCAGAATGCAGTTTCCATTCAAGTTCATGGTTTCTGCGATGCTAGTGAAGCCGCTTATGGAGCCTGCATCTACTTACGCTCTGTAGATCAATCTGGAAATTTTAAGAGCGCTTTGCTTTGTGGAAAATCACGCATTGCTCCTTTAAAGGCTGTTACGATTCCTAGACTCGAATTATTGGCAGCTCATTTGCTAGCTAATTTAATATCTAAGGTAATGCCCATACTTCAATTAAATATCGAATCTGTCCATTTGTGGAGCGATTCCAAGGTGGTTTTGGGCTGGCTTACTCATTCACCCACCACTTTGAAAACCTTTGTGGCCAATAGAGTCGCTGATATTCAGGAGATTACATCTATTGACTCTTGGTCTCATGTTGCATCTAAGGAAAATCCTGCGGATCTTATTTCTAGAGGATCCTCTCCTTTAGATCTTTTGAATAATTCTTTATGGTGGTCAGGTCCTCATTGGCTTATTGATAATGAATTTAAATGGCCTAAGAATTGTGACTCCATGCAGTCTACTTCTCTTCCAGAGATGAAGGTAGTAGCTCTTATTGAATCAGACAATTCTGATCTTTGTGATTGGCTATCCAAATACAGTTATTTGAAAACTATCCGTGTAATGGCATTTATGTTAAGATTCATTCATAATTGTCGGAAGGCTCAATCTCCCCTCACAGGTTCTCTATCTCCTGATGAGATATCTAATGCTATCTGTTATTCTGTTAAGGTAATCCAGAGACAGTATTACTCTAAGGAAATCCAAGCTCTGTCTTCAAATCTGGAATTATCTAATTCAAGTAAACTTAAGCAACTTAGCCCCTTCATACTCAAGGATGGTATTCTCCGTGTGGGTGGACGTTTGGAACGTTCAAATCTATCCTTTGATAATAGACATCCTATGTTGTTGCCAGCACAACATTCTTTTACTAAACACCTTATCTTCTATACACATATTCTTTTAAAGCATGCTGGTCCCCAACTTATTACCTCGCACTTGAGAGAGAAATTCTGGATCATCTCCTTGCGTAAAACAGTCAGGAGCCAACTGAGGCTCTGTTTCATATGCTTTAAGTTTAATGCTCAAGCATTCCAGCAAAAAATGGCTGACTTACCTCCTGAGCGAGTGAATTGTATACCAGCTTTTACCAATGTCAGTGTTGATTATGCTGGGCCATATATGATTAAATTTGGAGGTCCCAGATCAAGGATTCAAGTTAAATCCTACATATCCATATTTGTTTGTATGTCCACAAAGGCCGTTCACATCGAGCTAGTTACAGCTTTGACTGCTCGTGCTTTTCTTGCTGCATTTTCCAGATTTGTTGCTCGGCGTGGCATACCCCTTTCTATCACTTCGGATAATGGCAGCAACTTCGTAGGCGCCAACGCCGATTTGAGTAGTCTTGCAAAGTTGCTGGAAACTGATGAATATCAATTAACCATACAAGATGCTACTTCACATCTATTTATCAAATGGAACTTTCTGCCTGCTCATTCTCCTCACATGGGAGGACTTCATGAGGCGGCGGTTCGTTCATTGAAATATCATCTGAAAAGGATGTCTCCATCTTTTAATTTTACATATGAGGAAATGTCCACGCTTCTCATTCAAATAGAAGCCCTCATGAATTCTCGCCCCCTTGTCACTCTTAATGAGGAAGTAAATGATTATGATTATTTATCCCCTGGACATTTTCTGATTGGCAAACCTCTTGTGTCTCTTCCTAGCCCAGATCTTTCTGGCGGTTATACTATACGTTCCCGCTGGAACAATTTAAGGAATCTTATGAAGTCCCTGTGGTCAAGGTGGTCTTCAGATTATCTTTCTTCCTTGCAGAGACGTTCTAAATGGTTGAAGGCTATGCCTAATGTTGCCATAGGTACGCCAGTTTTAATCATGGATGACAATATGCCTCCCTTAAAATGGGTTGTTGGCATCATAACTCAAACTCACCCAGGCCCAGACGGTCTTGTGAGGGTTGTCACGGTCAGGACTTCTACAAGTTATATGAAACGACCCATCATTAAACTAGCCCCAATTCCCATTTATGACTCTCACGACTAAAGCAGTCGTTCATTTTTTCTTTGTTTAGTTACTTTTATTTCTCAACTTTTAGGATTTATTGGTGTTTTTGAAGATCCAACATAACTTCGCATTTCTGTTTGATTATTCCCTAGTGAATAATCGCGGGCAATATGTTCAGTTATGTTGTGATCTTTTTAGCTGTTAATATTTTTATTGCTAAATGTTTAATTTTATTATGATGGATGGTTGGTTTGATTTATTTCTGCTTTTCGCCCGTTTTCAGGGGGCCTTGCATTCTCTTCATTATTTTTAAGGACAGTTGAATTTCTCTACAATATGTTTTTTATATTGTTAGCTTTCTTCTTTTCTTCTTGTTTCAAACATTCCTTCTTCGTCTTCGCCATTTTTAAATCCTCTTAAAGGATCATTGTCCATATCTGGACTTAACTAGCAGTGGTTTTTTAACGTCATAATTCCTTATTCTTCGCTTCCTGCAAGTTAAGGCTTCTTTATAATTGATATTAATTGCACAGAAGCAATTTTTCACATTTATTCGTCTCAGAAAAGGCTGGATTCGTTTAGTGCGTCCACCAGGCATTTCTACATGAATTGACTATCTTGATTATGACCTGATTTGGACTTCAGGACTATTTTTGAGGTAATATTAGCTACGAAAGGAATCTTATTACCTAGTGAGTGCTTTAAAGCTCTAAAATTATTTCATACAGCTAATAATATTAAATTGATTTTATTGCAACGTAGTTGTATCTACTTTAACACGCAATATAAATTCAGTAACATTATTATTGCGTATTATTTGGTGAATTAAAATATCACAAGATTGACTGTGAACCTTAATACGGCATATAATTGGTACATGTGTGTATTTCATTGTTATTCACATAATTTTATTTGGAATATTGACTCCAAAGGTCCTCCGGAATTGTTATTAAATATATTTTTAAATCAGCAAGCTCTTTCATTTACTGGCGGAATCAATCATCCCTGCTTATAAGAAGACTTCAAGACGTCGATGAAATTTCCAACGAGTGTTTGTGATTCAAGAAGATCAAAGTGTCAGTGTTATCTCACCTATGGTTTATTTAGCTTATAACCTTGTTATCGTTCATTCTAAGCGAAATGTATAGCGTGTGTACAATCTTTATCACCCTTAATTAATTTAATTGTTTTTACAGTCCACTGTCTACGCTCGTTATACAAAGCTTCCAGACACTATAAGATATAAGTGTAAGAAAACTAATGTACGCCTGTACCCCCACAAAATCAACACAAATGTATTGCATAGCGTTGTGATTCCTTTACCACCTTCTTAGGTAATACAACAAACAGGATTTGACTTCAAAAGCATAATATGTAATTTTTTGTGAAAGGAAATACTACAAATAAAATTATGGTAGGCCTATATTATTATATCGTTTTTGATCGTTTCTCGATACGCCAATAGGCTAAACCGTTAAAAGGCTTGACACTTCACACGATGGTTAAACCGACGGAAAATAACGTTCTTGAAGTCGTAAGAACTACGACGGCTATGATTTTCTTTATGGTGTTTTACTCCTAAAATAATATCACACATCAAATTTTATTCACATTCGGAATTGAATGCATTATATGGTGTATATAACGACTACTAGTATATAGGTTGAAATAATTACAAGATTTGAATCATTTACTGGTAACCAGAAACAATATTCTGCAGATTCATGTAGCCTATATCTACATTTTATATGTAACTGTACAATAAGTGTGGAGACCCCATGAAAATAACTAAATTAGTTTATCGCACATTACTATATATATATATATATATATATATATATATATAATTTCAGAGAGGTCGACAATTTAAAAAGTTGATAGGAGAGACATGTCATCTAGCACCTAAGTTGAACTCTGACTTGCTCAATTGGGAGGTCATTGTAACATTATCCTATAAGCAAGTATGTTTACTAATGTATCTGTACAATATTCCAGAGAAATCATCACAGATTGAATATTTATTTAAAACCAGCGACAAAAACCGATGGCAACATTAATAATAGAAATTATTTTTGAATAGAAATTTGATTAAATCCACTAATGACACCTATAATAATGGAAATCATAACAATTATATTTGTAAAACTTATTACTGAAAAGTATGGAATATGAGATATTCGATAATTGTCTTCATGATAGGTTTACTACATGTTTAGCCTAATGTACATGGAATATTGTATCATTTATCTTTCTGAAGTTTTCAACTTCGGTTTTCTTTCTTCGCTTATTTATTTGTAACAAAACATTCATAAGAATTATATCTGTCTAATGCACGATTTGATGTTGTAAAATTATATTAAGATGTAAATAGGGCGTGATAGGGTATTTAATTAATAAGGCATTTGCTAAGCTATTTAGACAAAATTACTAACAATTTAACATAGAATAAAATAAATAATCCATAAAATAACAAAATAAAATTATTGCAGCTTTACGATGTTAGCGAAAAGTTTGATTCATTCCCTTTTCCCCAGAGGTGAGGGTCAATGCCAGGCTTATGGGTACAGGTAGTCAGCTAATATGTGTTTTTTATTAGGTGGGTCGGATTTTTACGTTATTACTGGTATTTATGAAAAGTGGCTTCCTAATACCTCGTATGGAATGTAGCCTATACTTACCCGTAGTCTCAATCATTCCAGTAGTTTTAGTGCCTGGAATAAACCAATTTAATTACTCGTAAACCATTCAAGATATAAAGGCGGTATTTAATTTATAATAAAATTCAAATATTTCACTATCGCAGTGATACAAGAAATCTGTCACGGAGGAAGCAATTTAAAAAGGTATAGAAGATTCTTCAGACAAAGGATAAAATTGAAAATTTTGGTAATTTCTCGAATGGTGATTACCAGCCTACAGGTGATTTTGAGAGCAGCTTTTCAGCCAACGAAGGAAACTCACTTGCAGTTTCACGTGATAATCAAGAGATCAAAGGTATTATTATTATTATTATTATTATTATTATTATTATTATTATTATTACTTTATTACTGCTTTAATTGATAATGCTATATGTTTCATAATAGGCCAATTGCGATGCATCTCTTACAGGAGTTGAACCTGGACTATGTCATCCATCTTCGGTCGGAGTACAACCAATCTTACCGAAGAGAGATCAGCACTAACCGCGTCTGATCAAACTCAACTTAAGCGTAGAAGGGGCATTCGAGAGAGGACTCACTTCCTGAACCAGGGTCAGAATTCATCGACAAAGACAGAGCCACAGAATGGACTATAGGCCTAGCGGACTTTGGTTTTACTTCTCGACAGAATACCCTAAAAGCGAAGGAAGGATCTACAACACACACACAAAACGATATGTATCTAATGATAGCTAGTGTATGGCGCCTGTCTGTTGATGAAGCATTGTTGAAGCGCTTAAAGAAATGTACATAAACGGCGCACGAAGAGTTCTTGGAGGAAACTCCTGGAGTTTGAGTTTAGAATAGTCAGATGCATTTATTGCTTTATTATAAATATACGAGGTGATCTAGGAGCCAGAAACATTAAGTCTAGTTAGATGAATTATGGTGAACGTCCTGAAAAAATATAATAGGAGACAGTAGTGCCAAATGAAGATATTTCGAAACAAGATAAAAGCACACAGCTATAAATGCAATGCAGTTACTTGAAATGTTAGATATAGACCCACATGGTGATGTTTTACATTCATTTGTGGTGTTTTTTTTTTAAGTTTGAATATAGTGTAAACTGATCCGAAGGAGTAAAATATTAATATAGTTTGTATGGTATGTCAATAAATTGTTCCCATAGCCATATTGTTGTTTCATTAGGCTAGATTCTTGTTATTTCATTAGGCTAGATTCTTGTTATTTTATATGTGGAAGAATGTCACATTACTTTTATAGTAAGTAGAATGTAAGCAATAGGCCTATGGTTTGTATAATAATAACTGCCAGCAGCGGTCAAAATGACCGCAACGGCGGTTCTGAGTATATAGCTAGTTCTGGAGATTCTAGTGTTAAGCATTTGTTATGTGATTATAAACGATTATTATAGTGAACCTAATCACTTCCGGTTTTTTGTCAATGCAGACTGCAAACCTTTTAAAAAATTATCATATCAACAATATGAATCTAGCTCAATTTTAGCTAGCACGAATAGCTACTAGCTAGCGCGAACAGTTCTTTCATCTTACAAAGAAAAATATCGATATTAAACAATCGATCCATCGATATAGGCCTATATCATCATACCCCCTTTCTCAAGAACGGAACGGTGTCTAACACACGGCAATATTACAGGCATTTTAACTTATCAGTCTTCTTAATAATTCTCTTGCTTCTCCCCAGCTCTTGCCTCGCAGGAGGCATGAGTTAGTATCTTGAGTTCTTAGATTCTGTCATACTGATAGAGGTTGCAGTTGTGTCGCACTACGACTGAAGTAGGATGCCATAATCTCGTTCCTCTCTCTCAGAGCTTGGTAGTTGTGCTCCTTTTCGGATGGTTGTACTTTGATAGGGACGGCAGATTGCTCTTTATTTATCTGCTGTGCGTAATCTCAAAATCTTATTATTCACATCAGAAATTAGTTTAGAAACCAAGTTGACAGCATCAAATCATTCAAAGAGAAAACACCAAAATGTAGGCGCAAGATTGCAGCATCTGAGGAAGAGGAAAAGATCAGAAGTGAAAGAATGAAGAGTTTCTTGGAAAAGAGAAAAAGAGATTAACCAGAAAGCCTTAGGTTCTATGCGATCTACAGACGGCCAAAGTCGAAAATAA
Organism: Ectobius pallidus; assembly: GCA_964059195.1. Lineage (NCBI taxonomy): Eukaryota > Metazoa > Arthropoda > Insecta > Blattodea > Ectobiidae > Ectobius > Ectobius pallidus. The sequence continues at coordinate 180,320,836 of CAXKWD010000003.1, read as the reverse complement.
AACATAATAATCTCAGCTGGCGAAGGTATCGTTCGTCAATACAGTAGTCATGTTGATATCTGTACGAGTTTCCTTTAATTGTTACAACCCCTGCCCGTACCTGCCTCTGTTTGCAGAATTGGTGCGAGGAGGTCGTCCTTAGACAACCTGCGTATGTTTTCAGTTTTAATATTGCTGAATTACACGTACTGGATGTTGCTGATCGTGACAATGAGTCTGCTAATCATTTCATCTCCAGGTTTGTATCTAAAAGATTCGACATCGTACTTCTATAGTCTAAGAAGTATTCAAATTAACCTAAGCGGGGCTGCAATGGTATTCCTTAACTGGAGCGGTATGTGGTCAATTTTTTCAATTCAATTTAATATATTTACAGTCATAAACATCCAGTAGTGTTATAGACATTGTCAATACAGAATGCTACAATAATATACTAGGCCTATATCTACACATGTAAACCTACACTTCTCTGAGCATCAGAAAGTTACAGGCCTATTTATTACTGACATATAGTATTCTTCAATTCCATAAAAAGGGTTATCAGTCAGCCAACGGCGTAACACACAATTAAATCTACTATAACTACTATTGTGAGCTTCACGAGGCAAATAATTGAACATTTCCATTGCCGCAATCTGAGGCCATTTTTTGCTCTTGCCCAGTCTAACGTTTGGCGTGTTGATACGATTTTTTACCCATAACTTATATCCGAAATCTGCGGCCAACATTTCACGATATATTTATTCGCACCTTTGTTTCGTATCAGACATCCTTTTTGAGGCGAAAAACATTGGTTTACTGTCCTGCATGAGGACGACTCCAAAGCCTTGTAGGAATGAGTCTACTTGTATTACTGACGGTTTCGCTGATATTAGTGTTGTGAACTCACAAACATTGGGTTTCAGCTCACTTAAGTCCTTTGAGTCATGGTGTCCATTCAAATACCTTATATTCCTTCAGCGTTAGGTTTTCTGCGACAAGCATTGTGCGAATGATGCCAAGTAGGTAAAGAAATTCAATAGTCGTTTTAGTTCTTTCTTGTCTTCAGACTCCTGTAGGTTCTTGTCCTAATCCGGGTGGGTTCCAAACTCGTCATAAATCTTGAGAAAAAACTTCATGCTAGGAACCCCTATGTCACATTTACTATTGAATGACATTCAAATGCTATTGAATTTCAAGCCATTTTCTTTAGCGACGTCTATTAACTTAATTAAATTACTATCATTTTCTTTTTTGTCTCGTCAAAAGATGATAATATCGTCCATAACGCCTGCTGAGTCGGAGATTGTTTGCAAAATCTGGTCCATTCTTTGTTGAAATGTGTTCTTTGGGACTCCGAGGCTCATAAGTAACCATCTGTAGGCGTATCTTGTTGAACTTCTATGTACAATAAGCCAACATCTATAACAAGCCAACTTTGACATTTGTGTGATATAAGGAATATGCGCGACGAACTGGTAAGCTATTGGGAATATGCTTGGAGATTGCAAGACTGGAACTGCAGCAATGGAAATTTTCTGCCCACCGCTTGATGGCATACAGCGGGGGTGAAGTGGGGAAACTCGCTCACCGCGAGATTTGCTGTTCGCATGAGATCGTTGAGCGAGATGATCGTTTTTAGACAGTGTGAAAGGCGGTCATGAAAGGGGATCACAACCCAGGGTGAATGTGACGAGATATGTTTTCTGGAACCTAATAGTTCTATATTTATTTATTTCTTGAATTAATTTTCTTTCATTATATTTAATCAGTGTCGTTTCTTCTTCTTTTCTGCTTCCAGTGGTCAGAATTTAATGTTTCGGTCCTCCTCCTCCTCCTTCTTCTTCTTCTTCTAAATTAATGTTCTGCCTTAGAATACCGCTTTGTGTGCGTGAATTCGTGTGCTTGCGGAAAGATTAGGTTATCAGTTATTATACATTTTCAAAGTTGATTTAATTATGTAACGAGGTTGAATAACGTTGAAGTGTTAATAAAAAACTACAAACCTAATATATTGTTAATATCTTCATTCTACAGCATATTTCAATGAATAACAAGCCTAGCATATGACTGGAAGTTTTACTGGCATTATTAATTACTATGTTTGCATAATAGTCTATTTTTTGATCAATTGTTGTTAAATAGTTTATTCTGCTCTTTTCTCTGTGGGTTTTTCAAATGTGCTATCCTTGGCACTTCCCACCTATTTCATTTCTATTTTAGATTCCCGGTGTGGGCAGTGCCCTAGAATTTGCATCAAAAGTAGTGCTAGAATGTTTAGTGTCCTACTACGCAACAGGAAATACTACTTCTGTTATTATTCACATTTATACAGATACTCCAGTAGTAGTTTCGTACTCTAGGCACTACAACTTCATTAATCTGCCAAATGGTGTATTTAATGTGGTCACAAGATAACTTTGTTTGTCTAGAGCATAGGTGAGCAACTGAGGGGAAACGTTTTAGTCCCCCATCCTCCTGTGACTTAAGAAACCTGTTCTTCATGTTCAGTGTCACGTCGAAACTGCTTTATGCTGACGTCAAGGGCGACGGTAGTGGGAGAAATTCCCCTCCCTCACAGTGACACGATGTGCCACAGATGCGCACCCATGGTCTAGAGTAACCGTCCACTACCCTTACTTACCATCAAGCTGATTGAAAACTGTTGCTCTTGCCAGTTTGTATAAAATCTCTTCGAGAGTGGGGGTTTTGTAGTATGTTCTTGCGAAGGCTTTGGTAAGGAACTTGGCGTCTTAACACAATCTTAGGATTCCTACTCGTAAAATATAAGCTGTCTTTTACCCCTTGTATAATAAATCATTGTTATTCCAAACACTTTATAACTGTCATTATCAGTATTTCGGGGGACTTTCATGCATGTAAAGTCGATTTTGATATTATTCTATTGTAATTAGTTTAGACAATCATCAGAGTTCTTTGTGTATTATTTTAAAATATATAATATATCTGGACTCTTGTGAGTATATAATTTTTTAATAATGCACACTACGCTTCACTCAGAAGCTTTCAGAAACTAAGAGATTAGTAACTTTCATCTGTCTTGACAGAAAATATACCGGTACCTTTATTCACTCTTTGCGCGTAATATCACACTGAAATATATTATTTTGTATTAATTTACTGTGAGTTTCGAGCACACATTTCTACCATAATAATAATAATAATAATAATAACAACAATAATTTAATCGCTATTAGCAAAAATAGGCTACTATCAAATAACGTAAAATTTATTTCCATGTAAGTAATTTACCAAATGCATGATTAAATTAACCTTTTAATAAGATCTTTCAGTCGCTTTGAGCACCGCGAACCAACATTTTGGAGACCTGTAAAATATGTAAGTTAGATAAATCTCGAATACTTAAAACGGTTTCACCAAAATTAGCATGGATAGATGGGGCCTACAAACTTAGCTGAGCACAATGATGAACGGGACCTTTTATGTGAAACGAAGTGTATCAGACAAAAATTCGAAGAATAGAGACAGACATTTAAGTAGCATGTTTGACGGACATTAGTCGAAATAGTCTCCAACCTAAAGTATTAACGTCACAGAGCCATTATCTGGGGTTCAGAATCAACACGACAAGCAAGCATTTTCTCTGTGTGGCAGAAACAAGAATGTCGCTGCCTGCTTTCATTGCCGGCATCCACTGAAAATAATAATAATTTTATTGTAAATAAAAAAGCCAAAGGAGATAGTGAGTAAAATTACATGTTCCTGCACGCGTTGATCTAGTAATTTCTCTCTCTTCCTCCCTCTCTCGCCTTATCTCTCTTTCTCTTTCTTTCACACGCACACAGAAAGAGAAAGAGGTTTTAAGACTTTTTATTATTAAATGGCCAAATAAGTACCGATCGATTCCAGAGAAGTTGGACGTAACATTAGCTTGTTATAACTTTAATCGATGAAATGAAAAGTGATTCTAAGAATTACAGTTCTCATACCATACTTCCGATTTAATGATATCACAAAATATACAAATGAAGATAATTATAATAGATGTTGAATATAAGCTAGTAAACACTATTTAACGAAGTTTTATTTTATGCATTTTGGAAGATATTATATAATTATTTGTTATACTTGTAGCCTACCTGAATTTTTTTTATTAGTATATGTTTCTCATAGTTTAAACTTGTATGCTAACAGTGTTGTATCCTCCGGACATGTGAAATGAATTCCAAGGATTATTTTCAGGTACCCTTTAAGCAGGGCCGGATTCACACAATTTGCTCTTCCAGGCCAAACCACCCCATCGACCAACGCATGCGAAATATGCAAATATCTGTTATGATAACAAAATATATAAAATAACATGTCCTGACTGACAGACTGATTCACCTTAGACGAATCCGGCCGAAACCGCCGAAGCTAAGCATATTAAATTTATTTTGTAAAGTGGAGGCTCACTAAGAAAGGCTTTTTTCACAATTCAGCTCCTAAACAGTTCATAAGAGGGTTAAAAGTTATATGAAGAAATACTACAGCATTTATCTACAGGTTGTATTTATTTAAAAATGGGTAAAAATACTACTAAACACGTAAGTCGTACTCTTTTGGAAATCAATCCCTAAGTGGCTGAAAAGGAATAAGAAAAGTTTGTATTGAAAATAATATTTTTTGCCAGATTTTTTTTTAACAGGATAAATACTCTAGAGCACGTATTTCAGCATTTTCCAAAATTTAATCCCTGAAGAGGTTTACAAACGAATGCAGGTCATAAGGGGTTACAAGTTCATATAGAGAAAAAATATTTAACTTTGTATAAGTCCTCCCGAATATAAATAATTCAATATATAAGTTGTTCTTATTTCTTGGAAACCAACCTAGGTGGTTGTGAAAGGGATAAACATTTGATCTTATATTGACTTAAATGTTTGTAGGTATATTTCAAAGCATATAACTAAATTCTAAACAACATTTGCTTTACGAAAATTTTCTGAAAAATTATTATTCTATATTATAAAATATTTCCTTTAATTTTTTACTTCCATTTATTTCTATATTTTTGAAGATTATTTTACCTTAATTACTACATTAGAAGTTGAAAAGTAGTAGTTATTTAATTTACTTTATCATATTAATTTTATAATTCTTCAGCTTTCTAAATTTATCTTTAAACAAAGAATAATGAATTTTGAACTTACATTTTAATTTTGACAAAAGTTCGGGCGTCGCCATCTTGACGTTCAATTTGCACTTCAGAACTACTTCATGCCGGTGAAAAGTTGAACAAGAGGGATTTTGGCGACACGCAAGCCCCTAAATACAATTTCCAACTGACACTAGTAGGCCTACCAGGGAAATCTGCTGACAATATAACGCGGGGAAATTCATAATTATTGCGTCTATAGCGGTACTTAAGCCGTTATTGTACTAAAACCTTCGTTAAACACTCTGTGAATTAATTTATACTTTGGTAAGTTAAGTGTAAAACAGAAATATAAAAACATCGTTGATTTTCGTGCATATTCGAACAGTTTATCGATGTTATACCGAGAATTCATAAAAAAAAAAAAAAAATTACAATTTCTTAATTTGGAAGCGTTTACTCCCTACATACAGAGGAATACCAATCCATCAACCTTGATAAAGACAAGTGAACTCAAAGCTATTTTGCTGAAAATTACATTCTTCTATTCACACTTCTTGCTGTCAGATTCAACGTAGCCTTCCAATGTGATAACTTTTAAATTAAACAGCCAAATAATTATATGTTACTTTTCCTGAAGACCTAACTTTCTGGCATATAACACTGGTCGGAAAAAACGATACTATCATTATAGTACGTGCTTTTAACCTAGCTTTCAACCTTCATCCTGGGGAGTGCCAAGTGTAGAGGGTAGCTGGCGAAAGACTTACCTTTTCGATTGGAGCCCCCGGTCTGATTCATGCTCAGGTCTAAAGAGTTTCCATTCTCGCCATTAACAATTTAATGCCGTGAACTTCGTTTTGTTGATCTCTCAACTTGACATTCACATATAGTTAAATTATTGCAGAGAACTAAAACTTATATACATTATGTATAAATTTAGTTATCATTCCTTAATTTACATAGGGAATAACTATTCAATTTTCCATTATCAATATTAGGGCAATTCTCTGAGTGACGCACGGGACATTTGCAGGCATTCAAATGGCTTTAATTTTATTAGTATATGAGGTAACTGCTGCCAGTCAGCTTTGATACCTCACTGATCAGTTGCTGTGTAATGTGTATCAGAAAGAAAAATCTAGCTTTATAATAACATACAGAAAAAAAAAGAAAAACTCTCTGTGATGCACGGGAATCAGAAAAACTACTCTCAGTCACATTGCTTGTTTTTATCCACATAGTCTGTGAATTGGGAAGGGTCAGGGAATTTATTTTCATGGCTTGACTTCTTATACTAAATGTTCTTCTTATCTCAGTAATTGCCTGTGTTCACTTCATTATGCTGAATTTTTAATTATTTTTTTTTTGTTCTGTGATGCACGGGACATTTGAAATGTGATGCACGGGACATTTGAAATGCGATGCACGGGACATCTTTTTCTTTCCAGTTCCCAGCACACATTTTAACGACGAAACATATTCCCTTACATTATTGTTTGCTTGGTTTAGTGAATACAGTGATTTTTATAGAAGTTTTATGCAAAAAGCTAACATTTTTACTTGGGGATTAATTTTTTTAACATTCATTAATACATGTGTTAACTTTTTCTAAAAATACCTAGTTGAAACTGGTAAATTACCTTTCCATGTGCCATTACATGGCATTTATGTGTGTATAAATGTGACAGGCCAATGTCAGTAGATTTACTGGCACGAACTCCTTTGGGACAAAATTCCGACATTCTTTCAACGGTCACAGGCCTAATTTGCAGTACATCCCCATCGTTAGATAGGCATATAGCAACCAAAAATCAACCTGAAGGAAAATGCAGGAAACTACAACACAGGAAACATGGTTATAGTGACGTATGATAAGAAGTATCCAGGAGAAATTTTAAGAAGAGTTCACAATTAATTTTAGGTCTCGGTAATGGTGCAGGATGGGGAAATTAACGTTTGGAAGTAGCCTGTTAAAATTGAAAGATTTCTATAATCCCCTAATCACTTTATGAAAGTAATAAAATCCCTACACCAATACAATCAAGGGGACAGTACATATTTCAAGATCTTATATTCTGACGTGTGATGCACGGGACAAACAAACAAACAACTTTTGTGTTTTGCAGAGGAAACAGATCTACTTTTGATTGGATTGAAAATTAGTGGTACCTAATAATATAAGTCAGATAGAGTTTTAAAGCCAATAACTGCAGTTGTTTTTTCAGAATATTAAAAAAACTCATATTTTCTGTGATGCACAGGACACTAGTAAGAATTAGCATGAAGTGAATGTAAGAAAAAAGTTTGAAACGTGCCTGGAACTTAATAAAAAATGAAACAACACCCTTCTTTACTTGTTGATGAAATTCTTCTATTACCTAGGTATCGTACTTCAAATTAACACTTGATAAAACAATTAAGGCTAGTAAATGGAAGTAATCTATTGCATTAGTGTAAGGATAAGTGATTCAGTCAGCGCATCTTTTCCTTCCTTTTGTTTATAAGAGAATGATAATATATTTTATTAATTCAGCTTTGATTACAGTTGTTTGATCATAGAAGTCTTAAAGGTTTTATGGATTCTGTTAATTTCAAGTGATATTACAGTTTAATGAATATGATACAGGATGAAATAGCGGCGATGATTCATGGTAAGTAAATGTTCAATTTGGCATTTGCGATTGGGGAAAACCATGAAAAGGTCCATGTCAAATTGGCACGGGTGTCTAAATCTGAGACATCCCGAACGGGAGAAAAGAATTAGAGGAAGAAATCAGGATGTGGGACAAGAGAGAAGTTTTTCTGTCTACACGACATTGATGACATCATGGCTACCATCTTGAAATGGTCTTTCTAGGAAATTACCGGAAAACCTAACAGTAGCAGTGTAGGCCTATCAATTTCGTAGATTGAGGTTTTGCTTCCGAATTTTACATCGTAATAATAATTAGTCTAACCGCAACATAATATTCAACTCGTATATTAGAAACTGGAATGCTTTTTAATTCCAGATATTCGGCAATGTAGGACAGCTGGTGATGAACACCAATGTCAGTAGACGTTGTAAAACTGCTAGAAGAAAATTTATCTACATGACATGAAAGTTGAGTATCATAAGTTACACCTTATATTATTTTCTATATCTTATTATTATTATTATTGCAGGCTTGGGGCTTGGTTCTTGGGGCTTGGATCTTGGGGTTTTGGTTTTAAGGTTTGGGTTTTGGAGCTTGGGGCTTATGTCTTGGAGCTAGAGTCTTGGAACTTGGGGCTTCGGTCTTGGGGCTTGGGTCTTGAGTCTTGGGGCTTGGGTCTTGAGTCTTGGAACTTGGGTCTTGGGTCCTTGGACTTGTGGCTTGGGACTTAGGAGCTTGACTTTAGGGCTTGGGTCTTGAGCTTTGTAGCTTAAGGCTTGGGTCTTGGGGTTTAAGTCATGAGTCTTGGGTCTTGGTTCTTGGGCCTTAAGGCTTGGGCCTTTTGCTTGGGCCTTGGGGCTTGGGTTTAGGGGCTTGGGCTTTGGGTCTTGGGTCTTGGGGCTTGGGTCTTGAGGCCTGGGTTCTGGGCTTAAGTCTTGGGGCTTGGGTTTTGGGGCCTGGATCTTGGGTCCTGAATCTTGGGGCTTGGGGCTTGGGGCTTGGATCTTGATGCTTGGGGCTAGGGTCTTGGGTCTTGGGACTTGGGTCTTGTGTCTTGATTCTTGGAGCTTAGGTCTTGAGGCTTGGGGCTTAGGTCTTGGGGCTTGGATCTTGAGGTTTGGGTCTTGGGGCTTTGGTTGAGTCTTGGGTCTTGAGACCTGGCGCTTTGTTCTTGAGGCTTGAGTCTTGGAGCTTGGATCTTGAGGCTTGGATCCTGAGGCTTGGGTCTTAGGGTTTGGGTCTTGGGGCTTTGGTCTTGGGTCTTGGGCGATTTTTCTTTGGGATTGGCTTCACTGGTTTGTTGGCTGGTTAGCTTCATTTTAACAATGATAGCTCAGTATTAAAGAATATTAAAATATTTTGCAGGTTCCTCCAAGGAAAACTATCTGTAGCCGATGAAGATTCACAATTAAATTGAAATTGCAAAATTTTGGCTGTGATGTTAATGCAGGCAAACATTGATGATGAAGAATGAAATGGAATTTATAATACGACTCCAGGATATAACACATATATACTGTTTCCAATTAAAATTTACAAGAGCCCTTTTTTTGTGTGTGTTTCATTATCACCCATCTTCAACGTTGCAGCACTTACCTTAGAGCGTTGAATTTCCCATCTACAAGAGATAGAATTATTATTAGAGTTGAGGATGAATGTAAAAAGGGCATTTGCTCAGAAATGTGTACTTCCAATAATTATTTATTCTAAAAGTTTTATGCTCTCAAACAAAACAAATACCTAAATGAATTAATTTATGTTGATATGCTGATAAAGCTTATTGTTTTTGTACTTAATATCCACCCACACATTAAAGCATAATATTTTTTGTCAAATAATACTATGATTTTTCTGGAATTAAGTGGCTAATCGAGATCCAGGCCATAAATATACCATTGAAAATTTGCAACATTTATGCAGAAATATAGATTACTCGAATATTTGATAAGATTGTATGGTGCCACCGATGTTTCGGTAACACTTCACATCAGGATTGGCTTTGGTCCTTTAGGATTTGGATCGGCACTGCTTTGGATTCTAAAGGATAGCATGCATGTGATTAATTATTTTCATGCACAGTGAAATAACAAAATTAATATACTAAAATAAATACCACTTTATTCTAAATTGAAATAAGTCTAACTAAATTTATGTCACAAATGTTTCTTAAATAACTTATTTTATATTCAAAATATAATTGTCTAAACACATATTTCTTATTTCTTTGGAAATAAATCTATAAGGCGGTCAGAAAATTGTATTAGACAAGATTTTTTTGGGTTGGATCTTCTTGAATTTTAGCATGAATACCCCAAGACAGAAATTATAATTGCTTCGCGCAGAAAAAGCCTTATTCCTCGACAATATTTGTTGTCGGGAAAACGAGAAAGAAAAAAATTCTGAACAAACGTATCGCACAAAACACATTAAAAACATGTGCTTTTCTTTAAGCAAAGATCAGTTAAGGACCACGTAACAACATTTACGTTTTCAATATTCGCAATTTCATTTTGTTGTTAGTGTTCTATATATAATTTTTTGCGTTACTTTTTTTTTATAGAAAATGTTTATAAAAATGACTAGGTTAATGTCATTATTTGTTAAAAATGCTAATCAAATAAACAAAACATTTTTTACAGTTAGTTATTTATCAGTGTAGGCTCCTAACTGTCCTAAATACAAGAGAAAATGTCTTCATTACGTTGTTCTTACTTTCTTAGCTGCTTTCTTCATCTTCATTGGAGCGAACTGAAGTAGGCCAGTGAAAAATATGCTCATAGATGATCAACATATAACAATGCTTTTCTGATGTCATATATTTTAGGTAGTTTTATTAGATTCTAATCTTTATACATTAAGATTTCCGAAAAACTTAATTCATTAAATAAATTTGCCTAGTTGCCTCAAAGGAAAAGTATGCTTTACACAGCTATCAATAGAGTTTCAAGTAACTATTGCACCAGGATATTGTGCTTCATAAACAAGTTGAAATGGCGAAGTTTATGCAAAATTAAGTTTCTTGCCCCCTTACCAAAGACTGCTTTCCATTGAAATTGCGTCCTTCTTGTAAGTACTGGGACCACCAACTTTTGAAGTTCGGCATGTCCTCCATATCAACTTCAATAAATTCAAACTTTTCTTCTGTCTTACATGAACAGATACATTCATTAATTTGATGCACAGTAGTTAGCCAATCAATTTTATTTAGGTAAGGTTTAATCAATACAAAATCCCTGTCGCATGGTAAAAAAAGAATGCCAACGTTCTTAACTATTTTTCTGAATCGACCAGTGTCAGTAAGAGCTAACAAAAGTCTACAAAGTGTGTGGCTTTCATTTTGTCAGCTGTGGCGAACAATACATCAATCGGTTACTGTTGCACATAGGCTATCCACCGATAGATGGCAGCACCATTGTTTCACGGAGAACAGGCCAGTCTATGACTGAGGGCTCTTCTCCCTGAATAATGCAGATTGATTCCTTGATTACAGACGACAGTGAAGCCGGATTTAAGCCATTTCAACATGAAAACATACGTTTAGGAGCGTAGAAAATGGCTGTATGAAAAGGCCAATTCTGTAATAAATTGGACTGAGACCCTTTCTGTATGAAGCAATTCTAATGAAACACCCATTTCAGCATTTCCCCAAGTTCAATCCCTAAGGCGAAATTAAAATGGGGCATGAAGAATTTAAAGTTTATGTGGAGAAACATTATTTAACGGTTCTATTGATTTACCCCCAAAAGTAAAAATCAAACATGTATTTCTTATTTCTCATCCCCTAAAGATTTAAATGGGGTATAGAAGTTTGTGTAGACAACAATAATTTTTTGGTAGGATTTTCTTAAAACTTACCATAAATACCCTACAACACAAATCTTTAAGCATTTCCAAAAATACAATACCAATGGGGTTTAAAAAAAAGGAATAATAAGATAATTCAAAGTTTATACCCTACATAAAAAATATTTAACTGTTCTATTGACATAAAACTTGGTAATAGTAGCCTACTCCAAAGCATAAATAATAAAACAAGTATTTCTTATTTCTTTAGAAACCAACGCCTAAGGTGGTGAAAGTGTCGAAGAAATGTTTTGAACATTTTTTTCTTGAAACTTAACTTAAATACTCTGAAGCACAAACAATCAAACACACAGCCAATTTAATTATTTCAGAAAATTCAACACTAAGGGTTTATAAGTGAAAAGATGCTGTACGAGTAAAAGGGTTAAAAAGTAATTTTACAAAATTAGACAATAAGTACGGATTTTAATAAGGAGGAGGGAGTATTTCTATCAAATTAGGCATGAAATCCACATGAACGAAACTGCAGGTAACAGCTAGATATTGGATAAAATACCTAAAAGATCCTATAAGGAAGGTCAGTGATTCCTTCTGATAACGACACAAACTGTTAAAATGTTCTTAAGTAAAATACCGCACAAAAACAGACAGCTTGGATACGTAAATTTAAACCATTGAACAGTCTTATAGTGAAAGAGATGTAGGTCTATTTGAAGGATATTTTAATTTGCATTCAGTTATGTAATACAATAGGCCTATAGGAACTTATCGAGTCATCATATAGGATAAATACCAAGGAATCTTCTTAAATGGTGTAAAATTTAACTTTCTCTCTTCTTGTTGGTATGTGCATGAAAAACTGCAATGGAAACATACGGACTTTTTAAATTAAGGAACTTTTTAAGAAAAAATATTCCTTGCTACAAACCTAGGGCTTATTCAGTACACCAAATCTGTTTGTAGCGCACTTCGAGAATTTTCACCAGAATTCAGATTCATCGATTGCTGAATTAAATCAATCTGAGGGCTGAATGATTATAACAAAGAAATAACGTGTTTCATGCCAGGAGAAAGTTTTTTTTATAAACAGAAAAAACTGTGCAAATGTGAAGCATAGCGGCTATAACTGTGAATAGTGTAAAGGAGAATGGGAAGCCAATACATCATAGATATGTCACACCTATAGCAGTGCTATTCCTTTCAGTCTTCTCTCCTTTTATTGTTCTCTCATAGCGTTTCTTCCTGAACGAACAAATCGTTTCCTTTTCGTGTATGTGTTCACATTTCGAGACGTTCAGTCATTTTATTAAAAGGTTCACATGAAGTGAATGTAAGAAAAAAGTTTGAAACGTGCCTGGAACTTAATAAAAAATGAAACAACACCCTTCTTTACTTGTTGATGAAATTCTTCTCTTACCGTACTTCAAATTAACACTTGATATAACAATTAAGGTTAGTAAATGGTAGTGATCTATTGCATTAGTGTAAGGATAGTGATTCAGTCAGCGCATCTATTCCTTACTTTTGTTTATAAGAGAATGATAATATATTTTATTAATTCAGCTTTGATTATAGTCGTTTGATCATAGAAGTCATATAAGTTTTATGGATTCTGTTAATTTCAAGTGATATTACAGTTTAATGAATATGATACAGGATGAAATAGCGGTGATGATTCATGGTAAGTAAATGTTCAATTTGGCATTTGCGATTGGGGAAAACCATGAAAAGGTCCATGTCAAATTGGCACGGGTGTCTAAATCTGAGACATCCCGAACGGGAGTCCAAGAAATTATTATCTTTTTCCTCACACTTTTAATATTGACCTCCCCCCCCCCCACAATCGTATTGTTCCACCAGCAAGCCAAAAGTTTTCAGGTTACTTAAGAATGGCAGTAACAGCTCTTATCCACAGACTTATATCATGGGATTTGCGTAATATGAGTTCTAGCAGGGTAAAACATAGCTTACTTGTTATAGGTTATCTTTGCTGTAAACGATTTATGTGTGTATAGGTTTGTGTATATTTTCCGAATTCTGTAGAGCCATACAAGCAATACAATTATAATGTTATGTATCCTCCACATGCAATTTTAGGAATACCTTTTTGTTCTACACTATGAGAAGTTACGGGTAAGTTGGGGACTTTTAATTATTTCCATTTTATGTTTATTTAAAAACATACAATTATTATTACGATGTACAATTCGGAAGCAGAACCTCAATCCACGAAATTGATAGGCCTACACTGCTACCGTCAGGTTTTCCGGTAATCTCCTAGAAAGACCATTTCAAGATGGTAGCCATGATGATGTCATCAATGTCGTGTAGACAGAAAAACTTCTCTCTTGTCCCACATCCTGATTTCTTCCTCTAATTCCTTTATTCATTCTTCGTATCCTCTTCTCTATTTTATCTAACATTCTAAATCTTAATTTCTACATTAATTAATTTTTTATACATTAATTTAAGTGCTGGGATTCGATCCTCGAACCCTTCAAATAAGGATGTGGTTTTATAGCCGTTAGACTATTAGACAATTACAATAAGTACATCTAAACTCTGTATAAGAGTTACGGATCAAAATCATTGACGTGTAGTCGGTTCTAATAATGTCACCAAGTATTTCCTGAAAATGTATGATTATCGTATACAGCTTTCAGTCTGATTTCAACATTTCTTATAGATAGAAGTGGAAGAAGGTGCAAGTATCGTGTCGTCGTTGTAAACCAATCAAACCTATCCGTTTTTCTGTGCCTATAATTGGACTACATGAAACTCATTATAGGCTACATGGGCTTACATGTAAACAATACCGGAATACCTATACGAAAAAGAGTGTAACTTATCTTGAAATTCGGAGGTATTGACAGAGGAACGAAAGAGTGCTTTTCGCTACAAGGGAAGAAAAGATACGCCGCAACATTAATTTCAATGATCACACCGTTCATTTTACCCTGAACTAATTTATACATTGATGGTTCTAAGAAATACGCTGAAAGAAATTTTCTCCATTTCTCAGGGGACATTCATAGACTGCAGTCAGGATACGGAGTGATCGGATTGCGACCACAACAGTGTTTGCAACAAGAGGTGAGTGAAAGCTACTTAATTATATAGCCTACATCCAGATGGTGATACAGGATCCTTTGCCACTCTGCATGATGTATTTTCTTTTTTCTAGTAACACGAAAAACGGTCATATTTGAGGTTGTAATGTTCTTCAGAACCTACAGAATTCATATATAAACTCAGTTTGTTGTTAAAAATTTGAAGAATAATCGTGAAGAAGTGAACACTTATATAGCCTAACCGAAAATTGGCGTAATTTGCATTGGTTCAGGTTATGACAGGAGGAACGGTATGCAGAATCGATCTCATCGTGATACCGTGTAGGCAATCTGACTATGTTGATGATGGTTATGGTGTTGCCGCTATAGCTACCATTCACTAAACTAAACTAACCTTATCGAACCTAACCTAATTTGTCATAAACTTAGCTTATGTCACAATACTGTCGTTCTATCTGTCACTAACCATGCGCTTGTGCGTCCCAATTATAAAGCTATTGGCAGCACTATACGACTCATTCGAAATAAGTCAACGACCCTAGTCAGTCAATCAAAGTCTTGGGGAAAATCTACAGACCACATAACTTGCGCTGGAACATCCGATGAATTCAATGCAGAATGCTAAAGAAGACTGGTAATATCCTAGAATCTCCCCATAATCCAGATAATGCCACTGCTAAACTAACGTTCCTGTTGTTAACCCAACTGCCACTAACCAAGTGTTATCACTAGCCGTAAAATTGTTGTAAAGTGGGTGTAAGCCCTATCCTTAGATCAGAAGTAGTTAGGTTAACAACAGTGAGATAGTAGTTTAACCGTGATATTCATGTGTTTGCTTGGCAATTCTACAATTGCAATTCAGATTAAAAATTGTGTAGTTTACTTTATATTTGGTATATAGACTTGTGCGGAAAGATATAAACACATGACGTCATAGGTGTCGTCATTATCATCGCCATGTTGAAAGGTTTGTTCTAGGAAATATCATATTCGCTACATATAGGACTTTTGAAATATCAATATTAGATTACTTGAAACTAACTTCTTACGTGTGTAGTGGTTTGTCAGCAAGTGTCGAAAAGGTTAAGTTGTTTGTTTTGCAGTAACGTCCCTATCATACACGCCATTTTCATTCGTTAGTAATGTTTTATTTACATTCAAAATATATGTAATTTATTACGAACGCATATTGAGATGTGTTGCCCTCAGTATTATAGCCCAGTTTTATAAATCTCGTCCTCTATTAGACTTTATCGACATTTTGAACTACTTTCGAACTCAAACTAATGTAACAGATGTAGCCTATAGCGTCCACTAGTTCAAAATAAACATTATTTTGGTTTTAGGCCTATAGTACGCAGACGTCAATAAACAATGCCAAAGAGGATATATCGCCGGTTATCTCTATGCTAGCGTTTGTGCATACAGTGCAAGCGGTCTAGAATTCAGATCCTGGTGGGGGCCCCCCGACTGCATGGAGCTCATGGCGGAACTACTGCGGAAGTAGTTTATGGTTCATGATTGAAATGCAGTTCTTAGTTCGTGGCTCGTGACCCGGAGTTGCTCGTGGCTCCCGACGTTTCAAAAAAAACCTGAAACTTTCTTTTTATTACTAAGGTTCAATTTGACTTTGTTTTAAAGTCCCTAGATAGTTTAACGCTGGCGTTTATTCCTACGGTACAAACTATCCCGGGATCAAATCTCGATGGGACCTTTAGATTTCCCAGAGCACTTGGCGGAATAAATGGTTGTTGGCTCGTGGCTCGTGACTCAAGTGAGTCCGTGGCTCGTGACTCAAGTGAGTCCGTGGCTCGTGAATTCAAGCAATTTGTGGCTCATGGATCGTGACACGAAGTTACTCGTGGCTCTCAACGATTCAACACACCTGTGAAACTTTGTTCCTTAGCGAGGTCTTGTCTCGCATTCGAGAGGTCCCGTTCATACACCGTAGCCTGTCAGATTGATCTGAGTTGCCGGCCTCCTTAGCCGCAGTAGTTATGACCTTGGAACTGTGGTGCAGGAGAATACGGGTTCGAGTCTCTTCGCGGATATGGCAGCTTGTGAGCCTTAATAAGACTACTGACAAAAAAAATATATATAAAAAACTAATTCGGTAA
Source organism: Ectobius pallidus (assembly GCA_964059195.1). Classification (NCBI taxonomy): domain Eukaryota; kingdom Metazoa; phylum Arthropoda; class Insecta; order Blattodea; family Ectobiidae; genus Ectobius; species Ectobius pallidus. Next base: position 180,304,107 of record CAXKWD010000003.1, on the reverse strand, counting down.
CTTGATCATTGGCCAATTAAAGTCATAAAAAAGGAAAGAAAAGAGTCGATGAATATATCTGTATACAAGAAGTCATGATTTATACATGCTGCAACCTTAAAAATTCTTCCTTAACATTTCACAGAAATTTGTTGTATATAAGGTTAAAAACACACGATTAATTGTATTATACTCACATTCACAATCACTTGTATAATTAAAATATGATAGTCTAATGCATATTTATATACCGGTATACATTCTTGACATGTTTACGTGAGTGCGGTTCAATGTGGAAGTTGGAATTTTTCTCTTTATATAATGAGAACATATCAGCATACGCCAACATCTTACTGCTAACAACCATTCCTTACATACATTATAGACAACTATGGATATATTACACATACAAAATAGAGCTCAAAATTAAACACTTTACAAATGCTAGAAATATAAAACACAAGCATAGCATAGTAAATGAAAACAATATTAACCACCCAAACGTGACTAATTTTAACTGGAAATCTACGCTCAAGTAAATTCCTCAGTAGTTAACGTGATCCAACCAAAGAAGCTTATAAAAACCTAAGTAGAGTACGATTACTTCCACAAAGTCTCTGGCCTTGAAGACTTAACCCAGCCAGCGAGCTTTTCTTCGTAACAGCTTGCGCAAACTCGCATGCGCGTGGATCAGTGAGCTACTGTTGATCACAGAGTGAAGACCACGCTTGCAGCACGTTGCCAGTCGTAGAAAGAGTTGAGTGGAAGGATAATGCCGCAGCGAGACAGAGACAGACTACACGTTGAGGGGGACAGAAGAGCTGGACCAATCAGCGTGCAGCTACCTCCCCTAGGCAGGAACTCTAGGAACTGTGACACTCGCTCCTAAGGTATGTATGTAAAAATCCAGAGACTTTGTGGAAGTAATTGTACTCTACTTCGTGCTGGTAACAGTTAAACACTTTTATCTACGTGGTAGATTCAATAAAAAAACTTATGATTATTCGCAATGTTATCAGCGTATTACTTAAAAAAAAAAATATATATATATATCTGTTAATTCATAATAACACATTTTCATTAATCCTATCTTAGAAATTCTATGGTAGAAGAGAGACTGACTGCATTAGCTATGTTGTCAATTGAAAAGTCTATGCTGAAAGACATACCGGAATTTTTTAAGAAGGTGATTGAAAAGTTTGCGACGTTCAATACGAGCAGCATGAAATTAATCTTCAAGTAAATTAAGTTGCATGATTTTTTTCATACAACCTCCTTGATTCAATAGCCACGAGCCGCCACTGTAAATAGGACAGTGTTTTGAATTATACAAGACAGTCTATATATACCGAACGGAGAAAAAAATTGCCTAGAAATCGCTGCAAGACGCTTTGAAACAACTATAAGAAATGCATATTTTAACGAATACGAATGGACGATTTTGGGAAGGAAAACGTTGTGCGCTTTGGATGTATTTTCAGCATTATTTTTGTGCGCTTTGCATCGTGCTTTTTTTTTTTTTTTTTTTTTTTTTTTTTTTTTTTTTTTTTTGCGGATAGCCATTTTAGGTATATTTTAAGTGAAATTTCTTATTTCTGTTTTCTGATAAGGTGGGGAAGAGATTGTTTTGGAGAACAAGTGATAAGGAGACCATGCAAGAGTTGAAAAGTTGAACAGGCCTACTACTTTTTTCCTTCTATTATAGGGATATATTAAAAATTAATTTTTTAAAGTTTTTTTCTAAGAATGAGCGAAAAATACAATTTGTAAAATGATAATTCAAGGGAGAGGGATAATGATGAATAATAGTTTACAGGAATACAGGAGATTGCCTTAAAAATAATATTAGGCCTATTCTCTTTTGAAAGACAAAGATTCTGTTGTTCAGAAACTATTTAGCTACCCATTGAATTATAATAACAAGAAAGCATTTTCTTTTATTGCAATAATATGCTAGCTTCATAAACATAACTGGATAAATATTTATAGGGCCTAGAACCAATTTCAAAAGTAATAATTCCTTTATTACAATCGAATTTTCATCTGATGAACGGAGCAAGGATGGAATGGTACAAGAAAAAAATAGCACCCCGATAAACCTGCCCGACCCCATTATGTTTATGTTCATCACAAATTCCACATGGGTCCACCGTGATTGGATTTTGAATCCCAGCAGTGGATAGCGAGTGGTCTAACCAGTCAGCATAGGACAGCCCGAATTTTGTTAGTGACCGTGTTTATCAATATCATAACTTATTTCCTACTGTAAGAACGGAATCAACATTTTCAACCATACCAATGAGCCATCCTAAGTCCAGGGAGAGTCGAAAGGGATTTGTTGTTTGGCGTTAAAAGTTCCAAAACCGGTCTTAAGATTTACATGCTCGTTCCTTAAGTAGAAAGGAACGTTCTCAGCAATTTTCTCAGCAATTGTATGATATTGGACTTTATTAAAATATTCCTGAATTTTAAGTAACTTTTTATGATATTTCCTCAAATTACATGTGATTTTGGATCTTATTAATACACTGAAAGCGACTTACGTAAGATATTTAATAAAATTAGCTCATTAGATATATTGTTCAAATTGAAAGGAACCTTCTTAGCATTTCTTCTCAAATTACATATGCGTACAATATTCTTGGTGTTCATTAAATAATAATTGTTCAATGCAATGGAACCTCATATTACGTTTTATGCTGTTGGGCCATACTCAATATTTCTCAAATTAAAAAGGAATCTTCTTAGGACTTTTCCTCAAATTAGGTATGATATTATTTTATATCCTGAAGTTGCATATCGCAACTCCTCAACCATGTGATATAACACACTATTAATGAAACATTTTAATAATTAACATATTGCCATGCCAATATAATTATAGAGGTTGTTAGATTTTTAAAAACAAAGTTTAGTAGGCTATTGCTCTTACGACAGGTTTGTGAATACCTTATAGCCTTCTGTTATTATCCTTAAGGCATTATTATTCCAGTCTTTACCGTAATCTTACTACAAAAGTACGAATAAGTCTTCTTTCTATGCCCATATATAGTATCTCCATTTTTTTAAATGTAACATTCAACTATGGCTTTCAATTTGAAGTTCAGTACTGTGTACATCGATACAGGGGGATAAAGCATGCAAGAAAAGAAGAATAGAATCCTATGACATTCTATTCATAACTATTGCCGTGGGATCTCGAAGTGTTGACGTAATTGCTTCTTACTGTGTATTGTTTTAATTTATGCTTTGTGTTTCTAATTCTCTCTAAATTGAGAATCCTGCAAAAATAATACTAAACGCGCTTCTTCATATGTTCAAACATTTCTAAAGCTTCTAGAAAACATTATATTAAGAAGATATTGTCAAGAACGTCCCCCCTATTTTCAGAAATATTCCGCAAGAATATAACATACAACTCTGATCCCCCGAAACTCGATGGATAATGTTTACCATCTGACAATGTAGAGCTTTTCACTTTTTGGGTGGGAAATGTAACTGACTGTTTGACAGAAAAACTACGAGCAGGGATAGCATCTCGAGATCCAGCTTTCATCCGTTACGTTTTCTTGAATCAAATCCCACGATGAGAGTTCGGCTACTGTAGTTTGATTGAAGGAATTTTCTAAGTCGTAAAGACCGATTTCCCCTCTTATTCCCCTAGATTCACGCGCGAGAGTAATGGACCTAAGAGGGCGCTTCCAATGTTGGTGAAAACTTTCTTTCCTGGAATCTTGTTGAGTTCAGCTTTAATAATAATAGGGAGTATCTTATTAATGCTAGTAAGTGAATATAAAATATGTATAGAATAAAATTTAGAATTACAGGACAGTTTATACAAGCTAAATAAATTCTCTATTTTATGGGAAATTCAGGCCTACATGTAAAAAGATAAGTTTCAACCGATGTCATGTTTTGCACACAGTGAAGTTCTGCAATGGAAGGGCTTGTATCGAAAATTAACTCATCCATCAAACTGAAAGGAACTATTTGACTTTTAAATTCTCTGTTCATAATAATTGGACCCGATATGCAAATAGGAACTAGCCAGAAAATTATATTTGTAGTATTAATTATGTTTTCTGATGTGGAAGCTATAAATATCTTATACACAAAAAATAACTAGCCTAAGTCAAATTGTTAATAGGTTACTGGAATTTATATTATTGTTGAACTATGTCTTATTCAGTTTTTCTAGATTTAATATTTCCAAAAAATAACTATTCGCTTGATTTATTTTTTCGTAGTAGAGTGATAGAAATATATCTGTAACGAATATGTTGGCTCCTTTTCATAGAGACTATCATGAAAATTAGTTTATGGAAAACAAGGTAGGCCTATAATTAAATGGCAGTCACCCAATTTTAACTTATGTAGATGAGGTCTGTCTGTTGGGCGATGACATAAACACAATCGATGCAGAAAGACTTCTCGATGCCTGCAGGAATGTTGGATTGGAAATTAATGCAGAAGAAACTAAGTATATGGTCATGAAACGTCAAAGTAATGGCGTTACTAAATATCAGAATAGCTGGTAAATCGTCCGAACAAGTGGAGAAATTCCAATATATGGGGGCTATAATTACAGAAACACATAACGATGAGGTATAAGTTAAGTGTCGAGTCGACTAAAATCAAGAAATGCTTTTTATGCAGTTCAGAAACTCTTATCACCTCGTCTTCTGTCCAGAAATCTAAAAATAAAAATTTATAAGACTATTATCTTGCCGGTTGTACTATATGGATGTGAGACATAGTAACTTACTCTTCGGGAAGAATATAAACTGAGAGTGTTCGAAAACAGGAGGCTTAGAAAAATATTTGGACCTAAAAGAGATGAAAATGGGGACTGGAGAAAACTGCATAACCTGTACCCTTCACCGGATATGGTAAGGGTAATTAGCCTAAATCACGGAGGATGAAATGGGTTGCTCATGTTGCGCGCTTGGGGGAAGAAACACACAGCCTATCTCAAATGTATTGAATGGGAGGCCCGAAGAGAAAAGACCACTCGGAAGACGTAGATACAGGTGGGACGACAATATTAGGATATATTTAAGGGATGTAGGATTTTCAAGGATGGTTGGACGGAGTTAGCTCAGAACAGGGTTGAATGGCGGGTTCAGGTAAGCGCGGCATAATCTTTGGGTTCCATAAAATAATATTCCTTTGTTTGTCTATTTCCATTGAGTAAGTAAGAAAGTTGGTTGAATTGAGAATCAATTAACATCATTTCCATTGTATTAAAGCTAAGTTATAAGTAAAACTACTATAATTCTGTTATTATCTAAATCAACTAAAAATTCACGAGAAGGTGTAGTTGATTCAGGAAGGCCAATATGAGACATAAAGAAAAGTATGAGAATATGACAAGCAATGAAAGAATAGTCCTAACTCGCAAAGGAAGTTAAACGGTCCTTTTCACGGCCAATGCTCTATCTGGAAGTGAGAAAGGCCAATAGTGGCAATTCCTGCTGAAGTTTCCGTCTTGGGACTGAATTTCCAAAGCCTTTGGTTTAATACGGCTTCATTTGTATCTATGCCTCCCCAGGATCTTGACATGATTGAGCTGGATCTTGTGCCCAGTGTTGACACAAACAGTCTAATGCACTTGTAGTTTTCATTGCAACTCTTCTTTATGCTGCGGCCCGCCTGCTCAATGTAAACATTTCTGCTTTCTTAGGGGATATGTAGACGCCTGGTGTGCATAGGGCCAATTAATATTTTACGTGGCTTACCTTTGGATGTAGACAGTATGAATTCTGACGGAAGGTGAGTTTCAGATGATTTAGCCTGTATCTGATAACAGGCTGTGGAATCAGATTCTCCTCTGGCTCTCTGGATGAAGGTTCTAACCCACATATCTATAGTCCTCTGCCAGGTAAGCAAGCTTTGCTAGCATTATGACAGGGGATTGCTGGCCTGCTAGCTGGCAAAACCCTAGCGCTGTCAGACTGTCACCTAGAACTGCCAACAACACACTTTCCGCCTGCAAGCCACGAGCCACAAGCTCACTTCCGTGTCAAATGAACGACATGCTGGAGTTTGTGAACTTTGTGAGAGATCGTAAAGATCTGGACGAGGAAGCGAGAAAAAGGTTGCCGAAGCGATATGTGAGAGACATGGAGGATCCTTTTCACAAATATAGAGATCGCAAATTTAAGGTTCGATTCCGATTTTAAAAGGAAACTGTGAAGTGATGCTGATCGGTTCCTGCTGGTCTCTTCTCCCTGCCTGGAACACGTGGTGTTTGCAGCGATCTTTTCCGAAGGTGTTCTTAGAAGGCGAAGATGTTCGGGGCGGCCATTTTAACATACTACTATTGCCTACTTCCACTTTAATAATACAATGTTCTTATGCTTAAAGCTATTAAGATAATATTTTATAATAATAACACTAAATGATTTTGTTCAGAAGTTTTCTAGTGTTCCTTATAAATGTTCATAAAAGATAAAACTAGTGAAAATTTATTCTGACTTTTTCCCTATCATATTGTTCAGTACGATGGAGCCAAATTAGCTTGATATCACGTGTCTACACGGTAATCATATCGATCTAAAATCCGAACCCCTGCCAGAACCTATGGATACCGCAAGGAAGCAGATTTCAAGGGGTCTGCCAGCTGGGTGTGGGTAAGCTGCCATACATGGCAGAGCTTCTATATCCGACCATGTAACTCTCATTTCTGAGCTAGTTGTGATGGCTGGGCACATTGAGGTAGAGATCTGTGTGCGTTGGTTTCCGTTAAACGCTATTTGCTAGTGTTCCCTCACGTGGTTTTCTAATGACAGTTTCCAGAAATGACAGAGTGCCTTTTTTCAGTTACCATAGTGAAGTTGATATTGCCTCGAAAGTTTCTGAGAAACTGTAGATATAAGTCCAGGTTTTGGCGCCATTCTGGCATACTGTGAATGTGTCATCAACAATGTTTTGACTTGTAGAGGGGCATGTAGAAGGTACATGTAGAAGTTGGCTATGGCCGAGAAAAACCCCCAAAGATCAAGGCTTCGTCCACCACGAATGACACGCCCGCGACGCCCGGGGTTTGAACCCGGGACCGCTAGCATGCCAGGCCCACGCGCTAAGCATGAGCCATACAACACTATCTTTATATTATAATAATCGTCACGTTTAGGGAGGAAGTTGTGGTAACCACAATTCAAAGTTGGATGGGAATCAAGCAATATCTTAACATTGTATAATGCAATGATTCTGACCTCCACACGAATCCATAAAATTAACTCTTCAACTTTCTGTAGCAAAATGTTTGTTTATGAGTCTTTGAAATAAAAAAAACCTCTTGTGCCCAACATCATTCTTTACCTTCCACCCGCTGATGCTACATGTTAATTTCTAAGGAGCATACACTACGGTTGTATATTCACATTAAGTTTTGAAGAGCGTACACCACGACCGTATATCCATAATTGTAATTTATAATGTGTTATTATAGTTGTACGCGTTCGAAAAAGCAGTGAAATTCAAATATCAAGGGCAATAATTACAGGTATAGATAATATTAAGGAAAAAGTTGTGTCAGTTGAAATCAAGAAAGGCTTTTTTTTTTATTCAATTCAGAAGAATTTATCTTCTCGTCTTCTGTAACAAATATAAAAACAACTTATAAGATCATATTATCCTGCCTGTTGTATTATACAGATGTGGGACATGGTTCTGAGAGTGATGGAAAACTAGGTGCTTAGGAAAATTATCGGAGAAATGAAAGAAATGAGCACTGGAGGAAACTGCATAACGGCAAGCTTTATAAACCTTAAATAATAAGGTTAATGAAATCACGGAGGATGAAATGGCCTGAACTTGTGGCGGGCATGGGGGAGGAAAGACTGGAAAACTCGAAGGGAAAATACCACTTGGAAAACCTATACATAGGTTCCCACCTACAATATTAGAATAGATATAAGGGAAGTAGTATTTGCAAGGGATGGTTCGATAGAGTTAGCACAGAATAAGTTTGGATGGTGGACTCATGTAAGCGCGGCAATGAATCTCTGGTTCCATAAAATATATAATATTCCTTAGTTTGCTTAGGAAATGTCTATTGTTATTGAGTAAGTAAGTATTTTTAGGCAGTGTTTTAAGTGGCACGGTTTTCTGCATGTCATAGGTTGAACACTTAACTTTTGCTGAAAACGATGCTGGTTTGACGTACTCATTCATTCCTTGCACTATGCAGGATGTCCATTGTGCTCAGAGTATACACACATTTTTTCAATACCATTGGAAATGCTCTTTGGTTTAGCTAAAGTAGTATTGGAGATTTTATATTATAAAAAAAATATTTTGTAGACTGTCACATTCCTCCTCCAGTAAAAGAAAATATATATACTATACTCATGGCTTATCGGTAGAACTAGGCTACTGATTTCAATGGAGCAAGATTATTTTCATTCGGTCACATGTTTATATATGATTCATACATTATTTTTCTTTGTTCAATACTATAGTGGCCCTAAGCATATGTTACCAGAATAATAAGCAAAAAAACCATCATTCTGCCTTAGTAATGTGTTAGCACTTTGAATATTTTTCTTGTAGCTTATGGGTTATAAAATCTAATTTAATAAAGTATTATATCCTAAAAAAAAACAATTCAAAGCATATTATATATTATTTTTCGAAACATTCTAAACATGATAATTACCCAAGGCAAATAAAAGTTCATTTAATCGGAAGTCGTCAATAATTTTCATGTTCTTCATTGACCACAAATATTTTCTTACACCAATGGTAAAACATGAACTTGCAAGTTGTATGAGATTTCGAATGAAAGAACGCTGCCCTAATAATTGAAATGAAACGAGTACTATTTAATTTAAATTACCATATTGTTATTGCATAAGTTTGTAGACCTATCAGTACGAGACCAGTCGAGATTTATTGATTACTACACAATAAAAACATACCAAAATCACTTGCAAGTGGGGTATAATGGATTGTATCGCTTCAATAAAGAATAAAAAGAAAAATAGATGTATACATTTTGCTTGCAGTGTATACATTTTGGGGTAAATTGCATCAAATTCAGATCAGGGAAAACATTAGTTTGATTCGTACCGATATACGTTCCGTAGAAATAACTCATACCACACTTCAAGTATGTTTTTTCTTAATTTATTTCAAAACAAGCAGTTTAAGGAATTGATACTCATGCAAATTTCTTCGGCTGTTAGAAACTAAATGCCCATTATTTATTTAGGATATTTGATTTCCACAATTATATTGTGATGATACATCACATTGGAAAAAATTAACATATTAAGACACTACGTGACTGTAGTCTGTTAAAAGATAAAGCACAAATATAAAAAATAAAGCATAATATGGGTTACTGTCTTTTTATGCTTACTTTATGCTATATTTTATATTATAGAAATAAGAATCAAATGTGTTTTATGAAAGGAATGTGGAAGAAACAGAAACATATGTTACTTCACAGAAGTCAATAGACATTAGACAATAGACCTGGTTATTGTTCTTCAGTATGCTGTACTAAACGATTAGGTCTTCCACTCATAACTCTGTTTACTTATAATCTTGGAAATTATTGTAAATATTTATTATTACTTATTAATCACTGTAACGTAATTTTCTGTTCGTTACCATAAAGAGATGTCGCCAGTGTTGAATATATCCTTATTCCTTTTCTCTTGTAAATCTCATTCTCTTTGCGATTATGTAGTTTCGTTACTTCAACAGCTTTCGTAAGAATTCTCAAACACGCCAGTTAACTTGGTGTTGCATAATGACATATAATTTCCAGGCAGATGGTGTCAAGTGAGAAAGTTCTGAGTTTTTGTAATGTAGTTATGTAAGTTGTTTACTTCAGTGCATCGTTGGAGGTTTGCAATATTAGTATATTATTATCCTTGGAAATATGTGTTGGAATGTTTGTGAAATAGTAAAATTTAACTTCTAACTTACCTGCAAGGCCAAATAATTAGGAAAACACAAGCGGGACGGAAATTAAATTCATTATAAGGCGAGAAGTAGAGAATCAGCATTATTTTATTCTATCAGGCATGATTACAACACGTGAATTATTTTTTAAGCTGACTTGAATGTTTTGATTGACTTTACAATTAAAAATTAAAAATGTGCAGTCAGAAATTGGTTATCACATCACAAGTTTTAACAAAATACAATTCAAATAATTTACAATTTTCATGAAATTTTCACGAATGCTAAACAGTAGTAAACTATCTTCGGGTATTAAACGAGAAGAGTCACTGTTGTAATGTGATTATAAGTAATTAATTACAAAATAGTTGAAGTGGAATGGGATGTGGAATGGGATGCCATTCCAATGGGATGGAATGGTAATGGTATCGCTGTAGGGCCTTCACTATTGAATGTTGTGAGGCTAACTAAAATATTTTTACACGGTCTGTACAATATGAACTAGCAAAGAACATCACGTACTATGAAGGTCAGACAGGTCTATATTACGTCATCGTAGACTACTGCGCAGTCGTTTGGCTCAGGTCTTACCGATCGAGTTATATTTGTCTTGGCTATCTCAATTAAGATAGAATATAAATATGTTTGCACCTTTGACTTTAAGTACTCAACTGAGCTAGAGTTCAATTCACAGCACCACATAAACACCTTCCCTCAAATCATAGTGCGGTAAGTAAGGAACAGGAAAAGCCCTTTTAATGAGGCATATAGTCCTTGAAACGAAGACATCAAGGCTGATCAAACACAGATAGCAGACTACCACTGGTACTTGCGGAATGACATCCCATTCCACTTCAACTATTTAGTAAGTTAATAAATTTCTTAGAATCACATTACAACAGTGACTCTTCTCGTTTATTACCCGAAGATAGTTTACTACTGTTTAGCATTCGTGAAAATTTCATGAAAATTGTAAATTATTTAAATTGCATTTTGTTAGAACTTGTGATGTGATAACCAATTTCTGACTGCACATTTTAAATTTTTAATTGTAAAGTCAATCAAAACATTCAAGTCAGCTTAAAAAATAATTCACGTGTTGTAATCATGCCTGATAGAATAAAATAATGCTGATTTTCTACTTCTCGCCTTATAATGAATTTAATTTCCGTTCCGCTTGTGTTTTCCTAATTATTTGGCCTTCCAGGTAAATTAGAAGTTAAATTGTACTATTTCACAAACATTCCAACACATATTTCCAAGGATGATAATATTCATACCATTACTTAAATTATATTTCATAACTTAAAAAAAAGAAATACCTTATTCACTTTATTTTTGTTTTCAATAGTTACGGGCTGTTATGAACTTCATGGTTTGGAATGAATAGTACAGTATATGCATTCTCTTCTGCCCTTACTCCATTGCTACCGACGGACGATAAGCTACATTCGCGGGTTTGGCTCAGGTCTTACCGTTCGAGTTATTAAAAACTACGTAACAGAGTTGAACTAATCCTATGTCATTTTGTGACGGGCTTTTCTACTTTATACTATGGGCGACCAAACTTTTGAAGGCGCTCTTACTTTATGCTATAAAGTTCCCTAACTTCTTGGATTAAATCTTCGCCAAAATCTGTGACGACTAATATGTGATTATTCTCAATCGTAGTATATAAGTTTACTGAACTCCTACAAAACAAGGTCACTCATACACCTGTCGTGTCATCACAACACTGCCTGCATAGTCCACATTCCAACATTCAGTACGACTACCTTTGACACCGGGTGATTGCAAACTTCCTACTCTCAGTCTACTTTCTCTCTCTTTTAACAAATTACCCAGTTTTGATAATATTGATGAAAATTTCTATTAACGGGCGCCATCATCAATACGCTTCCTCTTTTCTTTTTGTTATGTATCAGCCCAGACACAAATTAAATTATAGATACACAGGCTATGTACCTACATGCCCCTCGACTAGCTTTTAAATTAACAGAGGAGACGGGAGTTGGGTTCGGATTTACCTTTCGTTTATTTTTTTTTATTCTGCTTCTTCTTTTTCTCCTTTTTTTTTTTTATACTCACTACCAAAGCATGTAACTTAGCACAAAAACCAGCTACTCTCAAACCATTACAAGGATAAGGGTCAAAAATCTGAACTTCACGTTAATTTACTTTGCATAACAATAACCATAATTTATTTAATATATTATTATTTTTTTCTTTTTTTCAACAATAACAATCTTATATACAATAAATTACATTTACACTACATTAACCTTTCAACACTTTTATTGGTAGGATAATATTTGATTATTCAAGGTTAGTATACCCAATTTTAACTATATAAGTACGTTCTCTGTTCAACAATAACAAATCCTTAATTAATTACTTTAATTTTCTTTCTTTGTTTTTCAGGTATCTACTAGAACATCTGGTATTATTCTTCTAATTTACTACTGACTTGTGTAGTCATTTACATGTGCAACTTCAGGATAGTTCAATATATATATTATACTTTTTTTTTTTAATAAATAAAGGTTTTCAATTCATAATCCAGTCCTTAACTCTACAAATTACACTCAATAATCCCACCTATGTCTCCTATATTAGTCTATTAGTCAGCTTAGTCCATGAAGAATTGTATTTAAAGATAGATAGGAAAGACAGTCTCATGAAGAAAGAAATAGAAGTTTAGGCCTATACCCACAGAGTGACTGTGGCGATAGACCACCGATACAGGAGCGACGTCTAGATCTTGAGTTACAAACAATCTGACTCCTCTCCTGCAACCGGGAAAATATTAATGGGCCGCAAACAAAAATAAAATTTTGTAAATCGACGTCAGAGGTCCCTGACACTCTCTCCTAGAGGCACGTGGGGCCGTTGTTCGCCTCCAACATCGATGGCTTTCACAATCTCTCATAAATTTCTTTTCTTTATGTGTACTGGTATAGGCCTTGCCTACTACCAGATTTTATTTGTTTGATTCGGGATACTTCCGGCGTTCCCTCACCTCACCCTTACAGTCTCTAGTACTTGTTAATAAACTACTTATCATCAGTACACTACTCGTAATTACCTATTCTCCTCTTTCTAACCTAACCAATCATTTGTTATTACCTTTCAACTCACTCTCCTCTTTCTAACCTGACCAGTCATCAGCTGTTATCTTTTAACCCCTATCTTTCTTTAAGTAGAGTTCCCTTTAGCTTTTACCATTGATTTAATTCACTTGGAGGTTATTCTAGTTTTCCTACTTCTTAAGTTACTACTCTTTAGCATGGGCACCCAATCTTCTTTTGTCTCTAAATTCCCTAGAATTCTAACTGAAACTAATTCACGCCCAGATTTGTAAGCTTCTCTATAACCCCTGTAGTGACTTTTACTTCTACCCTAACATGTAAATCTTCCAATGGTACACACCTACTGCACTACCACTCGTAGGCCTTCTTTTGCCCTTCAATCTTTCCACTTCTTATCCCCCTCTACCATATTCCATACACCTTCGCTTGTAGATAAATCTCTATAAAAAAACATAACTTAACATTACAGGCCAGCATGAAATCTATTTATAGATAGTCACCCGTCACCTGAACGAAACCCAAGAGGGAGGGGCCCTCGTAAGAAGTACTAAGCATGCCCCTTAATTACTTTTCTTCCTTACTCCCCTCGCGTCCTGTCTCAAAAATAACAAAGTTTCTATGAGCATCACCAATTGCCCCTAGCTATGTATTCATTCGTGGGACAATCACCCAAAAAAAACCTAAAGTGAAGAGATTTAACTTTGGCATTCAGTTGTTAGGCTCTTGACTGCTCTTTTATAATTAATTTAGACCAGAAATAGAAAATAGTTGGATTACTGGATTTCATCACTTTACTTCTAGAATTCTCACTTCTATGTTTCTATTCTATTCTATTCTATTATTCCATACGGTGTCTAATCGCCATACATGACTTAGAAACCATCCTTACAAAAAAAAAGGATATCTCAATTTTCTCACTCCCCAAACAATAAGAAAAAGTCTAGACGACTATACTCAACCAGTGATGTCCAACTTATCCTCCGATCCTGAGTTGTCTTCCATTACTTCCTGATGTCCATATCTGCTCTTATTCAGAGCGAGCAGTCACGACTCACTCTCACAGCTGATGTTCGCTGTAGCGGTGTCTCGTACTGGCCGACTTGGTGTATTCTTCTGATTAATGACTATCTCCATATAGCCGTGTCAAGGAAGTTCACAACCAGAATTTCCTTTAGATGAAAGTCTGACACACCATTATGCCAGAACGCCTCTACCGCTGTCACACATCCCAATCTCGTCTTCTCCCTTCTGCCTTTTCAACTTCTCTCTCTCGTGGTCAGGCACGTACTACTAACCGTCTTTTTCGGATCAGCTCTTCTCCCGTCGACTCACCGTCGGCGCATGCGCACTTCTCTTTTTTCTGGAATTCAAATAAATTCAGGGCAGTATCGATAATCATAAAAATGTTCAATATCGATTAGTTGCGGTCCCCCAACCCTTCCTTTGTTTAGGAATGGTCTCCTATCGTTGATTATGCACGTCGCTATTTGCGTCGTTACATTCTTCCCTCACTCACCATAAAAAAAATAATGTTAACACTGTTCACATTTTTTTTTTTTTTTTTTTGTTTAGTTTACCAGCCTTAAAGAATGTTTATCCAGGAACAAAGGGTTTCAAGTCTTTGACGTGCCACTTCCCCAACTTTTTACCAAAACGGTTTGTCAGTTCGTAGCTATTTTCACTGAACTTTTTCTTTATAATATAGGGCCCGACAAACTTTGCACTTAAACCTGCTGTATAAGCTTGTGAGGCATCACTTAATTTAAAGTTTCTTCTTAACACTAGATCTCCTGGACGAAATCTCATCTCTCTCCTCCGAAGATTATAATAATGACTCGAATTCTTATAGGCGGTTTCTAAGTTATGTCTAACCATTAAACGTACCGTTTTCAATTTATTGAGTCTCTCCACCCAAATTTTTGGAATTTCTTTATAAATCGGTTGGTTTTCCACCTTTTCAATCCTACTGATAATTTCAGGCTCCTTCCCATAATTTAGCATATAAGGAGTGCATCCAGTGGAACTATGCTTAGCCGTATTTATAGCAAAATTAAATTCTCTCAAATACACATCCCAAACTGTCTGATCCTTTTGAATATAACTAGAAATCATTGTTTTCAATACTCTATTGACTCTTTCTACTGGATTTCCTTGTGGCGAATATACAGGTAAATAACAAGGAGTTATATTAAAAGCTTTAGCTATCTCTCGCATTAATTTACTAGTATATTGCGGTCCATTATCCATCAGCAAATATCCCGGAATTCCCCATTTAAGGATAATCAATTCATAAAATGCTTCCGTAACTGCTCTACTGGTTGCTTTCCTTAACGCTTTACATTCTACATATTTGGTAAAGGTGTCCTGAAATACTACAATGTATCGGTTCCCTTTTTTGGAACGTGGGTAAGGTCCCAACAAATCAGTAGCTACAGTCATCCAAGGTTTCTCTTTCTGGTAAAAATGCATTGGTCCTGCTTGAGCCGTCTGTAACACTTTCTGTCTCTGACATATTTCACAAGCAGTAACATATTTAGCAACATCTCTAAACATTCCCGGCCAATAATACTTGTTTGCTATCCTAAAGAAAGTTTTAGCTATTCCCATATGTCCTGCAGTAGGTGCATCATGACATTCCTGTAATACTTTAATCCTATAATCTTGCGGAATAACTAATTTCCACCTATTTACTGTTCCCTCTAAAGTTTGTTCTAACTGATCTAATCTAAGATGGTACAACTTCCCATCTACGACCTTCCAATCTGGCCAAAATTTAGGTTTACTCTGTACTTGCTCTTTCCGCTTAATATACCAAGCATCTTGTATATTTTCCCATTCCACTACTTCAGAGTTATCAGTCAACAAGAGGCAAAATTCTTCCTCTACCGTTTTCTCTTGAACTTTCCCTTCGTGTATTCTAGATAAAGCATCCGGAACTTTTTGTAATCTACCAGGCCTATGTATTACTTCAAAATCATACTCCTGGAGCAATAAACTCCACCTAGCTAATCGTCCAGTCGGATTCTGTAATGTATTTAACCATTTCAGAGCAAAGTGATCAGTATATACTTTAAAATGATAACCTTCCAAATAAGGACGAAACTTTTGAACTGCCCACAATATAGCTAACAATTCCTTCTCAACTATTGCCCACTTTTGCTCACCTACCGTTAAAGTTCTACTAGCATAAGCTATTACTTTTTCCTCTCCTTCCTCTCCTGTCTGAATTAATGCTGCTCCTAGTCCTGAAAAACTAGCGTCGGTCTGTAACACTAGGGGTTTAGTATAATCTGGACAAGTTAATATAGGACTACTAGATAATTTCGATTTCAATTCATCAAAAGATTCCTGACATTCCTTAGTCCAACGCCATTTCTGATTCTTTTTCAGAAGTGCAGTGAGGGGCTTTACAACTTCAGAAAAAAATGGAATGAATCGTCGGTACCAAGAAGCCAATCCTAAAAATGCTCGTACTTCCTTGACTTTTGTAGGGGCTGGATACTCAAGGATACACGAGATTTTATCTGAATCTACAGCAATTCCTAATGGAGTAATGATATGACCCAAATATTTTAATTCACTTCTGCAAAATTTTGATTTTTCCCTATTAATTTTCAGGTTAGCTTTTCTTAATTTCTCTAAGACTTTTTCTAACAAGGACAAATGTTCTTCAAATGTCTCGCTAATAAGTACTATATCATCCAAATAACAAAAGCATTTCTCTCCTATCTCTTCTCTTAATATAGTATCAACTAATCTTTGAAACGAGGCTGGTGCGTTATGGATTCCAAAAGGCATAACTCGAAACTGATACAATCCTCTACCAGGTACGGTAAATGCTGTTTTTTCTTTACTTGCTTCATCTAATGGAACTTGCCAATACCCATTTTTCAAATCTATTGTACTGATATACCTAGCATGTCGTAATTTACTCAAAACATGTTCAATGTATGGCAAAGGATAACTATCTCTTTTAGTACAATTGTTTACTTTTCTGAAATCTACGCAGAACCTCCATGTTCTATCTGGTTTCTTTACCATAACTACCGGAGACGACCAAGGTGAATTTGAAGGCTCTATAACTTTTTCCAATAACATTTTATCTATTTCCGCGTGTATAACTTTTTCCAAAATGGGTGATACTGGATAATATCTTTGTTTTATAGGTTTTGCATCGCCTGTATCGATAACATGAGAAATCAGATCGGTAAGTCCAGTACACTGATCAAATTTCTGTAACTGATTTTCCAAAAACATATTCAATCTGTCCCTTTCCTGAGGTGTAGGTAAAGTAAGAATATTATGTAGTTGATCTTCTTCTTTCAAATCTATAGCCTTAACGAATTGAAAAATTTTTGCTGGTTCATCTTTGAAATACCAAGTCCCATCTTGCAAATCTACTACTAACCCAATTTGTTTCAAAACGTCCATGCCCAGAATCATATCTACTGCTAAATTTGGCATAATTTTACATTTTATCGGAAAAATCCTGTCCTGCAATTTCATCTCAAAAGTTCTCTCTCCTGTTATAGAACTATAAGTTTTATCTGCTAATTGCACCACCCTAACTTCAGATTCTTCTACTGCTAAATCTAACATTTTACATAAAAAGTCACCCTTCTCTCCCACATAAGTTTTATCTGAACCTGAATCTATTAAAGCAATAAATGTAATATCCTCCAGCAAAATTTCAACAAAACATCTATCTCCATTAACTAAATCTGTAGGATTTATATTTAACATCACACAAGCCTGATTTTTAGTTAATTGTCTTAAAGAATTTGTAGGCCTAACTTTTCTTTCTTGGGGCATCCTACAATCAATAGACCTATGTCCAAGCTTATTACAATTATAACATTTAATCGTAGTGCGTGGAGTAACTCTACGAGGTGCCTTACACTCGAACTGCCTATGTCCTGTTTTATCACAATTCCAACATCGCTGGTTATTTGAAAAACGTAAGGTGGTGTTTTTACCATTATCCCTCGACTCATCCTGTCTCTCTTTATTTTCTGTTGCTTTAACTATTCTGGAATCATTTACATGACTTGAATTTCGTTCTTTGTCCCACGTCTTTGCAGAAAAACTAACATTGGGTTTCTTTTGTAACTCGGACGATGGAAGTTCCTGTTTTCCCTGAATTCCTAGCGCTGTATGAACTGAAGGTATAACAACTTGTCTCTGAGGTTTATAAGCCGTTTCTTTAATTGTAGCTCTAACCTGCGTTGGAGGAGGAATATATCTCTCAGAATCTAACAATATTTGTTCATACTGTCTACCTACACGTATTAAATCTGTTATAGTTTGAATCTCTGCAGGTCTAAGGTACAATTTTACATCAGGACGCAAATTTTTGATAACAGTCTTCATCATTTGTTGAGGACTCATTGGAGTACTTAGCCTCCTCATTAACGTTTGAATAGCATTAACATAATCAAAAATCGATTCTTTGGGACCTTGCGTTCTCTGTCTAATCTCATCCAAAAGCGAGTCTTCCTCATCAACAGGCAAGTAATATTCTCTAAATTCTTTCAAAAAAGCTTCCCATGTAGGCCAATCTGTTAATCTGTTCCTGTACCAAAGTAAAGCTGAATCTTGTAAAATTTCGGGTAATACTGACAATAACTCTACACCCTGTAACTTAGAACTTTGTTTTAAATCTTCCAATCTCTCCAAAAATAAGTAAATACTATCCCCAGGTTTGAATTTAATGTTCCATTTACGAACCAGATCTAAAGTATTTGGTTTATGTGGCTCTAACTGAATTGTAAACGATGGTACTACTGGTACAACTTCTTCTGAATCAGCTACCGCCATGGCCTTCCTACGCATTAACTTAACCCATGTATACACTACATCTCCATATGAATCTTGTGGTACCGTTATATTATGTTCAACTAAATCTTCTTCCAAAACTTCCTGACTCAGAGCAAAAGCCGTAATTAACACTTGAAATGACTGAGGGTTCTTACGGGCATAATCTAACAAGCGTTGTCTTAACTCATCCCTTGTACCTGTGGTCGGTAACTTTACTCTATCACATTCGGCCTCTAAATCCGCCTTCCTCAACTTCCTAATAGCTTGGGTTAACTCAGCTGCTCTTATTTGTGCATACGGATCAACATAAGTAGCCATATTTATATATTAACAATACCACTGGAAAAAAAAAGATTAGAACACAATAGTTCAGTCGTCTGTCTTAGTCATCTATAGAAGTCCTTACTTGTCAATAGTCATTATTCTTTTCCCAAAAATATGTTATTATTATTATTTTTTTTTTTTAGAATAAATTTCAGTTATACTAACCTAACTCCCAAAATTCTTTTAACCCTATCTCGCCTCACGTTAGGATATCAAACTATCACTGCCTCACGCTATGGGCTATCATAATATGGAACTTCAACTGAATAAAGGTTTCTTTTTTTTTTTTTTTTTTTTTAACAATTTTAACTAAATTAAGTTGCAACAATTAGCAATACTGTTTTGTTTTAACACTACTTAGCCCCACGATATGGGCGCCAAACTTTGTGACGGGCTTTTCTACTTTATACTATGGGCGACCAAACTTTTGAAGGCGCTCTTACTTTATGCTATAAAGTTCCCTAACTTCTTGGATTAAATCTTCGCCAAAATCTGTGACGACTAATATGTGATTATTCTCAATCGTAGTATATAAGTTTACTGAACTCCTACAAAACAAGGTCACTCATACACCTGTCGTGTCATCACAACACTGCCTGCATAGTCCACATTCCAACATTCAGTACGACTACCTTTGACACCGGGTGATTGCAAACTTCCTACTCTCAGTCTACTTTCTCTCTCTTTTAACAAATTACCCAGTTTTGATAATATTGATGAAAATTTCTATTAACGGGCGCCATCATCAATACGCTTCCTCTTTTCTTTTTGTTATGTATCAGCCCAGACACAAATTAAATTATAGATACACAGGCTATGTACCTACATGCCCCTCGACTAGCTTTTAAATTAACAGAGGAGACGGGAGTTGGGTTCGGATTTACCTTTCGTTTATTTTTTTTTATTCTGCTTCTTCTTTTTCTCCTTTTTTTTTTTTATACTCACTACCAAAGCATGTAACTTAGCACAAAAACCAGCTACTCTCAAACCATTACAAGGATAAGGGTCAAAAATCTGAACTTCACGTTAATTTACTTTGCATAACAATAACCATAATTTATTTAATATATTATTTTTTTTTTCTTTTTTTCAACAATAACAATCTTATATACAATAAATTACATTTACACTACATTAACCTTTCAACACTTTTATTGGTAGGATAATATTTGATTATTCAAGGTTAGTATACCCAATTTTAACTATATAAGTACGTTCTCTGTTCAACAATAACAAATCCTTAATTAATTACTTTAATTTTCTTTCTTTGTTTTTCAGGTATCTACTAGAACATCTGGTATTATTCTTCTAATTTACTACTGACTTGTGTAGTCATTTACATGTGCAACTTCAGGATAGTTCAATATATATATTATACTTTTTTTTTTTAATAAATAAAGGTTTTCAATTCATAATCCAGTCCTTAACTCTACAAATTACACTCAATAATCCCACCTATGTCTCCTATATTAGTCTATTAGTCAGCTTAGTCCATGAAGAATTGTATTTAAAGATAGATAGGAAAGACAGTCTCATGAAGAAAGAAATAGAAGTTTAGGCCTATACCCACAGAGTGACTGTGGCGATAGACCACCGATACAGGAGCGACGTCTAGATCTTGAGTTACAAACAATCTGACTCCTCTCCTGCAACCGGGAAAATATTAATGGGCCGCAAACAAAAATAAAATTTTGTAAATCGACGTCAGAGGTCCCTGACACTCTCTCCTAGAGGCACGTGGGGCCGTTGTTCGCCTCCAACATCGATGGCTTTCACAATCTCTCATAAATTTCTTTTCTTTATGTGTACTGGTATAGGCCTTGCCTACTACCAGATTTTATTTGTTTGATTCGGGATACTTCCGGCGTTCCCTCACCTCACCCTTACAGTCTCTAGTACTTGTTAATAAACTACTTATCATCAGTACACTACTCGTAATTACCTATTCTCCTCTTTCTAACCTAACCAATCATTTGTTATTACCTTTCAACTCACTCTCCTCTTTCTAACCTGACCAGTCATCAGCTGTTATCTTTTAACCCCTATCTTTCTTTAAGTAGAGTTCCCTTTAGCTTTTACCATTGATTTAATTCACTTGGAGGTTATTCTAGTTTTCCTACTTCTTAAGTTACTACTCTTTAGCATGGGCACCCAATCTTCTTTTGTCTCTAAATTCCCTAGAATTCTAACTGAAACTAATTCACGCCCAGATTTGTAAGCTTCTCTATAACCCCTGTAGTGACTTTTACTTCTACCCTAACATGTAAATCTTCCAATGGTACACACCTACTGCACTACCACTCGTAGGCCTTCTTTTGCCCTTCAATCTTTCCACTTCTTATCCCCCTCTACCATATTCCATACACCTTCGCTTGTAGATAAATCTCTATAAAAAAACATAACTTAACATTACAGGCCAGCATGAAATCTATTTATAGATAGTCACCCGTCACCTGAACGAAACCCAAGAGGGAGGGGCCCTCGTAAGAAGTACTAAGCATGCCCCTTAATTACTTTTCTTCCTTACTCCCCTCGCGTCCTGTCTCAAAAATAACAAAGTTTCTATGAGCATCACCAATTGCCCCTAGCTATGTATTCATTCGTGGGACAATCACCCAAAAAAAACCTAAAGTGAAGAGATTTAACTTTGGCATTCAGTTGTTAGGCTCTTGACTGCTCTTTTATAATTAATTTAGACCAGAAATAGAAAATAGTTGGATTACTGGATTTCATCACTTTACTTCTAGAATTCTCACTTCTATGTTTCTATTCTATTCTATTCTATTATTCCATACGGTGTCTAATCGCCATACATGACTTAGAAACCATCCTTACAAAAAAAAAGGATATCTCAATTTTCTCACTCCCCAAACAATAAGAAAAAGTCTAGACGACTATACTCAACCAGTGATGTCCAACTTATCCTCCGATCCTGAGTTGTCTTCCATTACTTCCTGATGTCCATATCTGCTCTTATTCAGAGCGAGCAGTCACGACTCACTCTCACAGCTGATGTTCGCTGTAGCGGTGTCTCGTACTGGCCGACTTGGTGTA
The DNA here is from genome assembly GCA_964059195.1 of Ectobius pallidus. Lineage (NCBI taxonomy): Eukaryota > Metazoa > Arthropoda > Insecta > Blattodea > Ectobiidae > Ectobius > Ectobius pallidus. The sequence goes on along the minus strand of CAXKWD010000003.1, from coordinate 180,281,926 downwards.
TTCTTCTGATTAATGACTATCTCCATATAGCCGTGTCAAGGAAGTTCACAACCAGAATTTCCTTTAGATGAAAGTCTGACACACCATTATGCCAGAACGCCTCTACCGCTGTCACACATCCCAATCTCGTCTTCTCCCTTCTGCCTTTTCAACTTCTCTCTCTCGTGGTCAGGCACGTACTACTAACCGTCTTTTTCGGATCAGCTCTTCTCCCGTCGACTCACCGTCGGCGCATGCGCACTTCTCTTTTTTCTGGAATTCAAATAAATTCAGGGCAGTATCGATAATCATAAAAATGTTCAATATCGATTAGTTGCGGTCCCCCAACCCTTCCTTTGTTTAGGAATGGTCTCCTATCGTTGATTATGCACGTCGCTATTTGCGTCGTTACAATTTTGTATTGACGAATAGGCCTATAGGTGTTTTATTAAGTGAAGTTAGAAGTTTCGAAATTTAAATTGAAAAAGGCCCATGGTTTTATAGAAATAGGAACCACATTATAGGAGGTGCAATTAGTGGACATGAAAGTTCATAACCTAAAAGTATAACTAAATACAATGCACCTGCGTGCATGTAAAGATATTCCGAAAACACTTCTTTCGGACTCTAGACATAGTGAAAAGTGATTTTACGAATTTATCTCAATATTTTTGTCACGATCATTGCACTTCATCTTTACTCGGTATTGGCCTATGCGAGAATGTAAAAAAGTCATATAGTTTCACGAGGCTATTAATTCCCAGTGACAGCATTTTTCGCCCAGCCTCTACTTCTGCAAACTCCCCAATTATTCTTACTATAGGCCTACTGAATGTGTTCCTCTCCTAACTTACCGATACCCATCTTAGAAATACCTCAGGAGGTACCAGAGTTCGATCTTGGATCACATGGATCATGGACGCGTCATAATATCAAGACTATATAAAAATGTGTTGTTACACCATTCAGTAAATATGTATAGTTTTGCATGTATATTATGCATAATGTTTTACTGTGTGTACATGTGAGCATTTTGAGAGGGCCAGAGGCTTCTTTATTTGTGTGGCAGTGTGTGTGTGTGTGTGTGTTTCCTATGCTATGTGATTGTGAATCGAAAGAAGGGACTATATGAAACAGTAGCAGACACTTGGTGTTTAGCGGCCAAAAAGTGTATCGTGCCTTGTTGTTGTGTGGTGTTATACAATGTAAAGAGAAACTTTTCAAGAATGATTCCCAGCTGTCAGTGTATCTTATGGGGCGATGATTTATTATAGGTGCGGATCAACACAGAGGAGCTTCGTCATCTGAAAAGAGTTCTCTCCCTGCAGCACATTTAACATACAGTTACATATTTAAATTTGTGCTAGACTCTGCCAAAGGGGTTGTAGTGAGTGCTTGTCATTCTAGGAGGCAGCTCCACATCCCAGACATTTGAAGACGCAATATTCTCGTTGAATTCAAATGGTTAGCTTTTGTATTGCCGTAATTCCTTTATTCACTACATAACTTAACACTTAAGATAAAAACTGAAACAGACCTCGAAGACCACCAAATTTCCAAAGCATTTAACATTGAACTGCATTTGTGAAAGAAGTGATAATAAAAGGTATTTAAAAATGTTATTGATTAATAAGTTATTACTTCACATGGATAATGACTTTCGTTTTAAAGTAACAGCTTATAAATACAAATGCATAAAATATGATAAAATCTTCTGTGAAACTCTCACATAACGTCCTCTACCGTAAGGACGATTATGCCATACGATACATGATTGTAATTCGGTAATGGGCATTCATTTCTCTATGTCTCATTCAAAGCTCAAAGAGAGCACTCTCGTTCTTCATCTGTTATTTGTTATTCGCGAGATGAGACTTAAAACCGAAGTTTGTGCATGAAATAGGTGGCTCATAACTACCCTTCAGAGAATTTATTTGGGGATATATTTCAAATGAAACTGCTTGCTCTTAGTAAAATATATTATAGCATATATATGCCATTTGCATATTATGCAATTCGAGAAGAAAATTTAAACAAAACCCTTTATTCCCTTTTCGAAAAAAAAATAGCAAAAACTCTTAAAATCCCTTCATGTAAAGTGGTTGTAAAAATGAATAGAAAGTTGTTGCAAAACTTCGTGTCTCATCCCCGAAGGATCCCAAATAAAATCCGATGCAATGCATTCACATAATTTTCTTTACCCTATGCATGGGTATTGCATATTTCTCACTTCACATTTCCAAGTAGAATAAGAGACCGCAGTGCAAGAAATGCCTATTCAGATGTCTCGTCTTCATATTGTATTGTTCGCCATCCAAGACTTTGCATCCTGAGTTTATACAAACGGTGGCTTACTTATAACTAGCCCTCAGGTAATTCTCTTCAAAAAAATGTTTCAACTAGCCTACACGCATTAGCTCTTAGTATAAGCAACCATAAGCAACCACGTGTTCAAAATGTAAGAAAATCATTAGATAAAATCATGAAAAATGATTGATCTTCATGAGAAGTGGCATGAGAAGCGAGAGAAAGTCGTCTTCGATCTTCACGTCACATCCCCAGAAGTATCTACCCCAAAAATAAACACACACACACATACAGAAACAAAAAGACACACAGCACTCAGGCACACAGACATGTTTCTGAAAATATAATTTTGGACTCAAGAGAAGTCAAAAGTGTGCTTATGTTGAAAATGGGATATCAAAGTTCGGGATCTAACGTGATAGTTCCTTTACCTATAGGCCTAGTAGCTATGGTAGACTACGTGAAGAGGAATTAAAAATACATTTTATGGCCGTACGGAGGGTACTTATTTTTCCCATTAAACTTGAATTAGCTGAGACTGGCAATAAATGAATAGATAATACTCGTAAACAGTATAGCGCCCTACTATAAACATTATGTAGCAAATAATTATGTTTCCGGGCGATGAATAATAGTCTAAAACTCGGAGTGAGAGAGAGAGGGAGGGAGAGAGAGAGAGAGAGAGAGAGAGAGAGTACTCCCATTCTTCAGTTGCTTTTGACAAAACACCGGCAATTTGGTCATACATATACCAAGTGCGTACTAATACTAAGGAGAATAATATTCACTCCTGAAGACTATCTTATAATTATAATTATATTTTATTACCCTACATAAAATGTATGGGAAAACCAACATTACCTACATCCGAGAAGTATTTTGAGATGTCATTTCACAACTTACATGGAATGATTTGGTATAATGAAAAGTCACCTATACCACACATATAAGAAGTAAACCAGAAAGTGCATTGTGAAGCGACGTTTATTACGTTATTACAAACATACAACTTTTATAACATATTCTCTTGTATACAGGGTGTTTCAAAAATAATTTTACAAACTTCGGGCATGGGTTCCTTACACCAAAAGAAGGAAAAGAAAGTTAATATGAACTAGGTCCCATAATCCTGCACTCGTCGAATCTTGGACTGTCGCACCATTTCAAGTACTCCGGGATGGTGTCGAATTGTTTCGCAGGCTTCCATGATACGTCGATGAAAAGTTTCTTCAGCGGGATGTCTGCTTGCCATGTGCATGCATGTCTAGAAGCAAGAGGAGGACATTTCGAGCATCTGTTATGAGTTTTGTGTGTTGACGTGTTATGACGGTACCAATGTGTTGAACAGTTCCTAACGAGAAAACAAAGGATTATGGGAGCTTTGTTCACATGAACTTGTTTCCTTCTTTTGGTGTAAGGGACCCATGCCCGAAGTTTGTAAAAGTATTTTTGAAACACCCTGTATAACACATCTTTATAGAAAAGAAAAACTGTCCTGTATTAGAGTATCTTCACCAATGCACCAGTTCAGCAACACTAGCAAATTATATCATTAAACCTTATTTTAATTTTATCACTGTATACATAAAAATTGTGTTTAATTACCACATCTCAGTGTCCTCATTTATATACTAATGTTAATAAATGCTAGCATGTAATAACATAAAATCATTGAAATCCAATTAAATTTTTAACATAAATAATAAATGCCACGTAATACACAACTTTGTTAATTAGATTAAAAGTTATTATATAATATGTAGGAATATGTTGTAGGAATTTATTTCTATTATGTTACATAACAACTTTTACTCTAACTAACAAAGTTGCTCATTACGTGGTATTTATTATTTTTGTTAAGTTTTAATAGACTATTATTGATTTTATGCCATTACATGCTAGCATTTATTAACATTAGCGTGTAAATGACGACACTGAGATATGGTAATTGAACACAATTATTATGTACACAGTGATAATATCAAAATATTATGTTTAATTATATAATTTGCTAGTGTTACTGAACGGGTGCATTGGTGAAAATACTCTAATACAGGACACTTTTTTCTATAAAGATGTGTTATATACAGGTAAAATGTGTTATAAAAGTTGTATGTCTGTAATAACGCTTTGAACGTCGTACCATATTGAACTTTCTGCATTACTTCATAAATTTGTGGTATAGGTGGACTTTTCATTATACCAAATCCTTATCTACTACAAACGGATTAATGAAATTTATTAATTTTATTGAATAATTTACCCCGATATAATATTATTCAATTTATTATAATTTTATTCTGACAACTACAGTCGATTGGAATTAAACAATTTTCACAAAAGGAAATTAAAAAGAGAATTCAAAATTACAAAAACAGAACTCCATTTTAAAAATATGTTTTATTTAAGTTACTGATTTTGAAATATAAATAGACAACAAAAATTAATAATATGAAAGAAGTGAAAGAAGAATTATAAGATTTAATTACTTATATTTATTAGTTTTTAATAAAATTTTAATTAGAAGCAGATAAATCATCTAGAGACTATATACAGTATATTATCTTGTGACTTTTCTGGTGTTTTTAGTGAAATTTTACCAGCTGCAGCTGTCTATGTGTAACTTGTGCTATTTTCATCAGCTTATATTCCGAGGGAAGAACTGTTCAGGATTTCATAGCAATATCCAAATTGCAATACGATGGTTTGACGTATTTGGAACACAAAATTATAAAAATTTATTATATTAATAGTTGGAAAATATGAAATTTGTATTAAGCAGTTGTATAGAAAAATATTTATTACTGTGACGAATTAATCTAAAGGACTAATTCATATTGTGCTCAAGATGCATCAAAATATGAATAGAACAAAGCCACTTAAAGAGTAGGGAATAAGTGTTTGGAGCTTTCTAATATTTCTGCTGACAGTCTATGCACTTTGGAATCAATGTAAACGGTGTCGTATTCGTTCTTCTATAATATTTTAAGTATAAAGGTCTGTAAATATTTCTTCAATGTTCTAAAATTACATGCAGGTCTGAAGTAGGAACCGCAATAGAAACTGAATCCGTCTTGAGCTAACAGGAAGATCACTTGTTTTCGTGAAGGCGGAAACTACTGCTTATTTAATTGAATGTGTTTTACAGTTTGCCGAAGGAGCGGAAAATAAAGGGACATTATGTTTCTTTTAATTTAGTAATGAAGAAGAGTGTAGAAACAGGCGAACTTGTGTTTGTAAAGTGGGCAGAGTCCTGTTCCACTCAGCAAGTTACAGTGCAGTGGCGGCGCGAGTCTTCTTTCTCCAAGGAGAATAGTAACAGATAAATTCTATATTGTGTTGAGGCCTCCTGGCGGCGGATTGGGAGGCTCATCTTGCAGTTATGCAGCGTGTTAAGTGCCATTACTTTACGTGACGATTATTCTGATCACATGAAACCAGGGGCGGATCCTCGGAGGGGGGGGGAATGGGGAAAATCCCCCCCCCCCTCAAAAAAATTGTAACACTAAGCACAAATTATTCAAACTGTCAGCCTTCTAATAAATTTTGTAAAGACAACATAACCCAAATACTTAAATTAAAGCAACGACATTCATTATTTTGAAATACATTTGTAATAAAATGCCGAAATGTTCATTTTGATTTCCATCGCATACTGAGAATAATTAATTTTTATGAGTAAAAAATTCCCTCTCTACTTTGATTTCCCCCCTCCCCAAAATGTCTCTCTGGATCCGGCCCTGTATGGAACAAACATGATACCTTATAATTAGGGTTTGGATGTTTATGACCTTAAAAAGTAGAAAATATGACTGCAAATATCCCCTTAAAAATGACTAAATATGACACAAAATCCTAAATATGACCTAATAAAATAACGTATTTTCACAAAATAAATGTTCCACTTTAAAACGTTTAAAGACACTAAATTCTTACATCAATCGGAAAGGCTAATCACCTTTTAACAGTTTTGGTGAATTACAGTTTTACTTGTAATGAACTTCTATTTTTAAAGAATTGTCACCTGTTTGCTGTGTGTCATTATAAAATATGAACAGTTACATTATTTTAACATTAAAATTACCAATTAAGTGGCATAAATATTAAATTACGGAACTAAATTTCAAATTCAACTCGACCATGCAATACATACGGGGGTACGCCGTAGCGTAGTGGTTGAGGCGCTGCGCTACCAACCGGTAGGTCGCGGGTTCGATCCCCGATGTGGTCATTGGAGCTTTTCAATTGGCCTAATCCTTCTGGTGGCACTATGGCCCTGGGGTCGACTCAGCCTCTAACAGAAATTAGTACCAGGAGAAATCCTGGGGGTAAAGGCGGCCGGTGCCTAAGGCTGACAACCTTACCACCTTCATGTGCCGATGTCTAAAAATCTGGGAGCCTCAACCTTCTGGAACCCTCTTGGCCTCCATGGCCTTTAATAGGGAACACTTTGTAATACATACACTGTAAGTTATACTTGTGCTCCTTTACCGAATTTTTAACTGAAATATGACGTTAAAGTACAAATATGACCAAGGCCACAAAAATGACCAAAACATGACTTTATATGCAAACTAAAAACGGTCCATTTAGGATAAAAAGCGTGAAATTCGAATTTAATTTTAATTTGCGGCAAGAACGGAGATCAGGATAACAATATGACATGTCATAAACTTCCGAGCCCTACTTATGATACTTCCCATTACACTTCTCTTGGCCGTTAGAATAACTTAAACATTTTAAATGATAAATTTCATATTTATGTTTGATGGTCAAATATGATTGATAGATAAAATTCCTCCTTATTCACTCAATTTTCTACTTACAATTAAAGCACAACCACTTTGGATTACTTCGAAAAATGTAACATCATGATTTATTGATAAATAGTATAAAACAGTGACATGTCACCTAATATTTCGCAATAAAAATACCCTTGCACCTCCACGTAATATTTCATAATTATAAAAATGATCCATGCAACAAATTAGGCTATTTCACAATATAAAAATACGCTTGTAACTTACATAATATTTCACAATTATAAAAACCGCCGTATTATAACATTAAATATGGCTTAATCGATGCAAGAAAATTCCCTTGTACCAACACTACTCTTTTCATAACTAACAAAATATACGTATCAAAATTATAAATACTGATTCTTGCGTTAAAACTCATGAAATCCACCTACGGTAACTCTAATATACGAAAGCTTCGTTCAGTGCTCAACATTCACTCGTAGCGTAGTGGTCAAGACTCCTAGCTATAATGGTAGGGGTTCCGAGTTCGAATCCCGGTCGATCCAAAATTTACTATTAGGAATAGGTCTCAAATAGGTCTCAAATAGGTAGGTAGGTAGGGTGAAGAGGAGGTGAGAGGAAGAGAGGAAGGAAACGGGAAAGGGAGAGAAGAAGAGAATAAAGATGAAACAAATTATTTTTTCTGTTTCATCAGTTCATTAAGAGATGGCGCTACCGTCGCTGCTAGTAGTTCAAATGCCGCCGGTAGGGGAGGGATTGGGAGTAGGAGTGGGGGACTCGGGTGAGTCGCAATGTACGATTTTCCCAAACAGGTTTGTGTATAATGTTCACATGTGCAACTAAAACCAATGATAAAACATTGTCAGTAAAGTAGTTTCCATTCAATATCTTTTGAATGTCGTTAAAAAGTATAAATGTCTTGATAAAAGTAATCAGTGGTCTTAATATACCAGTCGTTATAATAAAAATCACTAATCAGCAATTGCACAGGTTATATAATCAAGCACTATATAATGATGTTAGTTTTTCATAACATTTCATTCATGAAGAAGCTTCTTGTGTATGTGATGGCACTTGGAAATGTTTTGTCTGTGCAATCCACCGACGCTATAGCAATCCCAAGATGTTGCGTAGTCAATGCGGAATTTGAAGAAGATACATTTCGCCGTAGCAGTTTTATGCCATCTTCAGTTCCTATACAACTGACTTGCCTGTGAGTAGTCAGTGTACATTACACACAGGCCTATTTTATACTATTTAACCATAAATCATTATATTTTCAAAGTAATCCTAAGTGGTTGGGCTTTCATTTTAAGTAGAAAATTGAGGGAATATGGTGGAATATTATCTATCAATCATTAAACATTTAAAATATACCAGTGAAAATCGTAATGTATTGGCTTCGCTAAAAACATAAAATTCCCCCTGCCAGTACGTCTTCTTATGTAGGCTACAAGCCTTTCTTAAATTATGCCAATTCAAATCAATTTTATTTAATCAGTTACCAATACGATGCTAGAGAACGTGAAATTCCAAGTTGATTCAAATAGTAAAATACGAAATGATTGAGGTGGCAATATACTGAATAATATACTCAAGTAATTTATAAAATCAAGTAAAAGCCAAAAATGTTTATCGCCTAGGGTGTCAAAATACATGCTGCCAGGTAGCAAAAACATCGACTTTTTCGTACTTAAGTAACATTCTACGATTCGATGAAACAGGGTGCACTCAGCCTCGTGACATACCTATAAACTGAAGACTGAAGACTGCCCAGTTCAGTAACCCATCAGTTTCGGCCGTGGGAATCGGCATGCTGATCACATGCCCCAATCATGCCATTTGCATACGGTAGAGTGGCGGTAGCTAAACCTTGGAAGCTGTGGGTTCGAGTCCCACCTCGAGCATGGTGTTTGTAACTAAGAAAGAAAAAAGGAAAGCAAGGGAAATAAAACGGCAAACAAGATAAATAATTCAACGAAATTGACCTATGGCAGGCTACATTTAAAAATAATACCGTTTTTTACATATCCAAAGTGAAAGACGTCAAACAAACCTATGGAGGCATTACTTTACGTGATGATTATTCTGATCATATGGAACAAACATAATAGATTATAATAATTCTCATTGAACTTCTTTTGGCCATTAGAATAGCTTAAACATTTGAAATAAACCAATGAAAATCGTACTATACTGATAGTAAAATCACGTAGTTTCATGCCGCGTAGGGCGAGATTTCGTCGCTGCTTTCGAGAATGCGAAAAACTTCATACTGAAAACTAGATGTCTTACTAGACATACCTTTATAGTATATAATCTTTGCTTCTTCTCTTTTTCTTCGCGTATTAGATGATGCAGCTTCTCTTTTATATTTATAGTTTGAATGAGAACAACGAAAAATCAGTGTGTTTGACTTAGTGCCTTTCAAAATTGGGCGAATCAATTATTACTGAACGCTAAGATTGTGAACTGTTATTACTGTATATCTATAACGTACCTATACTCTATATTTGAAATTTTATACATTTTCTTTATTTTATTCAGGAACCATCGTTACTCTCTAAACAAATTCAGAATAAATCCTGTAGATCATATTATTTCTGGGATTAATATCTCCAAAACACGCTGAAAATTTAGAGTCGTGCTGCTGAAGAACTGTAGAGCGGAAGAAAGAAAACAAAGGAAGTAAATATAGAAATGGGGAAGGTTTCACATCCCTTATTCTTGAAAGTCACCAAGGGTGGAATAGTTGGTATTCTTCTAGCACATGTACTACAGCAATCTTGAAGCAATAAAATTATTCACTTAGTTGGATACGTCCTATGGTACATTACCACTATGATTTAATAAGCAGGCAAGGGTAACTTCTTTATTCTCTCAGTCTGTAGTCTTCTATTGCCATGTCTTATAATAAGCATTTAGGATACCAAGAGAAAACTAGTACCTGTAAATGACTGATGATGCTCTTCTAGTTAACCGATATTGTTTAAATAATAATAATAATAATAATAATAATAATAATAATAATAATAATAATAATAATATAATGAAGATGCATGATTATTTACCACATATTTTTATCATAATTTAGATAGTTTTAAAAGCATATGTATATTTGTTCCATGTTTTGCGTTTTATGTCACAGAATAGACACAATTATATTAAATTCTGTAGATAAATATGTATTCTAGGAAGAAATCGAAACCTAGTTTATTCTTGATACCATCAGTCATTGTACTTTATCTTTCTCTGTAGCCTAACACACTCGCATGTGGTCTTACCGATCATTGCCTATGCCTTTATATTTTACTTAGGCCTACTACAGTATCATAGGATATTCGGTGGAGTGAATAAAAATTAAGTAATTACTACTAGTCATAAGTACTAGTACTAGTAATTACTTTCAGTAGGTACTTACAAGTACCAGCTTTTACTTAATTTTGAGTGAATAACCTTATACTAGTACTTATAAGTTTATACTGGATGAACATTACTATTTGCATAGCTGTGCAAACTACATGTACTGGGCCATGGGCGTACGGTGAAATTTTGTTCGGGAGGGGTTAAATGTAAAATCGTCTCGGCTCCATGTCGTTGCACACATTGTGAATTATTACTTTTGTAATTACTAAACAGTTGTACTGTGATAATTAATACACTGTAATAAATTAATATGCAGCTCAGTCTTTGAAACTGTTTTTCTTGAGATTCTTTCCATTTCTCGTTTAAGCTAGAGTCTATAAATAAAAACTTTGTTTTTAAGAATTATCATAATACTGTATGGTGCATAGGGCACTTTTTTAAAGTCATCTGTAAATCCACCGGTAGAAACCCCCGATTAATGCCGATTACTTCATGATAATTTTGTGATGATCTTGTGATTACTGTTGACTTTACAAACAGGTTGATGGATTTCGGCGGGAGTATTCGAGTTGCCGTTTGACAGATTCCAAAGGGATTTTAATACATCACTGTTATTAAGCTGAAAAACTATCAACACCACGAGGTTTTGAAATTTGAATCTTAAATAAATTACGATAAATCTTAAATAATGCTTTGATATGTACGAAATTGTAAAATATGTAACAACCGAATCACAGTTTTTTTAAACTTCGTTCCATGATTTATAATCTTCAAAATATTGCAGATATTTCGGGAGCGGTTTCAACCCCCTGAACCCCCTTACCGTACGCCCATGTACTGGGCCGTCATTACTTAAAAGTAGGCCATAATGACTATGTAATACGGGGAAGTGTTTGTCTTCCTGTCTGTATGTTTGTCTGAGTGCGATACCCAGCCAAATATAGGGCACGCAAAGATCTTATTATTATTATTATTATTATTATTATTATTATTTTACATAGATGTACTAAAGAGCGTCTGAATGTACTTTGAAGCCCGATTTTCAATTGTTGTTTTGTTCGCAAAATATGAGCCCCCCCAAAAAAAACTATCAGAAAACTTTTTTCCGCTATTGCATCAGCAGATTTTAGTAATAGGCTACTTTTCAATTGTTAAATTAATAATAAGTGGCCTTTCTGTTTGCCGTAGCAACTGGGGAAGAAGAGCATCGCGGAAATAGATTTTCTTCAACATAGCGCATGAAGATGTCGATCGCTTCGATTCTGTTAGCACGCTCTGCTTGATTCATTTGTTTATAACATTACAGCCAAATCGGACATTTTTAACATAGGTGGATAGAAGGGAGATCATGAATTTAGCTCAAAATGGAAAAACATTGCTCACTATGCACGGGGGGGGGGGGAGAGGTTTGAGCCAGTAACTCGAATCTGAGGTCTTCCCGAAATCTTTCTTTCCAGACGACGCACTCTAATCGTGGAAAGCACCCCGAAGCCGGATTTTTGTATCGTTAATTTTCAATCTTTTAGTTGTTTTGAATGATTTGCACACAAGCGTAGAGTTCATAATTTAATGGTTCGTTTTAATCATTTCACTTTGAATCTGTATGCCCAAATGAAGCATATGTTTCGTTTGGATGTGGCAGTAGCAATCATTTATTGCCGATATGTCTAACTTGAAATCAAGGAAAATTTGAAATTCAACATAGGCCTCATCACAGAAGGAAAACATTCTCAAGATCCGCCAAGAAAGGTTAAACTGTAATACCCTTCCCATAAAAGACATCCGTCCCTACTGTAACTCTGTAAGTTATGAGCCACTTGCAAGTGTCTCTAATGAAGAGACCTACAGTTCGGAAACCCTTGATTTCCATTACCCTACATAATAAATGCACGCATTGAAGAGAGTAGGCCTATAAGCAGGGATTGATTAGACATGGAACATGAAGTCCAGTGTGGACATTGTATTGTGATAATGCATCTGCTGCAACATATTTCATGCGTCTTTGTTAAAAAAATTACCTGATTAACTGATGATGATGTTGATAATCCTTCGAGTCTAACTACACTCCTATTGATCAGGCAGTGAATTGACAAGGGATTTTCTCCCAGCATTTATTATTATTATTATTATTATTATTATTATTGTTGTTGTTATTGTTATCTCTTTCAATAGGCTGTAGGCCTTCATTTTCACGGGTAATGCTAGCACACGTTGAAAAGTAAATTCTCGGTGTTGACAATAGGATACAAACACATTCATGCTTTCCAAAATGTTACGAGTTCCATGTAGCGTATTATAATGTATTATCTATTTTAAATCTCGATCAGAGAGTAAGTGGTTGATTGGCCTCGTCCATGGAAGGTTTTAAGGAGGAGCACATGTCAAAGTTTAAGAGGTGAATAAGTAATTCTTATTAAGATTGTTATCAAAAGTAGATTGTTTTGCCACTCATTTACAAAATAATTTTAGCAGATAAAAATTTTGGGATGCTAATACCACTTGAGATTGTAGTCTGTTGATTCAATACTGAAAATAAGGAAACCTGGAGCCTAAATTGGATTAGAGCAATGGTTCAAACACAAATTGGCTCCAGGAAAATTTTCCAGATTAGCAGAAAAAACATAGTTAAGAGTTGCGTCACTTCAAGAACGCCTGAACAAGTGTTTAGTTAATAGAATTTCGACATAAAAATGTCTAATAAAAAAATTGCAAGAATATGCACCTTAATCGTCCTTATGATTTCCGTAAACAGCATTAGAAATATACATAGGTAGTACTGAAAATTGTTTCATTCACTGAATTAATTAAAGAATATGTGTACTGTATTTTATGCCATTGATGCCACAGCTATGTACAATAAAGTTGATAGCTACTTTATTAGGGTGATTTGTATAGTTTATTAGGGATAAACACTTGGCCCGAGTGTAGGAATAAACTTCCCACATACATCACCAACCCAACGTTAGCGACTGTGGCACATCGGTGGCTCGCGTCATCAGATTCCTATGCGTAGCACGTCCCCAAGTCAACCACTTGGCGCTCCTCTGGGGGGTTAGGAAATAACAGGAACGGAGGGTTAGAAATCTTCACGAAAGGGCACAGAGGTTTCCTACGTGAGAAGAGGTTAGAGGGTTAGGCTGAGTGGGGGCTGACGCAAAGTGAAATGCGAGGGGGACCTATTACAGTACCCGTAAGCAAGGAAATGCTTTCTTAGTATTACGAAATAAAATCAATACAATGTGATTTGAAGGTGGCGCATAGTTTATCTTTGAATGATTTGTGGCATTTGATTATGATTAAAAGTGGTTTTCAATTACAGAATTTTGTCGCCTATGGCTTGGTGATTCCAATATCGGTAAGCAGGCTATGTATTAAGACAGTGAACAATGGAGAGGTTTAACCTCGTTACCTTGAACTTTAATCCACTCTAAAAGTGGACTCCGAAATTATAAATCTATCCCATGAATAGTTATAGAGCAGTTGTTCTCAGCTTGTGCTCCGCGAACCTCCAGGGATCCGTTGGAACGATGAAAAGGCTCCACAAGGGATGATGCGCCAATCAGGTGTGCCTGCTGCTGAGGCATTGTGATAAATTTTTGCCTGAACAACACAACCCAACCCAACATCATTATCTTGAATCGAAATCGGATTGGGTTTATTTTATGTGCTTCTTAACACTATATCACCATAGCTCCGTCAGCCCACAGTTGAGAGACTTTAGGATAACATTGCCTCCATATCTCATTTAGGCTGGAAACATTGTGAAACTTACCACTCTTATTATCATAGAGATGGAGGAAACTTATTATATGAAAATATCTATTTCTAAACATTGCGGCAGAAACAACTGCATTCTTCACATCAGGTAGCTGTTCCCTGTTCATTCGCCAACCATATATCCTACAAAATACACATATCAAAGAACTGCTATCACTGCTTCTAGATCTTGTTGTATAAAAGTAAAAAGAATTATTCTCCTTTTGTTATGCGAAAAGTATTGCGTTGTTTACTATTAATCTTGGCATCACTATAAAATAAATGTCCATACAACCGAATAGAAGAAAATACCTCAGAAATAAATTTCGACGTCATTTTCTATTTTGCCTGGAATTTTTAGTCTGGAAGCCAGACTTCAGGCATCGGCGCCGACCACCAGTTCATCCTGGCACCACGAAGCCATATCTGGGTGTGTGTTGTCCTTTATTAGTAGAGTATTAGTAGATTATGTCACATGTCCTTGTGTGTTAATGTATTATTGTCTTTGTTCGTATCTGCTATTTATATAACCTTCTTTTGCTTTCTGGGAAACTCTATTTGTTACTTCATCCAACAACATCCAAGAGTAGGGTTCACCTATTATGTTCCCTGTTTGCCTACCTTGAAGTAGTCTGAAAGGGTCCCTCATCTCAGCAGTAGAACAGTGGAGCAGTGTTTGGGCATTCTCAAACTACATGTTCAGGAATATCTATTCCCTTAAACGTGCATGCTTTAGAGTCTGCAATACATTTTTTCTTAAGGTAAACCATATAGGGTTCATGGTCCGTCAGATAATATTAATAGATCAAACTTTGGGATGTCGCAATTCTAGTCTTGCACGATATTCAAAGTGTCGTAAGTCTTACCGTGTTGCTTTCTTCCCATTTGATTTGCGACATATCCAGTATCACATTCTTGACAACCCTTATAGTTTCAATTCGGGTGTCAAGGATGAACTCTGCGCGAGCTTGTAAACCTTTTTACCCGGAAAGTAACTCATCTTTGCCTTATATGAATATGCAATGGTATGACCCCAAGGACTGTATTTGCGGCATCAGTCGCCGTTGGTCTGTAAGCTCCTGTTAGTCGTAGCTTACTTTGGATGATTATGGAAGATTAAGATTATCTTCCCTTCTGAAGATCATGGAACTATGCAGCTGACTTGGGTTTTTAATCGATGTCCCTAATTGCCTACACCATTCCCCGCTATTGATACCTTTATTGCCTCATGATATATTTTTATCAGCCTTGAGGGAAACACAACTTGGTCACTCCAAGGCTAATACATTTGTTCGTCAGTCAATATTGGCTTTTGCACTTACTCGTTTATTATGGGCATAAAAGTAAGCTTTTCGTCCAGGTCAATCCCCTAGGTATCTTACCGTTCTGCTTCTCCTTATGCGTTGTCCATTTATCTCGAGCGTTGGGTTACGTAAGAATTTTAAGCAAAACATAAGTTTACCAATTTTATGGAACCCAGATGTTCATTGCCGCTCTTTACATGAGCCCGCCATTCAACCATATTTAGAGTTAACTCAATCAAATATCCCTCGCAAATCATGCTTCCCTTAAATCTGTTCTAATGTTTGTCCTCCACCTACGTTTAGGTCTTCCAAGTGGTCTCTTCCCTTCGGGTCTCCCATTCACTAAGCTATTGTTTAAATATGTCTCCCCTAACCCATGCGCGCAACATGCCCAGCCCATTTCATCCTCCGTGATTTAATTACTGTTACTATATTTGATGAAGATTACAGGTCATGTACCTCGTCGTTATGCAGTTTTCTCTAGTTCACGTTTTCATCTCTCTTAGGTCCGAATATTTTCCTAAGTACACAGTTTACGAACACTCAGATTATGTTCTTCCCGAAGAGTAAGGGACCATGTCTCACTTCCATATAGTATAACCTGCAGGATAATTGTCTTATCTATTTTCATTTTTCTAATTTCAGAACATAAGACGAGAAGATAAAAGTTTCTGAATTGCATATAAACAATCATTTCCTGAATTTAGTCGACCCTTAACTTCTGCCCTAATGTTACTTGTATCTGTAATTATTGCTACCGGATATTTTAATAGCTAAATTTGTTCGAATATTTTACCGTCTATTCTAATATTTTGTAGTTCATTATTTTGACGTGCTACGACCAATCCAATATTCCTACAGGCATCGAAAATACTTTCTGCATTTCTCACAATTATGTTTATGGCATCACCCAACAGACAAACATAAGCTAAAAAAGGTTGATTATAATATAATTCTAGGCCTACCTTGTATTCCTGAACCTGTCTAATGGCACAGTCAAAAGATAAATTAAAAAGTAAATGCTATAATGCATCTCCTTACTTCAAGCCATTTTGAATGGCAAACCTTTCTGATATAAGTTTTCCTACCCAGACTCTGCTATAGGTTTCATTTAGACACTCTTTGATCTTTCTAACTAACTTCTTTAGTACCCCAAACTCAATGAGGATATTGTAAAATTTTTCTCGCCTAACTGAGTTAAATCTATGAATAGCAGATTGAAATACTTATTACATTCCCACTTTTTCTGCAAAATATTTTATCAGTGGTTTATCTATTTCGTCTAAATCCACATTGGTGATATACAGTGATTTCGTCCGCATATGGAGTTAATCTGGACAGATGTATAATAGACAAAATTTTGTATTATGATGTTGATAAGAGAGAAATTGCTGTATTGTCATTACATTAGGTCCTATCTCCCTTTTTATGGATCGGTATAATAATAAACTTTTTTCCATTCCTTTGCCAATTCTTCCTTTCTCCATATCATGAGACTTGTTTATTGTTCTCGAGGTTTAATCCATCTCCACCTGCCTTAATTACTTCTGCTGGATTTTGGTCAACGCCTGGAGATTTGTGGTTTTTTAGTTTACCTTTAGCTGATATACTTCTGTTAGGGTCGGTTCAGCAACCAACTTCCCTGCTTTGAATATGTCGCTTTCTACACTTTGAGAATCTCTAAGTATATTTAATAACTGACTGAAGACATTTTCCCATCTATTTAGAATATTATTCGGAGCCGTAAGTATAGTGCAATCATTGTCCTTAGTAATGTTTCTTCTAGGTTGAAAAACTTTCTTGAACTGAGTAATATTTTTGTCTTTACTATTTTCCTCTAATTCATTTACTTTGTCTTTGAGATAGTTTATCATCTCTGTTACATTGGTGCTAGAGTTTTCTCGTTTAGAATTGTTAAGACATTCGACAGTAGTTTCATTGGGATTCTGCAACCACTGTAATTTCGCTTACATTCTCGCATTTACTAATTTCAAGCACTCATTTTCGAATTTTATTATTAATTATTGTTAATATTAGTACTAATAATATTAGTATCATTATATATATAGTATATTATTTATTTTTATTCTTATTTTTTGCCTAAAACTATAATATGTATGTTTTCTTTTTATATAATGTTCAAAATATATTTTTAGTATAACTGAACTGACCCCGAACACGAGCTATGCTCATGCGGGGTAAGTAATGCTCTTTTGTAATTGTAATAATTTTGTTTATATTATTTATATTTGTATTTGTAATAATTTTGTATTAATTTGTATTTTCTAATTTGTAATTTGTTATTTTCATGGTAAATAATAAATAAATAAATAATAATAATAATTTATATTGTTAAACAATATTTTATTACTGTCATATTAATTATCGTTATCATGCTAATGCTATTCTACCCGTATAAACTGTACATTACAATTATAGATACTATTACCACATCTATGTCGAAATCAAACGTATGCTGCATCCCAAGAGTTCTTAGGCAGATTCAGAAATGTTAGCCTACTTTTATGGTACCGGCAATCTTCCCCAGCACATTCTGACATCATTTCTGAACCAGAAATTAAACTCTACTTTTAGATACATTTCAATAGTTAAAAATGAACTAAGACAAGTATTGCTTGATTAACATTGCATTGATTATTTCGTCGGCACAAACCTTGAAAACCGTAGACGGCGGGGTCCTACTGAACATTTTTCGTGCTGCTTACTTTAGTGTTTCGGTCATGGTTATCATCATCGTCGTCTTCGTCAGTAACGACCATTAGAGTCAACATGCTGACCACATGTCTCTTAATGAAATGGAAAGACGGAGGTGGTTTAAACCTAGGTCAGATGGTAGCCCCTTTTTCTTCATGGAATGTAGTTCGGTGGTGTTAGTTGGCTAACTCTGTTTAACAAACTTATTCAATAATAATTTTCAATATTAAGTTTACGTCTACCCGATAGGCTTAATAACAGGTCACTAAGCTATAATTACCGGAATTGCCCATAATAATCTGCTTCTGAATGTTAATAAATTGTAGAAACCGTATTAATTCTTAGTTAATGAAGTAAGCGTTATTAAGTTAGGCTACTCAAGTATCTTTAGTTCGAAGCAAATAACATTGCCTTGATTTTGTGATTTGTCCAACTTGAAATTAATACTTCACTTCATGTCAGCATTGAGGTCTGCTTTGTTTCCTGTCAATAAGGCGATTTCATTGTTTGAGCAAAATCTTAAATTTATTCATACCTATTCGTATGAAATTTAGCAATAGTTCAAAGACATGTGAGAAGAAATTATTCGTAGAACCATGAAGAATGAAAACAATGTAAGAGAAAAACTAACATTTCATAAATAAATTACTAGTTGTGGCACAGTTTAAATATGGGACTGAAAACTGAATTGTAAACACATCAAAGAAAATAATGGTTCAACTTGCAGGAATTACATTTTAAAGATACAAAAGAGCTCACCAGAAAAGGTCAAATCCAAAACATCAACATAAGAATATGTCTCAGAATTTATAACGCAAGGAAAAATTTGATGTGATCCACCTGTGTAACCTGTTTGCTTATTCTCATAGACTCCTTTTCAAAGTTAATTCTGACTACCACTCTTACAACACCCGACATAAAAACAGCATAGCACTGACGAAACACTCTACCCATCTATTCGAATCTTCTCCATACTACTTATGTTCTAAGGTATTTAATTCACTCCCCTCTCATATCACATCACAAAAAACAGAAATTTCATTTAAGAAAATGCTCAAATCCTTTCTTTTATCAAACTGTTTTTATAATATAAGTGATCTCTATTCTTTGTAAGTGTGTATATACTTTATTCTTAAATTTATCATTCAAATTGTATAATTCATCTTCCATATACTGTAAAAATAGAGCTAGAAATAATATTAAAATGTATAATGTAATAAATGTAGCATGTTTAAATATTGTACATGTATTGAATATTTGTATGTAAATTATTAATTTGTAAATGTGTGTGTTAAACTTTAAGAAATGTAGTTTATAAGTATATGTAAAGTTATAAGTGTAGGTTAATGTAAAACACTGTACTGTGTAAGAAAATAAACTAACTAACTAACTAACTAACTAACTAACTAACTAACTCGTTGATTTTCCTTGCCGTAAGAATGGACAATATAATTTTATTACTTCACATTCTGACATAGAATAAGAGGCCTTGTTACAGGGCGTTTGTATTCTGTTGTCTCATTCTCATGCAAATGGGCCATGTGAAGGCCATGCAAGACTTAACGCCTAGATCTATGCAAATGATAGGCCTAGTGGACTTATAACTACCCTTCACTTGCCTCGGAAGCTGCGGCATAGCCTCGCAGCAACATTTTCCCTGTGTTCTATGATCAAGAGAAAGCGACGCGACGATCTTAGTTATACAGTTATACAGGTAGTTATACAGTCATGTATCATATAATGTTTCGAGAATAAAGTGGTTTATTATGATCATTATTATCCTTAAAATTGTTATTATTAATTTTTATACAGTACAGAACCAAATTTTGAAAATAATATTTTTTTGAGTAGGGGATGTGAAAGCGTATAATAATGCTGAATACTCGACATATGATTTCGTGATTGAACACAATACACTACATCCTCTACCCATAATATAATATAATATAATATAATATAATAGAGTATAAGTAAACATCTTTTACACTCATTGTAAATAATATTCATAATACCTACAGTATGGCAGGATAGAAAAATAAAAATAGAACCGAATAAACACAAATAATTTAATCACATTCACTGAATGGATTCTCACAGATTAATTAAACAAGAATTATAGGAATTAGGGAAAACGTTCAGTGGGAATACCTATATTTCGTTTCGTTTCGAGGCGGAACAGACTACAATTCCAATCCTTGAAGAAAATAAGAAGATATTCACATGAAAAGTACGTTTACGGTTAACAAGATGCGAGTCTTTAGTATTGCATTTGAGTTTTAGCACCTTATTCAACCCTGATCAAGTAGTTGTCTGTGAAGTAATCATTACAGAAACATTTACTTAGATATTGGCTTCGACGTCTTGAGAAGCGACTGTCTCTCTGTTTGTTGTGACGTCAAGACGTGGGAGTCCCACAGGTCAGATTGGACACAAATTACGTCTTTAACCGTGACCCAGGGAGACCATCCCCCTCTTTTCCTCTCTCTGACTTTCCCTTTAACTGGCAAGTCAGCCCAAAGATGGAGTGATCCCTCAGGACAATCGAAGGGAGAAGAGAAAAGAACACGCGAATCAAAAACGCGGAGACAAACTGCAAGAAATGGAGCAGTACTTCCGTTCATTCTTTGTGGCTTTTCTTTCGTGTCAGCCTCAAAGTACTCTTCACGAAGGATTACTATTACTTGGTTTAAAAAATCAATCCAATAACAAATTGTCTGTTTTTTATCTTGAAAGCCTATTAGTTTGAGTTTGTAACGAAATTTCATTATAAAACTTACTTCGAACTTAACACATGAGTCTTAAGTTATTAACTTGTTATCGTGAATTTATCATGGGTAATCCCACGAGAGATTACCAGTTTATCCATATATTTGAGACAACGAAGTTCGAGCAAATTTATCTTATGAAAGTTGTAATCTCGGGTAAGATTTATTAAGACTATTCCACGAATAAGCTGTAACGAATTTTGTAAATAATAATAATAATTTTCTTCTGCCAGCCGTAAGATCATGGCATGCTAGATGAATGAACAGTCCACGAATCGATTCGATGAATCGATCCGAGTTCTCAATGCTACCAATGGTGAGCATTACAAGATGGAGGGCATCGTGGTAATAGCTTACATCAAAACGATATAAAAGCACACGAACTTTCTTGCATCGAAATTGTATCTTTAATCAATGGACATTTATATTATTTCAGTACCCAAACAAGTAATGTTGTATAAAATAATGTGTTTTCATGCTGCTGAATGGGATTAATTACCGCACGTTGGTGCCTTACGTGACAAGTAATGAGGTGACTTTTATCAGATAAAATCGCATCCTGTTATTAATAGCAAGCATTTTATAAGACAAACGATCGTGATTGGTCTTTATCCGAAGAATTGCTAAACGTTATTGGTCAGTATGAAACACGCGTCGTGTGAGTGGAATAGTCATAGGTAATGCCACGAATTCGCCGATAAATTCCCAAAAGGTTTCGCTGCAAGGGGAGTTTCAAGACACCAGTTGCATTTTAATAGCTATGTAGCGAATAATATGTAATACGTAATTAATAAATTTTATTGCATTTGAATTATTTGAAGACCATACAAAGTTAATTAGAAGGTAGTTATAAACATTTAATTAATCAATGTGACTGTTTTCTGTGAACAAAACGGTCAATCAATAAACATCAATATATTCAAGTATTATTTGGTAAAATTAATATTGAAGAAATCTTGCGTAAAACATTACTAATATACTTCCAAGAAATGCACACTTGTAAGTACTATTTCTTGGAAGATATTACAAAAGTAGTAATATATGTTTTAAAAATATTTTTTCGATCTGCCTGGACGAGTATAATATCGAATTGAAACGGGACCTTGTCTGATTGAACGGCTTCCCCTTGTGCTCTTGAGAATTTGTCTTTATAATATTTACAGGAGGTGATTACAATGACTATTCCACTCAAACTCATACGCCGCGTGTTTGATATTTACCAATAAAATTTAGAAATTCTTCGGATGTAGACATATTACGATCGTTTAACTTTTAATATTCTCCTTCGTATCGGAAGCATGCAATTTTATCTGATAAAACGTCAGCTCGTTACTGGACACCTAAGGCATCAACGTGCGGTGACTAAGATGTCACATGCTGCCACTGATTAAAGACACAATTTCGATTCCGAGCAAGCCAGTTCGTGTGCTTTTATAGCTTTTTGATGAAAGTAACCACCACGACGCCCTCAATCTTTTGATGCGCACTATTGGTAGCATTGGGAACTCTGTTCAATTCATCGAATCGATTCGTGGACTGTTCATGCATCTACTATGTCGTGATCTTACTGCTTACAGAATATTGACAACAAAATAAGAAAATTATTATTATTGTTTACAAAATCCGTTATATTTTATTCATGGAAAGGTGTTAATAAATCCTACACGATATTACGAGTTTCATGAGATAAATTTACCGATAATATACCGATGAACTTGTAAACTCTCGTGGGATGACCTATGATTAAATTCCAAAGTTGCTTGACTATGAAATACATTCCTCATTATCTACCATGCGCTATTCTTTAAAAGGGTGACAAAGACAGTCCTATCCTAAGTTCCTTTCTTTGTTTTTCTTCTTCTTCTTTTTTATTATTATTTTCATCATCTAATTTTCTCAGCTGTTTAGCTGGTTGCTAGGAGTAGATGCGGACCATAGCCAAAACATCCTCACTCTTCTACAAATTTGGGCACAATACGTGTAGTGTTCAGAATGGCAGCTTGTTCTAAATAGATTCGGATTCAATCATAAGGCTTTGATGTTCTCTAGCAATGTTGACGGTATGATATTATTATTATTATATTATATTATATATTGCTATTATTATTATTATTATTATTATTATTATTATTATTATTACGTCTTGATGAGTGTAATACAAGTCACTTACTTATAAGACTAGTGCAGGAATTTATTCCGAGAGATCTTTTAACAATCGGGTAAAATTTGGTAGGCCTATTTGTGTAGCATGTTAAATATTTTGTTAGTTATTAAAGACATAATATTAATATTCAACATTTTGAAATATTTTAATCATCCTAATTATGTAACTACATTCGTTCCCGGTGCAGAGGTGTCATCACTTATCTAATATGTCAGAGCTCACTTACAGAGAAGAAAGTACAGTAGGTTGCACATTTCCTTCGGCGAGATATTATATTGTCACCAAATTAATTATAGTTCATCTCACAGATATGGTAGGTACATTTTCATTTTGAATATTATCAGAATTGATGGAGTGTTAAAGTTCACAACTTATTTATGTTAGAGGTGAAACCTGGTGCAGAACTCTTCACAGCAAATTGAAAAGGGCGTGCATCATATTTAAATCATGGTCCCCGTAGTCTGGCGTTCCACTTAACTAAATAGATATCTCCTATACATAGAATATTTATAGAGCTGCAAGGGGGCTTTATTGCACAACTCAAGCGCTATAACTTTATTTTCTGTCAGAGGTTATTTAATCAATCACCCATTATGTGGATATACAATCATAAAAAATTAACATAGAAACATAGCAAATACACTAGTTTCCCTACCAAAAAATTGATGACGGTATTTCCAAATAATTTCCGGTCTGGTTGGTTTGCGTTGAACTATATACATACACCTTAAGATTTATGATTCACGAATTGAATATGTGCACGCCGCTTGTTGTGATCACTTCGGGACGCAGCTAATCTGATAAAATTAACCGATTGATAACAGTAGCTGAAGGAAGTAAATGAAGGTTATTTATTGAGAAATGTAAGAAAATATACTACAAAAGAGAATTAAAAATATTTAATCATAAAATAATACCTAGCAGTGAATCATTGAACCACTCATAGACTAATACAGTAATAGACTACAAGCAACTATTTTTTCAATAAAGTTTTTAATTGATTTAGTTTCAATACTCCATACTAAATTACGAGTTACGAGTATATTTGGACGTCTATACTGATGTGTGGTAAACAGTGCGTAGCAAAACATCTACGCCTGTCTTTTTTTTCATTTTACACTAGCCATCACTGCATGTCAACACTGTTATCTTCATAAATCAAAAGCTGCGCCTTAACTGTGGGGTGAAACATGTTTTATTGCTTAAAACAGAAAGTTAGGTACCGGTAATGCCATCCCCTCGAATTGGTCATCCTGTGAGCTGGGAACACTCGCTACTTCCAGTAGCCTACAGTTGAACGAAATCGTTAAAAACGAAATTTTGAATGGCGTACCTAACTTACTTGGAAATAATGCCGCAAAAAGGAAAATATGAGAGGCCTAGCATAAACCGAATCTTTGATCATAATAAATAGCATGTTTTCAATGGATCAGTATTAATCCGTACGGTAGGCCTACTTCATTATCCGCGATTACATCAAACGGCGTTCATTGTACTCTGTAGGTATAGGTGCCATGGTACATCTTCGCACCTCAGGTCGCTGGTCATGTCTCTTAACCCAGCAAGAACCTGCGGATGGACACGTCTCCTAGATTCTTTACAGAGGGGATGAGTTGTGTCAGCGATAATTGAATGAAGACAGTAGCATTTCCAATATCGCAAGAATGACGTGACCTCCACGTATAGGCCTATTACTCCAGACGTTAATATATGTGATAGCGCATTAAGCACTCAACAGAGCTCTGTCCCTCTGTAGCCTACAACCAGAATAGAAGTCCGGGGCACCAAGAGTAGACGAAATTTTAGATTTGTCGGGGGCTATACTAAAACATGCTCGCTAGGGTTGCTAATCCCAGTGAGCATGTGTTCACAACAATACATCCCCGTGGCCGGCCAATTTTACATGTGCTTTTTCATGGTTTTCCCAGTGCTAAAGGCAAATGCCGAATTGGATATTTACATACCATAAATCGTCCTCATCATTTCACCCTGTATCATATCCATTTAAATTAATATTAGTTAAAATTTACACCATAAAATACACTAACAATGGAAAATAATTGACTGTCAATAGTTCCACGGCCTACCCTACTGTATAGACACAGATGTCGAACTCCTGATATGGCCTTGTAGCTAATAGGACTATAAATACAGCTGAAAAAATAAAGGCATTTCTTTCTTTCTTTCTTTCTTTCTTAATCGTAGTTTTACCTCTCCCTTTTAGTATTTAAGCGACCCAAGCCGCCCGGGCCTTACAGGGCCGCGACCTGTCGGGAGAGCGAATATCTTTGGATCACATACATACTTTTTTGACCAGACTCGGACATGGAGGGCCTCCCCGAATGAGTGATCAGCCCAATGCCGGGGCCACCTCCGAAACAACACGAACACATAGGACGAGACACACCATTCACACACACGCTCTCTCAAAACAAGGCGAGGATAATGACGGCCAGATGATATCCGGGGACCACAAGGGCCTAAAGTTACCTGACAATTGTCTCACAGGTGAGGGAAACCCCCGGAAAAACCTCACCTAGGTAACTTGTCCCGACCAGGAATCTAACCCGGGCCCGCTGCGTTAGAGGATCGGACGCATCCTCTGAGCCACAGCGAAAATAAAGACATAATAATTAATAATAACAATAAAAACATTATAACAGCTATAGTCAACTGCTTAACACCTCGGGTAATGGTAAGGGTTTCACAGATCTGCAGATAGCACGATTTCAAAAGGAGCAATTTTCTTGAAGAACTTCGAGATTCCATGAGTAAATTAAATAAATGATAAATAAGGTAAATTCAACAGAGTTCCGAATGAAAAATAATTTATTGAATTCTGCAAGGGTTCCTGGTGTGAAGCGAACTGCTCAAACATTAGCGTCTTCTTGATGACCACCCTCCATCTATTCACCGGTGTAAATTCCTTGCAGAACTCGACATCCTTTCCTTTGTATGCAAACCTACTTCTACTTTAACTCCATTTTCTCGTAGTATCTGCCGGATGTTCCTTGCGTTCTGTAGATGTCTGTTGTTCGATAATTATAATTCGATATTATTATTGCTTAGTATTTCCGTATAATTGGTATAGGCGCTAGTAGAGTCTAATATTTGTCTAAGGCAATACTGTGGTTTCTTCATTACACAATGTGCCGATTTCACTGGAATTATTATCACTGGACGAATGAATGAAATAATGAAAGCTGTCTATGGAAGCAAGGAAAGCAATGCTTCCCCTAGATCAAGAAAATAAATATATTGAATAAGTAAATTCTAATCGTTTTAGTTATTATATATTTTTAAAAATGTTATTCCCGAGAAACAAAATTTTCTCACGAATGCTCGTCGAAGTGCAGTGTTGAAAATGGCCGCCTAGTCGCCGTTGCCGGCTAGGAAGCTGGTCTAGGCGCTAGTAGAGTCTAATATTTGTCTAAGGCAATACTGTGGTTTCTTCATTACACAATGTGCCGATTTCACTGGAATTATTATCACTGGACGAATGAATGAAATAATGAAAGCTGTCTATGGAAGCAAGGAAAGCAATGCTTCCCCTAGATCAAGATGTTAGGAAAATTTAGTCTAGCACATATTGCGTGTAAAATTGATTGCTTCTTAACCCCTTATTCAGGATAGCTTTATATTTATTCTCTGAATTATCTTATATCTATCTTAGTGTACCCTCCTTTATTTATAGTTACTCTCTAGCCATCTTAGTTAGGATCGAAGGTTATATTCCCTTATGGCATCTATTCATGTGATCTGTACCTTTGGAAATGTGTGCTATATTTTGGGAGTAGCAATCAGTATCATTAACTCTCACGGATCCTGGATTGCTCTTTAGTGAAGTTGCCCTTAGCTATTCATTGGGTTAGATCTTATGTAACTGCTCTTAGAGTTATTTGTCAGGGTT
Organism: Ectobius pallidus; assembly: GCA_964059195.1. NCBI lineage: Eukaryota > Metazoa > Arthropoda > Insecta > Blattodea > Ectobiidae > Ectobius > Ectobius pallidus. Next base: position 180,254,897 of record CAXKWD010000003.1, on the reverse strand, counting down.
ATTCCAGTAGTTGGGTTATGATATGTTAATCGTCAGGTATTTGTGCAGGATTTATGATATTGTTGCCTTTGATCCAATTGGACGCTGTGATATTTAATGGTTGTATGTTTATTGGTTAATTCTGTTTGAAAATATAGAGATATAGAATGTTATTCCAGTATACTCTCTCTCTGCAAGATTGTTTCCCAGCACGCTAGGATTTCCTGCTTCCTGTTTCTTTCGGATTCTTATATTTATTATTCTAGTGAGCCGACACTTATCTTCCTAGCCCTAAGGGCTGTCTCAGGTAGTATCCTTAAAAAAAAAAACCAACCCAGCACCCGAAAGCCGGCTCAGGTGGTAGCATTACCTTCGCTCTGCACTCTGGTGTTTGACTCTTCTTCGCAGAGGGGAGAGTGACGTATTTTATACGTCCACTTATCTTGTTCAGTTTTTTTCAATTATTTCTGCTATTTCTTCATTCAAAATGGTGTTCCGTCCTATTCTGTCTTGGGATTTGTTGCGTAAAGATGAACTAATTTTTGAATTGAGATGCCGTGGCACGGAGGTTGTGGATTCAGCGGATGTTTTTCAATTAATTTCTCTTCTTAAACAGCTGGGATCTAAGGGAGTGGTACCGGATGTATTTAGTTCACAAGATGAAATGGTGGCGGAGTTCCATGCTTTAAAAAGGAAAGTTTTTGAAATTGTAGAAACCGTTAGGGAGTTGTCGTCTGAATCCGAACTGTCCAGTAAACAAAAACGTAGGCTATTGAATAGAGCATGGCATCTTGGCAATAGAATATATGTATTGTCCTGCGCTCCTTCTTCATTTATTGATTTGGGAGAATTGGGCTCTTTGAAGGATTTGTTGGTACCTTTGTTTGCTCTGTTGGGGGCGGAAGAACCTGAAGGGGTCGCCTTACCTGGGCAGGTATTGTTGGATCTACCTGTCGCGTCAGGTCCGGTTCAAAATGTTGATGCTGGTGCGTTATTGAACCGACAAAGCTCTAATGTTTTGAATTCTTTAGACATGCTTCAAGGGAGTAGTAGTGGGCCTACTCCAGTCTTGAATGCTCCTACTATTATCGATTGGGCACGTATGGGTTCTGGAACTGTTCCGGAGGTACCTGGTCCAGCGGAAGCTTTGCAGTTACCTAAATCTAACCTGCAAGCTGTTCCTTTGCCTGAACCTTCCTTTATGCCATTCAAGATCACCCATCCGTTGCAACGTTTTGTGGAAAGTGTCAAACCCTTTGTTGTGTCGCAGGTTTCGGAGGCGATTCTTTTCCTGACCTTCTTGGTGCAGTTTGTTCGCCAAGTGAAGTCTTTTAAGGTTTCCGATCATTTAGCGTTGCAGTTGCTTTTGGGAGTGGTCAGTGGTAGATTACTGGACATGCTTAACTCGTCTTTGACCAATCAGGTTTCCTTGAGCGCCTTTCACTCTCAGGTTCTCAACCAGTTTGTACCCTCCAGATTGAGGAAGGCTTTTCTCTTACAATATGTTTATCGTCCTCAGCGGATTTCAGAGCATTTTTCGGAATACACCCAGGATATTCGCTTATATGCCGAGGTCTTCCAGGTTTCTGAGTCGGAGGCTCAAATAGTTCAGGTCATTCTCTCGGGGTTGTCACCTTCGACTAGATCATGTTTGACCTTTGCGTCTCGACCTAATTCTTTCTTGGAATTGGAAGACTTACTTGGTCACATCTCCGAGTTTGAATGTGCTGATGCTTGTCGGCCAGCAACCTCAGTCCAGTCCTTTTCTCCAGCCTTGTCGGTTAATCAAACTCCGGGTCCTGTTTTGATGAAAGATCCGAAGGTGTGCCATTATTGTCATAAACCTGGACATTTTCGTAGAGATTGTCGGAAACGACTGAGGGATTCCCAGTTTGCTAATCGCTCTGGTCCTGCGCCTTTTAGAAGCTTGACATTTTCTCAAGCCAATCACCCATCTTGACTAGAACGTAGCCCTTGTGTTGCGGGTATGCCTGTAAGGAATGACATCTTAGATTTAAAATTATTTCAATCCATGGGTTGTAGTGGGAGAGTCCCTCGTCATTTACCTGTCTTGCAGGTGTCCCTGAATCGTCAAGTGTTCTCGGCCTTATTGGATTCTGGTGCTTCGCATTCCTGCATTTCTGTGCATACCTTACAGCAGTTAGGCCTTGGGCGCCGCAAGTTAGTTCCAGCTTCTCCTCATGCCCTTGCGGTTGATGGGTCTTCGGTCCAGTTATTAGGTTCGGTGTTCCTTTCACTCCGTATTTCTAACTTTGCTTGGAGGTTTCGATTTTGGGTCTTATCGACAACTATAGCTCCTGTTATTATTGGCTCTGATTTCGCGAGTTTCTCGGGGATGGTTCTTGACTTTAGTGTTCGGGCCTTACATTTCAAATTTGCTCCTCACATATGTTTGCCATTTCTCATTCCTTTTCCGAGTCTTGCTGAGTCCTCTCATTTAGCCCCATTCCAGGATGTACCTCCTGCTCACAATGAGTCTCTTTCTTCTACTGTTGAAATTGAGTTGGATCATCTGCCTGAACAACATCGATCCCAAATTTTGCAGATTATTCAAGCTTATCCTCGTGTTCTCAGTGATGTATTGGGTTCCACGAATGTTTTGGAATACGAAATTCAATTAGTCGACAAAACTCCTGTTCGTCTTCCACCTTATAGACTAGCTCCACCCAAATTGTTGATTATGCGTGAAAAGATTCAGCAGATGTTGAACCAGGGCATTATCCGCCCTTCGGTTTCCTCATATTCCAGCCCAATTTTTTTGGTACCTAAAGGGGAAAACGATTTTCGTCCAGTGGTGGACTATCGTGTGCTTAACCAAAGAATTTCTATTGAGTCCATGCCCTTACCGGACATACATTCGGCGGCGCACTGGTTCTCTGGTGCCACTGTGTTTTCTTCACTCGACTTGAATAGTGCTTACTATCAAATTCCTTTGGCCGAGCCGTCTCGTCGTTTAACAGCATTCTCGACCGACTGGTCGCATTATGAATTTTGCCGCTTGCCTTTTGGGTTGGCCACTGGTGCCCAAGTGTTGTCTCGATTACTTGATAAAATCTTCTCGGACATCAAATTTGATTATGTGTACCACTATTTGGATGATTTAGTGGTTTATAGTAAAGACCTTGCTTCCCATGTTCTCCATCTCCGTGAGGTTTTTCGTAGGCTTCAGCAAGCCGGGCTTACCGTCAAGCCTGCTAAGGTTAGATTTGCCAGGCCCCAGTTATCCTTCATTGGGCATATTATCTCGCCCGAAGGCGTTGCCATCGATCCTGAGCGGACTGTTGCCATCCGGAATTTTCCCCCACCTGTGAATGTGAAAGGTGTTGCACGTTTTGTAGGTATGGCTAATTTTTTTGCCAAGTTTATTCCCCGTTTTGCCGCGAGAGCTGCTCCACTAAACCGCTTGCGCGGCAAGGATGTGCCCTTTGTTTGGGGGGATGAGCAACAGGAGGCCTTTCTTGACTTGAAATCTGCCATTTCCAACCCTCCCATTCTTGCTATGGCTGATTTCTCTAGGAAATTTATTGTGCAGACGGATGCGTGCGCCTTAGGGTTAGGAGCAGTTCTCCTCCAGGACTTCCCTGATGGACGTAAACCTATTGCCTTTGCTTCTCGTTCTCTTAATCCTCAAGAGAAGCTCTATTCGGTGTATGAGATGGAAGCCTTAGCAGTCTTATTTGCATTTGAGAAGTTTCGGCTTTATGTTGAGCATGTTCCCTTTGTTTTGGAATGTGATAATCAAGCGTTGACTTGGGTTTTGGCCAGACCCAGGAAGACGGGCCGCATTGCACGTTGGGCGGTCAGATTATCCGCATTCAAGTTCGACTCGGTTCACATCAAGGGCTCTGAGAATATCCTTGCCGATTCGTTGTCTCGAATGTTTGAGGGTGAGGCGCATCCCAGTGATGTCCCTTCTTCTGATCCTGTTTCTGATGGTGCTCACCTCGATTCTCTTTTAGCTCACTCCATCCCTCATGCTGTTGACTCTCCTGTTCTTTCATCATGCTTGCTGGATTCCCCTTTAGCATTTACTGACATTGTGGAGCACCAACGTCTTGACCCTACTCTTAGAGGCATCATGGACCGTTTGTTGGGTGGTGAGCAAGTCGCTAATTTTACCTTGGTCAAACGTAGTCTGCAGGTTTCCTTAGGAAAAAAGGAAAATACCCGTCTTCGTTTAGTGTTACCGTGCAGTTTGATTCCCATGATTTTTTAGTATTACCATGTCTCTCCTGTGGGCGCTCATTTGGGGATTAAGAAGACTGTAGATAAGATCCGTGAGTGTTTTTGGTGGCCCTCCTTAGAACGGGACATTCGTAGCCGTATTTCCTCTTGCCAAGTCTGTGCGTTGGCTAAACCACCGTTAAATTCTCGTGTTGGATTTCTTGCCTCTACTGTTACTGACAAACCTTTCCAGCGCCTATTTATTGATTTTCTGGGTAAGCTGCCACGTTCTAAGAATGGTAATTCTTATATCTTTGTCGTGGTGGACTCCTTTTCTAAGTTCTGCTGGTTATTTCCTCTTCGCGACTCGTGCACTCATAGAGTTATTAAATGCTTGTCCGAGATTTTTCAGGTATTTGGGGTTGCGCAAAGTTTAGTTTCTGATAATGGACCGCAATTTATTTCCCGTATGTTCAAACAATTCTGTTTCCGTAGGGGTATTCATCATGTCACGACTACTCCCCATTATCCAAATCCATCTCACGCTGAGCGCGTTATGCGCAATCTAAAAAGTGCCCTTATAGCCTATCATCATGCAGATCACTCTCTTTGGGATACTAATTTATCTTGGATTCAGTTTGCTTTCAATACTTCTAAACATGAATCTCATGGTCATACTCCGTTTTCCCTTTTGTTTGCCTTTCAGCCTAATCACCCACTTAGTAATTTATGGAAGTTGTCTGATTTATTGCCTGATAATATCTCCCCTGAATTTATTCGTAAATCTTGGTCTGCCGCTGCTCGCAATTTGGCTATGGCTCAGAAGAAACGAGCTACCCGTTATGATGTTGGCCGTCGGCCTTGTGTATATAGGGTAGGAGATATTGTTATGTCACGTAACTATCCCCTTAGTTCTGCTAAAGATAGGTTTGCTAAGAAATTGGCGCCCCGTTTTTTGGGCCCGTTTAAAATTGTGCAAGTTCTAGAACATGGCGTGTCCTTCTTACTCCAAAATCTGGCAAATAATGTTTTAAGAAGGGCCCATGCCACTCAGTTGAAGCCCTTTTTCAATGTATAGATTTAAGGTATAGGCGAGTGTTTTTAGATTAAGTGGCTATTAAATTATGTTGTGGCTTGTGTATGTTTTATGAATTAGGGTTATAAGTGTTATGTTTGTCAGTTGGTGTTTGCTACTCGCACCATGAAATATTAAAGGTATTTATGGCTTGGTATTTAAGTAGCGTATTTATGTATTGTTGTGATGGGGATTCCAATTGTGCACGAATAAATGTTTGTGGTGAATTTTTTGCTCGTCCTTTGCACTCCTGTTGGGTGAATTCCGGTGATGCGGGGTCTGTTTCGTTCTCCTCCTGATTAAGTTACTACTACTAGGCCTATTTTAAAATTAAGGCTCACTCATACAAATATAATAAAACAAAAGCAAAAAAAAAAATAACCAAAAAAAAAAAAGGGGGAAACCAATAATTCAACAAAGAATAACAAGAGATGAGACAAATTTGGTATCCATTATATGTTTACCCTGCTACTATCTGGAATGACTATTATCTACTGACATTTATGGCTGAAGTCGACTTCAATATCATGGTATTAAGGAAAATATGGACATGAGCTCTGCCCTTTTCCTACTACTGTATGTACTCTGGTGCCTGATGGTACTGGTGGTTGCCCTGAGCCTTCTGCATCTTGATTGTGTGCTGTTATTGTTGGAGCATGTGCCCTGAATGCTGTGTCTTCTGTTCCTCGTGCTCCTGGGTGCATCGTGTAGGCCTGCACGTCGTTCCCGGCTGGGCTGGCTCATGGGGAAACGTACCCCAGCTTGTTTTTGTCACCTGTGTGGGTGGCCGGAGCCACTCCTTTCAGCACTTCTTGGTTATCTGTGAGCAGAGTACTACGCAATATAGCATCTCTATTCAAGATATATGTAATGGTGGTGTGAGTGTTTTTGACCAGTTGTTATTGGTCGAAGGTGGTAAGACCCCTCAAGTGATATGTGCTCACTCCTTTCCTCTTATTTTGAGGCTCTTGTGCATCGTTTTCATCTCAAGTCTTATATATTAGAAGAATGAAGAATGTGATAACCAAGTTAGGAATTATAGTGAAGAATGGAGTCTTATTATCTACACCTTATATAGATTAATGGTGTAGGCCTTTGGCCGTGGTTAACATTGAACTCAACGTATGGACTATTCCAATGGCTCTAAATTATGTAAAATTTGTTTTATGCTATTGAATGACTCTTGATGTACTATAAAAGTTTTCAGGTTCTACAATGCATGCTTGTCAGATAACAATTCAATCTTTTGTATTCACATTTTTCAACTTGACTGAATCTACCTGGCTTGAGTGTAATATATGTCTAACCTTATAATCTTATTCAATCATGTGTGAAAGTGAAAGACTGGTTGATTCTTAAGATTTCAAGAGTATAAGGGTATTTTGGTATAAGGTATAGTTCTCTTAGGGTGTAGTATTTGCATATGTTGTGTATTTATGGTTATGTAACTATACTTTGTTTATGTCCTTATATGATCTAGTACTTGTGATTTTCATCTGGCATTGTAGACGATACCTTTCTTGTCCGGCCTTCCCTTTCTTTTTTTCGCAGTGGGGAGGCTGTGACATACGTCATGTTATGACGTGTTTAGTCACTTTAGTTCACTCTTACTCTCTCCGCTTGCTGTCTTTTCTGCGCATGCTCGGTGCGTGGTTTTTGTCTGTGTTGCGTCGGCCATTCCGGCTGACGAGTTAGTCTCTCTTAGCCTTCAGAACAGCATTGTGCCTAGTAGTGTTTGTGGAGAATCTTCTACGATGTCTGGCCTCGCTATCCGGATTTGCCTTCCAGGTATGTGCACGGGACGGGTTAGTAATTTATAATGTAATTCACCATTCTATATTCGTGCACTTAATTGTGGAATCTCCACTAAGTTATGGTAGTGCCAAGCCATTTAAGTTCATTACCATTGCCGTTTATCTTATGTCTATTATGCCACGATGAAAGTCACATTTGCTAAAGTTAGGGAAGAAATCTCGCCAAGTGGTATAGGGTTTAAGTCATGAGAATAATTACGTTTGTCCTAATTCAGTTGCCTGAAATAAGAGACGTTGTCATATCTCGTGATGTTGCGGTGTCATGTCTGCAGCCATTGCACCTACCCCTCTAAGCAAGTATTGCTTGAACTACTCTAGTCCTTTCTGAGTGAATTTTGTATAGCGAGATTATATTGTGTCGAGATATTAATGACACGAGTATCTAAAACTATCCCTTAATTAATAGATGTATAGTCTATGAACACTTGCAAAATGGGCCATTTATCTTGAAGGTCATGCCCCTGTTCTAGAACTTGCTAGTAATACTAAATTTATATATAATCGCTATGAACGGATAGGCAGTTCATATTATTATTCCTGCTAATTTAATGTTTTTCGGTACTGTAAGCTGTATTTGAAAAATTATTCAAAGAAGTAATTGTAAAATTTGTGAGACTTCATTTGCATATTATTGGGCTGATGCTTAAGAATTATCTTAGCCAAGTTCCCTTTGAAAATAAGTTACTCATGCATTTAGTGCTGTAGTAACTGTTACCCAGTTAGGTTATTATTCATGCTAATTTAATATTTTCCAGTACTGTAAGCTGTATCAGAAAAATTATTCAAAGGAGTAATTGTGATATTTGTGTGACTTCATTTGTATATTATTGCCCAGATTCTTAGGAATTATCTTAGCCAAGTTCCCTCTGAAAATAAAATTAGTTATGCTCTCAGTGCTGTAGTAACTGTTAACCAGTTAGATTATTATTCATGCTATTTTCCAGTACTGTAAGCTGTATTTGACAAATTATTCAAAGAAGTAATTGTAAAAATTGTGAGGCTTCAGTTGTATATTATTGGCCAGATTCTTATGAATTATCTAAGCCAAGTTCCCTTTGAAAATAATTTATTCAGGCTGTCAGGGCTGTAGTAACTGTTAACCAGTTAGATTATTATCCATGCTAATTTAATATTTTCCAGTACTGTAAGTTGTATTTGACAAATTATTCAAAGAAGTAATTGTAAAAATTGTGAGGCTTCAGTTGTATATTATTGGCCAGATTCTTATGAATTATCTTAGCCAAGTCCCCTTTGAAAATAATTTATTCAGCCTGTCAGAGCTGTAGTAACTTACCCAGTTAGATTATTATTCATGCTATTTTAATATTTTCCAGTACAGTAAGTTGTATTTGAAAAATTATTCAAAGAAGTAATTGTAAAATTTGTATGACTTCATTTTCATATTACTGGCCTGATGCTTAGGAATTATCTTAGCCAAGTTCCTTTGAAAATAATTTATTCAGCCTGTCAGGGGTGTAGTATCTGTTAACCAGTTAGATTATTATTCATGCTAACTTAACATTTTTCAGTACTGTAAGTTGTATTTGAAAAATTATTCAAAGAAGTAATTGTAAAATTTGTGAGACTTCATTTGCATATTACTGGGCTGATGCTTAAGAATTATCTTAGCCAAGTTCCCTTTGAAAATAAGTTACTCATGCATTTAGTGCTGTAGTAACTGTTACCCAGTTAGATTATTATTCATGCTATTTTCCAGTACTGTAAGCTGTATTTGACAAATTATTCAAAGAAGTAATTGTAAAAATTGTGAGGCTTCACTTGTATATTATTGGCCAGATTCTCATGAATTATCTTAGCCAAGTTCCCTTTGAAAATAATTTATTCAGGCTGTCAGGGCTGTAGTAACTGTTACCCAGTTAGATTATTATTCATGCTAATTTAATATTTTCCAGTACTGTAAGTTGTATTTGACAAATTATTCAAAGAAGTAATTGTAAAAATTGTGAGGCTTCAGTTGTATATTATTGGCCAGATTCTTATGAATTATCTTAGCCAAGTCCCCTTTGAAAATAATTTATTCAGCCTGTCAGAGCTGTAGTAACTTACCCAGTTAGATTATTATTCATGCTATTTTAATATTTTCCAGTACAGTAAGTTGTATTTGAAAAATTATTCAAAGAAGTAATTGTAAAATTTGTATGACTTCATTTTCATATTACTGGCCTGATGCTTAGGAATTATCTTAGCCAAGTTCCTTTGAAAATAATTTATTCAGCCTGTCAGGGGTGTAGTATCTGTTAACCAGTTAGATTATTATTCATGCTAACTTAACATTTTTCAGTACTGTAAGTTGTATTTGAAAAATTATTCAAAGAAGTAATTGTAAAATTTGTGAGACTTCATTTGCATATTACTGGGCTGATGCTTAAGAATTATCTTAGCCAAGTTCCCTTTGAAAATAAGTTACTCATGCATTTAGTGCTGTAGTAACTGTTACCCAGTTAGGTTATTATTCATGCTAATTTAATATTTTCCAGTACTGTAAGCTGTATCAGAAAAATTATTCAAAGGAGTAATTGTGATATTTGTGTGACTTCATTTGTATATTATTGCCCAGATTCTTAGGAATTATCTTAGCCAAGTTCCCTCTGAAAATAAAATTAGTTATGCTCTCAGTGCTGTAGTAACTGTTAGCCAGTTAAACTATTATTCATCCACTTAAAGTTATTCCAGTACTGGAAACTGTACTTAAAAAATTAGTCTTGAGATGTTAGGAAAATTTAGTCTAGCACATATTGCGTGTAAAATTGATTGCTTCTTAACCCCTTATTCAGGATAGCTTTATATTTATTCTCTGAATTATCTTATATCTATCTTAGTGTACCCTCCTTTATTTATAGTTACTCTCTAGCCATCTTAGTTAGGATCGAAGGTTATATTCCCTTATGGCATCTATTCATGTGATCTGTACCTTTGGAAATGTGTGCTATATTTTGGGAGTAGCAATTAGTATCATTAACTCTCACGGATCCTGGATTGCTCTTTAGTGAAGTTGCCCTTAGCTATTCATTGGGTTAGATCTTATGTAACTGCTCTTAGAGTTATTTGTCAGGGTTATTCCAGTAGTTGGGTTATGATATGTTAATCGTCAGGTATTTGTGCAGGATTTATGATATTGTTGCCTTTGATCCAATTGGACGCTGTGATATTTAATGGTTGTATGTTTATTGGTTAATTCTGTTTGAAAATATAGAGATATAGAATGTTATTCCAGTATACTCTCTCTCTGCAAGATTGTTTCCCAGCACGCTAGGATTTCCTGCTTCCTGTTTCTTTCGGATTCTTATATTTATTATTCTAGTGAGCCGACACTTATCTTCCTAGCCCTAAGGGCTGTCTCAGGTAGTATCCTTAAAAAAAAAACCAACCCAGCACCCGAAAGCCGGCTCATGGTTAACGTTACTGACTACATTCTGCCGGGTTCGATCAACAGTACTTCCTTGGAGTTGACTGACCTAGGGCAGACTGTATCTGGGTGCACTCACCATCAAGAAATTAATTGAGGTTCTCCTTAATTAAGTAATCGGTGTAAAATATGTTGCACAAAATTTCTCACGTGTTAAAATACAATCTCCAGGTTAACAGATTAAGGATTCTATTTGCATAATATTCTTCTTATACCATCAATGATACACGTACACAATATAAAAGAGCGCGAATTTAAGTGAATACGATATATGAGTTAGGCTACTTTAAGCCGTCAAGGTGGCTCATGCTTAACGCGTGGGCCTGACATGCAAGCGGTCCCGGTTTCAAATCCCGAGGCAGGCGGGTGTGTCATTCGTGGTGGACGAAGCAGTGACTTTGGGGGCTTTTCTCGGGATCCTCCCGTTCCCCCTCTCATTAAACCAACACTCTCCACTTCACCTTAAACTCTCCCTCATTTTCATCCCGTTTCCTTTCCCGGCTTTCGGGCCACCTCCAGCTGCGAGCCTCTCCCGTCCTGCCCCGTGGATTGGGGTCATGTGGTTATTGGTGGTGTGCTGCACACCTGGGGGCTCTCTGGTGAGGGACCGGGGGCGTGGCGCATGTCTGAGGGACCCTGGGGGTGTGGTGCACGTGGTATGGCTTCTGGTTCTAGCGGGATGTTGGGGAGTTCCTTGGGCGCTTGCGGTGGGATTTGCTTCGGGGGGGCTTTGGGCATGCCAATCATCCCATTCTCAAGGAGTAGGTACAAAGGGCCCGCAGATGTGGCCTACGTGCTTAGGCCAACCCGTCTCTGCCCCTATGCGGGGAGAAAATAGAATAGATTAGGCTATTTTAATTATTACTGTGATTGTTATTACTGTTTTTTTATTATTAATATTACTTAGCTTATTGCAGGTCTTAGCTGCTGTTCTGCAGTTATGGTTATGCCACATGGTTATTTCTATTGTTCGGTGATATCTTAATATATCTGGCGTTTGCCTTTGATGTAATTCCAAATTCAAATTTTATTGGTCGACCAAGATTTGTCTAGTTTCAGATTAGAACCAAGGACATCTTACCTCTGCCACGTCGCTCGGATTGAGTTTTCAACGTGTACGTTATGAGCAGGCTTTAAAACTTAGTGCCCGAACCCACAGAGAGAGTTGATTCCGGTTACCAACAACCTGAGTATAGGGGGTGGAGGGTGATTGCGTAGGCTGATAAGACAGTCATTGATAGAAGTACCGAGAAGTGAATGCTCTCTTAGTACGGTGCCTCTCAAATTGGTCAACAGTGTACCTTGTCATTGTGCGTGTTTAAATTTATAATACGTGTTCGGCATGCCGAAAGTAAAGTGTTCTAAAACGCAAACATATATTGAAACATTTGGGAGGGACTATTATACACAAACAGGAGAAAGTATTGTTTTGCATGCTTGTAATGTGAGTTTAGATAATGATAAGTTATTTTGTGGTCTTCCTATATCTGTATTGCGGTTTGTTTACTATCGCGTGAACTAGCATATGGTAGCTAGGGCATACGCCGAGCAAAGTCTGTACAGTACGGTTGCTGTTAAAGCCTGGTTATGAGTAGGGCCCGGGGGTTTAGCCACAAAAACATTACATCAGGTTAGTGGTGACTGGGATATAGCCGTATGTAAACACGAGGGAAGGGGTGACTCGCTTTCAGTGGCGCACTTTAATACGAACATTCAAGTTTCAAGGGCAGTGCAGCTAGTCTAGTGAAATGATAGACAGCGTCATACAATAGTTTGCACATTTAATCGTAAATCACAGATTAAAATATATTTCCTAGTAAAACGAACATAAATATACACAACCAATGCTTTAGGCCTAATATTTGTTAACATTATTCACAGTGAAAATTAAAGGCAATTTATACATTATGTCTGAGCATACGCTTTGTTGCAGTGAATGACAATTTACATATTGAAGTTTTCAAAAGAAAAATATCTTCTATTTTCCTCCAAAGAAGATCTTTAATGGTAAAAACTTCTCTCTACGTCTCATGACGTGACGGGGGGATGAGATATTAGTGTTTCCCTTGTATGGGTACACATCATGGTCTTCTGTAGAACCTTCCAGTGCACCTCGAAAGGTAAAAATAGTAGAAAAATCCTGCATTTTTCTGGAGATTTTTTTTTATTTCTGCTGCACCTGTAGAAGTATTCCATCTTCAGGTTGACTCTTACCTATGAATAATTCCTCCACGAGTCTGATCGCTTGTGCCATTTACATATTTTGTCTCTCTAGAAGAGTGAAACATCTAGACAGTTGCCGAAATTATTTGCAATGAACTTGATATTATTTAGTAGCTTTTCTAAACAAAAGGCTAAACATTTTCTGGAGCAGCACTCCCACTCATTTTAGCTATGATCCGCCACTGGTTGTCAAGAACGCACAACACACAACGACGTCAACAGAACACTAAACTGCCACATGCAGTGCAAGTTGTTTACTAACTCAGAAAGCTTTCTATGCCTTGTGCACCACTAACTTGACGAATTATTGGCTAAACCCCCGGGCCCTAGTTATGAGACAGGAGCTGTATATTGTATTTTACGGTATAGTGTAATCGTAGTATTTTTGTGACTAACGAAAACAAAGGAACAGCGTCATTTTTATTTTTAAAAAGTTCTCCAGTATTCTGCATTCAAGTCCTAATTACTTCGATTATATCTCGGGAGCGGTTCCTATTTACTTTGTGAAGAAGTGAATATGACGAACAAAGTTCATTTTAATTTTCTCTACAACTTACTGTGCTACATTATCATGTATCTTCTAATGTAATGGAGATAGCCTAGACAAATAAAAAAAATAGACAGGAATAAACTACCCCCTAAGATTTTTTTTACAGAAAAGAAACCAGTCTATACCAGTTTTACTGGAGTATCAAAAGTTTTCATTTAAAAAAAATTGTTGGAGCCATTTTTTTTGTAATGAAAATTTTAAAAGCAGTTTTTTCTGTAATGTCCTTTTAATTTTCCAGTGATAGAAACCAATTTCTACGGGCGTTTCGATAGGATTAAAAAAAAACCTTAGCCTAAAATTCGAAAAATGTAAATACATTAAACCGTTTAGCCGCTAGAGGTGTACATGTACAGACACACAGAAGACATCATTATAAAAACACTTTCCTCGGTTTCTAAGCATCGTGATACATGGTATTCCGGGGTTTTCTCGATTTCGATTTTTAAGTCACGACAATATTTTCTCTATACTAGCCTACGTATATGCGAGAAAGTAAGGCATGGCTCAAGAAAATCGTTAGTATTGACTGTGGGAGAAGGTGCTGACCGCATATCAATTCCCATCTACCCAAAAAAAAAAAAAAAAAACAGCGAACGGGGATATATGACGTCACGATCGGATAGTAGGTCCTGATCCTCCGGGAAGGAGGGGGTTTAGTGTTAAATTTAGTGTTAAAGTTTAGTGTTTAACACTAGCTCAAAGTTTAGTGTTACATTTAATAAATCGTAGAAATGTAAACAGCGTGTTGAATGCGACCTTATAGAAGTTACATTATTTACAGGAATAATAGAATTCAATTGTATTGGTGATTTTTCAAAATCGGCAATGGCAACTCGTGTATAGGCACTGTGGAACTGCAGCACCCCCTATTTCCACTTGATATTATCGATAACATTTAATATAATCATTCCTTACTTTCTTTAATTCTTTCTTTATGCTTGTACAATGTAATCCTTAAGCTTAATGCCAGTAGCCATCCCCCAGTTTATTAAAAAGAGAAAAGAAAATCTTTGTATGGAACTGTGCGCTTCACAGTTCCAGCGGCGTGCTGTTTGACTGTTGTGCGCATGCCCACATAGGAAGGTGCATGCCGCGGCTGCGAGGGAGAGAAAGCACTGTTGCTTCCACAGTGCCGACCGCGGCGTATTGGTGGAACGTAGTGTTTCTTTTATTTTTTTTTTGCTCCGCGTGTGTTGTGCTTAAAAACCATGTACCATATTCTTGAATGTGATAAAGTGTAGAATTAGATTATTATCTTGTTTCCAGCTCTCCTATTTGATTCATTTTTTCGGTTCTTTTATTTAACAGAAAACTTTAACCATGGCAGATAGGCCCTACAGGAGAAAATTATTGATCTTTTCGAGAATATTAAAACATGAAGAATGGATCTCATTTTCAAATGAATAGACCAAGCTTGAACTGTATCAATTTATATTAGAGTAAGTAAAAAAAAAAAAAAAAAAAAAAAGATTTTGTTCTTTTAGGGTTTTAACAAGTTTCTTAATAAATTTTCTTTATATATATATATATATATATACATTATTTACAGGAACAATAGAATTCAATTGTATTGGTGATTTTTCAAAATCGACAGTGGCAACTCGTGTATAGGCACTGTTTAACTGCAGCACCCCTATATCCACTTGATATTATCGATAACATTTAATATATATATATATATGTTTCCTTTTACACACTTTTAAAACAAAGGCTAAAATTGTTCTGGAGGAACACCCCCACTAATTTTAGCTACGAGCCGCCACTGAAATATGTTAAGCGGGAAAACTCCAGGAAAAGTATTCTTACAAAGTATTCTTCTGGATGCATAGGACAGAGATTAAAACATATAGTATGTAATTAAAGTTTACTACGATGGAGCAAAATCAGATTTTCAGACCCTTGAGAGTAGTATTTTTTTTTTCAGTTTCGCCATAACTTATGACAATAAAAAAATATGCAAAATAAAAATAATTCCAATATAGTTTTCGATACGGCGATTCCCTTATAGTTGAGTTCTCTACGTGTGTTTCTGGCTCTGCGCGCTCGTGCGTATGTATGTTGTTCTAATGGCTTTTGTGTTTGCCGGCGTTACATGTATGTTAGTAACAGTAGTCCAGTACACTGACACTGGACGTCGTTTCTGCTTCTAATGGACCCATTTTAATTATTTAATGAGCGGTTGTGAAGAGTAATTTCTCCATGTATAGTATTAATTATGGGGGAATAAGTTAACTAAATATAGATGTGTTTCAAATTACAATTCTTAACTTTAAAATGTTTTTAAATATCCTTCCTAGAAGAGGAGCAGAAAACATGCCTTCAGGCAGAGCTACCTGCCTGAACTCGAGTAAACGTAGCTATACAAGTTTTTCTTTCTGGCCAGAATCTGCTTCAAGCAGCCACTTTGCAAAGTAATTACACGGTTTTTCGTTCCTTGAAGTAATTGCCTAATTCTCTTTCATTTATTTTGGAGTGGGCTTACGAAGGATTTAAATATTAAACTGCAACGTTCTTCAAGGAATTAAAAACTTACAAATATTTCTTCACGTAATATGTTTTAACTTTATCATCGACTTCATGAGTTGTTTATGTTCGTTACATCTGCAGATGGAAACAAACTTCTAGAAAAAAAATCTCTTCCCCAGTGCCATCTTGTTGATTTGTCAGCCTGGGTAAGGCAGTGAGTATGGGTTTGCCTTTCTGTGCTCATGGTCCCGTGTTCAATCCCGCTTCAGGTAAGTGACATACATGTGAATAACTCTGACAGACCATGACTGTAGATTTACAGGCAAGTAAAAGACCTCCTACAGATAACAATTTTTGCACACCGGCGTCGGCCACAGGCCAATGTCACAGTACACACCGTCATTAAGTAACCAATTAACGAACCATTAGGCCTATTTAGATATTATGCCATCACGATTTCTTCCTTAGGCCTTTTGATAAATTATTTTTAGAATTGTCTTTCGTGGAGGTCCTTCTAGCCAGTTCTGTTTTATTTCTATCTGGCGTATTTCCATCATTTCTAAACGTACTTCCTACTTCCTATCCACTCTACGCGAACTCTTTCATTACTCTAATTTCTAAGTGTGTTTTAATGGTGGACATACAGCTTTCGATGAAATTCATTGGTGAGAAATATGTGAATTTAATTTTTTTTCTCAGCAATGAATTGCTCTACAGCCTTGAAATTTGATATACTCTCTATTGACTATTTCTACAATTGCATACTATTTTCAAAATTAATCAAACTGCTACAGTTACAGGTAATTATCGTTTCAAAATGGCTGCCACGTTTCATGCACTGAACAGCCGTTTCCCTGATAACTTCCACAAATATATATATTTCTGAGTGATTATTTTTATGTATGTTTGTTAATATCATGTGAACAACATAATCTAGGATTTTTTAAATATCTTCAGTATAAGTTTTTTTTTTTTTGAAATTTTCTTTCTCGTTAAATTATATATTTAAAAAAATACTTATACTGAAGATATTTCAAATATCCTAGATTATGTTGTTCACATGATATTAACAAACACACAGAAAAATAATCACTCAGAAATATCTATATTTGTGGAAATTATCGGGGAATCGGCTGTTCAGTGCATGAAATGAGGCAGCCATTTTGAAACGATAATTACCCGTAACTGTAACAGTTCGATTGATTTGGAAAATAACACGCAATTGTAGAAATTGTCAATAAAGAGTATGTCAGATTGAAAGTCTGTAGAGCAATTCATTGCCGAGAAAAAAAAATAACGAAATTCATATATTTCTCACCAATGAATTTCATCGAAAGCTGTATGTCCCCCCTTAAAGGAATTGTAATAGATTGACATTAATTATTCATTTTATAACTAAATTAAAAATATAAAATATTCTAAAAAAACATAGAGATGAAAAATATTGCAAGCAAACATACCCATTCCCTTTATAACATAATAATAGATCACAAATAGCCTGGAATTTCTTTGCGGAAAGCTCAAGATAAACACGACTTTCCAGTTTTCCTCCTAGAACATAGGCTACAACCTGTGGATTAATGAGATTAACTCAATCATAATAGGAAGTATTATAGTTGCATTAATAATAATAAAAGCAGACCTGTCGTGAATTCTATCCAAATTGGGCCTGTACCATTATTCTTGCAACGGGAAAAGACCCTAAATATCTTGGCTTCATTTACAACTCTGTTCATCCCATAAGAATAAATCTGGAGAAGTTAGAGAAGAGACATTCATTGTATTTTTCATTCTCATTTATTCATACATCAATTCTAGACAACTCATATTACGAATATTCCAGACAAATTCTTTTCTAGCATTAATATCCTACTTTTAAAATGCTACAATTTCTTACCAATAGTCCAGACACTATAGTGTGCATCAGCATCAATAGTAAGAAGGTAGGTTTATTTAAACTGGGCCGTTGGATGTGATTGCACCATATTCAGGCACATGTAATCTAGAAATATTTGTGTTTTTAATTTAAAATGTTTCAATATATCACAGATTCTCTATGTACAGTTTCATATGATTCCACTTTTTCAATATTTAAATTATCACACACCCACTATTCTATTCTTCTTGTCATAATTTTTGTTCATTTATACAAAATCGGTCCAAAAGTAAATACAGACTACATATTAATAGAAAATAAATAGATTATGCGTGCAAATAGTATTGTATGTAACTTATGATCGATCAATAAAACAACACTATCAACAACCATCTAAGGAAGGATCCAATAATGCAACACGTCAAGGAACAACATCGACATGAAGTCATCGACTAATACGAAGACCAACGGAGAAGACCAACCAACACAATAATGAATCAGTGGACTATCCTATACTTGATCCAAGATTTGTACTGAGCAAAAGTAAACAACCGAATGTGAAAGTACAAAGCACAGTTCACAAGAGTTCGTTTTTGAGACTGTTTAGTTGATTACATACAGTAAAGTCAGTTGAAATTTCTTTTTACTTCCTCTGCCCGTACCATAGGTACTATAGGTAGAGGAAGTATTGTTTTCGACCCCAAAATTCGAAGTTGAGTTTTTAGCATATATACACGTTTCAAGGCCCCCTGAATCCAAAAATACTATTACTTCCTCTGCCCGTACCATAGGTACTATAGGTAGAGGAAGTATTGTTTTCGACCCTAAAATTCGAAGTTGAATTTTTAGCATATATACACGTTTCAAGGCCCCCTGAATCCAAAAATACTATTTTTGGAAACATGTCTGTGTGTGTGTCTGTCTGTGTGGAAGTTTGTGAACAGGCTAGCTCCGAAACGGAGAATTGTATGAAAACAAAATTTCGTATTTGGGTCAGGTACCTTCTGAAGATGTGATTCGAAGATTGGCGACAAATTTCCATAATTTTTAAGGGGACTTTACATGAAGAAATTTTGGTTTTTCGCGATTTTGTCGAAAACGGCTCTAACGATTTTCTTTAAAATTTGCACATGTGTTCCTTTTACTGAGAGTTAAAACTTTTATTTGAAACTTTTTTTCGAAAAAATTCTCTGAGGGTAGTTACAAGCCACCCACTGTTCACCCACTGTTTGTAGAAAGTCTGTCTTGCGTGATGAACAACTGAATACGCGCTCTTTCACGGCCTCTTATTAAGTGCCAGTATGGTACTTTATGAGATTGTGTGGTGGACGAAAAAATGTCTGTCCGTCTGTCCGTGTGTCTGTACGCACCATAACTCAAATACGCTTTTTCGGATTTTCATGAAACTTGGAAAACACATTTATAATGTCCATGGGAAGAACCCTATTGATATTGAACCAAATCGGTTCACCGGTACCGGAGTAATACCCAATTTAGTGCCTATTTTAATAGATTATGGCGCCATCACTCAAATACGCTGTATCGGATTTCCATGAAACTTGGTATACCCATTTATGACGTCCATGAGAAGTGCCCTATTGAATTTGAACCTAATCTGTTGACCGGTACCGGAGTAAAACCCAATTTAGTGTCTACTTTAAAGGCGCAATAACTCAAATACGCTTTATCGGATATTTATGAAACTTCGTATACGCATTTATAATGTCCATGGGAAGACGTTTATTGATAGTGGACCAAATCGGTTGGCCAGTACCGGAATAATGCCCAATTTAGTGTTTTTATGTTAATATATAAGAAGTCGCGATAACTCAAATATGCTTTATTGGATTTTCCTGAAATTTTGTATACCCATTTATAATGTACGTGGAAAGACGTCTACTGATATTGGACCAAATCGGTAGACCGGTACCGGAGTAAAACCCAATTTAGTGTATATTTTAAAGACGCGGTAACTCAAATACGCATTACCGGATTTTTATGAAATTTGGTATACACATTTATAATGTCCGTGGGAAGACGTCTATTCATAATGGATAAAATCGGTTGACCTGTTTCGGAGTTATGCTCAATTTAGTGCCTATTTTATGGTAATATACGTATTCGAAAGAATTTTATAAAAAAATGAAAATCAGTTATCTTGACAACATAGCCTATTGTTTTACTGTGATCTTATAAGGCCTTGGAAATTAAAATACAGGTAGCTATGACAAACAACATATTGATTTACATTCGCTTATCCAACTAGACCGTTAAAATGACCCAGGTGGCCGAGATGGTAGACCTTTCTTCTTCCGTAAGCCCTGCTTAATGAATAAATCTGGAGCTTAACTTGGAAATCAATTTAAAAAAACATATTCTGCATATCATAATTGCAGTCATAACTGATTAAACAAAAACATACTGGTCCTTTGTTACATCAGTTTACCTGATTTTATTCTATATAAGAATGTGAAGTGAGAAAGAATAAAGAAGTATCTGAGGGAAATATTCGATAAATTTAAGAAATTATCGCTTTTAGTCGCATCATTGAAAGAAGAGGTATTTATAGGATAATTAGCGTAAAATTGTGTCTTGCGATTCTGTAAAAGGATATGTGAATACTTCTAACTTTTATTTAGGCAGAGGAAGTTATGTGACTTTCACATCAGATTTTTTTTTGGGAACATGTCAGTGTGTCAGTGTGTGTGTGTCTGTCTGTCCGTCTGTGTGGAAGTTTGTGAACAGGCTAGCTCGAAAACGGAAAATTGTATGAAAACAAAATTTCGTATTTGGGTCAGGTACCTTCTGAAGATGTGATTCGAAGATTGGCGACAAATTTCCCTTATTTTTAAGGGGACTTTACATGAAGAAATGTTCGTTTTTTGCGATTTTCTCGAAAACGGCTCTAACGATTTTCTTTAAATTTTGCGCATGAATTGCTTGTACCAAGAGTTAAAACTTTTATTTGAAACATTTTTTCGAACAAATTCTCTGAAGGGTAGTTATAAGCAACCCACTATGAATACGTGCTTTTTGCAATACGGCTTCTTGTAAATCGTACGAAAACAAAATTTTGTGTTTGGGTTAGGTACCTTCTGAGGTTGTGAAGATTGGCGACAACCTTCTCTTATATTTAAGGGGACTTTACATGAAGAATATTTGGTTTTTTGATATTTTCTCATAAACGGCTCTAACAGTTTCCTTTAAATTTTGTACATGGATTGCTTATACCATTTCAAAAATATTCTCTGAAGAGTGGTTGTAACCTACCAACTTGCCTGGTGAACAACTCAATACGCGGACATTTAAGGCATTTTATTCTATATAAGCACGTGAAGTGAGAAAAATGTACTGTTGGCCCTGCTTACAGTAAAGAAATATCTGAGGGGAATATTTGATAAATTTCGGAAATTATTCTTAACAGCGGAAAGTTCAATAAACGTTTGCAGTCACTTGTTTTTTTTTTTCCATAGCCTGCGTTTTTAGTCGCAACACTCAAAGAAGGGGCCATAAGGTATTTAGGGCATAATTAGCGTAAAATTGTGTCTTCCGATTCTGTACAAGGATATTTGAATACTGCTAACTTTTATTTGGGCAGAGGAAGTTATGTGACTTTCACATCAGATTTTTTATCTTACGTGCGCAGTGTCCCGTGTTCGATTCCCAATGGTTTGTATATATTTACAATCTATCTTCTCGCCGCTGGACAAAACTTTTCCTCGTACATTTTTTATTGGTGATATAAGTTCTGAAGGCTCTGGCTGGCAACTTTCTTCTGTAATGCACATTCTTAGACGTTATGCTTATTACTGTTACTTACAACATGTGGTATACTTCATCACACATTATGTAAATGAAAAGTACAATTAATTAGATTTTAAAATACGTCTTGTATTTAGTAACTTATGTGACATTTTGCCAAATCAACAGATTTGCCAAGGCAACGATAAAAATAACTGAAATCTGGTTTTAGCTTTTAAAATTCTCGCATAGTCTTTAAATTTAATTTACACTCATTACTAATCCCATGCATAATCCGTTTACTTTGTGTTTATAAAATTTAATTTTATAACAATAAACAGCCATTACGGTAGGCCTATATATAAGAACATTATAATGAAAAACAGAAAGAGATGACAACCTATAATAGTTTATAAATCAGAATTATATAAAACAATTAATATAGATAACTTGCAACATCTAAAGCATTATCAACTAAAAATACAAATATTAAGAATTGCACTTAATATGTTCCAGCTCAACATTAGCCCACAATACAACATGTTTTTAAATTATGTATTTCTTAGCTAGCTCAAACGGTGGTTCTCATTATGGGAATGTTAGGTTCAAAGCTCATCGTAAAAAGGATAAGACGCCTCAAGGAAGAGAGCGTAAATTTGTCTAACTCTGCTACTTCACATAGTGAAAGGGCAATCGCGTTATTCTGAGGTATGATATTGTATCATCTCATCATATTTATTCTATTGCAATGTAAAATTTAAAGGAGATTTCTAAGACAAAGTTTACAGAATTCTCGGTGGTGTATTATTAGACCAACATTCGCAGCAATAGTAACAGGAGAGCAGAACAGGTTTGGCTTATGGGCGTTTTTTGAGGTTATAAGCATTGTGTATAGTAGAAAACTACCTTTTAAGACTTACAGAGTGAAGGAAATAGTTTAGCACCTTATTTATGACTTGTATTGAACAATTTATTGTTTTAGCTTCTGTTTAAAAATACTACTTTGCTTCGTTTAATACTTACGTCAGAGTGCTGACATTTTACTGAATTTATTGCAGTTTAAACACATTTCACACCGGTCCCATAGATGAAGAGAATTCACATAAATTTTTTCGGGATACTCCAGATGTCAAAAGTAGGAGTTCCGTTTCCAACATGCTGTGATTTAGAGTTCACAGAGAAAATACGGCAATAAATTTAAAAATAACTAGCAGTGTGATGGGTTAATTGAAGTGAAACAGGACTTCTTGTTCAAGTCATCAGCTTTGAACCAATTTCTTGCCGTTGCATGTCTAGAATGAAGTGAAATTTGCATATAGGGCCTATTTAATTATAATCCGTTAAAACGGATTACAACTAACTTTTATTTACTTTTTGTTATTTTATTTATTTATTTATCGACTCAAAGACCCCAACGAGCGAAAGCTTACTTCAAGAGGCAATAGCCTATACTTAAAGCCTAAACACATATGATAATTTATCAAAGAAACATTTTATAGCAACCACCAACATAGAAACAATAAAAATTAAAAATGAAGTAAAGTTAACATTAATTTAGAAAATAATACAATAATGCAAGATCTGATTTTACTAATTGCCTTCACAATAATTATTATTTCGTATATTTTGGAGCCGGGTTTTAATATTTTTACATTATTCAAAATCAGTAATCCCTGCGATAAAGTATGAATTTTTATTATGACATTCATCAACCCTTTAGTGCCAAAATTAACTGAATCTGAATGAGAGTTACATTTTATTTTGCTTGGTAAGTATGTGAATGCATATTTTCATTATATAGAAAAGAAAATGATATGTAATTGATTGTGAGTCACTTCACATCAGTGCCTTTTAACATTTACAGATTTTATGCAGACAAGGATTGGCGCCCTTACATTCCACTTTCTTCATCAAGATATTAAAAGATATTCAAGATATTTCTGTATCCTTTATCATCTGGTCTGCTACTGTAATGCTCAAGAATTTTCATTACATTATTGCCATTATTTTCGCTATCACTAGCCTCATCAGGAAACTGGAGGATTATATTGAGTGAAATACAGTCAGCGTTTACATTTAGGCCTAAGCTTCCACTGGCGACAAAACAATCCGTCTAAATTCTAGAATGCGGTAAGAACAAATGTTTCATTGAATAAAATAAATTAATAACTCATAAAATATAACCTCTTAGTCCCAATAGGCCTATCCTATGAATATGACAGCATAACACAATTCCAATTCATATGGCTGTAGGGCAGAGTTAATCGTTCATTCTTTCTTTATCTTAGTTTTAGCTCTCCCTTTTAGGATTTAAGCGACCTAAGCGACCTTACAGGGCCGCGACCTGTCGGGAGAGGGATTATCTTTGGATCACATACATACTTTTTTGACCAGACAAGGACATGGAGGACCTCCCCGGATGAGTGATCAGCCCAATGCCGAGGGCACCTCCGAGACAACACGAACACATAGGACGAGACACACCATTCACACACACACTTCAAATAAATAATAATGCGAGGATGGAATGAAGATGATAATGACGGCCAGATGATATCTGGGGATCACAAGGGCCTAAAGTTACCCGACATTTGTCTCACAGGTGAGAAAAAAAAACAGAAAAACATCACCTAGGTAACTTGTCCCGACCAGGAATCGAACCCGGGCCCGCTCCGTGAGACAGAGTTAGTCTAAATGGAATAATTAACCTTAATAGAATAATAATACATAATATACTATTTATATTCTCACACTGTAAGGCAGGGTTCACACTCAGGCGATAAGCGATAAGCGATATATCGCGAGCGATATACGATACGCGACACGCACGGACAGATACTTGAAATCTAAAGGGAGGCGATAAAAAAGGTTCACACTCACGCGATAGCGCAACATATCGCAAGTGCTATATCGCTCGAAGTGCAGCATGCTGGTTGCCTGAGCGATTTGTTGCTTACGATATTGTAACTTTTGTAGTGAAGATTGTGTTCCCACCACATTTTAGGTAGATTTCGAAGAAAAATCTACCTATTGCAATCGATACCATGTCATGACTTTCGAAAAATTCTTTCATATCTTTACGTTTCATGCCTCCAAGTACGAAACCACCGCCCGTTCAAAAAAAAAAAAAAAAGTGATATATATATATATATCTTTACACGCTAGCAGCCATAATTTTGAAGATATTTGAACCAAATTTTATTATGTTATTTCTAGGCCCAATAGTTCGGACAAGTTCGTTAATGACCAAATTTGGCCCCGGGGGAGGGTCGGGGAGGGGTAGAAAGTTTGAAATATGTATATCTCGGCTCCTATGAAGTATAGAGGGAAACTTTGTTTGAATAAATTAGAGAACTCCCTATGGAGTTCACAGTGACACCAACGATTCGGGAGTTTTGGTGGTACGAGTTGGGGTGGTTGGTTGGGGGATGGAAGTTCAAAATTTTTGAAACCACGTCTTATGGGGTATCGTTGAAAAGCGCTTGATGGGTACTCTACAAATCAGTAACTGGATTCTCGATAGCTCTCATATAAGGCGATATTTAGCACATCGAAATCTACCTCAGCCTGTAGGCCTGCCTAAAGGGAATTTTTATCGCCCAGGTCGCGCCGATTTATCGCTCGCTGTGTGAACCTTCCTAGCAATATATCGTCGCAACAAATTCCTTCCGATAAATCGCTTATCGCTTATCGCCTCAGTGTGAACGCTGCCTAAGTCGTAGGCCTAATCAATAAATATATACACTTAGCCTACCTACCGGCATGATGTAATTTTAATGCAAGTGTCTCCAATACCGAAGATCTGACGGGAAAGTAATAAATGAAGAGTGATAGGCCTATTATTATTGAAGTGTGCTGAGCGTGCATTTTAGTAAATCCAAGTGAATACACCTCCCAAGAAGTAATTATTAATTACTGTTTTGTGTCCTATTCACATGATATTGGGTCCAAATGGGTTAACGGCATTGTGGATAGCCTTTTCAAAATTACCAATCTGCCAATAGATGGTGTATGAAAATTAGTTTAGCCCGTGAAAATTAGTCAATTCATGAAAATGCCAAGTACCAAGACAGGTTCCTGGATAAACGAAACATATTTCAGGCGGGGATGAGATGGGACGAGAAACTTATTTCAGCTGGGGACGAGACGGGTTGTTTATTTACAGACAGTGGACAAGACGGGCTTCACCGAATCATTCACAGGCCTAGGTAACATTTTATTCATCATCAACATCACGGTTTTTTTAAATATATGTTTACATCTTCCGTATTCTCAATCTCCAAGCCTCTTGAACCTCCCATAGAGTCTCAGGAATGCTTTTCTCCTTCATTACTTCTTGTATACCGTTAAACCATATCTTCTTTGGTTTGTCTCTCTTGTTCTGCCCGGAAGATTGCATCTGAAGATCTTCTTTGGTAATCTCTCCTCCCCCATTCTTCTAACATGACCATACTATAGAAATTGCTTTTCCTTAAGTTCATCTATTATGTTGCAAAATAAATGACATAACAAAGTGCCAGAATGCCTTTGTTTAATCAATGATAATTGCAATTATGATATGCAGAAAATAAGTTATTTTTGTAATCGATTTCTGATTAAAGCTCCAGATCGATTCGTTAAGCAGGGCTTACGCAAGAACAATGGTCTAAAATTTGATAAGCATATGTGACAAAATATGTGGGTAAGGTTATTTGCCAAAGCTAACAGTATCACAACTTCCAAAGCCGTTTATGAACACTGTAGATCAATGTGTTGTGATGAGAACTGATTTGCATTTGATAAATTCTGTTTAATATATCACCATAAAATAGGCACTAAATTGAGGAGTACTCCGGTACCAGTCAATCAATTTGGTCTAAAATCACTGAACTTCATCCCATGGACGATATAAATGCATATACAGTACTAATGTCCATGAAAATCTGATAAAGTGTATTCGAGTTATCGCTCGTACAGACACACGGACAGACAGTTTTGATGATGCAAGACCATTAGCCTATATAGAATTTGACAGGCAATTCGTGCCAGCCTGTTTAAGTTCTTATAATGGTTCAAAATTGTACGACGTTTCATGCTACTTTGCACCTTAAATTTTAAAAGCAAAATAATTTCAGTTTGCTTGTGCTTAGAATAGCAATCAAAATAATTTTGGTAATTTCGTATGTAGTGGAATTCAGGCTCTTTTGGTTGGCAACTATTTGTTTGGAACAAATTACATATAAGAAGAAATTAATATAGCTTCTACATTTGCTGAGAATAGAAATTTATTTATATATAACTTAGGCCTATCTCTCTTCAAGTGATACCGTTATATAATAGAAAATAAAGAACGTATCTGGAATAATCTTTCGCTTTGGTGCGGAATTGCAGACTTTGAATGAATTGGGAGAAATGTAGGTCGTAAGTAATGTTTTAAGCGATATTATTATTATTATTATTATTATTATTATTATTATTAACTTATTATTATTATATTGAATTGGTGTACGATTGTGTATTGATAAAAACCATCTAGTATATGGATAAAGTTTTTATTGCCGAAATAGTTATTTATGTTATTTTGAATTTTATAAATGATTAATAGATACACGAATAGTAGCAGGAATAGGCCAATAGCATTTGTAGTGGTTAAATTGAAGAATATTTATGATCATTAATTTGTACGAGTGAACAATAGTGACTTGTGGTGATATCCTCCATTTTCTCTATAACAGACTAGCCCGTAATTATTTTACCATAACAGAATCGGCCTGTAAAATGAAACTTGACATAAACGCGGAAAGTTCTGTTAAACAATGTTTAAGATCCAAATAGCATTAAATAAATAACGAAGGTGTTAGTGGAAATGATACTGTTAATCCAGCACAATGTTAACTTGTTAAAAATAATTTAAATTACACCATTCGATATAGTGTAGAGAGATATAGAAAAACTACCTGAGTTCTAGGAGTGTTATTAGACCATAGGACAGCATAAAAACAAATAAAAATTAATCGCTTAGAAAAATAAAGCAATTACTGGTACCGGTATATCCCTAAATATCAGTGAGAGGATTGACATTGTTATTCCAGCGCAATATTTACGAACGAATAAAATAAACAATCGGTTTAAAGAACTGTACAAAGTTGTACGCGCATATCGGTAATTCGAATCTAAAGGGATCAAAACAAAATTCATATTAACCACACGTTCAGATGATCAATTATGAATATGAGTGGTCTGTCGTGTATTGTGGGATAAATTTACACCTTAAAGCAATAATGCAGCATCTTATCAAAGGTAATATAAAGAGGGGGGGGGGAATTATTCATATTGAGGGAATTCGCATCTCGAATTATATTTATGAAAATTATGACTATTGAGCAAATAACCACTACCTAAAATAAACAAGGACACTTATTGAAATTCCGCATTTTCTTAAAGTGAATTTTTCACTGAATATAAACAAATGTATTACGTTCTATTTGTAAATTAGAATTTAAAAAAACAAATATTATATATATATATATATATATATATATATATATATATATATATATATTTGAAAATCATTCCAGAGAAAGAAAATCGTTAAGGCTATACTTCTACAATTTATCTGTTTACCTACTTAGTCTTTAAAATGCACCCTAAGCTTATACGTATATATATCGTAATAGCAGTAAAATATCGTAATAGCAGAATGTTTACTGGCGTAATATTAGTCTTCATTATTAATAGTGTTCCTTGATATTTTAAATTACTTTAAAATTCCCTCAGTGTAAATGAAGTTATCGTTTATTTACAAATTACATTTATAATGTAATTTTATTATTAATAACAGAAGGAAAAGTACTTGTACTTGTGACTGTAAAATGACTGCTAAAATATGTCAGAAAGTTGTGCGAGCACTTCAAACCATTTGTGTGCTATAATAATCTACATCGTTGTGGCACTGCTGCCCGTGGTCATGAAATTGCTTACGTTTTATGAGAAAACCTTTAGGACAACATCTGCATTTTTATACAAATCTTCAGCCTTAAAAAGATATGGTTACGTTCAGATAAAAGGGGAATACAGACAACAAAAGAGAATAAGAATGAAGTTTAAAGGACAATAAAACCCATGCTGTAAATTACACTATAACACCTTCAAGCTTTTTATTCTCTCCTCTACCTTTTCCTACCTTTCACCTCCATCCTTTCCTTCATTCAACCGGTACATGGCGATGAATGCATTAACAAAAAGCGACTAATTTTTCCAGCTTTTATGCTCTTAATTTACTGGTTGCAACGCGTAGCCACCCGTCCTTTATCTAACTAAACTATGCTTCTATAACCTCTCCCCTGACTCTAACCTTTCGTTTTAAGGTTTCTTTTAGCAAGCGTGAAATGAAGATATCTCCCTTGAGTTCCCTAGCTCTAATCACCCCTTCAAATGTGTCTGTAAACATTATATTGTGCTCAGATTAGCGCTATCCATTAACTTGTACAATAGCTTCTTTCACAATGCAACTTTCGGGTGAATTATTTTCAGATATTTTCTTAACAGAAAGAAAGCCTAAACGAATAAATATCACATCTGATGTTTATATAATTATAAAATATTTGTATTAAATATTCCAATGGAAGTGACACCAAATGTATAACATAAAATGAAGTTTACCATAAGTACTAATAGACATAATACAAAACCATTCTAGAAAAATATTTTTTCTTGCCAAAGTAAATTAATTTAATCATTATCTGTTGGATCGAAATACCTTTAGTGTGCTGGGTGTCTGTACAGGTTACAAATTTCAACATTTATTCAGACCGTCTTATTATGACAAGTATTTGTTATAGCCTACTTTCAGTAGAGAATTTCTCAGATAAAGAGAGCCGAACCATTCCTCGTCACATGATGATATACTTCTACTTATCGGTAGGTAAATCTATATGACTACAGGTAAATTAATTCACAAGATTATTCTTTTCTACGTTATCGTGAAATTACTTCTCTTCGTTTTTAAGCTTAAGCGCTGATAAAAATTATATAGACCTACTTTTTTGAAATTCAATGATGTAAATTCTAATTTTAGGGTCAATATGAGACTTCGCTGTATGCCTATTTAACGCTTTGTGAATGAAGTATATATATATTTTATTATTTAATGAGAGAAAATAGGCCTAAACAGAATAATATAAAAGTGTAAAAATTCAAAACACGAATTAAATGTAATATCGAGTAGAGCAAAGTTAATAACCGCATTTCGCACAAAGTAAGTTAATTAAAATTTTGTTTAAATATAAGTTTAATTCTAATAATTAATAAAAATAAATTACATTATATTAGGCCTAAAACAGCCAACAAAATACGTAAAGAAGATGTATTACACGAAGGAACTACAAGAAATTACAACATATTTCACAAAACAGGAAAAATACAAACATATATTGCTCTATAATATACAGCACTGCATATACGAATTATGTAAACGTAATTACTGTATATACATAATAGGAATAATTCAGTAGATGTTGATGCCGGAAAGAAGAGATATTATGAGCCGTGCTTCACAGACATAGAACACAAATATCACATTAAGAACTGGTAAGTTCTAGGTTCGTAATATTGGGCACGTGGTTAAATAACATCCTTTACATTGAATATCTACAAGATGTGTCTTTGCATATTTTTAAAGTTTTCCTCCAAATTGTACTTAATCATTTGCAAAATGTCATATGGTAAAAATTTAAGCATTTCATCTCTGGAATAGCTTTCCCAATACTGATTGATTTTGATCTAATACTGCATTTGGTTTCTTCTTCATTAATATTGAAGAGAAAAAAAAACTTTTCTTTTTGTTTTTAATAGATTGTCTTCCAGATTGGTTGGCTGAATCATAGGATTTTCTCTCTCTACACTAAAAGGTCATTATTAAGGTTTTAAAGACTGCGTTAACATGGGCCAATATTTTAAATGAAAGTACTCTAAAATACGACCTAGATCTATATGATTTTACAGTATGTTCTCTCTGTACTAGTAGGCCTACTCTTTTATTACAATCTCAAACTTTTAATAACAGTAAAATACCAGGTGGTCGATAGGCTGCGAAACATTAGCCACACATTTTATTTCAACACATTTTAATTCTATTCGCTTCAATAAACGAGACTAACTTAAGTTATATATTAATACGGTTAGATACATTTATAAATATAAATACTCAAATTGGTAATAAAAAAGGCTTACAAAGGTTATCTTAAGTCAAGTATGAAATGAAATTCAATCACAGGCATGACGTGTTTTGCTTCAATGACCTTAACTTTCTTCCTGACTTAACACTAATTTCAGGGTCTTTCTTATTTAAGTATCTGGCTGATATTAATAATCGTAATATTAATAATTGTAACATCATCTCATTTTTTGTCTCGATTAACATTAGTCAGACCCATTATTTCAGTTACATGTTTGTTTTGAAATATTCACACAAGCTTTACGACACTTCTTTCTTGTTGGTAACAACTTCTTACTTCTCCACCTTTATGATCCATAGAATAGATTTATATTTCTTGCTGCTTATTTATCATCCGCTTAAATTGCATACAATTCCAAGTAAGAACAGTGTGAATGTGAACTATAACATAAGTATGTACTTTATTAAATTGTTTGTTATACTGCAATTTGGTTTTTACTTACAACTATTTACAGCAAGTAAAATGCATATAATCATGTGTGTAGTAGGCTATTACTATGTGACAGGCATTAAAAAAATATATACACGACACTTTTTTAATATGGTTTCTTAAATTAGCTAATAATAGAATTATTGAACTGTTACTCATCATCATCATCATCATCACTACAAGGATTAGGCGATTGCTCGTTCCGGCTTCACAAAACATATTTCCAACGCTTCCTGGGTCGTCCAACATCTCTTCGTCCTCTTGCTTGGTAATTCTGTGCAAGTAGGGGGTATCTCTCTTCGCTCATTCCATCCATGTGCTCAATCTATTTTTGTCTGTATATCATACTTTCTCATTTAAAGATTCTACTTTCAGTCCCTCCCTTATTTTTTCATTGTTAATCTTGTCTAGTTTGCTGCAACTCTTCACTTGCCTTAGGAGCCTCATCTCCGCCGACTGAATTCTATATTTCTGTTCTTTCGTTGAAATCAAAGTTTCGCAGCCATACAACAATGTGGGGATTGCCATCACTTTGTAGAGTTTTACTTTTGTTTCTTTCCTTACACAGAAATGAAATGGATTGTCATGAACTGTTACTTTGCAAGATAAATTATGTGAATATACATTAATATATTGTTGAAAACTACCTGCATTTGGTACAACCAGTAGCGGGGATATTTGTCTCTCTCTAGAATTACCTACAGATATTAAAATTTGCTACTTATATTTGGTTTATTTGTTTTACAGTAAATTATATACAAATATTATTAATTGGTGTAAGGCCTATGACATTTGAAAATTGTGTTGCTATAGTTATAACAAATTTAAAAATAAAGTAATTTTAATTTATATGAGGTGTCTTGTTTAAATCATATGGCTCCAGGTTAGTTTTATGCGCTTGTTCAATTTACATTTAAAATGTAAAATTGTATAGGCCTATACCTTTATCGATTATAAGTTTCACATTATTCTACTAAATTTAATTTTAAATGATGAAAATATATACACAAGTTATATACAGAAATATTTTTCTCTTGTGGTTTTTGCAAGTACGTCATTTTATAGTTAACATATTATACTGTTAAGTAAGGGGAACGTTCTAGTTCTTTTCCCAGTGCAGAATTTGTTATTGTGGATATTGTTTGAGTTACTAGTCTTGATGACGATTCAAAAAAGTGCTGAAAGAACTGTATAATTATTAATGTTTTGTTTATACCACTTTAATACTCTGCATAAACTTTAATTTAGTCGAAGTTTGCTTTTGTTTATTAGCCGAGCTAACGATTTTTTTTATGGGTGCGTAATATGGGCACAAATAGGGTAAGGTGGTGCATTTTTGAACATGGTACAATTCTGAACGGAGTAAGATTTTGGTCCTTTTTCAGGTTTCAAATGTTGGTCAACCTGTTTTCAATTACATGGCGTTGATGCTGATTGTTTTGTGTATCTTTTTCCGTGAGAGTGATGTTTTATGCTGTCTGATTATGCAGTAAAAATATTATTTTTCGTTCGAAGGTAAATACGGTATGCTTGAAAAACTGCACGTTATAAAATTACTTATAATTCCACGTTATGTTACTGCAATACATTGTTGAGGAGCGATTGTTAACTAATACCAACGATTTGCGTGGTCTTTGATACGCATGTCATTGGCACAACACGAGCCATTCGTGAGTGGAATTTGTAACTGTGTAATATTTTATAAAAGGTTGCGTGAGGTACACATACGAACACGTTTTAGGTACAATTCTGAATATAAGCAGTACAACTTCGAAAATCACTCGCTTTGCTAGAAATGATTGGTCATGCATTGCGTAAGACAGTTAAGACAATCCATTTTTAAACATCCAGGGTTTATTATTTCTGCAATTGAAGTGTAAAAGGATATCTTATATCCGTCAACACCAGTATTATTTCAGTGCAGCATATACTTCCTCTGTACTGTTATGATTACAGCTCAACAATATGCAATACACATTAGTCTTCAGTAATCGTTTAGATAAGCTGTTGGCCTAAGTGTAAAGTTGTGTTGAGTATTTGTTTTATTGGTGCACATGTTATAAGTTCATCTTCCATTGGACCCTGTTTATGAACGGTAAGAATGTGCTAAAGCCTTTCAACAAAATTATTTTGAGTTCATTATTTTTTCTGTTTTAAAATATTATAATAACGATAAAATAATAACAAACTAATAGCAATAACAATATAATAGTACACAAAATAATATCAGCAATAATAAGAACAAATTAATCTTTATTATGATTACACTAATGACTTAATTTTTTATTTTATTTGTAATTAATAAGTATAAAAGAGAAAAAGGTACGTTAGTAAAATCTAACATACGAGTCATGGTATGATAGTCATATATGCGAATGATGTCGGGTTAAACTATTAGTGGAGTTATTTTTTATTTTCTGTTTAACATTTAGATGCCGCGAAAGAAAATGGAAAACCCAGCTCCAACAAAAGAAGACGTGTGTGGTTTTTGTTTGTTGAACTACAACAGTGCTCAGTCCATGAAGAAAGGCGACTGGATACGATGCCAGTCATGTAAAACGTGTTATCATGAATTGTGCGTAGGAACCGAAGGAAGAAAGCAGTTTGTTTGTGGAAAATGCCACTGATCGAAATTGTATATACTGGTGTTCAGAATTGTACCTATGTGGTACATTTTCGAACGAATTTTTGAAAATGAAACATTGATTGCTATGGCCAAATTAACAGCTGTGTGACTTTCGTATTTTTGTGAAGGGTCAACTAGGTTATCAACCTTGTCATTACAATACAAATAGTTTTTGCTTCTGTTTATTTTGTTCTTAAAATAAGAAAATACGTTTAGTGTTCGAAATTGTACCACCTTACCCTAGTGTTTGTACTACGCTCAATAGCCAGAACGTGTACAACTTTTACTCTGTTACTGTTTTATTATTAGCTTCTAGTCGTAACATAAAATTCGATAATTAATTGCATCTCTTCACTATATTGATTTTAAAGGTGTGAAGATTTGTGAGGCTTTTGCAGTTTACGTGATAACACAGTGTTCTAGATTGTTAATAGGATAGAATAATGAAAATATGAATAGTAATTCCTCTGATACTATTTCCTATATGCTATTATTTTACAACTGGGTCTTTTTATTGGTATTACGAATATTACGATTATTGGTTTTACAATTAACTGTTGTTGAATTGCTGGATATTATTAACATAATTATGCATCTGCAAGCATACCGATGCCTTTGCTTTTTTAAGTCATTCCACTAAATATACCTAGGGTGGTTAATCTGCCAACTTGCATATATCATAATAAGCAATTACAACACAAACAAAATACAATATGTTAAATATGAAGTAACGTTTCTTGAATGAATAGCCTATGTCCCAACAAGTGAAAAGTGTACAAAACATTTACAATGACTATTCCAGTCATTTGCCGCGTGTTTGGTATTGACCAATAACGTTTAGCAATTTCTCGGATATAGACCAATCACGATCGTTTATCTTATAAAATGCTTGCTATTAATACGAGAAAGGGATTTTACCTAATAAAATGGTCAGCTCATTACTGGACATGCAAGCATCAATGTGCCGTGATTATTACGTCACATGTTGCCACTAAGCAGCACGAAAACAGATTATTTTATACAACATAACTTGTTTGGAAATTGAAATAGTATAGGCCTAAATGTGCATTGGTTAAAACAGAATTTCGATTCGGTGAAAACCAGTTCGTGTGTTTTTATTCTGTTCTGCTGTTATCTTACCTGAATTAAGTTAACTATGTTTTATAGGCCTGGGCCTGTGCACAATTGGTAGCACTGGTTACATGGTAACTCGAATCGATTCGTGGATGGTTTTGATTCATAATATGCCGTGAACTCGCTGCTGTTAGTTTTATTTTTATATAATAAAGCATTAAAGTAATTATTATTTATATAATCCGTTACATTTTTATTCATGGAATAGTCTTAATAGATCCAACTCGAGTTGGCGAGTTTCATGACTAGTCGATTTGGTAGCGTCAGGAACTAATTTTTCAGGAGATTGCATGTTCAAATCCTCGAACCTTCCTATTAGAATATCCTGCAATAATAAAGTATTTTACCTATTTAAGAAACAAACTTACAATTACAGTACAAAGTCAATTCTAGGCAAATAAAATAGATTTGGTATGAGTGGAATAATAGATAAGACACTGAATTTCTATATTATAAATATTATAAATGGTTTGGAACTTAAAACACTGACTTTCCAGTTCAATGTTCTTTTTCTCGATCGCAGCCCTGCTGTAACCTATGACATCCATGAACATAAATGAGAGACTCCCATATTTTGTAGTTTTACAGGGATGGAAAAGAAGTTTATCCTTCATACGAAACCCATAGACACCTTAACAGTACAGTTACTGGAAATAAATTCGACTGATACGTAGAGGAAAATAGGGTAAGTTCGATCATTTGGATTCTAATGGCATTCATGTTTTATGAACATCTGCTACAATAACAAGTTTAATAATAATAATAATAATAATAATAATAATAATAAGTTTAACAACACTATTTATAACAAGAACAATGTTAACAAAACAGTAGTCTCTTAACAATAATATAATCTTCATAATTTTAATGAAATATTAATTTTTATATTCTTGTGTTCTTCTGCATAATTTTAGTACGAAGTTGAAAGCATTGGGAAGACTTGGATTGATATAGACTGAATGCAGAATAACAGAAATCATTATTATTATTATTATTATTATTATTATTATTATTATTATTATTATTATTATTATTATTATCATCATCATCATCATCATCAACATCATCATCATCATCATTTTACTTTCTTCGTTCTGTGTTTTGTAAAGTGAAGTATTTCTGATTTATTATGACATATAATATTTTTCCTATGAACATGCTATTAAAAGGATATAAAACATTGGACACCTTTCCAAATATTCGCTAAGCCTCTTTCGTACTTTGTACTTGATATTCATTACAGCTTGAAAATCATCAGAGGAATACCAAACACAACAAACGAATACTTGGAGAAGAGAAAGATGGCGTTACTTTAACAACGCAACCTATACTTATAGATGGGAGAGGAAAAGGATGACCTTCCTTTGTCTAATTCTTACTTACGAGTATCTAACCTATAATTACATCAGCAGAGCGTCCAACAGCAGCGAACTTATAGCGATTTGTCAATTTTCTATGTGAGTCGACCGAAACCAAACGCTTCCGAAGGCACCTGACAACATTTGTTTCACTGCTTCAATACTTCCATTATAAGAGCATTAGACCTATCTTAACTTTTACTCTGCCCTTGTTATGTTCAAGATCTTAAGTTGTAAATTGTTCTCTTTCTTCCTTCCTTCAATTTGGGCGAAATGATCTGGAATATAAAGATATGCTCCATATGGAATGTGGGCTACACAATGATGAACCGTTACAACAAAAAGTTACTTACTCATTACTTCTTTATGCTCCATAAACAGTTTTAAGGGTAAAATAAAAACAGGTAAACTGATATTACAAAGTGCCAGTATGTTTTTGTTGAATCAATTATAATTACAATTATGATATGCAAAAAATAAGTTTTTCTATTCAGATAATAATCGACCAGCGTCAGCAGAACTACAGATTAGTGATACCTTGACAATCACTCACATAAAAATAAAAAAAAATAAAAAATCCATGTCAAATCGGCCGGCTCCGGGATTCGATCCTGGGATCTGCAGAATACGAGTCCAAGACGTTACGTTTGATAAGCGTATGTGAAGGAATAGTGTTAACTGTGAAATTATACCGGTAGACAAAAATTAAAAAAAAAACATGTGACTTCTAATTATTTGTTACTCTGGTACCGGTCAACCGATTAGGTCCAAAGTTAATAGGCTTCTTGCCATGGACGTTATAAATGCCTATACGAAGTTTCATGAAAATCCGATAAAGCATATTTGAGTTATGGGGCCTTCTGTTATATAATACCATAAAAATGAACTAAATTGGGCATTATTCCAGTACCGGCCAACCGATTTAGTCCAATATCAACAGAACTCTTCCCATGGGCATTATAAACGTGTATACGAAGTTTCATAAAAATCCGATAAAGCGTATTTGAGTTATGGAGCTTTTAAATAAAAACACTATATTGGGTTTGACGCCGGTACCGGTGAACCGATTTGGTTCAATAACAACAGGGTTCTTCCCATGGACATTATAAATGCGTATACCAAGTTTCATGAAAATCCGATAAAGCGTATTTGGGTTATGGCGCGTACAGACACACGGACAGACAGACAGACAGACGGACGGACGGACAGACGGACGTACAGACTCACAGACATTTTTCGTCCCCCACACACGATCTCATAAAGTACCATACTGGCACTTAATAATGTAGTGTTTAGTGCTACTTCAATGCTGTTCACTTTTTCTTTCATGTTAAAGCTAGTTCTTCGGTTACAGTTTCAAAACACACAACTACTGTTTGTAATATTGAACTATGTTTTATTAAGTGCCAGTATGGTACTTTATGAGATTGTGTGGGGGGGACGGAAAAATGTCTGTCCGTCTATCCGTCATCTGTCCGTGTGTCTTTACGCTCCATAGCTCAAACAAGCTTTATCGGATTTTTATGAAACTTGGTATACGCATTTATAATGTCCATGGGAAGAAACCTATTGATATTGAACCAAATCGGTTCACCGGTACCGGCGTCAAACCCAATTCAGTGTTTTTATTTAAAAGCGCCATAACTCAAAAACGCTTTATCGGATTTTCATGAAACTTGGTATACAAATTTACAATGTTCATGGAAAGACGTCTGTTGATATTGGTCCAAATCGACTGGCCGGTACCGGAATAATGCCGATTTAGTGCATTTTTATGGTGTTATATATAACAAAAAGCCCCATAACTCAAATAGCCTATGCTTTATCGGATTTTCATAAAACTTGGTATAAGCATTTATAACGTCCATGGCAAGAAGCCTATTAATTTTGGACCTAATTGGTTTACCGGTACCAGAGTAACGACTAATTAAAGGTTTTTTTTTTTTTTTTTTTTTTTTTTTTTTTTTTTTTTTTTTTTTTTTTAAACCGATATAATTTGACAGCTAATACTATTCCTTCACATATGCTTATCAAACAACAGCGTTAAACTGACTGAGGTGGCCAAAGAGTAACGTCTTGTACTCGTATTCTGAAGGTCCTCGGATCAAATCCCGGATCTGACCGATTTGACAGAGATTTTATTTTTTATTTTTTTATTTTTATGTGAGTGCGCGATTATCAAGGTATCACAAATCTGTAGTTCTGCTGACGCTGGTCGATTTTAATCTGATTAGAAGAACTTATTTTCTGCATATCATAATTGCAATTATAATTGATTCAACAAAAACATACTGGCACTTTGTTATATCAGTTAACCTGATTTTTTATTTTATATTGACGATTGTTTGAATTCCCACTAGGCCCGGGAGATCAGTTTTAACTTGACCAAACCTTCAAGTTTCGAGCTGGATTTTACCATCATAATATACCAAGGAAGTGATGTTCCCTTTATAATATTATGTTTGAAACAATATTATTAAAATGACAAATCCAAACTTTTGTTGTGCCCTAAATAGAAAAAGCCTGAGATAATAGATTTTCTGTTTATTAAGTTCATTCACAAGATAAGGATAACGAAAAAAACAAAATGTTCCTCATTCGCTTAGATACAGAATTGAACTTACTATAAATTAAAGATCCTACAATGCAGGCCTAAGGGATTGAATATAGATTTAAACTCTATATGATGCCCAAAATGAAGAATAAACTTTTTATTTTATTTTTATTCTTTAATACTTATTGGCCCCTGTCCTGGATTTCTACCAGAGGCCACTACATACAAAATACAATTGTAATGTTGTAATTTATAATAATAATTAGGTTATCTGAACCATTTATAATTTAATATAAAGCATATATGTTTATGAACGAGTTTCAAATTTAAGCAAGGAAAATAAAACATTGGTAACTTGAAACTACACTAACAACATTGAATGTCGAATCTAGAATTTTTGTGGATTTGAGATGATGAATGGGAGGTCGCACTTAATCATACAAATGCAGTACACTTAGGTGTCCTCATTACCATCTCATCATCAACCAGGTGAAATCAGTCGTCACCAGAACCCTTAGTCTGGTAGCCAGAATTCAGACATCGGTGTCGAGCAGCAGGTCATTCTGAAGTCATATCCGGGTGTGCGTTGTCTTTTCTTAAGTAGTTTGTCTTACGCATATGTCATTATGTATTTGTGTGTCAATGCTTTATTGTTTTTGTCCATGTCTGCTAGTTATATAGTCTTCTTTTGCTTTCTGGGATACTTTCTTTGGTACTTCATCCAACAACATCCCTATTTGCTTACCTTGAAGTTGTCTCTGAAAGGACTCCCTTATCTGAGCAGTGATTGGGCATTTCCAAACCATATGCTCAGGAGTACCTATTCCCCCATATGCACATTCGTTAGAATCCGAAATACCCTTTTCCTTAAGGTAAACCATATAGAGTGCACGGCTCATCAGATAGTGGATCAAATCTTGGAACTTTGCATTTCTAGTCTCAAATATAAAAGTAAGAAAACATGAATAAAAATGTAAAATATATTAAAATATAAATGATTGGACCGATCATCAAAAGTTCTTTCATGCATGTTCTTGAAAGTGTCGTAGGTCCCGTGTTGCTTTCTTCCCACCTGGTCAGCCACATATTCAGTATCATATCCTTGACATCTCTTATTGCATACATGGACATTTACTGGTTCGTGAACCACTTGTGGATCTCGACCTTCCCGCATAAAACACAAGATGGCATTGCGGACATTCGGTGTACGTGGTGGATTATTCCCGTGCATGAATCATATCTCTTTGCAAGCAGTGACGGGTTGCGACACAGTTCCGATTGGAAAGGCGTTATGGAACATTCTAAGCCTTTGTATGATGAAATAATTGCACACGTAAAATAATAATTAAAAATACAAAATTGTTTGTATTATTTGTATATTGTAGTGTATATTATAAAGTGAAATTAGTGTTTCCCTAAGAATGAGCAACCGCCACTGCACTTATTGTCTGTTTGTGTCTCCATCTACCTATTCTTTTCGAACTATGTGTAAGTTGACCAAGTTTGCGGGTTGCGTGTCAATGGATAAGGGTTTGCCCATGATTGTCTTATTGTTTCAACTCGAGCATCAAAGATGAACTCTGCTTGTAATCCTTTTTTAATCCAGAAAGTAGTTTATGTTTGCCTTACAACAAGAAGATCCACTGGTAACTGCAAGAACTGTAGTTAGTAAATCAGTCGCCGTTGTTCTGCAAGCTCCTGCTGGTGTAGGATTCCCCTCTGAAGACTACGGAGTTTTGCAGCTGAAAGCACAATGATTAATTAATAAATATATTCACCTTATACCCTCAAATTTATACTTAAAATGAAATGCACAAAGCACTTGGGATTACTTTAAATTAAATAATATAATAGGCCTATATGTGTAGTTTTCATGTCAGTAAGAATTAACAGTAAAGTATTATTCGCACCTATTGATGGTCGTTGGAAGGTTTAAAAATATTTTGTTGATAAAAATTCAGTAGCACCGCGTACTAGTCGTAATATATAAAATTACCATACAGCTATTACAATATCAGTTCACAATCATTATAATACAGGAAGTCACTAAGTAGCAGTTGTAGGCCTATACAAAGTTGGCTGTGTATTTGCTAAAATTATATTATGCACTAATTAAAACACTAATCATGAAACTTCTTATTTATGTGTGGAAACTTCAATTTTTTTTTAATTCTATAGGTGTTCATGTAGTCCCCAGGCTGTTGTGCATTCAATGCAGTTTCGGAATATGCATTTCGCCATCTTCAGTTCCTGTGCATGGGAACCTGTATCGTTTGTGAGTAGTCGGTAATCCTAAGTGGTTTGTGCATTTCACTGTAAGTAGAAATTTTAGGGTATAAGGTGAATATATTTCTAATTGATCATAATTGACCCTCAAAGGTAGAAACATGAAATTCATCAATTATGAAATCACAATATTAGTAATTAACATCTACTTTATGTTTTCTGATGTTAGGTGCCCTAAAGCATTTTGATTACTTCTCGAAGGCAGCTAATCAGCGACTTTGCTGTGACAAAATGGTAAATGAATTACACTTTTTAAAGCAAATACTGGGTGAATAATTACTTGTAAGGCAGCAAACGAATTTCGTTCGCTTGAGGTTAACTAAGTTTCATACCGTTGAATTAAGTATTTTGGCTATAATATTAAAATTATAATGTTGAATGAAACGTTTCGATTCGATATCTCGATCCAAAGCCCCATAGGTGTTTCTTTCAATGAACAACTCATAACAATGACACAAGATATACATGCTAGCGGTTGAAGATAAAATTAATGTTAAATCTATATTAATAAAAGGAAGTGTCTGTCTGTCTGTCTGTCTGTTTGTCCGCGATGCCCAGCGAAATCTACTGAACGCAGAGATCTGAAATTTTATACATAGGCGGACTAAAGGGTCGGAATGTGCACCTCGAAGCCGGAATTTTAATTTTCGCTTTCGTCCGTGAGTTATGAGTGAAAAACTGGCAGAAAACGTGCATTTTTTTGCGTTTTAGAAGCATCAGTTTCAGTAATAAATTTCAATATCAAATCACTTACAGATGGCTTTGGCTATTTTTGTCATCATACCTCATACCTTGGAAATAAAAGCAACGCGATCGCTTGATTTTCTTAGTCCATCCTAGACGATTCATTTGTTTAGAGTGTCAAGGCCCACAGACATATGACATTTTCAACCTACACGGAAGAAGGATAATCAACCCTAAATATGGTCAAACATTGTTCGATTTGAACGAAACTCACTATACAGGGGTTTTCTGGGCCAAATAACTCGAATCTGAGGTCGCTTTTACCAGGGGACGCTACCTAATCGTGGAATGCACTCCACGTGATTTAGGTGTTAATAATTATAATGATTTAACTATGCTCTTAATTTTTAGTTTTTAATTTTTCAAACAATTATCGCGGGGGAAGCCGCGGGCACATGCGGGCACATGCTGTTTGTCTGTCTGTCCACGATGCCCATCGAAATCTACTGAACGCAGAGATCTGAAATTTTAAAGATAGATGGACTGAAAGGTGGGCGAATGCACCTCGAAGCCGAATTTGTAATTTTAGCTTTCGTTCGCGAGTTATGAGTGAAAAACTGGCAGAAAACGTGATTTTAGCGCTGTCGAAGCATCAGATTTCAGTAATACATTTCAATGTCAAATCAATTGCAGTTGGCTTTGGCTATTTTTGTCATACCGTGGAAATAAAAGCATCGCGATCGCTTGAATGTTGTAAGCCCACGCTGGTCGATTCATTTGTTTAGAATGTCAAGGCCCGTAGACATATGAAATTTTCAACCTACACGGAAGAGGGATAATCAACATAGACCTAAATATGGTTAAACATCGTTCGATTTGGACGAAACTCACTATACAGGGATTTTCTGGGCCAAGGAACTCGAATATGAGATCGCTTTTACCAGGCGACGCTATCTAATCGTGGTATGTAATTCACGTGATTTAGGTGTTAATAAATATAATGATTTAACTATTATGCTCTTAATTTTTAGTTTTTAATTTTTGAAATAATTATCGCGGGGGAAACCGCGGGCGCCTTTACCAGGCGACGCTATCTAATCGTGATATGTAGTCCACGTGATTTAGGTGTTAATGAATATAATGATTTAACTATTAGGGTTATGCTTTTGATTTTTAATTTTTTAAATAATTATCGCGGGCGAATCCGCGGGCACATGCTAGTCTATACTAAACTTTAATTTGAGTAGCTTATATTTCATTTCATTTTACACTCATTGTTCTCTTTTTATGTGCCATTATTATTGTATTCTCTGACGGATTGTTATAGCTTGAAAGTAGTTTCGCGGTAAAACCTAGCCTATTAACTAAACTAAACTCTAAACTCCGTGGCGCTACATCCCTGGAGGGTCTTGGCCTACCACCCGACCGCTGCATCATCTCCCGTAGGCAGATGGCAGGATTGGGGGGCATGTGGTCAGCATGCCGACACCCACGGCCGTTAATGGTGGTTTTCTGGACCGGAGCCGCTACTTCTCTATCAAGTGGCTCCTCAATTTGGAAACACGAGGCTGAGTGCACCCCTACCAGACCTCCCTACCTCAGAAAAATCTGAGGAGGTACCGGGAATCGAACCCGGGCCGACGGATCTGTAGTCAGCGACGCTAACCACAAGACCACGCCGGCGGCACCTAGCCTATTAGTTCAGTTAATCCCACACAAACATTTTTATTTGCCACTGCATTCAGTGAAATCGGCATACTGACCACATGCCCCCCAATCCTGCCATCTGCCTATGGTAGATGGCGCAGCGGTCGGGTGGTAGGCCAAATCCCTCCAGGGATGTAGCGCCACGGAGTTTAGTTTTAGTATTGAGTGATGAAGTACGAAGAAGATATATAAAGGTAATTTTTAGGATAAATTTCTTTTTAAGTCATTTTAAATTGATTTCGAAGTCAAGTCATCATTTTGAGGTCGTTTACAGTGTTTTAGGTAATAAAATCCGGGCAGTACTGATTATAGCCTAAACGACCATATAACAGGAAACCTAATTGCTTATCTAAATTCTGGTTTTTATGGCTTTTGTAAAAATGGGGGAAAGTGCGAAAGTTACGCGCTGGGTACCTTATTACAGAATTAACTCACTGCAATGAAGAAATAAACTAAGAATGTCAGTGAGAAATAAAATCATTGTATAGCATTTTATATATAATTCAATTGACTTCAATTAACTTGAAATGTATAGGCCTATACAACTTCCGTGCATAGGTCTATAAGAGGTTCTGCTAGGCCTAGCAGCCACGGCTAGATTAGCAATGAAGCTTTCTAAATGCTTGAAAATACATTAAAATAAGATAAATTGAATGAAGACAAGACTGAATATTAGTGCGTAGTCACTATTCGGGAAGTGCGTGAAGTGTAGACCTTGTTGTGGAAAGATCGTAGCGAGTAGTGAATGTTTTAGATTAAGATACCAGTATAGGCTTTGGTTATGTAACAAGAAAGTTACGTCCAAAGGTTGTTCATAAAACTAGTCCATGAGCACACGCAGCCAACATCTGCCCAAAATAACTTTTAAAACTGGGAGATGCTAGTGAAACATTTAATAAAAATAAAAAAATCTACTTAAAGAAAAAGTATACATATTATCTGAGCTGATACGATGTAATCACATGAAATACCAGGAACTATAAAAATTGCAGAGGAATCTACCATAAATACCATCTTTAACATTGTACCATCCTAGTGATAAAATATTCTTCAAGAATTATTCATTATTAGGCTACATTTGAAGACATATTATTATTTAATTTTGTAAAGTAGGCATTACCCAAGACATCCTTTTCCATCTTTAACGTCGTATATTGTAATTCGATTTTATTCACTAGAGTTCAGAGTCACTTGATGCAATGAGCTGTAATTATGATATTATTTTACAAGCTATAAAATATGTACAGTAATAAAAATGGATGCAGCGAAATGTACTGGTAAGTGTAGTACAAGATCGTAAAAAAAGAAAAATCGAAGTAAAGTTCTTACTTT
This sequence comes from Ectobius pallidus, assembly GCA_964059195.1. NCBI lineage: Eukaryota > Metazoa > Arthropoda > Insecta > Blattodea > Ectobiidae > Ectobius > Ectobius pallidus. The sequence goes on along the minus strand of CAXKWD010000003.1, from coordinate 180,210,236 downwards.
GGATGTATCTTATCACTAGGGTTCGGATCTTTATGACATGTAATATTTTTATTCTGACTTCCATTCTCGCCGCAAACACAAATTAAACACGAATTGCATATTTGTTATCCTAATAAGACATTTTTATTTTCAGTCATATTTTAGTCATTTTTGTGGTCTTGATATTTTAGCAATATTTGCAATTTAAAGTCATATTTCATTATAAATTCGGTAAAGGAGCACAATTATACAGTTATGGAGTACATGGTCGAGTTAATTTTGAAAATTATTTAATTAATTTAATGTTTATGCACTTAAATGTTAAAATGAATGCATTTGTTCATTATATTGCAAAACATTACGAGTATTTGGAGCAAACGGGAGAAAATTCTTTAAAAATAGCAGTTCATTACAAGAAAAACTGTAAATCACATATCCGATTCAATTCATGTGAAGTAAGAATTTGGTGTTTTTAAACGATTTAAATTGGAACATTTATTTTTTGAAAATACGTTATTTTATTACGTTATATTTAGAATTTTTAGGTCATATTTATTAATTTTATGGGAATATTTGCAGAGATATTTTCAACTTTTTTAGGTAATAAACATCTGAACCTTACTTATTACGAGGAAGTACCTGAGGAATACGAGAACAAACCATAAACACATAGGCTATAATTTTTTAATCACTTAAACGTGTAATGCGCAATGAATATGAAACATATAATTTCTCAACAATATTGCATTAAAATGGTCTAAATATGAAGTAATATATTATTATGATACAATTTAGGCCTAATATTATATTATAAAACTTTAACGTCCAATGCACAGTGGATATAGAAAGTATATAGGCCTAATTGGTCTACGAAATTGCAATAAGAAAGGCGGAAATATGAAAGAATATAATATATCTTAACAGTATAATGTTGTAGTTTGTTATTATAATACTACCAATGTAATGTAATGAAATGAAATAAATATAAAACAGTAAAATACAATGTATGGAGGCCTCCATACTTTAGTAATTTAACATAGGCTACAGATCTGAGGTCCGGGATACGATCTTCGGTGCCTTCTCGGATTTTTCTCTCGTAGGGAGTTCTGGAACGAGGACTACTCAGCTTTAAGAGGATAACGATGTTGGAGCTGCTTGATTATCGGCATATATTGCAGCACCAACATCTGAGTAATATCCTTATACACTATATACACTATATAGACTATTTATACACTATATATATATATCCATAAATTATAAGTGTTACTCGTGTGTTAAAAATCCAAAATGTTATATCATGGCGTTTTCATAGCATTGGGAGTAATTATATTCATATAACATGTTTTATCATTAAACATTGACTCTAAAATTCATGTACCTCTCAATGAAGAACATTTACAGACAATAAATAAGCCCCAACGCGAATGCATGATAGACCTACAATAAACCTTCTCAGAACAACTAAACGTGCAACAATAATTTATATTTATACTTTATGCATTCAGAACACGCATATAAATTGTCAGCAGAGAAACTTATATGCAAAATGTGTAAAAATTGTCGCCTTTAGATGTTGAATTATAAGAATTATAAATGTAGAAGAACATTTCGAATGCAGTGTGGTTAATCTCGTATATTACAAAATTATCATAATATGTATTTATAGAAATCCAAGTAGTAATTTTAAGATTTTTTTTCATAATCTCGAAATACTTTTAAGTAATGTGCAAAAAACCAAAATGCAAATTATACTTGTGGGAGACTTGAATATAGATTTTTTAAAAGATAACCATGACAAGAGAGAACTAGAAAATCTCTTATATGAATTCGGTATGCAAGCTCAGATAAATGAGCCAACCAGAGTTAGATCTACATCTCAAACTGCTATCGATCAGATCTTTCTAAATTCAAATTCGCACTCTTCGATTGTTGTATTTGAAACAGGCTTATCAGATCATTTCGGACAGTTGTTGACACTAGATAATACAGGCCTATTAAATAAATGTAGGCCTAATGTCAACACTAAAACTAATGAGATGCTTTATAAAAATATTAGAATAATTAATGAAGAAACTATAAATTATTTTAGCTATCTTCTCTCTAAGGAAGAATGGAACAATATTTACGAGCAAACTGATATTGACGCTGCAACTAACAATTTTTTATACTCTGTCACTTATTGTTACAACATTGCATTTCCAATTAAAAGAATTAATATTTTAAAAAAAGAACGAATTGTTAATAGATGGATTACAAGAGGTATCCGCAAATCATACGAAACACTTAAGTCCCTTAGCAGATTTGTCAAAACCAACAACGCGTCCCCTGAATTTATAAACTATTTTCAAAATTATAAAAAAGTTTACAATACAGTTGTCAGAGAAGCTAAAAAAATGTACAATAGTAAAGTCGTTCTAGAGTCTATGAATAAATCCAAACGAATATGGGACGTAATTAAAAATGAGTTAAATAAAAACAATCCCGTAAAAATTGATAAAACAAATACTATAAAACTTAACGGTCAACTCGTGTCTGAACCTAGAGAAATTGCTAATGCATTTAATGATTATTTTGTTAATGTTGCTGAAAGGCTGAAGAGTCATCCTAAAATAGGAAATAGTATAACTTCAAGAAATAGCCAAAATCTTGCTACGTCAATATTTTTCACGCCCGTTAATGAAGGCGAAGTCTCGAACATAATCAAGGGCCTAAAAAATAAAAAGTCAAGTGGGTTTGACGAAATTTCTAGTTTTCTAATTAAAAGATGTCACGCATATTTACTAGGGCCGTTATCATTTCTCATAAATTTATCGCTTTCTACTGGTCAAGTTCCCGAAAACCTAAAAATTGCTAAAATAAAACCTCTGTTTAAGAAAGGTGCTAAGGATGAATTAGGAAACTATCGTCCTATAGCAATACTCTCCACATTTTCAAAAATTCTTGAAAGAGCTGTTTATAACAGAATAATTACTTTTTTTAATAAGTACGAAATTTTAACGAATAGTCAAAATGGTTTCCGTAAGGGTAAATCCACTGATACAGCATTAGAACAATTTTTAGAAGAAATATACAGAAAATTAGACAGTAAGAAAGTTTGCATTGGCTTATTCTTGGATTTATCTAAAGCCTTTGATTTAGTAAATCATGACATTTTGTTATCAAAATTAAATTCTTGTGGTATCAGGGGAATTGCAAATAAATGGTTTGAATCTTATCTCAAAAATAGAAAGCAGATAGTTGAATGGAATGACGTGGACACAACAAAGAAGGAATCAAAACCCATATATTCTCAAGTAAAAGATGTTCATTGTGGTGTCCCACAGGGCTCCATATTGGGACCACTTTTATTCTTAATATATATAAATGATTTAGATAAAACTATCGAAAATTGTAATGATATCAAATTAACAATGTTTGCTGATGATACAAATCTTTTAATTTCAGGAAGGGATATAAATGAAGTAAATCTAAATCTAGAGAAATTAAAAGAGAGATTCATACCCTGGTTTCATGAAAATGGTCTTATTATAAATATCGATAAAACAGTTTCAATTGGTTTCCATCATAAAGTAAACAAAAGTTTAATTTTCCCTGATTTTATTTTAACTGATACGAAGATTTCTTACAAACATCACACAAAATTTTTAGGTGTATGGATTGATGAAAATTTAAATTGGAAAGTCCATGTAGAAAACTTGACGAAACAACTTAGTAAACTTTGCTTTGCCTTTAAAACGTTAAAGAATTCGGTTCATATGAATATTATTAGAACAGCGTATTTTGCTTATTTTCATTGCCTATTAAAACAGGGTATAATGTTTTGGGGGGGAATGAAGATTTCCAATAGAGTTTTCAGGGTACAAAAAAGAGTAGTACGAATAATCTGTAATATTCCAAGATTCGAAAGCTGTAAACAATATTTCAAAAAGTTAAGCATTATGACGTTACCATGTATGTACATGTTCTATGTTATTTTGCACGTAAAATCCTTCATTAATAAATTCACAACAAATTCAGCAATACATTCTCATAATACAAGAGGAAAATCGAATTTAGCCTTAATCAGTCACAATACAAAATTATTTGAAAATTCTCTCACACATAATGGAATACAACTTTTCAATAAATTACCTACCAAAATTAAAGAAATTGAAAATTTTACCAAATTCAAGACTCAATTATCTGCTTTCCTATGTAATGAATCGTACTATTCTGTAGATGAATATTTGTGTTAATAGATGGGTAAATTGTTTATGTATTTATTATATTCATTAAGTTAAATTATTCTATGATTATTATTATTGTATTATTATTGTATTATTGTATTATTATTGTATGATTATTATTGTATGACGTGTCCCATATCATGTAATGATATATTGGACGAATAAAACAATTCAATTCAATTCAGTAAAAGTTTAACCACAGAATTTCGTACTTTGAGTGATAAGGAATTAATCTCCTTTTATCTACAAGTTAACTGATCGTTAGGTTGAATAACAAGAGATTACCCTATCCTAGATCCGCAATTAGTTCTAAACTGTTCTTTACTTACTGTTGATATAGCTCATATTGCTCATACTGTTCAATAATTTTGTCACAACTAATCGTTATTTTAGATGAAAATAATTCTCTCATAATATATTTTTATTAATAATAACTAATACCTAGAAAATCACTCATATAATCATTTAATTACTTTTTACTTGACCTATACTTTGGATTTCAAGAGTTTCTTATTCAGTTTTGAGCACTTGCTTTGTTTTATTTATTTTTTCTAATATAATCATTTAGAATACGTGTTAGGTTAATAACTATTAATAACCTGTTCTCTTTTGAATTGCCAGGCTAGTTTTGAACCCATAAAAAACATTTTAAGTCTGAACCTTAGCCAAATGAGGACCACAATGAAGATATCTAGGAACTGGTACGTGTTTCTAAGATGTAATATATAGGTCTATTTAAAGTAAGGAATCCGTAATTTCCGGTTGCAGGAAGTGTACTTTCTTTGGGTGTGGCGTCAGTGTTTTTCTAATTAATGAAATGAATTCATTAGTAAGACTGCCTTTGTTTTCTTTATTCAACTTAGGACCGGTATTTCTTCTGTGTGCAACATAATACTGAAAGTACTAAGTCAACATCACATTCTCGATTTTCTTTCATTTCAGAGTTGTGTTTGTGAGATCGCATATATACAAAAAATATGTCATGCATAATATACCGCCTTTTTTCAATTTAACGTAGGCTACAAAGCACTTTAGCCTCCACTATTGTCCTCCAACGTTATGTTTATGTTCATACAAACGTAGTCCACATATAGGCTTACACACAGATACACACAGATCAATCATGCAAGTTATGAAAAACGAGGGTAATACGTCTGCCTTGAAGTGGTTCTGGAACACATTCTGTGAATTTTGTCTTTATAGTTTATTGTAGACATCTGCCATTTAAATAAAAAAAATTGTGGAGTAGATTAATCACAGTTCTTTGCGATTTATAACTATCTTTATTTCCTGCAGAAAAATCAGAGTAATTAAATCTTACGGAACACTTGAGGATCCCCTAAGGACTTGTGGCCACATGAGGTAAGAAGCTTGCTTGAAATGTAACTTGGATGGTTGAGATAAGCTTTGACCTCTGACTTTCAAGTTACGGAAATCATTTCGTGATTCGAATTCCACAAGTCGAATTTTGTCACCGGTAGTAATTAATCCCCAGTAGTAGTGGGAACCTCTCTTTCTCTATTTCTCTCTCTAGCCTTCATCCCTACGATACCGTAAAATGGCTCTTAGAACGCCAAGATAGGACGGTGAAATAACCAGGTCATTGACCTATAAAGCAAGGAAGAGACATTAAATGGAATTAAAACTTTGATTTTTAAATATTTTGGTTTTTAGGGCAAGGTAATTGGGATTACACATTTCAAGGATGGATCAGGAGAAGTGGACTCAATCATGCTGTGAATGTGTGAGAGCCCAGGTCTGGGAAAATAAGTATTGGGAAGCAGAAATCATGATGAGGGATATGTTTAAGTATGGGCTATAGTGGGATGTGTTCAAGTATAAGCTTTAGGCTAGTAAGGAACGTTTGGTCTAGAAGATCAAAAAACAAAAATAAATGGTTGGAGTTCTGGAGGGTATTAAACTATGCACAGCTTATTTTTTTATACGAATGACATAATTTTGCACGTGTGATGGTTTTGCGTTTATTATACGTATTTATAATCCACTGTTGTGTCCAACTAATTTAATTTCACTTGCATTTCCTTTTTCTTTAAGGTGTAATCACATAATTCATTTTTGTTTTTTGTTTTTATAATGATCTTCATTATTTTTTAATTATTCACATTAATAAAATAATTAATACTAAAATACTTTCACAAATACCGAAACATCCACGTATTTGATTCACATAGCTACAATACAAGAATAAATTAAGCCTTGCCTTTAATAGAACCAAAATACTTCACCTTATTATATTTAGCACCAGTGACATAGGCCTAAGATCTGTTATTAAGGTATGAAGTTTTATACCATGATCTATGCAAATTTGTGTAGATCAGACATATCAAATGATGATTAATTGAAAATCAAGATTCTGTATTATTTCTTTGGAAGTGGTATATTGGACGAGGTTATAAAAATTCGAAAAACTAGATTTGTTTTGACATCTTCTGTTGATTCTGAGAATGATGGACATGATGATAGGTGTGGTATTAAAGAAATTACTGCAGATATTTATGGCGGGTGTGAGCTTCCGGACTACCTGTGAAGGTTTTAAGGGTTTTATCCGGTTTTATAGATGTACATAATAACACTTCAATTAAAACACAGAACATGTTAATCCTCTTAGATGATGAGGCGATTTGTTGAATATTTCTACTGTTGTTGTTTCAATGAGCTTCAGTTAATTATAAATAGAAACATTTTAAGGAATGGGAAGGAGTAATTCTGGAGTCATCTAAAGCATCAGTGATCAATTTATTGAATATCTATTACACAGACATTTATAAATTCCATATTTTATTTTTTTAAATATATAGTTACTTCAAACTAAGGATACTATAGCAGTATTCTACAGATAGGTTAATACCTAAATTATATTCAGGAAAAAGATAAACCAATGGTATTGCCCATCTTCTGCATTTGTCTCAGGACAGGTGTGAATGCTTGCCACTTAAATTACAACGTAGCCTAGTATAAATGCATGCTGAAGGGAGTTTTTCTTCCTCATAATATATGAACGACATGTCTTCATGCGACATGTGACATTTTACAAAGAAACATGTGACTGTTTCGAAAGATTCAAAATTCCGATAGCAGATAGATCACAAAGCATATGTGCAGAGAGTAGGTAAACTACAGAACACCTACTTTTCAAAGGCCCTGATTTTGGTAACATATGTTTCTGTTTGAATTCTTAAAATTTGTTGAATATTTTTAAAAACTTATTTGACTTTTAATTGAAACAGCTTAATTAGTTTTCTTTTCATTTTTGTCTTGTTCTTTCTGCATTTATTACTACAACCCTACACTTCAGAACGAAATAAGGATTCAGAACTTGGAGATGAACAATAATATTAGTAGTAATGATGATGATGATGATGATGAAAAAAATAATAACAATTGTAATAATAACATTACATAACTACAACTCTCATTAATAAGTTTAACCTAAGTGATTCTTTTGAAAAGTATTCCATTTCTGCAGTAGGCCTATATTGCTTAAGGAAACTGACGTTGTGCTTGATAATAATAAAATTATTTTTTCGATAGTACAGCCCGAATTTCCATACACCAATATTGATAGATAAATATGTGGCATCTCCATGGCTTGTAGAGCCTATTGTTAGGTTGCTGGCCACTACCTGCTCAGAAGTGCTGTTGTAGGCTAAATAGACTGCATCTGAGCGCATTTTGACAGTTCATTGTACAGAAAAAATTAGGGAATTATAATCGTGTTTCTCTCTCGCCATCCTTCGTTCTTATCGTCTATCTCACCTTATTGCTTTTCGATCACAATTGTAGGGAGCTGTCACACTAAACCGATCGAGTGACAGCAATCAACCGATACCGAGCGAAATTTTACTGCATTCTTCCCAATAGCAGTTCAGCGGTGGTATTACAAAATATCTTCCAGTTAAGATATCTGGAAGTCACAAATCCCTGGGAGTCAGTAATCTGGAGGATATGTCGGGAGATGGTTATACAACCTCTGATATACAGAGATCAGTAGGCCTAACTTACCGGTACATAACTTCCTATTTCCGTTTATCAATAAAGCTCAATGGTTACTTCGATAAGGAACAGATGTAGTCAAGAACGCGTGGTCTTGATCGATTGGTCTTGGTCGATCGATGCTCTGTGTGGCAGGCCGCTTACCGAAAGTTGCTGGCATAGTCAGATTCTCGTTCCAGTAATCTTGCTGAATGTACAGAATATTCATAATCTTTCTCTACTTCAAATCCCTACACACATGAGTAAAATCTCGAATTATATCAATACTATAAAATAAGTACTTAATTTAGAGAGTGTACGCCGAAACGTAAGATCTGCGTCTGCAGAAAGGACCATCCAGCTACTCAAGTCACACTTTTTCGTGAATATTGTCCTTCGCTAAGGAAATTTTATCATGCACAAGTTTCAACTATCGCTTGTCTCTGATATTTGAAGATGTAATATTATGTGTCTATGAGTTAGTAGAAAACAAGTGGTCCAAACGTCATAAAATTACTTTTCATCTGCCTAGGCCAAGGTCAAGCAAAAAATCATATTAAGAAGTGTTTTAAATAAGGTTACTTCATGATCTAAATACAACTCTCGCTCTTTACCTCACGCGCTTTAACAAAATAAGAGAAAAAGGAAGAAATATGTAAAGAAAAAAGAAAGAAAGAAATATAAATGCACAACGAAAAAGAAAAGTCTAAATAAGTCGAAAAAAATCATAGAGAGAAAGAAGGTACAGTAGGAGAGGAAGAAAGATAGAAAGATATAGAGATGCTTGGATGGATACATAGACAGCTGCATGGACTAATGGGCGAATGAATAGATGGATGGTGGATGAATTGATGTAGGGGGGACAGATTCATGAATCTCCTAACAATATAAAGCCTTCTACATTTTTGTAAAAGAAGATAAACAGATTAACCTTACAATCGTGTGACAATAGGCCTACTCATTATTTAGGAAAGTAACCACTTTTAAGTAAATGAAATTTCGATTCTTGTTCTGGGTGGAGAATGCATTCTTTCAGAGAATTCAAAGTTAATATTATTATTTATTATAACAATTGACTGTTCCCATGAGAAAAAGCGGTGTGGGATAGTAGCCAGAGAAGGGATTTGAGAATAAACTCGGTGTGAACGAACTCTTGTGACAAGTATTTCACAGTATAATAACACTGTGTGGTAATAAACACGCCGACACTTCCGTCCCAGCCAAGTGATTGACCTGACCGTTATAACAAAAACTCCAGCATCCACGATATAATTAGTCCCTTTCTTCTATTATTCAGCTAAGTTAGGAGGAAATACACAAACTTTTTGAGCATTTATTCCAGAATGGAGACGTTAAGGTGAAGTTTTACTTTAACCTGTGTATGTCCATTTCTTTCCCTTGACAGCTTAACACTACTAAAATTCAAGCACGATGTAATAAAGGTAATGGCTAATTGCCGTATTTTCAGTTCCTCATGCTATAGATAATTTTTTTTCCACAAGAAGATTGGACATTGCACAAGAATCCGGAGTGAAATTGAACATTACGAAATTTCTATCCTTATTAACCACTCTATTCAGAAAAACAAATGTAGACCAGGCTAAATTGTGGCCTTACATGGGGTAATTTGGGTGAACTATCATTGTGTAAACTGCAGCTAAGGAATATATTGTTCCGAGTTAACAATCTGCATGTAAGCACAAAATATAGGCCTAAGAAATAATATGATAGTCATTCATTCTTGTGTCCGACTTTAGCGTTGTGTAACAAATAGTTGAATAAAAACACTTTCTTTAACGCACTTTATTTTACCTTAGTAAACTTCTGGACGGCCGTTTCGCAGGTGGTGTTCCTGCATCATCAGCAGAGTGCCAACTGATGATGCAGGAACACCACCTGCGAAACGCCCGTCCAGAAGTTTACTAAGGTAAAATAAAGTGCGTTAAAGAAAGTGTTTTTATTCAACAATATGATTGTCCTGTGCGTATAACGTTCTTTGCTTTCACCTTTGAAAATAATCTGATTACATTATAATTTTTTTTTGAAATAGCTTGATTTCAGGGTAGTTCGCTACGTATTATTTAAATGTTCTCAAAAGTCAGTAATAAGATACTATGAAATCATACGGAAACAATGAACTGAACAACAGTGAGTACCTTCTCATATTTTTTTTTTGGGGGGGGGGGGAAAGCACTTTCCACCCCGTATTACCTCAGCCATATATCATATCTCTGACTTCGCATTTGTTCTGAGATCTTCGCGTCACCTTCTGTAGTTCACAGAACACAAGGAAAATGTTTGGTGAATTTATTTTGGAATTTAATTATGTTCTTTTCCTTTGGTATGTAATCCCATGAGAGATTACGAGTATATCGATGGATATATTTGCGAGAACAAAGTTCGTGTAAATTTATCTGATTTAAGTTAATTTTATTCCTGTTCATCTTTCTTTTGCCACCGGGGGCTTGTCCTCGATCTGGTATTCACCTTGAAAAATGAGGGAAACCCCGTGAAAAAATCACTCAGATCGATTGTTGTGAGACTATCCCGCAGCTTCCGAGGCAAGTCTTGAGCAATCTGTCACATCCGTCTTGCTCGGTGGGGCCCTCGGGGAACTGAGCATTCCCCTAAGGCAGATTCGTCTCAAATTCATGTGTCTTAGGCACCATATTCTTTTGTCCATTCTTGCTTTGTATCACGCGTTGTGTGAATGTTTTGAAAGCATCGTTGTCGTCCAAAAACTAAGTTCTGGTGGCCATACTTCGCCTGCTTCTTTCGCTACCTCTCTTAAGTTAATACGTGGTTCCCTTTATCTCGCGCATGTATAGAGGGCGTGGTACATTAAATCATAGTCACCTTCTTCACAGTAGCAGAGGTAATCCTCCGCTAAGGAGGTGTTGTCGTACTTTGTAGGCATTTGCTGGATTTCTCCAGCAGTGACCGCTAACGCGTCGTTTGATGTAGTCAAATATTTTCTAGTGATTCTAAGTAGCGCTTGCCTCTGTGACATTTTTAACTTGCGTTTATGGCGTGTATTTATGTGTTGAGCCCATCCGTGGGCTGCATATGTAATTAGTACTACGAATACCGCCAAGTATAGCCTTTTTTAATTTGTACATTTGTAGTCTTATGTTTGGCCTGATAGCCTATCTAACGCGTAGGTAAAGTTTACCGATGTAGTGCCTACTTGTTCTTCTTGTCTCTTGTTGCCTGCTTGGAGTTCTACGCCCAGGTAGCGCAGAGACACTGTGCTTTGGATTTGTGCTCCCAGTGCAAATATTCTGGGGGGAGGTCTTCCTGGGTGTAATTTCCCTTTCAGGAGCAGGCACTTTGTGTTTCCTGCTGATAGTTTTAATTTGGCCTTGTTCCATAAATTGGTAAGTAATAGCATGGCGGGATTTCCTTTCTCCTCTATTGAAGCTTGGCTATGTGCTTAGTGAGGAGGGCAATGTCATCTGGACGAGCTATTGGCTTAGCCTCCTGACTGCATTCTGTCATTCCTATGGCTTCACCTATACTAGGTTCCACAGTTTAGGACCGAGTACTGAACCTTCTGGGCAGCCTTATTGACTTGTTTCGTTCTAGTGCGGTAGCTGTTTTTAATCATAACTCCCCTGCCTCTAAAATAATTTTGGGTAGTACCATAGATATCTGCAGAACACCTAACCTCTCGTAGTCTATTTAAGACTTGTGGTCGCCATACATTGTCGAAGGTACCCTCAGTATCAATAAATATTCCTGTCACGTATTTCATTTGGGAGTTCCTGACGATGCCTTGTAGTTTTGTGATTGCATCCTCCGTGCTCCTTCCGGGTCTCAAACCAAATTGGGTATTGGTATATTTTATTTCTGTACACATTCAACCAAAATGATATTTCATAATTGCTTATGCAAATAAACAGTGTAACATATTTTATACAGAGTGTTCCCACATCGCCGTACACTTTGTAGGAATAGGCAATCCAAACAGCAACAAAAGGAATAGTAAAAAGTAGGGCTGTACCGATTAATCGATTAAACATTTATTCGTCAATCAATTACATTTTCCGATGAATCGGTTTAATCAAATTCTGAAAAAAAATTTCAAGAAATAGGTCAAATGACCAAACTCCTTTCTCTCGCTACTTCGGCCTTGGCACATCATGTGTTATTCAGCCCAATGTGTCCGAATAATTCCCGTTATTCAGAAACCTGAAGGGTAGTTCAGTCAACAAACTCGTGTGTCTCAAGTCTCGGCTGAAAAAGTAACCGGAAATGTAAGTGTGGTATATATTTTTTCACTAGTTAACTAATAATGGTATTCATTAATTCATGATTTCTTCGGATTATCTCTAGTGTAGTAGTTATTAAACGTGTAAAAACAATATTAAATGTACACTTTGGTTTAGTTTAAAATACCGATCTGTTTGTCGATTAATCAGTCGATTAATCGGTCGATTAATCGATTAAAGTCAAGCGTTAACTCGATTAGAAATTTTAATCGATTTTCAGCCCTAGTAAAAAGACATCTCCTGTTGTACATTACGTTACGTTTCGCTTCATTTATTTAATAGCTTTCTGGTGTTGCTAACACTATCAACACATATGCGGAAAGATTATATGTTACTAACATTCAGCTTTAATTGGTACAGCGATCTAACCGACATAAGGTATGTTATTATCAAGGGTTGAATTCGTATACCGTAATATTATACATATTGTTTTCAATACCCATGAATATTAATTCAGCACTCAAACCTCAAAATATATTCAATAATACTGTACAATGATGATGATGATGATGATGATAATAATTAGGGCAAGGCATTTAATGACCATAAAATAGTGAAAAAATGCAATATAAAAAATGCACTTATGAAATAAAAATATAAAAAAAGACCCGAAATGTTAAATGACTAATAAATTTACCATTATTACTTATAATTAGTTTTTCTTTCAAATAATGAATTGCTAAAACAATTTAATGGATGACAGTGCGTTATATATGAATTTACAATATAAAACACACATTTTTGTTACTAAAGAAGTAAGTAAATGTACACTACTGGGACCCTTAGCGAAAGAGAAATTCTTTCTGAACTGGCATGCTCATCAAATTGCCCCTAGCAAATATGTGCCATTTAAAAAGAAGGAACAAAAACCGTTATTGCTACAAGATAAACTGCTGTGGTGTGTACAATAAACCTGAATTAAAATGAACTATGAACATTTGGAGATTCTGAAATGAAAACATTGTCTGTTGTCTGAAACTAACGATTTGTACATGGAAAAGCTCCTCTCTACCGCCACTGAAACCTAAAAGTGCCGAAAATGACCTAAAAATTGCCAAACATGACCTATCTGTCGAAAATTATAAAAAATGCAAAATAAAACAAAAAATGCAAAAACAAATTGCCCTTATTTAGTCAATTATTTCATGATACACATTTATATATATATATTCAAGCTATATATATATTCAAGCTAGTCTTCATTTAAAAAAGGATGTAAATCATCAAGTGCCTTACCCTAATAATAAAAGTAATAATTACAATAATAATTGTAATAATAATAACAACCAATAATAATATGTTTTGTTCATTGCTTTGACCTAGATATCCGGAGTCCGCACCTGCGCTTTGTGTACAAATTGATGAGGTAGCAAGCTTCTAACAAAGAAGTTTTGAGTTCAAATCCCTATCCCGTCTGCAGTTTTTGTTACTTTTAACTGTCACAAAGTATACACAAGATATGACGATGCTTGTTCAAGCAAAGAGAAATTAACAGACTAGGCGAGAAATGGTCACCTCCTAACCAATGCAAGAATTTTATTATGATGACCCTTGGGAAAATGACGTAAAGGAAACATGAAGTATTAAATGAAATTTATGATAAATATTAAATTTACGTATACCAAAGGTTTGACATAACTATGATCCTACAAACTGATTTTTTTCCAAAACATATACAATGAATTCCTTGTATTTTTCCATTACTATCGCGCAGAGAAAGTGTCCACATAGAGATTTTAAAATAATGATAACTTTTTTGCTACCTTGCCTGGACTAATTAGGTAGTTATAATATTAAGAATAGGGGCATTGTATGTTTGTCTTGATTCAAATGTACTTCCTTTGAACTACTTGTACAAAATTGAGCACACAACCCCATCAACTAGAAAATTATGATAGGCAACTTTAAAATTCAAACAAACCACCCTTTCCCTTATTTTCAACTCGATGAGTAATATTTCTTTGACCAATGTCTATAGGCCTACATACTTCCACATTTGTATCCTCCAGACCCTGGCGAAAATTCTACGAGAAAATAGTAATCTAAAAGCCAACCTATATTATAACGTGAGCTCTTTACAAATCTACATTATTTTAACGATTTTTACAAAACTTCATACACAAATCCTATAGAACAAAGAAAACGTTTTAGGTAAAGTTAATTTTGGAAGAAACCAGTCTTAGATGTTGCAACCCTAATATATGATCTTTATTTAAGTCTACATTTTCTGTTCCATTTTTACCAGACTTTACAAGGAGCCAATAGAACCCGGAGAAAAATCAAGGAGAAATTAATTTTGGAAGAGAGTGTCCCTTAAATCTTTTAATCCCTACTATGTGATCTTTATTTAAATGTATGCATACTTTCTTTGACCACGTTTGCCAGACTTCACACACAGAGCTAATTAAATCAGGAGACAAATTTAGGCAAAACTAATTTTGGAAAAATGCATCCATTGATAATGTTTCAATCTTTATTATTATTATTATTATTATTATTATTATTATTATTATTATTATTATTATTATTATTATTATTATTATTATTATTATTATTATTATTATTATTATTATTATTATTATTGAGTCAACATTCCTTGACAAACTTTACCAGACTTTACGGACAGGCCTATAGAACTAAGAGGACAAGGCTAATAAGAATTTCGGTTTCTTCTTGTATCAACTCCAACCATTCATGTTCTTTCGAAGAAATGGGGTGCAAATCCCAAATCTTCTGTGAGCGACAAAAAGATATATTTAGCGTATTCTGAGGGAATGGTCTCAGTGTGATAAGTCGTTTTTCATATTTTCGAACTCTAAATAGCTATATAACGATTTTCAAAATTACTATTAAGTTACTTGGAAGTACAAGCAAAATACAAAACCCAGACGTCGGGTCTATAAGCTCGTAATCTTATAAAACACGTTTAATGGTAAGCGACATATGCATCTCATTGGGAAGTTATTGCAATGCTGCAATTATTGCAATTGGACGACATTCTGCAGAAAGGAACCAACCCTCAAATTAAAAAAACCGGAATAGATGCAAAATTTTTGTTACTGAACTGTATATTTACGTTGTGTAAACTATCGAACCTTCTTCATCCATTTATATGCCATCTATGAAGCAAACAAAAACATACTGAAAAGATCCAGGTGGCTTTTTATTTAATTTTAAATGCCTTATTTTTAGCTTAAAAATCATGTGGGTTGGTTCCTTTCTGCAGAATGTCGTCCAATTCAGAATTCTGTAACGTCGTATTGATCAAGGAATATTCAGACCAAAGACTAGATGGTTTATTGGTTTTGGACTTCTGAATACTGAAAATAAATTTCGTTAAATATTCGAAACATACCTAAAAGTAATATTTTGACCACCTGTGTGGTCTTGTGATTACTGTCGCTGGCTTCAGACCCGCATGGCCATGTTCGATCCCCGGTACAGTCTTGGATTTTTCTGAGGTAGGGAGGTCTGGAATGCGGTGCACTCATTCTCATTATACTTTATATAAAAATAGCGGCTCCGGTCACGAACATCATCATTAACGGCCGAATAGGTGTCGGCATGCTGATCACAAGTCCCCAGTCTTGCTATCTAAGGTAGATGGCGTAGCGGTCGGATGGTATGCCTAGTCCCTCCAGGGATGTAGCGCCACGGAGTGTAGGTTTTTAGTTTAGATAAATTATTGTAGTACACACGTTACAAAACTGGCTTCACTAATATGCGGATCTGAAAACATTCACTTCTGTTTTGTTTTAAAATGATCCCATTCGTTACTGAAGCTTTACCTATTGTAACTTGTCTCCTAAAACCTACATTTTTGTTAGCACCGGACTATCCTCTGTAGAAATGTTGGAATGTCTGATTATTTCGTTTTTAAAACACAGCATTCAGTAATGCGGTAGGTCCACACCACTAACGATAACAGATCACTATCGTAATCTTACTATTATGTGCAATTACTTTGCAACCAGTGCTGTAGCCTTCTAACTTTTAATAATAATTTGGGGAATTTATTTATTTATTTAATATTTATTTATTCTCACCCATTACTCTTGTTGATGTTCCAGTATAATTCACATGAAAATTTTAGTGTTTGAAACAGCATAAAATATATTTCTAAATAGGAAAATTTACTGTATGAAAAAGCATAAAACATACTTATGAATAGCCCTTATAAAGTATACCAAGACTAAATAAATGTTGTAACATAAATACATATAACCAACAAACAGGCCTATATACTTACTTACTCAATTGCAACATACGTACAATTCATAAGTAAGCTAAAGGAATTATATATATATATTTTATGGAACCCGGAAGTTCATTGCTTCGCTTACCTGAGCTCGCCATTCAGCCCTATTCTGTGTTAACTCCATCCAACCATCCCTCGTAAATCCTACTTCCCTTAAATTTATCCTAATATTGTCCTCTCACTTACGTCTAGGTCTTCCAAGTGTTTTTTTTTTTCCTTCGGGTCTCCAATCAATATTTTTGAGATGGGCCTATGTCTTTCCTCCTCTATGTGGGCAACATGTCCATTTCATCCTCCATGTTTTAATTATTTCCCTTACTATATTCCTTGAAGAGTACAGGTTATGAAGCTCGTCGTTATGCAGTTTTCTCCAGTCCCCACTTTCATCTCTCTTAGGCCCAAATTTTTTCCTAGGCTTTCGAATACTCTCAGATTATGTTCTTCCCATATAATATAACCGGCAGGATAATTGTTTTATAAATTTTTATTTTTAGATTTCTGGACAGAAGAACTGCACAGGCTTAAAAACAAGCATTTCCTGCTTTCAGTCGACACTTTACTTCTGCCTTAATATTACTTGTATCTGTAATTATTGCTCCCAGTTAATTGAATTTCTCCAATTGCTCGAATGCTTTACAGGCTATTCTAATATTTTGAAACGCATTATTTTGAGTTTCATGACCATATACTTAGTATCTTCTGTATTAATTCCCAATCTGTCATTTCTTCAGGCATCGTAAAGATTTTCTGCATTTCTGTCAAATGTGTTTAGGCCTATGTCATTACCCAAAAGACAAGCATTATCTCCATGAGCTAAAATCGGATAATTTTAATTTAGTTCTAGGCCTACCTTTTTTTCCTGAATTCTCCTAATGGCATATTCCAAAGACAAATTAAACAGTAAAGGCAAATAGTGCATCTCCTTGCTTCAAGGCGTTTTTAAAGTTGCTAGTCTTCCTAGCCGCGGTAGCTAAGGTGTGCTGCCTTGGAGTTATGTTGAAGGAGGCTGTGGGTTCGAGTCTCGCCTCGGAAATGGGTAAATGGGAAAAACAAGGACAAATGGTAAAAAGGATAAAATTCAGGAAAATTGGCCTCTGGACGGCTAAATTTATATATATAAAAAGGCAGACCTATCTGATATAACTTTCCCTACCCTGACTCTGTTGTAGGTTTCAGTTAGATACATTTTGATGAGCCTAGCTAACTTCTTTGGTATCCAAAATTTAATGAGGATATTTACAATTTGTCTCGCCTAATGTATTTAAAAAATATATGTATAGCAGACTTATTATATTCCCACTTTTTCTCCAATATTTGGCGAATACAAAATATTTTGTCAATGTTTGATCTATTTCGCCTAATCCACATTGGTGATCTCCAGTGATTACGTCCCCATATGGGGTTAATCCTGAGAGAAGTATGTTAGAAAATATTTTGTTTATGTTGATAAGAGAGGCCTATTACAATTTTTATTTATTATATTATCATTATCAGGCCCGGATTCTGATGACCTAAAATTGTTCAAAAAATGACCTATAAAATGACCCTAAATTTTAAAGAAAATGACTTAATAATAATTATAAAAATAACCTAAAAACTGATATTTTATTTATAAAAAATGATTATTGTACACACAAAGTTATAGACTAGTTTGTACATAATTGTACAAACTGTAAATAACTGTAATGTTGTGAATGTTCTTTTCTCACGGAAATTTATACTTGCACTGAGGCACTGGTGAGTCAAAATTCGGCACATCCTTCTGTGGTCTGCCGGATTATATTGTTGTTTATTGAGGGTAAACAGTAGTTTGCACTCTCAAATCCAAGCAGGTGCCAAGTCAATCTAATAACAATAGTAATATAATACAAAATTTTGGCGTTTCTTTGATTCTCACTTCCGACTGAGACATGACAACACTTTAACGTCGAATTTGTCCTTGTTGCATTAAAGAAACAACACTTCAACGACAGCACCGCTAGCGACGAAAAAAAAGTTAATACACTCAATGTAAAAACATGAAAATGACTAAATAAGGAAGCAAATGACACGAAAATGGCAAAATAATGGCCTAATATTTAAATAAATGCCCTAAAAATATAAAATTTTATAAAATGACAAAAAATGACCTAGTAAAAATGTATTTCTATAATCTAGAGGCCATGATTAGGATTTATCTACAGGTTGGCAATGTCTATGCAGCATCAATAAAAAATGACTTGTCATTAAAATCCGGGCCCTGATCATTATACATTATATATAGGGTAATTTATATGGAATGATCACCATAATGGTGATTTCTTATTATTAACTGAAAATATTTTGTCATGATAATTGAATCTTGAAGTTCCTTGCTCAGTTTAAATTTGACATTTAATTCACAAAACCTTTTGTGACGGTGTTTTATAGGGCAGTGTTGAACATAATAGACATTTTAATTGCACAATTATCTTATTGTAAGCTTTGCCATAGTACATAAAATGATAGGCCTTCCGGTAATAAAGCTGAAAGACAGATGGAGAAAGAAGGCGCGTCGGTTTCTCTTCGGAGTCAGCTCCATGGAGTTAATAAGGAGTCATCGCCAAGGACATCATTATCGTAGCTTTCTGGACATTGTACTTGCTTGTTAACTTACTTGCTTGTTAACACTTTCCAAACGTATTACATTATTTTATTTTGACAACATCCTGCTTTATTGTTCTCATATAAGAACGTCACATCACACCTAACAGTTATACTGTACAATAATTACATTAGATGTGTTTCCAATTAGAGTTGTCACATTTTGTAATGAGAATTAGGCACTTGAATACTTAATTTTTTATATTTTTATGTACTTTAGGTACTATCATCTATCTCTCTTTATCTTTACCTCAATGTTATCTCTCCCTTTTACGGACATTTAAACGATCCTCGAGGCCCGGGCCTTACAGGGCCGCGACCTGTCGAGGAGGGATTATCTATGGATCACATACATACATTTTGACCAGGCAAGGACATGAAGGACCTCCCCGAATGAGTGATCAGTCCAATTCCTTAGTCACCTTCGAGACAACACGAACACATAGGATGAGACACATCATTCACACACAGACACACACTCCGAACAAGGCGAGGATAGGATGAAGATAATAATGTCGGCCAGATGATATCCGGGGACCACAAGGGTCTAAAGTTACTCGATATTATTTTGTCTCACAGGTGAGGAAAAACCTTGGAGAAAACCCCACCTGGGTAACTTTTCCCGGCCACGATTCGAACTCGGGCCCGCTGCGTGACAGGAGCGGTCGACAAATACTGTTATCATACCATAAAATAAAATATATAATTACTAAGCCTAGTGTCATTTTTTTCTGTCATTACTTCTATCTAATCATTCAGAAAGAAAAATTAATGTTGTTGACGTTTTCACCACCACCTAGCCATCATTAGGTCGCTTTCCTAAGTCGTAGTAGGGCCTTCCTATGATGAGAAGTAATATTACCAGTAAAAGTTGCAACGGCTTAAGTTAAACGCAGAGTTTTTATTACAATTTGCGATAATTCCCGTGGAATAATACTTTTCCAATTGTGCTCAAATAGGCCTTTACGGAAATAATGCTGAAAGCCCTACATTTATAATAAAACAATACAGGCAATAAATTACAGCTAAGTTATAATATTTTGAGCATTAGAACAGCAGGAGTTCAATATCGCAACAGCCAGGTTCATTAGTTGATTAATTTTTTTCAAAATCATAGTAGGGCTATCGATTTCAGAGCTATGTTATAGGGCCATTAATATATGTATCTCTTATGTTACTTGTTATACAAGTACATATAAGGGATTACCATAGTTACATAAAAGAAACCAGTTTCAATTAATTCTTTAATATTGTGCAGCTATTTAAAACCTTAATAGCCTATATAATAACGAACATTAATATCAGTATTTAACTTCAATTAGCCAAATTAAGTTAGAAGTTACAGTTCTAAAACTGACGGCCATCTTATCGACTTGAGCTACAATTCTGGTTAAACAGGTTGAGCAACATGACAAACCTCGCGGGAGATATAACATGGCACATTTTCAAAACGCGAGAATTCAGTATGCCCTACTAAATTATTTTCACTGTTCATAACCTACCAGCTAAGCTAACCTAACCAACTTAACCAACCTAACCTAACCTAACCTAACCTAACTGTCACTGAAGTAGAATCTACCTGCATTTACCTTAATGTTGATATGGATCAAAATGATGTGCAATAAGTATGGTTGGTCATCCTGCTTCCCTCAGATATATATTATGGCTGGAGTGTTTTAAGCGTAGTAAAAATGAATCGATTGAAATGGATAAAAATACAAGATTAAGTTTTAAATACGACTTGTTTCACCTCTTAATAAATTCCTTGAACAAAAGTAAGTACATTTGATCAAGTTTTCAGTTCCAGAAAGCACAGTTTCAGGGCTCTTTCCGATATACGGATAGATAGAACTCGAATGTATGAAAACCACTGTGATAGTAAAAGACTCATGGGAAATATTAAATTACACATTCATGGTAGGCATTCAATATCAAAATCAGACACTGATGATGAAACTTACCGTTATCAACATTTACGTATAATTTTGGTACGTACATACCAAGATCACTTTCAACAAAGTTGAAAATAAATATTGTAAAGAATTTCTTGAAAATTATATTGGTAAAATAGTTTCTTGGGAGTCGACCGTAAGAAAAAATTTCTATGTCCTTGTGGTGCAAGACCAAAAAATATGGTTTTATACTACATATAATATTTCCTTTTTTTTCTCATGAGTGAAAAATCATTTTAGAATATGAAATCATATAGAGTAAGATGTAAATTGACACACATAATGCCAAGCAAATCATTTATAAACTAGAAATGTAACTATGACTATAAATGTGAACAATTATTTTGTACCCTGCTGTGATTGAATGTTTTCATGTTGCGACGAGTAACGCTACGCTCCATCTCCCATTCGCCTCAACCTACACGAAGCATGGTCCGTTAGTTCTTGACTTTCTTGACTTGGGCACCCTGAACCGAACCATGCTGATGACATTCCGATATTATTACTCAGATTTAATTCTATTTTTCTTACTAATGAAAAAGTATGTGACATATAATTATTGTGTGGACCTTGAAAATTACGTCGATATTGATAATGAATGTAGGCCTATATGGAAAAAATTGATCAATTTGGACGGAACTCACAATGCAGGGATTTTTTGGGTCAGGGAATTCGAATCTGATGTCGTTTTGCCCAAGCGGCGCTTTCTAATCGTGGGATGCACTCCAAAGCTGGATTTTTATCTGTTTCATTAGAATAATCGTTTAGCTTATGAATGATTCACGTGAAAGTGTTAAAAAACATGTTTTAATTATGTTGCTCTTAATTTCTAATCTCCGAGTTAATTATCGTGGGTGAAGCCGCATTCACCTGCTAGTAATATAAGAAATACCTAATATACAAAATTCTAAGTGTGTAGCCTATGTACAGTACTGTATATTTGTTCCCTGTACAAATCTATATGCTTTGACCAGTTAGCTCGAAATTTAGCACACATAGCCTACCCTCCTCAACTAGGAAAGAAACGTAGACATCATTGAAATTCAAAATTTAACATTGAATTCAACAAATGCAATCCTCACTGCATGTGCAGTCCCCATGTCAACAGTAGTGTTCCAATGTTCACAGGTGGCTTTGGAAGTTGCATGATAATGGGATTTGACAAATAATTAGGGAGGCTAACTATAGAAATTATTTCCGTCAGTCAATAATGGAGAATGAAATGTGATGCATCATGCAACTTTCTATGCCCTGGGCATGGACAATATCATTTTCGCACAACACATTTTAATTTAATATATGATATCGCATTACAGAGAGTCCGCATTTAGTTGTCAAGGCAAGAGTTTGTGCCAAGGATGGGTAGCGAGTATGCTTGATCAGAAGTCTGTATGCTTTTTCTAACGCTGTTGACTTGAGAATAATGATTGTTGACAACTGAAGTTGGTCCACCGCTGTATGCGTTCGCTCCTCTCAAGCAGCGGGCCCGGGTTCGATTCCTGGTCGGACTAGTTACCTAGGTGAGGTTTTTTCTGGGGTTTTTCCTCACCTGTGAGACAAATGTCGGGCCCTTCGTGTCCTTCAAGTCGCCAGATATCATATGGCCGTCATTATCATCTTCAGACCCTCCTCGCCTTGTTTGGAGTGAGTGTGTGTGTGAATGGCGCGTCTCGTCCTATGTATTCGTGTTTCTCGGAGATGGCCCCGGCATTGGGCTGATCACTCATCATTGTCTGGTCAAAAAAGTACGGTATGTATGTGATCCAAAGATAATCCCTCTACCGACAGGTCACGGCCCTGTAAGACCCGGGCGGCTTGGATCGCTTGAATCCTAAAGGGGAGAGGTAAAACTAAGATACAGAAAGAAAGAAAGAAAGAAAGAAAGAAAGGAAGAAAGAAAGAAAGAAAGTCAACGGCAGTTAAACAAGTTTGCATTAAAAACTCGCTTTGCTATTTTCTGTGCATATTTCTCTAGGTGTACAATTTAAACAACCCAACAAAATATCAAATCATTTTTCTGGTGGGGGAAGGGACTGAATGTACAAAATACTCACATGGATTTAGTGGTTATTTAATATCCACCATTTTATCTCTTTTTTGAATGTATAGTTGATATATACAAAATATTTATCTAATTGCAGATATTGCCGAAGCCATCATCAAGACCCAGCATTCACGTCGAGTTTTACTTTTTCGGTGTTTATCGGTGTATAATAGTGATGCGTATACAAACTTTCCTATATCAAGGAACAAGAAGACTAGAAGAAAGTGTTTGTGTTTTTATTTAGTGTTTGTGACTTCATGGGAAAAGAACATTTCTATATCAAGAACAAACTGAGGAAGACAGCTCTAAGATTCGACGATCACTTCAGAATTCTGTGCTTTGGCATGGAATTTTGAAATGTAGTCTGTGTATGCTCTATTCATAATACTACTGGTCACCTCAAGGTATTAACGAAAGTAGTGCTTAGAAAGGAGCATAGATAGGGGACTCTTTTTAGAGGTGAAGAGCTGTCTTGGTGTAGACCGAGGCCACTCAACTCCAGAAGATCAGCAATTATCTCATATCGAAAGCAGGTAAGAAATGTGTATACTAGGCATGAGCTACTGAAAACTACTCTGATTCTAAGCACAACATAGCCTCCGAGTGATTTTGTTTATAGTTAGTGCCAGAGGCACTATTCCTTCATTCTTTGCCAACTTCACCATCCCACGTCTTTAAAGAAATTAGCCATCTAACTATTCTGCATATTAATTTATATGTACCATTTTAAGTAAAAAATTCCGGCAGGCTGTATCGGGACTTGTTTAACGTCTTAGTATCTATAGGCCTATAATAAGAGCAAACGTTTGTTTATTTATTTGTTTGTGTGTCTGTGTACGATGCCCATCCAAATCAAGAGTAGGCCTACGCAGAGGTCTGAAAATTTTAAAATTACACTTCGATGCCTTTATTTTTTATTTATTTTTTTAAATTTTCGCTTTCGTACGCTACTTAAGAGCAGAAAACGTGATTTTTTTTGCTATCGAAGCATCAGCTTTCCCTATTACATTTCAACGCAGAAATTCATTGCAGTTGGTCTTGACCTACTGATATAGCAACTGGGAAGGAAAGAGAATCGATGATTTTTTTTCAACATAATACCTGGAATTATCGATCTATTAGATTTTGTTATCCCGCTCTGCTTGATTAATTTGTGTATAACATTACGGCCAGGTTTTTAACTCTGTCATTATTAATCTTATTAATTGCTTAAGAATGATTTATGTGTAAGTATGTTTAATTTTTTTTATGATAAATTATTTACAAAAATTTAGCGAATGAATTGAAGGGTTTGGAGAGATATAGTCATAAGTAGGGCAAGGCATTTGATGATTTTGCATCTTTTTTATATGATGGTTAAAAGATAGCTCGAATATATATAAATGTGTATCATCAATTAATTGATCAAATAAGAGCTATTTGTTTTTGCATTTTTTTGCTTTATTTTGCATTTTTTCGTAATTTTCAATAGATAGGTCATTTTTTGGTAATTTTTAGATCATTTTTGGCATTTTTAGGACTTTTTCGGCATTTTTAGGACTTTTTGGGCATTTTAGGTCTTTTTCGGCATTTTTATAGTTTTTTAAATGAAGTCTTACATTACATTATATTTTTAGTTTTTTTATTTATTATTTTTGATTTTTAATGCTTGTCTATTATAACTGTAAAAGCAAATAACATCCACAGGAAATAAAGCAGATTGCAGCGTTACTGGAAGGAATATGCATTTTGAACTCTTGTTACATTTCCAAGAAAATACAGTATAAGCAATACCTGCTTCTATTTTTAAGCATTTTGAACTAGTCTACATTTCCAAGAAAACAACGTTGTAAATACAAGTGGCTATTGACGAATGTGTCCTTCTTGCATTAAAGAAACATCACTTGGGACACAGCTCCGTTAGAGATAAGCGAGGCGACTATACCTGCTTTATTATTTCAAAGGAATGTGCATCATGAACTAATCCCAGTATCCTATTGTAATTCATTTTCAGGTAGGAGGACATTCACTATGTCTTTCAGTTGTCTGTAAGAGTTGTATGAGATAGTTTGTTGACAGAAGAGTTCAGTAAAATGCCCAAAGTGAAAGAAAGTACGTTTGATAAATTAAAACGATTTGTTTTCGAGTACGGAGAAAATGTTTTTTCCACCGATGGAAAAATATTGTTCTGCAAATTATGTGATGTGAGGGTTTCTGCCGAAAAAAAATTACGGTTGAACAACATGTATCAAGAGAGAAACATAAACATGGTCTGCAGCGACTTGAAGAGAAAAGAAACCGTGGCCTGCAACTGACACTTCTGGGGGAAAGTTGTTCAACATTTTTGCCGTTTTGCGAGAAACTGTGTACAGCATTTTTATGCGCCGATATGATGGGCATGCCAGTTCAGAAAAAAAACATTAGTGAAGGGTATTCAAGTAGGCCTAATATTAATTTACTTACTTCTTTAGCAGCAAAATAAATGTGTTTTATATTGTAAGTTTATATATAACGAAATGTCATCCATTAAATTGGTCCTTAAAAGCAATTCATTACTTTAAAAAATAATTATAAGTAATAATGATAAAATTTATTGGTCATTTTTTTATTTTTTTCGGTCATTTTTTCACTATTTTTAGGTCATAAT
Organism: Ectobius pallidus; assembly: GCA_964059195.1. Lineage (NCBI taxonomy): Eukaryota > Metazoa > Arthropoda > Insecta > Blattodea > Ectobiidae > Ectobius > Ectobius pallidus. The sequence continues at coordinate 180,184,262 of CAXKWD010000003.1, read as the reverse complement.
GCATTTTTTATTTTGCATTTTTTCACTTTTTAAGGTCATTAAATGCCTTGCCCTAGTCATAAGTCACCCTTACTTTACTTTGAGAAATTAATGTTACAATCTCTATAAAACTAGCTAAGAAATCTGAAAATATGAACTCTGTTCATAAATATGTTTAATAACATACTGAAGTATAGTTTGATATTAAAGAATTCACTCTAGTTCTGTTTGAATATTTAGTATAATTATTATAATAGTTCATCAAACTTTAATTTCTCAAAATTAAATAAATATATCTCTCAAAGTCCTTAAATTAATAAATGCAGGTGAAGCTGCGTGCACCTGCTGGCAATTTATAATATTGAAATTGAATTTTATCACACTTCATATTTGTCAACGGACCACTATGGTCATATAGGGAAATACATGCTAGGGCTACGATCAGTATGCAAGTCACGTTGCAAGGCTTAAAAATATTTAATTCAAGTTTAGCGACTAACATTATACTCACCTGTATGGCTTTCATTAGATCAACGTTCACAATTTTAATGTGCAGTAATAACTAATGTATGATTAAGGTTAGTAATACCTTAGTAGAAGAAGATATCACCGATTTTGATCATTATTAACCTAGACCTATTTAAATTTACGCTTACTGTTTAGTAGCCTAAATAACTGCACTACACTCAAGAAGAGGAGTAGTCTCTTGTCTTTTCTTCAAGTTTATGTATATACACGCGCATAGAGGTATGCTAACTTCGTAGTCCACATGAACTGAAAGTATTGTGTTTATGATATTCTGCTGATCTAATCGTCTTGTGTGATTTTAATTTTTAATACATACTTCAACCACTTTGTCAATTTTTACTTTGTGAACATCTATTGTTTTATCATTGTAAATAATACTTGACTAAGAGTACATTGAGCTCAGTGTAACTAAACTAGAACCCAGTATGGGTGTTATACTCTATCTTCCCATAAACTATTTTATCACATAATTTACTACACACTTATAATAGAAGTTTACAAAACTACAATAAAAGTTAACTTTAAAGCATGTTTTATTTAATTGGCCTTTTATGATATTTCCTGTAGGCTTCAGCTGTTGTTTCTTTAAGTATAATAGTGCTATATAGGCGGACATTTTCTAAATACTTTATTCATAACTGTACCACTTGAATTACGAAGCTGATAATAGTATATCTATCGTAATTATTACCATTCCAGTCATAGAAGTGAAAATAGTTACGTTAAAATATGCCCTTGTATTAATTATATTGATGTAAAAAAGTTAGTAGTAATAATAATAATAGTAGTAGTAATAATAATAGCAATAATAAGTAAATTACCGCATGCAATACTTAGTATTGCTGACTACTGATATGAAGTCCGGATGCGAACCCCAATACCTCCTATGCTTTTGTGAGACAAGGAGAACCTGGAACGGATTGCACTCACTCATAAAACAACTTTAAAGCTGCATGATGAAGAAGTACCAACTGAGGTAAGAAAGTATCACTAACGGTGGTCCCAAATCCTATCATCTACCAATGGAGTCTATAGACTGAGGTAGATAAAGACGCATTCTCTCGATGGGATGTACGCCATTAATAATGTTCAAGGAATCACGGTAATCTGACACAATAAAAGATTCGCAACATCGCACGGATTATGCATAAGTGTCATTGTGTTCTCATGATGTGAAAAGGACTTCAGTTTCATTTATGTGTTAATTCCATAAATGGTTTGAAAGAGTTATGTTGCCACGGGTGCCCCTTGGTTACGAAGCCAGAAAAACAATACATTTTTCTCAGAGACAATAATTTAGTTTTGAACTGATTTAATCTTGAACTAATATTCTCAAATTGATAAAGACCCTTCTGGAGGGCATGTGCTGAAATGCTTTTGTTGCGACGAGTTCAAAGGGAAAACACGACAAATTGAATCTCCACGGGCGTCCCGTTTAATTTTATGAGGCCGTGATACACAATCAATACGGATAGACATCTATTACCGAACTCAAATAGATGGGTCAAAGAATTTAGTTTTATTAGAAGTAATCCGCTGAAATCAATTTCCTTCATTAGCCTGAAGTTGTGAGAGCTGAATGTTGTCGTGAACTCCCCTGCTGGGCAACATGGTGTTCAAGTGTCACGCGGGTTGCCAGCTCGGCGGGGGGGACTTGAGCCCACACACAAAACACATAAATAACTGTCAACTTGCTTCCTCGTTGCCACCACATTGGAAACAAATCTGACGGATTGTTGTTTCTTGTTCTTCACTATAGCTGATATTCTGCGAAAGAAAATAATAAAGTTTTTCAATGCTTCGTCATTTCTTTGGATATTACAACAACAAAATTGTAGGTTCTACATTTGATATTGCAAACATCATAGCCACATTATCATATCTATTTGATTTGATTTTGTATGATGGGCCTATACTACGACCTCTAGATAAACCTCTTGGTAAAATGTATAAAATGCAGACCTTCCTGGCAGATTGTACACTTATCCAGATATCAGAGTAGAAGCATGCTCTACGACTTCTCTCATATATAGTCTAATATGGAAGTATATCTTCTAATTTGGCTATTTGGTGAGTAGAGGAGTAATTGAAATGAACAATATGGCACGAAACTGTTGAATTCTTGAGGAATTCTTCAAATCTCAATTCTTTACAAGTAACTTTACTCAATTTCACTAAATAAAAAGAAGAAAAACCTTTATCCCTCTCCCAAATAATTCAAAGACATACCGGTAGATTTTTTTGACAGCTTGAATTCTAACACAACAAAGTTTCAATTACTGAAATATACTCTTTTGTTTAAGATTAATTTTATGTGATTATGAAGTACCCAGTATAAAAAATTGAATTTTGTTAAAACTCATTACACCTGTTTATTTGTAAAATTTCTCACGGTGGTCACAAAAGTTGTTAAACTTAGTCAGGGGCGGCTGCTGAGTTTAACAAGAGAGAGTTCACTGATCATACAAACTGTTGCAATTAAATTTGTCTTAATTAGTATAGAAAGTCTTATAAGAAATAGGAGCAACCTACTTTATGGATTCTGAGTTAAGTTCGCAATGCCTTCTTTATTGACCACACATTACGAAGGGCATTCTAAGAAATGTTTACACATTATATCCTCCATTACACTAGAGAAAGCATTCACCTGCATAACACGAACAGCTGACGAACAGAAGTCACGTGTTGCTCGTGAAATAAGACGCGGCAACATCGCACTAAATTTAAAAGTTGTGCTTTAAGCCAGCAATGAATGTATGACATACCTTGCAGTAACAGACCGTTCTAATTTTAAAAGTTGCATAAATACAACATGAGGATGCTGGATTTCACTGTTTCGAAGTTAGAGATTTAGGCGCAGTAGTATAACAATGATAATATTAGTTATATAAATACGTACATTTTAGTAATCCTCAAGTTTAAGCGGTAGTGTTGTTAACAATGCAATAATAATGATTGATACTATTTAATGATTATTAATGTAGTTTGTTGTAATGGAAAGGTGAAGTCAGACTTAAAAATGCAATGCCATAGCCGGGATTTGAACAAGGATGTTCGGCTTTCGTGCCGCGGCTCTAACCATCTGAGCTACCATGGCAACATGCCGGTACAACATTAAATTCTCCGACTGACTCACATATCCCAGTTTACCACTAGGCGTTCTCAATATGAGACCCAGTGGCGACTTACAATCTGTAAGTACTTTAAGATCCGGGCTTCATAATAAACCACTAGTAGGTCAGAGTGGAATGATAAGCCCTGGTCTTAAAGTAAGTCGCCACTGGGTTGATATCTCATATCGAGAACGCTTGGTGGCATTGGGCTGATCACTCATCCGGTCCTTGTCTCGTCAAAATAGTATGTATGTGATCCATAGATAATCCCTCTCCCGACAGGTCGCGGCCCTGTAAGGCCCTAGTGAATTGGGTTGTTTAAAATGTCCCTGAAGGGGAGAGGAAAAACTAAGGTAAAGAAAGAAAGAAAGAAAGAAAGAAAGAAAGAAAGAAAGAAAGAAAGAAAGAAAGAAGGAAAGAAAGAAAGAAAGAAAGAAAGAAATATTGCAACAAACAGCGTGATTACAGATTCTACACCAATCAAAACACGCAGTAACCGAGTGCCCCAGGAACGAGGTCAAACTATTACCGCGAGCAAAATACGTTCGCTGTGCATCAATCCCGTTCAGCTGACCGCCCTCTTTACCGGGGCTGTCCCAGAGATTGCTTAAATTTTTTTATGAAAGAAAACGCATCCATAAACGAGCCTAGGTAAAAAGAATACTCTAGTGTAACATTCTACTAAACATGATGTCACTGTGTGTGAACAATCGCTCCACAGCATAAGCAGTGCGCGCCTTTCGTGTATTTACTGCAGTCTACACGAACGTGATAAAATAACAATTTATTTCCATTCATAAACATCGTTGCATATTGCTTTCATGCCTTCGTTATAAAAGCAATATGCAACGTGTTCACTTGATTAAACGAAAGGCTACCTGAACGCATTCTTGTTGTCATCCTATAGAACATGCTTAGTGAACCTAACCGTTCCTTTGTATGGACATTCGAAAGAATGTCCTTATGAAAGAATATTAAAATGTGAAATGCTCTGTCGCGTAGAATTTCACTATTATTAAATCTCTGTTCATAAGTGAAGAGGGATTATTTCCTTTGGTAGGAAATTACATTTCATTCGCTAAAGAACCACACTGTTTCCTTCAACATACGGAATGAGATTTTCTATCTCCGTACGCTTTGAAAGCATCCCTCTCTCCACAATGTCCACCAATTTAACATTAGTATCCGTTAAAATACTCCATATACATTGTTTTTCTTATTCCATCAGATAGATATTTTTCAAACTTCTCTCTGATCAGTTCCAATTGATCGCTCCCTCACGAGCGGTTAAAGTTTTACCTCGGTCAAATTCACATATAGGGTGGCGTGCACCATCCAGGAGTAAATCTTACTAAAGTAGTAAATTTAAGACGGAGACCTGGAGTATACAAGAACCAGTACATCTGTCTCACTCTTTAAGTCATACTAGTAATGTGCTAGAGTGAGACAGACAAACCGGTTTTTGTTGCGTCATGTTCCCGTCTTAGATTTACTACTTTAGTGCTTCTCTTTTAGTAACTTACTCTTTTAGTTGGTGTTGGAGAGCTCAATTGATAGTTACTTCTTTAGTTGTATCTAAAGTAGTAAACGATTTTTACTAAAGAAGTAGTCGAATTCTGCGCAGAACAGAGCAGAAACATTAGTGCAGCGCAGCAGAACACGTGCATTTCAATTGCCGGTATTATTCAAGTGCCAGATAATGAAAAGGAAAGGTTCGCTGAAACAATGAATATGAATTTGGGTTGTTCCAAATATTACCAATGACAATCTTCATGTTTTAAAATAGGTCTAATAGTAATGTTTTATTCATTACTAATTTTAATTCCTTCAATTGAATATTTTCACTTTAGTAGCCTACGTTAGGGTACTGTGATTACAATTTTTGTGCAAACTATTTCTGTATTATAATGCAAACAATTGAAATTTCCAGTTGATTTTCATAATTGATTCACTGTCAATATTATAATTATTTCTCTCATAATAATAATAAATTTCTAAAATATATTAAAATATTCTTCCCCAAAAACGATAAATCAATTATTCTACAGTTGTTTATCACAAATCTCACTATAATGAATTATTAATACTTATTGACTGTTTAACAATATTAATAAGAAGTATTACACAAAATCATGAAAAAGGGGGGAAAAAAAGGATAACAAAACTAATAAGGGGCATTATGTTTCTGTCCTTTTTCAAATGCACAGAACATTTACTTAAAAAATATTACCTTATAAAAATAATAATATTACAACTGAGAAATGTAATATTTAAACAAAAAATGGCGGTACAATAATTCGGAAGCTATGAACTCCAATAATAATTATGTAGATGGTTGTGTGTTTAAAAATAATTTCAGTGACTACTTCTCTAGATCCTGTGCAGCTTCAACCTCCGGGGCCCTCCTTAAAATTTTCTTTCGGCACTCATGTTGGCATTTTTTTTCTATATAGTTTATAATGCTTCTCACTTTCCTGTCCACAGGGTTAATTAAATAGTTAGCAGCATACTATAGACCTGCAGCATCTGTTATAGTTTATTCCCAAACATGAAAGTCTCGTCTCACTCCACCATTCGAGACTTGGGGAGTCTTTAAGGAATGGTTTTACAATGTGTCCCCTTCTCAATGTACGCTAATCCCAGAGTCAGTCAAATTTTCTTTCGATGTGGCCTGTTTGGACATTTTTACACCTGGGTTAGAAAAAAGGACATATTATTCATTAACACTGCGGGTGCAACTATTGAACTTTTAGCTCTTATAATTATTATTATAATCTGGCATTCGCAATGTTGAGCTTTTAGTTAAGCTATAGAAGTGTAATGTAATAAAATTAATTTACAATAATTACATTAAATCGTTTAACAATGAGAATCACCTATTGTTCAGTAATTCTATGGTTAAGTAGCAGGGGGAAGTGTTTTCTGGGTAGCTCCAAGAACGGAGGCTTTCATTTATTGGAATGTACTATACCTCGCCGATATCTGTATCCATATGATTAGCTTGAAATACATCGTCGTTTTCTGACCCAAAGTTAGGGAGAACTGCAACATCTAAAGGCCGATCCAGCTAGGAAGATATTTAAGAGCACATGAGCTCCTTGTACCGTGCAATGCAAACGTCCCTTCCACTCACTCTTCCCCTCACCTTTGGTGGACGTCTTCCTAGCTGGATCGCTCTCCGCAATGATATTTCCACATTTGACTGGCTGAAATCACATGGATGTAGTGAGGATCTGACATCGTTTCTTCCAAACGCCAAAATTTCATGTAAGGATTTATGAGCTTAATTATTTACGTTATTAAATGCCCTACTAGGTATGGTTCGCTTAATATTTATTAAATCACCTGCTACAACTTTCATTTTTGGTATACAACCTTCTTCATCTCAATAACTTATCCTCAGTTTAACTATGTAATCCATTTAATGTGATATGTAACTCATAACTCACGCAAATACCACAGAACACACTTACTCCACAACTTTACTCCACCCCCTGAGTAGGAGTAAATATTGGCCTTATTTACTCCACAACTTACTACGTTAGTAACGTACTCCGTGTTGGTGCTCTCCACCACTTGTGGAGTAAGTTCATTTACTCTGGGAGTAAATAAAATTTTTACTTCTTTAGTACATTCCTCTATGTTGAAAGCCGCCGAGTTTAGTTTACTCCTGGTTGGTGCACGCCGTCCTTACTAAAAGAGTACGGTTACTAAAAGAGTAGCTTACTAAAGTAGTTAGAACTAAAGAAGTAAGGCTTACTAAAAGAGTAAATGGCATGAGTTTGGTGCACGCCACCCATAGCTTATCATATTTGATGCACCGGAAAGTCAGGATAAACTGGGTAAAATACGAAATTTATCACGGTTATTAAGAATGGTCCATACGGCCTCCAATTATGGATCATAGGCTGCTTTACGTCCACGCAGCGGGCCTGGGTTCAAATCCTGGTCGGGACAAGTTACCTAGGTGGGGTTTTTCCTCACCTGTAAGACAAATGTCAGGAAACTTTAGGCCCTTGTGGTCCCCGGATATCGTCTGGCCGTCATTATCATCTTCATTCCATCCTCGCCTTATTTGGGGTGTGTGTGTGTCTCGTCCTATGTGTTCGTGTTTTCTTGGAGATGGCCCCGGCATTGGGCTGATCACTCGTCCGGGAGGCCCTCCATGTCCTTGTCTGATCAGAAAAGTATGTATGTGATCCATAGATAATTTCTCTCCCGACTGGTCGCGGCCCTGTAAGGCTTGGGTCGCTTAAATGTCCCTACAAGGGAGAGGTGAAACTAAGGTAAAGAAAGAAAGAAAGGCTGCTTTACTGAAGAATAAAATAAATCCTACAACATATCTTTATCTATATATTTTCCACGGGTAGCATGTATCATAGGAACATTTAAATGGTTACAAAATTCATCTCAATTTAAGGAATGTGAATTGACTACACAAAAATTTTTAAAAAATATTTCCTAACATTAAGGAAACCTTTACTTTTCTAGCATTATAAAAATTATAATGAGGAATAATGATGAACCATAATAATAGGTTAGAAGGGTTTTCATGAATACTTTTTTGTCCTGCTGGAATCATAAAGGGGTTGGTAGAATAGCGATTGTTCTGATTGGTCTCCGCCTAAAAGAAAGATTAGTATTGGTCACGAAAGAAAGGAAAACTAAAGTATGGTTATAAAGTTCATAACAAACCCTGAGGCACCAAGTTATATCAGTCTGCGTAAGGCGGCGACAGCTCCATCCTTGTTAGGGCCTATGTCTTATAATGATGCGAATGATCACAGCTAAGAGTTTATGGTGCAATGTAGGTCTGTAGGGTGTCTCCGATACATATAGAGGAGTTTGGAGGGTGGCTTACCCGAGTTATTAAGGCAAACAAACTGTCAGCATCTTTAAACTTCTAGACCAGCGTTCCTCAACCTATGGTCCGCGGAACATTGGTGGTCCGCGAAGATGGTGCAGATGGTCCGCAGACATAAATAAAAAATAGCATACAGCAAGTGGAAAGTAAAGAAGTAAAATTTCTTCATATATTTCGTTATAATGACCTATAATTAAGACCCCAAATATTAAGAATATAGGCCTCTTTTTAAAAATGGGATGTAAAATTAGGGGTCCGTAAATTTTTTTAGGCATTTTAGAGGTCCTCGGGTTCAAAAAGGTTGAGAAACGCTGTTCTAGACTAACAGAAGAGCTAGTGTTAATAGATTACACAGCAGCCAATTTGGTGCCTTAGAATTTATACCTATTCTTGGGTGTATTTGGGTTGCTGATGCAAAATGTGCCATTAGTTTTGCCCTATCAGCTTTAGTTTTTGAGATGTGGTGTTACCATTATGCATATTATCCCATTTTACGTTTGATATAAATATAAAACAGTGCCTATTTGTAGCTTCTAAATCATGAGAAGAAAAAAGCAACACACTAACATTACATTAACTTTACAATAACAATATAACATGGGTTCTTTCAAAAAATTGATATTATTACATATCGTACGGTCGTTTATGACTTATGAGCTATTAATTTGAGAGCCAAAAAATAATCCAGCTTTTAGTTTTTCTGTACTTCGTACAGTTTTCGTCCTACGTCTCCAAAGTATGGTCAAAAACCTTCACTAGTTATATTATCAAGCAAGATTTTGTTTCACTAGACTAAGAATTCACGAATAAAATCTATATAAAAGTAGAGCTGGAAGAGAAAAACTGTTTACATATTTGGAATAAGCACACTAAGTATAGACAAAATCCGGCATAACATCTGAGACACCCATGTGTTATTGGTTAATTAATGATTCTTAAGTAAGCGGATAAGAATCCTAATATTCGACTCAAATTCTTTCGACTCTGGGCACTGCCTTGAGATCCTCCTTTTGAAGATCTGATTTACCCTGTGAATGGTAATAATCGGAAGGCCTACATTATTTTATACCACTTATTGTATATTTAGCAATCACACTAGCTAACATTGTGTGCCCTGCAAGTCGCTGATGAACTTGTTCCTCTGTAGGCCAAATAACATAATCTGGCCATGCGACCTAACTAACTGCTTGGTATGTAGCTTTAAATAAAATCTCTCCCATTATTAGTGTTAACACCTTACATTTGATTTAACTAATAAGTTTTATATTATCTTTGGATTTAAGAAGACTCCGAAAAATGAAAGGATATTAGCGAAGAGAAATCTCAAAATAAATTACTCGAATAATTTGTACAACTGAAAAATTGTTCCCAATGTTACAATAATCTATTGTATATAAAATGTTAATTTCTGGCATATCAAGGGGGATCGTTGATCTCCCAACTATTCTGGACCTAACATAATCTTTTGGTTTTTGAAATAAGTATAAATCACAAACATTCGCAGACGCATATGCATAAATAGGCTAATACAGCAAATTGTGCAAAATGTAGCCTATTTTCAAAATATGTGAGTTGTTGAGTTAAAGCATAGGATCTGCTGCATAGGCGTACACAGACTATTTTATTAGGGGATGGCTCAAGATGTAATAGCTATTTTGGGGGAGGGGAGACTTCCAATTTAAATAAAATAAAATAAAAACAGCCTCTGAATCCCTTTCAGGCAATGGCCTCTCCTTTTGGAGGATTTAGCTATTTATAACATCATGGGCTACAAACCATTACAGTTAATTATTTGTAAATTAATGTTAAGAAATAAAAATTAAATCATTACAACAAATTTGTAAGTACAACTTAAGGTTTCTACACCTACAGAGCTAGTGGTTTCTAATATAGCACTAAAGCAGAGAAAGAAAGAAAGACGCGTTTCTCCGAACAACTCCATCCACCGAACAACCCCTCTTTTCTTTCCCCTTATATGTACTTATTGCTGCGTGTCAATGAACATTCACTGCCACTAGCGCTATAATTCAGTGTTTATTTTACTGCTCCAGTAAAATTATTTGAAAATTAACACAATATTTCAAAATAATTTAATTATTATAAATTAATTATACTAATTGTAATGAATTATTAATTAAACTAATTTTAATTAGATAATTAAATTAAAATAATTATTAAATAAACTTCTTCATTTGCGTTTTTATCCTAAACTCAAGCGACTTGTCGGACAAGCTCAACGTTCAATAAATATCAGAATGTATCAATTAATTTTCAACTGTTACACGTGAATTTAAAGAAAATTAAAACTACAGTTTGTATTAACAATACTCTCACTATACATTTGATCATACACTGTCAGTCGTGATTTACAAATTATTTACTATGAAATTTTAAATTTTAAAATTTAAAACAAATTTTAAAACAAATAATTGGTTCAATATGTCAGATTTTAACAAATTTGTGTACATTCTACAAACACAATTTCATAACTCCTTGTCATTTTCACTGCCCGCATCAGAACTATTATTACAACTTATTAGATTATAATGTCAATAATGTCGGCCCAGCCTACTCCCTAGTGAAGTATTCCTTCTGTTTTAATAATAAACGTATAGATGACTTGAAGACGTACTCGGAGAAAACGAAGATCGGTACACTTGAACAATCACAGACATTCGAAGCGAGCGGGGTCGAGGTTCAGGTACAAGATTCATGGACCGATAGGAAAACGGTGGAGTGGGAAACCCGTCGGCACAGACAGAAAACCGCCTATTCATCATGCCTCTACTATAGCGCTTAAATTTCTCAATAACATCATGTCATCTACAAGTAGTTTTTTTTCAGCATAGGTTTTGCCATGTTCTCATAAATTGCCGCAAGATGGCATCTAACCTAACCTAACTTAACCTAACCTAACCTAACCTAACCTAACCTAACCTAACCTAACCTAGCCTAACTTAACCTAACACAGGGGCGGATCCACGGGGGGGGGGAAATGGGGGAAATGGGGGAAATTCCCCCCCCCCCCAAAATTTGTAACATTAAGCACAAATTATTGAAAATTTATTAGAACATAACCCAAATACTTAAATTAAAGCAACGACATTCATTATTTTGAAATACCTTTGTAAGAAAATGCTGAAATTTTCATTTTGTTTTCAATTGTGTACTGGATATAATTAATTTTTATGAGTAAAAACTTCCCTCTCTACTTTAGTTCCCCCCCCCCAAAATGTCTCTCTGGATCCGCCACTGACCTAACATGGCAAAACCTATGCTGAAAAAAAAAAATAACTGCCATCTGCTGAGGCAGCCATTTCCTGTTCAGTATGCAGGAGCATGGGAGGTTTAAACCGCTGATATGACATGGAGCTTCTAGTTTGTTTTTAAATATTGCGACTATTTCGAACATACTCTTTCATGAGGACAGAGCACTAGTAATGGGAATGACTACAAAAGTATTGCTTACTTTGAACACTGATGGAGCAATGAGGACCTAGCCATATTCTTGAGCCACTGCAACTTTTCTGTGACAGTACACGTCCCATAGATAACAAGGCGAAAAAACGAGTATGTGCGTATAGTTGAAACTGTGTACTTACACGCTGGAACATAACACTTCTTAGAATAAAGGCTAGGTACCCTGGCACCCGCGTGCGCACGCTTATGATCTGTAGACTCGTGTTCGATTCCCAGTATCTCCTGTAATTTTGAATTTTCTCATATGGGAGGACTGGAATACACTCAGCTTAGTGAGGAGTTGCTCGACAAAAGGATCATTTATCGCCCATTCTGCAATCATCCAATTAAGTCGGAGTACACACACATATATAAATATGTGTAATTTATCTGTACTAAAGTTAATAAAATATATGGTATTTTGAACATCAATGGCACACAAATTAACCACCAATACTGATAAAGTTAAGAGCTAGAATTGCTAATGGAATAAAATGCAAAACATAGTCATTCTGCAATTTTCTTTGTAAGTTATTTTTTGACTTGGAAACAGATACATTCGTATTGCTTAGTCTCGTATGAAAGCAGTTCCTCGAATAACAAAATACGAAAGGAATGTTTTATATAACGTGAAGCAGGGAGAATAAATGGGAGCAGGTTTGACAAAGGTTCATATCTACCTACGGCAACTGAATTTGTAGGCTTACATCTGGTCGCCTTGCAGCAAATGCGATATGACAGAGTTCGTTTTTGTATATCTATCTCCCAGTTCTTCAAAGGAAATGGAATTTCTCGTTGAAGGTGAGGAAAATACATTTTCTTATATTTTATTATGTAGCCTACTTAAATAGCAGTATGTATGTATGAAAGTACGTTTGTGAATGTTGAACTTGTCATATCACTGGCGATGACAAGCTACAGTAAATAAATCCAGTTGTGGCTTTGAAGCAATGTTTCAATATGTTATGCTTACAATATCAACCTCTTTTTTTTTATACACTTGAAACGAATTAACAAAATCGAAATAAAATATCTCCAAAATCAAATATATTTTCATTAGAAATGCTTTAATCTGATTTGTTGAGTGTGGCATCGTCCGGGTTTTGTATTTGGCTTGAACTTCGAAGTAAACATAATTATGGAATACTTCCGATTTTCATACTGTAGGCCATTATAATGCCTTTTTTTCCTTTCTTTTTTTTTGCTGCAATACTCTTTCTTTCCTTCGACAACATTTCAATAATTCTTGAAAAAGGAGAAACTTCGTGTTCGACGACAAAGGGGGAAGTGCCCGGAGGCTGCGTGTGCATGATTTCTTCAAGGTCGGATTAAAATTGTAATAAAGAAAAATCGTTCCTCTACCGGCCATGAAAACTCTTATGGTTCCGGGAGGTTTAAGATATTCGGCACATGAATATAGTAAGGTTTTCAGCCTTAACGCACCGGCCGCCTTTTCCTCCCTGGATTGCTCGTGGTACTCATTTCTGTTTAAGTATGAATCGACTCTACGGCCATGGTGCCATCAGAAGGATTAGGCCAATTGAAAAATCCCAAAGACTTCATCGGAGATCGAACTCGCGACCTTCATGTTAGTAGTGTTGTGCGTCAATCAACTACGCCACGGCATATTAAAACTGCAGATTTATATAATAACAGACAGACAATCGAACAATCTTCCTTTATATATTCAGATATAGACGTAAGTTATTTTTACCTTAAAGCTTAATACATATTACGTTATAAGATACATACCTATACATGGCATTCAACAATAATTGGTGTTATTCGATTAATGCACTTTTACCTTAATGGATATTACAAATTACATTACATTCGTTGATAAGATTAGTCAATTTTACTCACACGTTAAGTAATGAGATTATTTTTGCACAGTCATTCATCTACCCATAACAACCACTTTACGTTACATTATGTGATATTAAGGGTGTTGAAAAGGGCGCAATAATAGTTTCTTTCAAAATGAAATGTTTACAATGTTTTTTTCTCTTGCTTTGAAGGCCAACTGTGCAGAATTTCACTGAGGATGGAATAAAACAGTAGATTGTATATGAACTCTAAACACTGAACTCTACTTTTTATATACATTACACAATACCGATATGATAAAACTCTTAGGCCTATTCACAGAAATTGGTATTTAGAAATTACATTAATTTTATTACGAATCCTAGATTACTGCCCTTGACTCAAATGTTTAGTGCCAGTACCAGAGTCAGTACCGAGATATGGGGTTTATATTTGCAAGAAGGCTTAAAGTTTTGAGTACCTATTTTCCTAAATTAAGATGGTCTAATCTGACTACGGATTCGAAGGTCTGATTTCGATCTCTGGCACCTCCTCGGATTTTTCTGAGGTAGGGAGATCTGGAACAGGATGCACTCAGCCTCGTGACACCAACTGAGCAATTACTTGATAAAGAAGTAGCGGCTCCAGATCAGCCAACCATCAATAATGGCCTTGGGAGACGGCATGGTGATCAGATGCTCCCATCCAGCCATCTGCTTCTGGTAGATGACAAGGGAATCGGATGATAGTCTCTCAAGGGAGTTTGATATGCCTGTACTTGGTATTCTGTAGTGAGTTCATTATTTTTTCAACTCTAAGATGAAGGAAAGAGGTCATGAAACTCAAAATAATGCGCTACAAAATATTAGAATAGACGATAAATCGTTCCAACAAGTGGATAACTTGAAATATCTGGAAGCAATAATTACAGACACAAATAATATTAGGCCTAAGGCAGAAGTTAAGTCTAGACTCAAGTCAGGAAATGACTGCTTTTATGCAGTTCAGAAACTCTTTATCTTCTCGTATTCTGTCCAGAAATCTAAAAATAAAAATTTATAAGACAAATATCCTGCCGGTTGTATTTTATGGCTGTGAGACATGATCGCTTACTCTTCGGGAAGAACAAAATCTGAGAGTATTCGAAAACAGGGTGCTTAGGAAAATATCTGGGCCTATGCTGATGAAACTGCATAACCCGTACTCGTCGCCAGATAAAATCAGGGTAGTTAAATCACGGAGGATGAAATGGGCTGGGCATGTTGCACGCATGGAGGAAGAAAGATATTTACTGGTAGACCCGAAGGGAAACGTCCACTTGGAAGACCTAGACGTAGATGGGAGGACAATATTAGGATCGATTTAAGAGAACTAGGACTCGCGAGGGATGGTTGGATAGAGTTAGCACAGAAGAGGGTTGAATGGAGGGCTCAGGTAAGCACGGCATTGAACCTTTTGGTTCCATAAAATAGATAACATTCCTTTAGTTTTTAGGAATTTCCTATCGTTATTGAGGAAGTAAGATGAAGGAAAGAGAATATGAGTTTATTTCACAGATGGTAATGTTAACTTACCGTATGTAACGTATTTTTCTTTTAATGGAACAAGTGGTTAACTCTATTAATTGCCGACTTGAAGTTTATCACAAAATATACCCATAATAAAAATGGGCAGAATGAGTAATTTACACACATCTTTTATTCTTAACATTTGTTTTATTCAATACCAGGAAATATTGCGATGTTACGATAATATAACCTAATATTGAATGTACGCTGCAGTTGCCATTGTTAAGGTATTGAAAAATTACTATTTTTTTTACCCCATATATTTTTACATTTCCAGTTAATAAAAGATTTTTTTCGTAGTTCGTTAAGATAAATTGAGTTTGGTGATAGTCAAATACTTAAACAGTTTTTGTAGTCGATTATACAAAGGTTATCACTTCAGTGGAAATGCTGGATGGATCTATAAATGTAATACCTTTGCGAAATAATTGAAATTACTTAATCTAATGGAATTACTAACTTCAAGTCAATGTGTTTAATACTGCTGGGAGAACGGGTTTTTATGAAGTCAAAACCGATAGGTGTTTTTCTTTGGAAGAAAATAAATTTATGGCATAGTTATATAAGCTAAGGAACCGATAAACTGAGGATAGAGTTCTTATACAGGATAATCTTCCATTTATCGCAATTGGTATGTTTTAATATTTATCCTTGAATCATGTATATGATAGATGAAATTTCATCACCGTGGGTTTTATTGGAAATAGCTACTAAACGCTATAACACTTTTTTAACCCTCGCCTAAACCGCGAATTTCTCTTCTGGCAATAAAAAATAAGAAATATGTATGGCTGTTTATATTTCTTGTGTTGTGATAAGCTCTTCTGTCGTATACCGGCATTTTAGTTAATCGTATCTTTCGAAGTCGAATTTCTAAAAGAGGAATGGCGGCCTGAAATCGCCCTATCAGGGTTCTTCAGTTTTATGACGTCACTTCCGTGACGTGAATTTAAAACAATTGGTTGTCATATTTATCACGTGATACTAAAGATTATTCCAATAGGTTATTCTTGGAACGTGAAAGTGGCAGTTGAACATTTTTTGATACAGGGTTAAACGATATGAATATGATACACATATCAAAATTCCAGCCTGACCTTGAAAAACATTCCTTAAAATATTTGCCACAAACCTACATCAGAGCATGGGTAAAATTCTTCCTAAAAGATGCCTAGGATTTCATATAACATATAACACATTCCAATTTTTATTTTCGAAAAAAGATTTTGGAAGGTTGAAATCGGCAAACGGTTACAAGGGCTTAAACGATACGTAAACGGTTCCACTGTCCAAATACTGTCTGATCTTTGAAAACAACCCCTAACTTTTTCCTAAAAAATATTCCTTAAACAGGGTTGAAAATCACCCTACATTATGTTTGATCCTCAATCCTCTCTGAATCTTTTATTTTCGAAAAACTAGCTGTATATTTAATTATAGGTATCATAACAATTTAAGCGGTTCATCTGTCAATATCCCGCTTGAATTTAAATAAGAACTCCCCAAAATCATTATTCATATAGGCTAAATTACGCCCAGCTGGGGGTGAAAACCGCCAAAAAAGATGCTTGATTCTCAATAAAAAAATATTATGATTTAAATTACGTCGAAATTTTTAGGGGGTAGTTGGAAACCTCACTGCCTTCATGTAAAAGAGTCGGCAGTAAGCGTGATTTCTGTATTGTGAGGTGGTATGTGAGCTAATGGCGTCCAAGATAATATCAGCTGTTGTCTTGATTCGTTTTGTGAGTGCGCGGTTCGCTTTGTGATATTATATCTTTCTGCTTACTCCCAATCTGTCCCCGTTATTTGCTAGACGCTATTTTGTGTAGTTTATTCTCTTTTTTGTGTATGTAACCTGTCTGCTGGCTTTTTTCTGTTATGGGCTATCGATTGTTTGTACATCCATACCACTTATCTGTTCTCTTAATATTTCTATCTGCCTACTTCTATTGTCGCAATTTATTATCTTCAGCAAGTAAATGCAAAATCGGCTATCATATGTGTTCACTGTTGTATTCAAACTGTAAATTGTAAACGCTCTATCAATAATAATATGTTACATTTGTTATTTTACTTAGTTCTTCATCAGTTTAATTAATTTATACATTGGTCAGAGTCTTTTGAGGCAGGGGAATAGGTAGATAATGTTCCTTCTAGAAACGGCCCTAAAGTAAACAAGTATGACTGTCTCACTCTAACACATTATTGGTATCTACGTAAAAAGGAGAAAGACATACTTGTTCACGTTAGGGCCAGTTCTAGAACGCACAATATCTACCCATTCCGCTGACTCAAAAGACTCTGGCCAAAGTTATAAGTTATTCCTTTTGGCCAAATTTATTCCTTTACTTGCTGTCAGAGGTTCCAGAGGTGAAGCGGCCCTCATATGATAGCAGTAGTCAGCGTGTTTTCAAATGTAATGCATAGGCCTACCTATGAATTTAAGTAATGTCATGAACTTGAAAATTCATGTCCTCAGTCTATAACCTCGTCAGCTCAGAGATTATGTTTAATTCTATAAAGTCATTAGGTTAATAGAAGCAAGTAATGAAAGAAATCGAAATATTAAATTTATACTAAATAAAATAAAATTAAATGATAATTTATAACAAAGAGTTTCTATGACCAAATTTATAGTTGTATTGTAATAAGTTAAAGTTTAAGGAAAATCCTATAACTTAATAAAGCTTCTTTGGCATTAAAAATTATAATTTACAGAGAAGTTAACAAATTTATCAATAAAATAAATATACAGTAGTACACAAGAAAATAATTTGACTTCTAGAATCGAAAAGTAAACAGAGAGTGGTTAGCTTGTTTTTATTTCTTCTGTGAAGTTCCTCGTTTGCATGAGGTAAGGATCAGAATCAGAAATCGATTGGAGTCGACAGCAGACATTTAATGTGCTGTACACATGCCTCAACTCTAGACCGCGCACTTCCCTTATGAATAAGATCTAGACTAACATAAAAATGTTTAATTTTTCAGTGTTGAAAACAGTCTTTCTAGATTCGTCATATCTCTAAAAATTCAGTTAATCATATCAAATATCTTTCGGGCCAGGTTCTACCTTTCAAAAATATTTACGGTACGTTACGGTACTGAACAAATAAACACTTTTCTGAAGTTCAACACTTATTTACTCACAAAGGTTCTTATTAAGGCATTTTTCGAATGCCGTGATTAGTAAAATATATTATATATTCGCTTTAGGTTATCGCGAGACAGTCGAAGAAAATTTGAATTTGGAAAAAAAATTATTTAAAGAAAGATTACTTTAAGTAATGTTTTAACAATATGTTAAACTTTCTTGTATTGTAAATATAAGACAAGGAACTGAGTCATATATCGTAAGCCATTATAAATAAATATGGCGAAAAAGTTTTAAAAGCATTTTTCAATGGGCAGTAATAAGTTATAGAGTTGAATTTAAAAAAAAAAAACGGAAAATTTTATATCAAACATTATATTCTACAGTCCATTTCAGAATATCCATTGGAAAAATGTGTAATCAATAATGGAACCAATGTAAAAAATCCGCTCACTATTTAGTTCCAGTTTTGCACTTATAATAATGATAAACCATTTGGACCTTCAATGACCTTAAGAAAAAGTCTAAGTCATAAATTTGAAGATTTGCATAAATCAAATAATATTATTAAATTATTATAACCGAAAACTGTTTTGAGAAATTAATTAATGTACATAAGTACTAAATTTGTGTATAGTCAATACGTGAGTAATTTCAGAATTTACATTTTGTCTAGTGATGTTAGCCTATTCCTTCGCAAGAAGAAGTGGTTTTGTGCGTAACTTTACTTTTAGATGGTATGAAATCTTCTCTGATTCAGTTGCATGTTTTTGTAGTCCATATTTGGCTGGTGAGATTGTACTACTTTAATGGACCCTTCCTTGATTTGTTACATAATATTTCTTTTCTTGCATTCACACTGGCATATAAAAGAACTCCTGCAGGACGAAATTCGCATACCGGCAATGGTCAGAGCCTAAATTGCAGTGCATCTCCGTAGTTACATAGTTGCCGTGTACTTTAGTTTCATATAAAGTGGTGTAAATGTGAAAAAAAATGTTGTGCCACGCTCTATGTTGCATTCCCAAAGGATGCACAAACTGAATAAACTCTTGCGAAACTTTCATTAGGCCTACCGCAAGCCCTAATTTTCCCTTAATACTTTTCTATCCTTTTTTAACTCCCACATCACTTATTAATCCACATCCACATCCAATAATTCTTATTTACAAATATTTATGCAACTTAACATGGGCAATACATCTGTCTTACTTCGCATCCTGATCTCCTGATATAGAATGATTAGCCGTGCTGCAAGGAGTAGACCTACGAATTCAGTAAGTTGTTTTTTTAGCTTGTTCGTTTAAGACTGAGTTGGCTTATAACAATAATTCAAAGTTTCAGTATAAGCATCTCATGTAAAAAATTAACATGTTTGAGCCGTTTTCGAGAATATCGCGAGAAAACTAAATTTTCTTCGCGTAAAGTGGCATTAAAGTAAGAGAAAGCCTCAACAATTTTCATGTCACATCCCCAGAAGGTATTAAACACAAATATAAAATGTTGTTTTTGTACGATTTTTCATTCTCCATCTACGCTGTTCACACACATAGGCCATTTTTATTTTGTAAAACTGCATGATTGTGCTATTACCATTGGTAATATTATATGCAAATATTTATTCATAATAAGATTATACGATTATGTAAACATAACCTAAGAATATTGCTTTATATTGTACAATGCAAGATGAATTTCTATAAGAATAATTATCTATTGATTCAGAGGATCAAGTCGGACAGGCACACACACACACGTACACAGATTCACAGACAGACGTATTCCTGAAAATAGTATCTTTTGAAAAGAGATCTTAAAACGTGTATTTATGTAAAGAACGCGAAATCGAATTTCAGGATCGATAACCTACCTATAATACTTACAGTACGCGTGGAAAAGTATTAAAACATGAAACATAAAACATGAAATTCATCAATTTAATGTGAAACGAATAACAAACTGGTTTTGAAAATCGAATCTAAGAAGATGTTTAATAGGCTTATGAAAATGATTCTAGTAAATCTCTATTACCTGTATATTAGACAATGTTATTTAATTTATTTGTATAGTCTACAACAAAGTGAATTGGATTCAGGTGACTTCATACTCTTGTTACTCTTGGTTCTGTCCTGGTACATACTCGGACTTCTGTCAGTCAAGTCTGGGACTTTAGTCTAGTGAAGGCAACTGATAAATTACTTAAAAAAGAAGTAGGGATTCCGGCAACAAAAACTCAAATTGGCAATGGAAGTCGTCATGCCGATCACATGTTCTCGATCCTGCCATCCACCAATGTAGTCCAAAATTGTAGGTAAATAACATAGAGGTTAGTTGGTAGGTTCCGCATCTCTATTGGTTGTGGTGACACGCAGAAGAATTTAATTATGTGTTTAAAAAGTCTCAAATTTACTATTAAATCGCCCAGATGTTACTTCACCACTTTCTTAATTCGCGAAATTGATCATTATTGCTTTACGCGAGAATTCTTTTATTTGTAGCACTTTCAACTCAATTTGTTTTCAGGCTATACAACGATATAAGTGTTCCTGATTAAAATATATATATATATATATATATATATATATATATATATTTGCTGTAATTTTTATGCTCGAAGATGGTATATCCTCAACCTTTTTGAACCCGAGGATCTCTAAAATGTGTAAAAAGATTTACGGACCCCTAATTTTACATCCCATTTTTAAAAGAAGGCCTATATTCTAAATATTTGGGGTATTAATTATAGGTCATTATAACGAAATATGTGAAAAAATTTTACTTCTTTACTTTCCACTTGCTTTATGATATTTTAAAATTATGTCTGCGGACCATCTGCACCATCTTCGCGGACCACCAGTGGTCCGCGGACCATAGGTTGAGAAACGCTGTCCTATGGCTATCTCCCTTGACACCTTGGGAGAGATGGCTGACGTACTGTTTTAAAATGACGGTATTTCTCCAGTAGGACGCATCAAAAAGGCACAAGATAGATATTTCAAAGGGTTACAATGTTTTAAAAGCGCACAAAAGTGTACGTCCCACTAGTGTACTGTCAACTTCAAATTCGAGATGCTAATCCCGAAGCGCAAAAACAAATCGAACAGGAATCCATGAAGAGCATGGTAGAAAATGAAATCAACAGTTTGTAGTTTTTAAGGAAATTAATAACAGTTAGAGTTCTCATTAACTCATTTTAAGAAGAACTATTGAAAATTGGCTTATAATTTTAACTATAGCACCTTGTACCAGTAGCGTTCTAAGTAAGCGGAAAGGTTGGTTTTATGATTAACGACGGGGGTGGACTGCAACCAAGGACTGTGTTCGTCGCTGTTGTGACGGAATTTTGTCCGGCAGGAATTATATTACGTGTCAGTAAATGTACAGACAAAGGCCTGTCACAATTTTGCACACAGAAATGTTATCGACCTGGGTCAAGATCGAACTCCGATCTTGGACACAGGAAGCCAGAGTCTTACAGACTGTGACACCCAGGATTACTTTATTAGGGAAGGAAAATATGTGCGGTGTCTTGTCCTTTAATTGAAAGGAAAGGTGGAATGTGATTTTTCAATGAGCACCGGTGCTTCAAACCCTAAATGATTCTTTTATTAAACATGAAGTTAAGTGAATGTTTACTTTCAAAGACCTAATTTAGTATTATCGTACAAATTACCTTGACAATCCTTAAAGACATTCATAAAACTGTGGCTATCTATCCCGTATTTACGATACAGTGTAGGACCTATACGTATAACTGTTATATTATTAGTTAGATACAGATCATATTATAGTAGGTAGTTTTCTTCCTTCATATTGCCGTTCCATATTGGGACACTTTCTATAGCCTTTGTCAATGATTTGCCAAGTAATCCCACGAGAGATTACGAGACATCGAGACATTGAGATGAGAGATATCGATAGGCCTAAGAGTATATTTGCTAGAACAAAGTGCGAGCAAATTTATCTGATGAAACTCGTATTCTCGGGTAGGATTTATTAAGACTATCCAGTGAATAAAATTCAACGGATTTTGTAAATAATTATTTTCTTACTATATTGTAAATATTCTGCCCGCTGTGAGATTGCAGCATTGGCCTACTTAATGAATGATCAGTCCATGCATCGACTCGATGAATTGTTTCGAGTTCCCATTGGTACCAATTGTGCGTTACCAAAAGATGGAGTGCATCAGCATCAGAACGATATAGAAGTATACGAACTGGCTTGCACCGAAACCAAATTGTGTTTTAATCAATACACATTTACATTATTTCAATTTCTAAACAACGTATGTTGTATAAAATAATAAATGTGTTTTCATTCTTTTTACTGGCAGCATGTTACATATTAATCACGGCACGTTGATTCCTAACGTGTCCAGTAATGAGCTGACGTTTTATCAGATAAAATTGCATCTTTACGACCTTAAGAAGAAGCATATTATAAGATAAATGATCGTGATTAGTCTATATTTGATAAATTTCTAAACGTTATTTCTCATTTCAGGGCCCGGATTCTGATGATCTAAAGTTGTTTGAAAAACGACCTATAAAATGACCCTAAATTTTAAAGAAAATGACTTAATAATTATAAAAAATGCCTAAAAACTGATATTTTATTTATAAAAAATTATTATTGTACACACAAAGTTATAGACTAGTTTGTACATAATTTTAAAAACTGTAAATAACTGTAATGTTGTGAAAGTTCTTTTCTCACGGAAATTTATACTGGCACTGAGGCACTGGTGAGTCAAAATTGGGCACATCCTTTTGTGATCTGCCAGATTATATTGTTGCTTATTGAGGGTAAAAGTAGTTTGCACTCTCAAATCCAAAGAAGTTAATACACTCAAGGTAAATACATGAAAATGACTAAATAAGGAAGCAAATGACAAGAAAATTACAAAATAATGACCTAAAATTGAAATAAATGCCCTAAAAATATAAAATTGCATAAAATGGCAAAAAATGACCTAATAAAAATGCATTTCTATAATCTAGAGGCCATGATTAGGATTTATCCACAAGTTGGCAATGTCTGTGCAGCATCAATAAAAAGATGACATGTCATTAGAATCCAGGCCCTGGTTATTATCAAACACGTGTCGTATGAATGGAATAGTCATGAAAGAATAGTTTCATAGGCTGATGGCACCACTGTTTTAAGATGTTTTGATGGTCATGAAATATAGGCCTACATGTGTAATATTTTAAACATAATGTTGGTAAGAGGATTATGTTTAAATATAGAAAAGGCCTTTATCTCAGCCTTCATAACAACTTACGTACAGAAAACTCATCTAAGTTATTAGGATTTCATCTAGATAGCAACCACACATGGAAGCATCACGCTGAAGCTGTTCGTACTAAACTGTCAAAAATAAGTTTTCTTTTACGTAGACTTAAACAGCTAGTATCAATTAGTGCTTTGTTAAATGCCTATTATGGGTTCTTCCAATCACAACTAAACTATAGAATTTTATTATGATTTTTGAGGTCATAGCACTGAAGCGAAAAATGTGTCCCTTCTATAAAAAAGACATTACGAATTGTTAAAGGGTGCGATCCAAAAGCGCATTGTAAATAATTTTTTTGCAGAATTTAAAGTGCTGACTGCTTCTTTACCGTATGTGTTGACAAACATAATGTATGTATTTGAGCATCGAAATGAATTTGTTCCGGTCAGCGCAGTCCATCACTCGAAATCATCATAATATAATCGTTCCCAAATGTAGACTAATAAAAACCTGTAACAGCCATGTTTTCTTGAATAAGAAACTATTTAATGGATTCCCCCTTGACCTTAGGAATATTCAGATATTATAATTTTTCAAGAATAAAGTAAGGGATATTCTTCTCACACAAAGATTTTACACTGTTGAAGAATATTAAATGGATTGTGATATTTAAGGGGGGACGTATGCGGTAATGCAGCCTCGTACAAATTTTAACATAACTTTACTTCTGTTTGAGATATTTTTCACCAAATTTTGCAACTAGTTAGAAATGTGTCTAAAGAACATGTCCATGAAGTTTGGAAACGTTTAATTGATTTTTACTTAATTTATGCTGATTACAATTTTTAAAATACACTATCACACTAAGGTACATGTTTCTTGAAAACTACTGAAGCAATCCTTTTAAGATTTTTTCAGACACTACATTCAGATAAATGAGAAAAGTTGTGGAACAGAATTTCTTTAGGGTTCTTAGTTTTGTTTCTAAAAATATTTTATTAATTTGAAACATTTTTAGATAATTTTTATCACATATATTTTTCAGTATCTTACCTTCTATAAGATTTATTAAAATTCTGTTCCACAGAAAACTGTATTATTGTATCAAGAACAACTGTGCTAAGTTTCAGTGCAATACCTTAAATACTTTTGGAGAAACATGTACCTTACCTAATGAAAATGTAAGTTTCGGAAAACTAAAAAAGAAAATTGGGAACATTATGTAACTGATCAAACACCATACAAAGATGTATGACCCCTCTTCATCCAAGTATTATCACTATATCAGTATGAAGAGATTTGTCTGATTCTTCATTTATTTCAGTGTTCATATTTATGGCTTCACTAGCTGCATTTACCATACTATTTATGCATTCATAAGATGATTGGGTACAGATGATTGTTCAAACTTTTGTACCTGCTTGAAGGTGAGGGCATGTTCATTAGTCCACAAAATAAATTGGTCCCTTCCCTTCAAATTCCCACACACCTCATAGCATAACATAACCTAATATTAGCTTCATAAATATTAGATATTTCATAAATATTGTTTATAATTGTAGATGTGAATATTTTGTCACTTTCACAGTTCTCACAATAAAGATGTATCTTTGTCAAAATACCAACTTTTTCTTCACTTGGTTTATCATAAAGTTTCAAAGATTTGCATCCACACATATACAAGAAGAATTGACAATTTCATTCAAAATCTTAATATATATTACTCTGAAGCCACTAACTTCTTGTGTTTCTGCATCTACATCACCTGAAATTCCCCTGCCAACTTTTTGTTTTGAAGCACTTTGTTTCAAGTTTTTTGTTTAATTACTGCCACTTGTTTCATCAGAAAATTTCTTCTTAAGACGTTCTACACGGCTTTTAGTAACTCTTTTGTAAGCTTTTAGACGCAGTCTTGGCATTTTGACAATTATACAAGAAGCACAAACTGAAATTCCCACTAGAAAAACTTAAATTCCAAGCAAAAACTGTAATAAGCGTGTAGCACAAATGTTTACAAATAGAACACGCATATCGCCATCTTGCCACAGCCTTCTTGAACAGGTATCAAAGCTTTCTGGAAGATCTGCCTGCCCAAATAGGAAAAAAAGTAGAAACTTGGAAATGCTCTCTGACAGAAAGTGGGCGTAACCCAGTGCAATCCTTTAAACAAATACATTTTTAACACAGTTCTAGATAGAATTTAAATCTGAAACTTTAGGATTATATTCTTATGATGTCAAACTAATTTATAAGCTAATAAACAGAAAATTGAATTTTTGACTCCAACCGCATACATCTTTTTATTATTATTAAAAAACTAAACTCCGTGGCGCTACATCCCTGGAGGGACTTGGCCTACCACCCGACCGCTGCAGAAGGCAGGAATGGGTCAGCATGCCGACACCCACGGCCGTTAATGGTGGCTTTCTTGACCGGAGCCGCTACTTCTCTATCAAGTAGCTCCTCAATTTTGAATCACGAGGCTGAGTGCACCCCTACCAGACCTCCCTACCTCAGGAAAATCCGAGGAGGTACCGGGAATCGAACCCGGGCCGACGGACCTGTAGTCAGCGACGCTAACCACAAGACCACGCCGGCGGACTTTTATTATTATTATTATTATTATTATTATTATTATTATTGTTATTACTTAGAACAGATTGATATTTTCATATAACGTTTAGAATAGCCTATTTACCAATTGACCTGGCCACCCTACACAGTATCATCCAGCCTAGTTTCCTTCGGTTGGGCCGTGGGCCTCCCCCCGCAGCCTTGTCCCAGGGAAGGACCGGCCTCCGGGCCGTACACTTCATCATCATCATTTACCAATTGAAGTATAAGGACACAGTAGTAACATAGGTTTAACTTACATACAAATATAAGATCATAAAATTAAATGATAACAATAGTACAGTAATACTTCAATATTAGGCTACAGTTTATCATAGGTAGGATAAGGAGAAGTTCGGATTGTTTTGATAAATTTACGAGCAACAATGAATTTACCTTGGGAGAATTTATTATTTGTGACTATTTATCGATTACTTGCAGAATTAGGCATTAATGAAAAATTAAATCCACAAAAATGATTAAAATACATCGCAATATTTATTATTGTAAGCGAGATAGCCTATGGCGATAAAGTCGAAATACATAATATACGAAGGGGCGTTCCATATTAATTTACACTTTATTTTTCTTACATTCACTATGAACCTCTATGCCTTGGCAGATATAGGCCTAACCACTTTCTCAACAAAGTCTTCATTAAGTTGTACATACTTGTGCCACCCAAGTGGGACTTCTTAGGCCCTCTGAGAACCACTTGTTTCAGAGTCTGTCGCACCCACCTCAGGACAATTCATTGAAGTTGACAAAGTGATGTCCTCACAGAAGTTTTTTCATAGCTCTGAATAGGTGGTGATAAGAACCGAAGCCCAGTCAATGCAAGTGGAAACACAAAGGCAGCTCCCCACCGAAGAAGTTCTGTACAGCGCCCTCAGCAGGCAAACGCATGGCCACAATCTTTTGGAACAAGGATGGAATCATCCATATTGACTGGATGGAACCAGGGACCAACATTAACAGAACGACTAAGATGGTGTTTCCGGTGCTGCCACATCCACTGTATTCTCACTTCTGCACAGACATCATTTCGCCGACTTCCAGGAAATGTCCTGAGGTGGGTATGACAGACTCAGAAAAAATTAGTTCTCAGAGGGCCTAAAGAAGTCCCACTTGGGTGGCACAAGTATGTACAGTTTAATGAAGACTTTGCTGAGAAATTGGTTATATCTGCCAAAGCATAGAGGTTCTTAGTGAATGTAAAAAAAATTAAAGTGTAAATCAATATGGAATGCCCCTCGTAGATAGATAGATAGACTTATTTAATGCTGTAAACATTTAACATGTGTAGGCACGTCACATTAATATTATTACATAATAGCTTACCAATTACTAAAATAAAAATATTCATCTACACTGTACAAAAATTGATGGTAGGTTAATTAACCCTAATGCTATAAAAAGTTGTTTAAATTTTGCTTTAGACGATAATCCGCAAATGAATCTCACTGCCTCTTTTGCAAAACAAGAAGAATATTTGCAGAACTGTGATTTCCCATAATTCAAATGACTATGTATATGAGCATAATAAACAGTTAATAAAACATGAGTCATGACTTAGCCAAACATTTTAAAACTCTTAAAATAAAAATGTCTTTATTAGCTCTACCGCCGATTCTGCTGGTATGTGTTTTCCAGCCTACATCAGAATCAATGTGAATTCCTAAAAAATTATAGTTGCGTTTTCTACTTTCAATCTATTTAAGCTCAAAATTACTGTCTCAGTTTTCTCATTCTTAAGTGAGATTGTATTAGCTTTACACCAGTTATGAATTTTTAGGGTTACACCATCTAGTTTAAAAATTGAAGTTTACTTTCCATTTATTTATGATGGTGACATTAAGATCATCAGCAAAAAGATAAATGTCTGTACAATCTACTTAAATATTGATGGCAAGATAATTTATGTAATAAATAATAAAGATCCCAAGACATAACTTTGGGAAATACCATATTCCACCAGTTTATATTGAGCTTTATTTTAAAAAAGCAAGCCAACAAATTGATACCTAGAAGAAAGATATGACTCTAAAATATTAAAATTATATTATCAAATATTTCATTCGATATATTTTTCGTAAGACTGAAAAATCTACTACAAACTACTTCGCCTTTCTCCAGGCCTTCATAACACCACTTTACAAATGAAGTAAATGCATCAAGAGTACTACGAGATTTATTAAATCCACACTGACTCTGTGTAAATATGTTATTTTCAAAGTATTTTGAAATTTGTTTTTGTGGTAAAATTTCGAAGGTCTTTAAGACTGGATGAATTATGCTAATAGTCCTATAATTGCTATATTACGATTAATCCCCTTTCTAAAAACAGAAACAACCCTTGCATATTTAAAATTATTTTGAAAACACAATATTCCAAATATTTATTAAAAATGTGTGTCAAAAATGTGTCCTCTCTCTTATGAAACGAGCAACGATCATCATACTTTTGATACCTTACGCATCATTACAAGAGCTGCTGCGAAGGGTTTGGTTATTGGAATAGATATCTTCTACAGCAATATGGGTAAACGTAAACTGAATTACTGCTTTGGTTAACCTGTTCAAGCATGTTAGTGTATTATTATTACACTCTATAGTAGAAACAATTTCCTCAACTTGGTCGATAACATAAATTCTTCTGAATTCAATCTCACAGCACACTAACTGACTTAAAACTATTGTTGATAAGTTAGGAACCAATCAACCAAATTGATTTTGACTTATTGCTCGAGTTATTTATTAAATTTGAGTAAGAATGTATCTAAGTTTTTATAGACCTACTTAAATTAATCAAGGAAAATAATATTATAAAGGAACGAAATAAAAATACGAGGAAGTGGTTAAAGAAGCTGCAAATGTAATTATTTTAATATTCTGTCTATATAAATCAAGACAAAAAAATATCATTTAATTGTATGATTATAAAATAAACACTTTCGGCACTGAATATTTAAATTAAAAGAATTAGGCTTAGTGAATTCATTTAAAGAATTCACGACATCATTAGGCCTATTCTATGTTATATCTTTAACTATCTTAAATTTATCAGGATTTAACTCTTCCACTTCCTGGTTAAATTTTAATTATTATTCCAATCGTTTTATTATTATTATTATTATTATTATTATTATTATTATTATTGTTGTTGTTGTTATTGTAGTTATTAATAAAGAAGATGATAATTTTCGTTGAAAAGGTTTTAAAATGCCTAAAGTATACTTATTTCTACCTTTTTCAAGCCAAAACTGCCAA
Organism: Ectobius pallidus; assembly: GCA_964059195.1. Taxonomy (NCBI): domain Eukaryota; kingdom Metazoa; phylum Arthropoda; class Insecta; order Blattodea; family Ectobiidae; genus Ectobius; species Ectobius pallidus. The sequence continues at coordinate 180,154,729 of CAXKWD010000003.1, read as the reverse complement.
AAATTCTAAGTTCTTTTTGATTATTTTGGAAGCTGAGTGATTCAGATTTTTTCATACAAAATCATCATTGAGAAAGGAAATGTCACCGATGTGGCCTGAAAAGGAAGAGTTAGCATTACCAAGAGCTAAAGAGTAAGTTAACATTAACATTTCAAAAAATTCCCACTCCTCTTTTGGTTACGATCAAGTTTGTCCAGTGTTTCTAGACTTTCTGGTTCCCTTAGCAAAGTTCTTCATTTTTGTGTAATTTACTGGGAATCGAACGGAATAGCAATAGTGCATCATTAAAAAAAGCCCCTACGCTGATAAGAATTGCTTATTTACTTTTTTCTGTGATTCTATGCCTGTTATCTTTAAAGTTTCTTTCCTATTTTTTATTTTTATTCATAATTCCGCAACATATTTCAGGGCAAAGCATGATTTTGAAGACTGATATTTTGGGGCCTAGTAATCACACATGATGAATCTGTCTTTAGAATTTCACAAAATGTTTCTGAATCAAAATTATATCAAAGCTTGCAGAGTACTGGCGCCTTTTGACGTAGAAAATTGTGCTAATGTCCTCTATTTTCAGGAAGTCGGAAAAAGGAAGTTTTAAGGTCTGTCGTATCTTTTTCTACTCCCACCTCCTCACCTCTCATCCCCTTATTTTAAGTTCCCCGGCTCCTTTTTTTAAATTCAGTTCTTTTTCCTTATATCTTACATGTTTCTTACGCTAACTATCTCCCTTCTTCTGCTTCTCTTCTTCCTCTCTTTTTTCAGCCTTGGGGAAGGGACGGTTCTTTTCAGCGTTATGTGAAAGATGCAAAAGTTTTTTTTTTTACTCTACAGAATTTGCAATTCGAATTTTTAAAATTATATGAGAGAAACATGAATGCTTCTGCCATCATATGTTCGCAGGTAAACTAGGAAAACAGAAATTTTACACACATCCTATGACAAGGTATCTGTACATACATTTCTCTTACATGTACCCGATTTTGAGGTGCTCTAAGAATTAATCAAAGATGTTAATAAATAAAAAAAATACCATAGATTTACTTACCAAAATGAATAGAAAATATAAAGTAACTTAGTGTGTTTTCAAAAAAATAATAGTTCCCATTTGCAAACAAAGCTTAGCTGCCTTACATTCTACTTTTCAACTGTAGCCTACGTGAATATTTATTGCTTTGACTCTATTTTCATTTGATAGGCATAATATATTCTTATTAATGTCCAGTTATTGGCAAGTCCTACATGAGCAAGCGTCGGATCACTATTATTAGTAACTTCGTAATATACGGTCCATTCTAAGTTCCTACCCTAAAATAAACAAAACCAATACGTCTGTCTCACCATTACAAGTATAACTCAGGACAAATATCTCGGCCAGTGTCTTATTTACAGAGATCGCCTGGAATCTGAAAGCTTGGCGACCGTTAAAATTTGAACCTGCCGTTGGCAGTGCGCATGCGTGGAGTGCTAAAGTCCACAGTGAAAATGTAGTCCACGACTCCACGCGCTTTAGTTAACCAAGTGGATACTAGCGTGATGTCAATGTTTCCAACTCAGCCCGTTTGCTTGAATTCGAACTCCCGCCGCCTCTATCTGTGATGTGATCCATGTGGCGAGTTTCTAAATTCATCAAAGGATTCATCCGATGGCATCGAACATTCATCAGAGCGTTTTTAATTTCATTGATGGAATCTATCGGATATCCACCGTCATTATGACGAATTGACAATTCAATCTTATGTAATGGAGACAGGGCATATCAGATTCATAACTACATAACGTAGACTAAATTACAAACACATAATTAGCAGTTCAACTTATTTTTGAGGAGTCGTTATCCAATTCCTCATAAAGGGCTAAAACTGAAAGAGAAAGAAGCAAAGACAGTATATTATGTAAGATTTTTATATTATGTAAGATGTAAGACAGTAGGCCTATATTAGTTTGCAGTCATAGTAAATTCTTATAATGGAATACATTTTAAATCACACTTAAGTTATTTCGGATTTTGTTGAAATTGTTGAAATGATAAAATATAGACCATATAAAATAATAGGCCTATTGCTAATTTCGGGTCAATTTGAAAACATAAAATTACATTACTGTAACGTACATACAGTAGTGTAAAACACACAGACTGTCTAAACAGCCTAATGTTATAAACCAATTTTATCTAATAAATGCCGACGAGTCTGTCTTTGCGATAAAATGTTTATTTAATGTAGATCTCACTTTTGTTTGTTTGTTTTATTTAATATATCATTATTATAATGAGTTTCCATTGTATTTAATGTAAATGCAAATCGATCATTAGGCCTATATGATTTTTGGTGGGAAAATAAATCGGAGTTACCAATAATGCCTTCGCTAATATTTTACAATTTTGTATGTAGTTACTATGTTGGCGCTCCCGAAAAACATCGGTTTGGTCAGCAAATGGTTTTTAAATTCATCAGTCATCATGAATCCATCGAGAAAAATTGCGAAATCCAGCCTTCCAGTCGGTGGAATCCATTGTTCATCAGTCCGTCTATGCTTTCAGTTTGAGGGCGAGCTCTGTACGAACTATCTTCCTCAACAGTGATGTAATCGCACTGTGCAGTATACTCAGCACAAAATATCAGTCGCCTATAAAGTGATCAGTTGCCATTGTGTCGTGCTGCGGACAGCACCTATCACGTTTTGTTTACTTAATTCTTGTAATCAGTAGCTCCACTTCAGGATTAAAAGATAGGCCAACACTGCAAGTAGCCTATTTCTAAAACACGACACACTACTGTGCATGGAAGTCTGCCAAAGATTGTACTTACTTTTCCTTTCCTCCTCTCATACCCGCAAGGACCAATATGCGGACGTGAACATCGACAACAGCGCTCTGCCTAGCGGCAGTCTTAATTGTCCTGAGTAATAATGTGCTAAAGACCATCCGCTCTAAGAACCGAACCTAAAGTAAACAAATATCTCACTCTAGCACATTACTTGTATTACCTAAGAGTGAGACAGGCGTATTGGGTTCTTATGTTCTTAGGTTTAGCTCTTAGACGCACGGACTATAGTGTGATCTCACCAAGCAAGACATACTCGGGGCAGTTCCAAAATTCGTTTTATTGAGCACTAAGTAAACATCTATAGGCCCATCCTATATGCCTATGTTTGGCAGCATAAATTAATAAAATAGTAAATTCTAACCTTAATAGAGTTACTAATTAAAAAAGGTGAAGATAATGAAAACTTAAATAGCTAGAAAGTTAACCATCGTTTGTGTAAGCAGTTAATACAAACACTTGAAAAATATATATCAAATAGCTTCGACCTGTTTCGAGGCCATGTCTAATGGTCCTTTCACAAGAAACGTTCATATTAACGCGAGACGCAAACGTATGACATGAAGATAGAACTCGCTGGTTGTTCCATTCGCGATTAAAAACTAAATCTATCGTGCACTGTTATAGAAATACAAAAGCAAAGCATAAAATCGACAAAGTATTGAGAACAGTTTCTACAATCCACGATAAAAGTGTCTTAAATATGCGTTACTTTCATGAATAATAAGTTTTTCATCGTCCATCGATTCAAAGTACGTTTAAATCTTGTAGGGTTTATCTGTCAGTTATGGCTCATCGATGATTACTAGATCTGGAGAAAGGTACTCCTTTCTGGAAGGCACAGAGTTCTTATGACATACTTTCTTTTACGTAATTTTATATTACATTCAGTTGACACTAGTTACAATTCATATTGGAAATGGAAAATACTGCTTTCCTGGAAAATTCAGGCATTTCATTTGTATTTTCTGTACATTCTGTGGTTCGGCTGTTTCACGATTGTAAGTTACTTCCATCCTCCGATATTATGAAGGTTGCATTACACTCTCTAAGTTTATCGTAATGCCCACTTCGAATTCTTTGATGTCTCTATAGCATAGCTGAGCAACTGAGGGGAAACGTTTTAGTACCCCACCCATGCTGTGACGTACGAAACCTGCTCTTCATGTTCAGTGTCACATCGAAACTGCTTTATTCTGACGTCAAGGGCGACTGTAGTGGGAGGCATTACCCCGCCGCACAATGCCACAATGTGCACCAGTTGCGCACCCATGCTCTATAGGCTACATGAAATCCTTCATATATAAATTTCTCTCTTCCTCTTTCAGACTTAGTAAATGGGATTTCAAAACAGGTTGCAGGTAGCAGGTCATTTGTGCTCGGTAACAATTTAAACAATGTATAAATTATGTAAAAGTTCTTCACGGGCTAACAGCCGAGTCGAGGTTTTAAAAAACTCCGAGCTTTTTTTATGTGAATTTTGAACAAATTCTTTTCTGACGCTGCCATTGGCTGGAACTCACCAACTGCTCCGGCCTATATATACAGGCCTTTCCGCCTTCTCTCTACCAGTTTCCCAGAAGATGTACTCAGAGATGGAGTCCGACAACTCGGAGTTTTTTAAAACTTCGACTCGGCTGTTAGCCCGTGAAGAACTTTTACATAGAATTCGCCGAGAAAATTTCAAACCATTTATAATGTATAAATTGTTACCAATATTTCACTCTTAGAGAAAAATTTCGTGCATGAATGACTTTTAAAGTCAGTAACAATCATCAATTTTAAATGTGCCTGTCACACATTTCTAACACCCTGTATAGAGAATTGTTGCTGTAGCAGTTGTGAGGATTGACATAGCCCCAAGTCCTATGAACTCTGGGGCACGTGTCGCAGAATTATGGTATCGTACATTAAAAACCACAAACCACTTCTGGACAAAATTAACGTTACATTAACATGTAAGCTATGTTATCATGTGTACGGTATAGAAAATCTTCGTAATCACATAAGGGTGCTGATATTATACCGTGGTCCTGCACAATAGCAGACAGGTTTACTGTGTAACCTATTAAATAGGCTATTGGATAAATTAAGAAAGATTTTTGTCAATGTTGTATCAGCATTCAAATTTCAGAATTATTTAATAGTGGGCTTATTTGCGGCTGTGTATGTATTTAAGTGGGATCTTAGATAATATACTACTTTCCGACATGATACTCTTCTTCATAGAATGATACCCCTACCCATGAAAGTAATAAATCACATGATAACTATAGTCTCGTCGAATTATGGATTACAATACTTTATTCATTCATAAATTTTAATTTTTAATTCGACATTTTATATTTTAATGTTTTTCGTAAATTATAAACGTAGGTCTAACCTTTAGGTGTCACAACCAGATTGTGTTAGATAACTATAAATATATAACAATTTTGGTACGTTAATTTTCTGAATTAATTTATTAAATTCCGAAACTTGAATTGGACTTTTGGTTTTAATTTTTTCCTTCTTGCACCGTATTCTGGAGATGAAAATTTGTACTGATTAGGATTGGATTCCGGATTATCAGCTTGTACCTAACCCAGTTCCATTTCAGATAATCCTCTATTACCAACTAACCTTGCTACAGACAACAACACATTTACAATGCAGTCGGGATTCATTTTAGTCTAATGTTAATACAATTATACGGCTGTAAATGTATCAAGAACTGAACTGACATTATTTACCTATGTAGTTGAATTTCTTGAGTTAAATAAGCCTGAGAACTACTTAATACATTTCTTACTTGATCTCCCCATTACCTTATTTGCCTACATTAACTGTTATTAATACTACTATTATTGTTACCTCGGTGGATTTGCTCTACAGTCCTTATAGTTAGATTATTACAAAAGTTTCTTTTTAACAATTTAAAATTAATATATTTTTATTCTGCAAAGTATCAGAGATTTTTTTTCGTGACAGACAGTTATCACATTCACTGGATTTCCATATTCATATGAAGATGATTTATTTACTCAAATAATTTTATTACTGACTTCGTTATCTTGTTGTTTTGAACATAGTCTCTTCACCTAACTGAAATTCGTCGCACTGAATCACCTGATGCAGACTGTAAGGTGTGGTGTGTGGTTGCGTGATAAGGGGCAGGACACACGGCATGGCACATGTAACATAGTCGAGCCAATGGGAACGACTTCTGACCCCACCTCCTCCACGCAACCAAATGTGGGTGGAGATTATATTGATATATATTATGTCCAACCAACACTACCGTCTGCAATTACACTTACGTTTCTACATGATCCACTGACAGTATTGTCTCAGTATACTACAGCTGGTGTTACTATAGAATGTTTGTAATCAGTGAACGGTATCAGTATTCACTCTTTATCTATGTAACCTAAAATACAGCAATCTAACTATAAAAATAGGCCTCTAGTTGAATAATGAACATTTCACATAAAATATAATGAGCATAACAACGCTCAATACTGCTTACAACTTAAGAGCTGTGGCATGCCATTGATTTCTTGTAACATGTACATAGAATTCAATAGGTTGTCATGGCTTGTGTTTGATGTTATTTATTCAATAAATCATGTTCACTTGCAGATATCACCAGAAATACTTAAGCCTATTTCAAAACCTCTTTCGTAGCTCATAATTCGTCGATAGTAAAATGATGAACGCATTTCTGACGGTCAATTTCACCTGTACATTGGTCGTGGGAAGTCACGGTACAGTTATTCACTAAGGATTATTCTTACAATAGTGCAGTGATACATGCACTAGAAAACTATTGGCCTATATTTTCTTAGTATTCAATGAAGTCTTCAAGAGCAAAAGTTATTTATTCAAGACGGCAAATGATATAGGTAACATATTATGTAGGCTACACGTGACAATTATATTGATTTTGTTTTTATTATGTTCTATGAATGAATTGTATTTTTGTCTTGAATATTGTAATTGGGTTTTCTACCTGTAATGTTCATTATTACTAAATAAAAAAATTAATGTAGGGTACACACATTAATCTACAGTTATATAAGCATATTATTCTTAGTCCATCGGAGAACAAAGAATCAGAAACGTACAGTGTAATCGTACAGCGTCCAGAAAATTATAGGTAAACAATGCACATTAAAACAATATTGGCTGACTATAATTAAAATTCTCCTAATTTATAGACTATATATTTAAAAGGCTGACAATGCAGACCACGAGTTAGGGTTATTTATGAATAGGCCTATCGCGTTTTCCATATGCAGTAAGAACGCAAGAGTAGTAGACTGTATCATATTGATCGGGAACAATGCAATACTTGGGCTATTAGGAGAAGACGAGAAATTATGTGAAACCTGTAAATAAAATTATTTAACTGTTCTATGTAACATTATGTTGTTACATAAATTGCACCGTAAAAATCACACTAAGAAACCTCTTCACATTCTCTTAGCTATCACGAAGAGGGACGGAGATTATCGTAAAAATAATGAAGTCAATAGAGTTTCAATGTACTCCAGATATAGACAGACACGTTTAAAAAAATTGCTTGAAAGACAGGAATAATATTTTTCCAAGTTAGAAATAAAGGAAGAAAAAATGATTCGGTAGTTTTCTGAGACAAAATTAGGTTCTATAACATATACAAAGTGCATAAGCACTGATACAATGTGAACAATTATACTGGGAAAATATTCTGATGAGATCCATGGTTCCCTATTCAATACCTTAGTTTGATAGTATCAAAATACTGTGTATTATAATGCTAGCGGACTATGCCAATACACATAGAAAAGTTATGGTTAGATATTAATGTACTGCGAAAACAAACTGATGAGAACCATGGTTCCACATCCACATGATGGCATGATGCGAATGAATATGCTGGGAGTACATACTGTTGAGAATTGTGGTTTCATATCCACATAGGCCTAAGTTCTTGCAAGTCTTGAATATGCTGCAAGTGCATACAGTCGTGGATCCATACCCACTAGGCTTAAGTTCTATCAAGTCGTTAATATTGATGAGAGTTTTGGTTTCATATCCACAAAGGTCATAAGTTCCGACATGATGAGGAGAGTCGTGGTTCAATATCCATAAGACAATGCATAAATTCTGGTAATATATCAATATGCTTAAAGTATATACTGTTGAAAGTCGTTGTTATATATCCATTAGGCCTACACTGCCATTACCCCAGTAAAAATATAAATATTGCTGAAGTACATACGATTGAGAGTCGGGTTTGAAAATCCGCTACACATTATACATTATAAACACTATGTGAATAAGTCATATTGATATCTATGAGAATTGTGGTTCCACATCTTTATTACAATGCAAACGTTCTGGCAAGAAGAATAGGCCTGGGAGTACAGTACGTTCTGATATGAGCCATAATACCATATCCATTAAATACATATTTTAAGTTCTGTCATGAAATGTGACTTATATTACGCTGGGAGCATTTTCTAAAGAGACCCATGGTTCCCAACTAACTACACAATGCATAAAACACAGTGCATATTTTGTAGGGAGAAATATAAATATAAAATAAAATCATGTAAACTGATATAAAAAAGTGCCAGAATGCTTTTGTTTAATCAGTGATTATCGCAATTACAATATGCAGAAAAGGAATTATTTTTGTAATCTTATCTCCGACTTCTGTCATGAAATGTAACTTATATTACGCTGGGAGCATTTTCTGAAGAGACCCATGGTTCCAAACTAACTACACATTGCATTAGCTCTGGGAATAAGTGTATACCGGTATGTTGGGATTGCATATAAATGAGAGCAATGGTTCCATATCCCTTAATACCGTAGATAAGTTCTTCCAAGAAGTATATAATGTTGGGAGTCCAGACTGACGGTAGTCGTGGTTATATACAGTACAATGAAAAAAGCTGTTGCAAAAAGCCTATATCTGGAAATTTGTTCTGATGAAGGCTCTGATTCCATACCCACCACATTTTGTACAAATTTGGCAAGGATGTGTGTATCGGGATTAGAGACTGATTAGGGACAACATTAAATATCTACTATATAGCACATAAGTTTTGGAAAAACGTGTATATTCTGGGAGTAGTAGCCTATATTGGTAACATAAGTCTTAGTAAGGATGCTGGGAGTATATACTAATGAGGGCCATGGTTCCAATACCAAAACACAGTGCAAATGTTGTAGGGAGAAAAATAAATATAAAATCAAATCAGGTGAACTTATATAACAAAGTGCCAGAAATCTTTTGTTTAATCAGTGAGTCTTGCAATTTTAATAATCAGAAAAGAAGTTATTTTTGTAATCGATTAATTGAGCAGGGCTTTTTTTTTTTAGCTACATATTTACAACCTGCGTTTTACCCTGAGGGTATATCGCAGGGTATTTAGTCAAAAGAATACATAGTATTTACAAAATATTACATGTTGTCTGAGTTAGTGTTCTAGGGAATTACACAAACTAATCATTTTAAATTTTTAAGGTAGTGTCTTGTAGATTTCATATATATACTTGATTGTTCTTGGAGATGAGATCACTTTTTGCAGAACTATGTTGGAAACTTTCATATAAGGTGGTCTATGTTTATCCTGTAGTTTGCAGTGGAGTAGAAGATGTATGGCTGTTTGGTTGTCTTCAGAACATGGGCACTTCGGTGATGGTGTTTTCCCAATCCTATGCAGGTACTGTAGGAATTTTCCGTGGTTTGAAAGGAATTGCGTGAGTATGAATGTTGGATTTAGGGTTGTTCTTTGTCTGGTAGGTACGTTCGGGAAGATTAGTTTTGTATGGGAGGCTTTAGGTGACGATATGTACCAAGCGTTCCAGATGTTTATGTAATATTGTTGGAGTTTTCGTTTGCAGATCGAGAGAGGCAGCTTGTCGTATGCTATTGATGTTTGGGACTTTGAGTCTATTTTTGCAAGAAAGTCGGCTCTTTCATTCCCATAGTGACCTGTGTGTCCTCGGATCCAGTAGAAAATGACTTGATTGTTACTTTGTATATCTTGAAGTTCTGCCCTGATTTGGTTAACAATGGGATTAGTTGATTTATTAATTTTTATTGCATTTAGGGCTGCTTGTGAGTCGACATTTATTGCGTATATACTTGTAGGTTTCAGACTGCCTTTTATCCACATTAATGCCATTTGTATACCCAGGAGCTCCGCTTGAAAGACTGTGCACTGCTGATGAAGTTTTATTGATTGTGAGAAAACTTCTGTCCTTTCACTATAGACTACCAGACCAGCCCCGACGTTCCCTTCTGTTTTTGATCCATCAGTGTATAGTGTGTAATCTCCTTTTCCGCCAGAGCCAGTAAATTCTACCTCGATGTACAAGATTTGAGATTTCTCATGTCTACTCGGGACTTCTGCTATTAACAATTCAGGTACAACTGCTGATGTTTTATGATTATGTGTTAATGCCCAGGTGTCATTGCGTAGTTTAACTTCCAGTTCTATTGGTAGGACGTTTGCGATTATTGTCAAGGCTTCGGTGGAGACTGAGCGATAGGACTTTGTAATGAATATTAGAATTTGTCTCTGTGTTCTGATCAGTCTCTCCATTTGTGATTTGTGTCGAATTTGCTGGTACCAAATTGAAGAAGCATATGTTAATGTAGGTAACAAACAATATTTGTATATAACAGTCAGGTGGTTGAAGGATAGTCCCCAGGATGCTCTTGAACAACGAATGAGTCGCTGTAGTATATTCTGTGTTTTTTGTTGTAAATTCTGAATGTGGTGGCTCCATGTGAGGTTGCAATCTAGAATCACACCCAAATATTGCAAATGAGATACAATTGGTATGTTACTCTTATTTAAATTTTGGTGTGAACGGTACGGTTGTAGCTTGCGGCAGAACATTGGCATTATAGCCGATTTTTGTGTTGCTAACTCCAGTTTGTTTTCTTTGCACCATCCCTCTATGTGGGAGAGTGCGTGTGATATGATATTGGCTACCTCATCATGTGATGATCCTTTGATTACTAACATTACGTCATCTGCATATAAAACTATTTCAAGATGTTCTCGTAGATGGGATAGTGTGTCGATTAGGTCATCAGATATGAGATTCCATAATGTAGGGCCAAAGACTGATCCCTGGGGGCAGCCTTTGGAAGTATGTTTGTAGTACCTGTGGTAGTACCAAAAGCTGTGGTAGTACCTATATACAAATCCGGAGAAAAGCATAGTTTAAATAACTATAGACCTATATCCTTACTCCCTAGCCTATCTAAACTGTTAGAAAAATGTATAAAAAATAGGCTGGTGGACTTCTTAAATAAAAATAATATATTAACTTCAAATCAATTTGGTTTTCGAAATAACTTGAGCACAGATGATCCCATAATTAATGTTACAGGAAAAGTTATCGAAGAATTAGATGCGGGAAATAAAAGTCTAGGTATTTTTTTGGATTTGCAAAAGGCTTTTGACACTGTAAACCACAAGATACTTATAGAAAAATTAGAGCAAATTGGAGTAAGAGGTACTGCACTAAATTTATTTCGGTCTTATTTACATAATAGAACGCAAATAACCAAAATTAAGGATCAGTTTAGTGATATCAGAGAAGTGGATACTGGTGTGCCACAAGGAACAATTTTGGGTCCAATTCTTTTCATTATTTACATAAATGAGTTGCTGCATTTGGACTTAAATAATTTCCATGGCTGTCTTTACTCTTATGCCGATGATACCGTATTGCTATTTTCCGCTCCAACTTGGCAGGATACTTACAAATGGGCTAATAAGGGATTAAGAGTAGTTAAAAGTTGGCTTGACTGCAATAGGTTAGTATTAAATATAGATAAAACAAACTGTGTTCCATTCTCATTAACAACTGCTGGTACTCCACAATTAAAAATGGATCAAAACTTGTGCGTAAGACTACATGATATCAACTGTGAATCTGACTCATGTACCTGCCAGGTTGTGAAGGAGACAAATCAGGTCAAATACCTTGGTATTATTATAGATCGTCATCTGAAATTCGACAAACACATCACATATTTATGTAACAGATTAAGAAAAACATTATACACCGACTGAAGTCTTAAGGACAGTCTACTTAGCTCTAATACAATCTGTCCTCCAATATGGTATCATTGGCTGGGGAGGAAGTGGCACATCTGTATTGACTCCTTTGATTCTAATACAGAAGAGAATTATAAAAATTTGTTTAAAAAATCCTATAGAATATCCAACAGAATTTATATTTCCTGAATTGAATGTGATGACTGTAGAACAAATTTATAAGCTCACACTTTTAAAATACTTTCACAAATACCGCAACGTACATGTATCGGATCCTCATAATTACAATACTAGAAGAAATAAAACATTGCCTTTAATAGAACCAAAATACTTCACCTCTTCTGGCTCTAAACATAGCATTTATTATGGTCCAAGACTCTATAACTCTATAATTAGGTCACATCCAGAAATAGTACATATGAACAACAAAAAATTCAATAAGTTTATCAAAAATCTTATTTCATAGTTCAAAAGTTACTTCACTCTGTACTTAGTAGACAATTAAGGAACTATTTTATTTGTAATAACTCTGGGTTTCAATTTTTGTTCTTACTACTTTTCCTTTTTTCTTTTTACTATTCTGTTATTTCTTTTTTATTATTATTTTTTAGGTATTGATTTAATATTATATTTTCTTTATACATTTGTAATTTGTATTTTGTAACGTAAATGGCTGAACTGTGCCCGAGCACGAGCGCTTGCTCATTCGGGTGGTCTTGTTTTGTTTTGTATATTTGTATAAATTTGTATAAATAAATATATATAATATCTCCTCTTATGTTTGGAAGTTTTACAGCTTGATACTGTTATATTTGCGGTGCGGTCTTTCAGGAAGTCTTTGATGACATTTGCAATATTGCGAGGACAGTTGTATTTCCTTAGAGTTGTGAGTATTTTTGGATGCCAGGCATTGTCAAAGGCTCCTTTAAAGTCTAGGGCGACTAAGCAGCACCTTATATTTCTGGCTTTATATTCCTTTATGGTCTTCCTTTGTGATCTTCCGAATGGCTTGCGGAGAACAAATGTCTAAAGTTTGATATTTAACCTTATATTACTCGTATACACTGATATAAGTAATTCTTAAAATATTAACAAAATGCACTGGCAGAAAACCCCATTTAATGTACGTATGCCTAATTATTTCACAGTAACAAACCTTTTTTATATAACCGCATTCATGTAATACTTAATTAAACTTGATGAACGAAATAAACAATCATCTAACTGAATTTGAGTCAAGCCCCTCAATGATTAAGCAACGCGGCATTGTAGTATAGTCGTCATTTCCCATTTGAAACGCATGTGACATTTAATTAGTCGTTACTCCGGTACCGGTCAACCGATTTGGTGAAAAATGAATATGCTTCTTGCCCTTGACGTTATACATGCATATACTAAGTTCCATGAAAATCTGATAAAGTGTATTTGAGTTATCGCACGTACAGGTCTTTATGTAACAAGTTTTTTTTTACGAGTTATTGAATCAAGAATTGATTTTCTTGACAGTTTATCGATTAATTACAGTACAGTAGTTATACATATAAATAATTCTTCCATTTTTCTGTACTCTGAGAAAAATTCCCTTGCAACAAAATCTATGTTTTTTGACAAAAATAAACATCACTATTATATCAATTAACATAATTCGCGGCAGTAAAAATAATAAAAGAACTAATTGCATTATTTACCATACAAGTTTGTCTGCACCTTAGATGATACAAGATTATAGTAAAAAGTTTCTTACTTCCTGTCTCTTTTTTTCCTTAACAAGTTTATCAATGTTGGGACGTAATGTTTGAGCAATATTTAATCGAAGACTACATGTTAGATTGTAATCTGACAATGTACTTCTTGATTTGAGCTTCGCACATTTTTCATTAGTGAAAAGACGGTTCGCCTACATATGTCGAGTACATAACATTCGTGCAGTAAGTGCACCGAGTATCAGGATTCCGGTTTCAGAGAGGTTTCTCTAAAAGTCACCAAAGTCCACTTTTCGTTCGTATTTGTCCTTGAACAGATCTTCGCATTGTAAATTTGGCAGTTCCAACTGATGCCGGCAAGGAATGGTTTGACATTATTTGAGTATGGTGTAGCAAAAAGTTTAAACATTGGAGAAAGGTTTCCCACATCCTGAAACCTCGATATGAACTGAAGAATGTTTTGCAGAACTAACACATATTCTGCAGAGAGAACACTGTCAGGATCGCGTATTTGCGTTAACTTTGAAAATTGCTCCGTACTTCCAACCAGAAGTTGTTCTACCCACAGGGCTAAAGTCAATTTGAAAGATTTTACTCTATAATACATATCTGTGATGATGAGGCACTTGCCTTGAAGTGACAGATTTAAGTCATCTAAATGTTCTGTGGGATCGGCGAGAAAGGCTAGGTTACACACCCAGTTTTTATCTTGTAATTCAGGAATATGCTGATATAAACAAGTCATGAATAGTGATATTTCTTCTCTCAAATGAAAGAAACGATCTAGCACTTTACCTCTGCTTAGTCATCAGACATTACTATGATAAGAGATATCTCCATATTGGCTATCACATTCTGAAAGAAATGGTTTAAATTGTCGATGTTTAAGACCTCTAGATCGGATGAAATTTGTGACTTTCACAACTGTCTCCATCACATTTTTTACCATGATGTTTTTCGCGCACAGATATTCTTGTTGAAGAATAAAGTAGATTGAAAAAATCATGTGTTGGATCAGAAAGCAGTTTATGTTTATCTTTCATCCGGGTTACTAGTTCACCATTAACTCCTACCATAGATGGTGCTCCATCTGTTGACACAGATAGGCCTACAAGTTTCAACCAATTCAAGCCAGCTCTTTCAAAAGCTCCCTCAACACCTTTAAATATGTCCAGTCCAGTTGTGGTATCTTTAAGAGGAACTAATTCTAATAGTTCTTCTATAATATTTAACTTGTCATCCACTCCCCTAATAAAAATGGTAAATTGTGCAGTGTCTGATACGTCGCACCTCTCATCGATTGCTAACGAGTAATTTACGAACTTACAGGCGGTATCAATTAATTGACTCTGCACATCTACACCCATGTCCTGAATACGCATAATAGTCTTAGGAGACAAACTTATTTTTTTTAAATCTTCTAACAATTGTGGGAATTTTTCCTCTATAGCCATCACAATAACATCTTTAGCAAAATCCCCTTCCGTAAATTGCCGCAGTATTGTTTTTGCTATTGAAGGTCTAGTCTAAAGCTGAGACAAACAGAAGATTCGCTATTTTGGTAATCCTCAATATCAGCCCTTTCCGTCAACTCCGTTAGCAGTTCATCACGTTCCGCTCGATTTACTAGCCATCGTAATGTGAGTACAAGTGAATCGGTCCTCTAGTACCTAGCTCTAGCGTACTCTACACACCCCTTCTACCGTGTGCTTTTGTTGACGCCACACAGCAGGAACTGGCGTGCACTTGCTCCACAAACGTAATCACAAAACGAAGTTGACTTCCACTGGACAAAACTAACGCAGTTGATTGATCAACACACTGTATGTTTGAAATTGCACGAGACACAAGGTAGACTAATATTGGCAAGCATACTTTCAATTTTTGGATGAAGTAGATCCATATCCAGAAAAGTACACGACATCTGCTCGACGTACAAGCAAATGCCAGTTAATCATTTCAACTGATGCAAATGCTCATTCTGAACTTTGGTTTGACGAAGAAAACTGATGATAGAGGTTTGGCACTAGACGTACTGGGGAGTGAAATAGATTTATTTATTATTAATGAGCCTAACAATCCACCCACATACTTAAATGTTCCTGCCAAAATGGTATCAACACAGATGTAATATTACCTAATCTTTAAGAAGCCAAATTAATAAGTGGGTGTAAAGTAGGGTGGGTGTAACGTAGGGTGGGTGTAAAGTAGGTTAACAGAGTATGACCATAATATCATCAGTTTTGAACTCGGCAGAAGAAAGGAGGCAACATCGAGTGAGGTGACTAGGTAAAAGAGTATTTATGACATTAGAAATGCGAATTGGGAATTATCTGTAAAAATTTCAAGTCTCCGCAGATGACAGCAGTAAATGGTTGTGTTGAAACTCTAGCTAAAGAGCGTATAAGAACAATCCATCAGGCGATGGCAAAAACTATAACCCTGAAGAGCTCGATACTTAAAATCAACGACACACCATGGAACATCACTTGCAGAGATTAGGGAGGAAAGCAAGGAGAGCTAGGAGAATCTAGAAGTTCTGTGATCCGGAAGCTAGAGGATTACTCCTATAGATATGTAGGGGGGAAACAGATATTTCAAGATGAACTTTAACAACTGAAACTAAGAAGTTGGGAGACGTTTGTACACTAACAGCTTCTGAAAATCACTGAGGAAATCCATTTTTGACACTATGAAAGGATGAAGGTTCTTTCACTACAAGTTGGAAGGAATCCACTGAACTCCTTCTCGATGTCATACTTCCGAATGACTGCACACAGAGTGATGAACTTGGACACACTTTTTTACGGAGTGAAGTAAATAAACCTTACAACACTGACAGCACTTTTTAGCCTATAACACCAGAAGAAGTAGAGACGATCATCAAATTGATGAAAAGATAAAAATCACCAGGGTCTGATGTAATTAAAGCAGGAAATATTAACCATACTTGTCAACAGTTTTCAGCTTATGCTGCTGAAGTGATGCGCGAATGCTTGTGGCAAGAAAATATCCGAACATATGGAAACAAAGTGAGATAATTATTTTCCATACACCACTATTGCCAGAATCCTACACACCTATCTGTCTCCTCAATGTCCTGGGAAAGGCATTTGAGAAAATACTTTCTCATAGGTTACAAAGGAAGACAGCAAATGGGCTTGCATCCTCATCAGTATGTCTTCAGAAAGGGGAAATCTACTGATGATTTTATTGATCGAGCAATGAGGTTGATATGATCTGCAAGGGGAAATATGTTGCAGGAGTATTCGAAGATATCTGAGGGAAATTTAATAACCTTTCGCGTCCAGGCTAGTTTGGACGCCTGAGGAAACTTGAATGCCTGGCAGAATTATACAACACCTTTAAGGACTACTGCCAAGAACGATTCGCCATGATTGAGTGCCAGGGTGACAAAACCACAAAAAAACTCGGCAAAGGGTGCCCACAAGAATATATTTTCGGCCCTATTTCCTGGGATGTGGGAATGGAACCTGGACACTTAAGGCTGGAAGAATCTAATGACCTACTTGGACTGGTAGCTTTTGCTGTCGAATTATTTTTTGTGTTTGAGGCAGACTCAAGACGAGAATTGGAATATAGAACAAATAGGACTTTAGAAATGCTGTGTAACTGGTGTATACAAGTAAAGCAAAACTGGCACAATCAGAGACAACTTATCTTTTGCTTAAAGGAAAACTTTTACGTAACCCATCGCTCAACATAAATGGACAAAGCATAAGGAAAAGTAGAAGGGATTGACCTGGACGGAAAAGTTACTTTTATGCTCCATATTTAACTGATGAATGAGAACTGAAGCCAACAGACTGATGAACAAATTTAACAGCCTTGGAAATACCAAATTTTGTCTTCCCCCAAAAGGTGATTAAAGTGTATCATAAGCAATACAGGTGTCGAGAGTGGGGTATGGTGCAAGCATTTGGGGACATCGATTAAAAAGTCAAGCCAGCTGCGAAGCTCCGTAGTCTTCAGAAAGGAATCCTTCTACGAGGCTAATAGAAGCATACAGAAAAACGGCGACTGATGCCTGAACTACAATCCCAGGGGTCACACCACTGGATCTCCTTATAAAGGAAAGAGGAGCTACTTTCTGGGTAAAAAATAGAATTACAAGCGCGCTCAGGGTTCATCCTTGTCACTCGAGTTAAAACAAGGGATCTCAAGAATGTGATACCGGATGTGCGGCAAACCAGATGGGAAGAAAGCAACACAGGACGTAAGACTTTCTATATTTTCAAGAACGTGCACGAAAGACTGGAATTGCGACATCTACAGCCGTTCCAAAGTTTGAGCCCCTATCTGACGGCCATGAGCCCTATATAGGTTTACTTTAGGGAAATGGGTATTGCGGGTACTAACGCATGCGTGTTTGGGGGAATAGATATTCCTGAGCATGTAGTTTGGAATGCCCAAACACTGAGGGAGTCCTTTCAAAGACAACTTAAAGGTATGCTAATAGGGAACATAATAATGAAATTGGACGAAGTAACAAATATAGTATCCCAGAAAACAAAAGAAGAATAGGCCTATATAGATAGCAGACATGCCAAAGACAACAAGACATTAATACAAGGACATAAGACATAAGACAAACTACTAAAATGGACACTACAACCAGGATATGACTTTGTGGAGTCAAAATGAACTGCCGGTCGACGCTGATGTCTGAAGTCTGGCTCCCAGACCAAGGACTCTGGTGACGCCTGTTATTCACCTGATTGATGATGACATAGTACTGAGGACACGGGAGTGAACTGCATGCATTGAAGAGTGCGGTATGCTTAAGCGCGACCTCCCACTCATCATCACAAATCCACAAGAATCTCGGATTCCACATTCACTATAGTTCTTTTCCCACACAATTCTTCTGGCAAGATTTATTTTTCGCCCGATCGCATTAGCTAATACCGATGCTAATTCAAATTTGCCAATTTCTTACTCTTTTTTGCGTAGTATCATGGAACGTCTTAGGAGCATTTCAGAGAGTGGAATGAGACCTGGCTCTAGGCAAACGCTAGATAATTTGCCACAGACTTATTTCGCCAACAGTTTATGATAAGCTGAATATAAAAATTTACCTGAAAATTGCGTAACGACCCAGTTCATGTGTCCTTTTAAGTACGTTGTGGCAGATGCCCAGAAGTCAAGAATGTTTAGGAATATTGACAAATATTTGTAAAGTTGTATTGTTCTATAAGATAAATAGGTCTACATTGTACATCACAATGCTGGCAAATTGCCAAATTAGAATAGAAGAAAATAGTCTTTATTTATATTCATATTTATTGTGCCATCTTTTGGCACTAATACAGGAATTTTACTGTTTACAAATAAAATACTCTTCTAAACGACACTTACAATTCTGTTTCCGTGCATGGTTGATATAACTGTTATAATTTTCTCGTCTGTTTACTTATTTTCATACAATGTATTCAACCCCAAAGAGCAATGTTATTGTAGATATAATATTTTTTTAAATATTCCTGTGTTAGGTTTGATTGATTTCTTATTTTATGAATTCTTATTGTTTAGATTGTTTAGTGATAATATTTAGCTTTCATTGTAGTAATTCAACGTTGCTTTGCTTACATGTATGCATTAAGGTTTTACGTTCTTTGGAGGATAAATAAATGACTAATTACATATAAATAATTAAATGAACAATATTTACACTCAGGAAACCATATTTTTACAACAATAGATGCAATTTTAGTAAATTTGAAATGTGATACGTCAGCAAAGTCTAATGGTGGTCGGTGCTCGTATTTGGCAATAACTGCATTAAAATAATTATTAACAAATTGCAGAAAATCAAGGGTTATTTCTTAATACATTCTGTAACTTGCTTTCAAATTTTCAACCATATAATTCAGAAATATAGATTATTTATAGATAAATTGTGTAACTAAGCTGTTATCTGAGCATTTTAAATTTTTTATTGCATGGCTCAATAATTCAGTCCTACTTGCAACCCCAAACGATTATCGTATTAAAGGCTGCTAGCTGCTTCTCGGTGATCTAAGCAGGCCTCTGATTGTAGAATTCTAGACCTATAGGTATCACAATTCTTTATTCTACTACAATACTTTTAGCTCTTATTGGATTAGAATAAGAACAATCATTAAGACGAGTAGGATGATGTGAGCGCATCTTAATTAAGCCAGGAAAACATTGGTAGCCTATAGATAATTGAATATACAACCTATCAGAAGAATATTGTCACTAGTAAAGTATGGTTTATCGAAAGCATTGCATACTTTTTTTTTTTTTTTTTTTTTTGTGTGCCCTCCCTTACCCCCCGAGTGCCAAGCAATGAAGCCAGTACCTCGGGTCAAACCAAATTCTGGTAACCATTTGTGATTATGTCCCTATCGTGAGTGTGTTCCATCCTGAAGGGATGTGGTGGATCGTGACGTGTCCAAGCTGGTATCTTGATTCATTTTCAAGCTTTCATCAGCTAGGTGTTTGTGTGTGCGGTGTTACGGAGTGAGTAGTGTTCTTGATTGTTTAGAGTTTTGTGTTTGTGAGATTGTTGAGTTGTTTTGTACTGTTGATTGTTGTAATTATTGCATGCTTCTTTGTTATTTTGAGGGGTGGAACTAGGCCGGCATTTGCCTTACAGGCGAGGGAAAACCCCTCTCTAAACCTCGCCCAGCCTAGGGTAGTGAGCATTGCTCAGCCAGTTGGCAATCTACCTGTCTAGTTTAAGTGGTCCTTTTCAGTCAGTGCAGCTTTTGCGAACTGTTTTAATATCGGGAAATTGTGTTTTCTGGTCCAAAAGTTTAAGTTTGGAGTCCAGAGTTCATTTTCTGCTCGAGCGGCCGCGCGTAGAGGACGGCGCGCTTCGCTGAAATGAGCGCATGAGTAAAGAACGTGTATCATTGAGTCAAGCTCGTTATCTACGCAGGTGCATCTAGGTGCGTCTGTTAGCCGGAATCGTGCCAAATTGGCAGAAAAGTTTCCGTGTCCTGTTAGGAATTGCGTGGTATAGTGGTCTAATTGAATCCAGGTCATGGACTGTCTTTGGATGACGCTCGGGAAAAAGTCTCGTGTGATCCTACCATGCAAAGCTACGGTCCATCTTCGTTGCCAAGAGCGCAAGGTAGCGTTTCTGATCTGAGTGTACAATTGTGTTCGGTGAAAATTTACTAGTTCGTCTGGCCCAATCTGGAGATCGTGTATGGTGTGTGGCAGTTGTTTTCGGACATGGTATTTGGCTATTCTTTCCTTTAAAAGTAAGTCTACTGGCAATACCCCAGCAATTACAGGAAGCGCATCGTTTGAAACTGTTTTGTATGCTTTCGTGAATTTGATTAGGGCAAGTCTTTGGGCCGAGCGGAGTTTTCCTAAGTGTTTTGCTTTGATGTAGGGCGCCCAGCCGTTTGCAGCATAGGCGATGATTGATTCGAAAATGGCGGAATACAATATCTTGTAATTTGTGAATCTATAGCCCCACTGTTGTCCCGATAACCGGGCAAGGGCTTGCGTGAGTCTATTAGCTGTGGCGCATATGCGCTGTACATGAGCTGTGAATTTGTTACCTTCCTGTATCGTGATTCCTAAATATCGTGTTTCCTGTACTCGGGGGAGTCTAACTTGGCCTAGTCGTATGTCTGGAGGGTGATTTCCTAGTTGTCCCTTAAGGAACATCATGTGTGACTTAGTGTGTGAGATTGTTAATTTTCCTTTAGCGGACCAACGTGTGAGCGCAGCTAGCGCAATACGAGATTTGCGCTCCAGTTCGTTCCTAGACATTCCTTCGACGAGTATAACGGCGTCGTCCGCATATGCTATTAGGTCAACCTGGTTAGTTTCAAGTATAGTATTTAGTGCTTCGTCGAAGATAAGGTTCCACACCTTGGGCCCCAATACTGAGCCTTGGGGACACCCTTTGGTCGCAACCTTAGAGAAAGTGTGAATGCTGTCTCTAATTGTGATTCGTCGAGAGCTAAGGTAGTCACGGATGACAGCGTAAATGTTTTGTGGGCAGTTGATTATTCTAAGCCTTTCCAGCGCATGTGGCCACCAGACATTGTCAAATGCGCCTTCTATGTCGATGAAGATAGCAAGGAGGTATTTGGACGTGGAGTTCGCGATTTTGCTTTGCAACAGTGAGACCGCGTCTTCTGTGCATTTTCCTGGTCGGAATCCAAATTGTCGATGCGATAAGTTTTGTTCAAGGATTTCGGTGATTCTAGAGGCTATGAGATTTTCGAACAGTTTTCCCATTACCGGGAGCAAACAGATAGGTCGGTAAGATCTTGGGAGCGATGGGTCCTTAGTGTCGTCTTTCAAAATGATTTTTAAAAGTCCGCTTTTCCATTGGTTGGGAAACATGCTATGCTGAAGGCAGGCATTGTATATGTTAAGAAGCTTGATTTGGAGAAGTTCTCCACCATGTTTGATAAATTCGGGGTGAATCTGGTCTATTCCTGGAGCAGTTTTACTATTTGTTTTGTCCAGTGCTATCTGTAGGTCTATGAGGTTGAAGGGGTCAGCAATTATTTCATTGTGAAAGGGGAGTCTAGCAGCTCGACGCAGGAGCTGGTGTTCTGGGGTTTCGCCTGCAGGGGTGTCGTCCGGTACTAGCGCATCTGACATGACGGTGGCTACTGCTTCCCAGGTGTCGGCAATTGTGCCATCTGGGGCTTGGAGGCTGTGTATGGCAGTATTTGGGTGAAACTTATTGGCTTGGAGTTTGTATGCTAATCCCCACGAGTTAAGGGTGCTTTGGTCAGTGACGAACGCACGCCAAGATTCGGTTTTCGCAAGGTAGATTTGCCGAGAGTATTCTCTCCTGCATTGGGTGTATTCTGCATGTAGTGCGTTTCGCCTATCAGGGTCAGTTCTACTGCTTACTCGTTGGAATTGTCGCCTTTTCCGATTTGTTTCAAGGCGCTTTTGGTTTAGGGCATCGCTCCACCAAGGAACCGGCTTTTTACCAGGCTTAGTCTTTGGAATGGAGCTGCAAGCAGCACGGTAGATTGCTGTGGTGAGCGCATTAACTGTGGTGGCAACTTCTCGAACCGTTCCTAATGGGGAATCTATTCCTGCTACCCTTTCATGCAGCTTAGTTCGGTAGTCTGCCCAATCGACTTCTTTAAGATTAAACTTACGTATGGTGGGTCTGTGTATTTGCCTGTCAGAGATGATGGTTTCGATAACTTTATGGGAGCTTGTTGCGATTCCCGGCCTAACGGTCCACGCAATATCTTTACTGGACATGTCTTGAGAGACAAGTGTGACGTCTATAAAAGACGTACCCAATCGGGTTTCAAATGTAGGTTCTATATTGTTGTTATTTAGAGTGAGTAGGTTGAGGTCAGCAATAAGTTCTTCCACAAGAGCACCGTTGCGGTCAGAGTCCTGTGGGCCCCATAGTGGGGATCTACCATTAACATCCGCGCATATGATTATGTTTGAATGCCTTCTGCCAATTTGTGTGAGTGTGTTTATAATACCGTGTGGGGGTTCCGCAGGTTGAAAGTACGCACTAACAAGAGTGAATTCGCCTATGTCAGTAGCAATTTTTGCCGTTGTGACATGCGACGTACAAAGTTGTGTTAATTTCATGACTTCAATTTGTGAGTTTAGGACAACGATGCCCGTCCATGGGTACTCGCCCGGTGGATTGCCAGAAATTTTCTTGTGGGAAACTCCAAATCCCGTGATTTTGTGATTATGGTACCCGTATGGTTCTTGTAGGAGAACTATGTCTACATTGTGTATGTGAGCGGCTTGTCTTAGTTGATCCGTGACGACCCTAGCCCTATCCGCGTTTAACTGCCAGATTTTAAGTGACTTCCTAACCAGGCCCATAGTCGGTAGAGTCTCTCATGCGCTGGATAGCTACAGCTCGTGAGGGACAATGAGGGTCAATCGTCGAGTGCCGGTTGTCCTTTTTGTATCGGGTACACAAGGCGCAGACCGGTGCAAGTTCATCTTTTTTCGGGCATTCCGAGAACCTGTGGCCCTGCTTAGCACAATGACCACAGGTCTCAGTCTCGGCTCTACAGATTTTAACTGTGTGCCCATAGTTGTGGCACCTGAAGCAGCGAGGCAGGGAGTCGTGATCACTGATGCGGCAGCTGTGAAAACCGAGGAACAGCCGTCGTTTTTCAAGGAGGGCTGCTCGCACGGTCCAGTGTGCCTCCATCACCCAGTGGTCACGATCCGTGAATCGCCCTAACTTGAACTTAAGGGAAACGTTATCATCGAGGGTGGATTTGTCAAAAGTGTCGGGGAGCGCTCGGCTGATTGCCCTAGTGACGGCTTCAAGGGGGGTCTCTTTTGGGACGTCGTGGACGATGATACGCGGCCTTCTTTTAATGGGCTTGGAGATTTTGTAACCCTTATCTTTTAGGGTTTTGTTGTCCAGAATCTTTTGTGCCTGACTGGCAGATGTCGTTTCTAGAATGAGACGAGGGCCTTTGGCTCGGCGGAGACCAACTACTTGCCAGTCCTCCTCCGTAGCGTCTATATCATTGCCAAGAATTTCTTTCATTTGGTCGGCTGTTTTAATGTTCGCATCAGGCTTGTCTATGATCACTACATGCTTCTCCCGCCGAGGGGAGGAGGGGGCAGTGACCATAGCCTGGATCGGGGTGGGAGGAAGGTTAGATGCAAGGGCCCTGCTGTAGCTGGGCGGAGGCCGTTGTGCTGTCCGCTTGAGCAGCTTGTTTTCAATTCTGAGTTCAGCTACTTCTTTTGAAAGTTCGTCTTGTATTCGAGCTATTTGCCCAATACAGTCAAGGTATTTGTCTCGCTTGATGATAGATTCTTTAGACGTGCTGAGCAATTTTGTCATTTCTAGTATAAGTTCAAGTGTCGTCCTGTTATCTCTTTCTGGGAGAGGAGGGAGATCATTATCGAGTCGGTCTTGCCCAAGGACAGGCGAGATGCTCGCAATCGAGCTGACGTCGTCCCCTTGGGGCCGGGCTACGTGCTGAAAGTTGAAGCGCGTAGATTCCCGCAGGACTGAGAGCGGGATGGTATCAGTTAGGTCTTCGCATACTGCATGATTAGTTTTGTTTTGCCGCGTAGTGCGCTGTAGCATTCCTACTGGCTGTGAGTTTTGTTCCGCTGATCGGGAGTCCGAGGGGTCGCGAGGGTCGTTGCCGTTAAGTTGAGTTTGTTGGGCCTGTAGGGGGGTTCGCTGTGAAGCAACTGCTGCTTGCTTTTTTGCCTTTCCGTTAGTCTTGCAGTCCATTTCTTTGCGTTGGGTCATTTCATTAGTGGTTCTTTGGGTTTTTGTTTGGCGGGTTTCCAATCCGCGAGATGAAGGTTGGCGATAGACAGACATAAACAAAATTATTGAGGGTTAGTTGAGCGGCGCTCCGACACGCTGCAACCTGAGGGATCACTCCGGACGAGAGCGTGAAATGCAAGGGGGTTCTAGCCTAACTGCCGCTAATCGGCGCGCGGTAGTCTTTCTGGCGCCGGCTTACGTGCTGACACTAGCTTCAATCCTAACAAACCGGAAGGGGCTATCTACCTCTGGGGTAACATTCTCCTCGAGCCGGCGGACCTACACACTAGCCACGGGTTACGTGCATGTCCCAGAAAGGCTACCGTAGAATTTTGATACCCGAGTTTACACGAACGCCTTGAGACACGGCCCGAACGAAACTACTTCCCCCGGCGTCCTAAACTATGGGGCCTAGGTTCACGATCCGGTTGGTGCAGCGCAATCCCACTTCAGAGGACAGGGAACACACCATACAGGCCCTAACGACGAGCGTCTATCTAACTCGCCAGGTGCAGCGTTCGCTTACCCGCATGGCACTTAGCCCATCGTGAAGGAGGGGAAGTACACTTTCCCTTCTTCGTCGATTCCCATGATAGGCTGTAAGTAGAAAATGGAAAATGTGTGGATAGAAGTTTAAAGAAGATAAAGAAGATAGGAAAGAAAAATAGGAAAGGGGACCCTTATCCACGATACGCGGATGGGTTAGAGGGGCCCTGGAAAGATATCTCTAAGTCGAAAGACAAAGAGGCGGAGCGAACTAATGTAGACAGGGATCACCAGCAACCGGCCGACCGACCACCCCCACCAGCAGCCAAGCAAACGACGGAACTCACTCGATAGATGAAATATTAATAAAATAAAAAATAATAATAGAAAAAAAAAAAAAATTGTGAAAATAATTAAAAATAAATTTCATTCTCCGGACCCCCACCGGCACGATCGCTCAGTAACCGCGCCGATGCCAATCCAGAGACAGGTTCAAGGCCCGGCACCCGAATTAGCAGACTGGGATCAGGTCGTTTAACGGAAATCCTCCAGCCCTCCGAGTACAGGTTTTGAGAGAGTTCCACCGCTCGCCCATAGCCACATGGCAAAAGAAGCCACCCGCCCGATCACCGCACCCCTGACTTTGCCTCATAGAAGATGGTCGAGGCTCACGTACCCGATCCTCCACTTTTCCTCGGGTATCGTGGGGACTCCCGGCCAATAAGTTTAGGCATCACATTGTGTATGCGACTACCTGTCCCATTCCAATCGGCGTTATAGATTTAAAATGGAAAGTTAATTGGAAATTCCTTATAAGGCCGAGTTGCGCTATATTGATGGATAAATGGTTGCGGATTATGAATATAAGTTCTTTGTTGTTAAAATTTTTTTAGTTATGTGGTTAAAACTCGTGTAGCTGAAATGTTGTTAATTCTTATCGGATAACCAGTCTTGTGAGTCACCGCTGCGGAACTCTATCCGATCAGCAAGAAGTTACATGTTGTGTAAATTGCTTCAGAGGGGAATTTTTATTTATTTATTTATTTATTTTTTTTTTTCTAAACTAAGAAATGTAATGATGTAATGTTCCATGGATATTTGTAAATGAGAAGAAGAAATGAGGAACCAAGGACAAGTAAAATCGCGAGGATAAAGTCCTGGCTTAAGTAATCACATGCCAGATATATTCGTAATAGCAAGGATTTTAGGATGTTATGTTTTGTGTCTAACGACTAGATTTTTGTATTTTGTAGATTCTGTTGGCTGTAAATAAGGGGTCACAGATATAGAACAATGTCAAATAAAAGAAACAGAGATATGATTTTTATTACATATAATGTGGTGTTGGGCCCACAGGAAGCGGCCCGACGTCAACATCTCCAGGTGCTGCGTTGTGCTCTGTTATCTTGATTTATCTATGAGATTCACGGCTGCCGTCTATTGTTGGCTGGCAATACAATAATAAGCAGGCAAATTGCAGTGAATTTATGGTTATAATGATGGTAGGCTTGCAGCATAGACTAAATTTAATAGTTAATAATGATTATGTTAATATTACTGATTCTTAAGATATGCATTTATTTTTTTAGTTTGTCGAAATTCTTAGTGATCTAAGTTATTAAGATTGCTAGTCGTTTTTCATTCCCATATGCTGCTCCTACAGTTATTATAATAAAGATACACATTCAGACTCATATATACCAGAAGCTTCATTTAAATTGCTTAGCAAGAAATTTTGAATGTGAGATTAAATTTAAATTTTGACTAACGGTTTCAACGTTGAGCCTGCTGGCAGCCATGATGCCGTGTTTAATATTGCTTTGTTAAGGGCCTTACGCTGTTATTGATATTCATGACAATTGCTTTTGTTTGAAAGTTACTTAGTACTATTTGGCTTCCAATGCCTTTACTGTATTGTTTGAACCCGAACTCGGAGTAATCACGTGTCAAGTGAATGCAACACACGCACACGCTTATTCGCATCTTGCAGATATTCACACACATCAGGAAGCATCTCTGTTATGTGCACTTGCTTACCTGAGGTTGCTGATCAATTTAAGACCATTTGCAGTAATGTGTGATAGGTTTACCTTATTTTACAGCACTTTAATCGGAGAGCGACGCCGCACCGCGTCCTGTCGGGCCGCCATCTTGACCGGGTGCATACTGCAAATATAGATTAGGTAACATTTTGTTAACAAATTAATTTCATCTATTGGGCCCCAAAGTTATTAGTAACAAATATAATAAACCGCAACTTATATCCGTACAGTGGAAATTTGGATTTCTGCAAAGGGAAGCGATGGAAGATCCTGAATCTTTATTTCAACCGTTCTCTGTCTACACCTGCAGACATTATGCAAAATCAATTCCTTTTTCTCTTCCTCTCGTGCCAAGGCTGGTAAAGTGAAGGGTGGTTTGAGAGATACTGGCTGAGGGATGGGAGACAGAAGAATAGGTGGAACTCAAGTGGATTTTGGTTTAAAGGCAAAACGAGATTGTGTGGCTTAAGCCAGTTCCCTCTTCTCTTCTATAGAAAATGCTCACTATCTGCTTGTGTGTTTATGCACTTTCTTTCTTATACCATCGGATTTTGTTGACTCGTATTTGTACTGCGTTCTTTATTTTCTTCTTATATTTTCCCTTCATCCCCATTGTGTTTCTTTACATTTTACTATGAACACAAATTCAATTCTTCAAATAAAGAAAGAAATAGATATTGCATATTGTTTTCGTATAACCAGGCTCGTGTAATACCGGAGTTCACGTGAAGTCAGTTCAGATTAGTAAGATGCCTATTACAATGGACCACAACATTGCCAATGCATTGCCCTTATTCTTGACTTATTGGAATAAACAGCTGAGCTCAGCAAAGAAAGTTTCATGAGTTCATTTTGTCAATCTAAATTTCTACATTATCGTAAAGCCAAATTTAGGAAGTTGATAGTGTGGCCATATTTTATTTGAACAAGCTTACCTTTAACTTGCCAAATTGGTGTGAGTTTAAAAAAATAATATTGTAGGGGTAAAATATGCTAAAGGAAGGTTATTTATCATAACATCATAAAATAATGAATTTGTTTATTATTTAAATTTTTATGACTGTATGACATTTCCATGTCTTGAGAGACATAAAATAAACGTTTTTCATAGCCTATATTCTATAACATTCGAACAATTTATATTATTGGTTGACATGTATTATTTATTATGAATCTATATTGCTTTAAGATTGTTTTATTTTATCCTATTTGTTAATCATTGTAGCACTTAACTAAAGTGCTTTGCAGCATCACGAACCATCCACCTTTCACCATGTATTTTCTTCACTTTCATTATCATTGTCTTAGTTATCTGAGTCTGCTTTTGGTACTAGACGCATGACAAGCATTTTTTCCTCCACGTGACTTAAAATATGGCTTTTTGAATACCTGAAAAAAGAGGAAATTTGCAAATATGTATGTGATATTGCCTATACCGTTCGTGACTTATATATTTATTTTAGTAATTAAGTATTATTATATTAACCTATATATTAGTTATGGATAGTATAATGTCAATAAAATAATGAAACTCACACCCCTAATCTGTAGGTAACCAAAATTATTTTCATTATGTTATTATATATACTGCTACAATTGGCAGTATACTATTTATGTTAATTTTGTCTATAAAATGGGGTATTGAAACCACAATTACGAGTATTATGTGAACAATCTCATTAATTGTGGAAATGTAGGTTATAATAAATAACTTGCAAAATTCATAATTTTGAAATAAATAAATAAAAGAGTTTTCTTGCCTCTGCAGCATATGCCTAGTTCAAATGAGCAATCATTTTCTAAATTCAATGTCTTGAAACCCCAGTATGTGTTTTTGATAATGCTTTGAAGAAGGCAGAACCATCCAGTCCGCTTTCTCATGTACTGTATAGTACACACTGGGAAGAGTTCCAGTTTTTAGGCATCATGTGTGATACAGAGACTCAAGGACGTATTTAAGGGGGGACCCTCAAGATATATTTTAAAATAATTAGTTAGAAAAAATCAATGTTTTGTATCAATTACGAAGGAAAGATGTGAGTAATTTATGGTTATTCAGTTTAGGACCCCCAGTAAAATGATTTATTAATACGTGCTTGTTAAGACAGTATACTGTATTATACATTGCCAAGTTAAGGGTTAAAATGGATGAGAATTATTGTACTAGTATGGCATATGCACGATCAATGTTCCACGATCAATGTCTGCAGATATTTTGCTTACAGGAATACAGGGCTGGCTAGTTTGGTACATGGCAATGAGTTCTATGGTTTTGGTTAATTTAATCCATTGCTACTCACTAGGACTAAACACTGACACCATAATATACCGCCTCTTGTATTTCAGAAAGCTTATTTGAAACGTTTCCATAAAATTTGGAGAAAACTTCCGCAATTTAATAAATAATTTTTGGAATAGTTCACCCTATTTTTACACTGAATTACTATTTTATTAAATTTCTTATTTAGCCTCCGTTTGGTAAAGTAATTATGTATAACCTCAATCTAAACTTCTTTTATTTTGCTTTATTTCTTTTGGTTACATAGAACCATCATCAGGTCATCTTGTTTTGTAGTCACATATATAAAGAATGAAACTGTTTCACTAATAAACTGGTTCACTGATGGCATTGTTACATAAAATCATTAGGCCTATAATTTAAAATGTTCTTAGTAAAGCTCAGTTCTGTAAATAAGAATATTAGGGTTATGTTTTGTATTTGACTACCTTCTTTACAAACTAAGGTATAAGAAACAAGTCGAGATATATGAAATGATTCGGAACGTTGGGATGAATTGAATAATATTTTTCTCTCCTGAAAATCACATTTTGTGTTAATCTTTAATTATTCATAAACTGTTGCACTTGTAAGCATTAAACATTCCTTAAGTTGCAAAGTAAGATAGCCTACTAAAAACTTAAAAGAAGACTTTCTTTACAACAGTCAATCAAATGAAAACGCAGGCTGGTAAACTCACAGACATATTAGTTGAATTTCTGACAAAATGTTAAAAGTTCCTCAAGCAACCACTCAGAGTGCGCTGACTACTAATACATATAAAAGTAACTTCCATGGTACTATAATTAGGAAGAAGAGAACATCAGGGTAAATGATTGTGTGCTTTTCCTGCTGGTATCTTATTTTTAGGCAGTTTGTTTAAAATGGCAATTATAACATGTGGTTACGTGAGGGGCAATGTTGGTAACTGGGTAGCTTCTTTATTTGTCTGCTTGCTCTAAATTTAGATTTTGGCACCCTTTTACCTTGGAAGAAAACAACAGTCGTGATGTATAGGAAACTATGTAAATTTCAATCCAATTCATAGCAGTTTTCCCACAGCTGAAAAACGTTAATTTGGTGACCAAGCCGTGCTGTACTTACCGATACAACTCAAAGTGAAACAGCTCACGAATATCTCGAAAGTGAAGCATGCTATCGTTTTCTACATAACTCAGTTTTAGTTGTAACATTTTACAAATGAATAGAATAAAAGGTCTCCTTTGCTCTGGACGTAATTCAAAATTCATGTTTCTGTTTTTAGAGGTTTAGCTAGACCCTTCCTTTATTTTAAGAGGAAAAGGAATAGTCTATCTTTGCAATGTTAAGTAGAATGTACTTTTTCTATATATATATATATATATAAAAAAAAAAAAAAAAAAAAAAAAAATTAAATTTTTTTTTTATCTTTGATCTTTTTTTACCGATTTTAGATACTTACCCAGTATCAGTACTGAAAAATTATTTTACATAAATATATTTACTTGCTGAAATATTTTTTAATAAAAATTAACAACATTTTTATGTAACCTACCATATAACCTGTAAATAGTTCATATATTAACCAATTCAGAATGTGTTTTTTCAGTGCATGCAAGACATTTGAGTAAACAAATAAAAAAATTTCAAGTTTTGTTATTATTATAATTATAATTACTTCATAGTTTATTTTGTATCCCTTAATTGGATATAATTTCGTGTTCTTCTGTTTCTGTTTCTCTGTGTTGACGTCTTCTTGACTAATATTCATTTGAAAAGATAGGTGACATAGTGGCGATAACCAATGGAAAGTAAAGAAAGACTATAAACCAGCGTTTACCTTTGTGAATGAGGAAACCATGAATAGCCCAAATCAAATTGGCCTGCCATTTGGTTTGAGGTTTGAACCAGTGTCGACTCTGCCACCTGTCGACTCGGATTGGTTTTAGTGTGTGCATTACGACACGGTTATTTTATATTTCACAACAATAGATAAACCTAATTAATCTTAGTTCTCTATGGTTTAATAAAATAAATAGCATTAGCATATTCATATTTTCATAGTTATATGATATGTTCTGATTTTATACCATGAGATCATACTTATTTCGTTTCTATCTCTTTAGGCCTACCGGTACCTGTTAAATTTATAAAGAAATGTGTTGAACTAAGGAAATTCAGTTTAATTGTGTCTATAACTTTACGATACTAGGTTTTCGCGTATCTTCTACCGTAATGAAGATAGCCTAGAAAAATCCTAATTATTGTTGTTATAGAAGCCAAATTCTAGAAGTGGCAATAAGATTCCTATAGCCTATAATCGATAATCCTCTGATATAAATGTACATTTTGACGCTCGAAGTAGCACAAAAATTGTGTTTATCTTTCAGATTTCAAATAATCATGGCATGTAATGTACCTACCTCATTTTAGTAGGTAATGCTGAAATTGTGAATATAACTTTCTGACAAATAAAGTATTTAGGATTACTATGGAGAAAATAAATGTCAAATTGTGTTCAACTTATTTTATTTTTCGTTTTGACTAAGGTATGCGTAAAGAAAAATGGGATGGGTTTGGCAAGGTATAAGTTTATTTTATATATCCTTCCACCCTTCGCTTTCAATAACGTTATCAATTTAAAGCTAATCTTCTAAATAGCAATCTCTTGTTAAAATTACATAGGGCTTCAGTACTGAATGTACATCCGGTCCAGGATGAGACTTTCCGAGTACCATCTCAGCATTCATCTGGCTTTGATAGTGAAATCAGGCTACAGGGAAAAAACTTAGTTGGATTGAAATTCAGTGGCTCCGTTCACTTCTTGGTACAAATAAATTTTTGAAAGCGGAATCATCTGTTATCTTATTGACTTTGGCCTTCGATAAGTGGTAACAACAAGAGAAATATCCTTAAAGTACAAACTATTGTACTAAGTTTGCACATTTATCAGTAAATGATTATAGAATGCCCGTAAAAAAGAAAACATATATTTTCCTGCAAAAAGTCGCTCCATCCTTAACTAAAGTATGTCCTTTATTCTGTCACGGTCTGTCACTCGGGCTCAGCGGCATCGATTTCCAACCCCTACCACAACAAAACCTTTCTTCTAAAAACCACCCCCGGAGCACACGAGACATTTTCGTAAGATGTTGCATCCCCTTACCCTCCGCTCCTACCAGCATCTTTTCTCTACTTTATATGAAGTTTTCCGTCGTTCTCGTCTTCTTCTGTGACAGGTGGAGAAGGGAAGGGGTGATATTTCTTCTTTCTTTCAGTCAATACGCAAGATACAAAATAAGAGCAAAGGGAGACAGAGACTAAGCAACTCTTATACATTCGAACAAAAGAAAAGTTCGATTACTATATTACACAAAAATAAATGTATGAATGCCAGATGTTCAGCGAGTATTTAAATCCAACACGAATGATAAATATGTCGGGTTGCTAGAAATGTTTATTTCCTAAAGTAAAATTATAAAAGAAAGGGCCCTAATATGTAGAACTACGTCAGGCCTGGAATCCAGCAATATCAATGCTCAATAAAGATGGTCCAAATTAGGAGCGATACATTGAAATTCCATCTCATTCCAGTAAGATTAATCCGTTATGTCCAGAACTGGACAAAGCAATGAGGTACATTTTGTTGGCCCTCCACCACCCCCGAAGCCCTTAACCATAGGCCCTACTCCACTCCCAAAAACTTTTCAGCGCATTTGTTCTATTGCTCCATTTCCCGTTCTTGTAAGTCCTAAATCAATGGGGAAATTTGTGTTTACTTCAGCACTAAACTATAGAACTATGTATTTTCGCTATCTTCAGTTATTGTCTAGCGGTGGTCGTGTCTCCAATCCTGTATTCAGTGACAGAGTGAGGGAAACCATGTGGAAACCTCACTCGGATCGGCTACTACGAGGGTTCACCAGTAACGACCCGGTCACTTTGGGCAATTGCCTATTTTGTACTCGGTTTTCCCCTCAGGAGCACTCACCTAGGGTGCATCTCACTATCGGTTAGTCTCAATTCCGGCCTTTCTAGGCATCGCCTGTTTTCGGTTGCTTTTTGACACCTATTACGTGTGTTGCGAAACCTTTAAATGCAACGCTTGCTGATATCGTCTTCCAGAACTTGAGTTCTGGCGGCCAATTTTCTTCTGCTTGCGTTGCTACCTGGATCAGGTTTCGTCGTGTCTCTCTCTATATCTAGCGCACGTATACAGTGCATAGTATATTGTGTCGGGATCACAGTCTTCACAGTAGCAGAGGTAGTCCTCTGCAAGATTGAATTCATGTTAAGTCTGCTGTGAAATATCCTTTCCCCGAGAAGAACGGTGTAGAAGTTGGCCTTTTGGCACCATTTGGTGAATGTTAACGTGGTAGAGGGCAGTCTTTTGTGACTTATTTTCTTTTTTCTTTCAGAGAGATTATTACGCATTACTACCTCTCTGTTCTGAAAATAAATTATAATTATTTCATAGATTGCATGGGACATTCAGTTTCTTTGTTCTATTTTGGAGGACAGCCTTTGAAATATTTTTCCTTTAGAACTAGGAGTAAGCAGATACAGATCTAGATCATTTTGAGCAACGAGGTACTTTTGAATCTAAAGAAATTAAGCAGTTTGCGACACTACATGTGACTGAAACGGGGATGTACACATCCTTGAAAGTTTGGTCACGCGGTTAAGGAACAAGTCACTTCTGAGCAGCTTGAGTTGCAGACGAATCGTCCCAAGAATTAAATTAATCGATGTAATGGCAATCACATACACTGCCGGAGTATGTTATAAAACATTTGCAAAAAAAGTTATAAGTATTCCACATTATTCTTTCGGTTATTTATCTTATTTTATTTTTTCACATAAGCAGCTTTAAATTTGATAACTGTCAGAAGGAAATACACAATAACAAATTTTGAATCCTAAAATTGATTTATGACCTAAAATCTGTTAGTGGACATTCAAAAATCCCTCTCAAATTGCTTCTGCCGGAAACAACCAGTTACGTAAATGGCTTGAGGTGGTCTCCAAAGCACGATGATGCTCCTATATACTTTAGTTGACTTGAATTTCAGATGCAGATATACATTATGAAACTAACAGTAATAATATAATCTGCATAGTGAAGACAACATACTTCTTGTCAGTCCTTGTTGAAGTACATAAAACACAAAAAGGAAATTGGCTTGTCACTTTTAGTACGGCCTGTAAGCCATGTCTTTGCCAAAAATGCCGAAGATGGAAAAAGGCCAATGAGGTGACACGTCTTCGGAAGATGCTCAACAATTCTATACAAAGGTACTTCGGAGCTAGGCCTAACACTTTAAAAAAGAGAGTGACAACGATAACAATAGAGTGTTGTAGTGAATATTTTCGTTAATATCTTCATTTGAGTCTTAGCAGGTTCGAATTATTGTGATGCCAATAATTTAAACATAATTATATTTCTTTTGATGTTGACTTTTTGGGGAAAAAACTCTTGATTTTCAAAATCATTTCTCTTATAATATGAGGCCCTTAAAGCCCAAGTGGTGTAACTCCAGTTTTGGATTTTTTAGTTATGGTCAGGATCCTATTCAGAAAGTTTTCTTCTATTAATAGCGCAAATGGTGTAAGTCATCACTTGCATAGCAACCCTGTAGCTAGGAGAACAATTTTATGCTGTCCATAAAGCCATGTACTTGGTGACAGACAAAACCTTCAATATCTCAGAACAGCAGGCATGTGAGTTACGCCACTTGGGCTTTAAGGGGCTCATATAACTGTGATAGGAATTATGTTAACCTGTTGTGTAATTAGACTTCACTCTTCAAGATATGTTTCTGTAAAACTCAATATTGGGCATTGTAAGAGAAATTCAATAAAATTTGTTTCCTGAAAATTTCATATTTTGTAAATTATTTGAGTAATTATTTGAGTTTTTCAAAAAGTATTCCTCAATTCATACTATCCGCAACAAAATAAGCTATAAGTTTACTTGTTTATCTTAGTTCAGTACAGTGCGTTAAATTGACCACGCAGATAACAATAATTTTAATTAGCGATAATTGCTTATCTGGGTTGAATATTACGTATACGGCATTCTAGGTATTCAGAACAAAGTACGCATAGACTCCTTCATTCTGTTTTTTCTACTGTACATTCTTTTGCAATTAATATCCAAGTTCTCAGGATATTGTGACAGTTGGTAAATTAAGCGTAGCAATGAGGGGTTGTGAAAGAAAGGGGAAGTAGAGCAGTGGTAAGAAAGAAGGAGGCCAGATCTTGCCAGTGGAAGAAGAATTTGACGGCTGTAATAAATAGAATACTTTTTTATTATACTTACCTTACATATGAAGACCACTTCTATGATGGTAAGCTTTATTAGAACTTACGTCTCATATAAAATTCTCTATCAGCAATGCTTTGACTAGCCACCAGCGTGAACACCCACCTAATTTAAGCAAGTAAACATAAGTTGTCAATTACCTAAGTACTTGAGCTTGTGTGGAGTACACGTATTGATGTAGACGGTTTTAAGTTTCGTCCTTAAAAGGTGTTAAGTGTGTGAGTTCGATTCCAGGTTATTGGGATTTTTCATTTGATCTTAATTTAATAGAAATTAATATCAATGTTTGGGGTAAAAGTGTCCGTTGTGTAAGACACATTCTCAAGTAACGAATTATTATAATCCTGGAGGAAACCCAGGAGTCTCTAAAGATTACAATAGGGTTAAGAATTAATATTTTCGTTTTATGATGGGAGGATAAGTTATCTGGAAATCCACCCTTCATTATTAATTTTGCTTCAGGTATCTTAGGCACAGGCTAATACAAACGACGTACAAAATCGTTTTCTTGCCACGATTTTTAATTCAACTCTTCGGAACGAAAGCATCCCCTTTACTGAATGATATTAACTTACTTTCATAAAATCCTAGGGAAGACTATAACATGTTCTTGCAAATATTGCACTAGGAGAACTCATACAATAATGCTATAAGGTTCTAAAATTATAAAAATTATTCAAAATTGCATTACCTCAGTAAAATACTTTAAGAAAAGCAATATTTCCCACTTATCCAATAAAATAAGTATGTATGGCCTTCTTTAGAAGCGGGGTTTTCCAGAACTTGGTGCCATGGTTGACAACCTGAAAACAAAACCTATCGTATTATGATGTCGGATTAGAGTACCTTCCGCATAATACCTGTAAACCAGTGAACAATACAGACTCTATTCATATTAAATAACTGTACTTTATGCTTGTTTGCTTCCAATTTTGTATTTGTTTATTTTTAGGTATATTTTACAGTTCAACTTGATCGTGGTAATTGATTTATATTCTGTAATAATAATTTAAGCCTTAGTTTGTTTCTGTGTTTTTTCATTATCGACTCACCATTGGAAACTCTTTTAAACCTCATCAAAAGTGACCAAAATGGCACATAACGGGTTAGACAAATTAGGAATTCCTTAGAAATCGACGTTAACTCATCGGACGGTTGAGCCCAATCTACCAGCACATTCCCGTTACTTTTATAGCAGTAATAAAAACAGCTAATCTCCACCTCCTTTTTGAATTATCCGCTCACACTAACCAACAAACACGAGAAAATAAATTTCCCTCGATGTAGGTGATAGATCGAAAATTCGGAGTTCAGTTAGTAATTTCCATTGTTAGGCCTACATCTTACGGATAGGATATCCTGATATCCTCGGAGCTAAAAGGAGTGTAAACACAGCTGAATTAAAAAAATACAAACCCGTTGTAGTTAAATAAAAATTCAATATAAATTTAGTGATGTAAGAAAAGTCACTAGAAGGGAATGGAAAAGTGACAGTATTACGATGGTCAGAAAAGTCTTTATTAATAATAGGCTTCTAAGAAGAACGAGAAAGGCTTAGCTAAATGGAGACTTGATATTTGGAAATAGTAAGGGCATTGGGCCCCATATTGTTTTTAATATACATAAATGACCTACTGAAGATTAATTTGAATATATTTAATGGCTCCATTTACTCATATGCTGATGACACCGTTGTAATATTTAGTGGTTCTTCATGGATTGAAACTTACGAAAATGCCAATAAAGGTATAAATCTTGTTAAATCATGGCTGGATTTTAATTTACTTTCCTTAAATGTTAAGAAAACTACGCTAGTTCCTTTCGCTTTAACAGCTACCGGTATGCAACAATTAAAAGTAAGTAAAAATTTAAGCTTAAAAATACACAATTCTGGTTGCTGTATTAATAGCTGCACTTGTCCCTCCTTAAGTGAATCAAATCAAGTGAAATATCTAGGCATCATAATTGATCGACATTTAAGATGGGACAAGTACATTGAATATTTATGCAATAGGCTACGTAAAGTCATTTATAAATTCGTTATTCTCCGTTCATGTTTACCAGCTCATGTTTTACGTACGATTTATTTGGCCCTAATTCATTCTATTCTTCAATATGGCATAATTGGGTGGGGAGGAGTTGCAAAAACGATCCTCAGCCCTTTGCTTTGTCTTCAAAAACGCATCATAAAGATTTGTTTATTTAAGCCTCCTACTATTCTTCCAAATTATTATTTTCTGAATTTAACGTTTTCACCATAGACCAAATTTACAAGTACGTCATACTGGATTATTTTCATAAACATCGTGACAATTACAAGTCAGAATCTCACGTATATAACACGCGAAGGAATCAATTTAATTTATTACTTGAACCAAAAAATGTTACAACTGCTGGAGCTAAGCACTGTTCAAGTTTTGGCCCAAGACTATTCAATTCATTTATTACCAACCATCCTGATCTAAATAGCTTAAACAACAAACAATTTAGGTCTAAAATTAGAAAATTTATATAATTAGTACTTCTGTTATCGACTATTACTGTTATAACATTTTTTATATTAAACTTTAAAATTTGGATAGAACTTAATTTCTTTGTTTTTTACTAAAATTTGAACAAATAAATTGTTATGTATTATTGTTGTATTGCTTCGTACCTTTGTATTGTAAATAGAACATGTTCTAACCTTTCATACATAACATTTTGTCATACTTCTCCAAATTATGCATTTTTTTTAAAGTAATTGTTTAGTATCAGTATTTCTAATATATAACTGAACCACCCCCGAACACAAGCTCTGCTTCTTCGGGGGTGTATCAACTTTTGTATATATTTTTCGTGTACTTTGGAGTAATAAATTGTAATTGTAATTGTTAATTGTAATTTACACACTTACAGCAATAAATATCGTGACTTGCCCGTTGTGTTATTCGAAGTAACAATTTAATAAAATAGGCCTAATAGGATGTAATAACATTTACAGTTCGATAAATATACCATTATGTAAAACTTCGGGTAATTTATTATTTACAATAAGGACAAAATAAGAAGCAAAAATAGAGAGTTAAGATCATGAAAGGGCACGTTGATTGTCAATATATATTTGCCAATAAGCAAATTGCCATTCGTAAATTTGCCTATCGACATTATTCATTAAAAAAATGGAAAATGAACGAAATCATTACATAAATATAAATAAATAACAAACTAATAAAATAAAATAACTGTAATACATAAACGCAAACAAAAAATCTTGTGTAGCTGGATTTCTGCAAGCTATCTTGATTTCGTAGCACCTGATATCGTCCTTTTGGTGATTCATCTCAGACAAAAAAGAGGAGGCGGTGCACGAATCCCTTGCTGCTTATGCGGGCATTATGTTGAAAAGTAACACAAATTGTAAACCCTCTGCTGCTATTCAAATAATTTATAAAAATGTGAACGGATACTTATTAACCCACCCACCCATGTATCACAGTATCATGATTTCACTATTTTCTCCTTTTATCTACTGGACTAGTCTGTCTAATGAACGTATTCCTTTACTAATATATTTCACTACTTACCCGAGCATGGAATTTTATTTGTTCATTCTTTTACAGTATTATGGTTAGGGCCTATTAAAATTCGTTACAGGCTTTCATATGAAGTACCGTAACATTGAAGATCTTTCAGTTCATTTGAAAATAAAGTTTCCTTCATCTTTATCACAATTATAGTGAAGAATAAATAGTTATTCAGGCTTACATTAATAATATGAATACATTTTTTAGATACTGTTTTATACAGTTTATTTACATGTCTTGTTGCTGTGACGAAAGGGGTAAGATGGCAAAAATGAGATTTTAAAGCTAAATATAATACGCGCTTAATGCTTAATGTCTCTTAAATCAGCTAGTATTAGAACTCCATATAACAGGCGAGGAAGTCAGATCAGTTGTAAAATAATTCAGAATTTATTAAGAAAATTAATGTTCTAGCGAAATCCAGGAGGCCTGCGGTATGACAAAGACTTGGAGTTAATTTCCGTCTTGAAATTAACTAGTAGCTCTCGGAATGTCTGTTGTACCTGCCTCACGAGCACTTCCATTAGACACGGCCTTCAAGTCAATTCTTTAATAAGCAACCTTTGCCCTACGTGATAAAAACATGAAATTCCAAGGCGCAGGTTCATTCCAATATATTTTATCTGCTGTCACAAGCGATATAGGAATAAAAGGGGAAATATAATGATATAGATTGGAGTTACAGTTCATGCTGTAGGATGCAACTGTCAACTGCTTTCTATTACGACATATAGAAGGGAATAACGTCCCTCAAAGAGATGTTAGTAGGCCTAATAATTAGACTTGTCGGATGTGATGAATAGATCACCTGGTTTTCATGCACTGCCATCAAGATTAATGTTTTGAACGGAAAAAGTCAGAAAGAGGAAAGAGGAATTCAAAAGACAAAAACAATTCTCCGTATACCTTCATAAAGCATGACTAAACCATGCACAACAAAATATGCATGTGCGCCGTGGCTGATTGCACCAGCAGCAACATTCAGCACCAAACTCACCATGACTTGCTTTGGTCCACAGCATATCAAAGCTCAGTCATAGGTCATCTCACTATCCAGCGCATTACAGTTTTAATCAGCATCGGAAAAGTGAGTTGCGGCCCAGTCACATATTTACGTACGAATTGCGGCCCAGCTTATTGCGAGGGACATATGAGTTGCGGCCAGGCAATTAGGATCCAGCGTATTAGCTTTGCCCAGGAGACACCGTGGGGAGGTTGACTGTGCAGTCTCCCAAAAATGTGTGTGTGTAGTCAATTTAAAAAGTTGTAATCTATGCAATACAATGTCCCTGTTCTAGTGTACAGTTGCCAGAAAAGATTTGAAGCCTACTTTTTACAACTTCAAACAGTGATTACCTATTTTTTTCATTCTCGCCGTATGTTTCTTTAGGAACTTTTTTCTAAATTTTTCGTGCCTATTTATACATCCGATTTCTGTATTTGACGCACATCTTCCAAATTCCGAGAGTAGTCGTTGTCAACGCCGCTATGATCGACGACAGTCGTAGGCTAATTGCGGCGAGTACGAAATTATTATGTTAAAATTTCAATTTTTTTATTAATTATGTACTTTAAAAATATCATTAATTCAGGTTTTGTGGTGTCTATATTCAGTGCTAGGTTATTTATTAGTAGAGTTCGGATTTTTATGAGTTAAAAAAAGTTGCAAATATGACTGCAAATATGATCTTAAAAGTGACTAAATATGACCAAAAATCCTGAATATTACCTCTTAAAAGAACATATTTTCTACAAAATAAATGTTCTAATTTAAAACGTTTAATGACACTAAATAATTACATCACATTAATTCAATTAGATAAACACTTTTTAACAATACTACAGGTGATTTACAGTTTTACTTGTAAAGAATTTCTAATCGATTAATGTTTCCAGATACCACTGGAACTATGAACTGAAAATATTTTTTAAAACATGTTTAGACTATTGGAAGTTGTTAACAACACGGAGGGAGAGGTAATTGTGCTATTACTTGTTATTGTCCCTTCACATTTCAGTTACAGTAAAACCAAAATATTCGTGACTCTTTTTAGGTAACTGTCTTTTGCAACTGCATACTGCATAATTGTGCTCTTTTACCGAATTTATAACTGAAATATGACGTAAAATTACAAATATGACCGAAATATGACTTAGACCATGAAAATTGCCAAAATATGACTTTATATGCAAAATAAAAACTGTCCGATTAGGATAACAAATGTGCAATTCATGTTTAATTTGTGTTTGCGGTGAGAATGGAGGTCAGGATAAAAATATGACATGTCATAAACATCCGAACGATGTTTATTAGACTTAACAGCAATAATACTCAATGCATTTTGCACTTACGGATATAGGTGGGATTAGTGGTATGGTAGGGTTAGTGTACTCCTACATTGAATCCCATCAGACCTAGCACTTAGCACCTACCTTAATCCATTAATTTAAAAATGATTCTAAT
The DNA here is from genome assembly GCA_964059195.1 of Ectobius pallidus. NCBI lineage: Eukaryota > Metazoa > Arthropoda > Insecta > Blattodea > Ectobiidae > Ectobius > Ectobius pallidus. Next base: position 180,112,739 of record CAXKWD010000003.1, on the reverse strand, counting down.
GGATGTAATTTGAAAGTTTAAGCCTCGACTTGAAGATATCTAAACTAACCATTTTGGTGCTAAGAAATTAATATTCTATGAGCTTAATGTAAAGAGCAACATAGTAATAATTATCCAGGGCCGCAACTAATACGTAGTCGAAATAAGATTGGGCTGCAATTAACCTGTCTCTACCGGGTATTTAACTAGGTCGGCCACAACTTATATGCTGTGTAGGCTACTGCTGTATCAGCAGTATTATTTCAATTGGAACACTGAGTCCACTTCAAGCTCTTCTTCACAACTAGTTCACTAAAAGAAATGTGAGTCTTTAGGGGTGCACAACCTTATTTAGCCCTAGGGTTAATCTATTATAAAAAATTAACAGAGGGCCGCAGTGACCCATCATCCAACCCTCCCATTTTCATGGGCTAAGTTTGCAAGACATTCTGGGTCACGATGCCAGTATAATCACCAGGGTCATGTCCTTTTTACGTGATAGTGGCCTCTATACCCTGATCTAGAATAGAGTACAATTTCTTCTCTCACCTTCGATAGACCCCCGTTGAAGGGCCTTTAAACTCCAACACTACTATTACCAACCCTCCAGTGTAGGCCTAATTGTATCTTACTTCTGAGTGAGGACTTCTCACCATTTAATGTACGTAATGGTATGATATTCAATGAAACAACAATAGTAATAATATGTTTTTTATTGATATGCCTACTAATTAATTACTGGTCTTAACAGAACAATAGTGACAAAGAATGTTATTAAACTTATTGAGAAACTTGACAATGCTTAAGTTTTATTAACTTTTCAATATCAGGTTTAATGTTTGATATTGCAATGCCCATGTTCGCTTCCAATTTTTCATCTGTAAGTCAGGATCGTGTTTTGGGTTTCAATTGTCTCATCACTGAAAATCACTGTTCCCAGACATAAGTGCTACCAAATAAACTTGCCATGGTCATAGAAATTGTACATTCCTTTACGTAAGTACAGCTTGTAGAAATCAAGGAGTGATACATCATCAAGCTTGTTCTGAATCATCATAACTTTCAAAAATAATTTGTTGAGAGGTTATAGCTCTTTTTAAATCACACACATTGTTTTTACTTTCTCGCATATACGTAGTATAGAGAAAGTATCGTGATAGTGACAAAAAATCGAAATCGAGATAACACCGGAAATACATGTTTCACGATGACTAGAAATTGAAAATGTGCTTTGGAATGACGTCTGTCCGTCTGTCTGTCTGTCCGTCCGTCTGTGGACAAGCAAAGCGGGTAAAAAAATTCGTAGTATTTACTTTGTTTTTTTAATTAAGGACTTCTCCGGAATTTAATCGAACCGCCCTGAATTGGTTTTTACAACTGAAATTTTAAGAGGACTTTCATGAAAACTTTTGTAAAAATTTTGATTTTCCAAAAAAAATGGCTCTAACGATTTTAATAAAAATGTGAAATCTGAAATATCTATATAAGACTAATGAAATGGCTAAATATGTGTATCTGTAAAAATCACTTTGGGTGTACTTTACTCGTATCCATTTTCAATTTTTCTAGGCTATTTCCATTGCATTGGGCGATACGTGAAAACTTAGTACAGTCAAGTTGTAGAGAAAATTAAAATGAACATTTTTTTGTTAAATACACTTCTTGATAAAATTTATAGGTTGGAATTATAGTCGGAAACTTTACTATGAAATCTAAATTATAACTACCTAGTAAAGATATCAGTCTGGTATTTTCTTCACTATCAATTTAGAAGTCTACATTAAAGTCCCCACACAGTATGATGTTTACATTATTACCATACAGAGAATTAAGACCCTTTCTAACTGATTTATAAAATAATTAAAATATCTTATGGTGCTCTGTAAATAGTTAGCATTGCAAATGTATCATTGTCAGTCATCACTCTGGCTCAGCTACATTCAGAATCCTGTTCCTTGCAGAAGGAACTAGTGTCTTATATCACTAAAATTTAAGTTTCTTTTTATAAATATACTCAGATCTCCACATTTTATGTAACTTTACAAAAGTTTGAACACAATGAAATGTTATCAATTTTTTATTGTTCCAGCTTTGTTTCTGCATTGATGTTCGGTTAAAGAAATAACTTGTATTTTCTGCTTATTAGATTTAATAGTATCTTTAATCGCTAACTTAAACAAAAATTTTCAATTTTAGTTTCAAGTCACCTTATGTTTGGATTAAATAATGCAAATAATGCGAAACACTTTTGGATTCTGCTGGTAAATACTTCATGGCATAACAAACTCTCTCCATCTATTCAGAACCTGGAATCCATTGTTAATTCACATTTTAGCAAATAAATTTGAAAATGTCATATTATGGAGCTGGGAATTAGAAATCAATACAAATACGATTCCAACCTTCCTACTATACCATTCTTACACATAATCGTGTTACAATATGAGTACGAATAAAAAAATTCTGAAGCAATAGACGAATAGTATAATAGCTAAATAGTTATATTGGAATATATTGTACTCGGAAAATCATTAATAAATAATTAACTTAATGACTATATTATAAGATCTGTTTAAAATAATCCTAAGAAGCTTAGTAAATCATATGTAGAGTTAATTTCAAATATAGCTGCTTCAGTTCAATATAATCTGTATGGAACAATACTGGAGCTTTTTTCTCTTACAAAACACAATACTGGGCAAGGTTAAACTATTTTTAATATAATTACTGTTTTGTAAATTAATATATGGACCCCCAAATCTTAGGGTGGCGTGCACCAAACTCATGCCATTTACTCTTTTAGTAAGCCTTACTTCTTTAGTTCTAACTACTTTAGTAAGCTACTCTTTTAGTAACCGTACTCTTTTAGTAAGGACGGCGTGCACCAACCAGGAGTAAACTAAACTCGGCGGCTTTCAACATAGAGGAATGTGCTAAAGAAGTAAAAATGTTATTTACTCCCAGAGTAAATGAACTTACTCCCAGAGTAAATGAACTTACTCCACAAGTGGTGGAGAGCACCAACACGGAGTACGTTACTAACGTAGTAAGTTGTGGAGTAAATAAGGCCAATATTTACTCCTACTCAGGGGGTGGAGTAAAGTTGTGGAGTAAGTGTGTTCTGTGGCATTTGCGTGAGTTATGAGTTACATATCACATTAAATGGATTACATAGTTCAAACTGAGGATAAGTTATTGAGATGAAGAAGGTTGTATACCAAAAATGAGAGTTGTGGCAGGTGATTTAATAAATATTAAGCGAACCATACCTAGTAGGGCATTTAATAACGTAAATAATTAAGCTCATAAATCCTTACATGAAATTTTGGCGTTTGGAAGAAACGATGTCAGATTCTCACTACATCCATGTGATTTCAGCCAGTCAAATGTGGAAATATCATTGCGGAGAGCGATCCAACTAGGAAGACATCCACCAAAGGTGAGGGGAAGAGTGAGTGGAAGGGACGTTTGCATTGCACGGTACAAGGAGCTCATGTGCTCTTCAATATCTTCCTAGCTGGATCGGCCTTTAGATGTTGCAGTTCTCCCTAACTTTGGGTCAGAAAACGACGATGTATTTCAAGCTAATCATATGGATACAGATATCGGCGAGGTATAGTACATTCCAATAAATGAAAGCCTCCGTTCTTGGAGCTACCCAGAAAACACTTCCCCCTGCTACTTAACCATAGAATTACTAAACAATAGGTGATTCTCATTGTTAAACGATTTAATGTAATTATTGTAAATTAATTTTATTACATTACACTTCTATAGCTTAACTTAAAGCACAACATTGCGAATGCCAGATTATAATAATAATTATAAGAGCTAAAAGTTCAATAGTTGCACCCGCAGTGTTAATGAATAATATGTCCTTTTTTCTAACCCAGGTGTAAAAATGTCCAAACAGGCCACATCGGAAGAAAATTTGACTGACTCTGGGATTAGCGTACATTGAGAAGGGGACACATTGTAAAACCATTCCTTAAAGACTCCCCAAGTCTCGAATGGTGGTGTGAGACGAGACTTTCATGTTTGGGAATAAACTATAACAGATGCTGCAGGTCTATAGTATGCTGCTAACTATTTAATTAACCCTGTGGAGAGGAAAGTGAGAAGCATTATAAACTATATAGAAAAAAAATGCCAACATGAGTGCCGAAAGAAAATTTAAGGAGGTGCCCGGAGGTTGAAGCTGCACAGGATCTAGAGAAGTAGTCACTGAAATTATTTTTAAACACACAACCATCTACATAATTATTATTGGAGTTCATAGCTTCCGAAATATTGTACCGCCATTTTTTGTTTAAATATTACATTTCTCAGTTGTAATATTATTATTTTTATAAGGTAAATTTTTTAAGTAAATGTTCTGTGCATTTGAAAAAGGACAGAAACATAATGCCCCTTATTAGTTTTGTTATCCTTTTTATCCCCCCTTTTTCGTGATTTTGTGTAATAATTCTTATTAATATTGTTAAACAGTCAATAAGTATTAATAATTCATTATAGTGAGATTTATGATAAACAACTATAGAATAATTGATTTATCGTTTTTGGGGAAGAATATGTAACTTTAGGAAGTATAAATATTTTAATATATTTTAGAACTTTATTATTATTATGAGAGAAATAATTATAATATTGACAGTGAATCAATTATGAAAATCAACTGGAAATTCCAATTGTTTGCATTATAATACAGAAATAGTTTGCACAAAAATTGTAATCACAGTACCCATACGTAGGCTACTAAACTGAAAATACTCAATTGAAGGAATTGAAATTAGTAATGAATAAAACATTACTATTAGACCTATTTTAAAACATGAAGATTGTCATTAGTAATATTTGGAACAACCCAAATTCATATTCATTGTTTCAGCGAACCTTTCCTTTTCATTATCTGGCACTTGAATAATACTGGCAATTGAAATGCACGTGTTCTGCTGCGCTGCACTAACGTTTCTGCTCTGTTCTGCGCAGAATTCGACTACTTCTTTAGTAAAAATCGTTTACTACTTTAGTTACAACTAAAGAAGTAACTATCAATTGAGCTCTCCAACACCAACTAAAAGAGTAAGTTACTAAAAGAGAAGCACTAAAGTAGTAAATCTAAGACGGGAACCTGACGCAACAAAAACCGGTTTGTCTGTCTCACTCTAGCACATTACTCGTATGACTTAAAGAGTGAGACAGATGTACTGGTTCTTGTATACTCCAGGTCTCCGTCTTAAATTTACTACTTTAGTAAGATTTACTCCTGGATGGTGCACGCCACCCTTAATGTCTATCTCTGTTATCTTTCAAATTTTTTTATTAGAAATTCTATCTTAAACTACACCTAATATTTCTTAACAAATAAATTGTTTTTATTCAGTCTCAGGTACATGAAATCAGAAGACTATTTTTCATGAGAAGACTCAGTGTATATTGTCTGTTCATTCTTTGTATTGAGAACCCAGTTTCAGTTAGCTTTCAACTTCAAACAATATTCCTCTAAAAAGAAGGAATAGAGAAGGATGAAACGTACAAGATTCCTAGAAGAGAGCGAAACACAAGAGAATTGTAAGAAAAGGAAGAAAATCGTTTTCTCTTTTTGACGTGGGAAGGATCATTTTTCAAAGCGCTGTTTCATACTGGGTATGACATGCGCGAGATTTTGGAAAGTTAAACGGGGATGTAAAGGAACTCGGGGCAACTCTTCAAACAAAAACTGGCTCAGGCTTAAAAGGAGACCAAGACAGGAGTGTAGGCCTAGGATTGACTTTTTGAAGGATAAATATAAAAAAGAAGGATGTTCTTTGTATAATCTGTAAAGCACGCATTCAATTTCTCATTTCGCTTAAAAGGGAAACTCGATATGGTATAAAGAATTCAAAAGCACATTAATAAAGGACAATGTAGCTTATTCAACAGATACTGTTATTATTTTACTGTGTACGGTAAGAGAAATAACTCCTTAACTTCTTAATCCAATTACTCTATTAGTCTTCCAGAATCACGTATTTACATAAGTGACCACCATATTGAGGGAAATGACATTATTGCTTAGGTATATTGGATCGATTGTACCTAGGCGTTTTGATATTTCAGTGGTTACTCTCGTCTAGGATTTTTTTCGATGTCTTCCACTGGCATGCAATCTACTCAACAATTGATAGTCTACTAAAGTACAGGACATAATCTACTTAACTATTAAATTGAAAGACGTTTCCCTTCCAATGATTGGTCCTACTTTATACTTTTTCCGCTTCGTCTTTCCTCTTTACTGACCGATGACAAGTTTGGGACGCATGTTGGTTCGTTGTCTGGTGATGCCGTCTTTCATTGCATATTTCAAGTCAGTTAAAATCCGCCCTCAGAATGAAGTTATATCAGCTATAATTTGTAACAATTATATATATTTTTAATTCCAGTCATTCGCCATAAAAACATTATAAAATAATAATTAAGTATTCAGGGTAATACAGAAACATAAAATATATAATTTCCAGAAATCTTTCCTCTTGATACTACTTCAGATAAAATTATGGTCTCCAAAACGTGTTTAGCTATTGGAATATCGGCAATATAAATAAAGAAAATGAAATTTACTTCCAATTCTCACATAGAAAACTTGGCTGCGTTGGAAGAGTGCGTTTTCAGGTGTCTGAAATGCAATAAAGCTGTATTGTTCGTGAGAAGGACTTAGGCAACAGAAGGCAGCAGCTCTTCACAGAAATTTTACCGATTGCACATGTAGGCTTAACACATGAACTTCACACCAAAATAATAAACTTGTATTTTTTTATTTTAGTGCTTCCTGCAACACCTGCAGGTTGGCATTGACAAAGAATCTGGTCTGGTATCTGGTACCCTATGATCCCCAGGTGGGGCGAAGGGGCCTCCAATGGAGGTTTCATTACCTATACTAATTTTGATATGCTTATTTTCCGAGAGAGGGTAGAGGGACAGGTGGTAAGCCCATCGCCTCGCAACCCCCCTCTGGAAACTAAGTATTTCTTGGACGTGAAAGGGCCGAGAAATTTTGTCCACAGGCTCTAATTTAGGCTTGGAGTTCTTTTACGTGCCGTAAATCTACGACACGGGACCCCCAGCTTAAAGTCCCTCCCGGAGGACTCCGTGCCCAGGATTTTTACGTCCTGAAAAATCCATCGACCGCGGCCGGGTTTGATCCCGCGCCCTGCGGATCTAGAGGCGGGCACGCTACCTCTAGACCACCGCGGCCGACATTGACAAAGAATACCAACAACAAATTTAGAAAGAAAAAATTAATATTGAAGCTTTAACAATTCGTATATAGATAACAACTTAAAATTAGAAGTCATGGTCCACAGGTATGATTGCGGAAAATGTCAATAGACCCTTTCAGTGCCACCAGTGATATTTCTACAAGGATGGTTTTGTGCAGGTCGACCTTTTTGGAAAAGTCAAACAATAGTTTTGGGATGGTACCACATGCTCCAATCACAAAATAAAATCAATTAACACAAAGTTTATCTCATATTATTATTAAACAATTGTACATTACACAATAATCTCATTTTCTATAATATAGGCCTACAAATAGACTACTATTATACTTCACAATTTGTGAATACTATTACTACATTTCAAGTGAACATTATAATATACATTTCCAGCATTCGGATTTTCTGATAGGTATTATACATACCAGTGATTTTAGGCTGAACATTTGAAATATTTTAAGTACAATACTTACGGCCAATTGCTCTTGATGAAAATTATACAATAATTGTTACAATATTCGTTCCATATAACGAAATTCTATTGTGCTGCGGTGTAAAATTTATCTCGAGGGGCCAGAAACAAAGGTTTAACATGTTTGCTTAAAAATTACTAAATATTTAAGTTATACTTAAAGAACGCAGATATGTTAAAGAAATATAGCGACAATCAGTCGGAAGATGGCAAAATACTTGCAGGTGGAGGTAGAGTGGAATAATGCGTATCCACCTAGCTACCAGACACCTTGTACCACTCTGTAAAAACAGCATGTATCTGCAGGCTACCAGTTATGGCTGCCGAGGAAATACTTTTCTTCAACTCACACGCCGACCAAGATTATGGCAAATGATTTGAATTACTGAAAATTAAATTAACTAAACTCCATGGCGCGATATCCCAGAAGGGACAAGGCCTACCACCCGACCGCTGCGTCATCTACCTATAGGCAGATGGCAGGATTGGGGGGCGTGTGGGGCGTGTGGTCAGCATGCCGACACCCACGGCCGTTAATGATGGTTTCCATGACCGGAGCCGCTACTTCTCTATTAAGTAGCTCCTCAATTTGAATCACGAGGCTGAGTGCACCCCTACCAGACCTCCCTACCTCAGAAAAATCCGAGGAGGTACCGGGAATCGAACCCGGGCCGACGGATACGAAGTCAGCGACGTTATCCACAAGACCACGCCGACGGTCGAAAATTAAATTAGTATTTCATATTGGTTTGACCTGGCTCCAACATAGACCGGGATCCTATAAGTCTACAGAATTTCATAAAATACTTCACTGACTAGGTAAGGAGCACAATTTCACAATAGGACGCTTATAATTATCTCTACAGATATGCACAGTTGCCACACGAGTGCAGCCGCCGTCACCGGGATGCACCGAAGAGATGATATCGAGTTCCCAGTATAGAGGAGGAGAGTTGTCTTCCTTGAGTAGAACCACGATGCTTACTTGAAGATTCTCGTTGGAACTGGACCATTTGTGTTACTGTTCTAGTGATTGGAGATGGTCAATGGATCATAGCTGCCACAGATGGTGAGGGTTGTTCTCACTTGGAGGCAAGGGCCAGGCCGAAATATATTTCAATGATATCAGAAATCTCACTTGGAGGCAGAAGACAAGCAGAACTTGTAGAGAAAGTTGCCAACATGAGTAGACTCTAATTGATAAATTAATGATGAATATCCTTTTCAAAGGAACGATGTAAGAGGTTGACCTGATTTAGTGATAACAACCCTTCAATTAAAAAGGCGTCCATCAGATTGCCTAAATAGATTGGATATACAGTAGTTTTATGGATCTCTATTGTTTGTTGAAAGCAACAGAACACTCTTGAGAAAATGGAGGCAGTGGCAAAACCAGAAGCAATGTGATATTCATACCCATGATCCAAGAGGCATGTGTATCTTAAAGGCAGCAGGAATTCATGCGACCTATGTAATAATTACTTTCCTTCAAACAAGTGTTAGAATTATATCTTAGAAGACTTGATGACTGGGAGGTAGAAATGAGGTTATTGTCATCTGTATTCGTAATCGTGCAGATTGGAGAACGTTGCTCATTTACATCTTGAACTTCGAATTGTTGAGCCTGTTCAGGCCATGACATAGGAGAATGTGGAATCCTTGCAAGACCATTCCACCATATGTTGATAAATAAGAAAGAATCTATAGAAACACCTCTAAAGATAAGATCAGCTGGGTTGTGTTGCGTAGACACATAGCGCCAGCCTACTGTTTCTGACAGCTCTTGTATTTGTGAAACATGGTTTGCAATAAACGTTTTTTTACTTTTACGGAATAGATTTAATCCATGAAAGCACAATCGTAGAATCTGACCACAAATAATTATGCGAGGTTGGCAGTTTAAGATCGGCTAATACTTTATTAGGCTATAAACACCACACAATTCAAGGCGTGGAATAATTCTTTGCTTCTTTAGTGGCGATACCTTGGATTCAGAGCAAAGCAGTTTTATTGCAACACCACCGTTGCTGTTAGTGGAGAGAAAGTATACACATGCACCATAAGTTTTCTCCGAAGAATCACAGCATCCATGAATCTTTACATCCACCAACGTACCGGTTGCTGAAACATTTCGCGGGATGCGTATAATATCATGAATTATTGATAAAAGTACGAAGATATTTGTCCACTGCTCCTCTAATTGAGAAGGTGTCCCTTCATCTTGCCAGGTGAGTTTCTCTAGCCATAGTGGTTGAAGAAACATATTAGCGACATAATAGGACTGATAAGGCCTAGGGGATAAATTATTAGTCAGTTTATAGTGAAGATGGCTTTGGAGAGATGAATGTGACGGTATCTGGAACTTATCACTAGCAGGATTCCATAGGAAAACATGAGTGTGAGCATTTTCTCTGCTGTCGAAGGGTAAAGGCAGTTGTGTCTCTGTATGTTCCGCGGGCACAGATTTCAGTATAGCTTCGTGATTGGAGCATCATGTACGAAGTGGAAATTCGCCACTGTATGGCATGAGTGATTACTCTTTCTGTAAGCGTAGGGCATCTTGCAGATCGTTATGACCTGACAGGAAATCATCAATATAGAAGGAGGATCGCACTGCTTGTGAAGCTAGTGGATATTTAAGGTCTTTTTCGTTGGAAAATTTGCGTATAGAACGTGTGGCCAAGAATGAAACTGATTTGGTTCCATAGGTGACATGTAGTTAGAGCGTAGACTTGAATTGACTCATTCTTGCTTCCAAGCCACACAATGCGTTGACGATTCCGATCGTAAGGATCTTAATGCGTTTGTACATCTTGGAGATGTCAGCAGAGAATAAATAGCGATAGATTCTGAAGCGAAGACATCTTATGTCGTAGGAAGAAGTTGAAGAATATCATTTAGAAATGGACCAAAAGAAGATTTTGCAGAAGCATCAAGCACATTCTTGAACGAGTGGTAGTTGATGAAGGTTTATTAACTTCATGATGAGGATGATAATAATATTGCTTATTTTCCTTTGGAGGAGGTATCCTTTTCATATAACCAATTTCTTCGTCCTCGACAAGAACCTTCGTGTAGTCTCCTCGCAGAGTAGAGTTGCCAAATGATTTAGGCTCTTGATAGCTTGTTATCTGGATTCGCCCAATGAATCTTTGTTGTTCTTCATTGGCAGAAGTACAGTGAAGCTACCATCGTCATTGGGAGTGGTGTTCTTTGCGTGGTGTTGATCTCACTCCTTCTCTTCTTCAGTAAGCACTGGCTGAAGAAACTTTTCTAATTCGCAGAACCGTCTGAAATGAGTGTCAACATTGTCCGTCGAAATAAAGATTATCTGTGTGGGAGTGTTAGATTTGCCTTTGAAGGAAGTTTTGGGGATAAGGCCAGCAACTGTCCAGTCAAGTTCTCTACTGGTAAGAACAGGATTCGTTAGAGTTTAGCCATGTAGTAACTCGTAGAAAAGTGAGCTTCCGATCAGAAGCTGTATATCATCAGGGATGTATAATCTACGATCTGCTAATGGAACGTGTGAAGTAATGGTCCATTATGAAGATTGATACGTACAAAAGGCATATTTCCTTTGATGCGAGGAAGGATTAGACCATCAAACCTCGCTTTATAGTGATGCATTAGAGATCTCGTTGTGAACTTGGCACTGTGACTAGGTGGCGAAGACGTACCGTTTATTCCCTTCATTGATGTATTTGCAGTTGTGAATGGTTTGAATCTCTTCGAAGATCTGCAGTAATGAAATTGCTTTGTCTGGTAGAGTCTAAAAGTAACCTACACTGAATGCCGTTGTCATACTTGTCATACTTGTCTTCAACCTCTTCTCTTTCTGTAGCTAGTAAGATGTGTGGTATAGCCTTGGTATTTACAGAACATTAGCTAGCAGGCGCTTCATTTGTTTTGTTGCTGTCACTACAAGGACTAAACGTATTAGAGCGAAAAGTATTTCGTTGACCTTCGCTGTGCAGAAGTTGACTATGTGCAGACTTGCCACATTTACAATAGGAATTCACTGCACACAGGCTGGCTTTGTGATTTGGAGGGAAACAATTTTCACCTAATTGTTTATATTGCACAAAACTCCACCGTTGAGTCACGTTCAGTTTCCTGAAATTATTACACCTGTTTAAACCTTGGCTGCCTTGATACTGTGGGCAGGATTTATTGTTTGTGTTTAAGTATGAAATGTAATAATAATAAACAAAAATAAAAAAGTGAGATTAACAACTGTTCCTAACAGTGCTTTTAGCTCAGTTTCAGATTTTGATGAACTGGACTTGTTGCATGAAATGCTAGCGGGCAATTCTAAAGAATGTGATTTGCCTCTAAGAATAGAATAAATTCTTTGAGGTATTTAAAGCTTTGAGAGTCGATTTTTCTCTCCCATTCACGACGAGAACTGTGAGGTAATTGTTCCAGTAACAGTTGCATTAAAATGATTTCGCGAAGAGGCACTTCCAGTTTTAAAGCTTCGACGGGGTTTATATTGTTCTGGAAGCTGAGAAGATTGCATAGTGCTGACGCTGTCTCGTATTGCATTGTTGGAAATAACATACTTTTTTGTGCACTGTTTCTATCAGCCTTATATTGTTATATCTGGCACATATTAAGACCCAGGCTACTTGAGAGTTGTCGTTGTTCTCTGGTAAGTTTTGTATTACAAGATGTGCTTGACGATTTTAGTGACGTTAGCAAGTGGTTGGAATTTTTGTAGGGGGGATGCGATTCGTTGTCCACCATTAGACTGTTAATTTCTTTTTTATGTTTAAATCTGGTTACATCGCCTTCGAGGTACTGGCAGACGAGTATCAGGCAGTTTACTTGAGAAGTAGTGGATTGCACTGTTTGATGAGTACGTTGGGAATTTACACTTTGTTGTGAATTTGCCCTCTTCATTAGCTGTTCATGCAGAAAAAAACACTTTACTTCAATTTTAAAGGCCCTGTTAACTTAAAAAATGCATTTTTAGGTGAAAGCTGGTTTAAAAAGATTTTTAGAGATTAGTTTGAGCGAAAACCCGATCTTTCTATGTTTAACCGTTCGCCCGCAATCCAAGTTGAGAAGTTCCGGCAATAATGCGATATGACGTCACAGCGCTCTCACCACTGCACTGTGAGGAAGCATTGCAATGCCATAATATGTAGCCGACACATCAGTCTGTGTCTGCTAATTCATTGCTGGTGTCATAGGCGTAACGAGGGGGGCGGGTTTGGGGGTTTGAAACCCCCCCCATTGATTAAAAAAAGGAAAATTGTATAATGTTTAAAGTCTGCCCATAAATTACTTAATACAAGTATAAAGCGTAGGAAGCTTAAAACTAGTTATTGTGGGTCTTAATTTTTAAAAAATTCCGGGGGAGGACCCCCGGAAGCTTAAAACTCGTTATTGTGCATTTTAATTTTTAAATTTTCCGGGGGAGGACCCCCGGACCCCCCAGACCCCGCGGATGTTATAACCCCCCATATGGTCGGCCTGGTTACGCCTATGGCTGGTGTCATCTCGTGTGTTAAAATTATTATAAATTTAAAGTTTCTCATGTCATGTCTGGAATCAGGTAATATCAATTCGAGCCGAAAAAAGTGTAATTATAAGGTCAGATGAAGAAAATACTGGGAATGCTGACCGTGTAAATAGTACTGATTAATGCAACTGTGGTGAATGTGTTTTTTTCAGCGATTCATAATGAATGTTTCTGCTGTTCTGAAAGTGTTATGATAAGAGATGTGAAGGGAAGTGCTGACTGCATGCATTACATTCTCATAATTCCCTTCATTCTGTTGTATTAAATAGGGACACATTGAACACTGCTAGGCACCTTATGATGGTGAGAGCTGAATCCAATTTTGAAAGGGAACAGTTACGAGTAGCGAACAATAGGAACATGCGTTTTGTAGCTTACAGACAATTCGTCTACTGGATTAATTCTTGGACGCCCTTCGGAAAAGGCAATAGAAAAGTCATACCTTCATGCGTAGTTGAAACAGATTCGGGACGAATACCCTGAGCCTAACAAAGAGTACAGACAATTTCAACCTGCTGACGGAAGAGATATTTCGTATTTTGATTAATTGAAATTTTAACCCTGAATCCACAACTACGGTGAGGTTAAAAAATGTTAAACAGAGTTTTTAAAGTCAACTCAATCTTCTTTTTACAGTACTAGGCTTATGTCTGTAAAATATTTAGTTTGGTCATTTATTTTCATGCAAGTCAAAGAACAATTAAATCCTAGAAAAGAAAGTATTATAATTTAAATTTTGCTGTAAATAAGATCAAAGTTGTAAGTAATATACTAAATTTAAACTAAGAATTAAATACCGGTACTGTAAATAAATATCGAAAGTTACTACTGGACAAAGTTGTTATTGCGGTATCTTTAAAGTTCTTGGAATCTCGAAAGAGAATCTCTCCAAAGCTTCCAGCGATTCAGGATGGGCCACTGGAGCGATACATCGTGGAACATCTTTAGCCAGGTAAGGATCTTCCACAAATTCAATGTTTGAATTATTCACGTAATGTAATACCCTGTTCACTATGTCATTACGCCACTCGTTACTTTTACTTTCACAAACCGAAACCATTACCCACTTTTTTTGTTTTTGTTTTTGTTTGTTTGTTTTGAGTATTTCAGTTTTTCACTTGTAACGTTTCTGTTTACATTATAGTTATAATCCATAATCGCCAACATTGATTGTAGTACCATTCCGTCGTAACTAAAGTGAATCCTTTTCGGCTTGTATTTTAGTGCTACATTATGATAAGACTCTAAATGTCCTGTATGACAATAGTTCTTTGCGTGCTTCAAATCTTTAATGAAATTCCTGTTTTTATAACAGATGACAGTAACATGTAATCGTTTGACTCCGGTCTGATCCATTCACTTGCTTCATCTTCAATAATGTCTTCATGTACGCACTGATTAATTACGTTATTTCCAATCCAGCTATGTACATTGGAAATATGAAATAACACCGATTGAAATTTTTAAACCAACACGGTTTCGTTCCCTCCACAAGTCTGACATGACCACCATAGGTGGTTAACAATGCTGTCTTTCCAATAATAGTAATGGTGAATTTTTTCCGTTCTCTTTGAGCTTTTTAGCAAGAGACTTAGACAGATGCCACACATCAAACTACAGCGACGGTGCGCGGGCTGTGAGCAGCTAGAGCGCTCTGACGTCACTCCGCTGGAAGCCACATCAGGTTTTCTTCGAATTTGCGAGGACGAAGCATCGTAGAAACATGGGGTTTTCACTGCTGTATTTTACTAAACAAACTCTTTATTCTGAGAGTCACTTGATTTTAAGTTAACAGGGCCTTTAACATTTTATAATTGCCTTCCACTTCTTCGTACTGTGTGTGAGTTTCTGGATCATGCAATATTCACAGGAACTTCACAGGCGTTTTTTCTGCTCGCGTTCTTTCTGCAATTTTGCGCATCGCTAGGCGTAAAAAAAAAACATACGCTAGTTTTTACGCGTATGAAGGTGCTGTTCATTCGGCCCGTATAATTTATGACATTACCTACCTACTGACCCAATGGATATGCTTTTCGGTCGATGAGAATCGGCCGCAATTTTTCGGTCCGTGTAACATGGGCCGAAGTTATACGAGCAGAATGTCGACCGAATGCCCGCGTGCGGAGGATTTTATAGATGTATTGTCGTTATTAAACTCTCAACCCACGTACATTTTTTAAAGTAGGAAAGTGCAAGTCTCTCAGCACCTTCTATGCTTCTTCTCTTATTCGTATCCTGCTTTGTTATTTTGCAAGCAACTAAAGTCAACAGTTCGTCAAAAGAACCAACCGACATTCGGTAATACTGGAAAAACTTGTCAGGGTAGGACTATTTCCTGTGGTCGCAGAACATGATGTGGAACTGTCCAGTTGTCAAACGATTTGATAACAATTGGTGTATCCCCCAACGTACTTTCTCCTTTCAGGATATATCACTTCAAGGCAATTAAATAGATGCACTACAACAGCACAAACTACTTCTATCTCATCCAATCCATTTTGTAATGACTGTTACCCTCGAAAGAATTCCAGCTTGCAATTTTTCGGTCAATATTCTGCCCGTGTAACATCCATCTCACGTTTCGGTCGCTGAAATTCGGCTCGTATAACATGCTGAATATCAGCCCTTTTCGGCTCAAATATTCGTCTGCGTTTTTTCGGTCCGTGTAACATAGACTTTATAATTATGTATTTCTTGTGAAAACATTCACTGCCAAGCTGTAGATATCACACTCAATAATCACACTGCGATAGCTCCAAAAGCTTTTGTTGTGTCATTTCTATGATTAACACATTCCAAACTTTTCTTACTTCCGATTACAGGGTAGCCATCTTGGAAAATTTGAATCCGAGCTATATAAAGCAATAGGACTGAGATGCGCAAAATGCCAATATGGACATATCAACAAATTACTCAGAGATTGTGGACTTATCAACATGTGGCCCGCATTATGGAATAGGCCTACATGTCAGATTTCAGACTTCTTTTTGCACTTAAAAACATTTTTCCCGCACAATTTTTTTACATGTAATACATAGATAAAATAGACATTTCCTACCTCAAAATCACCAAAATTGGACTTATAACCTTATAGCAAGCAGGGCTTATAAAATATTGTTCGATAGTCACATAGAATTTGCTGGTAACTCGTAATTTCTTTTACCTTTCAAGTGAATTAAAATTTTTGGAAGGAGTTAATATTAAGCTTTGAATGGGAATTTAGGAACAATTATGAAATAATTTTCTAAAGACTGGTTATGTATGTAACCCTTAAGGTTTTGTACAATTCTCGTATTCACTATGCTTCTCAGAAGTTGATTCAAAACTCTCTTTGGTTCTATTTCGAATGCATTCTATGGGTAGCGTTAAGGTAGAGAAACGAGGTAATAGGAGATGATTTTAATACGATTCACAATGTAAATGAAATAGCATTGATTTAAAAGTTAACAAATATCACTATCAAATGTTGCTTTGGGGCAAAGAATTTCGAAATTCCAGAATAATTGACGTAGACTTAGTTGAAATAATAAATATGCTTCTGCAGGACATCTGCGTTCTTATTCTTTCGAACTATTCAGAAGGCTACAGTAAATATAAATATTCACATACAGTGTTTAATTAATCGTGGAGTAGTTTATATGTAGACGCTATTCCGCCTCCCCGTATAACGTTATACTTGAGATGCTAGCACAGAAAAGTACAGCCGTTATGCATATTCATGCAGCTATTTCCCTTTCCGGATATATTGCAGCGAACATAATACTTATCTCCTCCTTCCACAGTCGTCTATCTTGTACAACTCCTTCCTCTTCTTTGCCACATGACAGACAATACGATGAAAAGCAGTTTTTTTTTTAACGAGAACTCTGTTCACTTCCTCTTAGGGTCGTATGATTTTGCTCAATTTTTATATTACATACGGTCAACAAGAAGCGAATTGGGAATAACTGAATTCTTCCTTCCTCTATCCGGAAAAATGCTCAATTTTAACTGCTTTTTTCTACTTTCGTGTTCTTTGTGTTCTTTGGAGGAAGTAAAAGACATTCTGATGAAAATTTGACACAAGGAATAATGTTGCCAAATAATTCAGTCACTTGTAATGCTATACTGCCATATTGTACTTATTGTTTGTCGTAATTTCCATCTTCATCAGTACCACCACTAGTAATAATAATAACAAGGGAAGTCGGTTTTGCGATTATACGTAGGATGTAAACACTTTTCCAGGAAGTAAATTACTTCCAATTATTAACCAAAATCATAAATTCAATTGTAATGTTACCCATAGTGTACTGTAAGAAAGAAAATTACTTATATCATTTTACAGGAGATCTAAACAGTACATGATTTATTAATTTTAAAGATTCACCCAAAGTTAGAACAAAACAATACATCTGAGGATCTAGCGAGATCCATCAATGTAACTGAACTGTGGGTCCATTGGTGCGTAGATGAAATGAACCCGAAGGATTCATGACATATTCCGTGATGGTTCATAAAAAATATTTATAGCCCCATGTATACATATGTGTACACTTTGGTCAGACTTGAGTCAGTGGGGTAGGTAGGTACTGTTCGCTCTAGAACCTGCCCTAAAGCAAAAAATCCCTTTAGGCAGACCAACAGGCTGAGGTTGATTTCGAAGTGCTTTTGGTTTAATGTATTGTCGCTGCACAGCACTCTTCTTCTCTAGCCTTGGCATGACAAACCCGCAATAATAACTGCAAAAAAGAGGAAAGAGCACTTTTTCAAACATTCAAATCTCGCCTTATATGAGAGCTATCGAAAAACTAGTTATTGATTTTGTAGAGAACTCATCAAGAGCTTTTCAACGATACCCCACAAGACGTGGTTTAAAAAAATTCGAATTTCCATCCCCCCACCCCCATTCGTACTCCCAAAACCCCCGAATCGTTGGTGTCACTGTGAACGCCATAGGGAATACTCTAATTTATTCAAACAAAGTTTCCCTCTGTACTTCATAGGGACCGAGATATACATTTTTGAAAATTTCAAACCCCTCCCCCTCCCCCACCCTTGGGCCAATTTTCCTCATTAAGGGCCTAGAAATAACGTAATAAAATATGGTTCAAATCTCTTCAAAATTAGGCCGCTAGCGTATAAATATATATATATATCACAAAACAAAACAAAAAAATTGAACGGTCGGTGGTTTCGTACTTAGGGAGGCATGAAACGTAAAGATATGAAAGAATTTCTCGAAAGTCATTTTATGGTATCGATTGCAATAGGTATATTTTTCTTCGAAATCTACCTAAAAAAATAGCTCTGTCTCACTCTAACACATTACTCGTATCAATATAAGAGTGAGGCAGTCATACTTCTTTACTTTAAGGCTGGTTTTAGAGCCGAAAATATCAACTTATTCCACGGTCTCAAAAGACTCTGGCCAGAGTACATAATTATGCAGTTATGGCTATAGTCTATGTACTGCTCATCTGTCTCATGCACAAAATATGAAACAGTATACCGGTAACTGTATAGATTTTAACAGTTTGTTCCTTCCATACAAACAAACTTTTGTTGGGTAAACAGTAGTTTGCACTCTCAAATCCAAACAAGTGGCAGACTCTGTTGCCAAGTCATTCTAATGACAGTACTAATGTAATGAAAAATTTTAGCGTTTCTTTGATTCCCGTTTCCGACTGAGGCATGACAACATTTCAACAAGCGGCTATTAACAGAGCGTCCTTCTTGCATTACGCAAAGAACACTTCAAAGACAGCACCGCTGGAGGCGATGATAGCAAGACGACCATAAGGATCGTTCATACCCACCCGGCGACCGGATAAACGGCGCCGTGCACGCGGCACGGTTTGCAGGTTTGATAATTTCACACACATCCGGTCTGATATTAGACTATATTGCCAACATTGGATCGTAGACGCATAGCGATGATAATACAGATGCAAAAATAAATCTGTGATATACTCACAAAACATTTTCTACCCTAAGCACGGGCTTTATAATATTGTCATTTCACATTCTGGTGTAGAATAATAGGCCGTATTGAAGGGAGTCTCAGCCTATTCAATTGTCTCTATTCAATTGTTTCAGCCTAAGCAATTATATTCATTTTGTACAAACGATGATTGGTTTTCAGCGATTGTTAAAAAGAAATGTTTTCAATAAAAGTTATTGCGCTTATTATAAGCACCTGTGTTCAAAATGTAAACAAAATCATTATAGCAGTTTTTGAGATTTACAAAAAACTCAACTATGAATTTAGGGGTCGAAAATCATACTTCCTCGTCTTATAGTACTTATGGTACGGGCAGAGGAAGTAAAAACATTTTGTCCCCACACTTTAACTGTGATCTACATGGTAGGTATTAACTGTATTCTACTAATAATTTCTACACTTCATGAGAGGCTAGAAAAGGAAACAAATATTTCTTAACATTTTTCAATAAAATTGCAGTTTTCGTGCAAATTAACTACAAAGGTTCGTAATATGTGCAACACATACTACACAAAACGTGTCAACACAAAGAAAAGTGTACAGTGAAACCTCTTATTTAACGATATTGAAGGGACGTAACAATCTTCCAGCATCTGGGAGGTGTCCTTTATTGGGAGGGATTCTGTCCACTCTAACAGTAAACATGTAACAAGTATTTTGTATACCTTTATAGTTTAATTATAACTACACTACAGTAACTCCTCGCAACCTTGAATGAGATAAGCCCAAGCTGCTAGACTAACACGTGGAACTTGACCTTTACTGTCTTCTTTCATGTTAAGGAATTTGTATAGTATACATTTCTGTACAATCTCAAAACTCAATTTTCCAATTAATGTTAACACATTAGGTCTTAGAAATCCGAGTTCTATCCGAAGTAAGGAGGTAAATCAAGCGTTAGGTCTGTCAAACAACTGTCCGTGTCCTTACACGAGAGTTGAATGTGTCATTATTTCTATATTATTTCAGTTGGGACATGAAAATCTGACCGTATATGAGGAGTATCCGTACCTTGGGAGTTTCCGTAAGGAGAGGTTTTACTGTATTTGTCATACAGTTGGTTTGCTTTTAAACGAGTGACTGGCATGTCGTTGCCTTCAAAAGAGTGATGTTCCTTTGCACTGTTGCCATTTTGTGAAGACTGTTAACCTAATTTTCTTAATAGCTGTGGCTTAATCAAAAACGCAAAATACTTCCTATATATTTCAATGATAGGCTTATCTCCTGCCTTCTTGATTCGTCACAGTTATAAATTACTATGCATTTATTCTATTAACGGGAACTTTATTTTACTGCTTTAACGATGTGGAAGCTTAATCGACACAAATGAGACTATGGATCAGAAAGTAGGCTACGAAATGCCTAACGACATGATATTAGTGAACTGATATTTATGATATTAGTTTGATATAGGTGAACTGAGAGAAAACACCAAATTGTAGAAAAACATACCTGCTGTAAACTGTGTATGGATAGGTCTCAAAATAACTTCTGTAGAGAAGACTAGATAGTTCGAAACGTTTGTTTTTGCACAGACCATCTGCGCATAGGGTTTGCTCGGTTTGTTTCGCAATCACACGCTCAGACTTCAGTCAGACATTAATACAGTCTTGAGTTAAATAAGTGTAGTGTGGTTGCAAACACCTGGTCATAAAAAACTAAGTAAATTTCCTCAGAAGTCAATTTGGGAGGCCAATGACAAAATTGGTGCGCTATCGTAGAGCGAATGTAAAATAATAATTGCATATACCATTAATATATATTACAGGTATATTATTTAATAGTAATTTTAACAAAATGTATAAATATAATTTTATTAGAAGTTACAAGTAGGTTTAATAATTAGGGCTAATTTTTAAACCACTTATAAAAACTAATAGGTCCATAGAAATAGGTTGTAATATATTGATATATTAAGTATTTAGTCTATTTATAATTCTACTTAGTGTCCCTTTTTAATTAATTAACATATTACAAGAAAATAGGTTTATTCATTTATTGGATTTTTGAAGGTTCTCTCTCATGCTTCATCTTGTATAAATGATAATACAGATATCACAACATAGATGTTTATAGTCCTCACTACTCACACGCGCCAGAATATTTTTTACAGTTGGTATTTCATTATAAAAATAAAATGTATTCACCTTTTTTCTGATAGCACATTTAATCCAGTCTTCTGTGTCATTCACTATTGCCTTTGATCTTAGTTTAATGTTGACCTGTGACTTGACACCTACTGTAGGTCTGTATTCTTTAAGGACTTCGAAAACCGTACTTGAATCTACTCCCATAGATAAAGCCACTTTCACTCCTACATCTCGCACAGTTACTTCAGTGCTTTGTGTACACTTACAACCTGTATCTTCTCGCCGCTGGACAAACCTTTTCCTCGCACATGTTTCTTTATTGATAGTTCTGAAGGCCCCGGCTTGCAATTTTCTTCCATAATACGGAATTACTGGCGACTATTCTTAACACTTTTACTTACAAGATATTGTGGTGTACTCAACTGACATTATATAAATGAAAAATACGAAATAATTAATAATTTTACAAAATACGTCTTGCATTAAGTATCTCCTGTCACTTGTGTTTCTTCAGAATCCACAATTTTTCCACAGCAACGACAAAAACAAATTAAAGTTTGTTTGCTAGAGATTTACATAAAACATATAAGCCTATGATATAATTAGGAAAGCAAGCAACTTACCTAACATAACTTATGTTCTGTACAAATAATTGCACGATGTGTACGGAATGGAAGTGTACATCTGGCTCAGCTCGTCGCACTATAGTGAAGTGTGCGATTAACCAATGAAACGACAGGACACAGTTAGTCAAGTTAAGTCTGTTGTTTACATTTGCTCCAAACACATCATGGACCAAGTGATGTCTTTGTAGATGGGTACAGAAAACCAACAGAAAATATAGTGTCACGGCGAAGCCATCACTAACCGGTTAAAGGAAAGCGATAGACCTAACCTATGCTCGACCCTTTGACTTAGAATTTGGGTAATCCGTCTTGCTTTTTCTTGGGTGAATTTTAAACAGATATTCTTAATCGGTAACTCTGTAGCAGGTTAGGCCATTTTTTCCATTCATTATGGTACATCATAAGACAAATGTGTAATTGCCAGTTATACGATGACAGCAATACAAGCAAAACCTAAACACATAACTTACGAGGTTATTTTAAGCAAAATCTTAAGGAGGGTTCAATTGTCTGGTTGCACAGCGCAACGAACAATGAAGTATTAGCTACTACTGCTATATACTTCAAGTGAACGCACTCCAATAAGCACACGTTTTGGCCGCCTTAAATAAATTTTAGGTCGCCGGAAACATAAGGCAATATGGAAGTGATTTTTTTTACAATATGGATGCATTCATAAAAATCAGCTGCTGTACATTTGAACTGTTTTAATGCAGTGCAGTGTGGATTAAACACAAGCAATAGGCATTATAATTGTAAATATGGAAAAATAGGTAAAATTATATTTCTGTACATAATCCTAATACTCCTATAACCTATGGACTTACACTAAGTAATTTCAAAGATATTATTAAAAATAAAGTATATGCACTTTTCCTAACATCAGAGGTGAGATCTCCATCCCTAACAGAAATTACAGAAAGTATTCTGACGTTAATTAACAAGAATAATAATTTCTTGGACAATGGACAAATTCTTGTGTAGGAAAAGAATTTCAATGAACGGTGTCGTTACGAAACACATTGGTCTAAATGTACAGAGTACTTATAGAGTAATTATATAGTATTTATACAATACCCCGTATTAAAAGGTTTATCATTCATCTGTGAATGTCAAAGTCCTATCTACCAAAACAATTCATATTTTGCTCACTTTTATATGAGAAATTATATTATTATTAAACTATTTTTTTTAAACCTGAAAGGATTGGAAATAACACAATCCATCTTCATTATAGTTTTCATTAGCCATTGTAATTTTTGAGAAACTGAACAGTTTTATTATGTACAATTTACTATCAAAAGTGTTGGCATCCTTAACATACCAAATGCATATCTGTTTGTGAAAAACGGTATTATTTTTTATTTCACAAACTGAAATGTATTTTAAATGCCGTTTGTAAATTCCTGAATTGATATGCTCTGAATTCTCCCTAAGTGTAACGTATAACGGAAACCCCTATTTATATTTTCAACTAGGTACATATTTCAGCCATGTATGAGTTTGTTGTGAAAAGGGACGTGCATGCATTGAATACAATGTCATTGTTTCTGCCTGATCCTCTTGCGGAATCTACAATGTTTTGTGGTGGCGTTTCATCTGAATCTCAATAGGTTGTTGCATAATATGAGGGCGGACAGGCTTACTTTATAGATGGACGTGCTTCGTATAAACGTGTAAGTGTGTAGGATTCCCAATGTACTGAAGCATGGGCAAACAACCCGTTCCATCCTTTCATATTTATGTTTTTGAGGGGGATGTGTAGAAAAGGTTGACAGTTATTCCATGTACATTCTGTTCGTATGGGATGGTTGTATTCTAGAATTTAGAGCTACAGTGAACTACATCCTTCAGCCATTTGACTTTTAATAATAGTAATAACAAATCACTAATATTTTTCTTCACTCTCATTTACCTTAAAATATACAATAGATAATTTATTTATAAACTGCATTAACAGAGTGATTAGTTAGAAGTTTCTTCATAACTGAAAATGAGTAGGTTTATAATTGACTGACATCCGTCATGGAAATTTAAAATGTGAATCATCTTAGTTGGAAAGTTTTTAGTCTTTTTTAATAACATAGGTCTGCCCGAAACATTAAAAAAAGGTAGGCCTTTATTAAAAAAAACAATATGCGAAAATACCTCAGCAAGTTGGGCTTATGCTGAAAAAATCTTTCTTCTCTGCTTCTTAGAAATATTGCACATTTAGAGGTACCATAATTAAATACAAGAGTGTACTGCAAGTTGCAACATGTCATTATTTTCCTCCGGTACTACCACGTAGAACCATCATTAACGGCCGTGGGTGTTGACATGCTGAACACATGCCCCTCAATTCTGCCATCTGCCTATTGCTGCCCGCGAAACATAATAGAATAAAACTACTTAAACAATTACCTGGAAAGATTGTCAGACTATAGAATTCAATGCCAAAGACGTGATTTGAACCCATTATCTTCGGGTCTCCGTGTTGCTGCTCTGACACTTAAGCTACCGTGGCAACTTTAAATTCTCCAACTGACTCACATATCCCGGTATAGCCTACCACCATAGAAGTACCATAATTAAATGGAGATAACTTAGTTGAGACTTACAAACTCGTAAGTACTTTTAGACCCGAGTTTTATAGTAAACCACTAAGTTATTAGGTCACCAGTGGAATATATTTCTTTCACACTTGCCGTGTGTAGGCTAAGCTCGAAAAGTATAGCCAGACTGTACATTTCCATGTAGAGTCATGCGAGACATGGGAGTCAGTTGGAAAATGTAATGCTATACCGACTAGTTGCCATGAAAGATGAAAGTGGTAGGGCAGAGGCACGGAGAGCCGAAGAACTGTGGTCCATATTCCGGCTATGATATTTACTTTTTTTCAGTCTGACTCTATATATTCAATTTATGGAATTAAAACAGCGCCCGTTAACATGGGCATAAGTTGCGAATCTGTTGGTGGTCAATTTTAGAGCAAAATAATTTTGTACATTTTACATTTTTCTATTGTTGTCAAATGAAATGGAACAGGTGATTTTTTTTTATTTCGTGAGGATATTTTAAAATGATTATCGAAAAATATTCATCAAGATATACTGATTTTGAAAAGAAAAAAGGACAAACTGTCTTTTTATTACGACCCATTAAAAGTGGAGATTGAAGATCAACTATCAAAAATTCAACTTGAAGTTTATCTTATCAATTTCTTCAAAACAGAACAGAAATCGAGAAAACTTTTTCAAACTTCTTTCAGATGACAATTTTTCAAATTAGAAATGTGGTTTTCAGATCAGCACAGATTTCAGATATTTGGAAGCACATGCTTTTGTGAAAGTGAATTTTCGAGTTTGAAATTTAAAAAAAATAATAGGACTTAGTGACTGATCTCTGTTATACGTATTGAGAATAGGAAATACTAACCTCGCAGGCCAGCTGACTTTTCTCTCAGTAAGTTATATTACTGTTAGGTCATTAAAATAATGAACTTGAATGAATGAATGGATGAATGAAAAAAAAAATTTTCGAAAACAAACATTTTCTATTTATTTGTCTACAACTTTTAAATTGTTTATAATATCTGAGCCAGTGATGACTATAATAGAGTTCTTGCATGCTCTTAGCCTTTGTAAGTGATAAGCCTACTGGTTAAGTTAATATGAATAAATTTTATTAACTCTGGTGTGGCCCTCAAGTGGACTAGTAAAAAGAAAGCTCCCCTACTTCCTCCAAATTTGGACAGGCCTAGTTAATATATTATAATAACATGTAATGCATTGTCAGTTAAAAAACATCATTCTTTACATTATTTTTGTTTGTGTATTATATTTTTCTTATACAAATACAAATTTACTATAATCACAATTTACAAATCATTACATTACAATAGTTTATAAAACGTACGTTCAATCAATCAAACATACAAACAAACAAAAATCAAACAAACAAGAAAATATAATGGAAAATTGTAAACTAGACCTTAAGTTCTATGTATGAAGGCGATTAAAAACATTTAAATACTTTATTTATACAGTTTAATGTAACACTAGGTCGATCATGAGTTGATCTTGTTACCCGAAAAAATTAAGTTCTCACTCGAGGGCAGTTTCAGTATTATGTTTTAACATCTTTTAAAATTAAGTAGGCCTGATGACAATATAGAAGGTGACAATAAAGTTACAAGATAATAGTTATATAGTACAATACTTTTGAAAAGTACAAGGGAAAAAAGCAAAAGTTGAAAATAATTTTGTCTCAATTAATAATGGCGATATTGATATTATCATATTAATTGTAACCTGAAGACGGAGCAGACAATCTGTAATTTCAGAGGATGAATTTATGGTAAGTTATACAATGAGACAGCCGCTAAACATTAGGCGATTATTGCAGTGGTAAAATTTCCCATAACAGGAAGAGATTCAATATGGGACATAACGAACCCTACGTTATTCAGTATAGGCCTTTTGCTGCTAAACTAATATAACTGTTCTTCATAGCCTATCACTGGCACTACATGTCACTGACCTAGAATTTAGCAAACTTTAATCAGGGGTGCCCACCCCCCCCCCCAACTTCATGATTCACCCCCCCCCCCAACTTCATTGCTCAACCCCCCAACCTAATTGGCTGTCGACAAGGGCGCCCATGTGATATTTTCTAGGGGGGTTATTTTTTTTAATTTATTTATTTTTTGTTGCTTTAACTTCTTGGGGGCACTTTGTAACATTATGTTAATAATATAATATAATAAGTGCAACAATGACGAAGCCAGAAAATAATTGCGGGGAGGGTCGAAAGTGCCGGGGGGTTTTGGAATAAAAAAAGGGGTCGGGGTCCATCCCCAGAAAAATTGTAAATATTGAACTACTGAAAATCACATTTTACGCTATTTTAGCACAGAAAAACTAGTTAGGAAATTTGTTTACCATACTCTAAGACATGCCAATGTAAATAAGAAATCATTACCCAAGTAGGGGGCCACCCCCGGAAAATTTTTAAATATTGAACTAATGAAAATCACATTTTACGCTATTTTAGCACTCAAAAACTAGTTAGGAAATTTGTTTGTTATAGGCCTACTCTAAGACATGCCAATGTAAACAAGAAATTGTTACCCAAGTCGGGTGTCCACCCCAGGAAATTTTTAGATATTGAACTAACGAAAATCATATTTTAAGTCTATTTTAGCACTAAAAAAACGGATTGGAAATTTGTTTACCATATTCTAAGACATGCCAATGTAAACAAGAAAATGTTACCTGGGTAAGTCGGGTGTCCACCCCCGGGAAATTTTTAAATGTTGAACGAATGAAAATCACATTTTATGCTATTTTAGCAATGAAAAACTAGTTAGCAAATTTGTTTACTATACTCTAAGACATGGCAACTTAAACAAGAATATGTTACTTAAGTTATAATACTTATTACTATTTATAAGAAAAGTTTAATAACACATGCAACAGTGGATATAATAGGCCTACTCATTATGTTATGGAAAGAAAATAACTGTTATATCATATTTGACACACCAACAAATCTTGTTTAAATAAATAAATATTTTTTTAAATACAAATATAGAATTTTAGGTTTTGACTTTTGGGGGTCCAAACCCCCTGGACCCCCCTTTCCTAATCCACTGTTAGAAGAGACCTTTTGCAGTTATAAAACTTATCGTTTTTATTTTTAACATATAAAACGCTAATTTTGCAACAATTTTCAACCCCCCCCCCCCAGAAAATTCATAAAACGATAATATTTTGCCCCCCCCCCAGAAATTTCAATGACGCAGTCTGCGTCTTAACCCCCCCCCCCCTGTGGGCACCCCTGCTTTAATGCAGAAGCTTTATTAACCCTTCCACACCTTTCGTAGAACATCGTTATAATAATAGGCTATGTCCAATGTCTTTGTTTGTAATAATTTCTTAAGGTAACGCTTAATAATACTGATATTATTTGTCATCCTGTATTTACCATCGCATTATCGGCGTGTCGTGTCATGTTTGTAATATTGG
This sequence comes from Ectobius pallidus, assembly GCA_964059195.1. Classification (NCBI taxonomy): domain Eukaryota; kingdom Metazoa; phylum Arthropoda; class Insecta; order Blattodea; family Ectobiidae; genus Ectobius; species Ectobius pallidus. Next base: position 180,084,798 of record CAXKWD010000003.1, on the reverse strand, counting down.
TGACATTGTACACTGGGTCCCACTCAGTTTGGTAAATTACAATAAAATGTCGCACTAATTACACATATGAACGTAAAAGAAGTGGAGATCGATTCTACATTTCTATGGCTCTTGAGGGAGTGAAAAATTGTATAATCATTGCAATTAATTATAACGCCCCTGTAGAAAACGGATCTAGCCACAAGATGCTGACATAATCGTAGCCTACTTTAAGCTGGAAGAGACCTTCGAGTATCATCTCCATAGGCGCTAGTCTTCACAGCCTGTGCGTCAATTCATTGCTAGAAGCAACAGAAAATAACTAAGCAACCAGTTAGAGTTGATGCACTGTTCGCAAATGGGTGATTCGGACCAAAATACCCTTACCATTATGAAAATATCCTTACCGATATTATATTTTCCAAAGTAACGCAAGTAAGTTCTATATGAAGCATTGATTTGTTTAAATAGACCCTTCGTTATAAGCAAAGGACTAAGATGATACAAATTTTGTTTGCGTCATTCTAACCTCATACAATGGAACCCACAACTCTAGTTTGGTGCTATACAATTAAGTAAAACCCTGTAGCGTTTGTAATGTTAAATAAATTGATTTTCGAGAAATATCTCTTTGTCAGGTTGAATGAGTACGGGTGTAGCCTCCAGCGATCTTGTCTGGCTGAAGACGCCAGAGCACGGCGGAACCAACAACCAGCATACAGAAGACAAATCGAACGTCAGCCACTAATAAGTATCCAGGGTATCAGGACAAACGACTTGGCAGAATTGTATCCAGCACTTGACCGTAACACAATCAAGAAACTGTCGAGGAATGTCGGTAAAATTAAACAAGACAAAGAAGGTCGAGCTTCATTGATAATGGAATGTGTAAAGCAGTGGCTTACAAATGACGTAATATTTTGAAATTGAGATTTGAGTTGTCTTATGAAGAAGGGTTGGATTATAGCTTCTATTGAGTCATTAATATTATTATTGTTATTATTATTATTATTATTATTATTATTAGTAATTTTGTAAAAGTTTTATAAATGATGTATTTACTATCTGTAACAGTAACTCCTTCGTAAATCTCGTTACCTTTTTCATAACATTTGAAATTGAAGTTTTTTAGCTTATTATGCCTCAAAAGGTCTACTAGTCAAGAATTGTCAGAGAAACTATTACACCTTTCTAGATAGGCTACTATATTTCTTTGTTTGTTATTGTTATGTTATTTTAACGATTGTGAACTACTAGTTAAAACCACCGGGCTTGAATTTTGTCTCCCGGAGATCTGCATTAATTTGTTGATATCTTATTTACATACACATAGACTTAGACCGTGAACGTACCACAAACTTGGAAACAAAATGCTAGTGTCTTACTCCACCCAGACAGAATATGCCTGTAGGAGAGTGGGCAAAACACTGTATGGATCATAGACCCATATTGGCCTATTTACACATGTCACTTAAGGGTTCCAAACTTCATACCACATCCCCGGACGTATCTACCCAAATCTTACTTACATTTTGTTTAATGAGACATTTTCCTTTCTTGTTTAACCTGTTCCCAGACATGCACAGACACACGAAAATCAGCATTTTCAGTTCAGGGGATCTCAAAATTTGCTGAAATCTCTGACATTGAATTTCAGGGTCGAAGACAAAACTCATTCTACATACATAATATAGGCCTAGTACATATACCACAAGTAGATAAAGTAAAAGCACTTTTACTCATGCAATAAAATGCTTCAGCTGATACAATGTAAGAATCTAAGAGAAAAAGCAATATATTGTGAGGTCCTTCTTGAAAAATTTTAAGTTCTTTTAAAACTTTACAACTGCAAGACCTTTTCTATTAGGCCTACCATTAAAGATCCCAATGAGACAATGGATCGCATACTACTTCGAAATGTTTATCTAATGTTACAAGCAATTTTTTACAGCATTCATTCAACAGAAATATTCATTTTTTAAATGTAGGCTATTTTTTTTTAAGTCTTGATTTCTTGTGGAATTTAATTAAAAACCTCTGCCAGATAATTCTTTAAACTTCTTGAGCTGTAAGTAATTAATAAAGTTGTTAGTAAGTCATTACATAAATACTTGATGTTTCCCTTGTTTTTTTTACGATAGCATATGTTCAATTATGTTTGTTTACTATTTTTATAAAGATTGCAGCTATATATGTTATTTTTATAACCAACTCAAATGGAATAATTCCTGATCGCTTGTATAATATATTAACCGGTGTTAAATATTGACATTCTAAAAGATTTCGTATAATCCTATTTTGAATATTTTTTATGTTATGCAAATCTTTATTTTTTAACGTCCCCGTAGGCTATGAATAATGTTTACAATGTCCAAGAACGAGCAAGAAGGATATCTTATATGAAGGATATCTTATATTGGAAACTGATAATATTCCTCTTAGGGCCAGTTGTATAAAACTCACTAACTGATGGTTATTTTTAACTGAAAGTTAGAAAATAACTAACTACTTATGTTGTATAAAAATAACTGTAGATTGTGTAACTCACAGTTATAAATAACTGGAGGAAATAATGAAACATGTCACAATAGTGCAAAAGTTGAGGGAAATTTGCAGAGAGTACTATTATGTTTATATCTTTGGTATTTGATTTTCAATTGTTTATTCAAAGACATGTGTCTTTGGTATATATTTTAAACTGTTTAATAAAGACGAAACATTTCATTGAGGCCATGTATATTTTTTGCTTTCAACTGCTTTAACCGTCCATAGAGGTGTTTAGGTGTGTAGGTACTACCTACAGCACCTATAATGCCACGAAAATTACGAATATTGTAGAAATCTAGTATTGTTTCTTATGACACTGTCCTTAGTTGGAGTTCTAATAAACTGAGGCCTTAAAACATGATTTTCTCTTGTCACATTATCAATGGTTCTACTGGCTGTTCCTTTATCCTCAATAACTATTTGAAAGCTTCCAGTCACAGTAATTCGCATAGGACCTCAGAGCTGACCCTGAACATCTTAAACACATTATGAATTCGCTTTGTTCTTGATTGCAATGAGAGACATAACCTCTGTCTAGTCCTTCTGCCCAAATTTCGGTAACATGTCATTCAGCACCAATAAAATATTCCTTCTCTTATGACATTCAAAGAGAATCATGATGAATTATCAGATGAGGTATCAGAACAATCAGAACTCTATAAATAAAGAGTAATGTAATGTCCAACAGAGACAATATGATGTTGCTCATGAATGCTTATGTATCTATAAATAAATGTTGCTATTTTGTAATGTAGGACTACCATAACAATAACAAAGCCAAGGTACCAGTATCTGTATTTTTAATGTCAATAGACAAAATGAAAGGAAGCTGAATCTAAATTATATGAAAATAATAATTAATAATTCACATTGTACTTATAAAATGTATTTCCAGTGTCTTTTCACTGTTTCAAATGTATTTAAAATTTCAAAATCATCAGTTAATGTTTTAACTTGCAAAAATTCACCAGCTATATTAAACTGTGGGTTAAGATAAGATAAACTTTGGATTAATATTTATACAACAACAAAAATAGTTAAATGTAAATGGAAGGTTATTTTGCTTGCTAACTACAGTTGACATGTTTATACAACTGCCCCTTAATCATCATAATAACAGCAATGATTGGTGCAATTTCCTTGCAAAGGCCTGAAATGTAAATATCCCAACTTAAATATTCATCTATTATTAAACCTGAATACTTTGAAATTGAGACTTGCTATATAGATATCACTTCTTGTAATTACTGAATCAATATTTAGACTGAAGATTTAAATACTGGAATTACACGTAAAAATTATGTTCTTTTGGGCGCATTTCTTTTCTCAAATAAATCATTTACAAAATCTGCAATATACGCAATAATGGACTGTATAATTTATTTAAATAAGATACTTTTAATTCATCTTTAACAGCTTTGTTGGTGTTTAGTTTGATTTGATTAGATATTGTATATTCGACTGCTTTGAGTAGAATTATGCTACTCCCCAACCCTAACCACAAAAGTACTGCCTGACCTTGTCTACCAAGCCCCACTCCAGTAATTCGAAAAGGTAAAGTGTTAAGAATATTTTAACGGGTGCGGCTACGAATAACTTGTAGCAACACTTTTAACGTAACTTTTCGGATGCCAAAACTAAGGTAGACATAAGACATCCAGAGGGAGGTCTCTAAAGGAGATAATAGCCTATTGTCGAATTTTCCTAGTAATATTGTTCCCGAGTGAACCCTGCCTAGGGTTCAAAAACGACAACACCAAAAATAGGCAATACCCATGCGAAAGGGCATATTCGCACCAAATTACCAGCTCCACCACTGCCCCCCTCCACAGGTCACTGGTGTAGAAGGAAAACAAAACGAACGACACATTTGCAGTGGCAGAAATCGTAATTGGTTGCTCCATACCTCTAACTCTAAAGTCTACAGGGCTAGGTATCAAGCGCAAGGATTTCTTAAATAAATAAACAGGACATATAACTCAGGACAAATATATATGCTGGTCTCGTTTTTACGAACTATCTTCTTCCACACTGTGCAGTACACTCAGCACGAAATATCAGTCTCCTATAACCTGATAAGTGGTCACTGTGTCGTGCTATGAACAGCATCATTAAGTGTTATTTTACGTATCTAATTGGATCAGTAGCTTCAATTCAGGATTAAAAGGTATGCCAAAACTGCAAGTAGTTCTAAAACACGGCACGTTACTATGAATGACATTCTGTCAAAGATTGTACTTACTTAGCCTTTCCACTTCTCACTCGCTGCAAGGACTTATAGGCCTATGCGGATGTAAACATCGACAGCAGCGCTCTTAGCCCAGCGGCATTTCCAAATGTCCTGAGTTATACAAAGTAAATTCTTAAGGAATGATTGTTATTTTGTGGAATATATTTGCTTCGAGACTTTCTTTTTAAAAAAAATAACAAAATTGATTAACTTGTAACATTTCTTAATAAATTATATAAATGGCAGTGACACTAGTCACAGCTTATTGAACAACGTTCTTGCGTGAATATTTCAACAAATAGTAATCACGCTTTATAAAATTAACATAGCCTAATAGCCCAGAAAGCTCAGTAGTGCTATTGATGCAAAAATTCGATTAAACAATAACTGTTTTGAGACAGGGTTAGTCAGTAAATTTCTTTAAAAATATTACTTGTAACGCAAATCTTTAAAAATAGCAGATCTCTCTTTTTGCCTCACATTGCTTCATAGCTACTTTTCAATTCCCGCCTTCAGTACTTAAACAGAAACCCACCCTCCATTCCTGAATCCCTCGTCGTCCCCTGCCCTCCCCATTTTCCACCAAGTCACATGGCAGCTCGTATTTTAATATTCGACATTTCAGTCTCGTGATGACAATTCTTTCCGCAAAGATTAATGACCAAACTTCTCTCGGGATAGTAGAACTGAAAAAAGCGAATAGCTCTCCACTCAGGCCGTGACTGATTCTTCAGTAGACTAGCGAATATATTATGATGGAATGAAACGAACTTCAGAAATTTCGACGACTGTTTTGTATATTCTTACTCTAGAAAATCTTTGAACATAACGAATGCATATTTTCTTATTTACTGTTTTTTAATAATTTTATTTATTTCTACATCTACTAATATAGGCCTAGTAAATATATAGAGTTTTAAATAGGATACGTACCCATTACATTATACTCTACGTTTTTTTAAGTAAAAAAACATTTGCTTTATTATTGTTTCTTGTATATTGTACGTCTAAGTTAAGTTACTTCTTTTTCACATTTTGCTAAAATAGTTTGATTTTATGTAACATATACTCAATTAACTACTGTATATGTATATAACTAGTGCATTCTTGTTACTTATAGAACTCATTAGGCCTTAAGGCTTTAAATCTGCCAGATTAAATTAAGATTTATTATTATTATTGTTATTATTATTATTATTATTATTATTAATACGTACTCTCATTATGACAGTGTAGAGCTTTGGATGTTCGAGTGTACTGAAGAGTAGACGTCCAATGTTTAACAGGTAAAAAACGGTCATAGGCCTTTAGCTAGAGATTAATTAGATGGCTTTGGTTTTCCATATGTCAATTTTACCGTGGATTAGAAATATGTAAACTATAGTTTTGGTACGTATTAGCATGGTATAAATAATGATATTTTACAAGGCTCTCTGGTGGTAAACGGGTACCATGTAAGCTTATATTTCATTATAAACCCATGATAAGTAACTCTTTTTCTATACGCTAGGGCAACGTTTCTCAACCTTTTTTAACCCGAGGACCTCTAAAATGCCTAAAAGAATTTACGGACCCCTAATTTTACATCCCATTTTTAAAAGAAGGCCTATATTCTTAATATTTGGGGTGTTAATTATAGGTCATTATAATGAAATATGTGAAAAAATTTACTTCTTTTCTTTCCACTTGCTTTACGATATATTTTAATTATGTCTGTGGACCATCTGCACCATCTTTGCGGACCACCAGTGGTCCGCGGACCATGGGTTGAGGAAGCTGCGCTAGGGCGTTCGCCGCTTTTGGCTTCTCTGTTCGGTCCTGTGAAACTAGAGTCAAAGTTTTGGCGTTTCAGAATATATTTGGGTCTATATATTTTGCTTAGTTCTAGATGGGGTTTCTTGATGTTCTATTTCTTGTTGGATTTTCTTTATTTTTCCTGTAAGTTAGTTAATTATTTGTTGTATCTGAGATTACCACGTTTTTGGGCAGTATTTCCCTGCATTAGAAATGGTGACTGTTGTTTGATTTTAGCTGTATCATGCTTTCTTAAATTAAACTCCATTGATTAAATGAAGAAAGGGTGGTTGATTGGCATGTTCCTTGCTCTTTAACGAAGGCCAATCCCTCCATTTTTTTATTTTTGCCCACATGAACCAACTTACTGAACATTTACTTCGTCTTAATTAATTTGCAATGCTAATTATTCTGGCATTTCGAAGTGTTTTTCCTTTCTCGCTTGCTTGCATGGGAGGATTTTCTATATCATCCACCGACTTTGCTAACCAGATCAACATTGACATTTTATTTCAGATTGTTTATTACGCCCACCGTAAAATTGTCTGCTCACCCCATTTAAGGATTTTACTTGCAAGTGTTTTTCCTTGCCTACTTGAGTCCAACATTTTTTCTCGAAGGTTACATGCATTTTTGCATTCTGAAAACTTTGATTAATAATTTGTATAATCTGTAGTTAATAATTTGTAATAGTTCTAAGCTATTAATTAAAAGTTTTAAAATGTCAATGAAACAGGGAGTTTAACTATTTCCAAAATGTTATATTTGGATCTACTATAGCTCATATTATTATCTAGGTTTCTACGCGATCGGTTACGCGGATTCTCCTTAGCTACTGACAACCTTTTGTCTCATTGGTTCCACACGTGCAAACAATCAGAATGGCTGGTGCTATAGCTGCTCGAACATTTAATTCTCATGACTTGCATCGGATTTGCAGTTCCTAAGACAGACGAGGGAGTGATGTTTTGATGTAGGTCCTGTACGTAGAGATGGTCTGTATTACCGTTTATAATTTTATTTTTCTATGTGCCAGATGCACATTTGGGAGCTGCCAATGCTAATGTACTGCTGTTGATGTAGGCCTATATGGCTCATTTTCACTTCACAAACAACGGATTTTCTAGGTAAGTATCAGTGAAGTTAGTTATAGTGGTTTTAATGTCAATGACATGAAAACCTAGGTTGGTGGAGGTTAACTTAGGAGCAGTGATTTTAATGTTTATCTCGACAGATCCTTATGAAGTTTACAGGCCTGTTTCTATATTATGTGACCCAATGACACCTGACAGAATAAAAGAAACTATAATAAAAGCAGCAGGAGAAGCATTGGGTCAGAGAAATAAGTGTTACAAAAAGAAAGGATTAAGAATTTGGAATAAAGAAATTGAACTGAAGATCGAAGAAAAAAAAGAAGCACACTTAAAATATTTACAGAATAGTAATTTACAAAATAAAATAGAATATATAAAGAAGAGCGCAAATGTTAAAAAAGAAACTCGTAAACTACATAGACAAAGCTGGGACAATTATATAACGAATGTCGAGAACGATATCCATGGACGACAAGAATACTCATATAAAATTATGAAGGAGATAAATAAAGAAGAAAGAGACAGATTAAGATTTAATCCAATACCAGAGAAAGAATGGTTAAAATATTATAAAGAACTATGGACGAACATAAAAGAAAATGAAGATATAATACAAGAAGAAAGTGATTTGAATATTGATTTTATAACACAAGAAGAATTGCAAGAAAATATAAAATCGTTTAAAAACAAAAAAAATCGCCAGGTACGGATAAAATAAACATTGAATTGATAAAACATGGATCACAGGCATTAATGAACAGATTATTATATTTTATAAATATGTGCTGGCAAACTGGATATACACCAGACGAATGGAGAGAGGCAATTGTAATACCTATATTCAAAAAAGGAGAGCGAAATAGAGCAGATAATTATAGAGGGATTAGTTTACTGAATACATGTAGTAAAATATACGCTAAAATTATAGCACGACGTTTAGGGGTCATTGCAGAAAATTTGTTAGCAACTGAACAACACGGATTTAGAAAAGGGAGATCGACATCAGATTGTATCTTTGCACTTGCCCAATTAATAGAAAAAAGAAGATAATTCAATTTGGAAACACATCTAATATTTATCGATTATGAAAAGACATTCGACAAGGTGATACGTTCAAAACTATGGAACATCCTAAAGAATAAAGGATATCCCAATCAAATTATAAATGCAGTTGCCAGCCTATATAGAAATACAAAAATATTTATAGATAAAGGAAACGGATCAGGCCAATTACAAGCAGAAACTAATGCAGGAGTCAGACAAGGATGTCCACTCTCTCCAATATTGTTTAATGTATACTTGGACGATGCTTTATATAAATGGCAAAATATTTTAGATAATGATTTTATGATTAATGACATGAGAGGGGACCATCTTTTGTTTGCGGATGACCAAGTAATTATAGCAAATAATGAAGATCAACTGCAAAAGGCAGTATTCAAATTACATGGTATTATACAGGGTTATAATCTTAAAATATCTGTTTCAAAGACCAATGCTATGGCATTTATTGGTGGTAGACATAAAAGATCAAAGATAATTATAGATTCTCACCCAGTTGAACAAGTTAGTAGTTTTGATTATCTAGGCTATAAGTTGTCCTATCTAGGAAATCAAGATAGGCTATGGAGAATAAAATAAAAAAGTTCCAACATATGTGTGGTACTATAACACGATGTTTAAAAAATAAAACAAGAACAGATACACAGTTAAAATTTTACAAAACAGTGGCCGTCCCAATTCTAATGTATGGATCTGAATCATGGACATTAACACAGTCTGCTAAAAGAAAAATAGAGACAGCAGAAATGAGATTTCTAAGAGCAACAGCGGGAATTTCTCTAAGAGAACACAAGCGAAACGAAGAGATTAGGAAGAAATTGAATATATTTAACCTGAATGAAAAAGTAATAAATAATAAGGTTAAATGGCTACAACATTTAAACAGAATGGGAGATGATAGAGTGGCAAAACAGATGTCCAACTATCAACCAACAGGATACAGAAATGTGGGACGACCTCGACTTAGATGGAAGGACAACTTCAACAATAAATTCTAAGGGGAACGGAACGGGTCAACAGGCTCATACCTTGAAGATGATGATGAATGACACCTTCCAATCCCGCAGCTGAGCAGACGATATTCGTGATAATCATCACTTCATGCGTCATTTTAGGTTAATTTTGTGTGAAATTATGAATGATATTAGGCTTACTTATATTTGCAAAGTTCCTGTACATAAAAAAAAGGCCGACTCTAGGTATTTTTGCGCCCTGGGTGAGAAATAATTTCGGCAACCCAAAAAGTCGGTATTTGTGTGATTGATTCTACAGGTTTTTAAGAACAATGTTTATGGATTTTCTTGCATTGGCCGTTTACAATCATTCAGTGGATTGGGCAGGCATCTGGGAAAATACGAGAGACGATAATTTGTTTCAATTTCCACTTAACTCACAACAATTCCACCAGTTGCAAAGAAATCGTCTGCAAAATGTCAGTCACAAATATAGCTCTAATTCAATAAAAATCTATCTTTTCATGGGATCACCATTTCCCGATTCATAATCCGACACAAATCACGATGGCACTTCAAAAGCTAGAACCTTATTTTATATATTACAGTGGTACACTAATAGAATTCCAATAGTAACATATTATGGTCTTATTACTTCATAGCCTCACGCATATTCCGCCTTAATCACTAATTTCAATTTTGCAAGAAAGGGTAACCTATAAAATTCACAAACTTTACTATTTATATTTTGTTATTTCGCCATTGTTGCCTTTAATGCTACAGAGAAAGGAGTCCACTCACTATTCCTTTCTACTTGTTTCTGTTTCAACAAACATGACATGAATTTCATTCCCTCGCTAATTTTTTGTTATAACAGCTAGTATAACTCTTGAAGTGGCGACAGGCCTACACATTTCCAGTTTTCCTAATCTTATGTTCTTCAGAAACTTGTAGCAAGTTAGCCTCTCGTTAGGATATCTGTTCGTGTCGAACTAGCTCTTACGTTAAAGTCAAATTTTAAGAATGTTATCATTTAACAAACAAAACATTGTATAATGAACATATTTCACTATAGTCCTTACCGTCACATAATTTTAAGAAGCACCCACATTCTACCCTGGAAAGTACAGGGGAGGGGGAATGCGATTCTTTATGTTTAACGCATTTCCTTATTTTTTATTCTGAGCATTCTGAGCTATGCCTGAGTTCTAATTGTTCCTTGCTGTGTTTTGTACTTTGCTCTCAACAAAGCCGAGAAGCATATGTGTTGGGACAAACATTTACTTCTGTATCAAACAACTTATTTAAGCTTACATTTAGTGTTTTCAAATTTCTAATTCGGGACATATATACCAGTAGTAGCTTAAAATTCCCTGATCCAAACTTCGAGCATGTTATAATAAATATGAATAAATGAGGTGGAGACATGATTATGATAGCAATGAATTTTAAGACAATGTTCAGGTACAAACTTGGGATTTATCTGGCCTAACAATACATGACAAAGAATTGCCCACAGAGCTTCGCTCAAACATTCGGAATTTACTGATAATTTAAAACGATGATAAGAAGTATCAAGAAATACAATTAAAGTGTTAGGTGTCACCTGACTTCAAAGAAAAAAGGACAGAAAGATCCAAATTTTGTGGTCAAAATGTAAATTCCAAGATTGCCTTTGGATATTTATGTTCCTTGTGTAAAAATACATAAATATATACTGAAAAAATTATTAGGCCTAAATGTGTAAACTGCAATGATTTAATTATTATACGTTAAAACTCGTTTGGAGTAACCAAATACCCTTGCATCCAATCACGAGTGCCAACTTCATGTATCCATTCAAGGGTTAATAACAATTTAATTTGAAAACTTTTCTGAAGTTTAATGAATCATTATGCTAATTTGACTACTCTTGACTGCTTGATACAAGATCAATACAAGACTATAATATTTAGATCGATTTATTAGATTTTAACTGTAAATTTAGTAACCGAAGAGTGAGGATGATGTTCAGAATGTAAGTTATGATTGATTCTTACACGTCAATTTATTCAGTGCTAAGAGCAAACTTATTATCTTAAGATTAGTAGGAACTTATGCCTCTAAGATTGCATGACGAAAGAAAATAAGATGAATTTGAAGATGTCTACGATTACATTAGCTACTTCGTCATCCTTTCCACAATCCCATCGCTCCTATATGTAGTATAAAAAATTGTACAAGATAAAGATTGAAAAATATCTCCATTTTAAGTTGCATCGCTCCGTGACAAAGAGGGACAGGGTTGAATGAATGCTGAGGTGGGGGAGAAGGAAAGTGAAAGAAAGGACCAGAGCTCAGTCCATCACCTCTCCTATATCTCAGCTAAAATAAAAGTTAAAAAGGAGGAAGAGTAAAAGATAGTTGAAAAATGATGCATTACTCGCTACGACTTGGAAAAAAGAAGAGGCTTCTTGGGGAGGTGACAAAAGCAAGGAAATGTTTTGCAGAAAGAGAAATGGTGGAAAATCAAATCAAATTAAGTATTACCTACACTAGGTTCCAATCAGGATAGGCCTCATTCTATAGCCTACCCCACGCAGTACTGCTAATTTAAAAGAAACAATTGCACCAACATCTCCTTCTTGAGCCCAATACTTTCGTCTAATCTTGGATTTGAAACAAGCTAATTAATATTTTAATTCTTGAATGTCATTCAATTTATACTGATGACGCTGATATCAATTTATTAACCACGGGGTAACATTATTTTCTGATGACACTCATTACTAGTTTGCCCATTATTCGATTGGTCACCTGGTAGTTGGGAAAGCTCCATTAAGGTAATTTCGAGACTACAGGAAGTATCGTCATAATTGTTAAGAAAATTGTACATTTTGTGTAGACCTATAACTGTTTCTCACAAGATACTTTCTTTGACAAAAATTGAAGTCGTAATTATTTGTCTCTTTATTATAAAACTGATTAGGCCTAGCTCTAAATAGGCTCAAAAGCTCCAAGGTTATGATAAATCCTACACAGTCAGCGTTCCTTCATTGAATGCTTGATCGAGTTATTGCCAAGAGTTGACTGAACCCATGAACGTAGCCAGGATTTTGGTTTGGAAGGAGCAACCGAGGATCTGGGGATACTCCCCGATTTTTTCTGTTTGTACAATTATGCCTTAAAATTTCGTTTTGAAATTTTTTTTTCACCTGCAAACAAAATTGCTAATTTAAACACCACACTTTTTAATGTTCTAAAATAATTACATTAAAGGTCAGGGCTTAGTTTTGAAACTGATAATTACTACTGTCAATCCAATATAAAGTGTAATAATGGTAATAAAACACTTAATTTTAGAATACTAAATGAGAAATAAATTTTACTTTAGTCACATTTTCGTAATTTCTTTTTATTTTTTTATTTCGGTCTTCTCCTTAACTCTGGCTGGTATAGGTAATATTATTATTATTATTATTATCATTATTATTATTATTATTATTATTATTATTATTATATATCTGTAGCTATAGTATATCACATCCCAATTAAGTTTGATCCTGTTCAAAACAAAGGGGAGGAGAACACACAGAGAGTTCACGGAAAATTCGCATCATGTGACAAAATGTGATTGGTTAATGTCATTAGCATGCGCCATTACCAGAGTGTGGCTTGCTAGTGAAGAAGTAGTGTTTGTAAGTTCATGCAACAATAATATCAACATTTACACGTGAAATAACAAACTCACTGGCATCGTCATCGTTATAGTATATCAATTAGCAAACAAAACATAAAGGATTCATTGTTCACGACGACCCTGCAGGTGAGTTGTACTGAGAATAAACAAACTACCGTTATCACGGTGATGACATGCGTTCTCACGTGCGGACTATGACAGCCACGCCTCTTTGTTTTGAACAGGAGCATTTTTACTTGGGATATAATATAGTGAAAATGTTATCTTAGCTTTAAAAACTTCCAAATTGTATTTATCTATCTTAAAATATCTCCTAACATTGAAAATTCCGGTCATACATTGTGATATATTGGTAGCTAATAGTCTTTCAACTTCTTGAGAAATAAGACTATTAACACCATGTTACAATTTTGATCCACCCTGTACTAGAATTCTTTCGAACTTAGTTATTTTAACTTCCGTAATTGAGTAAGTCAAACGGAAAAAAATTAACTGAACTCTTTGCTATTGATTCCTGTCCATGGCAGGCGGGAATGCAGTTTGCCCCAAGTGCGTAATTAATTCAAAACTTCTTTTTATAAATCGCTGGTAATTAAAATACGTGGAGCGGTGGGGATGCCAGTGGAGCAGGGGAAGGTTTGCGGTGTGATTATGGAACCCCCAGCCAGCAAAACCCCGCGAACAGAAGTAAAGGCAATGAAGGGTTAGACGGTTCGTTAAGTTAGTCTGATAAGAGGGATGAGTAAGATGAGATGGATTCGCCAACATACGACAGACACGTCGTTTGGAACCATAAATTTTATTTTTAACAATGATTCACATCATCACATTTATGTTAACTTATTATGTTTAGAATACCCTACTTCTTATTTCTGAGTCTGGATTCGTCACGAGATCATTTGTTTGCATAGGTGTTCTATTACCATAGGCGCCCATTTTGGAGGAAAGGTACTTTCTGCCCCCAACTTTGAAGGTTTTGTTTGGTTTTTTTAAAAATAATTTAAGGCCTGGGTATAACTATTAAAGTCCTTACTGGGTGCCATTATGACAGAGTTAGGAGAGCATAGTGAGGCTATAGATTGTAAACTTAGGACGGTGATTGGTTACAACTTATGCTGTGGGATCAGACTCTTTTAGGCCTATGTTATCAAGAAGAGCTAGGGATAGGTGGAACTGAAATCTACAGAGTAACATCCTTTTTAACAGAAAAAAATATCAAAATAGGAGAATAAATCAAAATAAATTTAGCACTTAACAGGTTAAAGGCAAGAACTAACTTATCAAACAATAAAGCTGACTTCCTAGGTTTGCTTTCCAATTACGACATGGGCTTCCAAATTAAGAAATGGATTAGAAACGATAGGATCTGTTACTTATGGATGGATGGGCAGAGAAATAGGAAAAGTGTATGGAGGAATGTATGAAGGATACTGATTGAAACAGACAAATGAGCAATGTGTGCATATGGTTTCCCCTGAAGTACAATCACGATTAAAATTTGAGTGGGGGAAGGAGCAATACACAGAAAATGGAACCAAACTCAGTAATCTAGGGCTCGCTTGGATTAGACTTCGTGCATGGCGAATGATTAAGATCACTGATGTAAACGGGATGAGAATTGGTCTCATATGTAAAGGAGAAGAATCTCGGTTACACATTCAAGCGAATTGTAGAGGTATGGAAAAATGCAGAGAAAAATTTCTACCAATATTATTTACGGCATCGATTAAGGAGCAACAAACATATTTGGAGTTATTGGGGGACAAAGAGGTTGAGGAAAGAATTGGGAAATTTTTAATGAAAGCGAGACAGCTCAGGTGCTAGAAAGCGGCAAATTAGGGAACGAGGGTGGAGGGTGAGGGATAGCCTTGGTGGGCTATGTTTGTCATTATTTTGTATTTAATTTCTTTGCTATTTCTTCTCTTATTCTTGTGCTATGAATATTCATGTACGGTATATGCGGCACATGTACGGTACAGCGAACGTTAGCATTTGGTTTTGTAAAAATCAATTAATATAATAAAAGCACTTAATTAATTACTTACTTACTTACTAAAAGAACAATTATTGCCCCAACAATAATTTCAAGTCGGTGCTTCTGTCTATCACTGAGCTATACCGAAAAAAAAAATTAATTCTTTCAGCTCTTCCTCTTGAATTCTATACTCTTTAGATCTTTCTTATTTTCACAATAATTATTCCTTAAACTCAATTAAGTTACCAGTAAAATTACCAGAACTTCTCCAGCATTTATCAAATTTTTCTTTATTACCTCCTGCAAAGTGATAAGGGTATCTCTTCATTTCTGTATAGGCCTACTATAATCAGGTCGCAGAATCTGTAGGCAGAGATATGTATGTCACCATTGTTTAAAACAACCTCTTCTTTTTATACCCTAATCCAGCGGCAACCAAGCCGCTTGCTGCGGTTGGGGCAGGGATATCGAAAACAAAATATCGATATTGATATCAATATGAATGTCATTTAGAATATCGATAACAGTATAATGTCGGTAAGAAAATATCGATATTCTATAACATCGGAAGTTTTACTTGGTAATTGGTTTGTTCCTAGAGCACTCGTTGACAGTTTTGCTGCGCGACATAAGGAAACTGACTTTTGGGGGGGGGGGGGCGCTGCGTGAACTAAGATGTGTTCATGGTATCTGAGTGTTCGAGGAACAAACCTACTGTCGTTTAATGCAAATTTGTATCCTATGGCGATTTATGGAATTGTTTGGCACCACTTAACTTTGATTTTCCAATTTTTATAAATAAGTATGATATAACAGTATTTTTGTTTAAGGCCTTCTCTCTCACCCTCCATTTTGAGAAAATCTATGTAATAAAAATCGATATTATCGAAAAGCAGTATCGTTATCGCGATATTATCGGTACTGAAATATCGATGTCAAAATATCGAATATCGTAAACAACATATTGATATTGGATAATATCGATATCGATATCGATATCCCATCCCCAGCCACGGTACAAATGCTTGTTACGCGTATACACCTCCGTGCAGATTCAGTGTGTGCTGTGCAGTGTGAGCATAGAGCTTGTCCCCAGGAGCAGTGGTGGTGTGATTGAAGGACGTTCTTTAAAGCGAAGGGCTTCCACGTCTGCAAATTATTTCAATTCCAAACTGGAAATTGCGTAATTCTTTATGGAATGTAGTGGTGGTGCCATTTTTAATTTGTCCAAAGATGTCCAAATGGATCAAATCACCTTCAAATGTGACATTGAGTTGGCTGACAGTTACAGGAACAGAGGAAGTTTGCTAGACTTCTAAAGTAGATTTCCTTAGTCAAGATTCTCTCAGTTTAGACAGGCGTGCGACATCTTCGATTTCTTCGACCTCTGAATGTGAAACCTCATTTTCAGCTATGAAATATAATTAACCACCTTATAGAGTTAACCTCAGTGGTCATTATTTAAAATGTACATTAAGCGTTAAGAGTTGCATTTCATTATTTCCAAATTTAGCGAATGGCTTGAAAACCAAAAGATGTCAGAAAGCAAGAGCGTCTACCAAGAAGAAATTAAACGCTTAAATTGTTATTGGAAAAATGTATCCGTTACGCAATTTATATTTTACTGAATTTGAAGTGATCTTTGTGCTATTATCATGTATAGAACTGTTCCATTCTCTTATTTAATATTTCTTCAACATTCCCAGCATAAAACTGTGACGATTTCCACTAACAAAATATTGTTCTGTTCTTAGAACAATTATATGTACTGTCAGTTAGTGGTATAGGCTAAAACTGTAAGTTACGATCGATTTGTATTGAGTTCTTTTGTCTATAATAATATTTAATATCATAAACAAAAGTAGTATTAATATATGTGTAACACAGTTGTGAATTACGTCTTCTCTATTATTTTCTCATTTATATGTGAATGTTAAATGCAACTACAGATCACCGGCACAAACAAGACGACACTGCATCAACTACCAGACTAGTAACGTTGAACACCGTCGGCGTGCTTGCGAGTTGGTTGTCAATGTTCTAATCAGATCAGAGAATCTCTAGGCAATGACTAATCCATATCACGATTCTTTAAAACAAACGTGGCAGATAATAGACATGGGCAAGCTTCAAATTAAAAAAAAAAACTAGAAGTATTTGTTAATCGAAGCCACAAAACAAAAAAGTAATAGAAAGATGTATGGAACCATAAATTTTGACGTCTTAATTTCTCGTGGGTTATTATGAGCAAGGTTTTTATATTTCCTGTTATTGGAATATTAATTTTAATCTCTCTTTTAGACTGGAGAAAAACGATTATGTTATTGCACCATTGTTCGTCCTTTGGCGACTCATTTTCCCACTTGGCGATATCATACAAGGTCACACAAAATAATTGCACTTTGTGGTACCCTATTATAGATCTGTCCGCCGCCATGGGTGAGTGGGTAGCGCGCCTGCCTTTCACCCGGGTTCGTTTCCCGAGTTCAGGACTTGGTGTTTGTGTCTTAGGTTTAAGTGTTAGCTAGGGTCTCGTGTACCCCGGAAAAAATTCGCTGAGAATATATTTATTTATTCTACTAAGAATATTACAGGCTAATGCCCAATTACAATATTCTCGCTTATATTAATACACCAGATCATAGCTGAGCAACTTAGGGGAAACGTTTTAGTCCCCCATCCACTCTGTGACGTATGAAACCTGCTCTTCATGTTCAGTGTCACATCGAAACTGCTTTATTCTGACGTCAAGGGCGACTGTAGTGGGAGGCATTACCCCACCGCACAGTGACACAATGTGCACCAGTTGCGCACCCATGCACCAGATTCTAATATTAAATGTTTTAAAGTGATATTCAAAATAATTAAACTAATACTATGACTAAAGAAACACAGAAAAGAAAAACAGAAACACAAACAATATGACAATTACACAAGTGAACATAGTAGGAAAAACATAAATAATGGTAATATTATTATTATGATTATATTATAAATAATATAATAGTTTTGGAAGAAGAAAAAAAATATCATCTCAACGGATCGCGACCCGATGGAACCTCCACCTCAACATGGTAGCCCACTGATAATTTGGTGTTATTTTCTGCCTGTTTCTCCAGTATGTTTTCCGGACTCCCGACTCTCCCGTACTAACTTATTGTCTGTAACCCGGTTATGTGTGAAGCATAAAATTTAAGCTCTTGATACCGTTATTAAATATAAATTAATTTTGAATGCCCTATAGTATAACTTTTACATAATCGTTACTTTTTAAAAATAATTATTAAAAGGTGCATTGAAATCAAGTTATTACGATATATGCAATTGTCATATACTAAATTAAATAATATGTTTTATTTATTATATTTTAAATGTAATTATAAGTAGCCTACTAATTTTATTCATACGGGTACTGAACATGAAACATTAAACATTCCTGTTACATTAGTAAACTTACATGTTATAGGCCTAATTTCTTTTCTATACCAAAAGCAATAGCAGTCTATATAGACTATATGAGCTACATTGTAGCTGTCGGGTTCCTCATCTTCACTTCAAGTTTTGTTTTGGTACATGGATTCAAACTTTCTTCACATTCAAAGGATTTGCAAAAGGCATTTACATCATGTAAGGCACATTCTCTTTGCAGAACAATTATAAGAGTGTAAAGCTTCTTTGGCGCTACATCTGTTTCTTCTAGGAATGGTGTTTATATGAGGGTCTTGATTTTTTTTTTAATTTTTATTTTTTTTCCGTTAGTCCATCCTATAGAGTGTTTGTTTCTTCCTGACACGAGTTTTGTAGTTCGCACGTGTAACATTTTCTGTAAAATGTTTCCGGCAGTTGGTGGAAAAACCTTTATTTAGGGCATGGATGAAACATTTTTCCCCAGATGTTTCGTCTTCCAAAATTCAAAGGGATTTCTATCATGTAACAATAACACAACCATATACCGTAACACAATCCTACGGTTCATGAAGCTACGAGAGCAATATCGTTAATAAATTAATTTCATTGGCTGCATTGATATTTTCACCAATGGAAACAGCAGTAATCTTTGATCTTAGTTCATCCAGATTATCTTTGTATTTCTTAGTGGCATTGGCGTCTTCCTCCCCTTCTATCAAAAAATCAAGTAGATTCTCATCAAGGAAATCTTCTTACTTAACCTTTCAAACTTGATCTGCGTCTTCTATGCAGTTTCCAACCCAACGAGTTGTTGGCTTAAAATCTCCGTCAACTGATTATATGTCTTCGTAAATATTGCCCCAATCGGCCATATTTCTCTACACTATTTTCTATCGATAGCTTGTTCGAAATCTCGCCAGGAGTGACCAAATGTTATCTTAAGGGACTATATTCACTGAATTTAGTATTAACCGGTATTAATTACTTCTAAAACAGTTTTATATAGAATTGGCTTTATTCGGCACGCTTTTAGAAAACTGAGCATACACAATAAACTAGGAAGAAAAAATATGATGTCAAAACTTTTACTGCTCAAGTCAAAGTTTTCCTCTTGGTATAATATACTATAATATGACATTCTCTTAATCTAAATTGGTTGTAAAAATTAATATAATTTTACCACATTGAATCGCATCCCCGAAGGATACACAACCCAAGTGAAACCTCATTAATGCACTCACGTAACTTTATTTACCATAAGCGTGGGCAATACATCTTTCTCACTGAACATTTCGGTGTAGAATAAGAGGCCGTATTGCAATGAGAGAGTATTCAGTTGTTGCAACCTGATGCAAAGCTTTATTGTTCACCAGGCAAGACTAATTTTCTGTGAACGGCACATGGATTATAAATACCCTTCAGAGAGTTTTTACGAAAAAATGTTTCAAATGAAAAGTCTTAGCTCTTGGTATAAGCACTTCACATACAACATTTAAACAAAATCGTTAAAACCGTCTTCGAGAAAATCGCGAAAAACAAGATTATGGACGGACTTATACTCGTCTTTTCCATTAGAGCTCTACTTTTCCGTATATAAACCGTCAAAATGTAGGCCTATTGTATGTTCCGAAATGTTTGGTTATGATCACCTGGTTCCTGATAAGTTTGCCTCATGACCAAGCGATGACGCTAGTAAGATTTATTTTTTATTATTTTTGTATTTTAGACGGGCAAAGGCTATGTTTCTGAAACGTTTCTCTTGACTCCTGTTTATTTGTTTCTCTTCAACTAACAGTGCCCTCGATTATTTACTAAGCTGTTAGATGTTTTATTTCAATAATTTATTTAACAGAAAAATAAGTAATACATATTTATTAACAATGACATCGTTCTTACATAAATTGCATGCATTACTTATTTTCATTCTTTATTAGGCCTATATTGTTTTACGTAGTAAATATGAATAAATAAATAAATAAATAAATAAAAGAATAACACGAATCTTGTGCTGCCAATTGGGCATACATATTTAAATGAAGCGACTAGAACGTACCAGAGATTCATGAACTTTACCCAAATCATGCATAAACAATTAAAACGATTTTGATTAAATAGCTAAAAATCCAGCTTTAAGGTGCATTTCACGATTAAAGTGTCCCGTCCGGGGGGGGGGGAAACTACCTCAGGTTCAAGTTCCCTAGCCCAAAAAGAAAACCCGCATACTGAGTTTAGTCCAGATCATTAAATTTGTCCCCCATTTAGGCGTGCATAATTGACCCGCTTTTGTCCACCTACATAAAAAAATCACATCTCTGCGAGTCGTAAACGTATGAGTCAAGTAGAGCGGCTTAAATTAACAAAATAGAATCTATCGATAATTTGATGTGTTATATTGCAAGATATCGTTTTCAGCTATGTCTTTTTCCGCTAAAATAAATTACCGGTATATTAGATATTTTGTGTTGAACCCACTTTAATGGCGTAACTCGAACCCGCGGGCTTCTGCTTTATGGTTCTAAGGCTTGGGTTCAGTGACGAAATACCGGTTAAGCCACCTGGTTGAACTGCTTATCTTATTTGCATTTCTTGTTTAATACAGCATTAACAAGATAAACTTTCTAGTTTTAAATGATCGAAAACTATTCGGTTCTAAACTCTGTGCATCTAAAGTAGAATGAAAGTTAAAGTTCTCTAGGGAAAAACGTTCCTTCATTTTAAAGTGGAAATTAAAGCAAGACTTGTTCTGGCAGTGGTTTGTGGCCAAAAGAATTGTGAGGGGGAAGAGAAAGAAATGCAGAAATAAATGAATGGGGGAGAGATTATTAATTTTAAGAGGAAGGGTTCCATAACGAAGACGAGAAAATTATAGAAAAGAATTCAGGAAAACTGAGTGTTTGTTTGGTCTTTCATCTACACTACGACAAGCATGTCTTATAGCGTGATGCGTATGTTTATGTGTGCGCGTATGCATGTGCGCGCGTAAGCGCGTATGGGTGCCTATCTGTATGTTTTAACCCTTCAATATTCGTCATTCGAAAATGGCCATTAACTTTCAACTTCGACAATCTTACAGAGAAATCATTTTATTCAGTTCAATACGTAGATAATGCCAAAGTTTTAATTTAAAGTAAGTTAGACTGAATCTGAACTAAATTTAATCAATTGGCCCGTTCAGCTAAGAAATGCATATCTTATTGGAGCGTCGAAAGGTGGTTATAATTACTGGATGTTGAGGCTTCCAATTTTCAGAGAATTGGCGCATAACGGCTGAAAACATGTGTTATATATAGTAGTACAGCCAGTGTGCAGTAACAGACTCTTCCTGCACATGAAGTGCAGTGCATCGTTATCACAACTTTGGCTATCTCCATACAATGCTGCCGCCTATTGTAATCATATACTGTACAACATTATCGTTTTTATGGATTTTCGTCCAGACATACTTAAAGTCTTCTAATTTGTTTGTATTCACATATGTCTTTAAAAGTCAATTATGTCATTTAGTTTTGTTTGTTTGTTTGTTTGTTTTTTGTTTTTGATTTGCCCGTAGCATAGGTACCACAATATGTAAAGGAAGTAGCCTATTGTTTTTTATTCCGAAATTCCCCGTTGAGTTTCTCACATAAATACACGTTTTGAGGTCCACTGAATCCAAAAGTAACTTATTATTTCCAGAAACATGTCTGTTTGTGTCTGTGTTTCTTAGGCAAAGTAACGTTTTACCAACGTAATTGGCATAATGATAGAGCTCTTTTGGATAATGAATCTCATGACAGACATTCTATGACAATTGCATTAGAAGACCGAAGAGATACAACGTAGTAAGCATCAATGGAAATGTTTCTAATGGAAAGCTAATAACACAACAGATGTAAATCAGTTTGACCAAGATTCAATTTCATTTTTTGTTTTACCCCGCATAATGTGACTCATTCCTGCTCACTTGTCAGAAATAAATTTAGCAATTAAGAAGTTCCATCCAACATTGCATTAGCAGATGCTCACTATGATGTTCTAGTGAATGTAGATTTGTATTTGGGAGAAGTCTTTTGGGATGTGATGGAAATAGGTCACATTCATCTCGGTCAACATCGTTCAATATTTCAAGCATCTAAACTTGGATGAATTGCTAAAGGTACTGTGAAAAGTTTTGAAATCTCAAACCAGACTTATATTTGTAACAAGTAACCTAGAGGGAACTCTGGGAAGAGGAATAAATCGAAAATTCAATGAAGTTAGATATAGAAGAAATGGAATGCGACGAGCATAACAGCGTTCGTAATCATGATGACGGATATGTATTTGCTCTTTCGAAAAGAACTGTCCTTTTCTAGACCAAAATTAAGAAGATGTTAATGCATCCCTTATTATATGATCGCTATTGGAAACTATATTCCTGTTACCTATATTTACTCAATTTTTCTCACAGGCTTTCTACACTCTACAGCCAGCAGCAAAATAAAGGGAACAAACCACCCCTCTTGTGTTTTTTCCTCTTATTGTGATTATTTTTAATTTTTACATGGTTTGATGGAGTCTTATGAATTATTATCTCTCAGACACTCTACAGACAGCAGAAAAAGTGTGCATTCCATTACCATTCAATCCAAGCATTATTTCCACTTTATTCACCCCTATATGGTATATGATTTACACAATTCTACCTGCTTGTCTGATAACACTAAAACATCACAGACTGGAACAATCCTGGCAATGTTAAAAATTCTGTGTAAAAATGTTTTTGCTTGGGACAATACTTACCAAATTTAGCACGTAGATCCTTTACAATCATAAGAGATACGTAGGCAACGTTATTATATTGACAAGCAACCCTTTCAGACGTTTTCAGCCCTTATTAAATACGTTTCCTCTACCTGTAAAGGGTGCAGAAAACAATGTGCAGAAAAGTGTATGATAGAATGACAGCACCAAACTATTCGTTTGGAGGACAGGAACATGTGGTCATAGAAGCTGTTTCACTGCGCTACTTGCGTAAATATTGATTTCAGCATGTTAGAATCATGTTAGAGAGCAATGTGATGTGGCCTCCACGGACACCTGACTTGACCCCGCTGAATTGCGTCCTCTGGGTCACCTTGCTTAGTACAATTATGAATCACCAGTTGAGGATCCACAAGCCCTAGTAGGTCGCATTACGGCAGACACAGAGGTACGTACAGTGCGTCAGGGAACCTTCTTCGCAGCGGCTACATGCTGGAGAGAGTGTTGGCAATAGCGTTTATGTTGGCAGTAGAATGCAGGCAGACAGAGGTCATTGGAACTTTTATCAATGGGTGCTTTACCTAGTTAGAGGTGTACATATTCTGATTTTAGCTTGCCTGCCCCTTTGAAATTCTGCAACCAGTCACAGCTTTTAACTTGCTTGACTTGAAAGCAAGCCAGATTACAACGATGATAAGAAATACTGTCGCTATGAGTCACAAGCTCTTCATAACTTGGTGGGTTGCACAAGACCTAAGGAAACTGCAAGGCCTGGCGGAAAGAATGTGAAACTGGGTATAGCAGTGCACTGGTAAGTCGTGCAGTTACGTAGTTGAGGAACTTCAGATGTGTTTAGAGAATTTTACCCTGAAGGAAGCCGAGGAGAAACTAAAATGTGGACAGTTTGAATTAATTATCAATGAACAAAGGTACTAGTCCGGCATGGGAAAAATTTTCAAATATTTTCGAGAAAAGTCATAAAATCATTAATAACAATAACAAAAATCCCTTTAGGCAAGCCTACAAGCTGAGGTAGATTTCGAAGTGCTTTTGTTTTAATTTACTGTCGCTGCGTAGCACTCTTCTTCTTTAGCCTTGGCATGACAAACCCGCAATAATAACTGCAAAAAAGAGGAAAGAGAACTTTTTCAAACTTTCAAATCTCGCCTTATATGAGAACTATCAAGAAACTAGTTATTGATTTGTAGAGTACTCATCAAGAGCTTTTCAACGATACTCCACAAGACGTAGTTTCGAAAATTTCGAATTTCCATCCCCATAATCCCACCCCCACTCGTACTCCCAAAACCCCCGAATCGTTGGTGTCACTGTGAACTCCATAAGGAGTACTCTAATTTATTAAATCAAAGTTTCCCTCTATACTTCATAGGAGCCGAGATATAAATGTTTTAAAATTTCAACCCCCTCCCCCGACCACCCTCTTGCGCCAATTTTGCTCATTAACGAACTTGTCTGAACTATTGGGTCTAGAAATAACATAATAAAATTTGATTCAAATATCTTGAAAATTACGGCCACTAGCATGTAAAGATATATATATATATATGTATAAATATAAATAAATATATATATATACATATACATATACTGTATATAAATATAAATATCTCAATTTTTTTTAACAGGCGGTGGTTTCGTACTTAGGCAGGCATGAAACGTAAAGATATGAACGAATTTTTTGAAAGTCATTAGGTAGATTTTTTTCGAAATCTACCTAATAATAAAAATAATAATTGTGTTAAGAAGCTAAAACGATTTTTAATACTTATCTGCATGATGAATTTCTTCTACCAGCTTGTAGAAAAGCAAGAAAGTATTACCTACACTAGCAACTACAGTTGTTTAGCTGATAGGAATGTCGCAAGCTTATTCTGGCTTGCCTAGGCGGGTTTGACCTGACCCATCAAGCTTAAAGAAACCTGCCTGCTTCCTAGCTATGACGCTGGCAACTTGCTTGCCTGGCGTTCAAGCGGGTATGGGCAAGCTAAAATCGAGATTTGTACACCTCTATACCTAGTATCCATCAGTACATATTGCTAATCAGTGCATACTGCAGCGTGCAAGTATTTATACCGAACATTACAACATGCAACAGTATTCTGGTGATAATGTTCAGTATTAAAGAGAGAGCTTTTTGGTGGAACACGTTTTTAGTGAAGTGAGCATAAATAACTATGTGCAATCATTTATGCAAGAAACTTTAGTGAAAGTCTTCGACTGAATGTGTAAACGAGTTGAAGTCTGCGTCCAAACACGAGGACAACACTTCCAACATCTGCATTGATTGGCTGTGGTGAGTACACATTGACGATTGGTTTTCATAAAAGCTCGTGCTGCCAACATAACTGCTATTGCTAGCACCCTTTCCAGCATGTATCCGCTGCGGAGAAAGTCCCCTGGCGCACTGTACTTCAGACCACTTCTGGTGTATTGCAGAGAACAGTCGATTCTTGTAACACAGCAATGCTTTTTGCCAGCATGAAAGTGGTGGTCATATTGAACATGTGTTAAGGCATGTTAACATTAATATAACTAAGTAATAAGTAATTATGTTAATTTACATTTGTGAATTGTAACTGTACATTAAGAAGCAAAAGCATTTGTTTTTCAGTCCGAAAAAATTACGTTAAACAAACATTTGATTTTCTACATTCAGCATTTGTAAGACACGTTGTACAAAACAGCAATTAAGCATGGCATAATATAATGTACAGTTTCTCGTTGTGTAGCATTACTCTTTAGTAGAGACTGTACATACACACTTGTGTGACTGGCAAAGTCAAAATAATTTCGAAGCATCTGCGACCTCTTGTTCTTATCCTCCAAATGCATAGTTATATACTGCCCTTCTACTATACTATATTGTTTTTCGCATCCTTTATATGAACCTTTTTGTCCGATGTTCACAAAATTCTTATTCAAAACCATTAATATAATGCAAAGTATAGGCAACATTAAACTTAGATCGAATCATCCGTCAGCTGTTTTCGACCCCTTTTAGTTATACATAAGTTCTCTTTACAAATCAACGTCTTGCTTGAAAAGACATTTGCAGAATTACAGACTGACTCTTCAAAACAAGGACAGAAGTCTAAATTGAATGCGAATTAGGAAATCTAACTCTACCTAGTTTTTGTCACTACGGTACTTTAAAAACAGAGCTCTTGCTACTAAAATTTATCCGTTGAGGAAAAAATATAAACAATATAACGTTACATGATTTTATGTGAATTCATTTTTTCCTCTTTACATTATAGGCCTATGTGCACAGTGTCCGGGGTTTTAGGGGGAAAATGTGAATATGATATTAATTTTTTCATTGATCTTCTCGATTTCAACTCCTAAAGTCTTAACCGTCTTGCAAGTACGAAGGAGTGAAAACTCAATCTCCTTTAACGCAGTCTAATTATAAGTTTTGTGTCATAAGTTAATGTGAACATGATATTACTTTCTCTGTTTATTCTGATTTCACCCCTTTAGCAGGCATGCATAGCGATGAGGCAAAAACGTAAGCCCTCTAAGTAGACTAATAATTGATATTCGGACTCTTGTGGAGTGTAAGTTTTCGCCATAAATTTAGGAATAAATATAGGAACTATATAGGAATGAATAATAACCAACCGAAAGCCCTTCGTGGGTTTTTAAGAACTAGTTTGCTTGGAAGTAGAGGGAAATTAAAATTCCAGAAAATGGTGGGTACTTTAAACTAAAGTCTGGTCATTCTAAAAAGTGAAACCTGAAATAAAAAATCTAGTATGCTTGTCTCACTCTAGCACATTACTCGTATGATCTAGGAGTGAGACAGATGTATTTATACTGGTTTTTGTTTACTTCGTGTTTCTTTCTTAGAATGGTCGGACTATAATATTAAATATACACAAACACACGCATGCACGCACACACATAAACACACACACACATATATGATCAGCTATATAAGAATCCTTGGAAAATATTTACTCCTTTTTAAAACTTCACGTAAGTAAATTAAAAAAACTGGAAACTAAAAATAGCCTAAAATATTTCTAGAACATGAAAGGGAACAGGAAGCACAGACCAGGTTCTTTCTGTTCTATGAGGGAGTATGGACCTGGATGGCAAATCGCAGATCTAGCATTTTCCTCCCCTTTAAATAACCACAAAAAATACGAAAACTTCCACCGTCAGCATATCATTGCTACGTTGATGTATATAGTGAATGCTGAAGACTGTGGTTATTGATATCAGAAAGTTGGAGAGAGAGCAAGATAAGTGTAACGAAAAAGAAAGAGAAAGGAAGAAAAATGAAGACTCACTTCGCTAACTCGTGCACAAATAAGGCGAAATATATATTGTAAGGTAGTCATTGAGAACGCCATCAAGCAGAGTAACCTAGTCTTTTCTTAACGTTGCGTTGGTACAGAAGCTGATAGCAGAAAACTGGTGTGAGCGAGAAA
The DNA here is from genome assembly GCA_964059195.1 of Ectobius pallidus. Taxonomy (NCBI): domain Eukaryota; kingdom Metazoa; phylum Arthropoda; class Insecta; order Blattodea; family Ectobiidae; genus Ectobius; species Ectobius pallidus. The sequence continues at coordinate 180,056,898 of CAXKWD010000003.1, read as the reverse complement.
AAAATGAATATATCAACTCAAAAGAAGAAACCGCAACGTCCGTAAGACACATAGACATCTTTCTAACCACCAGCAGCAGCCGTACTTTCCTTTACCACAGCACATTACAACATTATCTTGCAGTTTTCCAGCAAAGGGGGATGAATCGATATGGGGGGGGGTTTGTATGGAAGGTTTCTTACTCACACTCATAGTGCTTGTTAAGGCGGGTGATAGTAGAAAACTGGAGGGGGTAGGCTTCTTCCCTGTGATGATGACATTGTTGGCAAGGAAATCAAACGAAAAGACGTGATAACTTCGCTACTACTACGACACATAATAAATGAAGTGTGGTTTCTCTGAGAGAAGCGGCTGACTACGCCAGAGTGGATTCTGACATTTTGATGACGTAAATACAGACGTCTTCATCCTATCCAAACCTTTACGTATTCAGACATGAATTTTGCTTTATGTTTAGAGCGTATTATCTGCTTTTCTAATTCCTTGTCTACTTCCTTCCCCATTAATTGATGAAACCACACTATCATCATTAACAGAATATGTGAAACTGTTTTCTTAAGACTGAAGTAGCAGGAAGATTAATAGCTGTAGAAGGGAGACTTATACAAGTTTGTTCTATATACCGCTACTGTATCTCCAATGCGAGCGAAAAAATTACACGCAGCAACATTATCCATACCATTATTATGCAAGAAAAAGTGTCCTAATACAACTTGAAAGCAGTAACTTGTTGTCATTCATTTAGACTTACTAGGTGGACATGACTTGGGAAAGATAAATATGGTTATACTTAAGTTCATAAGATAGAATTGAATCAATTATTTAGGAACACTATATCAGTTTTAAGCAGTTCTTAATTTAAATTTAGGTGATCAATGGATGACATTTCGGGTGGGTACAGACTGCGCGCGAAAGGGTCAATTTTTTCCCAACTGCGTGCAAGCTACTGAATTGTAATTGTACTGCGCGCGAGCGGTTGTAGGCCTACCACAAATACGTCAAATGCTTGTGAGTTTTTCTCATCTAAGTAGCCTAACACTAGTAAATAATGTTAGTAATTTGTTTCGAGAATAGTTGTGTCTGTAGGTTATAGGGATGGTAGCACTGTTAATGAATATCGATTGTTCCATGGTTCTGACTATAGGCTATAGGGATGGTAACACTGTTATTCCGAGTGTACATAATGGCGTGCTGTGTATAAAACGATGTACCCATCGTGTGTGTGTTAATAAAAATGAATGATAAATATACTTACAAATCTAAATCTCCAGACGAAAAGCGTAGGCAATACTTAGAGGAATTAATTTTAAAATACAGACAAGGAATTATCTCACGATTTAATTTCCTTAAAGAATGTTTGTTATTATTACAAGAAAGGCACATAATTTAAGTGCTTTTTTAACTTCTTGATAGATGCCCTGTTCTAATACGGGTATGCTTAGATATTTTAACTACTTGACGAATGCCCTTCGGCATCTTATGACACGGCATTTTTAGCCATACCTATGAATGGCAAATAGACCGGCATTCATAGAGAGTCCTAAAGTATCCAAAAAAATGGGAAGAAAAATGCAGGAATATTCGCCGCGCGCGGTTGACCTATACCCGAAACTTACCGCCGCGCGCAGTTGATCTATACATAAAACGGACCTCCGCGCGCAGTAGGGCAATCTAAAACAGTTAGAAATTTATCTTGCGGTCAGTCGGGGTCCTCCGGACACATCATAGCAGAAGCGCCACATATGCTCATGTGTTACAAAATTACTTATTTAATTCTTATCACGCCTGAAAATACAGTTGGGGATAACTTTATTATAAGATTCATGTGAATTAGAGTGGAGAGAATTTCCGCTAAGGTGCTCTCTAACAAATAAAACAAAACGTTAGGGTTATTTCGATTGCAGATTGAAGGTATGTTTAATTTTCATGTATCCTTTAAAAAGAACTACAAATCTTCAAATAGTTCATTAGTTCATTAGAACTAAAATATACCAATATTGTGCTGTTCTTCAGATTCTGCAAGTAAAACCACATCATCAGCAACCACATCATCATGCGATTTAGTACAAATGTTGTTGAGTATCGTTGAGCTCAATCAATAAAATATAATAAAGATGTGATACATATAGCTAAACTTATAATTAATTCATTTTGGCCCAGTCACCAATCTTTCAATTACATATTTTAAATAATATGACAACAAAGAAAATGCAATTTTCATATTATGGCAATAGCATACCTCTGAAAAGTCCTAGCTGAAATCAGCGACACGCATTGGAATGGCTATAATTACCTGCAAAGACGAGAAGGGAAGCAAGGGAAGCTAGGAGATTCTGTCGAGAATGTGGAAACAAGAACAATACTATTAGAAATATATGGAAATATATAGAATTCCGTGACGAATTCAATAAACGCAAATTACAAAGTTGGTAACAATTCGTGAATGAAACTCTTTCTATAAAGCCTTGGGGCATTTACTTCAAAATTCCTGCTTGTAAAGTTAGATCCTCCACGACACTATCACTTCATGCAGGAATGGTGGTTCATTAACAATAAGTAAGGGAAAAAATCCACAGAGCTCCTTCTCAATGTCTTGCACCTTGGTGACTGCACACAGAGTGATGATCTCAGACAAACATTTCTAAGGAGTGAACTTAAAAACCTTACCACACAGACAACGCTTTTGAACTGATAACGCAAGAGGCGCTACATCCCTTGTACGACTAAAACTGCCATTCCACCGTTGCATCATCTACCATAGGCAGATTGCAGGAATCGGGCATGTTGTCAGCATGCCTATTCCCAAGAAAGTTACTAATGGCTTTCTTGTGGAAGTAGTTACAACTATTATATCGATAAAAATAGAAACACCGGACCCTGACGGTACAAAAGCTGAGATACTTCTCCATATTTGTCAACTGGTTTCGCCATATGCGGCTAAACTGATTAGCGAAAAAAGGTTACTACTATACCACATGAATCATAATTAATTTAAAGAGTTTCATTCACTGAAAAAGTAATCAGAGTTGTAGCATACATTATGCGCTGGAAAACCAAGGCACTGTCCAAAGACATTAGATTTTCTCTACCTAGTAACTGAACTTCAGGTAAGCTAGATACTGCTTACATTAACACTCATAGTGAATGCAAGGCATATAAAAAATGCAAAGCGGATTAAGAAGTACCGTACGAAAAACTCCAGAAAGATCCAATGGGTGGAGTGAATAAAAAACAGTAAATGCTTTTACTGCAAAATTTTAAGTAAATACTAGCATTTTAGTGAATAAAATATTTCAGTAAATATTGCTTATTAGTAGTCAGTACATACTTGAATAACTAGTATCTACTGTAAAATGTGTGAATAATAGCAAGTATTTACTTATCAATACTAGTAAATAGGCCTACTATGAAATTTTCAAGTGTGGTGCAGACCTTGCTTAAGATAGGAAGTAAATGTAATATCGTACCTGAAATGGCTGTTTTTATGAGAATTAGGAAGCAAAAAGTGTACAGGGAGAGAGTGGAGACTCATGAAGATGATTATCACAGTTTATTTAGATTCAGAAAGTAAAATGTGGAATGGCTTACTTCATATTTCATGAATGAAAATGTTGAATCACGTGGAGGTGCCTTAACCAACAGGCAGAAGATGGAAATTTTTCTTAGATTTTTAAGTGATCCTGGCTATCAGAGTGGAGTTGCTAAAGATATTGGTGTCCACCGTACAACAGTATGCAAGGCAATAAGCTATGTCCTTCCCAAAGTCTTAGATAAGACTAATCTATGGATTAAATTTCCTACAGGTAATGAAATTGAAACTGCTAGGATACAATGAGAACATCACTACAGCTTTCCTTGTGCTATTGGTGTCATTGATTGCACTCGCATTAAAATAGTGAAGCCCTCTGACCATGGAGATGAGTACATTAATCGAAAGCTTCAAACAAGCATCAATGTTCAAGCTACCTGTAATGCTAGAGAGGAGTTCACCAGTATTGATGCCCAATGGCCTGGATCTGTCCATGATAACAGGATCCTAAAACGTTCTAGGGTCTTTGCAATAATGAATCATCAAAGGAGTGGTGCTGTATTGCTTGGTGACAGTGGTTATGGTATCACTCCATGGCTTATGACACCATACCGCAATCCTACCAATCCAGAGGAAGTGGCTTTCAATGCTATTCTAAAAAAAGAACGAGTAATTATAGAGAGATGCTTTGGTCAGCTTAAAAGAAGGTTTCCAGTACTCCAATACCCTATGAGAGTGAAACTTCACAAGGTACCATCAGTTGTTGTGTGCTGTGTCGTTTTGCATAATATAGCAAAATACCTGCAGGATCCTGATCACCCTGGTGAAGTCCCAATTGAAGAGGAAGGCAATGAACTGGTAGATGAAGACTTCAGTGAAGTAGCCTTGAGGAATCTTGGTAAAATAAGAAGAGATGAAATAACACGAGTAATTAATTAAATGAATTGAACATGTTTTTAATTGTAACCTTTCAAAAATGCACAAAATCTTTGGTTATGTCTAAATTGAAAACATTTACAGAAAATTGTCATTATCGTTAATATAATCAGTTGGATTACTGAATTGGTCTTGTTTAAGCCGAGCTAAGATGAGGTTTTCTTTTTCAATTTGTAATCTTATCAGTTTCAGTTGCTCTGATAAAACCAGTCTCTGAAATTCATTTGTGGAAAGATGTCTTGTTTCTTCTTCCTCATGTGGCAATGATTTAAACTTCTTCGCTGGTGGAGGAAGCGGTAGAGATTTAGTTGCTGTTACAAATGTATTTTGATCTGTATGATTTGATGTAGATGCAGTGGACAAGTCTTCTGAGATCAAACTATCTTGACAAGAACCTTCAAAGCACAATGCCCTGGAATCTTACTAAAGACAGGATTTTCATCACATGTCAACAGTTCCTGTAGAACTTTTTCCCAAGCCTTTAATCGTATCTTTTTGTTGCCGGTAGCATTTCTGTCATTTTTTTCTTTAGTTCATTTTTCAGATTATTCAGTTTCTTTTTCAACTGTTTTACAGTAACAGTTTTACCGAAAGCCTTCTCATAACTAATTTTCAGTTCAGTATATGACTTTTCTTTAGCATTCTTTACTTGAGGAATCTGAGATTTATTGAACAAAATTGTGTGTTTCTGTAGCATTTTGACAAACTTCAATTGTTTGTCATCATTTTGTGAACTTACACTACTGCTTTCCGAGTCTGACTTTCCCTGACTTTCCATGACCAGAAACTTGCATTTCCCTAATCACAAGAATAAATGTTATCAAGGTTCTTTTTAAACAAACAAAAACAAAAATCCAGCCTTCACCACCCTCTTTTATATCTTTTATTATTTGTTTAATCGTTTAAGTATCATAGCATATGTTTAAAAATAATAATTATTAATAGGAAATACTTATAATGACTAGAGCAAAGCACATGCTCCTCACATTTTGTTCACTGGGCTAGTTATTTTCCCTTACTATTCATTTTTTTTTTACAAATTTCCCTGACTTTTTCCCTTACTTGACAAAATTTCCTCACTCTCCCTGACTTTCCAGAATGTGGACTTCCTGCTATTTAATTAACATGATCCAACATAATGTAGTATTCAGGATTTAAATCTCGCACATTTGCTTTGTTTTATTTTAAAACTCATGGCTTATTTTAGGCAATCATGGCCCACTACATGTAGTTTGCACAGCTAAGTAGTAGTAACTACTAATGTTTATGCAGTATTAACTTATAAGTACTAGTATAAGGTTATTCACTCAAAATTAAGTAAAAGCTGATACTTGTAAGTAACTACTGAAAGTAATTACTAGTACTGGTACTTATTACTAGTAGTAATTACTTAATTTTTATTCACTCCACCCAATATGTCATACAAGAAGAATCACGCAGTAGGAATGAAAAATCAATACAACATGATGACGCTAGTAACACAGAGAACAGTTATAACGCATGGAAATCTCAATCCAAAGCCTGCTTTCTAAACTTTCCTCCCATCTGGTTTGCCTCATATTCAGACATTCTTGACATCTATTATTGTCTTAATCGAGAGTCAAGTATGGATTTTTTTAGGAAATTGTACCCTTTTTTTATTTAGAAAATGACCCCATTTTGTCCGATAAAAATCAAGTGATCTAGTAGTGTATCTCAAGGCTGTGGTAAAATTGTTGAGTTTCTCAAGCCTACTGCATTACAGAACTAACTAGAATTCCTCTTAAACCATTTTGGGATGTATACCTTTCAGGACAGGCGCGAAATCACCCGATCATCCTGGACATGAGTTTGAGAATTCCCTGGTTGAAATGTTTCTTCATTTCCGAAAACGATGACGGATAAGTAAGATTTTGGATCCTTACGTGGTAAGTTGTGTCAAACGGTCCGCGGTTAGTTTTTCTTCACTTTCCGTCTGCGTCCCTATACTGATTTTCTCTGCGTTTGCGTTTTCCTCCAGCGGTATAAAAAGGCCTGAGTGCTTTTATTTTCTGCCTATTAGGAGGATTGCGCTTGTGCTTATTTCTAGGCTTCAAGTCTATAACCGGTTCTGTCACTAAGGTGATGACTTGGGCACCTGTTCGGTGCATACTGAGGTCTCTGACCTGTAGTACTTTGCCATTTGGCCAATATCCCCGCTCTTGTGACTGCGGGCTACTACTACCGCGTAGTTCGTGACCGCAAGAGAGTTAAATCCCGCAAATACCCTTCAAGTTTGGTTTATTATAACTCTTTGCCGGTACTAAAAGTAGGAATTTGAACTTAGCCGCTAGGCTATGTTGTAGCCTACTGGAGCCGAACTTCTGCAGGAGACTTGCTAGAAGGTGTTTAAACATCCACCCTACAGCCCGGACCTCGCTCCCAGTGATGTTCATCTTTTCCTAGACCTAAAGAAATGACAGAGAATGAAAAAGAGGCGGAGATGTTTGTCACTCGGTGGTTCAAATCCCAGGCGGCACACTTCTATGACGTAGGTATTCAAAAGTTGGTGCTACGGTAAGACAAATATTTTAATTTCGGTGGCAAATATGTTGAAAAATAGTTGAACTCTGGCTGTGTCTGTTGCTATAAATATTTCCTTTAAATTTTGTTTAGCTTCTGTAAACGGCCCCAGGGAATGTTACTTTGTGGACGGCCCTCGTAATATAAAAACAATTAGCCAATATTATCCGAAGCCGTTCATCAATGAATCTTGTTTGCGTAATGTTTGTGAGAGGGTTTAAATACAGATGAATCTTCGAACCAACCCCTTTGAATTATTCTGATTTTCTTTTAACTCTACGCGTGTGCTATGTGTGCGTGGCCCATTAATTTCTTTCCAAGAATAATTCTCACTTGTGTGTAAGGCCTAGGGTGAATTTAGAACATATCTTTATTAGAGAAAATCCTTAGGTTTTCTCAATTTTGAAAATTAAAAATAAATTTGGATTGTACAATCTTTATACGAATTATTAGTCTCGCAGGTCAGCTGACTTTTCTCTTAATATAGGCTTTGTATTACAATTATGGCATTATTATGGTGCATTGGTGTGACCATTATTTGTACTATTTTAAAATTAGTGAGGCCTATAATGGACTTCATGCATGCCTTCTTTGAGTGATAAGCCAACTAATGTAAATTAACATAAATAAAATTAGGACTATATAATTTTCCAGTGGCTCACAAGAAGACCTATTGAAATTAATTTGGCCCCCACTTCCTCCAAAGTTAGACAGACCGGATCTACTAGACTGACGGGTTAGATAACGAAATCATTTCCAGATAGTAACTCAGAAGTCTATTCTGTACTTCAGAGATACATAATAGACCACAGACCAGTCGTTGAGTTTATCGATGTTCCATAAAGTAATCCTATGGTGCAATTAAAATAGGCAAATTCTTATAGCCTATTCACATAAGTGAATAATTTTTACAATATTCACCCAATTAATTCCAATTTATTTCAGAAATGAATAACCTTTATACCGAAAGACCATTTCTCCAGGAGCTACGTCTAACCTGACTTTGGAAAAGAAGCGAGCAATAGCAACAAACAAAACCCCGACCTCAACGAGAGCAACGTGCCAAAATACACGTCACAGGATCTACGGAAGAGTTCATGCCTAGGAATTTTGCGACCTTCAAAATCCATATACCTCGGCAGAGTCATTTCTATTATGCTCTAGTATAAAATAAAATCAGGTAAACTGATATAACAAAGTGCCAGTATGCTTTTTTATTCAGTTATAATTGCAGTTATGATATACAGAAAATATATAATTTTTTTTAATAGATCTCCGAGTTAAACTCCAGATCGATTCATTAAGCAGGGCTTACGGAAGAACAAAGGTCTAAAGTTTGATTCTTAACCTTAATTCATATTGGTATACACTGATATACTAATTCTTAAAATATGTAAACATTTTACAAAATGCATTGACAATGAAATAGTAAAGTAAGCCAATAAGAAGAGGATAGTTCCACCTAGCGGTATGCAGTTTTGTTCTGAGTATAGGCTTATGCAATTTTAACGCAACGCAATAACTTTAAAGCTAGTTTCTGTTCGTGAAATAACATTTATAGGCTTATGTTATCATTCTTTAGGATTATGTTGTAGGTCAATGAAAAACAATGAATTTCCAGTTTTTTTTAAAGAAAAATGTAATACTTATTTAAGCACATTGACAAAATAGAACACAAGAATGGAATAGGCTCAATTTAACACAATTGATAATAATAAAAAAAATTTGCTTTAGGGTGGACTCGAACATGATATCGCTTGAATACTAGACAAGCATCTTACCCCAAGACCAAACCACACTGCGAATGTTCAGTGTCCAATACCAGAGAATACTACCTCGTCGTAGCTCACAGAAAAGAAAAATCACCGTATTTCGAAATTAGGCCATGTTTCAAGCCTGCTAGTTTCCTTATGTTACATTATTGTATTATTTCATTCATAGGTAACATAATATTCTAGATATCCGTGTGATAAGTGCTGATATGTCTCTAGCTGAAGCAAACGTAATACCAACGTATGCATATTCTCAGAGTTTAATGTTTTTATTTATTAAGAGGTCAGGAATTATTAATCTGACATAGGCTGAAGTAAAATTCAATGCTTTAATTTAATTGTAATCAATTTTAGCAAAATAATTAGTCATTATACAACAGCATTTCATCTATAATCGAACATATGGGAACATTTGTTTTTCATGTAGATGTCAACTGTCCATGGCAACTGAAAGAGGCTTTATACGAGCGCGCTGATTGGTTGGCTGCGAGTCAATCAAAATGCTTCGAATTGAACAAAATATTATTCTAAATGTGACTGTTAATTACTCTTTATTTCGGTACTGCTCAACCGATTAGGTCCAAATTCAATAGGCTTATTGCTATTATCGTTATAAATGAGTATACGAAGTTTTATGAAAATCCGATAAAGCGTATTTGAGTTACCGCGCCTTTTCTTATGTGATACCATAAAAAGGCACTAAATTGGGTATTATTCCGGTACCGGCCAACCGATTTGGTCCAATATCAACAGACGTCTTCCCATGGACATTATAAATAGGTATTCCAAGTTTTATGAAAATCCGATAAAGCATTTGCGAGTTATGGCACCTTTAAAATAGACACTAAATTGGGTTTTACTCCGGTACCGGTGAACCGATTTGGTCCAATTTCAATAGGGTTCTTCCCATTGACATTATAAACGCGTATACCAAGTTTCATCAAAATTCGATGAAGCGTATTTGAGTTAGAGCGCGTACAGACACACGGACGGACGGACGGACAGACGGACAGACATTTTTCGTCCCCCACACAATCTCATAAAGTACCACACTGGCACTTAATAATCAAGATACAAAATGGGATCCACACAATCATGTAACTTTCTCAAATAGGATATCCATTCATAATATTTATATTAATTTTTTTAAATTTATTGAAATTGTGGGGCTTAGTGGATTTATTAAATCCACTATTGGCCACACGAGCTGTGGCATCCCATCCCATCATTTCAATAGCATTTGGTTAATGACAGCAGAAGCAGCACAGATGCATGGTATGAGTTGCTGACCCACGACCGATTAGTCCTCATTAGTTGTACTGACCTCTGCCTCGCGCGGGTCGCTTGCTGAATCCCCCCACCATCGCTGGATCAGCGAAGTGGTAACCGACTGCATATGCGGCGGAATACGTAATATTGTACGCTATAGTGGAAAGATTTGTTTACAAACTATGCCATATGAATATCCTTGTTTTGTTTTTAAATTGCAAAATATGTCAATAGCCATATTTGGTTACTACAATACATAATGTTTTAAACCAAAGCTAATTCACTGAGCATCCTCGTTAATTATCACAAGTTAGAAAGCATTAAAAGGGGGGAAATGGCGAAGTTGCATCCCATACAACAAATATTACATTAAACAGTGAAATATTATTATTAATATTATTATTATTATTATTATTACTATTATTGCTGTTATCATTTGATAGTTATTTTATACGTACTATATTCATGCATTAAAAGATCTCATCACCTAATCCTGTGCTCTTCTAGGTAGACCATACTGAAATTCGTACTGCCCTAATCGAAAATTACAACGTTTTTTTCTTTCTATTTTAGGGCAGAAAATAAAATGTCGTTCTTGCGTGGACAGAACTTAACTTAATTAAATCCAAGAAATGCATTTTTCGACCATCAACACTACTTTACAAATCATAGACAAACAGAAGAACATAACCCTTACACATAGCATGTCGAGGTTGGCCAATTCGGCTCCTCTAATAGAAATTTATTTATATCTTTATATGTAGATTATGAATAATTGTTGATGTGACACTAAAAATGATAATTATTATAACATTATGTTATGCTTATTGTTTGCATGGATTTTTTAACAGTTTATTGCTAATCTTGTGAACAATCATCACTATCGCTCAGAAGAATGTCTTGTGGTAATCTTCCTTTTAAGCCTCGAGGGTTGACCCGTTCTAAACCGAAACCGAAGCCGAAACCAGGAACTCCAGGGAGTTTGGCAAAGAATGATGTTGAGGTCACTCGAACATATTGTTGTAATGGAAGATTTTCCGTTTCAGAATGTAATTGCTGATTTCAAACAAACCACGGTGCAATTGTTGCTATCCGAAGATATTTGTTTTGAAGAACTTGTAGACGGTGGGTGGGAGTCTTTCTTGCTGCTTCCCACACTTGGGCTGCATATGTCATAGGACGCACAAACAGTGTGTATAGCAACAATGAGCATTCTACAGCGATCTATGAGCGTCAAGATATACACTGGACACATTCTACAGCCACAAGCAGTGAAAATACTAAAGAATAAAATAAAATTCCTTTTTAGATGAGAAAGATACTTAATAAGCCCGGCGTTTCCGAACGATGGAACCACAAAAAAACCCATGTCATTATTGACCGGGCACGAGATTTGAACCAAGGAACTCCTACCTCTGCCACCTCGCTCGAATTGGGTTTAGATTTGCATTACGACACACAGGTATACTGCATTTCACAACACTATATTAATTGTTAAAGAGGCGGATGATTTTCTAAACTTCCTCAGAAAGGACTCGGCCTAGAACTGTCCCAAGAACATCCGTCAGCTAACTCATGGGTGCGAAATTGCAAACCCTAACCGAATGGTGGGAAGCACATAAAATGACAGCTAATGTCTGCGCTGTTCGTTCGCTTCCAGATAGGATCCGGGACAACCACCTATGTTGGCGATGGCTCAGAGAGACCGAAACGCTTGCACATGTTTTGAGTTCCTGCCCCTTTGGAGAACTGCTCCGTAACGCCCGATATAAACTATGTTAATAAGATACGGTCAGATGTAAGTAAAAATAATAGGCTAAATTAGTTATTAAAGAGTATGATTTCATTTCCAATTTAACTATGAATATTAATTTTGAAATGGATATAAGACACTACAATATTATCGCATGGTCCACGATATATTAAACATAACGTAACAAATTGACAATTGATTATTGATATTGTTAGTTCTCCTTGATTGATTCATAACGATGTCAGTGTAAATAAACGTAAATAAAAGATTTAAAACACAGCTAGTCGTTGAATAATTAAACATAGGTGCTGTTGATATAATATCTACATTATATTTTAATGTGAGTATTTTTCTTGTTCGCTCTTGGGCAAACAATAGACCTAATGTAATTCCTGATGGATTGATTGATTTCAGATTGACTTTAATTCGTTCATAATCTATATGGCTGCTTGAAACTTGAAGCAAACACGTCAGCGAATCGAGGCCTATGCTTAACTTACATCATTAATATTATTGCCAGTGTATTTTGTAAAATGTTGACATATTTTAAGAATTTCTTATATCATTGTATACGAATATGAATTGACGTTAAGAATCAAACTTTAAACCTTTGTTCTTCCGCAAGTCCTGCTTAATGAATCGATCTGGAGTTTTACTCGGACATCTATTAAAAAAATAACTTATTTTCTGCATATCATACTTGCAATTATCACTGATTAAAGTTTACCTGATTTTATTTAATTGTGTGGTTGTTAGCTAAATAATCATTTAAAAATCGGGTGCTTGGAACGCCACGCAACAGAAGTGAAACTTGGATTATTTTAGTTTTTCGATTTTTTCAATTTTGAATTATTGGATTTTTTCAATTTTGGATTGTTGGACTTTTTAATTTTGGGTATATGGACTTTTTAAACTCTGGATTATTTAATTTTTTAAATTTTGGATCTTTGAATTTTTTAGTTTTGGAATTTTGGATTTTTTCAATTTTGGATCTTTGAATTCTTTAGATTTTAAATTTTGGATTTTCAATTTTTAATTTTGGATTTTTTGGATTTTTTAAATTTAAATTTTTTTATTTTTTAAATTTTTTGTTTTTTGATTTTTATTTTTTAATTTTGGATTTTTAGTTTTTTTTTAATTTTGTATTTCGGTTTTAATTTTGGAATTTTGAATTTTTTCATTTTGGATTTTTGGATATTTTCATTTGGATTTTTTAATTTCTTCAATTTCATTGAGTTGATTGTTTTCTGTGCAGTCTTTCACAGCCCCGCTACTTTCGTGACGATTTTCTTCGTAACGCAACTTTGGGTTAGCTCTCGATTTACTCCTAGCGCACCTAATGAAGTTTCACTTCAATAATACGTAGTTCTGGATTCTCTCAAGATAAATTATCTTTCATCGCATAAATAACGATAAAATCCAGATTTCCTATTTTATTCCCTAAGAAGAAGAATAAGAAGGAGAAAAAACATTATCCATAGTGCATTATCATGTGATCATAACACAGATGATCTATGTATTCTATGTCAATGATGATAGTCTCATTGGCAGTGATAGAAACCGGATCTTCTCCCACTTCACCTATTTTTCAGTAGTATTTCCGTTTTCCGAGGTGTACGCATCGGGTGATTTGCTGCTCTCAGTTTGTGATGGTTAAAAGTGACTAAGATTGTGTGTTTTATGAGTGTTATTAGTGTTCAGCGAGGTAAGATAAAGTCTATATGTAGCAATTAATACATATACAACCCATACCTTCCGACATCTTGGTACAGCCCACTGGGCTTGTGTATAAAAATAATTTGTTTATGGAGTGCTTTCGTCGTTCTAAATTTGTGACTATGCATTGTAACATGCTGATTAATGCAGTTTTTACGAAAACTAGCCCATGAAAGTTGAAAATACGCTAAATATGCGTCTACTTAAATGGAATAAATCTAGGATGCCGTTGCTACAGGTATCGGGTGTTGTACCGGTCCCCCATTGATGTGACGTCATCACTGTATCAAAATGTGGGAAGGTAAATTAAAGTTTCAGGGCTGGTGGTTGTAGGACTACTGTAATCTTATTTAAAACTTTCAGTACGTTAAAGAAATTATAAACATATAACCCTTTTTGGCATAATCCCAATTACGGGGACCAATTCACGCGATATTCACATTTCCACGGACTGTGTGATGTTTTTTGTTTATGAGCGATCCACGGTTACCAACTGTTAGGTTAGGAACGTTTATGTTAGTTAAGGAGCAATATACTGAATAGCACAACCACCATTTCTTACGAGCAGCTAGTGGCTTGTACCTTTGTAGGTTTGTCACAGTGTTCATCCACAATCATCTTGTTTAGCGATATGACGTCACACCTCCAACGCCCAATCAGGAGGACGAGGACAGAAAAATGGTGGAGAAGAAGGGAGTTTTCGCTAGATCATGATATAAAAGAAAGTGTATCAATTAGGCCAAGACAACATCTCCTCTCCACACATCTATGTATAACAAAATTCGTGTGATATAGGCTAAGTGTTTTATGAAGAGAATCTCGGTTCTAAAAAATGAACCACGTAGATGGGATTTTACCTACTTTTTAAACATGAAAGTAGACACTTGTTAGATAATGTAGATGTCCAGCAGCTGGAACGGTAGGCCTATATTATCGAAATATTGCCATTTGAAGGGGTGATTCCCTTGAAGACCTGTACGTTCTACGTCACAGTCACCCTTTAATTGATGAAATTTTGATAATAGACTAATGTAGGTACATCTAATCGGAGGATTCTTCAAACACTCTGCACGCTTTATTAAGTGCCAGAATGAGATTGTGTTGTGGACGCACAAATGTCTCCGTCTGTCTGTCCGTCCGTCCGTGCTTTATCGGATTTTCATGAAACTTGGTATACGTATTTATAACGTCCATGGAACGAAGCCTATTGTTTTTTGATCAAATCGATTAACTGGTACTGGAGTAATGCCCAATTTAGTGCCCATTTTCTGCATATTGTAGGGCCCAGCCCTATCTCCTTGGCATTGCAGTTTTAATTTTTATTAAACGAAACAACGTTAAAAATGTGTTCCTACAGTAATTTTCAAATGGGAAGCGTTTTCCTTCCCCGCCAATCACGTGTACGAGCTAAAGTAGTACCGCTATCAGGAAGGGTCTTCCTTCCGTCTCGCCGTCTCTGATTGAACCGCGTATCTAAGCAAGGAGAAGAGCAAAACGCTTCCCATTTGAAAATTACTGTAGGTGCAAGGTTTATTATTAGGCCCAAAAATGTTCATGTATATGAATATTTCCTTAAAATACTTAATTCATGGTAATAACATATTATTTACTGCCATCTTTCCTGGGTAAACAGGTTGACCAACACGACAAACCTCACGGGAGATATAATATGGCACATTTTCTAAACGCGTGAATTCGGTATGCCCTACAATACTAATATCACTGTTCATAACCTAACCAACCTAACCTAACTGCCACTAAAATAGAATCTACCTGCCACTTCTTACCTTAATGCAAAGAGGACAGTTCGTCATCCTGCTTCGCTCAGAATCATAATATGACTGGTGTGTTTTATGCGTAGTAAAAATGAACTGATTGAAATAGGTAAACATACAAGATCAAGTCCTAAAAAGTACTAAATGTCACCCCTTAATCAATTTCTTGAACAAAAGTAGTACATTTAATGAAGTTTCCAGTTCCAGAAAGGAAAATTGCAATGCTAAGAAGATAGTGCTCTACCCCATATTGTAATTTAAATTATCACTGATTAAACAAAAGAATTCTGGCATTCTGTTACATCAGTTTACCTAATTTTATTGTTGTTATAAGTTATTCTGAATCCATACTTCTCATTTCTTTAATTTCAACGCTGATGTAATATTGCCTTTTGTTCACTGTATCCAAGTTGGCAGCCCGAAATACGGGTAGTCGTCATTGTATTAAACAATAAAATCAGGTAAACTGATGTAACAAAGTGCCAGAATAATTTTGTTTAATCAGTGATAATTGCAATTATGAAAGCTAGAAAAGAAGTTATTTTTTTAATCGATTTCAGAGTTAAGCTCCAGATCGATTGTTTAAGCAGGGCTTACGGAAGAAAAATATCTAGTTTCATAAGCATAAGTGAAGGAATATGTGGGTAGCGTTATTTGTCAAAGATACCTGTAATGTTACTTCCAAACACTATAAAACAATATGTTGCCATGAGAAATGATTTGCATTTGATAAATTCTTTCTAATATAGGCCTATTACCAGAGGCTTTACATTGGGCATTACTCCGGTATCGGTTAACTGATTTGGTCTAATTTCCAGAGTTTTCTTTCCATGGACGTTATAATGCGTAAACCAAGTTTCGTGATATGTTTTCCCGGTGTGTTTTATCGAATTATATTTTTGTCACGATCACAGTACTTTCTCTATACTACGTATATGGAGAAGGTAAAATGTGCATAAATACAACTTTATGTATATATGATTTTGATATTTACATTTAGTAACAAAAATGAAATTTTTTACAGCTGAAAGAGTTACTAATATATTTTGCTATCTCTTGATTATATAGTATTTAACATCTATGAAATTATATAACTTTTAATTTTTTAAATTTATGACATTGTACAACTTACAGATAAATCAGAAGTACGGTACTGTATTGTAATGTAGCAATTATAATATAAATTTAGGCCATGATAAAGCACTTAACATTTATGAAAATATACTACTTTTAATTGTTAAAATTTATGACATTGTACAACTTACAGATAAATCAGAAGTACTGTATTGTAATATACCAATTGTAATATAAATTTAGGCCATCATAAAGCACCTAGTAGTTTATAGGTAAATTTTCAACACTTAAGAAAAGAACATTATAGATCATATAAACAAATATTTGTAAATTATGGATACCCTGATGATGGTTCCATGTAACCAAAAAGTATAAGCAAAATAGAAGTTAATATGAAGATATACCATGATAAAATTAGGAAATCCTACTTATTTCGCATTTTACACTACAGTTAGGCCTACATCCTTAGAGATACTAAACAGTCTGATCTTTTTGTGATTGTATTGTCTCCTTAATTAGTAAGCAATTGGACACGAATGTCAGTAGACTTGAAGAAAATATCAATACATTTTGAATACTATCTGTCCTTGAAGCGGGGAATAAGTCACCTGTCTCTATGTGGCAGATTGTCAAAAATGTCTTCCGTCATATCTGAGATGAGACTTAGAGTGACATCTTCCTAAAGTAGGAGGAAAGGAGAAAGGGGAAACTCACTTTTTTCACCCCTCATGTCTGTCGTCTTCGACGTAACCGTTGATGGACAGACAGGAGACATCTACAAGATGAATTTTCCCATCCCAGTGTGTATGACACAGAGACAAGCGCATTCCATCCGAAAATTTTTACGTCTTGCGATTCGTGTAGGACAGGCCTATTCTATTTTAGACCAGTTGCAGCCTTCCACATCCTTTTTCCCCATGTTATCTACTATACTCGTAGAAGAAAATAATGCGTTGTTAGGTGCCTTAAAATACTATTTTTAAATGAAAATTATAATAGGGCCTATTGACATTGTATAATGAAGAATATAATTATTTTTAGTATCTCTACGTTAAGCTAATCTTCATTACAATGTGAATTTAAATAATTGCATTGTTCGATTGTAACACTTAATTAGCAAGTTAGCATAATCTCACAACTTTTAACTTTGAAACTATTGGTCTAATCATCTTGTGACTTAGAATAGACCTTAATTATATTTGTTATGGGCACTTTTCATTTGTCAAAACTTTCATTTTATTCAGTTAAAAATTATTGGCGTGTGTTTTTAAAGATGCATTCCAGAAAGTATTATATTATTTTATTACTTCAGGAAATTTCCTGAAGGAATAGGTCAGCCAACATGGGTAGCCCAATTTCACCGATGTTGGCTGACCTATACATGAGTAACCTTGAACTAGAGGTCACCGGGGCATTCCCACATATTTTTAAAAACTGGTTCAGGTACGTCGATGATATTTTCGCTATCATCCCAAAAAGATTTGTAGAAGATGCAGTAAAATTGTTAAATACACAAGACCAATCGATAAAGTTTACCATTGAAATGGAAGAAGGCGGATGTTTGCCTTTCCTTGATTTAAAAATCATGAGGAAACATGAAAAACTGGAATTCGGAATTTACAGAAAAAATACACATGTAGACAACTACATTAAATGCAATAAATACAACCCGAAAGCTCACCGATTTGCTGTTTTTCATAGCCTAGTTCATAGATTAATTAATATACCAATGACAAAGACAGAGTATAATAAAGAATATAAACATATACTAGAAGTGGCAACGATTAATGGGGTTAAGACAAATTTCATAGACAAAATGATTAGAAGACACACAAAGAAAAACAAGATCAGAGAAATTAGTACATTGGATACTTTAGAAAAAACACAGCAACATTACAACAAATTTACTTACCACCCTAAATTCTTTAATAAATTTTAAAAAGTGTTTAAAAACCACAATATAAAATTGGCACCAAAGAATAATTATACCATTAGGAACTTGCTCAACCACAATCGACCACCAGCCGATGATGGGAGCGAATAAGGCTCTTGAAACTAGTCCTGTGCTATTAAAAGTAATGTAAGTGGAGAATAAAGTGTTTTTATCATTCAGAATTTCTATCAGTATACTCCACTGTTTAAATAACTTCTTTTTATTGGTGCTTTATATTTTGTTGTTATATGATGAAGTAGGCTACCGTGTTTTGCGAGAAACCCTGGTAAAGTTTCTGATTATCTTAAAGAAACATGTTGGCTTAAATTTGCTGTTTTATGACCAAATATATATATGCTTAAATCCATATTAAAGTTGGTGTGAATAATCAATGCCATCTGGATTTTGTTTATAGATTGTCGTGACCACTTTAGCGTCCTAGGCCGATAAAACTGCATTTTGAATGCAGTTTTATGCAATTTTAAAGGCCTAGGTTGATAAAATACAATTTTTCGGCGTTTTACCAGTCCGACAAGCAGCTGCTTCTTGGAGCGTATGCTAAAAAGCACTTTATAGCATAAATCATGACATTTTACTTTCAAAGTTTATTGCATATGGGATACGAAATGGATGGATAAGCTCATATATTTCTAACAGATCTCAGATAGTTGAAATTAACCATAAGGTATAGAAATTCAGGTCAGAACCACGTATAATATTCAGAGGAGTCCCTCAGGGCTCTATAATCGGCCCATTAATATTTACGGTTTATGAATGACATTCCCCAACATCTGAGCGGTTCTCAAGGGATAATGTATGCAGATGATTGTACGTTATTTCTCGGTAAAAGATCAGAAGAAGATATCAAAGTCTGCGCTTCACAAGTATTGGGGAAATTTCACAATTGGTGCACATTAAACAAACTTACTATAAACACGACAAACACTAAATACATTTTAAGTTCAGGTATATCAAAATTGTTTCACTCAGTGACACTAAAGTATTCCAAAATCAATCAATTGAGAAAAAGTACAATGTTAACAATTTCTCAGTCTGACAATTGACAACCACTCAGCTTGGAAGGTCGTACCAGTTTATCCAAGCATTTATCAAGCTATGCATACTTATTCTACAAAACAGCAGCATACTCTAATAAGAAACCCTGCTACTACGACTAGATTTGTTCCAGGATTAAGTAAGTTATAATATTATTACTTGGGGATCTGTTGATCAGTACTTCATAAAAAGAATTTTTATCTTAAAAAAAAAAACAATTTTAATACTCATATTTAAATTAAAACCTACCAGCATTTTTAAGGTACACAACATTTATATTTATGTGTTCGCTTCATTTGTCAATAAAAAATAAAAATTTGTTTACAATGAATGGTAACTTTCATCTGTGCCGTGCAAACGAGAAACAGGGAAAATATAACTAACGAAGCATAACACACAACTTTATGGAAAATCGCACACTATTTCTGTTCCAAAATATATAACCACCTTCCTAGAAAGTATCAGATACAAAATCAGAGAGTTCTTTTAAGATATTTATCTTAAACTATTCTTATTTCAACATTGCTTTTAATGTCTAAACAGTTATCTCAAAAGTCGAGTAAGAGACAAATAACACTCCTCCTGTCCTAACAGTTTTTATATTGAACTATTTTACATTATGTCAAACTCACATATTTGAATAATTCTATTTCATATTTTGTGTGATGAGAATCTGTTATTTAAAACACTGACTATCTTTAAAATCACAGCTTTTTCATACCTCCTATCATCATGATATCTGAATAATGTATTGATTTTAAATAATTACTTATTGCTATTTATGCAAACCTGAAACAAAGTAACAAAATGTTCTAAGTCACTGTTAGGATTACTAATTTACAAGTTTGTTTATTAACTTTGTTATGCTAATATCTGTTTATCAATTTTCAAAATCTTTTATTTACCATCATACGATTATTTACCAGTATTCTATTAATTTACTAAATCTGTTGAATTAAATTATTTTGTTGAGTCTTTTCCTTACCATTTTTCAACACACTGTACTGCGTTTCCTACAAATAAATTACTACCACTATTACTACTTACTACTACTATTACTACTACTATTACTACTACTATTACTACTACTATTACTACTACTACTACTAGTAGTATTACTACTCGTAAACCATTCTAGATATGTGGTGGATAAAATTATAATAAATAATAAATTTACAATAAAATTCAAATATTTCACTAAAGCTTTGGCGCGTAAGTTTCTTAAGGACACAAACGAAATTTCGCGTGGTCACATTTTCTTCACCCTTCATAAATTTTCTGTAAGTGGCGATATTTATAAAATGAAATACAAACATTTGTGTCTGCTTTTTTAAGGCTCTGTTTCGACTCTCAGTAGATTTGTTGCGTGCAGATTATTTCTGAAAAAAAAATCACAGTAATCCGTCCAAGGGTTAATTAAACGTTGCGTGTTTAATCATAAGGTGTGAGCATTTCTAGACTGAGTAAACCCCAAGAACAGCCCAAGTTGGAAACGAGTAACGTCACGCACTCAAGCGCTGTGACTGGTCTATCCCGGTTAGTGCAATCTTACTGTTGACTAGCCTTCCAACTGGATGTCGTAAGAGATATTTTGCAATGACTATTCTAACCAGTGCCACCACATTGGTTGCAACATAACTGAAACCCGGGAACATGACATGTTTCATTCTGTCGAAAATCAGGACTACTGCGCAATAAAAGACTCAACAAAACCAGGACAAAATATAACGCCAGTATCTTGATAAAAACATAGGACTAAGTTATGAAGAAGTAAAATGCATTTCATCTAAAGATTCAGATAAGAAAATAGTTATAACAGTAATTATAATATAGATCCTAATGCCTCATTTGAGAGGGGGATTGGGCAAGCACAACAAGCCGATTCTACCGTGCTTGAACTGTTTTAGGTGATACACGATACGTGATTTTTTAGTTATTCTGCTTGGAACATGGGCACTTGAAGAGGGCTTTAATGAACAAGTATTTGAGCAATGTCATAAGATCATATTGACCCGAACATTATATTCATCAAGTAGAAGTGAAAAGAACAGCAGGGTTATTGCGTGGACAACATAGTCGACGAAACTTCGCAACATCAAGAAAAATGTATTCGTCTTACAGGAAGTTTGTTTTCATACTAGTGGCAGACGGGTCATTTCTCTAACCCATTGTCTTCAACCTTTTTTTAACTAGAGGACCATTTTATTTTCGGTGAAAGACTAGCGGGCCGCATTGGTTTATTGATTTTTAATAACATGATACTTACATAACAAACATATGCGTAACCAGGCCGACCATATGGGGGTATGGAATACCCCCAGCGAGAGGGAGGTTCGGGGGTCCTCCCCCGGAAAATTTTAAAAATTAATATGCACAATAACGAGTTTTAAGTTTCCCACGCTTTATACTCATATTAAGTAATTTATAACCAGACTTTAACAAATTGTACAATTTTCCTTTTTTTAATCAATGGGGGGTGGTTCAAACCCCCAAAACCCCCCTCGTTACGCCTATGATAACAAATATATATATATATATATATATATATATATATCAATTATATTACAATTCTGTGGGTTTTACTTTAACATTATACATGTGTGAGTTTTATATTTTGGCTTCCACTTTGCAATGTTAATGAATAACACAAAGCACAGTAACATTCTTGAATTTAATATGAGATCTGACAATATTTCTTTATCACCATTGTCAATAGGCCAATTGACATTGTAGCTAAAATTAGTGTTTGTTTGCGTACCGAAAAAATTAAGGCACGGGCCGCATGCAGCCTCCGGGTCGCGGGTTGAAGACCACTGCTGTAGCCATTTCTCCTGATCACAGTACAAAAAAATAGATTTTGCATTTGATTTTATATTATCTAATCGGCACAGTTATACAACTTCCTTTCTGTAGGCTAAGTTAAACTGAAGTAAGTACACAGAATGATCTTAGTTGATGCAACTTCGAGAGATAAGAATTAGAAGTAGAATTGAAATGACTGAATAATGCAGTTATTGTACTGTGTTGTACTTTTCTTGATTCCTTACCAATGTAATCGGAAAATCAGTACTTCGGATGGAAATACTGTATAATATGGTGTATATCTAGGTAATTAGTGCCGTAATTTGCTGTTTATACCACCATTGTGGAAGAAACTTATTTAGAGAATCGTAATAATGCATTTTCAAATTCAAATTTAGAAATTACGTAAATATAATAGAAATATTGTGATATTTAATATTAGGTCTAGGTTGTTGAGTTTATTAAGTGCCAGTATGGTACTTTATGAGATTGTGTGTGGGGACGGGAAAATGTCTGTCCGACCGTGAGTCTGAACGCGCGATAACTCAAATACGCTTAATCGGATTTTAATGAAACTTGGTATACCCATTTATAATGTTCATGAGAAGAACCCTATTGATATTGGAGCAAATCGATTGACCGGTACCGGAGTAAATCCCAATTTCCAGTATTATATTAGAAAGGCGCCATAATTCAAATATTCTTTATTGGATTTTCATGAAATTTGGTATACCCATTTAAGACGTCTATGAGAAGTAACCTATTGAATTTGGACGTAATCGGTTGACCGGTACCGGAGTAAAACCCAATTTAGTGTCTACTTTAAAGACGCGGTAACTCAAACACGCTTTTTCGGATTTTCATGAAACTTGGTATATGCATTTATAATGCCCATGGGAAGACGTCTGTTGATATTGGATAAAATCGGTTGACCGGTGTCGGAGTAATGCCCAATTTAGTGCCTATTTTATGGTAATATATTATAACAAATTTAACAAATGCAAATGTGTTATTCTGACAACATATCGTTTTACGGCCTTGGAATTTGCAATAGTAAGCCATGACACATTGATTATCAAACTAGTCAGATGTTTACTTCGTTCATCAAGTTTAATACTATTATATACAGAAGATATATGACTCTGAAATAATTAGGCCTACATAATCAAGTGGAGTTCATCGCCTGTGTATTTTGTGAAATGGTAACATATTTTAAGAATGTCTTATATCGTATAATTATGAAATTTGAGACCTTTGATATTGATAATGATATTGATAGCAGCCTTGATTGATTCGTTTCTTCATAACGATGTCAGTGTAGGGCAAATAATGTAAATAAAAGATTTAAAACATGTAGCCACTGAATATTGATATTATATTGTGCATTCTATGGATCTGTAGACTACCGATACAGTAGAGTTCCGAAAACTCGGCACTCAATAACCCGGCACTCCGAATAACTCGGCCACAGCAAAACACAGAGTGCAGTGCGGGAAACAACAGGATATTATGCATTTCTTTTTTTAAAAAATGTAGCCAGTTTTTGCAAAGTCGGCTAGTTGATTTTCATTATAGACGGCTTTATGCCTTATGGTTTTATGCCTTATACTTTTATGCCTTATGTATTCTTAAGCAACCAATACATACAAGTACTGTAATTTCTGAGGAAACAGTATTAATTATTCTTTTTTAAAACCTTTCCCGATAATTCGGCATTATCACACACTCGGCCACCCTTCGGTTCACATTAGACTGAGTTTTCGGGACTCTACTATATTTACATTAGGCTATATTGTAATGTCAGTATATTTTTTATTCGTTCCTGTGGAGCAATATACCTAATGTAATTCCTGACAGATAGATTTCATATTGACTTTTTATTCATTCATAACCTTAAGGCTGCTTTAAACTTGAAACAGACATATCAGCGAATCGTAGGCCTATTGCATCATTATTATTATTGCCAGCGCATTTTGTTTTTGAGGTTTAACTCGGAGATCTATTACAAAAATAACTTTTGTGCATTGGCCTATCATTTGCGTTTATCACTGATTGAAAAAAGCATACTGGCACTTTGTTACATCAGTTTACCTGATATTAATTTATTAAAAAACAGCTGTAGCCTATCCTTAGCGTATTATACTTTAACTTTGTTGATGCCTAGTAGAACAAAGCTAGGAATATCTTAAGTTTATATCGGATATTCAGATAATGTACAGTAGCTGAGTCTTCCTCGGCAGCAATTTTAATAACAACGAAAGTTTTCAGATCAGTTGGAATAAGCAAGTAGGGAGCCAGGAAGATATAACTTCGGAAGTCACATCTCAACAGAATAATTGAAGATAGAACAGCCTTTATCTTTCTAAATTTTCTTCTTCAAGAGCCAGACCCACCCTGGATCATTTTTTTTTTCTTTTTGAGAACTAAGGAAAAGTCGTACGTAAAGGTACGACTGCAGGAGCAAGCTGCAGGGAATGGAATAGTAAGAAGTAGAAGTGGCTGGAGGAGGAGTATGAGAATAAAAAACATTCTGAACTGAAAAGGGGATGGTGCAGCATGAAGGAAAATTAAATTCTTTTGCATGAATTTGCATGCCTGATTGGTTAATCTCCATATTGATGAGATTCCAACTATTTATACAGAGTAAAGATAACTGAGCCGGCATCATGAGACTTCTAGTAGGCCTATATAGTACAAACACAGTCAAGATGCCGCCGCTTTATGTCGGAGATAGTGAGATTTGTTTAGAAATATTTTAAATGAAAGTAATAAAATTGCTTCTTGTAGAAAATGTGGTACATAGAAAAAGAAAAAAAGTCTCATTTTGAAATTAAAGGAATCAATATTCTTTCAAGCAAACATCTTGTAGTAAATTATATTTTCAAGCCTTCTTTGCAGATTTTGATGATTGGATGCAAGCTATTTATGATACTACTTAAGACAATAAATAGGCTAATGATTAAGAAAGTTTATTGTTGATTTCTCAAACGCTCATTATCAGTGCTGATAGTGGGGTGGGTATGCCGTATGTCATAAATAAAATTTTACTGTTACCGTACATGTAAAATACTACGAAAACCAGAAATGATGTTTCTTTTTTATCCAAGCCAGGCAGCGTTTTTACTTTTTTTAAAAAGCCCTTGCAAATGTACAATAATTCTTAGGGAACTCTTGCAAAAACATTACACACTTTTATAACATTCTGTGCTGTGAAAGGTTTCGGCTGTACTCTAGGCAGTTCGGTTGTTATATCTCAGCACAATCATCGAAATCTAAAATTTTGACTGTTTTTGAAACTTTAACAAAATACTAATTAAGCGATGTACAAAAAACTGAAAAGATTTTGAAACTTTACAAAATACTAATTAAGTGATGTAAAAAAACAAACTGAAAATATGAAATCTAAGTATCGTGACTGTTCTCATAAGCATGTAGTGTTACATTATGTAATGGAGCATGTAGCTATAAAACCGTGGTGTTAATAAAAATAAAAAATAAAAAAAGTAATCGGATTTTGTGAGTAGTCGTTTAAACAACTGTTTAGGTTCATATCAGATTTTTGTTCCCTCCTGCCCTGAAAATGTCGATTTGTAATGGTTGGTTCATTTGGCCTAACAATGTGTTGGAGAACGCAATAAAGTAGGCTATAGGGGTAAAAACTTGTAAGTGCAAGAAGTAATGGCCTATGGCGTAGTAATGGGTTTTGCGCCCAGAGCATGTTTTGCTTTTACTGATTCTTCTGAGGGATACCAACGTGATGTTTGTAAGGTGCCGTAGACAGCGTCTGGGTATCTGGACTATTAAGAGGTTTGGTCTAAATCACCATCAAGGCCAGGTAGACCACCAAGGGCAGTCAGTCAGAGGAGAGAGGTTCTATATGGCGCTGTGAATTGAACTCTGGCGTAGCTCAGTTGATAAGAGCATTGGCACGGATAGCCATAGGTCCTGGGTTCAAGTCCCAGTTTCAGATAAATTTTTCTCCTATAATATTATCATATTAATCTCTAAGATGTCTGGTATTCAGTATGAAGTTCTTTGCATTATGGAAAGCACGACGAGACATTGGGCTTCGCGGCATGAAATGAATGTCACATACCGGTAGCTAATTTTACTATTAGTGTAGTAATTTTAAATTGAGTTAGTCAGCTGGTAAGAAAAGTTCAAGGAAAATTATTGATATAAGCGTCTTACATGTTCCTTCGTGTGTAATCGCACAATGCAATTCTCACTTGAATTTCATAACTTATATGGGACTTCAAATAAACAGATAAGTTAGAGGCAATAAGTTCCTGCTTTGCTCCAAATATGGCGTTTGTATTATTATGGAAAACCTATACAGTATGCAACTTTCGGAAAATTTTATATCTCTTTATGGTAACACTGAAAATTGCATAGGCGATATTCATTTTCTTAACTAATATAAAATACTTATAAGAAAGATTTCTTTACTGGTGGATGTCCACCTAAAACTGGTTTTTAACTACAGCACTTCTAACAATATTCATACAACACTGTCTACAATAGTTTGCTGTTTTATAGAAATATATACCAAAAAGTACGATGCATGAATAAAAAACGAAAACAAAGTTCAATTTAAGGTTAAAATAAATTGAACGTAATATTTAGTCTTGATCATCATTTCAGTAGCGATAAAAATCTAGATAATCTGTTATATTCTCAATTCAGTTTTTCTGTACCTAAAGGGCCAGCTCTAAAGCCGTACACAGGTAGGTCTACTTGCATGAATGAGGTTCCTACAGTATTTAGTGTTGATTTAAATGTGCCACAAAGAAAATAAATGGTTCGTTTCATGTTTAATCTCGTAGGTCACTTGTAAATGAGTGTCCTTTTTGAGACCATAATTAGATTACTTGATTTCAGTTATTTTCTAATTTTTCATGGATCCCCCCCCCCAGTTTCATAAAAAATAATCCCCGATTTGGTTTCAGACCAACCTCACGAAAAATAATCCCCCAACAAATAGTGGGATAACAGTAGGCCTATTCTAAAACTTCTTCCCAAGGAAAACTGCAATGACATTAAAATCATATATCTTTCTATCGATTTACATTTTAAAAAGTGTCAATTGAAAAATTTTGTTTATTTAGGATGCTTTTGCATGATATATAGGCTGAGTGGTTAGACCTCTCGTCTTCCACCGCTGAGACCCGGAATCTAATCTCGGTGAATTCATGTGGAATTTGTGGGATCGGGGCAGGTTTCCTCGGAGTTCTCCTGTTTTCCCTGTCATATATCATTCCACCGCTGCTCCATTCATCATAATATGACCATTGGTTGCAATGAAAGAATTATTTACTTAATATTTACTTAGCCTTACTAATATCAAAATGATTACAGAATATATTCTAAAGGCAAAGTCGTCGATTTGAAAATATTTCGGGGGGGGGGGCAAGAATTGGATTTTTAGTATTTTTACATAAGCCTTATATGATAACTCAAACATTGGAGGGCAGACAGTAGCCTAAGCCCCCCTTAAAGTCGGCACCGAACAAGTTTAATAAGAATTGAACGTTTTAATTGTTTACAAGTAAATGCGTTTCGCTAACTATGATTACAATTTTAGGTCAACTAGTTGTGCAGTATATTTAATTCACTTCTAAAGAATTAGAAGATATTTCTTTTTACATTTTGAGGTTATAAAAGTTTTCCGTTTTTATTTTTAATGCATAAAATGCAAATTTTGCAACAATTTTCACCCTGAAAAATTTCAATGACGCAATCTGCGTGGGCATCCCTCACTTTTTCTATTATTTTCTATACATTTAAGTAACTCGTAGCACACTACCAGACATGCTGGATTACCAAAGGGGAAAGAAGAAAAACAAAATAGAAAGAAAGAGAATACATGACTAGTGGGTGGCGTGTTTCTTGTTTTCTTTACTTCATTGAGAGCGTCATTACCCACAGCTGTACATGAGTTACAGTTCAAGTTACGGGAAAGAATAACATTGCTTGGAGTATAAATGCTACCAAGCGCGTGCAACACTACAGCCCTCAAACAGTCCTGAAAGATTATAATATATGTTTAAACTAAGATTTTTCTTCTCATTCCCTCTCGCCTCCAATTTTTGCCGAAATTGAATTCACAAATAATAAATAAAAATCAGCGAACACTTAGTGCGACAATCAAGTAGCCTAAGCAATAAAACGCTAGGCATAAGTGAAATCAAAATGAGAAATTGGTTCTGATGCACTAACAGGGCATCTCCTGTTTTCTTAAAACTAAGTGTAATGATAAGTGGTTTTACGAACTATTATTTGATGAGATCGTACTTAGGTACATAGCTTACATTTTGAAGTAACATTTATTTTGTTAGTTATTTCGTAACTTTTTTGCTGAAAATAAGTAATTAATTGGTTTAAGATATTCATAACTATAAGGAAACTCATAAAATTTTGGGGATAAAAAATTGTAAATTTTTCTACTAAATAACGAATTTCCATCATGCAACAAGTGTACCCCAAATTGATTTCCCCCCTCCAAAAGTACAATTTTATTTCCCTTATGAGGTAATATTAACCCCAGTGTAGTGTAGTTACGTAGTGTAAGTCGTTTAAGAAATTTATATGTAGGCCTATGAGGATTTTGAAACCTATTTTTAGTTTCCTGTGAATTGGTAAAAATGGAAGAACAAGTGACGGGCTTTGACCATCTTGCTCCACTCCGCAACACTATTTCATAATCAGAACAGATTTAAGCATAATATCGTGACGTAATATTATCAATTAGAGTGTACCATACACAGTTATTTTCCTCGGAAAAATGAAACTATTAGGTTAGAATGTGCAGCTTCAAAATCTTCATGGACCTGGTTATTATTATTTTTGGAGCACCCTATCAAAGCCCACGACTTTTTTTTTTTTTTTTTTTTTTACATCCACTATATTGTTAAAGGTATGGGGTATAAGGTATGATTTCAAGATGGCTTTAAATTTTACATATTACCTAAAGTGCAAGATAATTTTCATGATATAGTTGTTAGCATTGATTACTAAACAACTTGCATTCTCAGGTTCGTTCTCGTTATGTTGTATTTTTCCGAGGGTTATTTGAAACGGGATGTACACAGCTTCGTGGAATTAACTAAGGAGTTACTTCATAAAAAGACAAGTTCCGGTCCAGAAAATCATCAATGACGACTGTGAGAGTCGGCGTGCTGGCTTCATGTCCCATCCTGCCATTTACCAATAATATCAGTAGAAGGACTTAGATGAATGGCCTTGTTTCTGTAGGATGTAGAACCATCTGAGTTATTTTTTATATAATAATTGTTTAGTTGATCCATAAACTGATTATATAAATTTCATTTTCGTGGGGCGTTATGTTGTTTTGCACAATTTAGATAGCCTATTCACCTTATATCCTCAAAT
Source organism: Ectobius pallidus (assembly GCA_964059195.1). Classification (NCBI taxonomy): domain Eukaryota; kingdom Metazoa; phylum Arthropoda; class Insecta; order Blattodea; family Ectobiidae; genus Ectobius; species Ectobius pallidus. The sequence goes on along the minus strand of CAXKWD010000003.1, from coordinate 180,027,350 downwards.
TATGTTTTCTAAGGTACCCTTACATAGTAGGTCTAAAATATATTTACTTGATCGGTATATTACTATTATTATTATTATGTTATAACCTCAATTAAAGGTGTTTTAAAGTCAGATAATATGAAATTGCTGATTTCCTAAAATAGTACAACATACTAGTCAATGAGTTGAAAATTGTAAGTCTTTACTTTATATGACTGTCATAGAATTAAAATGTTAAAATCGTGCTTGCTCCTGCTGTGTACAACGGCCCAAGATTATACCCACTTCACGAAGGACCATTTAGACCTATTTAGGCTGAAATGTGTACAAATCAAATTTGTCAACAGTGAAGAGACACGCACGGTTTTAACATCTTAAATAAATGACAGTAGTAATACCTTTAGATTTATTGTAATTTTCAATATTCCAACTCATGTATATTGTACTATACTAGGAGGTGACCGTGGCTTCGCCATGATAATTCTTTTAAAATTAAAAATTAAGAGTATAATAATTATTAAAGCATTATACTTATTAACACTTGCACGCGAATCATTCATAAACTAAGCCATTAATAATGAATGAAACAGCTAAAATTCCTGCTTTAGAGTACATTCCACGACATGAAAGCGCCCCCTGGGAAAACTATATCAGAATTGATTCTGCAGTCCAAAGAACCTGTGAACACATAATACGTATTGTTTCTCAGCTGTTTATTGACATGAATATGATGTGAATTTTATTTTATCAATTCAGTGTAATTTTCAGAAATTATATAATGTTTCAAGGGAAGGAATGGTTTGTTTGGATTATTATTATCAGCGATATTTCAAGAGATAAAACCATCAATATTTTACAGCTGTTGCCCCCGGCTTCGCCCGCCATTATTAATTGACTCCAGGATTTTAAAGAAAATTACACTGGTAGATTATTAAAAATGTTTGTGGTTCAGAGTTATGAAAATTGTAAGTAAAAATAAAATTATAATATTTGTTCATTGTGTTCATTTCACTTAGGCCTTATATAATAAAGAAACGGTTTTCCTTCCTAATTTTGTAGTCGTCATGAAAGTTTAGACTGCGAGAGACGAACATCGCCGAGTATACCCGATGTCTCACGAAGCGGGCGAGCAAGCACGCTATTTAGGGCCGTTGAATTGTATAAGAGTAGATTAGGAAGTTATAACATAATATGTAAAAGTTTAAACCTAATAGATTTTAGACCTACTGTGGAGGCGTTGTAAAACGTAAGTTGAGAGTATAAGACGGATATCAATATTGTGCAAAACCATAAACTAACAATATATCCTAGAGGATACAGTAGTTTGTATTATATTATTTTACAAGTTATTAAAATGGCGGGAAGGAAATTGGAAGAAACTTGTAAATAGCATGTAAAATCTGGAATGAAGAATAAACTATGGATATAATCATTGTGTTAAATGTTTTATTTTCAGTCCGGTAAGGGATTTGGCCTACATATTATATGAGAAATTTAGTCTCCTGTATTTAAGGGTTAAGACGATCGGATAAATATTTAATAGTCCATCCCGTTTCCGGCCGAAGGACGATTGAACCTTAAAAAAACAGTTGATTACTCCATTTAATTTCATGGTTTACATCTCACTCATCGGTTTGCCTGCATTGTACATTGATAAGGCAGTTTATAGACTGTCTAAAATTGAGTAGGGTATAAAGAGTTACACAATTTAATCCATAAGAGCTCATCATCTTGGAAATACACTGTATTAGTGCCGGAAGTAGACAAACATCATACATGGGGTTTTACCAGGGACCGACCACTCCTTCCTTTATGACAATTCAATATATTGGAGGAGTGAACATCGCGGTATCTCGTCAGTTAGAAGATACTACAGTATCACGATATCTCACCAGTCAAGAAGATACTACAGTATCTCGGTATCTTGTTCGTGAAGAAGATACTACAGTATCACGGTATCTCGTCAGTCAAGAAGATACTACAGTATCACGGTTTCTCGTCAGTCAAGAAGATACTACAGTATCACGGTATCTCGTTAGTCAAGAAGATACTACAGTATCTCGGTATCTTGTTAGTCAAGAAGATCCTACGGTATCACGGTTTCTCGTCAGTCAAGAAGATACTACAGTATCACGGTATCTTGTTCGTGAAGAAGATAGGCTACTACAGTATCACGGTATCTTGGCAATCAAGAAGATACTACAGTCACTTCATTCTTTTTCTCCAAATCTTGCGGTAATGATCGGTCGATGAATGATCTGGCGAAGAGAGTAGTTTAGTTCCAAACTCTTCAAAGTTTTTACAGGCCATTAAGATCTACAAAGTACTCGTATTATAAATAATAACTCAATGAAGGAAATGTTGCTGTCTGTGAAAAGGCATACATTTTAACTCAGAAGTCAGGACTATTTTATCTTTCTCTTTCACTGTTTAAATAGTGCATCATATTTTCAACAGGTAGGAAATCATATCTAACTTTTTACATTCGTTATTCCCTCATACTAAAGGAAGAAGACTTTCATCGGGGAAAGAGAAGCATGGTGCGGAAATATCTACTGTTCCTCTACAAAACTAGAGCAACCATTTTAAGCTCCCTCAATAATATAAATCTTTTGACGTAAAAGATGGCGAAGACATCTTTCTGAGAGAAAAAAGGAAAGAAAAGGACAAGAATAGATAAACGAGAATTAGCATAATCAGAATAATTCTCTCCAGCTGACAGTCTCATGATTCTTCTTGCTTCTCCCGTCTCCACCCTCTCTTTCGTATGCCATGTTTTGAAAATGCACCCCAGCATTTGGCCGCCCTTCTTTTTCTTCATTCTGAAATAAGAAGCTATTGCTTTCAGAATACTGCGCTATGCATTGCATAGAAGACAGTAGGGAAAACTGTCAATATTGAATATAAAAATTCATTTCTTAGACATCGTCACTTACAGCTGGCACATGCATTCACAATTTTTATGTCATTCTGTTTATCTATGCTCCTTGCTTCACGGTAACAAAATATTTGATGGCCATCTTGAGAACAGTGCCGAATTGAGGAAGGAAAGGGCAACTGCCCCGGGGGCGGCAATTATATATATATATATATATATATATTTATATATGATTGTCATTGCGTTACTTTGTTTTTAAACTGATGAGGTTTTATTAAACTATTATTTGGAGAAAGTAATCTTTCGGTCTGAAAATCCCCCTACGAACCCCACCAAACTTCTTCCCAACCAATAATGACCGTTACCATTCCCCGTATGCCCCGCACCCTCAGAACCTCATCTTCAAGTTTCGCAGAACACCACCAGAAACTTCTGTTTGACAGTTCACAGGATCCAAATGCAGACTGTGCTTCGGTACCATTTAGTCTAGTGAATGAACGGTTTGTAGACAGAACTTTTGAACCTAAATATTTCATTTATGGGTATTTAGTGAAGTTTATACCAACAGTCCCCGACCCTACTTTGTGAGCTAACTCCATAGCGTAGTAAAATGCGTGACTTTCTGGTTTTCCTTATATCTCACGAACGGTTGGTCATAGAGAAAATATAAACATAAACTAAATTAAAGTTGATTAAATTTTCGACAAGATTGTATACAGGCCTATGCATTGTTTCTCCATCTTGAACCGTTAGAGAGAAATTCGCTGTCAAAAGTTTTTATATACATACGTTTTTCGGCGAACATTGTTTCCTAACGCCTAAAGTTGTAGAGCAAAGTTGTAAAGTTCCTAAATAAAGTTTTAGAGCATTATATTTCCTAAACAAATACATTTTAATTTAGTATTTTATCTCAAATGGGTCAGGAGATAAACGAAGAATAATGGAGATGGCCTATCATCAAGCACTGAGTGTAAAACAGAAATATTCAACTCTGGCGTCATATAACTGATTTAGTGGGAATTTTGGACCTAAATCCGAGTTTTGAGTCTTAAATTTTCCATACCTCCATCTTTAGCGAATAAATTTTACTGGCTTCGTGTACCATTCTGTATAATAATCTAGTCTAAATTAAATATTTTCAGGAACGGGGTAGCCTAAATGTTTGATTATAGCCTAATGAGCACCTATTTTTTTAAACACTTCGCAAATGCTGACAAATAATAAGGGTTAACCAAATTCTTCTCTGCAAATTTCCTGTAGAGCAGCAAGACCAAACCATTGATTAGGAGGAAAAAGTAAGCGTGCGAATATTTGATAAAATAGCATGTGGGATACCAATATTTTTGTTTTCATTTCCTTCTACTTTTTAAGCGCCACTTCCTCCAGGAACACAATCAGTAGGCCTATTACGGAAAAAAATTATGGCAACCTTAGAAAATCATCCCATGGGGATATATGTGTAGACTATATTATGTACCTAATGTATATTTTTCGCAACCATAAGTCGCTCGCGTGTGCGTAGACTACCTTGCTTTCGTAACTGGAATCGGTCAAAACTTTATACCCTGTGTCAACAGAACAAACAATAATTTATTCTGATATTTTCTGTAATACTTAAATCGACAGCTTTCACTGCCACTAAATTGTTAACTGAGCTAAGGTGGCCGGAAACGTCCTTCAACTTAATTTTTCCTTTCTGTAGCAATTCTCATGCAAGTATCCGTTATTGAGAAAGTTATAACTTCAAACAATCTTTTACTTGGGGGACAGATATTTAGGCATTCTTTTCCCTGTACCCTGTCACATTCCCTGTCATCACAAGAAAGTGTCATTTTGAAATTTAAATTTGATGTTAGGAATTTCAGTCTTACAGGCTGTGTGTTCATTTGAGGCTTCTTTGATGAGCCAGCAGGTTATCTTTTTTGCTAGAATGCAGCTGGGTCGAGTGTATTCCCTTCTACAGGATGTGTTCACTTCTAGGGATTTCAATCCAACCAGGCCCCCTTGTTGTCCTTCCTGTGATCACTGGTTTTCTAAGGGAATTTATTACTTTTTAAAGACAATATTGTGAGAAATCGCTGCCCGATTCGTCAATGTTATTGTTATGTAAATCAACACTTCGTGGTGAAATAACAGTTTTTTAAAATAAATTAAGAAATAACACAAATATAATCCAAAAAGTCTTCAATTAACTCCATTTTACTCAATCTGACCCTTGTACATGTTCAGAGTGCATGATGAGAAGGTTTGCGTGTGCTATAAGTGAACATAAGATTACAGATCCTGTTTTATGATGACATCAATGTTGAGAGATACAGAACACAAATACTCAACCCTTTTTGAACAGTTAACCGATATCGAATGTCAGGGTCATAAAAGAAATATTCGAGAATTATGGCCCACTAGGTCCGCCGAATTACTTAACGTTAACTTAACTTTAACTAGAAATTTACCGGTGGATGATAATTAATGTAAATCCTAAACAACATTGTACGAATCGGAATTAGAACTAAGCCAGAGCCTTTTGATCCATAATGTAGTTTCTTAACTACATTTTCTTCAACTCATAGTTTATATCGAACTTGACCTACCAAATTGTAGGCTTCATTAACTTACGCAAAATGGATCCACGCATTTAGGTTCATAGCTACTTATGTATCAAGTAGGCAAAATATCGATTTAGCGGACGAATATTAGTATTGCGGTCGAGGCGTAAGCAGAGGTCCAAATACTGAATGAGTTTGCTAAAGTTTTTGCGTACGTGGTGCATACAATATTTTTTAATAAAAGCTCTGTAAATTATATGTAAATAAATAAAAATACCCTATAATTAATTATAAAAGTCATAGTCAAACATTTGTTGACGTCATATTTTCTCATCCGCCTGAATCCTATGCTAAATGCGGGAAATGCGGATGTAGATGCCAGTACGGGTTTCTGATGAATAATATAGCCATGTTGGCTTATGCCTATATTTTTTGGTATATTATTAAGTGTTTTGTTAAAAATACCTGGTAAAGTTTCTGAGTAACGTAACGAAACAATGTTTCCTTATATTTGTTGTTTTATATTGACGTATTTTGTTTCAAATCCTGTTCGCTTGGATTTTTCTTCCTAGGCTGGTAAAGTGCTACTTTTCGGCGATTAATAGTCCGCCAAGCAGCTTTTTTGCAGAGCGTTTGCTATACAGGATGTTAAAAAATTACGTTTACAACGTTTCAGGGATGATAGAGGAGGTAAAAACAAACATTTTATTTATGTGACAAAACTTTGGCATATGCGCCGTTTATTGTGCAGGCCTACATAAGTGTTAATTGCAACATTCGAAGTTTGTTCGTATTATCCAGAAGGAACGTGGTCAATTGTCGTTTTAGAGATGGTGTCCAAACTGCCGTCCATTGAAGGCATTGCACAACTGGTATCTTCGTACTATGGACTGTCTGCAACGCTCAAAAAGGCCAACATTGTCTCAAATAACATGTGCAGCTTCAACAATGCGAGCAACTAATTTTTCTGCCGTATCGATCGGTGTCTCATACACAAGACATTTCATGTCTCCCCACAAAAAGAAATCCAGTGGAGATAGGTCCGGTGATCGAGGTGGCCACCACGGTACCGCCAACCCCTGCCGATCCTTCGATAGGGGAATGTAGCATTTAGATGCTTCCTGACACGACGATCAAAGCAGTACAAACAAAACTAATCGGTGCGTGTTGTGACGGCAGTTAAGCCATCTACCCTTAAGTCCATCTAGCGGCAAAACGGAGCATATGCCAAAGTTTTGTCACAGAAAGAAAATTTTTGTTTTACCTCCTCTATCATCCCTGAAACATTGTTGTCGTGTGAGGAATACTTTCGGCTCATCTCTTCTCCAATTTAATATAAATAAAATTGGATTTACCAAATAATTAGTTTTAATTCTAACGCTTGTACTCTCAAGCTTCTCTGTAAGAGAACGTAAAGGAGTGGTATTCCGTGATGCGCCTACTAAGAAGAGTTGGGTTAAAGAGAAAAATTTATGCTCATACACATGAAATAATCTACAGGTCACGTTTTAGTTCGAGGTGCTTTCCGCAAGGTGGTACCACCTGCTTGTAACAAGAGCTGAGAAGGTTCTGATGGGAAGGGGCACATGTAAAACACGGGTATGAGATCCCTTCCTACGCATGCTACTTGTACCTCCACTACACATTAATCTCCCCAACTCTGTCTAACTCCTCTCTTGAGTTCTCATTCTCTCGTTACAAGGGATAAATGTTCAATAATACTCAGTTTTTATTAATTTATAGTAACGTAAAGTCATAATAGCGGTAAGCCTTACAAGTTATGACATTAACATATAGTAGTATTTACAAATCCCGAATGTAGTATCCTGCCATATAGAATACTGTTATCATGACATTTTTCCATTTCATAACAAATTATCAAGCTAGACTATTGTTTCAGACTGTATTCTGTGGTATGTAGAACTGCCTGATTTGGAGAGTAGGCCTAACCTGGGCATATAAAAAATATGCTTACAATGTTCCACCTTATACCTCAAACCTAGAGTTATAGGTAGATTTTATATCTAGATACACGGTTTTTATTAGAATATTTTTCAATTTATTGCTGGATTAATATTGTGATAATATCCTGGTTTTACTTGAAACTATAGTGTTGGCTAGCACTAATTATGAATTAAAATCTGAAAGTTGTTTTACAGTTATTCCAAATGTAAATTGCTATTGAACTCTTAATACATATACAAGTTTAAAACTTAGATATTTACAATGTTAATACACATATTATAACCTACAACCAATTAAGACATTTACAAATACATATAAATATTTATAAATTATTACAGAATACAGTCTAAATTAACCGATAGTCCAATATCAAATATTCTTTGTGGTTCTATTATTACCACTAAGTATGCCAATATCCCTATGTAACCATAAGTAACTGTCAACAGTGTCTATCCTGTTTGTATTCACCGGTTGTCTTTGTAGTTGTGAGATGATCACAATTTTAATATCTGTGTATCAGATATAATCTAGCTGACCTCTATCTAGCAGATGAGCATTTCGGCCTTCAAAAAGCCATCTTCATTCCTGGATGGTCAAGTAGCTATACCTAGACCTCTGAACACCTTGAGCACTAACTTGGTACTCAATATTTGGAATAACTGTAAAAGAACTTTCAGATTCTAATTCATAATTAGTGATGGCCAACACTATATACTTGCAAGTAAAAACCCAGATATTATCACAATATTAATCCAGCAATAAATTGAAAAATATTCTAATAAAAACCGTGTATCTAGATATAAGATCCACCTGTAACTCTAGCTTTGTGATAGGCCTATAAGGTGGAACATTTAAGCATACTTTTAATCTTACCACAATCGGACATGGAATTTATCAATATGGGCATATAAAAATAACTGTGCTTTAAGTAATAATCGCAAATACTCCGATGCATGCATGCATGCATTCCCATCCCTTGTTGAACTAGACCCAACATCCGTCCGCTGCATTATCTTCAATAGATACATGACAAGATTGGGGGCATGATGTCCGTTATTGATAGCTTTCTTGACCGGAGCCGCTACTTCTTTATCAAAAATCCCTTTAGGCAGGCCTACAGGCTGAGGTAGATTTCAAAGTGCTTTTGGTTTAATTTATTATCGCTGCGCAGCACTCTTCTTTTTTAGCCTTGGCATGGCAAACCTGCAGTAAAGAGGAAGAGCCTACAATCATTTGTTTTGACAACAAGAATAGGATATAATATTCTGGGAGGCCGTGCGCAAGATCAGCAATGAATAAAATTAGCAAAACCGCTAAACAAGACAAAATTATGATATTATACTAATTCTTTTAAGTGTTATTATTTTCAAACATTAAAATCTCGCGTCATATGAGAGCTATAAAGAAACTATTTATTTATTTATTTGTAGAGTACTCATCAAGAGCTTTTCAACGATACCCCACAAGACGTGGTTTCAAAAGTTTCGAATTTTCATCCCCCACCCCACCCCCACCCTCACTCGAACCCCCGAATCGTTGGTGTCACTGTGAACTCCGTAGCGAGTACTCTAATTTATTCCAACAAAGTTTCCCTCTATACTTCATAGGGGCCGAGATATACATTTTTAAAAATTTCAACCCCCTCCCCCGACCACCCCTTTGGGCCAATTTTGCTCATTAACGAACTTGTCCGAACTATTGGGCCTAGAAATAACATATTAAAATTTGGTTCAAATATCTTCAAAATTACGGCCGCTATCGTGTAAAGATATAAATATATATATATATATATATAAATATCACAGATTTTTTTTTGAACGGGCGGTGGTTTCGTACTTAGGGGAGCATGAAACGTAAAGATATGAAAGAATTTTTCGAAAATCATGAAGTGGTATCCATTGCAATAGGTAGATTTTTCTTCGAAATCTACCTAACAACTCCTTAACTGGTGTCACGAGGCTGAGTGCACACCTTTCCAGACATCACTACCTTAGAAAGTCCAAAGAGATACCGGGGATCGAACCCAGGCCGGGAACCTTAGTCAGCAACGTTAAGCACTACCCATTAGAACAAAGAAGAGAAACTATCCCACATTATTTAGAGTAAAATAGTAAAGACAAAAATATTAGGGAATAAACGAGTTCAAGAAAAGTTTTCAACCTAGAGCAAGCATAATTAAGGACAGTGATGGTAGTACACTCGCGGCTCCGAATAATATTTTGAATAGATGGAAAAGATTTATTTAATCAGTTACGAAATGTACATGAAGATGTCCAAAGTGTAGATCAAGTAATCACAGCAGAGCCATTTTTTGCTGAACCGACCATAACAAAAGTAGAACAGCTGTAGGTAAACTAAAGAAGTACGTATCTCCGGGCGTTGACCAAATTCCAGGAGAATAGTAAGGCATGTGGGGATACATTAAATTGATTTGCAGAAAATAAATATTGCCAATGGAATGGAAAGAATCTATTATTATACCAATCCATGTAATAAGTATGGAGGAATGTCCCTGTTATCAACATCATACAAAATTTTGTCCAATATACTTTTGTCAAGATTAACCTCATAAGCGCATGAAATCATAGGAGATCACCAATGTGTATTTAGACGAAATAGATCAATCATCGATTAAATTACTTTGCCAAATTTTGAACAAATGGTGGGAATACAACAAGTCTGTTCAAGCAGCTATTCATATATTTTTTAAAAAAATCATATAATTTAGTTAGGTTAGACTAATTGTATAGTTTTATCATTTAGTTTGGGATAGGCAAAAAGTTAGTTAGGCTGATCAAAATCTGTCTAAATGAAACCTATTGCAGAGTCGGAATAGGGAAACTTATATCAGATAGATATGCCATTGAAAGCGGGTTGAAGCAAGGAGATGCATTATCGCCTTTTCTTCTTAATTTCGCTCTGGAATATGTCATTAGGAATGTTCAGGAAAACAAGGTAGGTCTAGAATTAAACTGCAATCACCCGATATTAGCTTATGCAGATGAAGTTTGTCTGATGGACAATGGCATAAACACAATCGGGAAAAATGCAGACAGTCTTTTCGATGCCTGCAGGGATGTTGAATAACTAAGTATATGGTCATGAAACGTCAAAATAATGAGCAAGAAAATATTAGAACAGCAGATAAAACAATAGCTGAGAACAATGATTACAGACAATAAATAATAGAATATTAGGGAAGAAGTTAAGAGTCGACTGAAATCTGGAATTGCTTGTTTTTATTCAATTCAGAAGCTTCTATCTTTAAGTCTTCTGTCCAGAAATATAAAAACAAACATTTATAATAAAACTATCCTGCCGGTTGTATTATATGGATGCGAGACATGATGCCTTACTCTTTAGAAAGAACATGATCTGGGAGTGTTCGAGAACAGGGTGCTTAGGGACTAAGAGAGATAAAAATGGGGACTGGAGAAAACTGCATAATGACGAATATACTCTTCACCTAAAAAGGTAAGGGTAACTAAATCATGGAGGATGAAATGGGCTGGACATGTTACACGCATTTGGGAGGAAAGACATATCTGAAAAATATTGACTGGGAGACCCGAAGGGAAAATACCACTTGGAAGACCTAGAGGTAGGTGAGAGGATATTATTACATTACTTTTAAGGGAAGAAGGATTGGCGAGGGATGGTTGGTTGTTAGCACAGGGTTGGCACAGAATAGGGTTGAATGGGGGACTCATGTTAGCACGACAATGAACCTCCGAGTTCCATAAAATAGATAATATTCCTTTAGCTTGCTAAAGAATTCTCCATTGCCATTGAGTAAGTAAATAAGTAAGCAACTACATATCAAAAGCTGTAAACTGAAATCATGTCTTTTTAACATTTTATTAATGTAAATAATACTTGCATACTTTATACCAAACTTTGCACCAAATTGAACTTCTGTGATTGAATATTTGTTTTATAAGGTGGATTTTTATTTCAATTTTATCACAAAATAGTTGTTTTCGAAGTCTGTAAATAATAGTCCTAATTATTCAAATGTGGTTAGTATTCATTAATAGAACTAGATACATTTCAAACGGAAATAGCAGGATTGACATAATCAACAATATTGCTATGCTATTAATTTCGAATCAGTTCTTCAGTAAAACAGTAGGACTTTAAGCAAAACATAAATTACATTATTGTTGTAATAGTCTTTATGAGAAAATGTTTTTAGCAAAATCAGTATGAAAAATCATGAATTTTATAAATTAGCTATTACTCAAAACAGCGGGTTTGATCCTGGCTCAGTTCAGTGATGTGCATGTCTCTATCTCTAGATGTGTAGATGTGTGCATGTCCATATCTCTAGATTTACATTAATGTAAAACCTATGTAAGACAAAACTCCGGACATAGTCACAATCATAACTCTTGTTTCACCTTTCGCTCTTCCCCTCGGAAGAACTACTCCACTGAATAGCCAACTTCACTAGTTTCGCTTCTCCTAACCGTGTGTTGTCCCAAGTAATTTAATCTGGTAAACAGTGTGATATGGGGTTAAGCGTATGGTTATTATAGGTGTGTCTTGGAATTTATCTAGGGGAGTTCCAAGTCTCGAGTTGCATTTATAATGACTATTTGACGAATAATAATAATGCTCCACAAAATATTAGAATAGCCGGTAAATCGTTCGAACAAGAGTGGAAAAATTCAAATATCTGGGAGCAATAATTACAGACGCAAATAATATTAAGGCAGAAGTTAAGTGTAGACTCAGATCAGAAAATGCTTGCTTTTATGCAGTTCAGAAACTCATATCTTCTCGTCTTTTGTCCAGAAAACGAAAAATAAAGACTTATCCTGCCGGTTGTATTATATGGATGTGAGACATGGTCGCTTATTCTTACGAAAGAACATATTCTGAGAGTGTTCGAGAACAGGGTGCTTAGGAAAATATTTGGGCCCAGGAGTGATGGAAATGGTAACTGGAAAAAATTGTATAACGACAAGCCCCATCACCTGTACTCTTCACAGGATATAGTAAGGGTAATTAAATCGCGAAGGATGAAATGGGCTGGACACGTTGCGCGCATGGGGGAGGAAAGACATATTTCAAAAGTATGACTGGGAGACCAGAAGGGAAAGTACTACGTGGAAGACCTAGACTTAGATGGGGCAACAATATTAGAATAGATTTAAGGGTAGTAGAATTTGCGAGGGATGAATGGATGGAGTTAGCTCAGAATTGGGTTGATTGGCGGGCTCACGTAAGCGCGGCAATGAACCTTCGGGTTCCATAAAATAGATAATATTCCTTTAGCTTGCCGAGGAATTGTCTATTGCCATTGTGTAAGTAAATATTTACGAATAATGTGTAATTTATAATTAATACAATTTGACAAATATTTTAGATTGACACAGTACTATTAAAAGACATTCATGATATACAGAATGCTTCAAAAAATGTATACACACTTTGAACTGTCGCAGAAAATTTATTTCACGTTCTACAATGTTAAATTTCTGGGAGAAAGTAATGTTAAGCTTATATTTCTTCAACAGACAGATGGCAGCAGAATAGTTTCGACAATCGTGCCAATAATTATTCAACAATGAAAAGTACCTAACAACGCTTGCTGATTCCATATCCCTTGCCTTTCGTGCGTTATACGGTAATGATAAGTTTTATTTCCAACAAGATGGCATGCCGTCGCACTAGCATAGGTACGTACGACCATACCTGGATCAAAATTTGCCAGGCCAGTGGATCGGACGCAGGGCTAATTGAGTTTCCTGCACGCTCTCCAGACCTTACGCCTCTGGATTTCTTCTTATGGGGCACAGTAAAAGATGAGGTGTACAAACGTAAACCACGTAATGTAGACACACTTTGGAATGAGATTCAAGCGGTGTGCGCAGAAATCTCATTGGACACTTTGGTACGATGTACGGAATCAGTGGTGGCTCGTACTCAGAAATGTATTGATGATGAAGGCCACCATTTTGAACATTTGAACAATTGAACATCAATCACATTTCATCAGAAAGTCATTTATTTTTCCAATTGGGCTTTAAGCTTTCCATTTCCAGAAATTTAACCTTGTAGAACGGAAAATAGATTTTCTATGCCACTTCAAAGTGTGTATATATTTTTTTAAGCACTCTGTATAATAACACAGGTCTACAAAATAAAACTTTTTTAATCATCAGATATGAAAATATGGGTCTCTAGACCAGTTTTTCACGCTGATTAAGAAAATACTTTCCATTTTTTTCTAGCTCGTACAGTTTTTACTGTACAGTATATTATACCGGTATGTTATTGTGGCAGGTTATGTTTATATCATAAATGTAAGACCTAAAACATGTTGGAAGTACAATAATAAACATGCCTTCTGTGATTAAAAGGTAGTTGACTTCCTCTTTCTATGGTACGTGACTTCTGGAGCATCCCGGTACAGTATACAGCAGTAATCTGCCATCATGGAATCATTCCAGTAAACTTGGTAATGTTGCTCCATTGACTTTATGTTCTGATGAAAACGTTCTCCTTGCTCATCGCTTACTTCATCAAGGTTTTCTGGGAAGAATTCTAGATGGGAATGCAGGAAATGAACTTTTAATGACATACGACACCCATGTTCCTTGTATGAAAGAAGAAGTTTGCTGATAACCATTCTTGAAATCAGGAGCTTTCTTCATACTTAAGAGATTACTGCATACCCAGTTGAAATTTTCCCAAGCAGCTTGTTCTTTGTCAGAGTATAAATGAAAGCTTCATCTTTAAGGATTTCCCGAATTTTTGGTCCACCAAAGACACCTTCCTTTAATTTTGTTTTGCTAAGTCGAGAAAATTTGTCTCTCAGATTTTGAAATCCTTGTGAATTTATCTTTTCCATTTACTATGCACTTTATCAATCCCAATTTTATATGTACAGGAGGAAGAAATACCTTGTTGGGATTCACAAGAGGTTGGTATTTAACAGAATGGTCTCCTGGTTCATAAGTCTCTCTTAGTTCCCAGTCAAGTTTAATATAACGCTGATCTGTATTGCGGCTATCCCAAAGGCATAGGAAACAGCAAAATTTTGTGAAGCCAGCTCGCATGCCCATCAGCATGCCAATTACCTTGAGATCTCCACAGATATTCCACTGGTAATGATCATAACAAAGTGCCAGTACTAGCAGTTTCATGTTGTCATATGTTTCCTTGAGATGCACAGAATGGGCAATTGGAATGGAAGGTTTCAAATTCCCATTATGGAGAAGTACAGACTTTGCTATGAGGAGTCAATGAATAGTCTCCAATCTGCTTCTGTATGCTCTTGATGCAGTTCTGTGAATAGGGTATTAATGTTATGACAATAAACCATTGGACCATCAGCCACAAACAATGATTTTAAGTTCTGATTCCTTACACGGAAATGGCAAACTTTGACATCATCCTTTATATACTATTCCTTTCCTTCAGTCTAGAAGCAAGAAGTTCTGCATTATCTTTCGGTGAAGAAAGATTTCTAATTAAATCATTCAGTTCCTGTTGATTAAATAGTTTTTGGTCTGAATTTTTCCCTGGGAGATATTCATGATTATCATCATCATCTAAACTTTGATCAAGTAAGGAACGATCATCACATTCTAACTCTTCGAGTACCAAAGGAGGAACAGGAACAGATAAAATGTCATGTGGGATAGGCCTTCTTGCAGAGTCTAGTGCATGTACTCTACTGTTTTATTGTGCACATAAAGCATTCTATCTGTTTGTAAAGAAGCGAATATTCTAAAGTTATATATAGCATTTTATACCATTTTCACATAGATGACAGTCTCCATCATCTCCCCTATATATCTAAAAAAAATGATACGTACTAGAGAGAAACTAATCACAGATTTGAAATCAGCAGCCCAAGCTTAGCTAAATCCAAGTATTACTTTTCTTGATGATTTTTCTTTGTAGACCTGTGTAATCAGTGTGAATATCTTCTGTTAACACCACTCGATATTTTAATAAACATTCATTTCTTCAAGTATTGTTTGCTAAAATTTAATATTGAAGATTTCTTGGGTAATAGTTCCTAGCAATGCATACTGGTAAGTACTGTTTGTTTAAATATATTATGTACATATGAACAGATGTAGATGCTAAGCTGCCTGGAGGGGTCTACCTATATATCAAAATAGGATGATTGAAAGCTCGTTTCTTTGAATTCATCTCCCACATCTGATAGGTATTCCCTTCAGCCGCAGTGTACATTAATGCTGTTAAGCTTATGTGTTTATAATGTTTACAGGAGATAATTACAGTATTATTAAATGTCAACTTTCCTTAACTATGGAATAAGCTACATTTTACGTATAATAATGTAGCGTTAATTCCTGAACAGAAATAGGCTAAGCGTAATGTTTACTGTACTTCCGAACTAAATCTTAACATACCGAGACAATGGTGACGTATGCATAAGTCAATGTCTACGGAGTCTCCGATATGATTAGGATACATAGAAAACAGGATTTTCTTTATCACTTTTGTAAAAGACGATAAAGCAAATCCCATAAATACTGAATGAATCAGGTCTGTGGTTGGCTGATTTCAGACCCATTCTTACATGTTATTGGACCTAATACAAAAAAATAAAGCTTATGAGCTAGACAGTCACAGGTAATGACTCGAGTAACTTGGAAATCTCCGATAAATTCCCGAGAGACTAAGTCGCGTGGGGATTTATTATAACTAATTATATTATTGTTATAGTCCCTCACGATGCATACTGGTATGTACTCTTTCTTGGCATGCCTTATGCGAGTAAGAAGTGAACAGTTGCAGATGCCTAGCTGGCGGGGCTGGACGAATCCCATCTCTCAAAGACATTTCCTTCACCCGCAGCGTCCACTCATGCTGTTGAGATTATGTGTTTAAGATGTTTACAGGAAGTGATAACAATTACTAAATGCCAACGTTGCTCAGCTAAGGAATCCATTTCCCGTATAATTTTATAGTGCTGGTTGCTGAACAGACCGCCTGCGTGGTCTCGTGGTTAGCGTTGCTGGCTACAGGTTCGCAGACCCGGGTTCGATCCCTGGTACCTCATCGGATTTTTCTGAGGTAGGGAGGTCTCGAACGAGACGCACTCAGCCTCGTGATTCAAACTGAGGAGCTACTTGACAGAGAGGTAGTGGCTCCGGTCACGGAAACCACCATTAACGGTCATGAGTGTTGGCATGCTGACCACATGTCCCCAGTCCTGCCATCTGTCTATGGTAGATAACGTAGCGGTCGGGTGTTAGGCGTAGTCCCTCATGGATGTAGCGCCACGGATTTTTTTTAGGTTCCTGAACAAATGTAAGCGTATTATTCACTGTATTTGCAGAATACATCTTCACGTACCACGACAATGGTTACGTATGCGTAAGTCACTGCCTACAGATTTTCCATCCTGTTTAGAATATAAATAAAAGAGGACGTGTTCATCACTTTTGTAGGAGGTGTCAATATTCGATAAAAGTTGAGTGAAACAGGGGTGATTAGCTGATTTCAGGTATTATTGGTCCAAATGTAAAGAAAGACGTATGAGCTAAACAGACATTCTTGTAGGCTTTCTCCTGTCTTACGTCATAAAATATAACAAAATATAAGTTTTTGGGTATAAGTTTATACCCAATGCACGCTCTTTCTAACGCTCTTAAATAATAACGAAAACATACTAAATCGCTTCTATCAGCAATGGTCGAGACAGCTAGCGGAAGATTTGTGGCCAGCTACATGGACCATGGTGATATTGGTAACTTTGCCGGAGGTGGAAGTCGAGAAGAAAATTAGGTTACTGCCTACACCAAAATATTTCTGAACATAAAAACACTTTTAACAGTTTCTGACCTAAATGGAAAGGGAATCGTGGAAAATATGGATATTATAATTTTACGATCTCTGAAGACTCTTTGAGTGAGATTCTTTGCGCTAGATTAAGAATAAGCTGCAGAAAGAGCCGTGACAACAAGCATCATCGCGCCATTAAAACAAGTAGAAATTTGTATGACATAAAACTTGGATCTTGTTATATCATACCAGCCAACTGAGTTCGGAAATATGAAGGACAGCCACATAATATGATTCTTCCTCACCTCATGCAGGCTAGATCTAAAAACGGAACTGTATATATATTTTTTTTAATTACTGGGATATCGAGAATATTTTTATGAAATAATATTTTGGTACTGTGATTCTAACCCACTATGACTAATGCCGCCCCGTTCAAAGATATTTTCGTCATAGACTATACATTATTTTGAGTCACGTTAATTTACTGATTTCATGATCGGGTTTGCACTGTTACAGTAGAGTACCATTTAAGATGTATATATGTTCCCGTGAAATCACAGAATATTGTTTTTGTTGAGCATTATATTTTATAGGGAATTTGTTTGATGTGGGGACGACCTATACCCCAAATTACACAGTTATCCAGAAAGTTCAGTTGATACAATGTTTACAGTGTATCTCAAAAGTACTCAGCCAGTTCGCATGTTCGAACGTCTCGTCTACATCAAGGGACTGATGATTAGAGACCGGATTTTAAAGGGAATTCATTTTTTTTAATATTTCATCACAAAACGTGATTAAATTGAACAGGACATTATTGAGTAAGTTTCAACTGCAAATGACCTGGTTTTAACGTCCTTTTTTGCTAATTTATTTTGAAAAATTCGTAAATTACCCATTATTTGGTAACACGAAAACATTAAAAATTGTTTTAAATGATTCACCATTGAAAAAATAATTCCTCCCAGCAGAATAGAGCGTTACAGGGAAATCACAGGCTTGCCATTGACTAAGTTTCCCATTATAACAAGGTGGGGAACATGGATTTCGTGTGTTATTTTCCTCTGTGAGAATTTCAACAAGATCAAAAAATGTCTTCAGTCATTAGATATTACAGAATCAGCAGCTGTAGAGCAAGCAAAGGCTTTACATAAAACAAACATGTATCTCTCTGTTGAATTTTTACACTCTCTTACTTTTATATCCCTTTTTTCCCCACCTTTTTGGCAATAATTTCCCCTTTTTCCCACTTTTTTGGCAATAACTTTCCCTTTTTTCGTCCCTTTTTGAGTGAAATTTTTCCCTTTAAAATCCGGTCTCTACTGATGATGTTCTACCAGGGACCGAAATGCGCAAATCCTGAATATTAATCATCAGAAAGTTAATTTGATACAGTGGGTGCTACTGCAAGTCATCACCAAATCTAAAATAATCTCTGGACATTACTGTATATTTATGGAACGTTTTTTACAGTTTTAATTTTGTGATATATTACAGCAATTAAACTTTTTAACAAGCATACATTACGTTAACAAAAACATAATAGCAACAATCAATGAACAATTGTGCAAGATCACTAAGAATCATCTAACCTAACACACAAAGTTGAACATTATTGATACCTACTGTGTATTTTACACTTTTAATTTACTTTTTAAAAATTCATATCACTAACTGCCAGCAGTTATTATATTATAAATTTCATTAATGACGATACTGAGCGTGAGAGTTGAATGGAATTAATATGTGTGATGATAACACAAAATATTATTACTGCTATGATTAGTGAAACTAGTATATATTGACGAAAATGATACAAGATAATTTTAAAATTTTATAATTTATGTAGGTGATGAAATAATAGGCCTATATCCGATATAGGCCTATTTGTATCAACACAGTACACGTTGTACCAACTGAACTTTCTGGATAATTGTGTAATTTGTGGTATAGGTGGTCCCCACATCATACAAATTCCCTATATCAACCACAAGAGGAAAATGAAATTTATCAATGATTATATCTTATATTTTAAGAGAAAATCGAACTCATGCTAGCTCAGTTGGCAGAGCACCGCATGGAAAGAAGAAGGTCATGGATTCTATTCCCAGTACTAGAGGAATTTTTCTCCTCTACTTCTGGGTCTCATGCAGTATTAAACACAAACAGTGTTATTTTGTTTCATGAATATTAGGCCTACATATCTACATCTTAAATAAAACTGTACATACTGAGAAAATCCAGTCACAATATCAGTGTGCCTCACTTTATTTGACGTAAATGCCTTTTAGTAAAGTAGACCAGTCATAGTCGTAGGAAAAAGACTCCATCTGGCACTGTGAATCGAACTTTGGCTATATCAATTGGTAGAGCATCGGCACAGGAAGCTTTAAGGTCATTAGTGGATCCCTGGTTCCCGGCAGAATTATTAATAATTTCATATAAACCTATTTATTTTATTCCTATTCCAGCCAAAGATGATGGCAAGTCTCTATGTAGTAGACGCTCTGAGATACAATGAATTGTTGTAGAATCACTCTGAAGAAATCAGTGTAAACACAGAATCTGAAAACCCACCGGTTCTCACAAACACATTTCATTTTGATAATGACCCTCATATATGTCTTATTATTTTTAAGGGGAATTTGTTCACTCTTCTGTACAAGTAAATTGGCAATTAATAATAGAAAGGATTAAAATACAAATTCTTTATGTAAAAGCTATGCATTATTATCTTCATTTTCTGCCTCTTCTTTTCCTCCTCACCCACTCTGTATGTATATTCGCCACGCTAGAATATCTCTTCCCTTTCTCAGCTGTCAAGACTTCGTCAGTTTCTCTAACGCCCCAAACAAGATGGATCACTAGCGAATGGAAATCATAGTCCATGGAAAACGCCTATCCCTCCTTCCTTAAAACCACCCCCTTTTATTCTTTCCCTTTCGCGTCGTCCTGTCTATTACTAAATCTTTTTCCTTCCCACAAATACATTCTTTCTTTCTCTCTCATATCTTTCTCTCCCTTTCCCTCTCTCTCTCTCTCTCTCTCTCTCTCTCTCTCTCTCTCTCTCTCTCTCTCTCTCTCTGTCTCTCTCTCTCAGCTACTAGGGATCTATTGTAAAAGAAAAGAGATGAACTTTCTTTTCTGCAAATCCTCCATAGATATCAAAAGCAAAAGGGGATGCTTTCCCTTCCACCCCTTATTTTAGCTATAGCCCCTCATACAATCAACCCTCCTCCGAAAAGTTGATCTACACTATCCCATATCAAACCCCTTACAATTTTTTGCCAACCGAACCTACGTAGAATAAAATACAATAGAGCTTAACGGAGTTTTTGTGAGAGACTTACAACAATCCTTTCTGCTTTCTAAATCTACACCTCTCTTTGCTATAGAACTTCCTACGTACTATCTTGCCATTGCTAGCGGAAAATGAAGAGGTGGTCGTCTCGGCATACAGTTCAATTCTTTTAGGTGTTAACAATGGGTTGTTCGGTTAGTATGAGGTAGACTATCTTTCAACACAAGTTTTGTGTTTATTGACCGTTGAAGGATGGGAGGGATGTCAACCTCTTCACATAGGCCTACAGTATATTTCAACAGGTAACTGCTACGGCAATAAGTCATTTTTGTTAGACCATACTATAATACGCTTATTGCATGTGACGTGTGACGGTGTCATTTTGATATGTATTTCAAAACAGAGTTTCATTATAACATTGGTGTGATATCGATTATTACCGAACATGGAATGACCTTTATATCTTGAGTGTAGCATCTGAAACTGCAAAATAAACAACCTGTATTTAAAATGAAATCAATTCTTTTCGTATTAATTTTAATATTACACTAAATTGAATTAATTGCGTGTTGTCGAAATCCGCTGGTTTCATGAATACTATCTAGAAAAAGCTTCGACTTGACCGGACGCCATGAGAGCCATCTGTCGCAGAAGGCAAGAACTACTAGAACAGCTGATTGCGAAGGGCAGCTGTTCCCGTTTGTCTGAGTGAATCTAAAATCTCTAAACTTAAACATTGACTTATGTCGAACTAAACCAGTCGTAAACAACTTGTTTACGAGTCTATTAAGATACTCGTAAGGAAATTATGATAGTCGCCTTGCTCCGTTCTTAAAATACTCGTGTTTTATAAATGCCATTATAGGCTCGTTGCATAATGCACTATTATGAGTTAACATAATGTCAAATGTATGAAGCCGCCTTATTCTTTCAATCAGATAATCATGAAGTCTAACGTAAGCTTAAGTTTGATTTGTTTCTGTCTAGTAATAAGTCTGACTGTCTGAAACCCTATAGCCCCTATGTTGGGGCGAAGGGCCTCCAAGTGGAGGTTTCTGTTACCTATATGAATTTTGTTACGCTTATTTTCCGAGAGAGGGCAGGCGGACAGGTGGTAAGCCCATCGCCCGTAGTAATAAGGGCCCTTCTTTATTAAAGCAATGCCCTCTGTAATGCCGTCAAATGTTAAAATAGTACATAAAATCCTATGACATAACTTGTCTGTCTGTGAGGTAGACCATTAGGGCAATCAGTCATAGGAGAGAGGTTCCATCTGGCGCTGTGAATTGAATTCCGGCTTAGCTCAGTTGGTAGAGCATTGGCGCGAATAGCCAAAGGTCCTGGGTTCAAGTCCCAGTGTCTGAGGAAGTTTTCTCCTATAATATTCTCATGTAATGTCCAACAGAGACAATAATCTGTGGTTCATTAAAGCTTATATATCTATCTTGAATGTTAACTGTACAATAACAGTGGGAGCACGGTCACAAAATCACTAATTAGTGTGCCTCACAGTACTGCATATGACATAACTTGTCTGTCTGTGAGGTAGACCATTAGGGCAATCAGTCATCGGAGAGAGGTTCCATCTGGCGCTGTGAATTGAACTCCGGCTTAGCTCAGTTGGTAGAGCATTGGTGCGAATAGCCACTGGGTTCAAGTCCCAGTGTCGGAGGAATTTTTCTCCTATAATATTCTCACATAAAATCAAGCCTACAAATTATTGAAGACTAAATATGTATTTTGTCGTGCTTAGCGTTGCTGGCTACGGATCCGCAGATGTGGGTTTGATCCTCGGCACCTCCATGGATTTTTCTAAGGTAGGGAGGTCTGGAACGGGACTCATTCAGTCTCGTGATACAAACTAAGGAGCTACTTGACTCAGAAGTAGCTGCTCCGGTCATGGAAACCATCGTTCACGGCCGTGGGTATCGGCTATGACCACATGCTCCCAATCCTGCCATCTGCCTATGGTAGATGACGCAGAGGTTGGATGGTAGGCCAGGTCCTTCCACGGATGTAGCACGACGAAGTTTTAAATATGCATCTGAAAATAACTCATACAAAGCAATTATGCACATCATCTCCAAAAGTACAGGTGTGAATATACTTAATGTAAAAACACTAGTTAAAATCATAAAATCTGAGATCCGAACCTAGCACAGCAAGATTTTAATATTTTAAATAGTGTGTTTGCCAAAGCTTTCTCGCCTGACTTAAAATTGAATAAACTATTTATGTGTGTTTCCTTTGTATGGGTTATGTTCAGATGCATTTTTATGGTGTTCGGAAATTTGTAAATATTTTATATGTAGAAGGTACTCTGATGTTACAATTTCATGTAGGCCCTACAGGTAGGGGAGAAAAAAGCGGACCGACTAAAATATTTAAGTTGCCGCTATGAGCCATTGCGCGTGGCTAGCGGCATTCACAGGTTAACAGGGAATGTATTGAAATTTGTTCTAATGTCGACTGTTGACAGCCCATTTAGAAACCCATTAGAAAATAAGTAGTAACATTAATTTTCTGGGAATAATGCCACTAGGCATGCGCAGTGGCTCATATCGGCAACTTAGACATTTTAGTCGGTCCGCTTTTTTTCCTTACCTGTATATAACTATGGTTTTTAACGATTTGTAAATTATAGTTTAGTACATTTTATATTGGGCCATGTAGGCAAGAAGGATCCTCATTACTAAACAGAAATAAATCAACCTTTGAACAGGTTAGACTTCTATGATTGAGGGAATAAGCTGGTTTGATACATGTGCATATTATTGTAAATAGCCCCACATCACACAAATTAATACGATATTTAGATATTTTATTGATTATCTTCCCAAACTGCTTAGAAAGTGAAAGAAGTAGTATGTATGTGTCAACACTATTTCATGTTTTTTTCTCATGGAGGGAAGCCATTAAATATGACAGAAAAGGCATCACCTGTTCTTTGGTCTATCTGGTAGGTTCCATAGGAATAACCTCTGTCAGCGATGGCATGCAAATTGTTTTGTAGGTATATTATGTATTACAATATATACAATAAATGCAAATGCTGGACAGTGGATGTTCTAGTGTGTAAAGCTGTGTTTTATTTATATTTTATGTGAAATATTCAGTAGTGACAGTGGTAAAATTATACTGTTTGTTATTATTTTATCTTCATATTTCACTCGATGTGATTGAATTTGCCAGACTGGCTTCTCTTGTGGTGACAAACCGGTTTAGTTCCTTATCGTGAGTAATACACACATTCTTATCTAGTTCTGTGTTCTGTAGATTTCTGTATTGATGCTCCCTTACTCATAACTCCACCCTTTATTGAAATTAGGAATAACGTTTTGGGCAGCAGAGAAACAGTACAGTTAGTGAAGATATGTTTATAGTTTGGTTAGGTAGACCGGCTGTTTTTCTGCTGCCAAGTTCTTTTGCAATGAATAGGAATACGTTAATCGTGAGAGTCTGTCCGTAAACATAGTATGACTGCAGTAAAGTATAGCGATGACCCTCTTATTCAGTAACATCTCTATTATATTATCTGATATTCGGTGCCCCGAAGTATTTTGATTGGCTCTCGAACATAGGTTAGCATTCAGTATTACATAATACCATGGTTACTGTTATGGCTCGAAATGATCTCAATTTGTCAGTATGTCTTTATAATGCCTGAGCAAAATCTATACAAGATAAAATAGAAGTTTATGTCAATATTAGTGAATTTAAAGTATCGTGTTATTAAAGAGAAATCAGATCATAAAGGAGGTTAGGGTATCAATGCTAATATGACCGTCTTTTAAGTACAAGGACTGTATTAAAATATTTTTAATTTTTGGGGAAGGCTATTGCACAATATGATGCTACCGTTACAGAACTGTTTTGTGTTGTAGGCTATGTTACCAAGCTGCCACAAAACCTGACTCCATGGAACCAGGCAGATAAAGATTTTCCCTAATTCCGATAATTGTTTACCACACTGCTTTACTGTCAGCTTTTGTGAAAATCTGTAGGCCTACTCACATGATTTTTCATTTCGATATACTAAAGCCCCCTATAAGTTACATTTCCCTCTGGTTTATTGTCCCTTGCTGTTTTAACCAATCTTTCTTAATTCATTCTTTCAACCCAGTACATGTTCGTTCCACTCTGACTTTTTTATATTTTTAACCTGTCACCATTGTCTTGTACTTCATATTCTTGACTTATATTACAATCCCCTGCCTTGTCCATTAATGCCCTTCCTGTGATATCACAATCATCATCCAATTTCTATTATCTCACTATCCCGCGCTCTCCTCATATATGCTTACAAATAAAAATGTGATTAAGTTTTCTAAATGCAAAAATTTATTTAATATTTTCAAAGCGTAAAAAGTTATTTCGCCGGTGACTGCAAAAACTGCGCTGAAAATCGCAAAAGTTTAATGAACTGAGGAACGATTTTAAACAATTGTGAGTGAGCTGGAACAATAGGAGATCGTACAATGTATATCAATAATAGCCCGATTTTCGTTGTACAGCGAATCAACAAAAAAACAGGATTTTTAGTAATAGCAATAAATAATTGTGACTATTCAACTCATACGCCGCGTGTTTTATATTGACCAATAACGTTTAGAAATTCATCGGATATAGACCAATCACGGCCGTTATCTTGCAATATTCTTGTAGCAATCGTGAGGATGGTGTTTTGTCGTGATAAAATCGTCTGCATGTTACTGGAGAAGCAATTTTCAGTGTACAGTGATTAATAGTCAGATACTGAAACTAAGCGGCATGAAAACAGATTATTTTATACAACATAACTTATTTGGGAATTGGAAAAATATAAATCTACATTGATTAAGATCACAATTTCGATTCGGTGCAAGCCAGTTCGTGTGCTTTTTATTCTGTTCTGCTTTTAGCTTACCTGAATGAAGTTAACTATGTCTTATATGCAACATTGGTAGCACTGGTTAGAACTAGGTAACTCGAATCGATTCATGGATGGTTGATTCATAGTATGCCGTGATCTCACAACTGTTAGTTTTGTTTTTATACAACAAAGTCCGAAAGTAATTTTTATTTATATAATCCGTTACATTTTATTCATGGAATAAGTTAGTCTTAATAAATCCAACTCGAGTGGACGCAATCGCGAATCTATCGATAAACTCGTCAACTCTCGTGGGATTACCTAAGATAATAGTACACGGAAAATTATCAGGTGGGCTTTAGCCCCACGGGCCCATATAAGATGGTGCCACTGAGTGATACCACAAGGAGTTTGAAATCCTTACGCGCAAATTAAAATCGTTTTGCCACTTGTGTCATATATTATTTTTCATACAGCCATTAACATATAGAATAATACATAATATTATAATTAATTATGCACTGTAGAGCCAGTCATGTTGCAGCGCGCATACAGCTGACAGCTGTTATTGATTTTCTCGTACACTACTGTCAATGTGAAAACGCTTTTCACCCACAAAATATATAACGACTTTTGCAATCGCCGTGAGAAATTTCACATTTAAAAAATTGTAGTGAATGTTAAAATTGTCAATTTTACCAAATGAGTCTATTTAATTTTCATATGTAAATATTTTTAACTAAATGAGTGTTTTCTATGTGTTGGATATCACAGTTGGTACCAGTGGAGTGGTATAAGAGTGCTGTAATGTGCAACTTTTACTTCGTGTGTATTGTACTAGAAGGTCTACTTTTAATTCAAGCTGTCTAAAATAGCTATTTAACCTATGAAAAGTTGTTGGCTTATATTTGTTATATGATGAAGTAGGCTATCAAGTATTGCAAAAACCCTGGCAAAGTTTCTGATCATCATAAAGAAACATGTTGGCTTAAATTTGTTGTTATGATCAAATATATTCTTAAATCCATGTTGAAGTTAGTGTGACTGTTCAATGCCATCTAGATTTTGTTTGCAGATTGTCAAGACGACTTTAGCGTCCTAGGCTGATAAAATCGCTTTTTAAATTCAGTTTTACACAATTTTAGCGGCCTAGGTCGCAAAAATGCAATTTTTCGGCCTGTTACCAGTCCGACAAGAAACTGTTTTCGAGAGCGTGTACCAAAAAGTTAACTATGTCACACTATGTCACAGCAGTTGCGAGCACAAACAGACGACAGTGGTAAATTGTGTTCTCATTAAAATATTGCTTTTATTTTTATTAATTTAGAAGTTTTCTAGTCCGCCGGCGTGGTCTTGTGGTTAGCGTCGCTGACTACAGATCCGTCGGCCCGGGTTCGATTCCCGGTACCTCCTCGGATTTTTCTGAGATAGGGAGGTCTGGTAGGGGTGCACTCAGCCTCGTGATTCCAAATTGAGGAGCTACTTGATAGAGAAGTAGCGGCTCCGGTCATGAAAACCATCAATAACGGCCGTGGGTGTCGGCATGCTGACCACATGCCCCCCAATCCTGCCATCTGCCTACGGGAGATGACGCAGCGGTCGGGTGGTAGGCCAAGTCCCTCCAGGGATGTAGCGCCACGGAGTTTAGTTTAGTTTAGAAGTTTTCTAACACGTTCTTTTTAATAGTCATGTCCTGTTGTAATATGAAGTGAGAAATGCTTTGCCCTCAATGTTAAAGGCATAGTAAACAACACATACAGACTGAAACCAGTTTATCTACTATCAACCACATATGATAAACCTTTTTGCTGCAGAAATTAGAAGAAGCATGCCAAAGGATGTTATGAGGATAACCAGATCAGGAAGGAATGTAACATTTCCAAAACGGTTTATGTACAAAGTGACTATGTAAATTATAAACTGTGTAACCAAGAACAGTGAGTTCCACATTTAGAGTAATATGTACTTTTTTATATATAATGTGTGTATTTGGTATTAATGTCTTCTGTGTTGGTTTAGTATCGATAGTAAAATAGGCTTATCGTTCGGCACCGTTGTATTTGTTTATTTTTGTAAAACGATAATATATTGAGAGTAATGTATTATAAAACGCACTCTTATTGAGTTTATGATTACCGATAGACGCGTTTAGTCGAGGGACCGGTAAGTACGAGAATTATATAGGTCCCTTTTTCATATCAGTGAAACAAACAGGGAAAAATATAGGACAATATTAATCTTTTGAGTTCAATGGAAGATAAAGTTAACAATAATCTTGTAAGGTCCGGGAGGCTTGGACCGCATAAATGAACCTTCAACGGGAGAGGTGACACCGAGAGAAAAGAGAGATATTATGCTATAGCCTACGGATGTATACTTTCGGTTATTATACAGGGTGTTTCAAACATACTTTTACAAACTTCGGACATGAGTTCCTCACACCAAAAGTAGAAAAAAAGTTCATATGAACATATGTCCCATAATCCTTGTTTTCTCGTTATTCATTTATTCATGAGTGTCATGGAAGCCTGCGAAACCATTCGACACCATCCCGGAGTATTTGAAAGTGTGCGACAATCCATGATTCGACTAGTGCATTCATGTGTAAAAGGAAGAGGATTACTTTTTTAGCATTTGTTATGAGTTTTGTGTGTTGACGTGTTATGAGTGTTCCAATGTGTTGAACGGTTCCTAACGAGAAAACAAGGATTATGGACATATGTTCATACGAACTTTTTACCTTCTTTTGGTGGAACCCATGCCCGAAGTTTGTAAAAGTATGTTTGAAACACCCTGTATATATTTTTTTAAATTATTACCAAGCTTTACTTGATGTTTCTATTGGGTCTGGAGGTCAATAGAGAAAAACAAGCACACAGAACATTACATTGTACTGGGCTCATCAAATGTAACAGATTTAATATTAAGGGACTTAAAGCTTTCCCGGCCACAGTGTGTCCACTTCTTTAAGTTATACCTCGTGAATGTGCATAGCGCCGGTAATGCTGGTAGCATGTTAAGGGGGCTCCAGGGGTGATACGAATTAGACTGTATTCAGTTACGAGTTATGGCTCTTTAAGAGTACAACGTCAGAATAGGTTGTAAAGGAATAATACATAATGAAAGGAAACCTTGTTGCCTTGCTATTGTCCTTATAACGCCTTGGTACGAGAGAACCAGCGCTTTTGTACCGGAAAGAAATATGCTGGAAAAGTAGTTAGTCTAGATAAGAGATACTTTCTCGAAACATCTCGAAATGGGCACAGATTTGCGTGGAAAAACTGCAGACGAGAGCGGATTTTGAACTCGGAACCAGTTTGTTACAAGCCTTCTGCCTTAGCCAAAGCAGCGGATATGTCGGTTAAAGATACTACCGAGCAGATTATTATTATTATTATTATTATTATTATTATTATTATTATTATTATTATTATTATTATTATTATTATCGTTATTATCATAATAATCATCGTAATCATTGTACTGTATACAGAATACGAGTACATGCCGTACAGGACTGAATTGGTATTCATAGGTTATATATACCCATTACGTACAGTAGCCTACTTCAAATTCCACATCCGTACAAAGAATTTTTTTTAAAGAAGTGAAACTGAAGTAACTGTTTTCGGCACGGAAATGTTGTAGACAGCGCGATTGGAAGCTTCGTTCGCTCTAGAACCTGACCTAAAGTAAACAAGTAAGTCTGTTTCACTTCAGCACATCGTTTCTACTTAAGAGTAAATACAGACTCTAAAGTAAAACCAAGTAGCTGTCTCACATTAGCACATTAATCCTATCAATTAAGAGTGAGACATATATTTGTTTACTTTAGGACCGGTTATATAGCGGACAATACCACCCATCCCACTGTCTGAAACATTTCCGCGCCGATTATAGCTTTACTTAAGAAAATTATGCAAACAGAGTCTATAACCGGCAATAACCATCCTTGATGTTGAAATTTGGGTTGCTTATGCGAACAAAGTGGAAGGCGATTCGGGAACGGCCTGGATATAATGCTATATTACCATAGCTAATTAATTATATACGAAGCTGTTATGATGAAGAGACAATATCAGAATTTCAAGGAAGGTAAATTATCATACATGCACTCAGATGGTTCGGATGTTCCATTTTACATCCATATTAAAGGACTGATGAGGGCCTATTAGATGACCGAAATGCGCATCTCCTAAAGACAATTCTGTCGGTCGGGTGAGAGATTACCTTTTTTACATTTTTCACCAGACAGAACGTGGAGAATTCCTCCGGATGGGTGATCATTCCAATGCCGGAGCCACATAGGACGAGACTCATACAAAAGTCGCACACATACACACACACACACACACACACACTTATGGCGAACAAAGCGTGGATGGGAAGAAGACAATAATGATATAATAATATATATATGTATATAGGCCTACCTAGGTTTACAATGATATATAAATATATATTCAATGATATATAATAATGATATATAATAATGATATCAGAACACCACAATGGTATAAAGTTTCGCGATATTCATCTCACAGGTGAGGAAAACTCCGGAAACCATCCATCTAGGAAATTTTTTAGGACTAGGAATCGAACCTAGGTCTGCTGAATGAAGTGAACGAGCGTATCCCCTGCGCCACAGCGGTGGAGGATCCCATAAATACAGTAACTGGAAATAATATCCATGGATATAATTATTTTAACTGTTACAACGTCTTATACTGTATCACGGCATACGAAATAATACGTCATATTAAACAATTAACGAAAATAATACATATAGGGTCCACAGCTGTTATATAGCAGGGAATGCATTCGCTCCTCTCACGCAAGTGGTCACATGTTCAAATCATGACCTAAACAAGCTATAGGCCTATAGGTGGGGTTTTCCGGAATTTCCCCTCACCTTTGAGACGAATGTGGGTAAGTTAAGGACTTTGTGTTCCTTGGATTCAGTCTTAATTCAACTAAATGTAAAATGATTAATATTAAAAATGGTAAACTTAGTCAAGATTCAACTGTTAAATTGGGAACTGCCAACCTAAATTGTTTAAAAAGTGATGAAACCGTAAAGTACCTAGGAGTTACATTTTATGATGAAATTGTTTTTGATCAGAATAAAATAATTAAAGATTTGGAAGATAATTTATCATATCTGTCAAATTCAAATCTTCTCAATCCAGACCAAAAAGCGAACATAATCAATCAGTATATTTGGCCATGTATTGTATACCCTATCCAAAGTACTCCATTAAATAAAATTCCAACCAAGTTCTTAGAAGATGTTGACAAACTCTTACGATCAACCATAAAAGAGATTATTAGCTTGCCAAATGATTGTCCAAATGACATGATTTATTCTCCGAGGAAATTCAGGGGATTGGGACTCGTTAATGCCGAATGGGAAGCTCACATTCAACAATTCAACATCGCTCAATGCCTTAGTAAAATATATGATGAACACCTTCCCTTTTGTAGAGATTTAGATAAAGAAAAGGAGGACATACTGTCACATTTCAGCATTAGGTGTGACGAAACAACACTAACCAAGACAGGCCGATGGTTAAGAAATGAAATGAGAAAAAGATCTTTTGAAAAATGGTGTGGACTCCCTCACAAAGGTAAAGGCGTTTCAGTCTATAGTGAAAATCCCAATACCAACACATGGATATCCAATAGAAAAGGTCTCTCTTGTTCACAGTGGACTAATGCAATCAAGATGTGTTGTAATATCTCTGCGGTGAGGTCTGTACCTGGAAGGAGTCAAACTACATCACTCTGCCGGCATACAGGTTGCAATAATCCAGAAACCTTGGGCCATGTATTGGGTAGTTGTAAAAAGGGTGAATTATTGAGAAATTCTCGCCACCACCGTGTCCGTTCAGCGATTGCCACAGCCCTTCGACGACAAAAAGACTGGGAAGTGTATGAAGAGGTGCATTGCATCGCGGAAGATGGCAGTAATCGAAGAGCCGACATAATAGCCATCAATAGAACTGTAAAACGAGGGTTAATTTTGGATCCTACAGTTCGCTTAGAAGAGGATAGAGAACAAGCTAAGCGTGTGAGTGCGGAAAAGGAGGCCATATACCAACCATGCATCCCTCACCTTAGTGAGAGCTATAACTTACCTGTCAATGCATGGGAGGTGAAGGGTCTGCTTTTCGGAGCACGCGGTGCAAGTTTCACCTTTGTTAATTCATTTCTTCAGTCTCTCAATATTTCTAAAGACACTGTTGTTAAAATATGTATTAGGGTTTTAGAAGATTCGCTATTTTTATTGCACAATCATTTATATGGTACTTAGAATTCTTATGTTCCGTTTCAATTCAGTTCATGTTACTATGTAATGTATGATTCTTTTTCTTTGTTTATTCTGGATCTGTATGGTCACCTGGATTGCCAGGCAGATGACTTGAATAAAGTATTTCTCTCTCTATCCTCTTCATCCGCGCTTTCGTCATGAATTCTTACACAGCTGGTGTGTCTCGTCCTATGTGTTCGTGTTGTCTGTGAGGTGGTTCCGTCATTGGACTGATAATGCATCCACGGAGGCCCTCCATGTCCATGCCTATCAAAAAAGTGTATCCATGCATGTCAAAAAAAAAAGTATTACAAAGAAACTCCTTCCTCCGGCAGGTCGCTGTCCTGTAAGGCCCGGGTGGAGTAGGCAACATAATGTCCCTGCAACGGGAAAGAAACAAACTCAGGGGAAGAAGGTGAGTAGTGTAATTAGTTTAAATATTACCTTGGCCTCATTTGGAGACTGCTGCTGGTTTGCACTGGCATTCGCAAAACATAAGGAAAATTGGACCACATTTATCCTAGTATCAACCCATGCACTTATTTTAATTCGACCATACTAATATCTTATCCTACATTCGTGACAAGCAAGGGCATTTCAAATTGGGAAGGAGTGGGATATAATAACATGTAAACCTGTGCCTGTTCCTTGAACTGGATCGTTCTATTTTGAAGTATTCAAACAGTATCTATTATTTGAAATTTTATAACATTACATATTATTTTCACTTTGGTACATAAAGTAATCTCTCCACAAACTCATTCATTCATATAACAATAATATCAATCACAAATATGCCTATAATAACAGATTGTGTTAGCCTAAAATCATGTTAGCATACAATCACAGTTGCTAAAGTCTGGCCGTTGTAAGAAGGAAACCTCAAGTAAACAAAAACCAATGCATCTATCTCATTCTAGCATATTACTCGTACGACCTAAGAGCTAGACAGACATACTGGTTTTTGTTTACTTCAGGTTTCCTTCTTAGCTCGTCTCGGGTATGGAGAAAGAATTTTCATGTGTTTCTGCGAGCTTGCTTGAATCGTATAAAAATATTAGATTAGGTATTTAATTTCTGAAATCTAGAGGTGCTAGAGCAAGTGATAAGATCTTCTACTAGCACAATTTTTAGAAATCTTAAGTATATACAAAGTTAAATATATCAGATAAAAATGTAAATACATACAAAGGATATCTAGTCCAACAGAATGCATATGTAGTTCATAATGGAGTCGGATTTATGACTTGTACAAGGGAGAATAGATCAATGTTTTATCATGAGCTTGATAATTTATCGTTTGAAATTGCTTGAAATGGAAAATAAATTGATACTATAACCTAATATTCAGTGTAATTTATAAAGTAAAAAATGAATGAAAATCATAACGTTTTACACATAATTAAGTTAAAAGTGAAAATAAACATGGTTTCTTTACCAAATTAAAGTAAACCTGAGAAATTAACAAATTTTACATCATGTGGTATAACCTCGACTACTAGTATCTGTATCTGTATCTGGTACCCTATGATCCCCAGGTGGGGCGAAGGGGCCTCCAAGTGGAGGTTTCATTACCTACACTAATTTTGATATGCTTATTTTCCGAGGGACAGGTGGTAAGCCCATCGCCTCGCAACCCCCCCTCCGGAAACTAAGTATTTCTTGGACGTGAAAGGGCCGAGAAATTTTGTCCAGAGGCTCTAATTTAGGCTTGGAGTTCTTTTACGTGCCGTAAATCTACGACACGGGACCCCCAGCTTAAAGTCCCTCCCGGAGGACTGGAATTGTAAATTTTGAAATAAATGATTAGTAGACTATTATAATTATGTCTATTGTAATTACAGGTTTAACAATTTACTTCAATGGTTTTTATTGAAAGTTACTATTGGCCTTCTGTCGAAAACTTCTGTTTGAATGAAAAAGCATTCAGGATTATAAACATTTGACTGGTGAAAATACATGAAGGGAATTCCGAAAGTTCAGATAATTTTTCTTTAGGATTAGAAGATATACAGTTCAAAGCTCAGTAAAAATCAGTTTTACACCGGCCTAAAAATTGACATAAAATATGCAGTTCGATTATTTAAAAAATAATGTTTACCATTTGGCCTAAGAATAAGACCTGGACTTACTAAAAGTATGGATGCTTTTCTATAAAATGCCGATCCACCTACCGTAACATATTTGGATAAACAATTCTACGGAAGATTCGAGATATATCAGGAAAAATTAACCAGCAATTGCACACAACGCATTAAATGTAACTTTGTTATGAAGTGGGTAGGATGACTGTTGAAGACAAAAATAAATAGAAACATATATTTAGATTCGAGCTTAACCTCTGAACTACTCTTGGATTGGACTTTTCACTCTCCAAGTCTTCAAATATGACTGGCACTACCTCACATTAGAAGCCTACAAATAAACTACAAAGGGATTCTATTCCGAAGACCTGTCACTTTGCGGCAGTAGTATCTTTACCAGGGTTCTTCAATTGTGAATCCTAGAGTAGAGCCTCGCTTTACTATGAATACGTTCAAGCAGGACCACAGAGCTTCAGATCTCGGAAAGCTTGAAATATTACATAGAAGATAGGCTAAAGATATCAGAGAATCGCTCATGTGAATACAAAATATGATTATATCGCACCTTAGGAAATGCAATTTTGTAGAACTTAGACATTTACACCTAAAGTTTTGAAACATTATGGTAATTTTATATCTTCTTTTTCCTATGCATTCTTTTATTTTCTTGGATGTAATAAATATCCAACAAAAAATAACATAAACACTGCCAGAATAATTAAAATAAGATTCGAACTACTCAGAATTGGACTTATGACCATATTCTCCCCAAGGTGCAAGTGTAAACATGAGACTAGAATAAGGACTTATCTATTACAATAGTGCGAATGATGCAATTATAACGAAATGTGATTTGATTGTTGAAATTGTTAGGGTATTTATAAAAAATATTTATGTATAAAAATATTTATTTATAAAAGTATTTATTTATAAAAATATTCTAAAAAACAATTTGTCTTACGTTTTCGTTTCACAAAAAATCTTGTTAGCTTATTGATTATATATCTCACACTATCAGTTTTAAGTAGGTTATGATATCAGAATAGTAGAATCACATAAGACATTGCTGAATTTTGCAGGAATACTACAAGTATAGGTTAGACTGACAAATCTTACGATGGTTTTATGAGATTTCTGTTATTTTATACACGATAGTTTGAAACAGTTCTCTCACGTTAGGATCGTCACAGGCCTACTATAATGTTTATTTGGTGTGGCAATTGATGTTTACTACATATTTGTGTATTATAGAATATTTAAGTACTTTAACACTCAGTATAATGCATAGAATCAAATGTAGATGCCCAATATAGTAGGCTACGAAGTATTAATAAAATAATCACTTGGATATCAAATACAGAGGCCAGAAAATACCTGTAGCAAGGGTGGGGGAGTAACTTATAAGTATAATTTAAAAACATGATGTAACAACCTACCGTGTAATTGAGTTGAACTGCTTCAACACTCATTACTTTATTATTAGTATTGTAAATTCCATCAGGGATACCCAATATATTCAGGGCAACTGTAAATTGAATTCAATCAGATAATCACAACTCTTGAGTTCAGTTCAAGTATCATAACTATTTTCTATTGACCTACAGCAATCATTTATTTCAGTTTATCACGCTTGTGATTTTTATTGTCATCAGCAGTAAGGCACATAATTTTATTACTGATGCCCTCACTATGTTAATGCCAAGTGAAAATTTGCTTATTATCAATGAAACTGTAGGTATTGTTCCCAGTCAAAAAGTAATAGTAACTAGACGTATGTTAAAATTGGGTTATTACAAGGATTAGTGAAATTTAAAACAATTTTAAGGATAAAATTCTTATAAATTGAACGTAAGTGCGGGAGACAACGCGATTAAGGGATTTTTAAATACCATTATAAAAAAATACTGCTTTCTCTTATTCTAATATTGTCAAGAATCTCCTTGTGAGGACGTGGTTGAATACATTCCTTTCACAGGTGCACCAATAGATTAACTCTGTATAAAATTATCTAATATCTCTCCAATCATTGGGGTTTTTATTAGATGACCAATAATAATCTCTGTGCTGTCACCGTCCAGTTCTTGGAAAGTTTCGAGTTGCTTCTGCCCATGTGAAGTCCCAGATATAACAACGCCGTCTTCTTGGGGCCACGAACACATATCAGGTGAAAAGGTTGGAGAAATTTCTCTTGATGATTTTGCGTTTAATAAGGAGACTATATGTGGACATTGAATAGACAGAGGCTGACAGCCAACTTTTCCAGATAGACTAGGAAAAGAATATCCTGTAATATCCACATTTGATGGAGATTGTATGTTAGAATTTTCGGCTCGATGCAACTTAGATTTGTGCAGCTTTTTTGTTTTTTCTCGCCTGTTCTGGAACCAGATTTTAACAGTATCCTCTACCAGCAAAAGGCGTGCTGCTATTCTTTTGCGACGACCGGGATTCAGGTAACTGGCAAGACGGAACTCCTTCTCAAGTTCGGTTATTTGTTTTTTAGTAAAGGCTCTTCTCACTCTCTTCGTTGAAGTGCCACCTAAACAGAACATAAAAATGAACTATAGAATTCTGTAAGATAAAAAATAGTATTCAATTAAATTAAATACTCCCCACCGTAGATATAATGAAATATTCCAAGTGGAAACAACATAGAATTTCATTTATTGTCCGATGTATGAGAGAATCACTTAAAGCTAACAGTCTATTTGCCAGGAAGGTTTTTGTTATTTTACGATATATTAGTTTGAAAGGGATCGGTAAATGTTCATGTTTAGACAGTACTATACTCATTAAAGAGAGTTTTACAGATGGTTATATGGCACAGTACTATATTTTCAAATAAATTCAGTTTTGATAGTATTTATTAGGCTAGCATAAACTGAAAAAAAATCTTTTTTCTATTTTTGGAATTATTACCTGTGTCCTTGGCGTATAATCTGCTGAATTGGCTACTACGTAAGAGTATTAAAGCATTTCATTTCTTTCAATAAGGGTTGCTAGATGTCGAAATCTTTATTTTAAAAATGCACAACCTTTTTTTACTCTTAGCTTATCTTGTCTGGGACCAATTCACACTTCAGCATTCATCAAAGGTATAAAACAAAAACTCGTTAAAGAATGCTGACACAATGTTTAAAAGAATCACCTACCTTATTTATGAAGCTGATTGTTGCAAGTTTTGTTCTTCTACGAAGTATCCCAGAAATGCCAAATATTATGCATTTCAGCACATATAATGTGTCATCTTCAGTTTTTGGGGGGAGTTATCAATATAACCATCTTTTCAACACATTTATGTAGTCCTAAATATAGTTTCCTTAGCATCACATAGTGAATCATTACGAAGAAGTCCAGTATATACAGGTAATGGCAAGAGGATTATCTTGATAACTCCTCGAAGAGAACTGAAAATTACACATAACATGTACCGAAATGCATCTAAAAATATTACATTTTTGGGATCCTTCGTAGAAGAAAAAATCTTACGAAAGCTTTATAAATTGTTGAACTTCATGTTTAATCCAATGAGGGTAGAATTAAGTATATTATTTTATGGTTATAAATATGTGAAGATTTTAGAATTGAAGCTTTCCCTGGGGTATTTGTATGTCTGTTGACATACAATTCAAAATTTGTAAATTGTAAATCTTATTGTTATGTTGACGTTGCTATACATTGTAATGACGTCCTGGCAATTAAAGTTCATATCTCATCATAGCATATATCATATCAAGGCTTCTCGCGATTACAGCCGGGTAAGAAGTTTGAAGCTACGTTTGGCAAAATATAAGAGACATTCTCCAGCTTTGCTCACCTCTTCCCAGAAGATGGTTGCACAGCCAGCAGCTGACCAAAACTAGGACAGCATAACCTTCTTAGCCGTCTGTAAACTTGATAGAAGCTATACTTGTGTATCCAATTTATTTGAGAACATAGCCTATACAATTTTGATAATGACTGCTCAAATTATAATCGTAGAGCACAGCTTAAACTTGGCAAGCCCTATGAGTGTAGTTAAGCTTACAGTCGAATTGAAGTGAAAACAACTCATTCTTTTAAAAAAATAAAAAAATAAAAAGGATAAAATTAATATTAAAGCGCTTCTCTTCCAGTAAACCAATACGAAGTCATACAAAGATACACAAAATCGGAGAAACTGTATGGGATATCCTGGAAAAGTTTTATATTTTATTAAACATACTCCACACCAAATTCGAGTGATAGTCAAGGGACAACAAATTGAAGACTGAGTACCTCTTAACAAATGAGTGATTCTAGCATCTTTTTAAATTGAGGAATATATTTTAGAAGTTTTCATTTGTCTCCAAAATAGGTCCTATTATTAAAATTGATAATTTATCTTGCTTTCATTTATGGAGTTTGAAGGTTCAGGAGAATATCTAGAAAACTCCTAAATACTAAATAAACATATAAAATAATACTTTGAGTAGGAGTAATAATAAATTATAATAAACCGTAATTTAAGGAATTACAGTAGAACTCCAACTATCTGAACTCCAATTACCCGGATCGTTATGAGGTTATTTGCGAACAAGCAAAACTATTACCCGACAAAATGGAGTTTGGCAGCAAAGCAACTGACTCTGACCAATACATTGAAGATGTGACATTTTATGTAGGTCTAAGTACGGTACTGTATAATTTAGTTTTTTAAAGAAATTACCATTTTTTCGTGATTTATCAAATTATCCTTATATTTGACTTTCCGGATCGGATCCGATCCCAATTAATCCGGAGTTCTACTGTATATTAATGTCTTTATGAATCAAACTTATAGAAACATTAAGAATTGAAACTACCCTCTTATGAATTATTATATTTCATTTAAAATACAGTTGCACAGACAACCGTAAGGAGCTATGGTAGCGACCTTAACTTATATTTTTTATGGTATAGAACACAAATGGATTTCTTATTGAAGTGTTTAGGTAATTTTAAAGTGCTATAACTTATTTGTATGACACTGTAGTTTGGATTCCTTTATCTATCTTCTAATCACACCAACACAATATAGGCCAAATCTGAGTGTGTTTCTGCAGTCTTCGGAATTAACACAAAAATATTCAATTTCCCTACACGAGACTCCATTAATGCCAAATTATTCAGCATTTTAAAACTGTTTCCATTTCTTTTAGCATGGACACTTGTTATGAATCTAGATTTTTTCCAAACGTATTAATTTTGTTGAAGTAATTGCTTTAAAAATAACACTATAAGTACCGGTATAGATTTTGAATAAATAAATGATAACTAAACTCCTTGGCGCTATATCCCTTGTGAGAACAAGCCTACCATTCGAACACTGCGTCATTTTCCAGAAGCAAACGGCATGTTTGTGGAGCATGGAGCCAGCATGCCGACACCCACGGCCGTTAATAAGTAAATATTTAAAATATTAAATGGCTTTTGGTTGTTCGCAGTAATAATCAAAAGTATGCAGCCTGTATAGTAAGCCAGAAGTTAAATGTATTTCAAAACTTGAGGACTCACTGGCACCCAATATTTGATAAAGACTGCCATAAAATCACGCCTCACCAATAAAACTTCGTGTTACTTACGGACATGCCTTGCGTTTAACTTCACTATCAGGTAGATCTATTATACAAATAGACTATGATAAGACTCACTTTCTACTGGAACTTTACTGAAACGTATAGAGAAGTTTAACGTGGCCAATGGTGTATTAGCTTAATATTTAGTTAAACTGATTGCTGCCCTAATGATGCACTTGAAAATCGTGATTGACTAAATAATTGAGTGCATATTTTTCATTATATATCACTGACTAATTTTCAAACAAGTCATGTATCAATCGTTTTCGTCCCGTATCGTATCATGCACAATATTTAATAACATTCATATTATCTTACTTCAATCGTTTCTGAAACGTATTTGGCCTATTAACCCGATACTATTTTCATAATGAACTGTTGGTGTAAATTTAAAAAAATGGTCTAACCATTATTGATACTATTAACGTTTCTTTGAACGCGAGACAGCTCAGGTTCAAAAAAGTGGCAAATTTAGGAGTTGGTGGTAGAGTAATAGAAATAAGCAATTGAGGTAGGGTTGGACTATGCTCTATGAATAATCTCATAAAGGACTTACTAAAACAATCTTTGTTGTGAATGTTATGACACGTACCAGAAATAATCGAAGCATGACAATGAGCATGAACTTTAACTTCCTGTCCTGGTTACAACATTTGCTCTATCTGGTTATCGAATTGAACAGAGAGTGGCGATTGTGGTTTTGCCCTACCAATAAAAATAATTGTGTTTCTATTAAGTAGAATTCATACGCCAACTTCAAAATTTGTTTCATTTCCATACCTTATAACTGAAGAAAGTTCGGCGGAGACATTGAAGCTGCTTGGTTTCCTTCGGCTCGAGAATCGTTGATTGGAAGTCGAGTATTCAGGAGGGCTGCTAAAGTTGAAACTCCACTCTCAGTCGCCTGGACTTCATTTAAAATGTTCTCATCTTGCAAGCAGATCTGGTCTAACAACTCGCTCACAATGGGAGAATTTGCTGCAGCGGTTATGAGTTCTTCATCACTTGTAAAGTCCACATGATGCACAAGTCCTTGTTTTGACTGAGCACTGATATGATGAGGAGTTAGAGCCAAGGAGGTGTAGTCGGGTATCCTATACAACTCACGAAATTGTTCTTCCTCCATCATGCACGATCTCCTTTCTTCTTGTCTCAAATGAATATAAGACATTACATGACTGCTATGATCAAAAGATGTTGACGACGACATTAAAATGCTTTCTGCTTTTGGCTCGGACATATGAGAACGACACTGTTCACTCGTTTGCATGTTTGGATGCAGTTGATCCTTCAGTGCAGAAACAATGGTTTTGAACTGTTCGGACAAGTTTTCGTTTATAAATTCCGAAGAAGGTTTCAAAACGTTTATATCATTTTTATGCTGTTCTTGAACATGAAAGGCACCGGGATAAGCATCGGAAGGTGTGCAATTGCATTGTGCGATTGACAAACTGTTGCTTTGGGAGTTTATTTCATGACTATCATCAGGTGTACATATATGGTACTCTGATGGCGTCATAGATGGTATTGAAACTTTAAAATTAGGATATGATAGATTTTCATAGTGATAAGCAACACCCGTAGGGGAAATTCCACAAGGTGTACCATTCTCAGATGTAGGAGACGAACTAATTGTAATATTTGGGGTTGTTAAAGGAGACTTTGATCGTTTAGGACTTCTTCGATAGGTGGTTGGAACGTTCACTTTGTTGTGAATCTCTTGCTCTTTTTTCATTTTCATACGACGGTTTTGAAACCATATTTTGATTTGTCTTTCTCTAAGCGTGAGCCTTGCCGCTAGATTTAGTCTGCGAGAACGACATAAATAGTTATTATATCTAAACTCTTTCTCAAGCTCCATTAATTGATCACCTGTGTAAGCAGTTCTTGCACGCTTTCCACTCTTGGAGATTCGAACTCTGCCACCAATGTTTTGTCTTCTTGTGCTGTCACCTGCAATGAAGGAAGAAGGTCTTATGATCGAGAATATAATACAACGTATAATGATAATAATTTCAGAGATTGATGTTTACGTGAATACATTAAGTTATAACTTAAGTTGTCTAAAATGTGTAATGGACAAGCACTTCGAGTTCACATAATATAATTCTTATCTAAAAAGTGTGAAAGTTGAAGAAAGAACAGGTTGCCCATCCACATCCACTAGTGACTAGTCATCGTGTGCTAAGAATATTTAGAACTTCTCTTTATATTTATGACTGTAGGTTCTCGAGCTAGTTCCTTTAAACTGTCGTTTCTTGCTGAATCCCTTTAGATGCGTATTGTTTTGCCTACTGCTGATTACTTTCTTCAAATAAAATATAATTACGGGTTTAGGCTATAGTTATCAGAGCGAGCCTAAAGGGCTTATAATGTATTCATAAAAAGGTCTGACATCAAATTTAAATATAATTATATAATTATAAGCCAGGTCGCTATTGAGACCGATTTTTTTTTCGAAAACTGCGCCAAAATATTAAAGTCAAAGTTTTTTCCATGTTCAATGTAAGCCTATGGTGAAGTCAGTGGATTTTGTGTATTGTAGAAAAACATTATTGGGAACAACATACTTGCAGGAAAGTGTATAGATGAAGAGTATCGGTATAAAAATTACATTTCGAACATCTTTCGTTACATAAAACCAATATAATAACGAAAAAGCAGAAAAATTGTCAAAAATTAAATATCAACTGGCTTCTCTCCTACGTAAGTTGCAGCACAGCTTCATGTTTAATATTTTATAACCACTCAATATCTTGTTTAATCTCCTTTGAGTCGCTACATTCAATTATGTCTTCGTCAGCACGGTCATTGAGAATATATTCAGTTTAAAATTAGGCTATCAAATAATATGTTCTAATTCATCGCACTCACATTCATATAGACCTAACTTAAGCTCCTTTTCAGTCTTCTCCTCTTCTAAGGACTCTCCTTTTTAATTGTTAGCCACATTTACACTCAATGAATGAAAGGCAAATTTTTAACTGCAACATTTTCTGACTAGCATTACAATAAAATGGTATCAAGAGTACAAAATAATGACCACAAAACGACAGTAAAATTATTCAAAACAAATTTCCAGTGGATCTACCGCTAATGAAATTATAAAAAAAATATTTTAAAAAGCTACCAAAGCCCAATGGCCCTACACATTGGACTGCAACAGTTAACACGATTTGAGACTATATGAATAAATAAAAGATGAGCTTT
Organism: Ectobius pallidus; assembly: GCA_964059195.1. NCBI lineage: Eukaryota > Metazoa > Arthropoda > Insecta > Blattodea > Ectobiidae > Ectobius > Ectobius pallidus. The sequence goes on along the minus strand of CAXKWD010000003.1, from coordinate 179,984,872 downwards.
GTGAATATCTGATGATAATGACATACATATGACATGCATATGTAACCACATTTTTAAGGCGCATTAATTATAATTAATATTACGAGAGGCCCGGGATTTATCCTGAGAGAATTCGGAGCTCCACTTATAGGCTATTTATTGTGACTATTTAGCAAATGCTCACAGAATAAAGCATTTAATTAGTAATTAAAACCACGAAAATGAATTAAAGCACATCGCTATTTCTGTCATTGTAAGCGAGTTTGCCTATGGCGACACAATAGGACATTTCACCAACTGTCTTATTTTTTAGATTAACCTCACTGTTATAATAATTTCGTATAATTATTATTGTAGATTTAAAAAATACTTCATTTCCCATATAAATAATGGTACATTATAGGGCCTATTTATATCTCCTTTTGCTCATCTGCAGTTTATATATACCAAATCGCTGTATTCAATGATTACTATTTGTTTTTTATTAAAGAAACAAGAGGTTTGATGATCTTTTAGATTTCAGACCTTGTGAATTAACACAAAAATATAGTACACATGAGTGGGATAAAATGAGAGTGATAACAATAAAACGGTAAAATTGTGACGATAAACTCTTGCGATTGGTTGAAATTCACATGGACTATTAATTGGACTGATCACTGATTCGTGTGTAGTCACTGTGGCATTGAGTGCCCCATAGATAAGCAGAATGACGAATGGAACGAAAATATTACAAATCTGCAAATATCTAAAGAAGATTCTCACCCTCCATACTGAAAGCTAGTACAGTGATACCTCGAGATACGAGTTTAATTCGTTCCGTAACCTTGCTCGTATGTCAATTTGCTCGTATCTCAAATCAATTTTCCCCATTGAAATTAATTGAAATTCCATTAATCCGTTCCAGCCCCAAAAATGCTACCCCCAATTGTTTTTGTTACGTGTTTTTGAATAAGAAAAATGTATTTATAAATGACAAATATTGTATAAAAACATAATAAAAGAGAATGTAAAGCAAAAAAAATGGTTTTATAAAGTGTACATACATATTTGTTACACTTTCTTCGGACCCATGGTTATAAAAAGAAATGTGATAAAGTATGTAAATGCACAAAAAGCGCAAAGCCCTAGAAAAACTTGAATGAATGAAGTGCTTTTATTGTTAACAAGAAAAACTATCTTTTTACATTATTCGTTGCATGAGCCCTTAGGCAGGCCATGCTTTAACTGTGCACAAGCAAAAATGTATCCTAAAAGTAAAACTAAAAAAAAAACACACAAACAGTTAAACACTAGTAAATATACAAACAAAACACCACACACACACACACACTCCCCACCAAACAATAGCACATACACCAGCAATACCCTTAAACACACCAACCAAATACGTTTTACATATTATTCTATATACAGCCGTCTACCCCATCGGAGTGCTGCGTCGCAGCTGGCCGTTCCTCGTATCTCAAATGTCGCTCGTATTTCAAAACAAAACTTCGCTCGCTCGACAGCTCGTATCTCAAATAACGCGTATGTCAGGGCACTCGTATCTCGAGGTACCACTGTATAAATTCTCAATAGTCACTTCCCAGCTATTAGAAAGCCGTATATAATACTAGTTTAAAAGGCCCGGCGTCGCCCGGGTTTTTTATTTTGCAACTGGAAATTATCTTATGAAGGACTTTCGATTTTTAAATTATAGGTCATTATATAGGTATTTAGAATTTGAAATAGGAAGAACGACTTATCACATTCAACTATTCCCTCAGAAAACGCTTGGTATAGCTTTTTATGGCTCATAGAGGATGTAGAATTTTACATCCCATCGCTTGAACACAGCAAGCCTGGTAGTAGTTCAAATAAGAAGAAACAGAAATTCCGGTAACATAAAATTGTATTGCCTTTGCGAAATATTTTATTTCTCACTCTCATGTTACCATAAAACCGTTTTGGGGATGAAATTAAACAGAAATGCAATATCACTTTCATATTTCTCTTCCCAAAACATATTACCTTGCCTCGTATTGTTTCCTCTATGTCCAGGGTAGAAAAAGTTATGTGACTGCATTATTTTCGTGGATTTCATTATTTAATATTTATATAACATGAATTATATTCATAGCTTCTCTAATTTGTTAAACTCCCATTTCATTTATTTCCAAACCCATCTGAAACCACTGGTAACAATATGTTGTCATGCGAACTGTGATTTGGATTTGATAATTCTGTGTAAAAAGGGATTAAGTATTCTCAAAAACATTTAATTTTTGCCATTTAAAATCAAAATTTTGCTAAATTCTTACTTAGTGAGCACTTACATTATGAAACGAAGGTACTGTCAAAATTCCAAGTCCCTACCTATTATAGTTTAGGCTCTGCGTTGATTCTCTATCATTAAGTTAGTCAGTAAGTCAGTCAGTCAGTCAGGACAAAGCCTCTTATATATATATATATATATAGAGAGAGAGAGAGAGAGAGAGAGAGAGAGAGAGGGAGGGAGAGAGAGAGATTAAGAGGGCTTCCGGACGTTTACTGCTTTGCGGAATCTCTACTGCCAGCTTTACTTTGTTTATACGGACTCTATTTTGGATGCTGTTTGTTTGTAATTAAATCATGTCCCAGGAATTCTGCTATATTTAAGAAAGAATTACATTTCACGCCTAGAAATAATTGTTTTATACAATTTTTAACGACTTTGAGGAAGATGAAAATATCAGGAAAATATTCCGGTTATGAGATGAAGATACATTATCGGAAGCTTTAAGTTGTTGTTATTATTATTATTATTAATATTATTATTATTATTATTATTATTGTATAGATTTTGGCCATCTCAGGACCACGTAAAGTAACTCACTGCATTTATTTCGGTTTGTTTCTTGCTTTCTTTTTTGTTTTCCAGTAGCTCTTCATTAGTTCACTGTTTCTTTTTCCTTTCTTCTGACCATGTTATTGCGTTTTTCTGTTCCTTCTTTCCTTTCTCCTGGAAACCCTTAAAATTTTGTATCAATCTCCTAAAAGTTGTTCTGTCATGTATTATAACTGCCGTTATTCCATCTCTGCCATGTCTCTCTTTATACTTTGCAAGTTTGCACACACTGGTTTCCATTCTTAGGCCTACTCTTGCATACATGATTCAATTTATTTATTTATTTATTTATTTATTTTTTTGCGAGTCTAGCACTATCCATCCTCATTATATGACCATAAAATTTAACTCTCCTCTTTATTATTGTCTCATACATTTCATTTCTTTATTTTTGTAGAGATCTGAATTCTACCTGTGTCTGAATTCCCCATTATTATGATTATTATTATTATTATTATTAAAGTAAAGCTTGTTTTACTTTCATTTTGACTATAAAAGATAGGTAACTGGAATTTTATTACGGTACCGGTATATAACTTTTTTTAGTGATCGCTAACCAAGAATAATTTAATATTTGTACATCTAAATTCGCAATAACGCTAAATGTGTTCAACACGTTATGTCTATCTGTCTTAGAACTGTAGTTTGTACATGACTGTACTATAATTACTTGAAAACAAAATACTGATATTATTGTTTTTAAAAATATCAAAGAATTATAAAATGTTCTAATATTTTCTTCGTAAGGCTTACAATCTTACAACCTTCAGGTGCCAAATATTAAATAATATGGGAGCAATCACGGTCAGTATAGGGATCACTTTTTTTACCGTGTTAATTTCTAGGTATACAAAGGTACATTTCTATAGTGTGTGCATGTAAGTCTATGTGTGTCTATACATATGTTGCAAGCGCACGAGACATCGCAAAAGGTAAACATCAGCTATTGCATCTAAAATATATGTAGAAGGAGTGAATTCGTTCGTCTAAACTTCCTTTACCTTTACCTCATACTTGTTCTAAACGCATGTTGGGATTGCTACCAGTGGTAGTTGTAGTAGTAGTAATAATAATAACAATAAAAATAATAATAATAATAATAATAACAATAATAACAATAATAATAATAATAATAATAATAATAATAGTATTATTATTGCCAGTGTCAACATAACACTAATAATAATGGTAATCGTAATAATGTTAATAATAATAACAATATTAATAATAGTAGCAATAACAGTAAAAGTTATTATGTTATTAATAATAACAATAGTAATTATTGTAGCAATAACAGTATTAATAATAGTAATAACAACAGTAACAATATTAATGACAGTAATAACAGTAGCAATAGTAATTATAGTAATAACAGTAGCAATTGCAATGGTAGTAATAATAATAATCCTAATAGTCATAACACTCAGAATAATCATAACAATCATATCAATCATAATTATGATGATAACAATCATAATCATCACAATCATCAGCATAATAACAACAATAGCCTGTGAATCTGCTATTTGTTACGAGCCTATATAAATGTGCATATACTAAAGCTTTTCAGTTTTATAGACCAGGAACTACCTTTGATTTAGCAGTAAGCCTACATTATCAAATGGCAACACTGACTTCAGTAGCTGCTGCATATAGGCCTACTGGGGCGAATGACCAATAACATAGTTAGGCCCATGACATATAGATTACATCTCAAGAAATTCATAATAAATTATATATATATTATAAACTAACGAACATATATATATAATAAACTAACGAACATGCTTAGTTGTTTTGCTTCTTAAGCAAGTCAATTTCAATTGCTTAATGAAAATTTTAAGTTCATGATACTTTATTTGGCGATCAATGGGAATGATAGAGGACATATTAATTTATTTCCAAGGTAAGATTGATATGGAATGAGATTTGTTGTACTGGTTAAATCTTCAGCTGTCATTGTAAACTTCTTAAAAGAATGTGGTACTGTAAATCTGTCAAAAATACCCTTTCTATTGTGTGTAGAAAGTGGAGTGTCATAACCAGTCACAGCATGAGATGCATTCAGCACTCCTCAAAGGGCAGATTGGAATGCTACTGTAGGTTGAAAACTGCCCTTGTTTACTAAGTAACAGGACATCGACCTCAAGTTCAATGCCTTCCTCTAGAGTTTTGTTCTTGAAGCAATTTATTTTTATGTACAGTGTAATGCTTAATACTAAACTCGGTGGCACTACATCCCTTGTGGGACTAAGCATTCCATCCTACCGCTATGTCATTTATCATAGGCAGATGGCAGGATTGTGCGCAGATTTCCTTGCGGACATTACTCCGGCACCGGTCAACCGATCTGGTACAAAATCAATAATATGCTTCTTTCCATGAACGTTATAAATGGGTATTCCAAGTTTTTAAAAATCCGATAAAGCGTATTTGAGTTATCGCGCGTATAGACACACGGACAGACGGACAGAGGGGCAGACATACATTTTCCCATCCACCGTAGAGTCTCAGAAAGTACCATTCTGGCACTTAATTATTTGTCTAATTATAACTTATTCTTGCTAATAATAAATATACGTATTTTAACTGCTATCGCATAACAAACCATTTGCGTTGCATTGCGCACAACATTCATTAAATTTTGTTTAAGGATCATCACAGCCTATTTTTAAGATCACGCACAACTACATTTAACTATATTTACATAACTCGAAACCAAATGCAGTATGATTTGTATCACCCCTGAAATCTTTGTAACATGCATCCAAAATAATGGGGGGTCATACGCATAAACTTCAAGAAGTGAAGGGCGAATTGTACAGTAATTCATGGCATGGTTATGATTTTATTACTATCAGCTGATTTAAAACTCTGCAATATTGTTTCATTAAGATAGTCAATTTTCTGAATGTAGACTAAATTTCCCTTGTAATTGACAATGACTTGCGTTTTTTGTTAATAACAGTCGTGTCTGAAACATCTCATGTCATGTCGTAGTGCCCAAATAAATAATTTAAATAAATTTCATAATCCAATCACTTGTGCTAAAACTTCGATTAAAGTGCAATGTAATTGTGGAATTTAACACGAGACCATAAAGTGTAAATCTCTTTACTCCAGTGATTGGGAGGAGGTAGGGGAAGTTAATAGACCAAATTCACTTCATGCACAAACTGCTTACGTCTGCCTTCCGTGATTACGAGGGCCAGGATTTTTATTACCTAAAAATACTTTTAAAATGAGCTATAAAATGACTACAAAATTACAACAACAAAAAATTACCAAAAAACTAAGATTAACAAAAGTTTGTGCGAAAATACTAGTTGATTCATCAGATTTGTGTCTATTCTTCATTTATGCTTATGACCCAATTATAGGCTTGTGATTATTAATTACATACAGTTAAATGCAAACAGCAAACACGATCCTTCTGTATCCAAATTATAATTATATTACGGTTTATTTATATATGCTTGTTTAGAGTTCCGATAATATTCAATCTAAGTAAATGCACAAAGACTCTGTATAATGCGAGTAACAACACAAAATAAGAAAATAATTAATTCATATTTGAAAAGTAACCTAAAAACATGAAACGTGCGAAAAAGACCGTAAAATTACCAAAAATGTAATTGAATTAAAAAAATGACCTGAAAATAAAAATGGGGGAAATGACCAAAAAATGACCCTAATAATTGCCATTTTTATAATCTAGGAGTCATGATCAGAATTTCTGCGCTTGTGGGCAACATCCGAGATGTTCCAGTTACAAGATGTTATGTTATAAAAATCCGGGCCCTGGTGATGACTAATGCACTTGCAACTATGAGTTCATGAGTTTTAAAAAATGATGCCATGTGCCAATAATTTGTACATATTAAATATTTTCACAATCGTTACAAAATCTCGTGTAGTCATCTTTCACCTGAGAATCTTCTATTAGCAGCCAGAATAACAAGTGACCTACTCAGGGACAATATGACAGGTAGTGTTTCCTATGTTAAAAACTTATTAGTTGTATATTCTGTTAATGTCGGTTAAAAAAGGAACGTTTGGATAATATGTAGGCCTACTACCGTGTGAAGAAAGAAAACACATTGCGAATAATAAAACTCAGATTACTGTATATTTATAATAAATTTTGTATTCTGCACAAATGACTGAATGCTACCCTATTTAGTTACCACTTTGAACTTACTTTCCCCTTCTCAACTTAGCCATTGGTTAATGGTTAGTAGCCTAGTCTAAGCGCCCTCTATGTGATACAAGCTGTTCTTTGGCGACCACAGGATTTTGTACCGGTAGTCTATCATTATGTAATGCCCTGTCTGTTCCCACTTGAAGCTGTTCTATGTAAGGTGACATATTTATCATGAGGAACATACTCTCTCAATACACCATCAAGAGGGATTTAATAAGAGGTATGGATAAAGGTTGAGATCGTTAATCAAGCTAAATATCACCAAGATTAAGTGCAGACACCCTTCCACTTCAAAACTATGTTTAGCCCTCCGATGACAGGTACTTAACGCCAGCAGAGTTTAAAAAAGTCAATCTATGTCTAATTATGCCATATTATTATTACTTTAAAATATTGTCGCCTCTCCAGTGTCAGATCATTCACAGTAAAATTATATAGTAAAAAAAATCTTATAGATCGTTGATTTTTTATTATTCATAATTAATAGAAAAGTCGAAAACTTGGTTTTGTTTTTTATTTAATTTGTAGCAAATATGAAAACTATGGGTGTGTTATTGGTAGATTGAAACTAACAGTAATAATGAAATTTCTAAGAAACATAGCCTAACTATAGGTAGGGTAACTTTAGGACCTTGTGGTCCCCGATATAATTATTAGGGCAAGGCATTTGATGATTTTGCATCTTTTTTGTGTGAAGGTTAAAAGATAGCTCGAATATATAAAAGTGTATCATTAAATAATTGATGAAATAAGGGTAATTGTTTGCATTTTTTAGCTTTATTTTGCATATTTCGTCATTTTCAAGAGATAGGTCATTTTTTGGCAATTTTTAGGTCATTTTCGGCACTTTTATGTTTTTTTTGGCATTTTAGACTATGTTTCAGTGCAGGTAGAGAGAAGCTTTTCCGTGTACAAATCATTACTTTCATACAATAGACAATCGTTTTTACTTGAGAATCTCCACCAAGTGTTCATAGTTAATTTTAATTCAGGTTTATTGTAAACACCATAGTAGTTTGTCTTGTAGCAAGAAATATTTTTGTTTTCCTTTCTTTTTAAATGGCACATATTTGCTAGGGGCAATTTGATGACCATGCCAGAATGATTTTTTTTTTTCGCTAAGAATGTCCAAGTAGTATAAATTTACTTACTTTTTTAGTAATAAAATTAGTGTTTTTTATATTGTAAATTCTTATATAACGCACGGTTATCCAATAAATTGTTTTTAGTAATTCAATACTTTAAAAAACGAATTATAGCCTATGTAATAATGGCAAATTTAATGGTCATTTTTTTTTTAAATATTGTGTCATTTTTTCACTATTTTAGTTCAGAAATGCATCTTTTATTTTGCATTTTTTCACTATTTTATGGTCATTAAATGCCTCGCCCTAATAATTATCATCTTCATCCCATCCGCGGCTTGTCCAGAGTGAGTGCCAGTTCGCGACTGGTGTGTCTCGTCCTGTGTACTCGTGTTAATCAGAGGTGGCCCCGGCATTGAACTGATCATTCAATCGGGTAGCCCTCCATGTCCTTGTCTGGTCAAAAAAGCAGAGGCCTATATGTGATCCAAAGGTAATCACTCTCTCGACAGGTCGCGATCCAGTAAGGCCCGGGCGGCGTTGACCGCATAAACGTCATTACGAGAGAGGTAAAACTAATAAAAAGAGAAAGACTATTATTACTATCGTGATCACTATCATCATATCACATCGATAGCTTTAATATTGTCATTATTATTTTTAATGAAATTAATTATTAATTACAATGAGAATATTATGAGTGTAATCATTATTACGATTATTGTTATTACTGTTATAATTATTAATATTGTCCTTGTTATTGTTTTTATTATAATTATTATTATTGTTGTTATTATTATTATCATTAATATTACAATTGTCAGTTCATGCCAACTATATTTCTTGTTATGGAGTTACGATTTACTATTTTATTGTTTTTAAATATTTATTTTTAGTTCCTCTGCCCGTACCATAGGTAGACTAGTACAGGTGAGGAAATATTGTTTTCGATCCCGAAATTCGAAGTTGAGTTTTTAACATAAATACACGTTTTGAGGTAACCTGAATTTAAAAAATTCTCCTTTCGGATACATAAGGTGTGTGTTTGTGAACAGCCTAGCTCTAGGACCAAAAATCGTATTTAAGAAACTTGTATTTGAAGATGTGACACGAAGATTTGCGACGACTTCCTCTTACTTATAAGGCGACTTGACATGAAGAAAATTTCGATTTTCGCGATTTTCTCGAAAACAGGCCCAACAGTTTTGTTTAAATTTTGTATATGTGGTGCCTATACTAAGAGCTCAGTCTTTTATTTGAAACATTTTTCGGAAAAATTCCCTAAAGTTTGTAGAAACTCTGTCTTCCCTGGTGAACAATAAAGCTTTGCATCGGGTTCAAACAACTGAATACGCGGTCTTTACAATATGACCTCTTATTCTATATCAGAATGTGAAGTGATAAAGATGTATTGGCCATACTTAGAGTAATGAACGTTACGTGAGTGCTTTAATCAGGATTTTATTTGGGCTATGTGTCCTTCGGGGATGCGATACGATGTGGTAACGATATTCTTTTAATTTTTATAGCCAATTTACACGAAGAGAATGTCACACATAATAGGCCGAGGCAAATTTTATTTGGGCAGTGAAAGTTATGTGAGTATCACATCAATTTTTTTAGAGACAGTTTATGCATATGCATTTATTTAAAATTCGTTCTAAACCCAGTACTTCAAGTATATTTGAGAATTTAGTGTAAGATATTGGTACATACCATTCTTGTTGGCATTGCTCTTTCTCCTGTTCTCGGTGCTCTGTGGATTGTCTGTAGAGGCCCCAGATTCTGGAGAATTAGATCCTGGAATCACAAATCTGTTGTTCATCTCTGTCGGAAATGATATTGGTGGCTCGTCCAATGCTGGTATCGAATATTGCGAGATATTCTGTATATTAGTAAGATATCCATAAGCGTGTTGACTAAAATAGGACGTCGTATCATCCCTTAGATCACTGTGAGGGAACATCATGACGTCTTGAGATGCTGGAAACATTCCACTGAAATATATAATATCTTCGCCAAAACGCTCTTGCTCGAGAGGGACTTGTAGGCTACACACCGGTTCTTCTGTCCTGTCCTCCAAGTATTGTGTATTCACCCCCAAGCTTGAATGGTTCTTCAGATGACACATAACTGACCTGTCTTCTTGCTCCGCGCCTGCCACCCCTTCCATAACTGATAACAGCTATGACAAGCAGGTAACAAGAGTCCAAAGTCCTGAAATAATTCCAAGTATTCTATACATCAAATAACAAATATCATTTTCTTACATCACATTCAGCAGATATTTATTTAAAAACATATGTATTACTGTTCAAAACTGAGATCACAGTGTTTGATTCATTGAGCTCAGTCGGTCAGATTTTTAAAATACCGGTCCTTAGAAGTCAGGATGCTGTAACTAGAGTCATGTGCTCTCAGATTTGAACAATAATAAATATAAACAGTAATTATATATAAAGTATTTTCCTCATGATGTTTTTGATGCTTAAATTACCTTTAATCATTTATATTTCCCGGTTATTCTGTTGTATATTATTTTTTTTAATTATACTTGATAACAAATATTTATCCGGTTAGAATACTCAATGGAAATTTGGTCTGGGTGGTTATTACTTTTTGTCGACTTTCTCTGCCTCTACTAAATTTTCTTTATATATATAGGCGCTTCCGTTGACCATTGATTAGCTTTGTGAAAATAGAGGAATAATTAGTTAGTTTTATTTACAAAATGCAATGTTTTTCATTATACAATACAGTTTATTACATGAAATTATCAAAAACTTCTTAAATAATTAATGCATTTACTAAATTACACTTTTATACAAAAAACGCAATATACAATTAACATTACAATATAAACGTCTTATATTTCAAACTTGCCACGTTTGTTATACGTAAACTTAATTGTACATATAAACTTTATTAATGCCGTAATTTGTATATTTTACATTTACATTCTTCCTGTAAATGGAAAACTAATCTTTGTCTAAATACGTTACAACTGATTCTTTCTAATATAAAATTGAATGGTCATTATAAATTTAAAAAAGAAATGAAACATAATGAATAAAAATATACATATTTAGAAACAGTTTTCTAAAATAAAGAATTTGAGCATTCTCTTATAAGAAATTTTCTCAAATAATAACTCCGAAGACAAATTGTCTACACGTATTGCAGAATATCATAACTTCCTTTATTGGTATGCTACGGTATATCCTGCTTCACTGGCAACGTCGCATACGTCCCACCGATCGGACGGACCTATTCATTGTTTGGCCATGCTAGCACTTTTAGATTATAATATCTTGTTAATTAATCAGTTACTTTGTTTAATTATAAGGAAAATATAATCTGTGGTACTGTATACGAGTACGTATGCAGTAGATAAATAAGTAAAATTAAAAAATAAAAACTTTAAAAAAATTGCATCTAAGCTAACCATTTGCGTTTCATATTTTCATTTATAGTATTAAACACATCACTTAGCATCTTTGATTATTTTCATAATTCAAAAAGTATATAAATAAATAACAGAGAATTATTTTAGTGAATTCTGTTAAAGTAGATGTATAGCAAATAGAGAAAAGTAACCTACATACAAAAATTAAATTAAAATTCTCGTATCCATTTTATAATTCCATCTGTAGCACTCAAGATAATATTTTTAACCTGGGAGTGTTTATTAATAAAATGTAAGAATGAATAATAAATGACTATTTTAATTAAATCTTTTAATAATAATCGATTACTTTGAATATGAATTAGTAAGAAATGATTGAAGTTAATTTTTTAATGATAGATGTGTAGGGAATAAAAGAAACTTACAAAATGTTACACCAAATCTAATTAATTTCTATCTAAAGTTTCCAGAAAAAATGTTTTTGCGCTATTATTTGCCTTCCTTCAATAACAGAAAACATATGCATATCATTTATCCTTAGTGATGTCATTAATTATTGGAGCAACGCATCTGTTCGGCATCTAACAGAATTTAATATACATATTTTTTACCCTTTTCACTAAAATGGAAGTAGAAATTGAGAATGATTTAAACAATAGAAAGAGAATCATCAGAAAGGAACTGAATGGAAATTCAGCAAGGACATTAATAGTGGTACCCTCTTAGACAAAATAATTATAGTAGATTACCGGGTTCCAAAAAACGAAACGGAAAACTTCGGGTGCATTCGTCAGAATATGATACATAAGAGAACAAATTTGTTCTCTCGTGAATGTTTTCAAAGCTCCACTGTCACTGCCTGTATGATAGTTACATCAAGTGTCTTTTTTAATATTGGTAATACAATAGCGTAGGTAGTAGGTTGTAGTATCCGGAAGGCTCCTAGTTCAAATCTCGGTACAAACTTCTCTTCGTTCTAATTTTTCTTGTATGCCTACTGACAATAACAAGTATAACGAAATAAGTAAGTGTTCCATATAAGGCCATCTTAAACTTTGATAATTAAAAAAATACACTTTGGTTGATGACAAGAATTTGTTTGGTTTCCAAAACATATTTTGTACACTTGTTTTTTTGCATTAATGGTATCAGAATCTAAATTTTATGCGTCCATACGAGATAAAATCGCAAAATTAAATTGTAAGATGTGGCCTTATTAGGAGCTAGGTGTTCTTGTATCCATTAAATCGATTTTCAAAATGGGTAAGAACGCGTGATCAAAGGAAGTTCCGAGTAGCATCATGCAATGCTCTTGTGGAGAGTTACGGAAGTGCAGCCATCTGTCCACATCCTCGTAGTATTTTTAAAATACTGATGGGTGGCCATATTAACAGCTTGGCCTTATTTGGGACACCTTCCTTAATTAACAGAAAGTACTATAATTGTTGCTAGGGGGAAGTGAGATAATTATGGAAGAACGATTTTTTCTCTTGTATTTAAACTAAACGAAATCATTATCGGATAAGAATAAAATCAGGTAAACTGATGTAACAAAGTGCCAGTATGTTTTTGTTTAATCAGTTATGACTGCAATTATGATATGCAGAATATGTTTTTTTTTTAAATTGATTTCCAAGTTAAGCTCCAGATTTATTCATTAAGCAGGGCTTACGGAAGAAGAAAGGTATACCATCTCGGCCACCTGGGTCATTTTAACGGTCTAGTTGGATAAGCGCATGTAAATGAATATGTTTTTTGTCATAGCTACCTGTATTTTAATTTCCAAGGCCTTATAAGATCATAATAAAACAATAGGCATGTTGTCAAGATAACTGATTTTCATTTTTTTTTTATAAATTCTTTCGAATACGTATATTACCATAAAATAGGCACTAAATTGAGCATTACTCCGAAACAGGTCAACCGATTTTATCCATTATGAATAAACGTCTTCCCATGGACATTATAAATGTGTATACCAAGTTTCATAAAAATCCGGTAAAGCGTATTTGAGTTACCGCGTCTTTAAAATGTACACTAAATTGGGTTTTACTCCGGTACCGGTCTACCGATTTGGTCCAATATCAGTAGACGTCTTTCCACGTACATTATAAATGGGTATACAAAATTTCAGGAAAATCCAATAAAGCATATTTGTGTTATCGCGACTTCTTGTATATTAACATAAAAACACTAATTTGGGCATTATTCCGGTACTGGCCAACCGATTTGGTCCAATATCAATAAACGTCTTCCCATGGACATTATAAATGCGTATACGAAGTTTCATAAATATCCGATAAAGCGTATTTGAGTTATTGCGCCTTTAAAGTAGACACTAAATTGGGTTTTACTCCGGTACCTGTCAACAGATGAGGTTCAAATTCAATAGGGCAATTCTCATGGACGTCATAAATGGGTATACCAAGTTTCAAGGAAATCCGATACAGCGTATTTGAGTGATGGCGCCTTTCAATTAAAGGCGCCATAATATATTAAAATAGGCACTAAATTGGGCATTACTCCGGTACCGGTGAACCGATTTGGTTCAATATCAATAGGGTTCTTCCCATGGAGATTATAAATGTGTTTTCCAAGTTTCATGAAAATCCGAAAAAGCGTATTTGAGTTATGGTGCGTACAGACACACGGACAGACAGACGGACAGACATTTTTTCGTCCACCACACAATCTCATAAAGTACCATACTTCTAATAGAAAGGCGCCATCACTCAAATACGCTGTATCGGATTTCAATGAAACTTGGTATACCCATTTATGACGTCCATAAGAAGTGCCTTATTGAATTTGAACCTAATCTGTTGACCGGTACCGGAGTAAAACCCAATTTAGTGTATATTTTAAGACGCGGTAACTCAAATACGCTTTACCGGATTTTTATGAAACTTGGTATACACATTTATAATGTCCATGGGAAGACGTCTATTCATAATGGATAAAATCGGTTGACCTGTTTCGGAGTAATGCTCAATTTAGTGTCTATTTTATGGTAATATACGTATTCGAAAGAATTTATAAAAAAAATGGAAATCAGTTATCTTGACAACATAGCCTATTGTTTTACTGTGATCGTATAAGGCCTTGGAAATTAAAATACAGGTAGCTATGACAAAAACATATTGATTTACATGCGCTTATCCAACTAGACCGTTAAAATGACCCAGGTGGCCGAGATGGTAGACCTTTCTTCTTCCGTAAGCCCTGCTTAATGAATAAATCTGGAGCTTAACTTGGAAATCAATTTAAAAAAAAAAACACACATTCTGCATATCATAATTGCAGTCATAACTGATTAAAAAAACATACTGCCACTTTGTTACATCAGTTTACCTGATTTTATTCTTCTGTACAATTGTTGTTTTGTAATTATTATTAGTATTATTCTTATTATTATTATCATTATTATTCTAGTAATCAGTATTTCTTGTGACGATTGCAAAAGATCCAAAACTGAGTTTCTATTTTAATTTGACAGTAATTAGTAAGGAGACGCCGATGCAGCTGAATTCATTCGTTCTTTTTTATTTTTAATAATCCAAAATCTTGTGCACGTCAATTATAATCCTGTATTATTATTATTAGTGTCCAATGGGATAAATATAAAACTATATATAACCCGAAACTATATCTATATATAAATATACATAAAACTATATATAACCCGAAAACGTGTTCGTGTTTGTTCGGTACCGATATATATATAGGCTATATATATTAATTAGGGATGGGTCCTCGATACTTTCGATACCTCAATACTCTCGATACTTGCATGGTATTGGCATCGAGCGATACTTCAGGAAACTCGCTCGGCACTTTTTCGATACTTTTTTTTTTTTTTTTTTAATTTATTTATTTAAGGTCGCTTTTTAACTGCCAGGGTCACCAGCGACCACAATAATTAATACATATATATATTGAACAAGTTCTACAAGAAGTGAAGTATGAAGAAAAACATATGCAACTTGGAATTTAGTAAGAAGAACAACATATTAAACTTAAAACTTTAGCAACTATTGACAAACTATGATTTGATTTGACATTATATGAATGATTTTAACTGTGACAGTTCCAAAAGTGAGATTTTTCGATACTTTGGTAATTCTGGAATTTAAGGAAATGCTGCATCTATTTCTGCTTTTAGTAGTTACTAAATGTAGTAGTAGTATGAAATGGAAAAAACCACTTTGTGACTTTTGTCTAGTCATAAATAAAGACTATCCTACTTTTAAAATACAAACAGAAGAGATTCTTAATTGTTTCGTTTCCTGTCAAACGTTTCAATAACAACCGACAAGCAAGCTGACTCTCCAAACCCTATTGTAATTTTTGAACAAAAACTTTTATGTGTACTCTTTCAAAAAATAATTTTAGTTTTAATGTAGAGTTTAAAAATAATTATTGGCTACTGATGATATTAAATTTAGTCTTACTAAATATGCACACTTAATGAAATTAGTTGGCATTACACAGTTCTCTCAACTTTTAATTTTTAATGTACCTATTTATTGAAACTCGAAATGTTGACGGTATCGAGTATCGAAGTATCGAGTAGCGAGGAAAAAATCATGTATTGGTATCAAGTTTCGAGAAAATCTGGTATCGACCCATCCCTAATATATATATCGGTACCGAACAAACACGAACCCGTTTTCTTCGTACAAAATCAGAGTTTGCTTTTATCCACAAGAAACCATAGAAACCATAAATAGAAACTTAAGTAGAAATAGATCTCACTGGCTTCGTCTTTACTACGCTGATTTTAGTCTTGTCTATCAATCGCTTAGGCGAGGGAATTTATACGGAACTTTTGAGCTCGAATCGAATCATAAGTTACATTTAATTTTCGTTGACAGAACTATATCCTATAGGCAGCTCATGTACCGAAAACTAACTACTTTTTTAACATTTGAAGGTTCACAGTTCTACGTGCAATATGGCTGGAAAAGTACCCAGCAAGTAGCATTTGCACATCCCTCCCATCGACAGCGATGCACCATGATCTACTGCTGTTCGCTCGTACAGTAGTCAGGGCTGCCTGAATCAACGCTTCACTGCTTACAAATTGCTCTATTGTTTTCGTACAAATTTCGTCCTTTTTTTGGGAACTTCCAATTAAAAAGCAACAATTTTTGGTATATTAGCTTCCTATAGGATACAGGTTCTGTCAAAAATATTAATGGGATATTTTTGATATGAGCTTATAAATAGTTCCCTTTTTAGACAAGTTACCCTTCCGAGAATATAAACAGAAGTACACAACAACTCTCAATATAGATAATGTTAATTATCAAGAAATCTAATAGTTTTTATTATTGATCTTTAGGCGAAGTACAGTAGAAAAGAGTACGTCTTTTACTGTTATTTCCGCATGATTCCTGAACCGTTTGTTCTCGAATCTTATTTCTAACTTATTTTAGCTGCTGAGTTTCTAGTAGTTATAATAACCCAGTTGTGTACGTAAACAAACGTTAACGTTTAAAATGAGACACATTGAATTGCTGTTCTATATATTTTAGTAATATAATGTGCTGAAATGGATCCGTCAGAAACCGTAAGGTAGGTACGGATCCGTCTCTAAAATGGAATTTGGGCTAATGTAAAGTTGTTGTTTAGAACAAATAAATTCATATATATATTCATAGTAGTTATAATATCTTCTCTTATTTTTATATAAGAGGCTTTGTCCTGACTGAATAAATGACTGACTTAATGACAGAGAATCAACGCAGAGCCTAAACTATAATAGATAGGGACTTGGGATTTTGACAGTACCTTCGTTTCATAATGTAAGTGCTCACTAAGAAAGAATTTTCTAAAATTTTGATTTTAAATGCCAATAATCAAATGTTTTTGAGAATACTTAATCCCTTTTTACACAGAATTATCAAATCCAAATCACAGTTCAGATGACATGTTGTTGCCAGTGGTCTCAGATGGGTTTGGAAATAAATTAAACGAGACTTTGACGAATTAGAGAAGCTATCAATATACTACATGTTATAAATAAATATTAAAGAATGAAGTCCACAAAAATAATGCAGTCACATAACTTTCTCCACCCTGGACATAGAGAAAACAATACGAGGTTTGGTAATATGTATATATTATTATATCGCAGGTTTTTGGGGAGAGAAGTATGAAAGTGATATTGCATTTCTGTTTAATTTATCCCCAAAACTGTTGTATGGTAACATGAGAGTGAAAAATAAATATGTTACCAGAATTTCTGTTTCTTCTTATTTGAACCCCTACCAGGCTTGCTGTGCACTATACAAGCGACGAGATGCAAAATTCTACATCCTCTATGAGCCATAAAAAGCTATATCAAGCTTTTTTTGAGGGAATAGTTTGAGTGTGATAAGTCGTTTTTCCTACTTCAAATTATAAATACCAAAAAAATGGACCTAGAATTTAAAAATGGAAAGTCCTTCATAAGTTAATTTCCAATTACAAATTTAAAAACCCTGGCGACGCCGGGCCTTTTAAGCTAGTTCACCTATAATTAACTTTCGGTTTCAGGTAAACGATCGTAGCGTGCAAAATGTTTAAAGTGCATAGGTTACTTGACGATTGAAACAGAAACAATTCAGGCTGCAATATCCGTACCTAGAAGCAAAGACCAAATTTTGTGAGTCTGTATTACGAATATTAATAGTCTGCTAAGCATATGAGTCATGCCGCTTTGTTTGAAATACTATTCGCTTTGTCAACAATAACAAACAAATAAATTGTACCTTAGTACTCCCTGTCTGATAGCAATATGTACCATCTTGTAAAGTTGAATGACTCATAGCGTGATTCCAGAATAACATACAGTATGTGAATTCCCGTAACTCTCTGGTTTTATAATTTTCTGGAAAATATACTTATGTGATTTGGAAGAAATTGATTGAGATGTTCTTGTTTGATGGTATTTTGCGCAGAAATCAAGCTGAAGCTGGATATAAGAAACATATTATATACCTGAGTATATTTTACAGATATACGGTGTATACAATCAAATATCAAATTGTAACCAGCCTATCAGTTTTAAATCATAAGCGATACCTCACGGTCCACTTTTTCTCCGAAAGCTTTCATTTCTTACAGTTCCATTTGTATACGGTTGTGCACACAGGAGAGCGTTTTCGTACGACGTTTGTTAGCCGTTCCCATGAAACGTAATATGAGCTAAATAAAACATAGCGTTGTGGTTTCTGGTTTCGTAATCGGCAAAATTTTGTTAGTTTCAACTTCATCAACAATCAAGTAATCATCGTCAAAATTATTCCTGAGTCATTTGCAGGGTATTCCTTCGTTTATGCTAGACCGTGGCAATAGTTTTCTGGAAAAATCATTAATGGAGTCTTTTAGTCTTCTTTTTTAAATAAAAAGTATTTTATTCCACTACCTTCTATAACATTTGTATGAACAGGTTGGTTGGTTTATGATAATTTAATGATGGGAGCATACTGTTACATAGACCTGTGACCGTCACCGGTTTGCCGGAATTTTGTCCCGCAGGAGGTTTATTAGATGTCTGTAAATCTACAGATATAGGTCTGTCCCATTTATGCACACATACAGTAAATGTGCCTTCTATCTGGTCCGGGATCGAACCCGCAACCTTGGGCATAGAATGCCAAACACGTACTCGTACATTACAGGAAATAGCTGTTTAAAAGATGCTGCTACGTCACACAGATCACAAGAACAGAGAAAGACGCTCAATGTATAAATTTTATTAAAAATGGAAAACATTCCTGTTCAGTCGTAACAAATGAAATTAAATAGAACTGCAGCCATCGATGTCACATGACCTAATTCGATTGCTAGTAGAAAATGGGACAAAATTGGATTGCAGGACTCTAAATTTACAACATGTACAACTTTTATGGGGTTTAATTTATAAAAGGAAAATTTGTCTGTTTCAGTTTTATCTTTATTCTACGTTTTTCTGATGATGAAAATCACGTAAACTATGTCCAAAATCCAAGGATGGATTAGACATTTTAGAAAAATGCTATCCATTTTGAAGAAATTTCACAAAATTCAAAGTAAACGATATTGCATATTCAGTTTTTATCCTACTTGTGATAACCTTACGTTATTTTTCCTTGAAGAAATCGTTTCGTGCCTATAAATATTTTAGGAACCAGATATCCTTTTGCCACTCTGAGTTAAATTTATCTCCAATTTATTTCCTTTTGCTGAGCTGAACAACGCCATATAATTTCTCCTCAATGCACAGTAGTATGTTGAACTGAGTAAAGTAAAGACAACCATCATTGGAAACGTTAAATACGGGAGCAGTATTGTAAATAATATTAAAACAATAATAGCCATAGCTGTTTAAATAAATTATTAAAGTGGACAAATTGTAGTTAATAATAAAGTAATTTACAAATTTAATTATGTGATTAAGGCATGGGTTCGCTCTTCTCACGTTGAAAACACTGAATATTCACTCCTTTCAATATGTTCCATTATTCTATATTATAAGGTAATATTTAAAATGAATATTACGAAATATTTTTAATTTCATCGATTTTTATATGCTTTAAGTGCAATGTGCGAACGGAAGATGTCAACCTATTCTGATTTTTACGTCGTTTTTATTCTTCTTTAGGAGGCACGTTTTCCGCACTATAGCGATTAGAAAAGAAATAAATCGACCCACCCTAAAAGGCACCCCATGTACAAAATAAAAAAAACCGTTAGAGCCGTTTTCGAGAAAATAACGAAAATATACATTTTCTTCCCCATAAAATGACAGCAAAATTAAGAGAAAGTCGTCGCCAATTATCGTTCTTTAGTTAGGCTGTTCAAAGACAAAGTAAGGGTAATTAAATCACGGAGGATGAAATGGGATGGACATGTTGCGCGCATGGGGAGGAAGGACATATCTCGAAAATAGTGACTGGGAGACTCTAAGGGAAAAGTCCACCTGGAAGACCTAGACGTAGGTGGAAGGACAATACTGGGATAGAGTTAAGGGAAATAGGATTTGCGAGGGATTATTGATTAGAGTTAGCACAGAATAGAATTGAATGGTGGGCTGAGGTAAGCTCGGCAATGAACCTTCGGGTTTAATAAAATAGATAATATTCCTTTAGCTTGCTGAGGAATTGTCTATTGCAATTGAGTAAGTAAGTAAGTTATAGATCGTTGAGTTCGATCAATAAAATAAAAATGGACATGATACCAGCAACTCAAAAATATTTTAATATTTGTCTAGGCCTTTCGGTGGCGTATTGCTGACATCTTCAGGGTATCTTCTTTTGCTGGTTTGCATACCTCAATAATTAAAACCAAAACTGCATTGCCTTACGTCTTATCATAGGCTATTTATAAAATCAAAATGTCCAACGAAGAGGTCACATTGTTGTAGCTGAGGATGATTCAGTAGGCTACTTATATTTTTATAAAGTTTTTAAAAATTTCAAAATGACGAACGAAGAAGCCACAGGAGGGGAATGTAGTTCAGGATGATTCAGTGCTAGTATTTTTTGCTTTAGATATTTTGATTTTATAGATATGACAATATGTAAGGCAATGCAGTTTTGGTTTTTATTATTGAGACATCCAAACCAGCAAAAGGTGCTGTGAAGATGGTGGAAGTACGCCGAATGGCCTAGGCAAATATTAAAATATTGTTGGGTTGCTTGTAACAAGTCCATTTTTATTTTATGGTTTAAATGAATTTAATATTTTTTTATGAAATACGATTATGACATTATAAGCTGCTAGGCTCGTATACTGGTATTTTTTTAATTAATAGGTAAGCATTGCTGAAACACATAATGGTATATGTACATATTTAATTGTTTATCCTCAATCACTATAACCTCGCATTCCTTTTAACAAAATAGCTACTTTCCTGCTTCATGTGACACGGATGTTATTTTAAATGGTTACTTACAAGTCGATGCAGGAAATCAGTGTTGTCCTTTCATCCAGCAAGATGGATTGTCGTTTTGGTCAACACGTAGTAGCTGGAGATATTGGATATTGAAGGAAAAAGACAAGAACTTGATGATGACACTGACCTAGCCATTTTGTCCTTCACCTTCTAAGCTCCCCTTTCCCCCACTCACCCTCATTGACGTACATAACATATTCCCCTCCACCTCTATAGGCCTATGTATGGTAAATACATGCAGTGTGGGGAAAATTGTCTGATACTGACTAGACTAATTTAATAATTTATACAGATGACTTTTAATTGCCGATTTATAAAAAAATATATCAGTAGCCTAACTAGAAAATTACAAGAATTATTCTGTAATTCAGAATTTTTGTTTGCTGAATTCTTTCCCGTCTGTTCAGTCCATAATATGTTATAGTAAGTTTTCTCCAATGTAGGGTTTTGTACCTCAGTATTTTCTTGATAAGACTACGTCTATTCCAAAACCACACTGCCATTGGAAGGATAACGCAGACATAAAATGGAAAGTCTAACGACCTGCCGGTACACAATACAGTTCTTCAACGAACTATACCGGGTCACAAAACTCTGAAAGTGTAAGAAGCGGAATTAGTCATGAAGATATTATCAAGTCGTGCACAATATACAGAGTTAATTAGAAGTCTCGCACCACCTAAATAACTTTTGAAGCATGTGGTTTAGTGACATGAAACTCAATGTGTTGGGAGAACCGTATATCTATAACCGTTCATAATTTTTTTTTCCTTTATTTTTAGTCATTTGTATTACTTATGTTCTATTTTTTTCTTTGTATTTAATGTTCGTTTCTTGTATTCATGTATATCAGTTCTATTTTAATTTATTATTAGTCATTATTATTATTATTATTATTATTATTATCATTATGTATTTCATGTTTTTGCTCTGGCTGAGTGGTAGAGAAGGCCTTACTATGGCCTTTACTCCGCCAGGTTAAATAAATAAATAAATAAAATAAATAAATATATCTAGAAATCAAAAACGTTCTTACCGAATTTTCCGAACTTCCGGTTTAACGGAATTAGCACCAACTCTATTATTTTAAATGGATCACCCAATATACTTTTTACATTTTCGAATAGTGCTCATTGAGCACTTTTCAGAAAGCACCCACACAAGATACTTCTGTGCAAATTTATTGTTGCTAAATCTAGAATACAGGAAACTATAATACCAGTAAAACGCATCTTTTGTTTGCTATGATTTCACTGTCGGAATTATAACCTGCACTTTTTAACAAAAATATCTATGAGGGCGCATTTAAAATAACTTTCTTCGTGGTTATGGCTACAGCAGAGGTTAAACTCACTTGTAAGAACGTGAAAGTGGCCTATCTTGGTTTTCTTTTTTCTTTTTAAAATCTAACTTCGTTAGTATTATTCCTTTTCTGTTTTATTGATTTAGCAATAATAAATTTGCACAGGAGTATTTTGTGTGGGTACTTTATGAAAAATGCTAAATCAGCTCTATTAGAAAATGTGAAAAGTATATTGGGTGATACATTTAAAATAATAGAGTTGGTGTTAATTCCTGTTAAACCGGAAGTCCGAAAAATTCGGTAATGAAGTTTTTGAGTTCTCCATATACTGTATAAGACTATCCCACACACCGAGTTTCATGTCACCGAACTATTTTCGCACAAATAATTTTGCCAGAAAACATTCCAACTCAAGCACTCCAGGGTTAAAGGCCCTGACGATCAACTTCTTGTAAGTCGAATACGATATTCCTTATTTTATTGAGAATACTCATGAATGATATTGCTCCGACATATTCAAAGTAGTGTACTGGTGATGTCTTGTAAAGCGCTTCGCATCCTTTCATCTGTGATAAATATTCAGAGCAAGTAAGGCAAAGAATTGCGATTACTGATAAGTAATTGTTACATTGATTTTATTTTTTATTTATTTTTTCAATACAAATAGTTACTCAAATGTTTATTATTATAATTATTAGTTTTATTATTGCATTACTACTATTATTTTTTTTAATGTTCATCTGTATAATAATGTATCCTTTAATTTATAGTTAATCTCAGATCAGGATGGTGAGGTAACAGGTGTGCACTCGAGAATGCATACTTTCACAGGTTACATTGTACATTAAATTAAATAACAATCACGAAGCTGCCCTGAAAACTTCGGGCGATTCAGTGTTTGTGGGACTTCAGTGAGAGTATGGGGTGAAACGTTCATTGTAAAGGACGAAGGAAGCATTATTTTTCTTAGGATAGAACATAACGGATTTAAGTCAAGGTCTATTCTGGTTTTTCAGTATCTTATATCTCACCAATCTGTCAATGCGTTTAGGAAAAATATATTCCTACCATCTTTATGTTCATAATGTAAAATTGTTGTAGAATCAGGTGAAGTTCACATTCATGGTGGTTTACTTATTAAACAAACGTGTTCTCATAATATATCAAATTACATTCATACTTGATTCGTTATTCTCTACTGCCAATATTATAGGCTATAGGCCTAAAGATAACACGTACATCGGCTTCTAAAAATAAGTCGTCTTTTAAAAATTCGAGGCCTGAAGAGACGTAGACAAGACATAATATTAATGTTATTGTACGTGAAATAATGAGACTAATGTTTTAAACTATAGTTTGCCTTAGTCTAAATCGATTTAAAAACAAATCAATAACAAATAATAGTACGACAATAAATATGAGTACATACATAATATTATCAAGTTATAGGCCTACTCCATTTATAAGCAGAAAGGATGCATAAATTGATAATGCCTTTTGTCTTAAGATCATGCTTCATGTCTTAAGATCATGCTTCATTGCCTCAAATAATTATTATTCCTATTGCTAATGATAAAGCCTTATTAAAAAAACAATTAGTGTGACGTGCGCAAGCAGCGGACTGTAGAATAATAGGGCTGTATTAAAATATACGCACAACACATCCCGTGGGAATGAACGGTAAAGAGGTTTACAAGAATAAGAAACCCTTAATGATAGCACTGACACACTACTTTCTTCAAGTATCACTCTCACTCGTCAGATGAAGCTGGATCGATGTCTTGAATCCTGCTTGAGAACAGAGCGATGAACGGTTCCACCATAAATAAAACCCTTTTTTGGTTTTAACATAGTTTTATTAATAAATCCGGAGAACCACTCTACCTTAATAGTGTCGAGAACTAATGTGAATAGAATAGTAGTTAAAACATATACAAGCAGCAACTGTATGCTGTGATTGTGATTTACAGTTAATCTTGTGAAGCTTATATTCACAAATCACAAAGCACAATGATAATGTCATTCAATTAATTGCGTGTTAATAAAATCAAGGTAATATAAACCTTTAAGCACTCACATGGTATAATGATTCCTTTTTGTAGTGAATATCATATCAAGAATTAATCCTGAAGTCCAAACAGGCTATAATAAAAACCTGGTAGAAAGTCTAGCAGCGACAATGAAGAATTTCACCATTCAGCGATGAAATAATATGTAGAAATCTGCTTCTATGCAGTAAAAGTCACTCAAGACGAATCCTTGTATCGCTGAGGACGAAATATAATGTAATTAAAGTTGAATAGCCACTAGTGACTGAGTCCAGAAAGGACTAGAAATCCTATCAGAGGATTTAAAAATGGCAATGGAGACGAAAGACGTAGAAGGAATGAATATTTGAATAATAATGCTTTGTAACAATATTAGTAAAAGCAATCCCATTGGACGAAGATTACGAGCAATTGAGCGATTATATATTAATAAGAGATGAAGATTGTGAAGCAATCATAAATAATAAAAGCAGAATGAATAAAATATATTTATAATTATTGACTATTTAAAATAATAAATATATTAATTAAAAATAAAGACTAATTTGATATCTATAAGAGAGAAAACTAAAGATCAATTTTTTTTAAACAATAAAAGATTTAATTACTAGGCGGCAGAGAGCAAATTATCATTGAATAAAATATTATCAAGGCCGCTAAAGACAAGAATAAATAATAAGAGGGTTAAATCAAGAGAGCCATGCATATAAAATTCCATCGAAGCTCAAAGTATCGAACATAACTGAACAATTAGAGAATACTGCATTCTTTACTTATCAGCTGAAATTCTCCAATTTAACCTCTCTTGGAGTAAATTAATGAATATTCAAAACTGGAGTTCTTGCTTCTTTGGGTTATCTTAATTACTGTACTTTTGTAAGCCTATAACTGTATAAGTATAATATAAGCTATTGGTATGCCAGTATCTGATGTAGTTATTAATGATACTTATCTTTGAAGACAATGGGTTATTTTAACGTGTATAAAAATAGGGCCAGTCTTTGTCATAATTTATTGATAATAATTAAAGTAACTTTAGTATTTTCTTGCAATTTATATTGCAACTTTAGAAGACTTTTTTTTTTTTTAAAGAAATGCACTTGCAAGAGCCCGTGTTGTTCTTCACTGCTATTCATACAAGCTCAAAACAATATGAAGTCTCATTTTTATGTATATGAAGTGGAAAGAATACATCCTACAGAATAATGTAGTAAAATAGCTCGTCAATATTTTTTTTTTAATGGGAAATATTAGAACCTTCATCACTAGATATTCTCGAAAATCATTTTAAAATTTATCCTGCAGTCTTATCAGATTCCTCAGAATAAGAAGAATCTGAAGAATCGCTGGTAGTATCTCCTAGAGTTATAATTGGTATATCCATTTCTATGTTGGTAACACCTTCTAGCTCCATACGTTCCTCGTCCAGTTTTTTTTAACATGGTCTTATGCACGGGACTCCATTTTCTTTCCCCCATAATACTAAATTTTTGTTCACAATAACTTTACGTTCTTATTTTGAAGATGACATTCTTTGAAGCCACCCATTGGCCGTATAATGAGAAGGCGTGGACAACAATGTACTTTTTGAATGGGGTTTGTGAACTTAACTTTATATGCTCCTAAGCCAAAACGGCTTATATAAAGATTTAAAAAAAATGTTTTCACATAATTGAGTATCTGGTAAGTAGCTATTATCATATTGCAGTTATTTCTTAGGTGAAATGGGGGTATTCCAATAAATAATCAATGCATGAAAAACGCTATTAAATGAAAGTCAAATTTCAAAATCGATGTGAAATGCTCAGAAAATTTGGCATAATGATATAACTTATTGAGACACGTCATTTTCGTTTAGGAGTGAAGTATATCACACACCGAATTTGAAACAAATCCGCCTTGGGGGAATGCTCAGATCCCCGGGGGCACTTTTTTTTTTTTTTTGGCCCCGCCTTCCACCCCCGGAGTACCTGAGCCATAGGCTATATCTCCGGTCCAACAACCGATTTCGCATTTGTTCTAAGATCGTCGCGTCGCTTTCTCTTGATCATAGACCACAGGGAAAATGTTTGATGAATTTACTTTGGATTTTTTACCGAGCAAGACGGATATACAGATTGCCCAAAACTTGCCTCGGAAACTGAGGTATAGTCTCGTAACCGATCTGAGTGACGTTTTCGCGGGGTTACATTCGCTCTACAAGGACCGATGAACAAGAATAAAAGTAACTGAATAAATACTAACGTAAATTCACTAAACATTTTCCTGGTATATGATCAAGAGAAGGTGACTCGACGATCCTAGAACAAATGCGAATCCGGTTGTTGGACCGAAGAGCCTGTGGCTCAGGTAATCCGGGGGTGGAAGGCGGGCCAAAACAAATGTGGTTTATACATATTATCTTCAGTAGGCTATTTGGTATGCCTTTGGAAGAAAACCAGTTTATCATCTCTACCTTTCGGCCGTTGGGCGTTC
Source organism: Ectobius pallidus (assembly GCA_964059195.1). NCBI lineage: Eukaryota > Metazoa > Arthropoda > Insecta > Blattodea > Ectobiidae > Ectobius > Ectobius pallidus. The sequence goes on along the minus strand of CAXKWD010000003.1, from coordinate 179,957,581 downwards.
ATTTCCAGAAAGCCTTATAGTAAATTATAGTGCGTTATCAATGGCAACGACAGAGGTAAGTGACAAATTAGGAATTAATTTTTCCTAGGAAATGAAACTGTTGTTACATGAGGAAATACCAACCGCAAAGCGTGTAGATCCGTATCCTTTAACGCGCCTATAAGAAGGTGTGGACAAAACTGAAAGCTGTTTGTCAAACTTATTTTTCAGTAACAAGGGGAACAGTGATGCCACACAAACAACGTGTCTAAGAATTGAATCTCTGCGTTAGGTTGACGGATAGAGGTGTGTGTTTTCTGCATTGATTTAGCAACCAGAGCTTGCTGGAACCGAGGAGGGCAGTCGTTTATGACGGTCGCTTTAGACCGTTTATGACGGTCGCTGTACTTGCTGAGCTGTACATGCCTAAATTTGAACTTATTTCTATGATGTTAATTTACAATTATAAAAACCAATCTACTGTGATAATTAATTAAATCAGTATTAAGAAAATACGTGATCAACTGTGGAGAGCATTTCTGATCAATTAATGTTTAATTCATTTCATTCAATGTGCCATGAGCATCGAGAAGATGCTATAGGTCAGGGATGTAAATGAGGAGAAAACGTGTATGACGTGTACCCCCTCCATTTCAGCCTATGGCGCTGATGTAACGCTGATTGTCTTGAGGAAACGCTAAGGGATGATTCAGATCTCACACGTGCACTAAATCGGTAGGAGGTGGAAATGGAGAGAATCACTCTGCGATCACATTTTTTCATCTCTGCTATAGGCTATACAAATATTTATAAATAATACAAATCACAAACAAATTGAAAATGACAATACAGTTAGGCTACAAATAAAGCATAAGTACAAATAACGAACTATCCAAATAAGTTATATATTATTATACAAATATAAAGTAAGGAATGATAATTAAACGAATACGAAGATTTTATACCGTCGAGAAATATTTACAGAAAAGATGAAAAAATATTTTATAATGCACAAGCGATTTTGCGTTAGCTAATGTAGCTAAGTAGACTGACGTGTAAGTCATGGGCTTTTTTTTTAACTATTACGAAAAAGGAAGACATTTTGACAAACTAAAACTTTATTCGTGGACAGAGGACAAAGACGCAAAAGTGACGTCATGTCCTCGAAAAAGAGGACGCCTGGTCACCCTACGACTAACATTACTTATTGTAATTTTGAATACAAACGAAGTTTTCAAATCAGACGAAATTAAAGAATTACTAATTTATTTTTTGAACTCATACCAGAGACGGAATTAAAGTTTAAAGAAATAGTCATGCTTCAAACCTCCGGATACCTCACACATCACCCACCGGCAACTCCCTGAATAGGAAACTGAAATCTCTTGCATTGGAATCGAGACGTATTATTGTTGAACAAAGCCTTGATTTTTCGGGGTTTTCCCAGATTCCGGATTTCATCTCATCAACAATCTTCACACTCCTACCCACGTTTTTCTCAACATCTGAACATTCATATCATTTCGAAAAATAATCTGTCACTTTGGTAGGCTATACGTTCATGTAGTTGGCATAGTTATTGCGAATACCGTATCCAATTTTTAATGAAATCCTGAAACTTTTAAATTTGACTAGTGCACTAGACTCGGCATTATAAAAGCGGGTCTTTATCCGGAACCTATAATTTCTAGAACAGTTGGTAAAGTGGAGGGTACACACCAATGTGAGCGGAAGATGGTTTGCGAACGAACATGGTGTCCTCATGACTAGATCCAGTATTTATGTAATTTAATTTGGAAAATATTAACATAATAAGTACATTTTTTATTATTGTGATTAAAAGGCTACTGTTCATTAAATTTTTCAACACAGTGAACAATAACATATTTTCAACGCTCTCTGGGGGGTCATTGAATGACGTCTGTCAGAAATAATGTTGCTATAGGCAGAAAATGACCTTTCGACTGGGGAAAATTTTAGGAAGTGAATCTTTTTCTGACGATATCCACTTAGGAAGTTCATAATATCTCCATTGTTTTTTAATTTGACGTACTGAGAAATGAGAAGGTAGAGTGAGACTGAAAAATTCAATGCCAAAGCCGTGATTTGAACCAGGATCTTCGTCTTTCCGTGCCGCTGCTCTACCGATTGAGCTACCATGGCAACGTCCCACTACAGCATTAAATTATCCATCTGATTACATATCCCAGTATACCACCAGATTAGATTAGATTAATGAGGGGTAGTGTAAGTCCTTTTTGGCTTCTCAACACTGCGTCCTTAATAGATCTATTGTGAACACCCTAGGGTATATCCTATTCTAGGAGTCACCACTTTAATTTAAGGCTTTTTAATATAGCCTATAATACCACCAGAAGTTCTCAACATAAGATAATAGTCCAGTGGCGACTTACAACCCTTAAGTACTTTAAGGTCCGAGCTTCATAATTAACCACTAGTATGTCACAGTGGAATATTAATTCCGTAGAAGATCCTGATTCAATTCTTGGATATTGCATTGAATTTTTCAGTCTGGCTGTACCTTTCTACCGACGGCCAGTGTGAAAGAATTAAGAAGCCCGGGTCTTAAAGCACCCGCCACATGGTTGGTATCTCATATTGAGAACTCCTGGTGGTACACCGGGATATATGAGTCAGTTGGAGAATGTAATGTTGCACGGGTACGTAGCCATGGTAGCTCAATTGGTAGAGTCGGACAGCCGAAGATACTGATTGAAATCCCGCCTACATCATTGAATTTGTCAGTCTGACTATCTTTCCACCTTAGCATACAGACGGCCAGTCTGAAAGAAATAACATTCCACACTGAGAAATTTTGAAAATGTAGGATTTCTTTATAAAAGCTTTAACACCTTTTAGCCATGTGTAAATATTGGTCTAAAAAGGAAACAACATACCTCTTATTAGTACTTTTAGTAAGACCTGTCCTGACCTTAAGCCTCTCTTGTAGAATGGTGTGAGAGAAAATTGTCATATTTCGTCAAAGGCTTATACTGCGGGTAGAGTAAATTGGAATCTTTTTATAATAATAATAATTAAGGAATCGCGCACAATGTGCATTATCTTATTAACATTATTTATTATTATATTATCTTTTTATAATTATCTTATAATTATCTTATCTTGCATTATCTTTTTATAATACCCAATTAACAGGTTTCTTCCCTTGTTGTGATCATCCTCTTAAATTGCTGTCAGTCATCTTAATTTACTTATTGTAGGCAAGCTACAATAGGCTAAATATGTGATTTTATGTAATATCACAAGAATATCTGAAAATCAGAAATTTAGGCTCTACTCATGATACTGTAGAGTTCACATCATGCAATTCCAAGGGTACAGGACATCAGAATAATACCTCGCTATGGCGATAATGGGAGGGGGGGGGAGGGATCTGGAAATCCTTACTCTTCACAGCAATATTTTTTGGTGTATGAAGTACATTAAATTGACTTAGGCAGCAAGTAAAAATACAATTTTTATTGTAATACGTTCCTCGAAAGCACCATACAGCTGCCAGTTCAGCTTAATACAAGATTTCCATGCAAATGCAAGTTTTAGATAGGTTGTTAAGGTTCTGAAACTCCCTAAATACCCACTTAATGGCTTACTGATTCCAAGTAAGTATACTTTTCCGTCTTTTTATGGACTATTTCATGATTAATGCATGTTTTGGGGTTTTTTTAGGTTTAATAAAATATATTTTGATTTTTTTTTTTTGCATATACCGGTACTTTCATTTTCTCATTTTTCACATTTTGTATAAAATCACATAATACTGTATTTTATAAATGTTATTAATCTTACAATACACCAAGTGTACCCAGAAAAAAACCTAAAGGTTTGGAACTTTCTATTTAAGAATTCCTTGCACTGTTACACTTGAATTCCAAACACCCAAACTTACGTACAGGCCTTGCGGCAAAATTTATTGAAGAACACAATAAACATCAGCAGATTTTAATACAATATCACATGACTTTTTTAAATCCCTCCCCCATGATTCTGTCCCGAGACTAAAATTATCATTTGAAGAATGCAATATGCCTAGAACCGAAATAGGCTTATATGTAGGCTTACAGTACACAGTTCCTTTGTGAATTGTGGTGTTCAATGGTGAACTATGAAGTGTAAACAAATTGCAACGCCCCCTATTTGGAAAGGCTGTTAGTAGTGCATTGTGCTACTCTAAAATAAAATGTATGTTTGAATTTTGATTGTGCATGTTTTATCATTTGATAGTGCATGAAAGGATGCATATTTTAATATATCATAATGATGGAAATCCCGTCTTTACAGATTATACATGTTAAGAAAAGAAAGAAAAATCTGACCAGCAAAAACAACTTTTTTATAAAGAAACTTCCATGAGATTCAATACCCTTCGTACATAGGTTTACAAAAACTGTGTTAGAGAAACTAGAACATGCATGGACATTATTTTGGTCAGTCTGAATGGCATTATAATTTCAGCTGTGATAAAAGAATGCATAATTTGTTCCTGCATTTCTTGGTTTACAATCTTGGTTTACGTAGAAAATGTATTACGAGTACAATAATTACATCATGATGTTATTGAAAAGTATGACAAGATCTATCTGAGGTCAGTGACCTGGAATGTCTGTTCTATTCTGACATCCGTCTGTATCGTCATAGGAATTTCTTGGAGCCTGAAGCCACTTAAGACTCAAAACAAGCCTGTTATTACTCATTGTAACGATAAGAATTTTTCAGATGGTGTAAACAAGTACAGTACCTTCCAAAAAAATATTTCTTTAATATTTGATTAGCATCAAGTGATTGTGTTTTTTCATCAAAATGAAAAATCATTCACAATGAGGTCTTTGAGCTAAGATAGGGAAAGTTTTTTTTACATAACATCGGGAAATTATAGCTCTTGCCATTTCATATAAACACCTATCCTTTTCACAGTGGCTCCAGACTGACTCCTCAGGCCCTGGAGTGGAATCAGCCTGGAGTGGTTTGAAAACCAGAAATAATCCTGGTGGAGACAATCTTACACCTTCATGGCTCGATGAAGAATTGGGAAGCCTCAACCTCCAGGAATTCTAATTGTTCCCGGTTTTGTGATACGCCTACTTAAATGAAAAAGAATGGGTCTTATAATAAACAAATGTTTAGGGAATCGCATGGTTGTTTTGGCTGTCCGGATTGGACCGTGTCGTATTAACTTATTATCTTGAAGTTTCCAACTCATGTTCTGTCCAACTTCAGATTTCGGCAACACAGTTCCCTGTTATGCTGGCAGTGTTTTCACGTGTCTCGGTCTCAAATGTTTTTGGCCTACATTATATCATAGCAGTTTAATAGAAAATGTTTGAAAATTTCTTACGGTCTAATATAGCATTTGTGATCATATCTAGCTGTGAGATCGTTTAATGATAACCCTATAATATAACAATATGTGACAGAATAATGATTAAAGGATCAATGCAATGCATTTGATCATATAATGTGATAAAAGGTTTTATAAAATTTTGTGAAATGTGATATTTTAGGATTTAGGCTTTAGTCACTTTCTGAAAACGGACACTGCAGGGTGTCCCAAACAACAGCATTTAATAACATTATTCGGCCCAGACAGACATATATAACCGCGTCATTACGTGATACCGGTCTTGGAGGCCTAAGTACTTGTTTAACGTTTTAAGGAGTTTCGCTTAAGGTTTAAGAAATTAGGATTAGCGACTTCAAATTTAAGTAGGTCTACGTAATGACCGGATTCAAATGTTCATACAGTAATTGAAGACTCAAGTTTAATGGGACATGTAGGCCTACCCAGCATGACGTCACTGTGTATTCCACATTATAGGCAGTGCGCACCTCGAGTGCATTATTACTGCTGTTTACACAAAGAAGATATAAGGACAATTTATTTACGTTCATAAACATCACTGGTCATCATCTATGTGTGGAATATAAATCAGAGATAATTGATTGACCACGTCTTCATTATAAAATCAATATAGAACGTGTTCTGCGCATCTTTTTGTTATCGCTTGTTGTCAACGCGTGATACACTCTCTCACCTCTTCGTTTAGAACATGCTTAGTGAATCTAACCGTTCGTTGTATGAAAATTCGAAGCTTATTAATGATTAATTGACTACTACAAATTATATTAGCTCTCGTTGCAGCAAAGGCAATAAGCAGAAGGCCTATTTTAATGAGCACTGATGACAATCCATGAAAAGTACGAGTAGATTAATCGGTTGATTTAAAAATGAACTTATGATAATAATATCTAAGTATGCGCATGTTATTCTCAACACAAACCAACTTGCTGATATTACCACTATTGTACAGCTAAGCAATACGTTTAACTCACTTAAATTAACTTTTCTTCCTCTACAAAGTACGCGTATATTATGTCACAGTAGAACTGCTGACACTTTCAGACTGTCTCACACTGGCTTTCACAACCTCAGTGAACTAAAAAGAAGTCATGAACAGCGACCGGCGCTCGCTATTTCTACGCACGACATAATCTACGCGGAATAAGTCAATTCATTGCAGTGTAGAGATAATAAGATTATTGACGACACACAACTCATTGCTGACGTGATTCAGATGCCCTGGAGCTCAACTGATGAAAAGGTAGACGCTTTCAGTGCCTTGGTACTCAATTGGGTCTAGGCCAGAATAAAACCACTAACAGATAGCATCAAGATTCCACTAGGATCAGTCAATATACGAGGGGGAGTCCGAAAATAAGTTTCCCCTGGCGACTGTGTACAAAGGTGTGGATGAAAGACAAACAATATAAAGAGACATTAAAGATAAGACGTACCTTTATTTTTCGACATAATTACCACGTACATTGAGACATTTGTCATACTGCTTTAGAAGCTTCAAAAAGCCGTCCAGGAAAAAAATCACGGCTCTGCACGGTGCAAAATATGATTCGAAAACTTTCTCACATTCAGCCTTTAATAATCTTCGAGAATATAATACAGGGTGTATCAAAATGTACTAACACTTTGAATGAGTATAAAAACATTATTTATGAACATAGAGACGAGTTTAAAGGCTTCAATTACAGATGTACAGATACTGATTACACTACCATCGAGATGTAAGAGCTGATCTCCATGCAGCATATCCAAACACATGGATTGGACGAAGGGGTAGCATTGAATACCCTGCGCGTTTCCCAGACCTCACGCCAACGGACTTCTTTTTATGGGGATACCTCAAGGACAGAGTTTATCGCACAAAACCAAGAACAATTGATGCAATGAAAATGGAAACTGAAAGACAATGTCGCGAAATTCCAAATGAACTGTGTCGTGACGTTTGCAGAATCAGCTTTGTCTGGACAATGACGGTCATCAATTTGAACATTTCCAAAGAAGATTCTTTAATTACATGTTTCTTCCGTAATTCAAGCCTTTAAACTTGTCTCTATGTTCGTAAATAATGTTTTTATACTCATTCAAAGTGTTAGTACATTTTTTAACACACCTGTATATGTTAATAATAATACCTGCGTAAACGATGTGTGTAACATTTTAATATGTAATTTGTATAAATTTTACTCGGTCTGACACCCTTCTTTAAACTTCAAGTGAATAAAGATGCCCGATATCCCCTACAGCAGGACGCAGAGATATTTTGAGGTTATGCATAATTTCTAAGGTAGATTGGTAAGAAACATCGAAATTTCGCTTTTACAGCATTCTTAACAACGTTGTTCCTTCTTTGCGGATCTTCTTTTCTTAATTTTACTCATGATTAAAAGTTTCCAAAGTCAATATAATGCAATAAAAAAACAATTTTCTCCCATAATACCACTGACTCACAGACGTAGGTCTACTGCAGAAAACCGTCACGAAATATCTTCCTTCCCTTCCTCAGGCGAGAAACTAATGGCAATGATGTCCTGTAACGTAGTACATGCGAAGCTTGACTAAGTTATACCAGCTGCATGGTGATACTCGTGAAGAATCTGGACACAGCTTATGTGGAATTTCCACGTTGATCAGCCAAGCAACCGTTCAGCGCCCGTATAAGCAACCTACACATAAGGAAGACTGACAGATGTTAAGCTTTATATTACAAGTAGTATTAGGGTGGCGTAATATACGTCTATGCACACCTTTCTAAAAAAAATATTAATACAAGATATTCAGGACCTGATGGAATTATTACAAATTAACCTTGGAGCATCCGTTTACACTTTTAAAACCATGCAAGATTTGAGTGGAAATTTTTACGCAACTACGTAAAACCAAATATAATTACTTTCAATTTATTTCAATCAGATTTGGTCGAGAAAATATTTTTGAGTTTACGTTTCCTTTGGGCTCATTTTATTTTTTTTCCCCCACAGTTGGTTTTGGCACTGCGTTACAAGCCGGAATATCATGGTTCCATCCTCGACGAATTCGTTGAGATTTTTCAATAATTGACATAATTCTTCTGGTGGCACTATGGCCCTCTTGAATGATAATAATATTAGGTGAGATAAGTCGTGGTAGGTAAATATGCATTCCGGTTATTCCATTTGCTACTTGGGAAACCATGAAAAAACGAAGACAAATTGGTAAGTCAAGGGGTTTTAATCCAGGACCTCTTAAATGTGAACCCGTGACGATACCCCCTCAGTCAACTCCTCCGTTTAGGTTTATTATAGGGAAGAATTTCGAGACCTGCGAGACCTTTGAGAAAGAGGTTTGCTACTGTGTGCGAACACCAATAGCACTAGCAGTGAACAAATTACGTAATAGTAGGCTACATTTTGCAACAAGCCTGCCTATAAATGATATTTATTAAGGTACGAAAATGTTTATGAAACAAGCAAAGCGAACTTCATCATTTTCATACAAATATCTTAATTATCATTAAAAGCAAATTGCATACGACTGTTTTGTTCGACAATAATTAGTCTAAATGTTTAAAGTTTCAGATTTTAGATTCACTCAAACAAACGGCCGAACTAAAGAGCACTGTCCTTCGCATTAGTTGATGTAGTTCTTGTCTTCTACGACAGTTCGCAGCCCATTGCGTCGGTCAAACGGAAGCTTCTGTTTGGTTGAGACCAACGGATTTTGACAAAACAAAATGAATTTAAGTTAGTATGGTATTAAAAATAACACGAAAAGAATTGTTTTTATTTTGAATACAGATTGATTACTACGTGGTTTTCAGCTGCTACTCTCAAGATCTCAAGATCATTCCGTGTTCGATAATAGTCTATACCACACGGATGTCATAATGAAGATCAGTTTCGAAATGAGTATCAGTATGACACAGTTAACGTCTGGCGTAATAAGCGTATTATGGTATGGTCAAACAAAAACAAACGTTTATAGGGGAATCATAACAAGAATAAGTTTCTTTCACTGTCGTTTAGGGTAACAGTGGCTTATTCAAGATACGATAATCATTCCTTGCTTAGGCTCTACTGTGTGCATTGCAGCATGGGTATAGACTTATTTCATTTAACATCAATGAATCACAGTTTTATTGTTGTCAGAGCTCATAAATAAAATCTTAGATATTTTTAATAAAAATATATTCTGTTGGTGGGAGCATTAAAGCCTTTATGTTAAATATAGCAGCACCATTTCATTCGGACTTTCTATTTTCAAAATTTATGTCCTTATATAAGTATGCCTATGTAGAATTTGAGTGACTTATCACACTCAAAATTATTCCCTCAGGAAACGCTTGATATAGCTTCTTATGCCTCTTAGAGGACTTAGAATTTTGAACCCCATTTGCTTCTACACACCATGCTTGCCTGGTAGGGGTTGAAATAAGAAGAAACAGAAGTTCCCGTGACATGAATTTGTATTGTCTTTACGGGATATTTTATTTCTCACTCTCATGTTGCCATACAACCGTTTCGGGGCTGAAATCAAAAATAATTTCAGTATCACGTTTATTCTTTTCTCCCCAAAGCTGGGACATAATAAATTACTGGGGGCATAGGACTAAAAATGATCCATACTATTTAGTCTTCTTCTATACGCTTAAGGCATATGATAATTATCCATATTTCTTAACTAAAAATACAAAGCCTACAAGCTATTGATAACATATCAGTGGATATAAATTTTTTACCGACTTCTGATTAGCATACTCGTTGGCACAGGTTGAGACAACTGAAAGTGCTGTCCCTGCAATATGAACTCTTATTCTACATCAAAATGTAAAATGGGAAAGTGGTATTCTCCATGTCCAGGGTAGAGAAAGTTATTTCACTGCATCACATTTTGCATTATTTTCGTGGATTTCATTATTTTATTTACACTAATGAATTACACCATATCTTCTCTGGTTTGTCAAAGCCCAGTATCATGCACTTCCAAAGCTTCCTCTGAACACTGCAAACAATATACTGTTGTTATGAGAACTGTACATGCAATGTGATTTGCAAATGATGAATTCTTTGTAATATTTTCTGAAATAATAGAAATATTTTTTAAAGAAAGGATTGGTTTGTTTGAATTATAATGTTGACCTCGTCACTTTTGAGTTAAAGAGGGTACGTGTGCAAAATATTGTGAGAATTACTCTAGAAATGTAGATTTGTATAGGAAAGACACATCCCACATAGCCTATCCACATACACACTTTCGATGTTATGTAATTAGATTTGTACAAAATATTGAACTAATGACACTGAAGTGCTGCAAAAATCATCTATCATACTTATAAGCGTTTTTTAATCAACTAGTAGACGGTCTGTAAATAGAAATTAGTTCTGTCGTCAGCACATTTTCAAAATATTGTAGAAATATATTATTGTTTATTAAGTGCCAGTATGGTACTTTTTGAGATTGTGTGTGGGGACGAAAAATGTCTGTCTGTCTGTCTGTCTGTCTGTCCGTCCGTGTGTCTGTACGCGCCATAACTCAAATACGCTTTTTCGGATTTTCATGAAACTTGGAAAACACATTTTTAATGTCCATGGGAAGAACCCTATTGATATTGAACCAAATCGGTTCACCGGTACCGGAGTAATGCCCAATTTAGTGCCTATTTTAATAGATTATGACGCCTTTCTAATAGATAAAATGGATAAAATCGGTTGACCTGTTTCGGAGTAATGCTCAATTTAGTGCCTATTTTATGGTAATAAACGTATTCGAAAGAATTTATAAAAAACATGAAAATCAGTTATCTTGACAACACTGCCTATTGTTTTACTGTGATCTTATAAGGCCTTGGAAATTAAAATACAGGTAGCTATGACAAAAAACACTATTGATTTACATGCGCTTATCCAACTAGACCGTTAAAATGACCCCGGTGGCCGAGATGGTAACGCTTTGGCCTCACTTTCTGGAGTCCATGGTTCAAAACCCGAAACCGGCCATTTTGAATTTGTTTATTTTTTTATTTTTATGTGAGTGTGCGATTGTCATGATATCACAAATCTGTACAGTTCAGGTGATGCTGGAAGATTTTAATCTCATTAAAAAAAACTAGACCTTTGTTCTTCCGTAAGCCCTGCTTAGTGAATAAATCTGGAGCTTAACATGGAAATCAATTTTTAAAAAAACATATTCTGCATATCATAATTGCAGTCATAACTGATTAAACAAAAACATACTGGCACTTTGTTACATCAGTTTACCTGATTTTATTAACTCTGACATTGAAATAACATTTAAGTTTTTATTTTATTTATTATCTTCATAATCATTGTAACCAATAACACCATCTCAGGATGGCGAGGTCAGAAGCTGGCAAGTCTGGAAATGAAGATAACAGATATGAATTTAATCGTCTTAAGATATCCCACATTCGCTTTGGAGAGAATGAGGAAAGTTCAAAGTCTATATTGTCCCTGAACACATTGGCTCATTGCTGTGGACTGTCACCTACTGCATCTGCTTACTTCTATGGTAGGATCTGAAATGAAAGAATACAACAATGTCAAGAATCGAGTGCACAGAGGATCATTTTATTAAAGCCAAGAGGAGAAATGGGTTTGCTATGCAGATTACTGTGCCCCATCCTCCCCTTCTCTCATACCTACCCTGAGCGGGTATGTCACACCCATGTGGTGCCACCCGGCATCAGCCTATGAAAAATCGACACTCCCCCTTCCATCAACTTTCAACGTAATTACACAATCTCTGCCCTCTGTAACAAAAATTATTTTTATCTAGGTAGACTTTCCCTCATTGCTGCAACATTAGGTAAAGCCTACAGCCATATCACTGATCCTATAACATCTCTCAGGATCTAAAGTAAAGTCTAAACAATTGCACAGTGATTGCCCACTTGACATGGTTATTGGTCATGTCTTACAGTAGTCATTGCACTAAAACAAGTCAGTCAAATATTATATTGCACTGTAGGCTACTAATTATCCTGTAGCACTTATGCTAGTACTTAGTATTCTTGTACTATACCTAATATATCTATGATATGAACTTAATATACTTATAGTACTTAATAATTAGTTAATTACCATACTATTTACAAATATGATTAATAGAGTATGCTTTATCTGAAAGTATGAAGATATTTATCCCATTGAAACCACCTACTCTATTGAAATGTTTCTATTTGATTTCAGACATATAAATTTAGCAATTATAATTAGTGACCTTTGTTTATGAATGCTTACATTATGAAAGTTTCAGTTCAGTTCTGAAAGGTTTATAATTATTAGTAAGTCACATTGAATACCACATAGGTCCTAATAACATTACTTCCGTCTTAATTAACTCATGTTAACTTGAATAAAATTGTTCCATTTTGAATACATCAATTCAGCATTTACTGAATTGAACAGAAAGTAAACAATTCACATTTTGGTACCTAATTCTCGTAAATATGTACATTTATAATTTTCATTAAAAAAATCTGAAAATTTTATTTGAAAACATTTAACACAGAAATTACATTCTATAGGCTATAGATAATGTCACGAGTGGCTTGGAAATCTATCTACGAAGTTGCGAGGGAATTTATCTAGTGCAATTCCAAGTCATCAGTTGCGTTTCTAATGATTATTAAATGAATGAGAAATGATAAATAATTAAAAAATTGTTGTGTTAAAAGGGAAATAACTGAATAGCATTTTAGATTGAGACAATACCGTACTATTGAAAGGCCGTTTCCCATACCTACTTGATTGCTTGTTCCATGCAGGCATTGTTTGCTGAAATAATGAAAATATTTTGCGTAAAACATAATTACAATATATAATAGTTCCTGGATATGCATACTGGTAAGTGCTGTTTAGTGAACGAAATTACGTACGCACGCAGAAGTAAATGCTCAGCTGCCTGGAAGAGTCATTAGGGAAGAAATGATTCTCTGAATTCACTTCCCACGTCTGTACGGTCTCTCTCGCTCACTAGTGTACAACAAAGGTGTTGAAGTTACGTTATTATAATGTTTACAGAGGTGTAAATGCCAACATTGCTGAACTATGGAATACATTTCCCGTAAAATATTAAAGGCCTAATGCTAATTCCTGAACAGATGTAACAAATTCACTTTATTTCGAGTTATTCTTAACGTACCGAGACAATGGTGACATTTGCATAAGCCACTGCATACAGTCTCCGACCTGATTAGAATATAAAGGAAAGAATATCACTTTTTTTGGCAGGGGATAAATTGAATTCGATATAGATTAAGTGAATCAGGTCGGTGATTGGCTGATTTTAGACACATTCTTATATGTGATTGGACCAAATCGAAAGAAAGACATATGACGAACTTATTCCTGTAACCCCGATGGTGGGGCATAGGGTCTCCAAGTGGAGGTTTCATTACCTATACTAATTTTGTTATGATTATTTTCCGAGTGAAGGCAGAGGGACTAAGGTATTATTTGGACCCGAAAGGGTTTTGCCTCTTAGTAGTATGATATATTATTTGTATGAAATTTTCTTCATGTAAATTGGTTGTAAAAATTATGAGAAAGTCGTTACCACATTGCATCGCGTCCCCGAAGGTTACACAACCCAAATAAAATCTGATTATCCACTTTCGTAACTCACTCTACCCTAAGCATGGGCAATACACCTTTCAATCTGATGAAGGCAAGGTTTATAGAAGAAGTCGGTGGTTTAACCTCCACATAAATTTTGCGAAAAATGTTTAAATAAACGTTTAGCTTTTAGCTAACAAAATCGTTAGAACCGTTTTCGAGAAAATCGCAAAAAAGAAAATGCTCAATCTAAAATGGCATTAAAAGTGAGAGAAAACCGTTGCCAATCGTCGTGTCACACCCACTTTGTTTTTCGTAAGATTTTTCCATATAGAACGAGGCTGTTCACAGACGCAAATACACACAGAAGGTCACATAGACATGATTCTGAAAATATTATTTATTTTTTTATTCAGGGAACCTCTAAACATGTATTTATGTTGAAAACCCAACAATTTCTTGGTCGACCACAATACTTCCTGTGGTACATGCAGAGGAAGAAAAAATTTCAAATATAAGATGTTGGTTCTTTACTATAAAATACAGTGCGTTTCCCCTAAGAGTTGGCCAATCGCGCGGGTTTCTGCGTCGCAGCGGCCACAGCTGTAACTCCCGAGCGATCGGATGAAATATCTACGCAAATAAAGCCGCTAACGGTGTATTGATTCAGGTTCTCCCAGTACAATTAAAATTACATTGAAAGTAACTACGTACCTCATCACAAGAGATGTTGGAAATATCCCCCTCTTACATCTACACAACATTGGCACATTTTTAGTAAATTTTCTTTCAGCTTCCGATATAAAGTTCATTTCTGTTGTGCTATTGGCTTTAAGTTCTTCTAATGTATGGGGAATTGACCTATACACTTTATTTTTCAAGTTCCCCCGTAAATAATAGTCACATACTGTTTGAAGAAATTCATGACAATATCACAAGATAAATTTACTCTATCTCGGAAGCTGAACTTATGCGAGTGAAAGAAAATTTTATGAAATGGTGCCAGTGTTGTGTAGATGCAAGAGGAGGACATTTCCAACATCTCTTGTGCTGAAGTACGTGGTTATTTTCATTGTAATTTAAACTTTAATTGTGAGAACCTGAAACATTACACCGTTAGCGGCTTCATTTGTGTAGATATTTCACCGATCTCTCGGGAGTTAGAGCTGTGACAGCCGCTAAGCAGAAACCCACATGATTGGCCAACTCTTACGTGAAACGCACTGTAGAAATGCTGCAATGGTAAATCACTATATAGTGCCCAATAAGTATATGGTTTATACAGGGAACTAACTTCATTTTATTGTATACGGTTCAGAGATTTTATATAAAATAACATGGGGACACCCGATAGATGTAATGGTGAATGGTAAAGGTGTATGAAACAAATAAATAAATTCTAATTACAGTATCAATATGTGCAATTAGAGGTAAACAAGATTTCTGTTTCTGTTAAATAAGGCTTTGAATTTTCCGAAATAAAAATGTAACATCTTAACCCCTCCCCCAAAATGGCTAAGGACAAACCAATTTTCAAACTTTTTAAGAAATTAGATATTCCATTGGTATGGTACAACCCTAATGTATAATAAAATAAATAGAACAATCGTTATTTAAAATTAATCTACACTGTGTAGGGGAGAGTGTTGTACCAAGACCATAGTGTACCTTGGACCAGTTCTAATATCTGAGAACTGTTGACATATGGAACAGTGGAACCGTGAAACTATATGCTTCTCGTGGCCTCAGGCATTCTCTGTGCAATTTTCGACGTGTTTGCTTCAGATCAGCGTGTGCAAGACCAAAAAGTTGTTTTTTATGGTGAAAACTAATATTTTACGTCGCCAGTTGCTTGATAATTGAAGTTTATCTTGTGCATAAAGATGTTTTTGCAAATATCCATTGGATTCACTATTATTTTGTGAGTAAAATGACCATACATTTTTTTTTTTTTTTTAGATACCGGAAGATCATATCGATATCCATATTTGTGTGGAAACAGACAATCGTGTACCTTGAGTCACAACTGCGTCTTGTACCTTGAGCCGGCGGACCATTGTACAAGAGGTTACATTATATTTTATTTTTATGTGTTCCAGTATTGTTGTCAGGGCAGCAATGACTCGTAGTTGAGTCACAACTGCGTCTTGTACCTTGAGCCGGCGGACCATTGTACAAGAGGTTACATTATATTTTATTTTTATGTGTTCCAGTATTGTTGTCAGGGCAGCAATGACTCGTAGTAAGACCCGGGAGCCTGAAAAAGGCTCTTAAGAAAATTAATTCGAATGATCCAGAGAAAAAAAATTATCTTCGATAACATCAAAAATGTTCACAACAGATTTGGCCCCATTCCTCTCGAAAACATATGGAACTTGGATGAAACTGGCCTAAGCACTGTGCAGGGACAGTCAAACATAGTTGATCCTAAAGGTCTAAAACAGATTGGAAGTGCAACATCAACCGAAATAGGGCAACTAGTCATTATGACTGGAGCTGTGAATGCTGTTGGAAACTAATTACCTCCTTTGTTCATATCCTCGTTTTCATTTCAAGGACAGATTGTTGTTTGGTGGCCCTCTAGGGTGTATGGGAGCTGCTAATTTATCTGGGTGGTCAAATGAATCAACATTTTTTAAAGTTTCTTGACCATTTTCTTAACTGAAGAAAATAGGGTTCTTTTGATCTTGAACAATCACGAGACACATCTGTCTATTGATGCTCTGGAAAAGGCATCAGCTGCTGGTGTAGTGATGGTAACATTCCCCCCATACACTTCGCATAGGCTTCAGCCTCTGGATATTTCTGTTCATGCACTTATGCAGTATGGTCCATGGTACATGAGGGTGTTGTACCTTGAGCCACTGTGCAGTATATTTTAATTTTTTTCTTATACTTATTTTTTACTGGAGTACATACTTAAAACAAACGCCAATATGTTAACAAAGCACAGTACATTGGTAAGAGACTAAAAAAAACTAAGAAAATGCTATTAGAATTCGAGTTAAAGGCAACACAATAAAAAATGGCCCAAGGTACAACACTCTCCCCTACTTGTAGGCTATACCGTTTCCTAGCACTTGTATCAGTCGTAAAACAGCGAGTTAAGTAGAGTGCGTCTAGAGATCGATCGGTTCGCCAAACGGGTGGTCTTGGACTGGGCGAAGGTTTCTGCGCCTACCGCCAGATTTACATGTGGTGAAATCGCATACTATTATATCTTTTTTTGTATCAAAAAGATCTTTTACGGGTGATAGAAAACTCCCTTGTAGTTGATCCTTTTTGAAATGCATTAATATTGTGTAAATGTGAAGTCCAGCACGTGGATTTGAGAGGTAAAATACAGCACATACGTTATTTATCTCACGTGTTATTAACTTATTATGAAGGTATCACGGAAAATACGCTAACTTGGAGTCAACGTGTTCTGCACAGAGTTCAGAAGTGGGGAAATTTTTACTTTACTTCTTTGATCTTCCTTTTCTGAAGATTGAAGACATAAATGATTCTTTCACAGATGATTTCATAGCTTTCTGAATGTAATTATGACAAGCTGGATGAATTTTGAGACCACATCTGTGACAATTGCATCGCTAATGAAGTTGTATTTTCCCCTGAATTATGGGGATGCGGAAGTATTAACGAATGGAAAGAAACCACATATGTAGTAGAATAATTTCTTCTAAATTCAATGCATCCTCCCATCGCAGCCATCCTAATATTTTCAACTTAATAAGCACCATTCTACTGTTTCAAATGGAAAACTACTTAAAGATCCGAAGCAGCCAACAGCAAGTTCCCACTAGAATGAATGTAAAAACAATAACTAAATATCAGCTTCACACTTGCGACAACAATACTTTTTTTAAAGAAATACAGTGTGATTCATATAAAACTGAACACTTTTAAATACTTATTTTCCTCTGGAAGTAGTACAAAATTTTAATTCGGTTTTATGATCCCAGTGGCTTTGGGAAAGTCGATACTGGTATTAAAGTTGGTACATCTACCATCCAACCGTGTTGCCTTAAGACTATTGATTAGTTTCCAATCTCTAGTTTTGCAGTCACAAACGAAAATGCAATTGTCAATTCGGCAGCGTGTTTTTCTTGTGAAAACCTATTTGCATTCAAATTCATTGATTGAAACACAACGGGTATTTCGAAAACAATTCAATGTGCCCAATGGTCCAACAAGGGCATCAATTTTATCCATGGCAAGAAAGTGGAGACAACTGGCTCTCTCCTCAGCGAGACTGGGAAAAAGACCTGCAATGGGTCAAGATCGTGTTGATGTTCGATAACATTTAGTTAACTCACCAAATAAATCTTTGCGCCGGTTGAGCCAGAAGACAGGTTACTCAAATGGCACACGTCAGAGAACTGCAAAGAAAGCAGGCTTACAGTTGTGTATGGTTGCAAATGGAAGACATTTTCAACATTTACTCTGAGGAATCTCCCATAGGTACTCTGTAATTTAGAACAGTTGCTCATGTCTGCTATTGTTAGTTTAGAACTTATAAGTCTTTAAAAGTGTTCAGTTTTATATGGATCATACAGTATCTAGAGATGATTTCGTTAAAAGAGCAGCTTATTTTCTTTTAAAAAATTACAAAATAGGCCTAACCTTTTTTCGTAGAAGTAATATTACTTTTTTTACTTAGTAATGAAGAATAAAAGTGGTCACCCATGCATTTCACATAG
Source organism: Ectobius pallidus (assembly GCA_964059195.1). Classification (NCBI taxonomy): domain Eukaryota; kingdom Metazoa; phylum Arthropoda; class Insecta; order Blattodea; family Ectobiidae; genus Ectobius; species Ectobius pallidus. The sequence continues at coordinate 179,938,952 of CAXKWD010000003.1, read as the reverse complement.
CCAGTCTTCGGTCTGGTAAAGTGGGAAGGCAAATGCTATGGTGCGGGAGTTTACACATTGCTAGTGCTGAGTTTACACACTGCTAGTAGCTGCGATTTACGTTACCTGAATGCTCTGTTGATGTGATTGTGCCAGAGTTTACCTCCGCGTCTTTTACGCCTGACTTGATTCCCAAGGTAATAAACGCTTTGTTTGTTAACTAGTGTAGACATCAGCAATGTAAAGGACATTGTTCATAGTTTTAGCTTATTAGTAATAATATTGTTAGTACTGTATTGGTGCTGCGATATAAATTAACAGGGATGAGGTGCAGAATTAATTGAAACAAATAAGCTACGTGTATTGCTGATTGAAAGTTCAGTAACAAGCTAAATCTGTAGGCCTACTCAGCCATTTTAGCCCGTGAGATAAAATGATGTTCTATTATATTTCATATTCACCGTGCTGTACCGTTGCGACATCTAACTAAAACATAAACAGCATTTCTCAATATGCAATAAAATGGATAAAGCCATTGTTTGTCTTTGGTTGGGAATTTTGCCAAATTTCATTGCAATCCAATTGCGTTTGGTCCAACAACGAAGTAGGTATAACTAGATCGGAAAGACCTGAGCCAAACAAACGGCTGCGCAGTAGTCTACGATGACGTAATGTAGACCTGCCTGACCTTCATTGCACGTGATGTTCGTTGCCAGTCCATACTGTACAGACCGTGTAAAACATCCTAGTTGTTCAGTAGTTAAGACCCAACAGCGATATTCTGTGAGTTACATACCATTATTTAAATAATATTTTATTTAAAAAAAATGCTTTATTAACTTTATTTTTTTTCAATAATTACAGGCTATTATGAACCGCATAGTTTGGAATGAATAGTACAGTATATGCGTTCTCTTCTACCCTTATTCCATTGCTACCGGCGGACGATAAGGTATCTGCGCGTGTTATGCTCAGGTCTTACCGATCGGGTTATACTTTCTTTGTTAGTAAACTACGAGAATATTGAATGTCTACAGAAAACGACGTCTTGCTATTTTATTAACTTACAATTACGAATTAAAATTTACCTAGGAAAATCAACGACTGTAAACAAACTATTTTTGTGGACGAAATAATTAATTTTAAACCAACCAATAAATTAAGTCCTCGTCGTCTTAAATGTATTATAATAAACTAGTGCATCCACTTTACCCCCGTTAAGGATAAAATGGCGACTCTGCATTATATTTTGAAAGATTACCTCAAGTGCAAATTGTGTCAGTTAGCTATTAGGTTTATTTTTGGGGTTTAGAGTTGATTATTTTAATGGCAACATCGATACGTAGTAGGTAATGTTAATTTTCCCGCCTTTTCTAATATTGGATATCGTTTGGGGTATTGAGAAGTAATCCATTATTCTTGAGTAATGATCAATAACACAAATTTACTAACGTAAGAGGGGAATGGACTGTTCTTCTAGCAAGCTGGAGAATAATTGTCACCGTTTCTTTGCTGACATTGTAGACTGATAGGACATTTTTCTCAGTGATAAAGCATGCTGGCGAGTATGTGTTGCGGTTTGTGCGGATCTCTGTGTTTTCAACAAGACATGTATTGATCAACGTCACTCCGCAAAGGGGAATCTTCGACAGCTACATTCCTTTATTCTCATTCAAAACCACCCCCTAGTCCTATTTTCCTCTCTTTTTAGGTTAAATTCTCTCTAACTTCAGGATTCTGCTCCTGCTTTAGTTTTTTTTTTCTCTCACGGTTTCCTCCACACAAGTGATTGTTTTCATCTCTTTTCTTCTTTTCTTTGCTTTTTTTTTCATACGGCTACTTTTGTCCATGATCCTGAGTGCAAGTAGTGAGAGAACTTTAAGGAAAAAAATGTGTAATAAGAAAACTCATACTTTTTACCTTAATTTTTTCCATGCAAGCAAATAAAAGAATGTTTCGAATATACAATTAGATCTATATCATACTAATATTTATTCTACCATAAAAAATTATAAATGATTTGTTTATCTTTACGTTTACATAAACATAGGCTAATGCAATTTACACTAGTTGCACACCCAAACGAACATAGATTATGCTTGGGGACAGAATGTTGACAATGCAATTGCAATGATCGCACAAAAAATCGGAAGACATCTATTCTGACAATTTCATTTCAACAAGAAATACTTTCAAGCAAAGCTCCTGGAGATCAGCATGGATGGATAGTGTACAAAACGGAAATTGAAGTAACATAAATATAGATCGAAATAACAGTAGGCTACATGCCCTTGCAAACAAAAGAAAAACGAACCGTTGACATCCGAAACAGAAAGGAAATGATTACTCATACGAAGTAAATTCGAGACAGCCTCTACTGTGTAAAATGTCACATACTGTAGAGTTGTTTAACCAGCATAGCGGCCTGTGCTAAAGTTTTACAGCGTAGGGCATGTTCTTTATCAACACGTTCATACTTTTGCCAGTCAGGGCAATGAATGTACATGACTCCTCTTCAAAACCCCAATAATCGCAAAACTCAGACCTTAGGCTTAGACCGTAATCTTTGGATTACAAAGGGTAGTGCAGTAACCAGAAAATAATTAGGCTTAAACTAAATTCAGATCTATTTTAAAGGATGAGACTGTAGTATAACCATATGCACCACTGTATACTCTCAGTGAATAAGCAAACTAATAAGTTTGCGAGAAGATTGGAAACTCAGTCTTTTTTCATATATTTTACTCTTGTATCCTATTTCCTTGCATACTAGCATCCTACTGAGATATATTCGTTTAAAATTAAAAATTACAAAAGGAGAAATGTAAACAAATCATACTGAATTTACATATGAACAACCTTATGTCAACTGAACATTACTTATTGTAGAGGACGGATGGCATATCAGGCAAATCACTCAAATGAGAAGATTCAGTTGGGCTGATATAATATACCTAATACCAGTTATATATTACTTACCGTGAAAAAAGGTTGGCATGTCACTTCTCTCAGAAGCTTCAGTTCTGCTGTGAAATGGAATTACCTTATATACCAACTGAACATAATTTGTGTACAAAACTGATGGCATAACTGGTATGTCACCTGTCTCAGGACTAAGTTGCCTTAGTCAGAATGAAACAATCTTATACCAACTGAACATTTCTTACTGTGAAAAATGTTGGCATACCTGGCACGGAACTAGTGTCAGGAACTTCAGTTGGCGTTACAAGCATATCTAAGGAGCTTCATCTGAGCCGCTGTAGTCAAAACGGAGAACCTTAGACGAGCTGAACGTTATTTACTGTAAAAGATAGCTGGAATAATTGGCAAGTCTACTATCTAAGGAACTCAGGTTGAGCTGTTCTAATCAAAATTGAACAACCTTATACCAACTGAATATTGCTTACTGGGATAACTGGTACAAAACTTTTCTGAGGGATTCTTTTATGCTGCTCATTCACAATAGAACAATCTTACACTAGCTGAATGTTACTGAATATAAAGACGTATGGTATAACTGGTATGTCCCTAGAGTTTGAGTTGTGCTATATTCAGAATGGAACACATTTAAACCAATTTAACAGTACTTTGTGTACAAGACAAACTGGTACCTCACTTTTCTGCAGGGATTAGGTTGTGTATAACTTTATTACAATACATATTTCTTATATAGATAACTCCAGTATAGTAAATAATTTTGAATGGATACAGGTTCATTTTATTGAACCACTCACAACAACGAGAACATTTTTAGTGATGTTCAAAACAGAATAGCCTTTATAGCCAGAATAGTTGTACTTTACTAAGTGTACAGTACAAGACAAATGGCATAACTGAGTCAAACTTTTCTTATGAGTTTAATTTGTGCAGCTTAAACAAAATAAAACAACCTTATAAGAAATGAACATTACCGACTATAGGCTACAAAACGGTTGGCATAATTACTTAGTGTAGAAGTCGGATGACGGATGCCACTGGTCTGAGAGGTCTCAGTTGAACTGCTTTAGTTAAAATGAAACAGTCTTATACCAAGTGTACATTACTTAATGTATAAGACGGATAGCTGAAAGCACCTCTCAGGGCGACGTACGGCTAGTTAAGGTTAAATAGATTACACTGTATTTTAATCATTAACGTGCCAAACTTGAACTTCATATAATTATAGCAAGTTTTGTGATTTGTTATTTAATATTATATAAAAAATAAAGGTAATTTAAGAGTAGAACTTAGGATAAACTGGGTGGACTGCAAAATGTGGAGAGTAAGAAATATCCCGAAAATTATTCTCATTGTTATTAGTAGCTCAATAAAATAAACCTGAATTTATTCAAAATTGTTTACTAGGCCTTTATTGTCTTTAGCTATAAGAACTATGTGTAGTAGTAAAGTTATCTTGGCTTTACATAAGTTATGTTACTTGACTCTTATAATGTACTATAACTAATGAAATTAGATTCCTATTAAGTTGTAGGCTATAGGCCTATTCATACATAAAGTCTCTTAAGTTCTCACTCAAGGAAATAAAATTGTTAACACTATTGAACTTAATGGAATGAAGTTTGTAGTTAGGTTTTTTATTGTGGGCAAACTAATAGAAAAATTAACTTCATTAAAAAAAATACAGATAATGAAATGGGATAGCGTACTTGAGGTATGCCTGGTTCCAGGGACTTGATTGCAGAACATATCAGAGTTGAGCAGCAGGTAAAAGGCATCTCTAGTTTACTATGTTAGAAAACTCGAGTAAGGAATTTATAGTGACTTGAAAGTTGAACTGTAAGTCCTTATACACAGTATCATTTTTAAGATATTCTGGCATTCTGGTATATCAAGTCTCCACTTTGGAATACGTAGCTTTTGAAGTAGTGATGTTGTTGGTGCCTCGGTGTGCTATTAACCTCCTCTGATAAGAGCATGGATAGCATGATGAGGCCTGACGCAGGTCATCAGTATATTGTGGGTTGCCGAGATGATAGGCGTTCTGCTGACGGCAAGGACGGCTGGTGATCACTCCATATTCCTCACCCTCTGTTCCTCCCCTCACCCCTGCGCACATATACAAGCTCAAATATTAAGGAATAGAAAAGATAATTAAAATAAATACTACAAATTGACTTGCTAAACTCCTATGGTTTGCCATACACCAATAATGTACATGTATAATGTAGACATTATGATTTTAAAAATTCAAAAAAGGTTGATAGAATAATGTGCTATATGATGGTAAAGAGAAATGTAAATCTTTTTCAAAAGATTAAAAATACCTATGCTAATGTAATTATATATAATTGAATGTTTTAAATATATTATGAAACATATTAATATGTTTTACTAAATAATGCAGCACAGAAATATAGTATCAGAAATATGGGGAATTAAAGTTAAATTAATGCAGAAACACCTTTACCAAAAATAGCTGCAATGAGTTATTGTTATTATTTATACAATGTTTGGTCAAGACGTATAAAAACTTTTGAAACAAAATGTTTTAAAGTATCAGTAACACAATCATGCCTTTTATAATTATTACCTATTGTCAACATTCTTAAATTTTAGACAAATCCATGAATACTGTGACTCATTTCTTCTGTTTCTGTTTATTATTATCCATTGTCACTGTTTTTTCCTCACCTTACAGCATTTTATGTCTACATGTATAATCTTAACTTATTCTCAATAGCATTATTCTATATACTTAAATTTATTTAATATTTTAAGTTTGCTTATATTTGTTTGCAATTTGACGTTGATATGTTCAATATCATTTGTATGATCAACAAATAAATAAATAAATAAATACCATAGCTTCATTACCCATGCCTCATGGCCTTTGCTTGACGTATTATATTGTATTACAATTGTTATAAACACTTCTTTAGCATATTTTAATTGATATTTTGAAGTGTTATATTCTACGCTAACATTTATACTATGGATGGTGAAAAATCAGTGTTGCCTAAAATAAAATAAAATGTATTATCAGTTTTGTAGAGCAGAAGAATTATGTTATTAGGCCTACATTTAGATCTTATTGCTCCATATCCAGCAAAACAGTATTTAACACTTCCTTCGCACCAAAATGCAATAATCTTCATCAAAATTTAGTGTTGTATTTCCTGAAATTTGTCTTAAAAGTTCTTGACGGAAAAATTACCTATTAATTAATTAATTGATTAATTTTAAAAAGGTGTGATGTATCCAAATTTGAATTTTAACCTTTACTTACTTTAAACGTAGATTAGCCTGTACTTTGACATCAGTTCCGATTGATTAATTTCATCTTCTACCGGTTAAGAGTGTCCACGTTGCTTTTTGATTGCTTGGTACTACAGTTAGCTGTACTTACATAATAATATCCATGAGCTTTCTTAAAAGAAAGTTTATAAGCTTGAAATGGAAAGTAGTATCCCGTTTTCACTCACAACAAAACTGATCCTTAAACAATTTTCGCTACATGATGCGAAAAAGTGCCATTGAATGCATTTAACAAAATTTTCATCTAGAATGGAGTGAAGACAGACCTGACTGGATGCCAAACTGGGTCCCCAGGGAGACCTGCATCTTACCACCTCTCCAACCTCACCCACAAAACTAGTGCATGGAAACTCAAGGTGCACCGTAATCACTACCTTAAGCCTATCTGTGGAGGTTCGTGTCTCAAAAATTACAGTCACAAATGGCTTCTCGTAACAATTTCAAAAATATTTTTTTTATTTTTTATTTCTACATTCGAGAAACATCTTAACTGTTTTGCTCAACCATCATTAAATATTAATATCATAAAATAGTTTTATTTTCATCATCAGACGATAGTTTTTAATAAATTCCATTACAAAGATTGCGGTAAGCATATACATCCAGATTATTATTATTATTATTAATTTATTATTATTAATATTATTATTAAATAGAAACATTGTAACCCGCTCGCCTTGAAGCTGTATGTGTAAGGAGTTCTAGACATTAAAGTGTTTCTGACATGTTGAGGGGTGTGTTGTTGTCTCTAGCCTATACGCGTTGTTCTGTACTTAGGACAGTTTTTACCATTATCCTGATTTATACGTTGTGTGACTATAAATTATCTTTCAATAATAATAATAATAACACCCCTTGAACAAAATTTTAACAAAATCGTTATTTTCTTCGTGTAAAGTCCCCTTAATAATGAAAGGGCCACAAATGACGTTATTATTGTTCAAAAATATGAACATTGTAGTCCACTCGCCTTCAAGCTGTGTGTGTACGGAGTTCTAGACAATAGAGTGTTGCTGCCAAATTGAGAGTTGTGTTGTCTATAGCCTATAGGCCCTACGCGTTGTTCTGTACTCAGGACAGTTGACGTCATTCACCTGATTTAAACGATGTATGTGAGAACCTCTCACAGTAAAAAAAAAAAATAGTGTAAAGAAATGCTTACCTGATTTATGGATCCTGTCAGTATAAAATTTTCCGGAGGTAAAATAGTCCCTCATTCCGATCTCCGGGTAGGGACTACACTGACGGAGTCTAAAAATCGTAGTATTTAGAGACTTAGAACGTGGAATGTTAGAAGTTTGTATAGTCCTGGTGTGCTTAAATCGATAACTAGAGAATTAGACAAATACAGTTTAGATTTAGTAGCAGTATAGGAAGTTAGATGGGAGGGTGAAGGCTCAATACAGACAAGCGCATATAACAAAGGGAATGATAACCTACCATTAGGGACCGTGTTCTTCATACATAGCAGAATCAATTCAACCATTAAGAAAGTAGAATTTATTAATGTTAGGCTTTCTTATGTTATTCTAAGAGGACGGTGGTGTGACATCATAGTTATGATTTTCCATGCACCAACAGAGGATAAAGACGATGATGAAAAGGACGGTTTCTACGAGGAAATAGAATGAACATTTGAACAGTTTCCGGCTTATCAAATGAAAATTGTAGTCTACTAGGGGAATTCAAAGCGAAAGTAGGAATGGAGGATATTTTAAAGCCCAAGATTGGGAACGAAAAGTCTCCACTTGCAGAGCAACGACAATGGGGTTAGACTAGTGAATTTTGCCACTGGTAAAAATTTAATTGAGAAGAGGACGAAATTCCCACATCGTGATATTCATAAATACACCTGGACCTCACCAGATGGAAACGCTCGAAATCATTTCTGTGCTAACAGATGCATGGAGGCAGTCTAATATAATTGATATTCGAACTTTTAGGGGTGCTGACGGCGATTCGGATCACTATCTGGTAGTTGCGGCTGTTCAGGAGAAACTTGCATTAAACAGAGGACTAGGCAACAATTTTATATAGAGCAATTCAATCTGAAAAAGCTAGAAGACGACCAAATTACGAATTCTTACCAAGTTAGATTTACTGTTCTAGAAAACACTGCAGAACAACAAGCTAGGGATGATACGAATGTAGATAAAACCTGGGAAACATTAAAGCCAATACGAAAGTATCAGCAATAGAAAAATTAGGTCCGCTTGAACTGAAACCAAATAAACCGTCGTTCGTTGATGAGTGCATGAAATTGGTAAATGCAAGGAAGCAGGCGAAACTACTATGATTGCAAAATCCGAATGAAACTACTGTCGGGAATCTCAACTATGCTAAACGAGAAACCTCTAGAACCATTAGAATAAAGAAAAGAATCTATCTCAAAGACAAAGAAAACGAATTAGAGGTAAATAGTAAGGACAAAAATGTTAGGGATCTCTACAGGGAAATAAACGAGCCCAAGAAAGGTTTTCAACCTAGAACAAACATAATTCAGGACGACACTATACTCGCGGCTGCAAATAATATTTTGAACAGGTGGAAAAATTTATTTAATCAGTAATTATTATTAAATGTACATGGTGATGTCCAAGGTGTAGAAAGATAAATATTTGCAGCGGAGCAGGTGGTTGCTTAACCGATTCTAACAGAAGTAGAAACAGCTGTAGGTAAACTTTAAAAATAAAAAATAAAACACACACACAAATCTCCAGGCATTGACCAAATTCCAGCAGAATTAATTGAGGCAGGGGGGATAGATTAATCTCAGAGATCCATAAACTCATTTTTATGATTTGGAGAAATGAAGAATTGCCAAAGGAATGGGAAGAATCTATTACTATACCGATCCATAAAAAGGTAGATAGGGCTGAATGTATTAACTATCGAGGAATTTCTCTCTTATCAACGTCATAAAAAATTTGGCTAATGTACTTATGTCAAGATTAACCTCATATGCGGACGAAATCATTGGAGATCACCAATGTGGATTTAGGCGAAATAGATCAACCATTGATCAAATATTTTGGATTCGCCAAATCTTGAAGAAAAAGTGGGAATATAATGAGTCTGTCCACCAGCTTCACATAAATGAAAAAAAAAAGCATATGATTCAATTAGGCGAGATAAATTGTAGAATATCCTCTTTGAGTCTGGGATACCAAAGAAGTTAGGCTGATCAAAATGTGTCTAAATGAAACCTATATCAGAGTCAAGGTAGGGAAAATTATAACAGATAGGTTTTCCACTAAAACCGACTTGAAGCAAGGAGATGCACTATCGCCTTTCCTTTTTAATTTCGCTTTGGAATATGCCATTAGGAAATTTCAGGAAAATAAGGTAGGCCTAGAATTAAATGGCAGTCCCCCGATTTTAGATTATGCAGTTGACGTTTGCTTGTTGGGCGATGACATAAGCAGAATCGAGAGAAATGCAGATAGTTTTTTCGATGTCTGCAGGAATGTGGGATTGGAAATTAATACAGAAAAAACTAAGTATATGGTCATGAAATGTAAAAATAATCTGCTACAAAATAATAGAATAGCCGATAAATCGTTCGAACAAGTGGAGAATTTCAAATATCTGGGAGCAATAATTACAGACACAAATAATTTTAAGGCAGAAGTTAAGCGTAGACTCAAATCAGTAAATGCCTACTTTTATGCAGTTCAGAAACTCTATCTTCTTGTCTTCTGTCCAGAAATCTAAAAATACAAATGCATAAGACAATTATCCTGCCAGTTGTATTATAATTATGGATGTGAGAGACATGCTCGTTTACTCTTCGGAAAGAATATAATCTGAGAGTATTCGGAAACAGGTTGCTTAGGAAAATATTTGGGCCTAAGAGAGATGAAATTGGGGATTGCAGAAAATTGCATAACGACGAGTTTCATAGCCTGTACTCGTCACCGGATATAGTAAGGGAAATTAAATCACGGAGGATGAAATGTGCTGGACATGTTGCGCGCATGAGGAAAAAAAGAAAACTAAAAAATATTGACTGGGAGACCCGAAGGGAAAAGACCACTTGAACGACCTAGACGAAGGTGGAGGACAATATTAGGATATATTTAAGAGAAGTAGGATTTGTTAGGGATGGTTGGATGGAGTTAGCACAGAATAGGGTTGAATGGCGGGCTCAGGTAAGCGCGGCAATGAACCTTCATGTTCCATAAAATAGATAATATTCCTTTAGCTTGCTTAGGAATTGTCTATTACCACTGAGTAATTAAGTAAGTGTGACGACTAAATATCTTTTAAATTGTTATTATTATTATTATTTTTTTATTATTTCTATTATTATTATTACTACTATTATTATTACTCTATTACAATTGCCTCTTACTATCGATCAGACTAAACGATTCGATATTTGGGTCAATATTTCCTCATACTAATTCCTATAGCCTATCTTCACAATGTGACCGTTCATTATTTTAAATTATTATTGATTCTATGTATTCAAATTCTTCTTTCCTGTACTGTATACGGTTTCTTCTTTGCAGGATTTGAACGACAGAGGCATTCGGAAGAGCTGGTAGTTACATATATGTTCATTCATATTATGTGATAGTAATAAAATTGTACGGAAGTATGTCCTCCTATGTACTCGCTAGCAGGCATGATACACAAAACAAACAACAATATTAATGATAAATTTAATGGAAATGGCGAACACACACTAAACTACACAGATTTTAATAAGGTGCCCTTAAGCCAAACGGGCTGAAAATTTAAATATACATTTCGAGAATATGTCCTATAATTTAATGAACAAACATCAGCCTACGCGAATAAAAAAAAAATCCATTCATACGCCGCGTGTTTGATATTCATAATAACGATTAGCAATTCCTCGTATATGGACCAATCACGATCGTTTACCTTATAATAAGCTTCATAGGGTCACAAGGATACAATTTTATCAGCTCGTTACTGGACACGTAAGGCATCAAACGTGCAATAATTAATACGTCACATACTGCCAGTGAACAGAATGAAAACACATTATTTTATACAACATAACTTGTTTAGAAATGAAAATAATGTAAATGTGTATTGTCTAAAAACACAATTTCTATTCGGTGCAAGCCAGTTCGTGTGCTCTTATTGGGTTCTGATGTTAGCAATATACGACAACGATCTCTATCTTGTGTTTCGCACTATTGATTGGTAGCATTGGTAAATTTAGTATCCAGTGATCTCACATTTGGCAGAATATTGACAACACAATAACATAATTATATTAACATAATTATTATTTACAAATTCCTTTACATTTTATTCAAGGGATAATTTTAATAATTCCTCCAACTTCGTTCTCGCAAAAGTTCGATAAACTCGTAATCTCTCGTGGGATAATTTATGAAAATTATTCCCTGTAAAAATGTGGTAAACTATTCGTGTCAGCAAAGAAAAATTCGTTTCAGTAGCATGATTACTTTTGTAAATGTTTATTTTTAAAATGTTTGCTGATATGTAGCTAATAGTTTATATAAAACTGTCATCATAAGAATTAAAAGATCGAAACTTCTCAGCCTTTAAAGCGTGTGTAACCCTTTAAATCAAATCCTGCTAGTGTCTCAGCTGGTACGTTTCGCAATGTGTTTGCAATGTTCTGGGAAGGTTTAGAGTTAAGTATGCGTCCATTTCCACCACTTGGTTGCCTAAATAAGCTGTTTTCTCCTATTCGCAGATGCGAATGCTGGATAGGAATTGCCTTTCCACTTACCTAAAATGTTTATCTCCGTTGTTTTGTGTGCTATTGTTGTACTTGGAGGGGGGCCTTTCATCAAGCTAGTCTCTTATCAGGGAGTTCCTTTATGTCCAATCTACTCCCAAAGCTTAGTTCCTTTGCCAAAGGCATTCGGTTGCAATGGCTTCGAAAGATTAAATCCGTGGAAGTTTACGAATTCTGTTCTATTCTATTCTATGTGGTCCTCGTTGTTAATAATTATTTTGCCACCGAAAATTGATTTTGGAATAGCCCATGTAAACTAAATACAGACATACCGATTTTTCTTTAAACTAAACTCAAGTAAACAGTGAAGTAAGAAGGGATGAAACAGTTCAGCCTATGTGCTTAGAACATAAGAACTCTCTTGGCTGATGTAATGGGGCTTCGTGTGTTTTTAAGATTTATTTCGAGTTCAATAAAATACATTAAAATTAAATATCTAAAAGAGAAACTATATGATTGCATACATTTATAGGCTACGTACTACACAAATAGGCAAGAAGCACCGATTTTTTTTATAAAGAAGTCTTATGATGGGAAGGGAAATGGATTTTTATCTATATTATAATTAATATTATTAAATTTTAATAAACATTAATAACTATTAAAAAGATAAGGCCTAAATTTAATATGAAGGATAAAGTAATTTTAGTCACAATAGGATTATTTCTGCCTAAACACGAAACGGTATGTGATTTCTTCGCGAAATGTAAATGGTGAGTTGAAAACAGAATTTATAATGAAATAAGCTTGTTCTCTGGTAATAAATAGGCAATTAAGAAACAAGTATATAATTGTTTTGCGATCTGACTCCGAGAGTTTTCCTTCCTTTTTATGGATCTTAATTTTGAAAGTCCGATTAAGATGACTTAGGTTACTTTATTAGGACTTTTTAAAGCACTGTAATAAGAGGGCTAGTAATCTTTTCCCATCAAAATATTTGTGATGTGATTTACTAGTAGTCCTATCGGCAGCTCTGGAAGTCCTTACTATTAATAGGCCTACATTAATTTACAATAACGATATCCAAAAAGAAACAGTGAAAATGTAGATTGTACCAAACGCGTGGTGAGGTCCAAGATGGAATAAAGAATGGATTCCAAATGGAATGGAAAATTTATTCGCATTCTAAAATGACATATTCGAGTGAAATTACATAGGCCTAGTGATGCTTTTGGCTAAACGAATACTACTCCACATTTTGTGACATTAAGTTACTTAGAAAAATGGTATGGGAACTCTGTTTCTCCTAATGGCGTCGTCAGTCAGCTTTCTTTTCGTACCGAAAGAAAAATTTAACGATAAGCACTCAAAAAATTTGTCTTACACTTTCGATTGCATTGTTAAGGTAAACGTTCCGAGTAATAATATTGCTCTTGAAGTGTACAGTTTTGGCTTTATACTAACAGTAGCAGATTTTTAGCACACCATGCCGTCTCCAAAGAATTTGTGAATGAATCAAAGATAGTACTTCAGTCTTAACCCCATGTTCGTTTAAAATGATGACCGTGAATTTTGCCATTTCCTGTTCCCCTCACTTTAGGCTGTGACATATTTTAGAGAAAACTAAATGCAAGGAGAATCTAATAAATAATATACGAGTAACCACTTTTCATAAAATTTGGACGGAAATATCGAGACGAATACGAAAAATACAAAAAGCATTTCAGCACAAATAAGAAAAGAAACAACTTAGTTTTAGAAAAGTAGTCTACCTCTTCTATGGCCATAATGATAAAAAAAATGCCCTTGCAATGAACATAACCTTATTTACAACCAAGACCTGACGGAGAACAAATCATATAATTATGCAAGGTGTGCTGGACTAAGCATTAGGGCAAAACAAAATTTGTATTACTTGGAAATAAACTGTTATGTTTATGCTTAGTGTTATATTGTGACCAACTGTGTGGTCTTGTGGTTTGCGATGCTGATACGGATCAAAGGGCCCGATATTGATCTCCATACTTGCTTGGATTTTCTGAGATTGGGAGATCTGGAACGAGGTGCACTCAGCCTCCTAAGGACAATGGAGGAGCTATTTGAAAAAGAAGATTTAGACAAAAAATAACGTAGGTGCGTATCTGCATGGTGACCAAATTCCCTTAATCCTGCCATCTACCAAGCCGAAGAACATTTTTTCCGATTTTCTTGATGAAATTCGAAATTATTTTATCTACTCTTGGTTGATTTTAGATTAATTGTTTAACGCGAAGTAATTCTTCTAAATTCAAAGAGTGTTATATGCGTGAAATTTCCTTTTAACATGAAATTACATTTGATTTCTTCTGCATTGAAATTTATGTAGTAGGCGTAGGCTATTATTAGTGTAGATTAGATTACAAGGAGTAAAGTAAAATGAGGCTATAACTAAGATAATATCAATAATTGGATTAATGTGCATGTATGTTGTATAGAATAAGACATACGCTTTCAGAGATTTTTTAAAGCAAAGAAGTAACTCACCATTTTGAATTGTTACCTCAACGAAGACATTGCTTAAGAAAAGCAAAAGATAAAGAAACGTTATCTCTTTATGGTGGAAGGTAAAAGTGCGTGTACTGATAACAATACGGATGTTATGAACCCAAAGGTGACTGCACGATCCTGTCAATACCCTTAACAAACCAATCTGTAGAAGCAGAAACAACTAAGTCACAAAAGTCAGCTTTTTTCCTTTACTTCAATAAGCTACTAAAAGATACTAGCGAAACGATTTTAGCTGATTCTTTTAAATCTAATGATTATTCCTTAATATTGATAACGGCGATGACGATATTATTACTTATTTTGTTGCTTATTTAACTCGCGTATCAGGGAAGAATGCAGTATAACAATATGAGTAATTTCAGCCGAACGCAGTGTCTACAGTCACGTTTTTATCGTTTTATATATATCACTAATTTTATCTCACCTATTTGCATTTGTTTCGATGTAGATTCATAAGGACTGACCACTGAAACATCTTCACAGCTTCTATGATCAAAACCTGTAGTTAAACATAGCAATATTATTTAATATTATAAGCTGCATAATTTGCAAAGGCCTTAATATGGGAAAATCATGGGAAAGAAATTAGTTCAACACCCAAATAATGATAGGGAAATATGAAGCTACATAATAAATTACACTGCCCAACAAAAAAACATTTTTTAAATGTTTCCGTCACCTCATGAGTCAATTCTTACTAATTTTGGGTTGAGAAAAACGAATATGACAAAGAAATTTTTTTATTAGCTCCAGTTTCTGAGATAAACAATAGGTGAAAGTTTTGAATTTTAAAGGATTAAGAGAAAACAGTAAATTTAACATTTATAAATATTAATTACTTAATGTGCTAACAACATTAAAAGTGTGACCGTTCTTTTATTAATGACAGTTAACATCCTAAATTGATTAAAGAAAACCTACCATGCCGTTGGATCTACAGAGAATCAATAGGTGGCTTCATGAGATATCTGTCTTTTGGCTTTTCTCTTGTAATTGAGCTCTGGAGCATCCCACCACACAAACCAGCAGTAATCCACAAGCATTGCTTCATTCCAGAGGCCCTGATATCTCCGTTCCATCGCAGAAATATCCTCATGGAACCTTTCTCCATGCTCGTCACTGACAGCTCCACAACTAGGTGGGAAAAAATTGAGAACGGAGAGGAGAAAATTAATTTTTAGGGATATGTTGCATCTAAGTTGATGGTATTTTTGTAGAAGTACTGTCACCAACTGAGTGTAGTTATCATCTCTTTTATTCCCTAAAAATCCCTTGAGAGCTTCCCAAGCTGCCTTTTCTTCCCCTTCCAAAAGTAGGTCGAACGCAGGATCCTATACAAGTTGACGTGTTTGTGGCCCATCAGAGATGCCTTCCTTGACTTTTGCATCACAGTCCAGAAAATTTCTCTCTCAAATATTTAAAAGCCTGGCCTTCTTGGTTCATGCCTTTGACAAAATTCTTTATCAAACCCAGCTTGATATGTAGAGGTGGAAGAAAAACATCTTTTGGATCCACAAGAGGCTCGAATTAGATCACTCAACTCCGATTAGCTCAATCTGTGCGGTTGATCATCTTTCGCTTCAAAATCAGGGTCATGGGATGTTGAAGGCTTGTTGAGTTCTTCTTCTTCCACACTGCGTTCATTTTCTACTTCCAACTCATAATTTTGGGGTGGAGTAGGAACTGGTAAACTGTCTGAATGTGGAATAGGTTGAATAGCAGATGGAAGATTGGGTACCTTCATACCAAAATAATGTTGGTAGGCAGTCTTCACAAGAGGAGTCACTTTGCCTCTCTGTGACGAAAATGTTATTTCACCACAAATGTAACATAAATTCTTCAGTAAATTTACACATTTCCGTGGCATGTTAATGTAACAAATTTTGCTTTTTAAAACCCTCCAAAACAAAAATTCTGCACTAATTACAACAGATAATACGAAAATCACTGTCAAAACAATAGTGTTTACATTTATAATCTACCCACAGCTAGACTACTGTTGTATTTTGACAGTTGACAAGTGTGCCAACATCCAAAAACAAATTTTCCCGAAACTGAAAATGTTGACTATAGAGAATACAAAAGTCACTGTATCTCCAAAATAAGAGCTAATCGGTAATTTCTATGGCGATTTCTGAATTCAGCAGGTGGAAATACATAAGAATCAGCTTTTTTTGAGCCCGAAACATTTTCATTGTTGGGCAGTGTTATCAGGGAACTTATACACTACATTCAATGCAAAATTATTACGCACTATAACAATTGAAGAACTTAAGCTTACGAATGAGAGAAGAAAACCTTATCTTTCGGCGGCAACGAGGCCCAATCTCACTGCACCAACTAGCCGAAAAAGTCATTGAATATAATAACTTAACCTATTTATGTTTCAGAGACATAACACAAGCTTTTGAAAGGGTAAGGGTGAATGATGCAGTATGATCATTAAAAGATGAAAGAACATATTAGAATAATAACAGAAGAACAAAAGTGATCAATAATTTAACAGAGAAAGGTACTCATAGGAAATGGAAGATGGCAAGTCCTGCCTCTTCAGTATTGTCATTGATGAAATAACTAGTTCCCCTAAACCTACAAAAACCAAATTTGGTTTTAAGAATCAATACAAACACCAAGGCCGTGTGCTCATCTCCGATGAGGTCGTTGGTATTTTTAAGTGGCTTAATTCTTTTAATTGCACATAGCTCCGGGAGTAGACTCAACCTCTTACCGTGCCAGGAGCAATCCCGGAGATAAAAGCGGTCGATATGGTAGGCAACTTTGCTACCATCATGAGCCTCAGACTCCAGGAACCTTAAGGGCCTTCAAGACCTCTCATTGGAAGCACTTTACTTTTACTTCCTTTATTATGTGCGGCTTATCATACAAATAAAAATAATAATAATAATAATAATAATAATAATAATAATAATGGTTATTAAATTAATATAATAATGTTCATATTAATAGTGACAGAAAGACGGAATAGACCTATTGGCAACAAAAACTCTTTTCAAAGCATTAAAATCTATAATCTACAGATTCACCGTAATTACAGATTAATGAGTTGATTGTCATGTGGGGATTAACCTTTACTTACTTACTTATTTACTTACTTACTTATTTACTTACATACTTACTTACTTACTTATTTATTTACTTACCTACTTACTTGCTTGCTTACTTACTTACTTACTTACTTACTTACTCAATGGCAATAGACAATTCATAAGCAAGCTAAAGGAATATTATATATTTTATGGAATCAGAAGGTTCATTGCCGAGGTTACCTGAACCCGCCATTCAACCCTATTCTTTGCTTTAACCTTTAATAATTTTTTTTAGAACTATACTGACAAAGACCGAAACTGGAGCAATGTTTCAGATCAGTAGGTGTGAAGCATTTGTATTACGCCAAAGGAAGAGTTTTATTACATCTTGTAATGTGTTCATGTGGAACCCTTACGAATTTTGTTTTATTATATGGTGAATTTTAATAAAGAGTATGCCTATCTATAAATTTTGCCAACGCCAAATACATTAAACTCGGAACATATTTTGTTCAGCTGGGTTGTTTAGACGCTTTTTCAAGCAAAGATTATTACGGAAAGTATAATCAAAGTTAACGTAGTAACAATAGTTTTATATTTCTTACCCCATTCAGTAATACGAAGGCCTACTGAATTCGACTTACGCTAAATAAAGTACTCGGATTATAACAGTGGATAAGCAGTTACGGAGATCTACAAATTTATAGACTATGTTTTCTCTCGATTTTTATTACGTATTTAATAATTGTGTTTATCCCATTTAAAATGTTGTTAAAATATTTCACTTCATGAGGCTCTTTCAGAAGTGCAATTTACAAACCGTAAGGTTGCCACTATTCGAATTATGAATTATTTATTTAAAATATCCATGTGAATTCAATTGTTTTAATCCAGAAGGCGTTAAAGAGAAAAACGTTGCATTAACATTTGTTACACTAGCAAATAATAGTTATCATCTAAACATGTTTATCCTATTTATACCCACATTAGCACTTTTGTAGACATCCTCCCACGTTAATGCACTGAACATCACCACCGTGTCATCAGCATAACATAGCACAGAACAAAATATGTTTCAAATACCTTGGAGCTGTAATACAGATCATAAAAAATAAATAGAAGAAATAAGAGTACAGGCAATAATGGTATCCATTATATATAATGGTAATATCTTTTTAAACATGTAGTGTGGAAGATCAGATGTATGAGGATAAAAAAATACAACCAGAATACATGAAACCAGTGTATGACCTGTTTTAACATACACCTCATAAACAAGAAAAAGAAGCAAGAAAAAAATAATAATAATAATAATAACATTTTATTGTCATTTAACAGTAAAAACTGTAATGGACAGTGTCAATCTTATTATATAAATGTAATTTCGATTACAATTGTTACTGCCATATTCTTTCAAAGTTATATTGAGAAATCACTGTTATGAAGTGAGAGAAATTCGTTAATATTATAAAATGGAGTTTTCATTAGCCATGTATAAAATCTTTTTTTCAGTACTTTCAGTGGAAGTTCCAATACAGTACGAGGTAGTTTATTAACAAGCTTTTGTCCCAAGTATTCGTAACTTTTCATAGTTTTTTGTAGTCTGCAACGTACAGCTGTACAACTAATGACAATAGCCGAAATTTTCACTGCATTATTGGCCTCTGTTTTTACGATAAGAAAACAAATGAATACGAAATAAATGAGGAATTCAGAATGAGTTAAAAGAAGAAGAAAAGTTATGAACGCACCTTTTCCTAGAGATGTCCTATCGTGTTATGGTATAGCGATATGCAACACCATAACTTTATTTTCCCTGTATTTTCTGCTTCAGCCTAACATACGTACAACGCATCACGACCTAGTAATCCCACTCATGGATAAAAATAATCTTTACCCACTTCATAAATAACTATAATTATTTAAGGAAGAAATCTTGAAATATCATTACTCTTACTTAATTAACTTATGCTTCGATATGGTAACCAGCGCTTCTATTGGTCAGTTCTATTACTCGAAAGAAAAACATATTTATGCAACTAAGAATAAACGTATCCTATTCATTCATGATATTCTTGTCTGATGGATCACTTAACCTAATGTTTAAAAAGAATTACTTGGCGCTGGTTTCTACACTGAATGCTTAACTAAGTAATCTATTTCTTCTTTAACTTAACCTACATTGTAACCAAACGTTAGCCTGTTGGCTTTTGTGCAGTTTCTTTACCTGCTCGCTCGGTTAGTGTCCGCGTTCGAATCATGTCATTTCTGTTAAGCATATGATTGTGTCTGTCTTAAGGCTTTAACTTTGGTAGGCTATATTTACTGTAATAGCTTACAAATTCTACATACATCATTATCAGTATTTGATAATTATTGTTGAAAAATAATTTTAAAGAGTATATGAACTTATTCCCTTCTGCTTCTGAAGTTTATATCGTTGTTTGCTGTGTTCGCTTCCACTCCTATCATTCTTTATCAAAGTATTGTGAAACCTTGCGCGTGACTGACATTGTCCTTGACACTGAAACTATCTCTGACCACAGACATCTCAGGTGAAACAGAACAAACAAGTGGAAATAAGGAGACAGTACAGCTTCGATATCACATACTCTAATCTAGCTGATAGTGTATTCGGCTATTAGATTAGCCTAAGGTAATTCTAGGAACATGTCAAGTGTTCGATGACTAGTTATGAGACAAAGGTAGAATTTCTCTGAGACAAAATTGACCAGGGATTCATACATTCGTCAGCATATGGTAATCCTTTTTGCGCACTGTTAAAAATTCAGCTTATTCTTTATTATTGTTATTATTAACTAAAATTATCACTATTACATTCCATCAACTTATTTCACAGTTTGATTGAGAAAATATTTATATAGACGAGATAATGGTTTCCAGTTTTCCAGCTAAGTGCTGACGGTATCTCGGTATTCATAGTTATTGTCAACAGCTTCGCTTATGGTTTGCCAAAATTTTCTATGGTTCATAATATAAAATTTTAGTTTGTTCCAATAGTACATAGTTTGTGCGTTTTTAATAAATTTATGTTTTTCATATTTGTTTTTACTCTATGTTGTAAAAATTAGTAATTATTTTTCTGGCTATTTTATCCCTAGTGTGTTTGGATTATTCCAATTGTTATCCACGGTTTAATTTTCCTGAATCTGCTCGACAATTTATTGCAGGAATTATGCGAGTTTTTAGTAATTAAATTATTGAGAATTTTGTAATATAATTCTAAACTTTTCCTTACTTAAATCCAATTTAAATATATCACAATTGATAATTTTTGTAAATTTAAAATTATTATTTTGACTATTTTTTACTATATCAGCAATTTCACTACAATAAATAACTGGTGTGTAACTCGTTGCAGTTTGATTTGAAAAAAAGATATAGTCTATGCAAGAGGTAAGCGTTGTTGAGCATCTGGTAGAAGCATTTAAATATTATATTTTAAATTAACTCAGAACTTAATATTGGTCACGTTTTGTTCACCTACCTTATTACAGGGACCAAAAATCGCACATTAGCGAATGAGATATATTAAAATGTAAAAGTAATCAGGTACACTGATACAACAAAGTGCCAGATGGAGTTAATAGGCCATATTTCAGAACCTAGTGAGTTTTTGACCACGGTTTCTTGAGAAGGTTTGATAAGCGTATGTAAAGGAATATGTGGGGTAAGGAGAATATTAACAGAACAAATTTACAACATATTTCTCACGTCAACGATAGGCCTCTCCCTTTCTTTTTTGTCAAAACAGCCGAAGCCGTACAAATACGCTGTAAAAAAAATTCAACATTTATTTTGGAGGGAATACAAATACGTAATCCAAACATTTAAAACTATTTTGGAGGGAAACATGAAAAATTCTATCATTTTGGAATTTTTCCAGCGGTTATAGGCTAAAAGCTATAAGTCTGCCAAATTTCAAGTTTCTAGCTCATCTGGAAGATAGTAAACATCATTGTTAAAAAGTGGATGATTAGATTGTCATATATGTGAATGGCGTTAAGGCTAACCAGCCAGTTTTTCCGTACTGCTGGTGCAATCTGTCTTTTTTTCAGTTATTTTCATCTGCCTACTGAACTGTATAATTTGTTTTTATGTTAAAATGTCCACCTATGCTCAGTATGTAAGAAACTTGAGACACCCAACCAATTTTAAAAGCATAACTCATCCTATGGCAGTTTAGATATAGGCCTATAAGCAGCATATGCTACTAGTCTAGAAATATAATTAAAAACAACCTGTGTATATATAATACCCGAGTCATAAGCATACTAAAAATTCTTAACACAGTTAAAAATATGCTTAAAGTCCATAAAAAGTGCAAGTCTTATAATAAAAAGCATATGTCTTCCTCTTACGACGCGTTTCGACGTTAATTCGTCATCTTTAGGTGTATATTTTATTTGTGTAGACAGAATAGATGTAGGCTACATGTTTCTCCTTCTGTTGTTGGAAGTGTATACACAAGTTTTTTTAATATATTTCTAGACTAGAATCTTATGCTGCTTATATATCTAAACTGTCATAGGATGAGTTATGCTTTTAAAATAGGTTAGGTGTCTCAAGTTTCTCACATACCGATCATAGGTGGACATTATACTGTAACATAAAAACAAATCGGTTTTTTATACGACTTACAGTTTAGCTACTATAAGGCTCCAAAGAAGGTATAAAAGACCTTAAAACATAATATGTTCTAACTACTCCATATTATGGAGTAGTTAGAAACACAAAATCTTGCACGCTTATGGCAGTTGTATGTGCCATTATTATGACAATATTTTACGTTTATATTTGTCCTATAAGTATGCTTAAAATTACTGAATGTGAGCAAAATATACAAAATATACTTAAAGTGAAACAATCCAACTCAATCTAAGGTATAACCGATGGAGATACGAAAAAACGTAATGGAACCAAACTCATAGACCCCTCAAAATCCGCTACTATTGGTGCAATTGGTTTTCCGATACGACTTACCGTTTAGCTAGCGTACTATAGGTCTTCATAGAAGGTCTAAACCACCTTAAAACTGCGTTCGCCATTTTCATTGTCTTTCGGGAGTAAAATAAAAAATTTGAACTGGTATTCCTATTTCTTGCTGTTACAAGAAGCTATAAGTATGCCTATACCAAATTTAAAGTTTATGACTCATCTGGAAGTGGACAAACAATTATGTCAATGAGTAAGTTAGGCACGCGGCTTTATAGTATAGTGATGATTTGGAGTTTTTAAACCGTTAATTGCTTGTTACTCCGGTACCTGGCTGCCGATCTGGTTCAAAATCAATAGACTAACATTCGTACTATGAACGTAGATAGCCATTGTGCTACGCAGGCTTCCCCATAAAAAAATAAAAAAATAATAATAATAATAATAATAAATCGAACAGAGAACGTAGGGTTAAGTAGTCTATTTATTCCGATCCAGCAATTGGAGGCCCGGGTATTTCACACCGGGACCTTTCAAATGTGAGTAGGAGATTATTGCTTCGGCCATCTCTCTCAGTATGGGTAAATAGAACAGCTAATATTATTTTATAACGCATTACATGAAAGTAAACAATATTGCAATTCCAATATCTTTTACTGTATGAGAATATGTAACTCACACACATAAACAGAAGAAGAAGAAGAAGAAGAAGAAGAAGAAGAAAAGTGAGGTTGAAGAGGAGGATAGAAATGAAATAACTTAACCGTAGACTATAACCACAAGTTACACAAATCGATATATTTTCTTATGAACTGATTTTATATTTCATTTATATTAACTTTCGGACATCATTCAAGATACACATACCTCTGACCCGGTTCATTGGAACTCGAATTGCAATAAGAGATATGTTTATAAATGATGATGAAGAAGTAAGGAGTGGGGAGCCAGCAAAATAGCTACGCACTCTCAGTGGAAGGTGGATAAGATCAGAGAAATCCTTCCGCAGGAAATGAAAGTCGCGACGGCTCTGTTTAATTTAGATAAAAGCATATGTTGAACGACTGGTTAGAGCATAAACGTTACTCGCCTCCTACTTCTGTTTGTGCTGAGGCAAGGAGTTTGTATGTGTTGGGGATTCACGAAGCTTTACTTTTATCCACAACGAGAAGTCATGTAGGTTTAATTCCTATTTCTGTAATTACTAATATAACTTATCCATAAGACTAGATTGAGGTACATGAGTCTTTCGGTTATGTTGTAATTTCTAAGATTCAGTTTTCTTTCTCACTAGCTAAAGATATTCTATGATTCATTTGACGTCAGGTTAATTTACCGAGTTTCGAATGGAAGAAATTTTTTCTCATGAACAAATTGCAGAAGTTGTTATATTTTTCGCTTCGGAGTTTGTAAGTCTGTGGCCAGACTGGATGAGTAAATTCCTACACCTACCAGGTTGCCTTACTACCGTACTTTATGCAGAATTGGAACTGCCTAGGTGTGGTTAAAAACTTTTGTCATCAGATCACATCCGGCATTTGTATTTCGCTCATTTATGTCCTTTTACAAAGGAATTTGGTTTTTATATGAAACTGCCTTGACACAATCATTGAAACTTAGATATTCGGCCCTCTGAGTAGACTTCAAAAATTTCCTGGATAAATAGCAGTTTCACGTATGAGTGTTTGACTCTTTTGAGCTGAATTTCTAACCGAACACTACATATTTTAATTTATGTGTCTGCCCGAATTAACTTGAGAGTTTCCAGGAACTTAAAAATGCGTGGGTGATGGTAGAAGTTTTAATTGAACGAGGAATGAAAAGATTCATAGTCATTAGTGGTATTTAACAGTGTTGAAGAGAGCCATATAATGTGGAGGAATAGACCTTCTTCACTAATTATAATTATCTGTTCAATAATCACAAAACGCTTCAAGGTTATGCTGCTGCGGTTTTATAACCATCAACTCACTGATGAAGCAGTAGATAATGTCAATGTGTAAGAATGCCGTGGAGAAACTTACATGTCACCTTTTAGGGCAATCTGACCCATGTAGCAATTTACACATCCAAGTAGATAGCATCCTCACCGTTTAGGAACTGACATACGCCCTTTCGCTCTTCCTGGACAATAATTTGCTTTAGGAGAAATCGTGGATTCATAAAAGAATCGTTGTTGAAGTGAAACTTTGTTAGGCGTGCTAGGAGTAAATAGAGAGCTAACCCAAAGTTGCGTTACGCTCTAGCGTTACGAACAAAGTCGTCACGAAAGTAGTGGGTGTTAGTAGCAAGCATAGAGTTGTTATCGAAAGAGTGGGGCCACGGGAGCGCGTGGGGGAAAGGTATCAGGCATTGAGTGGGGGACTATTACTGCTTCGAGCTAGTGGCGTGGTGAGCCCTTCGCCATTATAGATGGCTCTACTCGTTGCGTGAGCATCATTTACACGTCACTGACGTTCTCGGAAACTTAACCAAAGCGTCCCGTTCATGTAAACAAACACAGTGGCTACGATCAGTGACAGTTTGGGCATTAGATAATCACAACTGTGTTCTCGTTTTATACGTATTCGAATTAAAATGCCGAAAAAGTTAATTTCTTATTTTATTCTTTTATTCAGATGATTTCCTTCTTCCGTTCGATATAATTTTATGTATTCCTCTATTTCACTCCCAACGCGGACAAAGAAGTTTCACTTCTGCCGCGTGTCGTTCCAGGCACCCGATTTTTATCCATTACTTTTGAAATGATTTTTTTTTTTCAGAATTATCTAAGAACTATTTTTTATGAATCCCAACACTAACACATAAGATTCATTGATGAATTCTTCATTTCATATGTAAGAAACAAGGTGTGCAAGCTGACAGAAAAACACTTGTGACTGTAGTTCTTCTCTTCAGATAATTTCATATTATCAGTTTTATTTCCTTGCGGCTAATCACATGTGAAATTATTCTTCTTGATTAATCTGATTAACCATAATCCATTTCTAATTCGATATCCTCACCTAAATTCAATTTTGATTCCTATGTAATTCCGTCCGTTGGATTAGTGTGAGTATTTCGAACCCACAGTTCAAGTATTGTTCTTTCTTGTGATTATTTTAGATCATAAAGAGAAAAAGCTTGCTATACCAATGGCGAGGTGTGAGTTTATACAAGTAGGAGAAGCTCTCCTTCATGACCAACAGCAAATCCAGGACACAGTTTTATAATGATTGAAGATTCGGCTTCTTTTGGACGAGAATTCACCGAGAGTTGCATGGGCCTGTCATTTTCTATTATGATAGACTTATCTACATATAAAAGAAAGCTGAACGGGTGCTGTCAAAGTTTTCAGTGGCATAGACCATACTTCCAAATTGCATTTTCTTTTATCCACGCTTCGTCGTTTCACGTCTTTCCCTTATCATCTCAGTGGCTTGGCACTCCGGACTTGATCGCTTCCAGAAGGCTCATATTCTTTCCTTTATTGCTGTGTTGCCTCTCCTTACGCTGGAATATCTTTGTAGTTTAATTTCTTTGCTCGAATGCTTTGCGCCGGACCTGATACTGAGGGCGGAAGTAGTTTAAAATGGCCGACTGTTGAGTGGTAAACATTGACATCAAACACATATTGGTCATGTCCTATTCGGTTTATTGAGTGTCATTATTATAGTAGTATCAGTGTGTAGAGAACATTGTAGTGATCAAGTAAGGTTACTTACTTTCACAGACAGCTTCAGGTTTCTTTCCATTAACAACAGGTACATATTATGTAGGTTATAGATGTGAAACTCTAACCTAAAAATGCCTCTCACTTGCAGTGTTCCAGGATGCAAATCTTTTGAGAGGCAGAACGTCTTGTTAGCAGTTAAAATATTTGATGAGGGAAATATTATTGCCCTAGAATGAAAAAAGACAGAGAATTTATGCTCAGATGGAACAATACATTTTCTTAAATTGATTCTCAAATGGTGGAAAGTGGTTAATGTGAAGCACCCATCTAAAGGAAAACATCTAAAAGATTGTAATTGTGATCCTATTCTGGGACATGAGGATCCCAAAATAAGTTTTTTTTGCAAGAGTTCTCATTATTTTTAAAGGTCTGGCATTCTGCTGAAGTAAATGGAAAGCTTTCCCATGATACACTGCACTCATACATGCTATTGAGAGTATGGTTGAGATATGTAGCAACATATTCAATGAATTTGAATGGAAATTCTTATTGCTGGAAACATTTCAGGCAAATAAGCTGGAAGGCAGATTCGGTCAATATCGACAGATGAATGGTGGTAATTATCATGTTTCGGCAGAGCAGGTTTCAGAATAGAGAGGAAACTGAAACTTTGTAGTGTTCTGAGGATGCGATCTGCTTCTTTAGGTGAACTATCTATCATTTCATTTGTATCATTATGTTCAGACATGACTGACAGTGCCTTTCAAAATGTAGACCTAATGGAGAGTGTCTTAGATAAGTTTGATGGTGTTTTAGAACTTATACATACAACTGAAGTTGATAAAAGTGCACAGGATGTGATGATTTGTATCGGTGGAAATGTTGCACATAGTATGATCGACTCAGTGGGATTCAACACAGAAAAGGGTGAATTGTGTGTGTCCACACTATCTACTGGCAGAGACTTGGTAGTTGAAAATACTATAACATTCTTCTATTTTGATGCCCTAAACCGTGGGGGTCTGAAATGCCCATCTGAATATGTGATTAATTTATGTAGTTGTTTATAGAATATTTAATATTGTAATAAGTGAAATGTTTGAAAGTGATTTTTTACAGTTGAACTACCAGAGAAGCTTGGTAATCAATTTAGCGACGGCTTATTTTGAATTATGTATCACAGACATTGATGTTTTGTGTAAATGTGGAACAACATTGAGCTAGCTAACAGTGAAGTGCAGCAAGGTGTTGGCCAACATATTTATTAATAACTATTGAAAAATTAAAAATATAAAGCTGTCAGTGAAAGATGCAAGTAAGAGTCATCGCAAGTCCGCCAAATTCAGGAAATAGGTTGTAGGCCTACTAGGCCGATGCGCTCTCCAATCTATGGATTCCTATTGCAATTATATAAGTTAGGTCAATGAGTTATAATTTACAATGACAATAGTGCCAATCACAAGAATAATGATGAGGTTGAAGAGCTATTTTATTTGTGTATACATTTGACATTTACTATTAGCATCAGTGGACAGTATTGTGAAAATGAAGACAAGACAGCATGCTATTTCTTGGCTGCAGTTGGGGTCTTACTTGCATAATTAAGGTAAGATCTCTTAAATCCTACTTGTAGTGATCATTATTATAGTTTCCTTGTTTTTACATATGTTGTCTCTCACAAATATTACATGTTTACGTGTTTAGCTGACAATATACAATGACACATGGTATAGTCCAGTTACTCATTGCATACCCAGGCGGCTTCCTTTCGTTAGGAGGAAAAGTTTGCTCAACCCATGTTCTTTGTTTTACCGCACCAATCAGCTAGTTACCCCAGCCAATCAAAATCTAAGAATGTTCTGTGCGATTTTGACAGCTACTCGTCTACTCCGCGTGGAGTGAAATGCATGGTTGCAAGATCAAGTTACAGTAAAAAGTAACACGTGTGAATTGAATAAAGCAAAGGAAGAACTGTGGTCAGTGATAACAATGAGAGAATATTGCAACGTTGCTTTTGTTTTGGAAAGCGGAAGCCCAAGACCGATTTAGTCAGATCAGTTAAAATAAAGAAACAACGAAACCTTTGAAGCCGACTGGCCATCCAATGAGTAACTGCACTATAGTAGTGCATAGTAGTAGTAAGTTAGATTTAACCATTGTCCTTCGTTATTAGCGTAGGCTTACTCCTGTCTTTCCTATATTCCCTACTGATTATTTAAATAGGCAAGGTAATATTTGTTTACCATATAATATATTTTTTAAACGCAAATAGCCTACTTGAATTTAGTTTCTATTTACATCATACAAGCCAACCCCTCAAGTGGCGGCCATCTTGGATACTAGTAGCAGGTCCGGTAATATAGAAGGTCCTGTTTACGCACTTCCCGTAGAAAGGTCGGAATCCTAGGCGATGGGACAGCGTGCGGGCCTAGTGAGTCATATGAATAGGGATGGTAGATTTTCGCAAATGCGATAAATGCTAAATTTTCCCAAATTCTGTCAAAATAAGTAATATTTTGGTTTTGAAGCGTATGAAGTCTATTTTTTAGCTTTTTTAATTCGCGATGAAATGCGAAATTAGTATAAAACACGAAATGTACGTATTTCTTCGAAATAAGTGCGAAATGACATTGTATGGGTCATTTACGTAAATAATATGACAGCAAATGAAACAAATCAGTTTTATGACGCTTTTAATGAACTCTTCAATCCAAGAGTGGCTGGTCGGATGAGTACCATAATTCCTAAGACAGTGTTCAATATGAAGAGAAGAATTCCATATTAAGTTTCTTATGTGGTTATGATTAATTACACAAGCATTTGATAACCAGTATAAGAGACAATTGAGAAGTTGATTGACTGAAAATTTTGTTATGAATGCAAATAAAATTTCCACTCTTTGCCAATGCAGTTATTCAGGTAATCTGGTCACCTACCAATAGCTTGGATATAGAACGTTTTTTCAGCAAATACAATTGAATTGTCACAGATAGCCGAAACAGGTTAAAGGAAAGTAGGAATATTATTGAAATTTCTTCAATATTAAATTTTCGCTGTGTGTGCTGAATACTGATTTTAAATAAGTGTAGGCAAATGCAAGTCAGCAGTGCATATACTTTGACGTGTGTTTTAGTGTTCACAATTTCACTACAAGTTTATAGCCTATTGTGTTATGCCTACTTATACGCTTAAAATTGTTGTAACAGGAAAATCAATAAAATGCACTTGATAACGCACTGAATTTGTAAAACAGTTTTTCTAATAGGCCTAATAATAATAATAATAATAATAATAATAATAATAATAATAATAATAATAATAATATAATTGTTTCATCGCAAATCGCTACAAACAGCTAAATTGTAACGTTAAATTTGCTTTAAAATGCTAAATTGTATTTTTCAAATGCTAAATCTTTATTTTTTTAGTTGCTAAAATCTACCATCCCTACATGTGAGTAAACGCTGTCGTCCCTTCTGGTTTATTGTACAGTGCTACTCTAATTAAAGTTCTTTGATCAGAACTCTTATATAGTTCATTTATATTTGCCTTTTGCATAATTTTCAAGTATTGTCTTTCAATCCTTCAATGGATTTTCATGTTAAGAGAATATAGTATTATTGTGCATAGTGGACTATTCACACGTACATATCGTTCAGAATCTGTAGCATTATTAGGTGCAAGAATGGTACTTTATGAGAATGTGTGCGGGACAGGAAAATGTATGTCCGTCTGTCTGTCTGTCCGTTCGTGTGTCAATACGCGCGATAATTCAAATAATGAAACTTGGTATATGCATTTATAACATCCATTGACCAAATCGGTTGACCGGTACCGCAGTAATGCCCAATTTAGTGCCTATTTTATGGTAATATATTAGAAAGAATTTATCAAATGTAAATCAGTAAATGACAATATATTGTTCACATAAGGCTATGGAAGTTGCAATACATTGGGCTTACACAAATAACACTGGTCGGCATCAATTTCCTCCCTGTAGTACAAATAGGTCATTCTTATAGACTTAACGATGCTGAATCCTAATATGTCAACAAAAAAATTATATCACATAATATATTTGTGTGATAGACCAAAATTAATAGTCTCGCGTCGAGTAAGAGTCCGCGATATCGGCCGCCCGCTTGATTATAACCTGCACTGTACCCTATCTTATAGCCACTTTTTATCATAGTTTCTGGATTACTTGTAAATTAAGTGCCAGAATGGTAGTTTCTGAGATTGTATGGTGGACGGGAAAAAGTGAGTCCCTCTGTCTGTCCGTGTGTCTGTATGCGTGATAACTCAAATACGCATTATCAAATATTCACGAAACTTGGTATAGGCCTAAGCACTTATAACGTGCTATTGGTTTTGAACCAAATCGGTTGACCGGTACCGGAGTACAAGTCAGATGCTTTTTAAATAACAAATCATCACTGTACAAACTATACTATCCAGTGGCGGACGCAGAATGTTTTCGGGGGGGGGGGGGATTTGAATAGGTAGAAAGAATATTAATTTTTTTTTTTATAAAACTGGCCACTTAGAGTGCATATATAGCCTTCTTTAAAATTTCGGGGGGATATAACCCCCCTATCCCCCTCTGCGTCCGCCACTGACATTAACTATACTAACTACTGAGGGTCTTGACTACAATACAGTCAGATGTTTGTAAATTTAATATATCTAGCCTTGCTTTAGATGTGAGGAATCTATTGTAAATTCATTCTGATAATATCTGTGAATATATAGTTATCCCACTTATTCCTTTGCATATGCATATCAAACTATTTAAAAAAACCGTGGTCTAAAACTTAATTGTGTCTGAAATATGGCCTATTAACTCCATCTGGCAGTTTTTTATATCAGTTTACCTAATTTTATTATTATTATTATTATTATTATTATTATTATTATTGAATTCATAATATCTTAAAATCACGAAGAAGCTATAGAAATATATCTAAACGATCAACCTTGGCACTAACGCCATTCTGTTCTGACCAATAATCGAACCCGGTAAATCATTTGAAAGCAACTGAAGAGAACAGATTGTTATGATAAAATCATTTTATTTCTTAAAACAAAATTACATGGTGTGGTGTGAACCTCACAATCACTTGATGACTGCTATTTTTGCCTCACCACTGTCTATGACTTCTCAAGGAAAACTAAGCATAAAATACATTATATTCCTAAGTGAACGTAAATTACAATATTCTTTCAATACAGTAAGCTAGCCAACTGCTCAACTACTTTGGGATCCATTTCAACTTAAATTACATTACCGCATAAATTGTATTTCCTGAAATGAACTAGCAAAATGCTAAACTTCTTTGAGATCCGATTCTTTTCCTCTCCATCCTCTCTCTTTCTCGTATTAGTGAACAAAAAAATGGCACCCCAATGATAAATTTAACGCTATTTGTAAGAGACATGTCGAACAATGTATAAATAATCAATTACCAATCTTTCATCAGCAACAGAGTAGAGTGGCTCAATAGATAGAGTCCAAGAATCTACCACTAGGTGGCAGGGTAATACTACGATGTTACGAAATTTACACTACAGAGGGAAAACCTCTTCCTACTATGCATTTGGTGAAACATTTGACAGTTAGTAAAATACATATTTGACAACTAATTTGGTGAAATTAGTTGTACAATAAATTTAACGATTTTTTTCCTTTACTGTGTGCAACAGGCATAACAGTAAGGTGTAAAATAAACAGAGTTTTTTTTATTTTACTAATGACAGTGAAGTTTGATAGCTTAGTGGAACCTTCAGTAAAGAGACATGTAACCTCTTCAAACACTTCCAGATTACCAGATTTCATTAGTAATGTGGCAACATTACTTGACCTTGTGACGTCTGTTTTTATGCAATGGGTCTCCTTTATAGTCTAACTAGCTGATCCATCAGTGCCTCGCATTGTTAGGTTTATATATATATAAATGTGAAGGGTTCGGCTGTAAAAGATGGTAACCCACACAGAAAAACTTCTGAGATAATGATATCATAGGTTTTTAAATCAAAATTCTAATTTATTAGTAAGTGTTCTTCCAAATATGAACGCACATCATAAGAATACAATGTTTTCTGAATGTAATGACATATTTAAGTGAAATGTATTGGGCAAAGGGAGAACTTAAAAAAATTAAAAGCAAACGTGTGTAATCTAATTTATGTGGTTTAACATGTTTTCACTTGAAGTGACTAAACGTGTCAACATGTTATACTACTGCAATATACTTAACCAATTACTAATGCTCTATTCAGATTCTCCATTACTTTGTTCTTCATTGTCTTGAACCATTAAACTTGTGTAAAATGATGCATAGTAAGAAGGAATCCACTCCAAAAAAGCAATGACGTCATCCAACTTTTTTTCTCCATTGGTCTTCCTCTACTGTTTTGCAGCCCGCGAATTGACAAAAATTGACAAAAATGGATGGGACTCTTTAGCTTTGGTTGGCAGCCCATCTAGGAGAAGGAAACTCCAAGACAAAACCCCAGTCCACATGGATAAGTGGTTGTGCGTCTGGGCTGGTAACCCGACCATGTAAAAAAAACCTTACTCGTTTCCCTCACAGTATACAGTCGGATGGATTTAACTTAGGGAGACATAGGCAAGAAAATGATAAACGATTAGGAATACACGATCGAGTGAATATTGGCACATGGAACATAAGAGGCGAACTTGGAACTAAGGAAACAGAATTAGAAAAAATACTTTATGAGAAACAAGTACATATCGCAGTTATAACCGAAACAAAAAAGAAACTTAAAGGAACAAAAGAATTAGACAATTATACCATGATATATGCTGGAGTAACTGAAAATAAGAGAGCACAGAGTGGAGTTGCAATATTAGTTCATAATAAATGGAAATCTAAAATAGAATCTTATAAGTACATAAGTGATAGAATATTAATATCAAGATTACAAATAGAAAGAGGACATTTAACAATTATTGGAGTCTATGCCCCTGATGAAAATAAAAAGCAAGAAACGGAATAATTCTATAATGACCTACAGAAAGCTTACGGAAAAATTAATAGAAATGATCACATTGTATTGTGCGGTGACTACAATGCAAGAGTAGGAAATATCCCAATACCAGATATAGTTGGAGAATTTGAAGGGCATCTTATAAATGAAAATGTGATCCAGCTTAGAGAGTTTGCAAGTAACAATAATCTCAAAATCACAAATACGTTTTTCAGAAAACGGGATATAAATAAATACACGTGGAGTGCAAGAGGACTTAAATCTATAATAACTTAGATTACATCCTTATTAACGATAAATTGAAACAACAGATATATGACGTTCACGTCTATAGAGGCTGTGATATCAGTTCGGACCATTTTCTGGTAATGACCAAGTTGTCATTATGGACAAAATGGAAAAAGAGCAAAGAACGATCAAAGCTGTCAAATGAAGAAGTATACAAAGTATATCTTTTACAGGATGAAAGTATAAGAATTCTATATCAAAATAGATTACAGCAATATCTTCTAAATTCTCCAACATCGGATAATATAGACAATAAATGGGAAAATATTAAAAACGGCATTGAAAAGGCAGCAAAGGAATCAGTTGGTAAGAAGAAGAAACTTAGGAGTAAAAAAGGTTTAAGAATCTGGAATGAAGAAATAGAATCAACAGTTAGAGAGAAGCAAAATGCATATAAACAATGGTTACAAAAGAATACAGAAGAATCTCGAGAGAAGTACGTAGAAAAAAGGAATACAGCCAAACAAGTAATTAAAGAAGCTCATCAGCAGTCTTGGAATAAATTTGTGAGTGAAATAGAGAATGATGTACATAGGATACAGGGTTTTTCATATAAAACTATCAAACTTTTGAACAAATCGGAGAAAGATACAGCGAGAATAAACATCATAAACAAAGAAAAATGGATAGAACATTACAGAACGTTGTGGTATAATGAAAATGAAGAACACTCAAAGAAAGATGATGATGAAGAAGAAGAAATGGAAACTGACTATATTACGTACTATTATCGTACTTTACATGAGCTAAAAGAAGCATTACAAGAAACTAAAAATAGAAAAGCAACAGGACGAGATAAAATGAACATGGAACTCCTAAAATATGGGGGAGCTTTCTTGCATTGGAGGTTGCTGAATTTAATCAATGATGGTTGGAAGAAATGTAAAATTCCAGAATCGTGGAATATAGCAGAAGTTATTTCACTATTTAAAAATGGAGACAGAAGAGATTGCAAAAACTACAGAGGTATTAGACTTCTTAATTCGATTTATAAGGTATACGCAAGAATTATAAACAAACGACTTAAAATAATAAGTGAAGTATTACTGCAAGAGGAACAGAGTGGATTTAGGTTTGGACGTTCAACAACTGATAACCTATTTACACTACAACAAATATTCGAAAAAAGGCGAGAGTATAATATTTACAAACTCATATACCGGTAGCTTTTATTGATTTAGAAAAAGCTTTCGACAGGGTAAATAGAGATATACTATGGAGTATTATGGAAACTCAGGGCTATCCACAAAAATTAATTAGAGTGCTGAAGTGCTTATATTGCAATTAGAAAATTATAATTAATACAGGTACATCCAAGACTGAACCAGTATTAATTAATAAAGGAGTAAGACAAGGGTGTAACGTCTCGCCGACCCTTTTTAATATATTTATGAATGACATCATCCAGAAATAGAAAAGTAATTTTAATACAGGAATAAGTCTACATAATAACTGTAGTTTGGGTATTTTAACACATGCTGATGACGTTGTTTTAATCCAACAAAATGAACATAATTTGCAGAAGGCATTGTATAGACTAAATCAGATATGCAAAGAATACGATTTTCAGCTGTCTCAAGAAAAAACAAAAATAATAGCCTTTTGGGGAAATGAACAAGTAAGATAAAAAATTGTGATTGATGATCAAATTTTACAGCAAGTATCAAATGTCAATTATTTAGGATGTACTTTTAGTATAAATAGAAAAACAGACTTCGAGATAAATGTGAAAGTACCTAAATTCCAAATGATATGCGGAACGATCCATAAAACCCTAATGAACATAACAAGAAAAGATACAAGATTAAAATTTTATAAAACTATGGCTGTCCCTATGCTGCTTTATGGATGTGAAACTTGGGTAATGACCAAAAAACTGGAAAGGAGGATACAATCAGCAGAGATGAACTTTCTCAGAAGAACTAAAGGTTGCACAAAATTAGATAGAATACGTAACGAAGATATAAGGACAGAATTAAATATATATTCAGTAAATGATAAAATCAAAGAATACCAAGAAAAATGGAAGCAACATCTAGAAAGAATGGCGCCATGAAGATTGCCCAAATCAGCATATGATTATAAACCAAAAGGTAAAAAGAATTTAGAAAGACCTATGAAAAGATGGAAGGAACAACTGTGAGGGCCTAATCCATGAAGTGGAGAAGAAGAAGAAGAGAAATTTTTCTATCAAGCAATAATACTTTGCCCTTCATGTGGAACAAAATATTTCACAGTTTGTGATCTTCTGCTCTTAATGTTCTTGGTGTATTTACGTGCAACAGGATTAGCTTTCATACACCTAAATAAATATGCATTATGCAGGTTATTCAAACTTACTTTCCAGAACTTTGCAAAATTACTGTACGTGTTTCATCACTATTTTATCAAGACATTTTAATGGACAATTGCAGTCTGGTCCACGTTCCCTACCTGGAACCGCATCTCCTTTACCCCTTTATTTTGTTTATACAAAATACCAGTCTTTTTCCTTCTTCACTACTGCTTTGTCTGGACATTCTCCTCTTTCTCTTCTTGCTTGGCCCTTCAATATGAATATTTTCACTTGCTTGTGTTTTACCAGCTGCATTATGCAAAAATTCTCTGCTTTTCCCCACCACATATCATAATACCCTGTAAAAACAACTTTAAAAGCCACCAGGAGCTGTTATCATCATTTCACGTAAAATATGGTAACCCTCACTGTACATTTTACTCATCTTTTTTTTTACTTAATTTCATCTGGATCATCTATATCGTCACCACAAGATGTAGAGTGGGAAACTTGGTATTCAGTGCCACTGTCATTGCTTTCCTCTTCTTCACATACACTAGAACTATTATTTTCCGCAGAGAAAAGTTCCCTCCTTACTCACTGAGCAGCCATCTTCTGAAGGTTAACATGTTTTACGTGAAATAGATATGGGTTAAGTAATATATTTTACTGCATTCTCCATCCACTTTGAACATATTCAACTAACTGGACAGTTCAGTAGTTTCACAACAGACAGCCTAAGCTTCCTATGTGATTATCTCATTTTTTTTTTAATTTGTGGGTTACCATCTTTTACAGCCCAACCCTTCATATATATATATATGCACGTCCAATCCACCGACCAGGGAAGCGACCATCTAGGAAATCCCGAACTTCTGTGACGAAATGAGGTGGTGCCCCGTCTTGTTGGTAGTAGAAAGACACAGCTTGTTGTTCATCTTCATCTAATTGAGGAATCAAAAAGTTCTCCAACATATCAAGATAAATAACACCATTAACATTTCTCTCCATGAAGAAAAATGGCCCGTAAACTTTAAATTTACTAATTGCACAAAACACATTCACTTTCGGACTATCACAAACGTGTTCAAGGGTTTCTCTTGGGTTTTCAGACCCCCAGATTCTGCAATTATGTGTGTTTACCTTGCCACTAATGTGAAATGTCGACTGATCGCTGAAAATTATTGAGTTTAAGAATGTTTCATCTTCCTCTATCCTATTCAGCATTTCAGTACAGAACTCTAAACGAGCAACTTTATCTTGGTCAGTAATGTGTTGTACCATTGTAAATCTGTATGGTTTTAAGTGTAAGCGTTTTCGTAGTACTCGCCAAACAGTCTTTTGTGGAATTCCAATCTCTCGAGAAGCACGCCGCGTAGATTTTTTCGGGCTACGGGCAAAGCTTTCCCTAACCTGTTCGACAACAGCATCACACGCGCTCGGGCGACCTGGTGATTTTTCATGACGAACAGAACAACCAGTCTCAACAAAATTATTGTACCAACTGTAAATAGTAGGCCTGCTTGGAGGGTCTTTTCCGAATTCGTTGCGAAATCTACGCTGCACACTAGTTGCAGAGTTTGTTTCATGAAACAATAACAGACAGCGAGCACGTTCCGCACCAGTGAAAGTAGCCATTTTAACAACAATGCAGCTGGCGCTAACAGTGGCGCAGTTTAGTACTGCAAGACTACGTGAATCAAACTTGAAGTGTTTTGCTACAAAATGACACCGTTACTGATTCTGTAAGTCTAATCAATAAATTTCTATAAGATTTCAAAGTTGTAAAGTCCTTTTTGACTCACGGATAGGTTAAGTGAACACAATTTAAAGTCGGTTTGATGTACTTCTATAAATCATCAGCCGTCCAGCCAACGCGGTTATATTCCACATACTCCTCCACCCGTAATTAACAAATCTGTAGTTCTGCTGATGCTGGACGATTTTATTCTGATTTAAAATTTAAAAAAAAAAAAAAAAAAAAAAAAAAAAAAAAACTTATTTTCTCCATATCATAATTGCATAATTGATTCAACAAAAGCATTCTGGTACTTTTTTACTTAAGTTTACCTGATTTTATTAAATACTTATTTTTCGAGCGCAGAGCTCCACCACGGTGAACTACAAACAAAAATACCGTAGTATTGCTCGGGTTAATTTATTATCTAGCTCTCGGCTGCGTGTCACGAGAAATGCAATGTTGTAATGTTGTGTAAAGTATAAAGTAATTTGTTTACATATTAATACATTATCTTATTTTGTTTTGTCACTCTTATTATATTATATTAGAAAAATATCAGCACTTTTAAAACACTTGCATAAGAAATCATCTAAAAGTGTATTATATCAAAAACTCAGTGACGGGATTCTCCGAAATAAGATTAAAATGTGGCAGAGCGAACACAATTGCCAAAGGCAATATCCGCTCGATGATTGTTCTTACAATTACTCAATAACTTTTTAAATAAACAGTGCAAAATACGTTGCACACACTTTGTTAATGAGGTTTTTAGGTTGATGAATAAAGCCGGTATGTAGCTTTCAATGGTATATTGAGATAAAAATGCCGTAAGCGTTGCATACGGATGGAGGAAAGAGTTTTTTTTTCAATTTCCGAGATCTGTTATGCGCTTACGGCACGAGTATTGCATGCTATTTTTTGCACGATGATTATTTATATTAATTGAGATATTAGCTGAAAATATTATGTATATACACTATTGAAGATAGATGTTATATTTCAGAAAGTGATTCGCATATGTTTGTTGTTATGGGAACCGAATATTTGTCCTGTTAAAATCGCCACAAACTGGTTGCCTTGGTTCCGATCTTCCATGAAGGCTTGTATTATGATGATTTTACTTACGGCAGTTGTGCTTTTTGTAATTTCTACCGCACGGAGATTTCTTTTGTTTTCATAGCAACCAGATTGCTTGCAAGAATGTCAAGTTACGATCCACGGCAATAATATTCGTAAGTACCACTAATTAGTTACGTCGTGCAAAAAAAAAATTAATCGTTCTGTTTCAATTTTGGCAAACATTCAGTAGGGGATGCGTTCGCTCCTCTCACGCAGCGGGCTCCGGTTCGAATTCTGATCGGGACAAGTTACCTAGGTAGAGATTTTTCGGGATTTTTCGTCACCTGTGAAACAAATGTCTGGTAACTTTAGGCTCTGGTAACTTTAGTCCCTATTGGTCCGCGAATACCCTCTGGCCGCCATTATCATCCTCGCCTTGTTCAGAGTGAGTGTGTGTGAATGGTGTATCTCGTCCTATGTGTTTGTGTTGTCTCGGAGGTGGCCCCGGCATTGGACTGATCACTCATCCGGGGAGGCCATCCATGCTTTGTCTGGTCAAAAAAGTATGTTTGTGATCCATAGAAAATTCCTCTCCAAACAGGTCGTGGCCCTGTAAGGCCCGGGCAATGTGGGTCACTTAAATGACCCCAAAAGGGAGAGGTAAAAACTAAGGTAGAGATAGAGAGATAATATGGAAAATATAAATTAATCAGGAAATTATATTTATTGACATTGTATGAACTATCTTTTGCACTACAGTCCTAGGCTAACTATAAGAAAAGGGTTCAACTCTTAAGAATAAATTTTCTTCGTGTCACAAAATAGTTGGTAATCATTTATAGGAATTATATGGATGGCCTTTCTCATAATTTTATATCTATTAGGCCTACATGAAATCACAGTGTCATGTAAAGCCACCTGGCTGAAAAAAAATAATGTTGTCATGGGGTTTGTGTACATGCAGTATGAATTTATTCCTTTTGGTAAATTCAGAAATTACATAATTTTACAACCCTATTTTTGCTCTTATAGGCCATTAGAGGCCAAAGCTTTTGAAATCCCTTCTTAGAGCGCATCTAGAGCCTATGAGCAATACGTGTACAAGTTTCACGTTCTTAGGCTCTATAGTTTTTTTAATACTTTGATCAGTCAGTGAGTCAGTCAGTCAGTCAGTGAGTTTTGGCTTTTATTAAGTGCCAGTATGGTACTTTATGAGATTGAGTGGGGGACGAAAAAATGTCTGTCCGTCTGTCTTTCTGTCTGTCTGTCTGTCTGGCCGTCTGTCTGTACGCACCATAACTCAAATACGCTTTTTCGGATTTTCATGAAACTTGGAAAACACATTTATAATGTCCATGGGAAGAACCCTGTTGATATTGAACCAAATCGGTTCACCGGTACCGGAGTAATGCCTAATTTAGTGACTATTTTGATAGATTATATTAGAAAGGCGCCAAAGCTCAAATACGCTGTATCGGATTTCCATGAAACTTGGTATACACATTTATGACGCCCATGAAAAGTACCCTATTGAATTTGAACCTAATCTGTTGACTGGTACCGGAGTAAAACCCAATTTAGTATCTATTTTAAAGGCGCAATAACTCAAATACGCTTTGTCGGATTTTTATGAAACTTCCTATACGCATTTATAATGCCCATGGGAAGACATATATTGATAATCGACCAAATCGGTTGGCCACTACCGGAATAATGCCCAATTTAGTGCCTTTTATGTTAATATATAAGAAGCCACGATAACTCAGATATGCTTTATTGGATTTTCCTGAAACTTTGTATACCTTTTATAATGTACATGGGAAGACGTCTACTTATATTGGACCAAATCGGTAGACTGGTACCGGAGTAAAACCCAATTTAGTGTCTATTTTAAAGACGCGGTAACTCAAATACGCTTTACCGGATTTTTATGACACTTGGTATACACATTTATAATGTCCATGGGAAAACGTCTATTGATGGAGGATAAAATCGATTGGCCTGTTTCGGAGTAATGCTCAATTTAGTGCCTATTTAATGGTAATATACGTATTTGAAAGAATTTATGAAATGCACATCAGTTATCATGACAACATAGTCTATTGTTTTACTGTGATCTTATAAGGCTTTGGCAATTAAAATACAGTTAGCTGTGACAAATAACACTATTGCTTTACATGCGCTTATCCAACTAGAACGTTAAACTGACCCAGGTGACCGAGATGGTAACGTCTTGGCCTCACATTCTGGAGTTCCATGGTTCAAATCCAGAAACCGGCCAATTTGATTTTATTATTATTATTATTATTATGCATATCATAACTGCAATCATAACTGATTCAACAAAAACATACTGGCACTTTGTTACATCAGTTTACCTGATTTTATTTATATAGAGATAACTTTAACAACAAAAAAAGTGTTTCTTCGGAATAACTTTAAGTCACTTTTTCAGTTTCTTTTTTTTAAAGCTTTATTATGCCATTCCAAATGATACCTGAAAAGTACCCAACTTTCTGTTGTAAGCTTCTCTTTTTGGGGAGTTGAAGGGGTGAAGTAGGGGTTACATCAGCTCATCTGCCTAGGCAAGTGAGGTATCGTTTTCTGTGTATTTTTTTACGCAGGAACGAATAAAACCTTAAACAAGTCGTTATGAACGACAGTAGGCTATATGAAAGAGTGGACATTTTTGTGCATACCTAGTTACGCATCAGTTTATAAATTTGTAAATGTAAAATAGGCCAATCAGACAATACTTGTCATTATATATTTTATTTACATAGCATATTAGTTATTACATGAGATTATAAAAATAGCATATTACTTGGTACATCTATGACTAGATTTATAATGAAGATTTTCCAATAATAAAGTGTATCAGTATCTCACATATTTATTGGAGATCATTAAAGGAATGTTCAATATAGGTTCATTTCATCCTTTCTTCTACTTCTTTTGTGTCTTTGATGATTCCTCTTTCTGAGATTTCCTCCGTTAGGGCGACATTTAAACAAGTCTGTTCATGACAATTTCCACACGCTAGAGAGCAATGGAGTCCCAATTTTCAATGTCCACACACTTTGCCACATCCTGCAGTAAGTTACGTAACATGAGCCTGGAAGTACCTACACTTTCGAATTTATTACCTTTTCTTTTTTTCTTTCTATTTTTATCTTAGTTTTACCTCTCCCTTTTAGGATTTAAGCGACCCAAGCCGCCCGGGCCTTACAGGGCCGCAACCTGTCGGGAGAGGGATTATCTTTGGATCACATACATACTTTTTTGACCAGATAAGGACATGGAGGGCCTCCCCGGATGAGTGATCAGCCCAATGCCGGGGCCACCTCCGAGACAACACGAACACACAGGACGAGACACACCATTCACATACACACTCCCTCCAAACAAGGCGAGGATGGAATGGAGATGATAATGACGGCCAGATGATATCAGCGGACCACAAGGGCCTAAAGTTACCCGACATTTGTCTCACAGGTGAGGAAAAACCCCACCTAGGTAATTTGTCCCAACGAGAAGAAATTATTACGTAGTATAATAAAATACGATCGATAACAATGAGGCAAGTTATAATGTTGATTGATATTTATCCTATTCGCCACAACTCATTTATTGCAATTATATTGAAAAGGAAATTATAATTATTAAATATCATCAGAAAACATGGGCCTATTGCTAATTACTTGAATAAGAACTTCCAAAGGGAACAGTTATTAGTAATGAACGAACATTTTGATTTAAAATAAAGTGGTAATTAAAAATGACCAATCACATTTGATTACGTCAGGTGCGACAACCAATAATAAGAAGGGAATTAAAATTCAGACTATCGTTTCAGTATGCTCCTGGTCTTGGTGAAGAGAGGACGCAGATCAAGACCCGCAGCCCCAAACACTGAAACTCGCGGCATGATGGTTAATAATAAATTAATAAACACCGTGTTTTTTTTTATGTTTGTGAAGTTATTGTGAACACAACATTCGTAAGTACTGCATAAAATGAATGGTTTGTGATATCAAGTATGTGCATACAAGTTACACAGATTTGAAAGTGAACTGGGATATGAGTGATCTCAATAAGAAGAACTTTGTCACTCATATAAAATGTGTGTTGTTCATGGTAAACGTAGCCTATATAATATCCACAAGTTAGGGAACACGACCCTCAGATGATTCATGTGGGCCGATGAGTAAGCAGCCGAGCAAGAGGGGAATTGGCGCGTTATGAAGAATTCAACTTCGGCTGCAATCGAAGCAAGTACTTTTCCACAGTAAATCATTTGAAAATCAACCTTCTTCGAAACTCATACCAAAACTCTCCTCAAACAGAAGGGAATTTGGAGCAGGTGGTTGGGTTGTTGGTATAGGAACTAACAATTACCAAAAAATATTTTTAATTCTTATGATTATCGTAATTTTTTGTAATTTGGTATGTAGCAGAATTTAGGATCTTTAGTTCACAAAACTTGTTTTAACACAAATCACTGTTTGAAACAGGTGAATAACGTTGAAACAATTGCTTAAAGGATTGACCTATTTGTAAAGAAATGCGTATCTCCCTTCAAGTTATAGAATAGGCCATAATGAACTTACTGTACATTGACAAGACCTTCCCTATGATAAGGAATTCCAGACTTTTAAATTGGGAGAAATTAAGGTTGTAAATAATGTTTTGAGTGAAATTAAATATTGTGTTTGCTTGCGTTTGTGTTTTGTCAAACTGCCGGTATCTAGGTTATGGACCAAATTTTTAATGCCGAAATAGTTATTTATGTCATTCTGATTTGTAAATAATTGTAGCCACACGATAATAGTAGTAGTAGGAATAGTAATATTTGTAGCGGTTAAAATGAAGGAAATGAATAATTATTAATTTCTACAGAAGGGAAGAGAACGACAGTTACATCCGGAGATATCCTCTATAACGTGCTAGAGCCTCTATCGTTACCAAAATGGAACTTTTCATAGACGGTGATAGTTCTGTTAAATAATGTTTACGTTCCAAAATAACATAACCTATGTGTATCTGAAGTCACTGCTCAGGCTATAGCTGTATTCATTTTGACTATCTTCTATCACTGTCTTCTAGCCATCTGACTGACTCCGAAGCACGGTATATTCTATCCTGTACAAACTCCCTATAGGGGAGAGCTACCTATACTGTACCACATTTCATATTTTATCTGTCATAGCCAGGCTTTAAAACTTACTGCCCGAACCCACAGAGAGAGTTGATTCCGGTTACCAACAACCTGAGTATAGGGGGTGGAGGGTGATTGCGTAGGCTGATAAGACAGTCATTGATAAAAGTACCGAGAAGTGAATGCTCTCTTAGTACGGTGCCTCTCAAATTGGTCAACAGTGTACCTTGTCATTGTGCGTGTTTAAATTTATAATACGTGTTCGGCATGCCGAAAGTAAAGTGTTCTAAAACGCAAACATAAGTTATATTGAAACATTTGGGAGGGACTATTATACACAAACAGGAGAAAGTATTGTTTTGCATGCTTGTAATGTGAGTTTAGATAATGAGAAGTTATTTTGTGGTCTTCCTATATCTGTATTGCGGTTTGTTTACTATCGCGTGAACTAGCATATGGTAGCTAGGGCATACGCCGAGCAAAGTCTGTACAGTACGGTTGCTGTTAACATATTCGATCTGGCACTAAGTTTTAAAGCCTGGTCATAGCTCAACTGAAAGATTACTGAGTAATTAATAGAATACCATCTTGATCAATATACTCTTAATTACAAAATGCGATGAGAAAAGTTTAGAATGTAATAAATCATATAGGCCTACAGTGTATTCATTTTTCTGATTAGGCCTACCTGCAAGTGGTACAATTGGGATACTGGTTTCCATTTTTGTACCCGCGGGTTCCTGAATTGGACCACCTATGTTTTTATTTTAATCACTTATATTAGTTTTTTTAAAATTCATATTATGTTCTTAAGATTACGAAATTAATAATAATAATTAATTAATTAATATTAAATCTAAAAACATGTATCTTATAACAGCTTAGATAACGTAAGTGGGGTATTATACTCCACCCCTTCAATCATTACAAAAAACCTTTTCACACCCTTCCTTATTCCTGCACACTCAGCATGAATCCCAAGTTTGCATTTCATACACCTAATCATTTCTTATACCGGTACTCTATCTTTGTTGCACAATTCGCACTACCATTCCTCAACTTCTTTGGATTTCTTTGTTGGATCGTATCACTTTCATCAAATTACTTCATGTTTAGCGGGTACAGCTTTAGATCGGGACGTTTCCTTTGTTGCTCG
Source organism: Ectobius pallidus (assembly GCA_964059195.1). Lineage (NCBI taxonomy): Eukaryota > Metazoa > Arthropoda > Insecta > Blattodea > Ectobiidae > Ectobius > Ectobius pallidus. Next base: position 179,894,136 of record CAXKWD010000003.1, on the reverse strand, counting down.
TAAAATCTCTTTATATGGATTGCTCTTCAACTCGAAGGCCCTCCGACTGGATCTTGGAGGTCTAGTGGCATTTTCTTTTATGCTTCCATTGCGAGTTGGTGATATCTTCTCGACGGAATCTTTCAGTACGTCTCTGAAGCCAAGACAAAAATAGTTTCAGAATGACATGAAAGAGCGCTTCTTAGCAAAGAGGTTATAGATCCCATATTTCTGAATAGTTTCATAGGAAAAAATTTCTATTATACCTGAAATTTCAGTTGTCGATGTTATCACCTGAAGATTGATCAAAGTTTGACCTACGAGCAGCTGTGGTTCTTTCAAAATTCATTACAAAATTGGAGTGTCTTCATTCACAGTTTACGTAACCTGAAGCAAAGTTCTGGATAAGGGAATATTTTAAGGGTGCTTCAGTTATAAATATATTATTTCTGTTTGGGATAAAATATATTAGATTAATTTCTGAATCCATTGAAGCCCCCAATCAGGAATTTGAGGCAATTGTAATAAATAGGCCTACTCCTATCTAGGATCAGGGCTTCAGCTACTGCGAAATGATGGTCCTAAAACTACTGACGAAACTGATGCTGCCCCATAAGCTTCTCCTAATAACTGTGAAACATGGAAGAAAGTTATGGTGGAACCAGGATTTGAACGGAACCACGGAACCACTAATCACTTGAGTATAGTATACTTCTAGCGGGCCAAAAAAATACAACCTACGTCCAGCTGTTGGAGATGATGAGTCGTGTGTCGTTGGAGCTGGAGCAAAACAGTGCCATTTTTACGAGCAAGGAGAAGAGCTTCCAAATTCTTACTGTTCGTGGTAAGTTATGTCCGTTTAATAGCAAAAATACAGACTTTTCTTTTATGGGTAAACAGTGTCGACAAATGCTCCAACAATTCAGAGTTAATGTAGCCATATTCAGAAATCTCAACAATGCTACCAAGCGGCGCACCAACACTAAGTTTCTTGGTCATTCTCAATCCCTTGAATAGTACCATAGGTAGAATGCATTTACCAGATGTACTGGCGCAGCACCCCATTATTTCGTTCACATCTCGCTCTCCGCTAGATATCACTCCAAGTTGCTTTTCCCCCTTAAAGGGCCACGATTTTTTAGTCTTCTTTTGTACAGTTTGAGAAGACTTTCTCATCAACATTGAAAATTCTAGTGAGATCTTAGGCTGTATTTGTCACACACTCGAGCCATGTTACTGTAATATAACTTAGGTTGTCTTTTCACTAAGGCATAGAACAAATTTTTGCCTGCCGTTCCTGAAATTATGGGGCAGACCGTTTCTTTCAGCAATTGCGAATCCTAATTTTTTAATATCATATATGGTTAACCCATAAATTGTCTCTTCCAATTTCAAAATGTGCTGCTCAAACTCCATCTCGATTTCATCAGAAAATACTTGACTTCTTCCAAAACTTTTAAGGTCTCCATTTCCGATTTTGTTCATGTTGTCCGCGTGTCTCTTTATAATGATTTGGGAATACTTTAAATTCGATCACACTCATTTAAACTGTGATCTTCGTTGAGATATGCAGACACAGCTAAATGCAGTTCATCAGCGATCTACATTCCATACCGCCTTTTTGCTGCCATACTTTAATGCAAATCAACAATTTTTATTAAATATAGGCCTATACATATATGAAAATTGATCATAGATTCATAGCCTATGAATCCTTAGGAGGAGTTTGTTCACAGAATTAATATAGGATATAAGAAACTTCTACAATAACATGTGTTCCCCATGCAGGCCATGGAAGTTCCGAGGGTTAGAGGAAGTTGAGGCTCCAAGATTTTAGACATTCGGACGGAAGGTGATAAGATTACTGCCTTACGAACCGGTCACCTTTACCCCAGGATTGTTCCGGATACTCATTTATGTTAGAGGCTGAGTCGACCACAGGGTCATAGTGACACCAGAAATATTAGACCAATTGAGAAATGTAGGAAAAATTCTACCTATAAAATATAAGTAACTGTCACTATCCCTTTGATGCATCATTCCAAATTATTCTTTAATTTTACAGAATCAAAACTATACGGAAAGTAAGAAGTATTAACGAGTATTCAGCCTATAGAGAAAACTGTCTGTTTTCACTTTATTATAATTCTTCTCTTAGCCGCGTACTCAAAAGAATACATTAAAACTGCACAAAATTAAAGTCCCTCCACAAACGAACTGCTTTGCACCTCACAACAAGCTATACTAAGAAGACAGCGTGTAGGAAGACGTAGTTCCTCTCTGCGCACACTAGATGTCACATGCTACCAAAAGCACTAATTTTTCTGTGATTGTCCCCTAGATTATCGCTCGAATTTCCATAAACTTACATATAAAATTGCAAAATTTCTAACAAAATAAGTAATTTTATATCTCGAATATCATTACATTGAATTTTTTTCAAGAAAAAAGCTTATCGAAATTATTACACTAAATCATCGTTTTTCGTAAAGTCAATCAAAGCTAGGGATTACATTTTGTCACTTTCCGTACGATTTATAAATCCGCTCACAATTTACCTCTTTACTAACAAATTTCAGCCTCCGAGTAGTGTAAAAAGTTTTCAAAATAAGAAACCTTATTAATTCACATAAAACCCCTTAAGCCTGATTGAGACCATGACAGAGCTAAATACGGTCACAAGAAATGAAAAAAAAATTGATCATATTTACTAAGGGAAAGTTTCAGATGTGCTTTTATTAAGTGCCAGAATGATACTTTATGAGACTGTGTGGTGGACGGGAAATGTCTGTCCGTCCTCCGTCTGTACACGCCATAACTCGAAAAAGCTTTATCGGGTTTTCATGAAGCATACGCATTTATAACGTCCATGGGACAGAGCCGGAGTAATTCCCAATTTAGTACCTATTTTATGGTAATATATTAAGACAGAAATTATCAAATGCAAATCAGTTCTTAAGACAACATACTGTTTTACGGTGTTCATATAAGGCCCTGGAAGTTGCAATACAGATAGCTTTGACAAATAACACTACCCACGTAGGCTATTCCTTCACATATGCTTATCAAACTTTAGACCTTTGTTCTTCCGTAAGCTCTGCTTAATGAATGGTCTGGAGCTTAACTCAGAAATCGATTACAAAAATAACTTATCTTTTGCATATTATAATTACAATTATCACTGATTAAACGTAAGCATTTTGGCACTTCGTTATATCAGTTTACCTGATTTTATTATAATGCTCACAGAACCAAACTCTGTATTTGTATTATAGCTGTAAATAGCGACCTTGAGAGTAGACCCCTCCTCCTCGCAATCCTGTTATACCTTTCCCAGTCGTCACTCAAGTTTTGCTATATACTATACGGGTTGCATATCATAGAAAATCGGCAGATGCTCATCACTTCCATGCATGAAGTAATAAGTGAAGACTTCCCCTGGAATAAGAATGCAACCGGTAATTCTTAGAAAGTTTTTTTCTTGGTTCTCGTCTATGTAGGCCTATAACATCCAGCATCAATGTGACACTTTTTTGCTCTCCTGAAAAATAATTATTTAACCTGGGCAGTTTTTGTTTAACACTCTTCAATTAGTAAAACAGGACCAATCTGGCAGGTAGATTCATACAATGTTCATGGTGATGGTAGTCTGGTACTAGTTCTAGGCTATGTGCCTACGGTAATAACACTAATATAATAATAATAATAATAATAAAATAGGCCTATCATGCAAAGTGTTTTTGATCGGTGCAACATGTGCAATGTGTGTCAAGAGATTCTGTCAAAGATAAATTAACAACGAAAAATTCACATTTTTCCTCTAAACAGAAATAAAGTACACAGTAGTTGTAACCCAATAGTTCCATTTCTATTCAGTATTAAACGAGGAATAGGTTACAGTCGAAGGTATATCAACAAATTGCGTCTACTTCAATTACCCAGGGCAGATGCACGCGTCCCCTTTGCGCATGCTGCCTCACCCCCACCTCCAATTGAGAATACTTTGCTCTTAAGCCACCATATGATTTCATATTCAGCCTTTTTTTTTTCAGTCATACAGGTTTAAATCACTGTTTTCAATTGTACTAAAATATAGTAGGCCCAATACACGTCTAGGTTGTCCACGTGTGAATCCAATACCATGGCCTTGAATCATATCATTGTGAACCATGTAACTGAACATCGAGGCTTTGAATAAAATGCACTCTAATACATTATTACGTACACCTGCTTTAATAAAAGAGTCTATGACAAAATTTAACTGTATTAATTTATTTCCACTTCCACTGCTAGCGTATAGAAGATGAAATTAATAGAGGGGGAATTTTTAAACTACTGAAAACCGTCTGAACTGAAGTAGAGTAGAGAGCGGTAATGGAATTCACAGGAGATAATGTGGAGTACACAGTAGACAGATTTAATAGTAGGCTACGGTAGGTGGGCTATTTTGAATCTAAAATTTCAGAGTGACATTAGGAAGAGTGAAGAGCTTAATGTACATTATTTAGAAAAGCCAGAAAATCCACTCTTTCGAAAATTCGCGGGTGCGCGGGGAAAGAGACTTAAGTCCACTTTCTTGTTACTGAAAATTAGAGTGATTTAACACACTTGACCCGCCCAACATCGCTTTAGAGATGGATAAACCCACGAGGCACACAACCATAACTACCGTACGTTTTTGAATATGACTTCCTGGACTTAAAACAAAATGTATAGAATATTTTTATCTATAACTCTATGGACCTACCTCAATTTTTGTGGATGGTGGACTTAACTCTCTTTGCCCGCGCACCAGCGTTCAAAAGACATCGTCAATTTATTAGCAATTTGAATAATAGTAATAATAATAATTTCTAATAATAATAAATAATAATAATAATAATAATAAGAAGAAGAAGAAGAAGAAGAAGAAGAAGAAGAAGAAGAATTGGTCGCTTACACTTCGGGAAGAACATAAGCCGAGAGTGTTCGAAAACACGGTTCTTAGGAAAATATTTGGGCCTAAGAGAGATGAAAATGGGGACTGGAGAAAACTGCATAACGACAAGTTTCATGACCTGTACTATGACCGGTGAGGGTGTGACAGCAGGGTTGCCACGTCAGAGGAGATGGCATCCCTGAGGCCGGTCATGAATATAGCCTACTCTTCACCGTATATAGGCCTAGTAAGGGTAATTAAATCACGGAGGATGAAATGGGCTTGACATGTTGCGCGCATGGGGGAGGAAATACATAATCCTATCTCAAAAATATTGACTAGGAGACCCAATGGGAAAGGACACTTGGAAGACCTAGACGTAGGTGGGAGGACAATATTAGGGTAGATTTAAGGGAAGTAGAATTTACGAGGGATGATTGGATGGAGTTAGCACAGAATTAGGTTGAATGGCGGGCTCAGGTAAGCGCGGAACCTTCGGTTCCCATAAAATAGATAATAGTCCTTTAGCTTGCTTAGTAATTGTCTATTGTCATTGAGTAAGTCAGTAAGTAATGATGATGATAATAATAATATAATAATAATAATAATAATAAAATAGCAACAACAATAATAATAGCCGCGTCTAACATTGCTTCCCAAAAATGTATAGGTACCAGTGTCAAGAATTACGTCTATTAAACCTACAATAATTGTCTCATTACCTCCCTTTAAAAGTGAGTAATATTTACTATCTGCAGAAATACTGAAGTAGGCCTATACGGAACAGATTGTTTAATTCTGTTTCGCACAAATTACAATACCCTAGATAGATCCATTATACACGTCCATAAGATGGTTTTATAGCTGTTTATCGACATCATAATAGCTTCAGAAGTTGACATTTACTGCTCTCGGTTGTGGTTGCGGTTTAGGGTTGTGATCTTGCAGTCAAATAGCCTGCCGACTTGTCGGCCCGCCAGCCTGCCGAGTTTTGAGTGATGGCCGCTTGGTCGACCCTCCAAACCAACCCATATATCATTCAAGATGGCGGCCAGCTGAGGGGTGGTTGTTACGTTTAGAAGGGGAAGGAAAAGGGATGAGACTGTCTGTGACGCCATAGGTTAGCGCACTCCATCTGCTGGCGCTCTACTTTTGTATTATTCTTCTTTCCTATTTCATCACCTTGGCATGTTACGAACGGTTACATCCAAATTAAAACTCTCGCATTCAAGAATTGTCGTCTGGTCCATGTAAAGTTATTTAATTAGTACGAATTGCAACTGCTTGACAAATAATGTCTATATGATGTTATAATTCTATTGAGACTGTTGTTTAAAGAGACACACCGGAGCCAAAACTGAAGCATATAGAGAAAACCTGTTCCATTTTTTAATTTGTTCCCATCAAAATTTACAGTATGAAAGAAAAATTGAATGTAGACCTAATTACAACTGCGAAGTCTTGTGTCTTCTATGCACCAATGGTCATATCCATACTGACCAGCGAGTTAACCAATCTAGCTCGGTACATAGGCCTACTCGTAACTCGGATGGGTGACAACTGCTTTAACCGCTCACATTTCCTGCTAATAAGCATACCAGAAAACCCATCGTGATTTGAATTCTAAACTGTAGGTCCCAGCTTCTACATAAAATCCCCAGCAGCCGTTAGAGGATTGGTTAGAAGCCAGCAATGACCAGAAATAGACGTAGGCCTATGGGCCTATAAAAGAGGAAGTTTAGTACGTAACAAGAACATAAAATCCTTACCTATCTAAGTGTTATAGCCTAATAATAAAATAATAATGATAATAATAATCTGATGTGAAACTCATAAAGCATCCTCTGCTCAAATAATGTTTGCCTCTTAGTATAATATTTGATGCGTGATATTCTCTTCATGTAAATTGGTTATAAAAATAAGGAGAAAGTCGTTATCACATCGTATCGCATCCCCGAAGGATACATAACACAAATAAAATATGATTAATGCACTCACGTAATTTTCTTTACCTTAAGAATGGCCAACAATACTCCTTTCTCATTTCACATTCTGATATAGCATATGAGGCTGTGAAAGAGCGAGTATTGAATTCTTTCAACCAGATGCAAAGCTTTATCGTTCAGGCAAAACAGAGTTTTGTTACAAAATTTACATCATATTTAAATATAAAATATTTACAAAACAGTTTGTGACTTATAATTACCCTTCAGATAATTTTTACGAAAAAAGCACTCCATGTACAAAATTTAAAGAAAATCGTTAGAGCCGTTTTAGAGAAAATCGCGAAATCGGTTTTTTATTGTATAGTCCCCTTAAAAATAACAGAAAATTCTCGCCAATCTTCTTGTCACATCCTCAGAAAATGCCTAACCAAAATACGAAATTTTGTTTTCATAAGATTTTCCGTTCTGGAGCTGGGCTGTTCAAGTGTTCATAGACACAAATACACACAAACATGCTTCTGACTTCGGCTCTCCGTGCAGCTGCTCCTACCAATTGAGCTTTTATTGTGCCGGTGTACCATTAAATTCTCTAAGTGACACATACCTCTATATACCACCAGGGTATCTCATACTAAGATAGCCTGGTGGTACACAGGGATATGTGAGTCAGTCGGAGAATTTAATGTTGTAGGCCCACTGACACGTTGCCAGGGTAGCTGAATTGATAGAGCAGTGGCACGGAGAGCCGAAGATCCTGGCGACTGTGGCATTAAATTTTTCAGTCTGACTCTATTTTTCCACCTCAGCCTATACACAGTTAGTGTGAAAGAATTATCATTCCAATAATAATAATAATAATTAATTTTATTAAATCATTTGAAAACTAAGATCATAAGGTGGACTGTTTCCTTCTACTTCACCAGGAAGTAATAACAGTCGTACATTAAATTATATAAATTACATTTGCTGATACAAATACGTTTAGCTAAACGAAATCATGATGTAAATAAATGAGTAAAATAGGTTGCTACAATATTCTGTTAATAATTAATGATAAATTTAAAGTTGTTGAAAAAACTAAGAGAGTAGGCTAATTGCTTACTATTCCATATTATTACATAGTATTTCCTTGCATATTACATAAATATAATTAACTTAACATATGGAAAGATACACTATTAAGTACCATGTGTATGCATTGTAGTGAATAGAAGGGTAATTTAGGCCTAATAGTTCTCGAAGATGGAAACTAGTGATTTATACGTTGGCAACTTTGCTTTACAGTAATATTTTCATGTAGCTCTGAACTACGTAGACTTACCCCCTATCTAAATTACGACAATAGCAATGTTATAATTTAAATTATAAAACGTAAAGGAACAAACGTACAGATTCTTTGCTTATTACGTTATAGGCCTAGCATAAGGGGATCTCAGTCTCGTGGAAATAGATGAAGCCAGGACCAGTACAGTCTAATATTGAGTAGGCTTACTATAGTTCAGCCTATAATAACTCCTAGCCATCTACATCAGCATCTTAATTAGAACTTACCAGGGCTTGTGCTTCCGTAATTGCTTACCCGTTCGGCTGCCGTCCAAGAGTAATAGGATGTAGGCTATCATTTCAAATGGCATTTCTCTATCAGGAACAATCCTCTAATAACAAGTCGCTTTTATTTTCATCTGTAATACTAAATTACCAATAATAATAGGTCCTATAATAGGCCTATAGGCTATATAATAACACTGATCACTGTAGGCCTATTTCAATGTTTAATGTTAGGGGCCCCTTAAAATACTTTTTGAGGGATCTCATAAAATATTTAATTTATTACATTCAGACATATGAATTTTGTGTAACACAATATGATGGAAATATTTTGTTAATGTTTTAATTAATAACTATTGAGCCTAGCCTGAAACTGTCAGTTTTGTAAATTTCGCTTATGGCACACTGATATCAGAGCAATTAAGGTACTGATGTTTCCGTTTAGTTATAATTGAGAACCAAAGGCCTATTCGAAATCTCAATAACTTTCAATTTATCTCTTTAAGAACCAGAATCAAAACTCTGAACGACACAAGGATTTATCCACAGTAAATTATACGATAGAAGAGGCACGAAAATTGGCAGGCCAGTATCTGTATTTTCTTTGCTGTTGCAAGAGAGCGTCAATGCACTGTGCTTTAAGCCATTCAGTGGTAGTTACTCGTACATTCTTGGTACATTCTGAGAAAAAATAATCTAATACCGATTAACAGAGAACATGGTAAATTAAATCTAAATTATTTGCGGACCATACCAGTTGTTTCCTCCAGGGGTCCGCAGTCCACAGGTTGGTTTAGTATATTTTGGTGTGAACTCTTTAGTGAACCAACTGTTGCTTTCATCTTCCGTTCCTTCAGTTTGGAACTGCCCAATGGATATTGAAGTTTAAGGGCAGTGTTAATAAAAGTAAGCAGAAACATGTGACTTGAAAAGTAACATTATACCGCATGCCTACTGACCTCCAAAAATACACTTGTGTGGTTTAAAACATTTCTTGGCTCTGGCATAATTTTGACTTCTCATCACGGAACAAAGAGTAAGATAAGCACGATGTAAGCCTCCCCACACCCGCGGCTTCGACCGCTTTTATTATTATTCAAATGCTAGATTTATAATCTCTGACTATGGATCCGTAGGCCCGGTTCGATACCCGGTAACTCCTTGGATTTTCTGGTGTTATAAGATCTAAAACGGGAGGCACTCATCCTCGTGATACAAACTGAGGGGCTACTTGATTAAGAAGTAGCAGCTCCGGTTACGGTAACCTTCATTAACTGCCATTTGTGTCGGCATGCTGACTATATGGCTCATTTCCTACCATCTGAATATGTTAGATGATGCAGTGGTCTCTCAAGGGTGGCAGCGCCATGGAATTAAGTTTTTTAGATACTTTAAAAATCCTATAATCAACAGCATAATAAATTAAAACATTGTATTTATTAACACTGACGTGGTTTTAGATAAATTTCACGAATTACATGGTTTTATTCTTAATTTTATTGTAATAAGTAAATAATAGAAGATAAAAGGCCATAGATTCATGAACCTCACTCTTAGGCCTACATGCAAATCATTTATAAATTATAAATAAATTAAACTATTAATAATAATAAACTAAGTAGCTAAAAATGTGGCTTTGAAGTGCATTTTATCATTAGAGTTCACCACCCCAAAAAATTACCTCAAACCTTACTTCCCTGGCCCCCAAAGAAACCCCTAATAATGAGTTCGTTTGAACTGATTAATGTTTTCCCATTTACACCTCCATACAGGATCCCCAGTTCCGTGCATCTATGTACCGTAGACTTGGCTGGACATTGCACAAAAACAACCAGACAAACCCCTCCTCTTAATACAGTATATAGAAAACAGAACCTAAGAATGAAGTAACACAAAACATCTTACTTTGGAATCATACAAATGCAAATCAGACCTATAATTTTTCCCTATGTAAAATTATGACAGAACTAAACTGGATGATAACAAATAAGATTAATAAGGTTAAAAAAATAAATAAAGTAAGGAATAAAACCACGATCGATGGAATGTAGAAAAAGTTGAGAGATGTAACTTAGTTATAAGAAAGATTTAAGATGTGATTTGATCTGTTAAGATTTGATAATTTTATTGGAATTAAATTTAAGGAACCAAGAAAAGAGAAAATAAAAGTGTATGGACGAAGAAAGGTAATGAAGAAGAATGTGAAAGAAATAATGAAGAAAGAGAAAAGAATGAAAGGAATAAACAACGAACGAAAGAAAGACAATGAAAGGGATGAACTAAGAAAGGAATGATGATGGATGGATAGGCAGAAGACAAGGGGATGAAAAGACAAACAGACAAAGAAAGAAAGAAAGAAAGAAAGAAAGAAAGAAAGAAAGAAAGAAAGAAAGAAAGAAAGAAAGAAAGAAAGAAAGAAAGAAAGAAAGAAAGAAAGAAAGAAAGAAAGAAAGAAAGAAAGAAAGAAAGAAAGAAAGAAAGAAACAAAGAAAGAAACAAAGAAAGAAACAAAGAAAGAAAGAAAGAAAGATAAAATAAAAAGGAAGAAAGAAAGTAAGGAAGAAAGGAGAAATGAAAAAAACTCTACTGAATGAAAAAATATCAACCAAAGGAGAGAAACATAAGCTTCAATCGACAGTTGGAATTTAATTATCAACATGGGCGACAACAAGCACATACGGAAATGAGCAAGTAAGAGAGAAAAAATAAGCAAAATGGAATGATCATTATAAATTGTCTTTCAAAAAGTCACGATCTCTTGAAGCCTAATAGTTAAATTTTTGGATGTATGAACACAGACTAGCCAGTCATATTAACAGATGATCCCTTCACACAGTGAGCCATGGCAACGCAAGAGGATTCAGAGGGGGATAATACACCACAAGGGACTATGTAATGAGAAACCTCTACAGTGTATTGAATCGTGTAACCCCTACTGCCTTAGTGTAAATAGGCTCCCCCACGTCCCTCGCTATTAGATTTTACAGTCGCGCATCACATTTTAAGATCAAGTGGTAACTTATTCCTATATCCATAGCTCTTCTCCTACTCACCCCATCAATGCGGTTTCAATATCTTACTGAAGAATCACAAGAAGCGCCAGGTGGTTACTACTAACGCAATCAAGCTCAGAGAAACCCCCTTAATATGCTCATCATTGACAATTTCAACCTATCAACGATCAACTCAGGTTTATATTTTTTTTAAAGAGTGAGAGGGATAGAACATTAATGTACCTTAGTGGTGCAGTGTGTAAAAATACAACAACAAAAGAAATATAAAAGTAATATAATAATTAAGGAACCGCGCACAATGTGCATTATCTAAACCTAAGACTTAACCTACTGACAAACACCCAGTCCTGAACCCGGGAAAGGGATTTTTCACTACTGCTAAATCCCCGACCCGGCCGGGAATCGAACCCGGCTCGCCGGAGTGGATAGTAATATAAGATTACTGTTAAATGAACAACGTAAAATATATTATGTTATAATCGTCTTTATTTGAACAAGCAAACTTCATAGAAAAGTTTCTTTATAATAATTAATTTAATACAAATATAAGCTATCAGCTTATACTGCTCAGTGCAATAAGCACTGAAAGCCAAGTGATTTTTTGCGTAGCTTATCTGCAGCGATTTAATTCACTTCGATAGCTAACACTTCTGGGCAAATTTATTGTTAGTTCTTTAAAGTTGATCCATATAATTAAATGCCTATGTTTAAGGTGTTTGTATTTGCAATTTAGAATGGTTATTTTTCTGCGGAAATTGTTTTCATAACGTTGAATAACAAAAAAAATATGTTTTAATTGAGTTTAATTCATTTCTCGGGTGTTTTCTTCTAATTCTGACCATTTAAGCATATTTTCACATAGCCTATCAAAAATATTCTTCATGCTATTTGAAAGTCACATTCAATGAACTTGTAGGCTATTCATAGTAGCCTAATTTTAATAACATTTTTAAAAATAAACCTACTAATTGAACAAAAGCCGGTTGCAAAAATCCAACGTCCATATGCCTTTATCTAACTTATTATCCTATATTGAAGATAACAGGCTATTCTGTTATCAACACCTCATTATCAGCAAAGATTCTGTTTGTCCGCAATTTCTATATATGTTACACCGCAATTTATGTATCCACATGGGTACTAGTAATAAGTATTTAATTGGTGTACCAATTTTGGTAATATTAACTTCTAATACTGCTTATAAATTTGTAATTGGCCCATAGAATTTCAGCTTAAATATGCCAGAGGGGGAAATATGATGGTTAAATAAATGTGGATTTAATAATAATAATAATAATAATAATAATAATAATAATTTCTTAATAATAATAATAATAATAATAATAATAATAATAAGAAGAAGAAGAAGAAGAAGAAGAAGAAGAAGAAGAAGAAGAAAAAAGGATGATAATTATGATAGTAAAGGCAATCAAATCAAATCAATAACATATAATTTAGTTTAGAAACATAGACACTCACATGTATACAAAATGAAGTGAACAGAGTTCTAAATGTAATTTTTCTGATGATGTTGGAAAATATTAAATTCTTCAGAAAAATTTAAGTCTAACCTAAGTAAGCCAATAACTCATTTGCATTATTAGGTCAGTGATTGTGACCTGAATATTTTATAAAGATAATATACTGCACAAGGGGAATTGGGGTTTATTGAGCTAAAGAAGATCGAAACGAATGGAATGAGCGAAAAATTACTAAATTACAAAGCAAGTAAATATTAGTGCGAGCCTTATGCATCCTATGGGTACCAACAAGGATTACTTGACTCGAATCCAATGGTAATGTTCGATTACTATGGAATGATACATCAGCAGACATGGGAATAAACCAAGAAAATCACCGACCCTGTTTCACCCATCGCGAGTTCCATAACAACAAAATTAACGGGAACAAGTTATGGCATGAGAAATTCTTTTCTAGAAAAGTCAAGCAGGTATAACTTGCCTTGTCAACCAGCATTGCAGTCCCTACAGAGACGCTGATATCCGGACAAGAGGACATTCAACCTAGCCTTTTGTAGGCTATATCTTTTGTTGTTTACACTTTTAAACGAAAGGCGGAGACGAAGTCTAGATTATCTATACCAGCGTTTCTCAACCTATGGTCCGCGGACCACTGGTGGTCCGCGAAGATGGTGCAGATGGTCCGCAGACATTATTAAAAAATATCATAGAGCAAGTGGAAAGTAAAGAAGTAAAATTTGTTTCACATATTTCGTTATAATGACCTATAATTAATACCCCAAATATTAAGAATATAGGCCTTCTTTTAAAAATGGGATGTAAAATTAGGGGTCCATAATTTTTTTTTAACATTTTAGAGGTCCTCGGGTTCAAAAAGGTTGAGAAACGCTGCTCTATACATTTGGAAGCTATTGAAAAAGGAATTCCTACGCTAACAATTTCATTACAGAAATGACAAATTTGAAAAGAAAAGTGTACTGCGTTTTTCACGTAGGCTATAATAACAATAACATAATTTCTTTTTAGAGATAATATGTTATGAATAAAGGGAAGAATACAGTATAGAATATGGAAGACTATACATATACGAATAATGATATAACATCTTGAGAACTTTTTTAAATCCGTTCTAAGTATCTGCTTATTTCAATGAAGCAGTGCTATGAAGTATAATAAATTATGCTAATAAGTTCAACGAAAATAATAAAAATTGTATGTTCATAAAATAGTTAGCCTACCATTCACTTGTGTACAGAAAACTTTAAACGTATTTAAGAGATTTTTGGGTAAATATTTTTAAGTATTTTAGTTTATCTTTAGTCAGCTTTACTTTAGGCTTAGGCCCTATGTCAAGTTTCGCTGATAAATTGTAGACATAGAAAAATAGTCATGTTAAGAGGACGATTTATAATTTTTTCGATAAGCTTATTCTTAAAATAAAATAACGGAAGATACAGTCCTTTGTATTTTTATGTGGTAGGCTATAATCTGGTAACCAGAAAAAAAATACAATTTCGAAATTTAGAACTAGAAGATCATGAATATTACAAGAAAAGCAACAGGAGATCCCCTAGAAAGTTGAAAATAATAAATGATGCCTTAGTTATTGACAAAATAGTCACAAAAACATATTCGACTTGAAATGATTAGTTTATTGCTGTCTGACGAATTAAGATGGTTGTTTACTACTACTTAGGCCTTTAACTTTCACTGCTTGCCAGAATTTTGTCACGTTTGAGTAGTCTTACACGCCTACAAATCTACAGCCATAAAACATGTAGACCTAAATACCATTTAACTGGGTTGGGATCGAACCCTCCAGGCCCGGAAAGAGGCTGTGGCTTACTAACTTTTCCATGAGATTCGAAGCTGGGGTATTAGGTTTAATGTAAAATTCGATAAAGAAATATTGAGGGTCCGGAATGCTTCGCATGAGTAACGAAGCATGAGGTAAAAAAATATATTTATTTAGAGCCTGAAAGAGTCCAACCTGTAACTAACCGATGTTTGATCTATAGATACTTTGTAATTTAATCACACCCTTTGTCTTTATGATCGAAAACAGAGGCCTTGACTGTTCTGTACTTTTCCAAATTCATTAACTGTTCAGGAATTTTGCTTATTGAAGAATACTGAGATAGGCCTATTTACATTTTGAAATTCTAATATTGCTTTTATGTGAGAGGGGTAGGATTGCACTTTAATAAAATGGCTTGCTATCATCTGAAATCAATTAGGCCGTACCCTTGATACCGCATGCCATGACACAGTAGCATTTTGTTGGTCTACATAGTAGCGGGATGTAAATAAATCCCTGCGTGATCCATCATAAGCCAGAGCTTACAGTGCAATGCACACAGCAGACAGAGGCATCTTTGCTGGTAATTAAAGAATTAATTACACTCCCACACACACCTTACCCTACACTCTCTGAATACAGATTTTCTAAAGTGCCGTACTTAAAAGACTAAGTATTATTCTTTTCACAGAGCTTGGAATAGATGTCACCGAGTTCTGTACCATTACTGTATAAGCTTTTTAATTTGTCGCATTTGCTTGAAATAGAAACTGCCCCAAAAGGACAAAGTATAACATTTAAACAAAAAATTCACCTTCCTAAATTAAAAAAAAAACTTCAAGACGAAATTGTTTTTCGGCGCTTTTATAAGTTAAATGATTCCTCATGGTTCCTTTGGTCTCTAAGAAATTCAAAGATTGGTAAGTAATTATGTCTCTTGCTCCAGTCATTACATCTTCACCGACATGTTGTTCTAAATCCATTTCTCTAAGAAACTATGAACACTTGCGGAGATTCTCGAATGAAAATGATTGTCTGTTGTCTGAAATTAACGATTTTACACGGAAAAGCCCCTGACCTTAAAATTGCCAAAAAATTATCTATCTCTTGATAATGACAAAAAATGCAAAATCAAATTGCCCTTATTTAATCAATTATTTCATGATACACATTTATATATATTCAAGCTATCTTTCAACTTTCATATAAAGAAGATGCAAAATCATCAAATGCTTTGCCCTAGTAAAGACATACTCCTCCTAAACTGGGCGAAAAGAAAGAAACCAGCAACAAATAAATAAAAATACATATTTTCGCAGAATGGAATTCCAACCGTCCATCTAACCGAAAATCGTTTTCTCAGTCCTTTTTCCTCAACTCATTTCCTTAAGTTACACTAAGAGAACCTAGAACAGCATTTAACATAAAATATTTAGCTGGCTAAAAAAAGACTTTAAAACGACAGTCTTACAGATGCAATTTTATTTTGAGTCCAGAACTTCGTCTTAAGAGTAAATTCTTTTTAAAAGAGGCTTGACGTTCAGATAATAATTATTACTGATAAAATCACCGGAATAAATACTACAGGTCTATCTGTTGCTATAAATTTTAAGTACGGTATTGACTACACATGACTGTAAATTATTTTAAAGTTTCAACTTATGACAAAAGCCAAAAGTGAAAATTACTATATAAAATGAAATAGTATTTGGTTACTATAACTATAACATGAAGTACATTGCACATCTAAAGTCTGCGCATTGGGCACTAACAGTTGTGAGTTACAATAACAAAATATAAGAGAAAGCTGAATTATGTACAGTAGGACTGAAGTTATTTTATTGATCTTAAGTGCGAGTTCTGTTAAATAAACTGTTCTACTTATGAGCTTTCAACCTAATTTCTTATTAAATAAAATTTGTGGTAAAATAGGTGTAGTTAAGGTATATGCAAGGTATTCGCCGACTCATTAGCATCTACCTCCTGACTCATTGCTTATACCTTGTGTCTTGGTTATGCTTCATTTACTTATTTAATTACTGACTTATTTATTCATGTACTTGGTCGTTGCCTTGGGGCACCAATTTATGAGCTAGTGCTAGTACAACATACTTCGGAGTGTTTATTTTATTATACAGCTGGAATCAAAACCTGAAGAAGATCATTATTTAAAAAGAATGGTGCGATATTCAAACTGGTTTAGTCTATAAATTGGTAAATTAAATGTTATTCGGATTTTTAAAAAATCTCAAAACGCCGTCTGTATAGTAAGAGACTATACCTTTTTTCCCTCTAAAATATGAGCGTATAAACTTACGGTACCGTTCATCATATTAAAATACACTATGCATTAAAATATTCAAGCTAATTTCAAAGAATACATAGACCTCTATTAAATGTGCTCGCTTAATAATATGATTTAATATTATACCGATCCGAAGTTTCAGAAAGCTACGGTCCTGGTGTCAAAAAATGGCACTTTTAAAGTTTATAAACATCCCCTTTCTTAATATTATTTTAACATAAGTAAATTTAATGGAAATTAATTATAGTGTATAGCCGAGATGGGAAATTTTTGTTTCAAAGAGGGGCTATATTTTTTCTACCTTCCATTCGTATTTATCAAAATGCTAATGGTTAAAGTTTTTTTATATAAATAAATGCTTGGGCAAAATATTATTCTGCGTAGTCCTACTGTAAATGTAATTTGGAGGATTAAGGTTTGGAAAAAATTTAAATAAATACTCATAGTACAGAACATATGAAGAGTAAACTTTATATTTTATTATCTTTCAAGAGTAATGTCTTCTAAAGTAACCAATAATGTATGTGAATATTAAACAAGTGAGAAAACTAACCTCTCCCCCTGCATCCCAAATCTTTTGGGAATAAGTGCTATGAACAGGAGGGTCACGGATTCTGTTTTCCTTTTCACGGGTTTTCCTTTTCACGTGTTAAATCTTAGATTTTCTGTATTCGTAGAATTCATACAGAAATGACAGTCTGGACGTTTTCAATGAGCTTTATCGGAAAATAGATAGACTAATAATACGTGTCTTTGTAAAATTTTACTGCATATTAGTATATTTCACATAGAACAGATGGCACTTTAACATTATTAAACTTTCATAGGAGGTACTGTATTAAATCTTAATAACAATTTCTTAAAACTATATATTATATATATTTCGTCTCAGAATGCTTCCAGTAATATTTACCGGCCCGTTATGTTTAAGGACGTGTGTATGAAGACGGTCGTTGTGCCATCTAACGGGGACTTGCGGTTACTGGTACGCCGTGGCAAGAACAAATTCCAGGAGTCGGTAAGAGTGGAAGTTTCTTTCCAACAGAATACCGCTGCTTAAATAATACTGTGAACAATGCACATTTGTGCGCACCTTTATCTTATTATTAAATAACACTGTATAACTCTCTAGAATTTAACAAAGAGTATTATAGTCATTATTTTATTTAGCGAATAGAAGAGCTATACTATTTGAATGCTGTATTGGATAGATCTAGCTGTACAAATTCGCAGTTCAGTTTCTGAGTTTGTTATATGCATTAATGTTCAAGACGAAACTTTTCTTGCTTTCCATAACATTGATTCAACTAGACTTCATGTCAAGCCTGCCTTGACAATGTCATTAGTAATTTTCCAAAAATCTGTGTTCACTAGAGTGAACATAAGTGAACAAGTGTAACTTTTCAGACAAATAAGCCTTGTTTTATACATTTCCTAACTTATACAATGATAATGTCAAAAATAACAGCAGCCTATTTAATTTTAAGATAAACTTGACATTAGTGAACTGGGACATGATTCTATATACTCTTACTACTGCAGAAACGTGCTTTAATAAAATTATATTTTACAGACGTTCTTAAATATGTTTAATGAATGTTTTAAAATTAGATCCTGTGAAACGTCTCCTCAACAGAGAAAAGTTGATAAACAATGGTAGGCCTATACGGATAAATTAGACAAAATGAAACTTAACTTGTTAGTATATTATGAGGGGTATAAAGCGATCGGTAATAATGCAACTAAAAACGTGTATCTCCTCGCTATGAAAAATATAAAAATGAAATTAATGAGGCTAGGTACACTAGCTACTATATTAAAAACGTTGATAAAAAAGTAAAGCCCAATGGTCAATTGTTAATAGCTCCAAGAATACTTCTAAATGGAATGATTGTGTTTGTATTCCTGCGCAGAGTTTTATGAATTTTTTGTCAATTCTGTTAATAATATGAAGCAAAAAATAAAACTATTATTTTTCCTATAATTATTTATTGAGATCCCATAGTATTCCAGCATGTAGCTTTGTTTGGAAAGGGGTTAAATCTGAAGAAACAGTTTAAATAGTATTTAGAATGAAAAGTTCAAATGGTAGAGGTGTAGATGAGACCTCTAATAATATTTTAAAGTATGTAATGAAATGAAATTGCTGATCCTGTGACATTTTCTGTTAATTACTGCCTGCAAGAGGGATATTTCCCTTACAGTATGAAACTGACTAAAGTTATTCGTATATTCAAGAAGAGATAAACTAATGAACCCACTAGTTACAGACCTATTTCTTTGATACCAGTTATAAATAAAGTTTTTGTGTTTGTGATTTTGAATCAGTAGAATAAGTATTTATCATTCGTTGGGCTTTTTATTTATTGCCAGTATGACTTTCGTAAAAGGAAAACAACTGTTGCAGCAATTGAATCTCTGGTACGCTCCATTTAAAATATCGGTCAGAAAAGTGATTATATATGTGGAACCTTTTGTGACCTTAGCAAGGCTTTTGACTGTATTTGAAGTTGCCTTATAAACTTGAATTATATTGAATAGGCCTTGGTAAGGAGTTGCTCCTGTTTAAGTCTTATTTATGTAACCGTAGACAAACAATACACATTGGTGGGTCGTACTACACTAAACTGTGGTAACTGGGGTACCACAATGATAAATCTTGGCTCCAGTTTTATTTTTAATTGCTGTGAACGATTTACCAAGTAATGTGCAGACTAAGACACTGATGTATGCTGATACGATTTTTTATTAATTCTGATATTAACTTAAATAATTTGCTTAAGAACGTGGAGGTTAGTACCAAGTCCGCTTCCTTATGGTTTCATGCTAATGGTTTATGTAAGTGTGTAAGTGCTTATTACAATAATTAACTTTTTACAAATTCCAATGCAAACAGTCGCATGGGTCCGCATGGACTAAATGAGGAAAAACTAAATCCATAATATTTTCTTTGAGGCCCAGGAATGATATACTTTTAAAAAACAGAAACTGTTAAGTTTCTTGACTTTCCTATTGATAGCCAGTTAAAATATGGCAATCACATATAGCCTACACAGTTATTTATAAATTATCGAAGGTTGTGTTTTTATAAAGCAATTAAAGAGTTATTACCACCATTCCATATGAAATCTGTATATTTTGCTCTTTTTAAATTTGTTATGCGTTATGGTATTATTTTTGGAATGTTTCTAGTAGAGTTAAGGATATATTGCTTTTGCGGAAGAAAGTTCTTCTCATAATGAAAAACTGATCTGCAAGGACACAACTGCAAACCCCTGTTTGTAGAACTTAAAGTTCTGACTGTTGTTAGACCTTTATTTGTTTGATCTATTGACCCATCATCAGTGACTATGGTCTGAGATATTATGTACACGTTTATTATAATTGGAGCATCTCTAATGTAAATTTTCCGCGATTCAGACTAAGTAAGACGACTAAGTCATATTTATATTTAGATCCAAAAGGTTGCAATTTATTGCCAGAGAAAATTTAATTTATGAACAAGAGGTTTTTTATTAATATTTTACATAAATTATTTTTGTCGACAATCCTTTTTATGAATTTGAAGGGTTTGTAAATTTAAGTTCTTCTAATGTAATAAATAACTTTTAATATTTCTTACTTTTATGACACTATAAATGCCTGTATTGTGCCTTACGACAAAGATAGATAAATAAATAAATAACTTGATTATAAGATAAAACTTCATAAGTCACATAATTTAGAAATCAGTTCAAAAATCCTTAAGGTCTGTAATTTAAAATTAATTTATAAAAACTGTTATAAAGACAACATAGTTTTTTGATTCCGCTAAGTTGAATTTTCGGTCACTAAGTAAATTTAAATTTGTGTATTTCGTTTTCCAAGAGGCTATCGCAAAGTAATGTTTGAATTCCCTTATTACTTTTAATAAAAATCAGAAGAGACTTCTTGAAGAGGAATGGACCAAAATAACAATATGGTAGCGTGAGAACCTTGACAAATCCTTTCAAGAAGTTCGAAATTAGTTACAGTCAATAAAGGTTTGCCTACAAAATGATAAGTTACTTTCTGTTGTTTAAAAACACAGGCGTACCGGTATATCCTTTACTTTGAGCAGTAGAAGTTTGACTAAAATGCTGATTTTTTTTATTTTCTTTACCAATTCCTAACAATTAAAGCCTAAATATATATTGTCATCATAGTAGGCTAGCTGTTTGGAAATTAACGCACTGGCTTTTTCCCTTCTTTGAAGAATAAATAATTTCTGTTAATTAAAAGTCTTCTTAACCCCAGTTCCTCGTCTTTGAGATATTTTATAAGGAATCCAGATTCCAGACTGATATTATTTTATTTGTTCTTGATATTTGGTCTTTTCCACCTGCTGCATAGGCTATATTCAAAGGTAGCAGGATATTAGTACAAATATATACTTTGGCAAAATATAAAAAGAAATGTTTGAAAAAAGAACAAAGTCGGCCAAAATAACGTCCCAGGATAAATCTTGCGATGTTTTTTTACAAATTCGTTTGAGGAATTCTAATGTAGAAATGAAATTTATCCTAACGAAGAAAAAGTCAACTTTCCATTTTTTCGTTCATTTGGTTTGTTGGTTTAGATCCACTCTTCACTTTCCAAGTTTTAGCTTGAAATTGTTTTTAAGTTTTAACACATACAAGTTTGATAACATTTTGAGTAGGACATGGTTTCAAAAATTGGTAGACTTAAAAACTTCCATGCCATTGACTATTCCTGGCTTCATTACATATTTTCTTCTAGCGGAAGACTTGAGGGATAAAAATACTCATGCCCAATAGAAGGGTTTAAACAACCTACATTTCCATTAGTTTTGTATCTGATAGACAAAAACACAGACAAGTTCCGTGAAAGTATTATTTTGTAATTTTACCGCATGAGAAAAAATGGGCAAAAGTGAGCATAGTAACTAAATATCATATTCTTAATTTTGGTTTACCAAACGTAAATTTATTTTGGGATACCGTGTGTTAAACTTCTATGCTTGCTGAACTTGTTTTACTTTCTCTAGCTGAAACCTAGATTGCCGTTCTAAGAAGGAAACCTAAAGTAAACAAAAACCAATATGCCTGTCTCACTCTAGCAAATTACTCGTATCGCTTAAGAGTGAGATAGACATACTGGTTTTTGTTTACTTCAGGTTTCCTTCTTAGCTCGTCTCTGGTATAGTATAAGTATAGGTCGGTTTTCAACATTAATGTAGGCTCCGATAGCTATCTATGTACCAAGTAAGCAAAGCAAGGCTTTAGAGGACGAATCTATTATTTAGTATTGAGTGCATACAATAGTTATTAATAAAAGTTCTCTAATTTTATTAATAATGAGCTCAGTTTTTCACTAATTTTCAATGATCCTGCGTAAAGAACGGAAATAGATATGGCACTTGTACCAATAGTGCACGTTTATAAAGTTGGCTTGCTATGCGTTTGTTATTTTTTTTTTCTTCTTCTCCATAAAAATACTTTTAAAACATAGTTAAGATAATCATTTCGAGTAACGAAAGTAAAATTCATGTGCTTAAATTGAAATTTAACGTCATTTCTATCAATTCTTCTTAGCAAAACTTACTATGCCATGTTAAAAGTCTTAATTAGTAGCCTACAAGCGGCACATATGACTCGTCCTTTTCATCTGACAGTCGTGCTGTATTGGTATACACTCTACACTACAGTATGGTGAGGTAAAGCCGAAATATTGCATTTGAATCCACATAAAAATAGGTCCACCATAAATAACTTATTTCATGGATAGGTTACAAGATGTCCGTATGGCAAGGTTTACAATCCTTCTTAGTAATATTAGCCTATACACACAAAGAAACACAGACAAATAAATTGATTTTGACGATACTTGAGACATCTAGTTGCGAGAAGAGTCTCATAAAGTTACTTTATAGGTATAGGCCAAACAAGTGCTTACTTTTCGGCGTTTAAACAGTAAAATATAACAAATTTCCGTTTTATAGAGCCTGTACTGAAAAACATATTTTGAAATCCCTCAAATTAAAATTATCCTTCTTTGAAATATATCTGGGTATCTATTTCTGTAACTTATCTGCCAATGAACAGGGTAGCTCAAAAACGAAAAACAGAATCAAAACGAAACTTTATATTTAATATATTTTGGGATTGCGATGCGAAGATCGACGTTAACTTATATATACATAGGGTGTAAAAAATTCCGTTTACAATCTTGGAGGGTTTGTAGAGGAGATATAATGAAACTTTTTTTATGTGACAAAGATCTGACAGGTTCTCCGTTTCCCCGCTAGAAGTCCTTAAAGGGTTTGACAGTGGATGGTGTGACTGCATTCAACCTGCCGTGTGCTGAATGTTTTACAGATTTTGTTGAAAATGTCGTCCATTTACTTTAATGCACAGCTGGCATCTGCGTGCAAATGATTGTTTCACACGTTCAAAACAACCAAGTGTCTCACGAATAATTGCTGCAGCTTCAGCCACACGGGCAACCCGCTCTTCTGGAATATCTATTGGTATTTCGTACACCAAACTCTTCATCTCCCCCCACAAAAAGAAA
Organism: Ectobius pallidus; assembly: GCA_964059195.1. Lineage (NCBI taxonomy): Eukaryota > Metazoa > Arthropoda > Insecta > Blattodea > Ectobiidae > Ectobius > Ectobius pallidus. The sequence continues at coordinate 179,870,595 of CAXKWD010000003.1, read as the reverse complement.
TCCATAGGACTGAGATCAGGAGAACGTGGTGGCCACTGTACTGGCCCACCCCTCACAATGGACCTGTCAGATATTTGTCACATAAAAAAAGAGTTTCATTTCATCTCCTCTACAAGCCCTCCGAGTTTGTATTCGGATTTTTTTTTTACATCCTGTATATCCCTCTGGTGTGCAGGTCGTTTAATAGGCCAGCCTATGAATGGAAGAAAATAGAGCTCTGTGACAGCAGAGTTTAAATTCCCTTAAGAAGTTATCCTACATAACAGCCCATGTTAAGTTTAGGAACGGGGGAAAACGTACAGGATTAAGAATATTAAGGTATTCTATCAATACATAAGTCAAACTGGTTTGTTTATTGGAAGTGGAGTCTGTTTCGATGGCTTACTGCACACTTGTGTAAAGTACAATTTTGGGTCAAATGTTTTCAGTACAAACTTAGAAATTCCTGAAGCAATCTTCATTCGATACGAATGTGACAAGTGAGAAAGCAGAAGTCTGATATCATTCTTACAGGGGGAAATGTGGTAGTCCCTTGTGGCGTAGGGGATGCGTTCGCGTTTCTCATGTAGTGGACCTGAGTTCGATTCCTAGTCGGGGACAAGTTCCCTAAGTGGGTTTTTCTGGGGCTTCTTCTCACCTGTGAGACGAATGTAAGGAAACTCTCCTGGTCGCCGAATATTTTCTGGCCGTCGTTATTACTTTCATCCAATCCTTGATTTGTTATGAATGTGAGTGTGTGTGTTTGACTGATTATGTTCGTGTTGTCTCAGAGGTGGCCCCCGGTATTGGGCTAATCACTCAATCGAGACTCATTGTCCGGTCAAAAAATTTGCATAATCCATAGAAACTCCCTTCCCCGACGGGTAGCGGGCCTGTAAGGCCCGAGCGCCGTGTTCCGCGTAAAGGTACATACAAGGGGAATTAAAACTCAGCTAGAGAGAGAGAAAAAAGTTTCGTAAATACTTTAGGTGGGTACACATTCGTGATATTTAGGTAATAAAATGAAATTACTAAAAATTATAAAGTTGTATTTAACACATGTGTGCACAAAGCCATCGATTTGTTTATTGAACTAGGCTTACACTTGAAACCGAACATTTCCTCATACGAACCGGCCTTTTTCCCCTATATTATATTAAATTCCTCAACTTCAAACATCAATAACTCAATAAATAAAATAATGACAATAAAACAAATTATACCAATAGAAAGAGAAAAACACCCCCTTCAATTTCATATACTACACTAAACTTTTAATTAACCCCTTCAATCATTTTAATCGGACATTATAATTAACTCCCATAGTTTTAATCCGACAGACTTGAGACTTAGATCATTCGATTCAGCTAAAATCAACCCACAAAATGGGAATAGTATTAACTCTGATAGCCTTCAGCTATCACAGTTATTATCACAGATATATTTAGTAGGAGGAGACTTCCTGTATGACAGACATTCTGGCGACTAGGTCGAGATGTCACATAAAATTAATGACCCAACGAACATTAACGCATTTTAACCGAAGAAAGATTCAAACAAGCTAGCAGAAAACCAAGATCTCCTCCAATTAAGTAAAACCCTAGGTTGAAACCATCCAATAGCAACAATTCACCCCTCCACCTACCCAGGATATATTATCAAAGAGCCCCGAAGTCACAGCATCTTTTTGGATCAGGAGACAGACGACGAACCTACGACACTAAGACAGAGCCTTCAGCTAACTTTTATAACATGGACTAAACTACAATATTCTATAAATATTCAACTTCAAAGATATCGAATCCGCGCATTATAAATAGATCAATTTAGTATAATATAACATCGCCGCGCGTCAGTATTAACCTACGGAAGTAGAGATTGTATAGTCACCGCTTTTAAAGGATCCTCAGGCGGCAACCCTCTAATTTAGTATCTCAACCCCAACCCTGATCAAACCCTCCATAAACACCCCATAAACATCTTGGGCTTGAAAAGCCGAAATGGAAGGAAGGGAAATGTTGGCGCGTGCCTAAGCATAAGATGCGCATTGTTGCCACAGTTTAAAAACCTTGCAGCTGATTTCCACAAATCTGGAGAAACAACACAAGTGACATTGCAACAAGGCCTGACCTGGTGCAGGGACCACCACATTTGTTTAGGGGTGGGTAGACCCTAATAATCTTTTCCAGATGTGGTAAGTGGTCCGACTTAAAAGCTTTTAGGGGTGGGTAGACCCTAATAATCTTTTCCAGATGAGGGGAGTGGTCCGACTTAAAAGCGTTCCGCTCGCTTTGTAGCCGAGTGGGGTTCGTTTGGGCGCGAAGACTATATAAGTGATTTTTGTTAAAGTAATTAAACTTAAAACGTACCCGGTGCATAACTAGTAAAGTTGCCCGCGAGATAAAAAGGAAGTATTAATAATCCGCGCCATATAAATAGAATCGACGGAATAATTATAGTGAAGAAGCGCGTAAGAAGTGAATATTATCATAGTCTTAGACATTGCAACAACAACTTATAATTACTACGACATCACCCCTTTGGACTTACATCATCTTATGAAAAGACTCAATAATACAACTTTTACCTTTCAGAACAAACCTTTTTATTTAGAATATAGATAGAAATTGAAAAGATCACAAACATTTTATTTCACCTAATTCATCCTGATTTGCCTATTCGTTCCCTCGGACAATTTCTCTAGCCACCGACCCGTTATTAAGAATCTCGTGCATAAATCTATCAACTGAGTTACTAGCCGGCAATAACCCCTTTTCGACAACCAGAATCGCCCAACACCAGTACTCCCCGGTAGGACTGTGGTATAAATAATCTCCCAACTTGGCGACAACTAACCCGAATTAAAGTACAGCTATAAAATGGCACCCAACTCTTTTAAATCAACTAAAGAACTGCTATAAAATGGCTACCAACGTGATTGCTTGAATTTGAAATTCCCGAGGAACGAGTAACAAAAACACTTTAAATTTTCGATATAGTAAAACCTCAGAAACAAACACAAATTAAAACAGTTTCAAATCAGTGTTAAAAAAAAATTTAAATTACAATCAGTGCAACATCATCTGGATTACCACAACATCAAAGCCCTCCAACTGGATATTCACCTACATCAATTACCCTCAACAACAGGATCTTCAACAACTGGACCCCGGATCAACCCCCAACAGCTGGACACCCGAAGCAACAAAAGGGTATCGTTATCCAAACTTATAGGTCGAATCCGGAATTTTGCTTCTATTATTAAAGTAAAATCTTAAGCAATTTTTATTCAATTTGCATTGTAATTTCGTCATTTAATTTTTGTTAATTTTTATTTTAATTTTCAACTTTTTATTAATTCAGTAACTTAAATTTATTTTTCAAATTTTTATGAGATTGAGAAGCCACAAAAAGTTTCATACCATGGAGCAAAATTCAGGAACTCGGACATTATATTCAGATTCGAATACTCCTAACAGTGAAAGTGAAAATCCACCAACTTGTACAGAAAATAACAATGTGAACCCACATGAACAAGAAAGTGATCTTGCGGTCAGTTTCACGCCTCTTACAGACGACACACCGGACCCAATAAGCTCTCCCTCAGAGAATAACAATACGCAACCTGCTGCTACACAAGACACGCTAAACCCTAATACTGAATTTTTACTACAGTTACAAGCCATGATCGCAGGAATCTCAAACCAGCTGTCTTCACAAATCACGGAGCTAGCTACACAAAACTCCACTTTAAATGATAAAATGAATTCTATGAACACAACAATCAATTCACAGAACACGACACTGAAAGATGAATTAATCTCCACAGTACACACCACACTTAATAATCAGAACCAAGAACTAAGAAATGAAATGAATACCAACATGGCTACTGTGAACACAACACTTAAAGATAAAATAACAACACTGAATACACAATTAAGAACAGACATGACACAACAAACCTCAGAATTTAAGTCTTTAATCAACGAACACAGAACTCACGTTACTGCGGAGTTGCAAAATATGGACTCCCGTGTAACTGCACAAATAGCCAACACCGAACAAGTGCTCACCAGCCAGGTGGACTCCATTCGATCACAGGTTGGTACTATAGAAAGAAACACAGTGAATAACTCCACGAGGTTAATTTCCCTCCAGTCCGAAATTGACAGGCTCCAACAAAAAGTCCGTGAACAGGAAACCATTATTGACCAATCAAGGGAAAATGCAATAATGCCCCATGTCTGTAATGCCCCCTCCACCTCAGCCTCTACATCATCAACCTTACCTGATCCAGTGCCAAATGTACCCGAAATACCAGAACCCTCTGTACCTATGCAAAGAATGAACAATGGTTTGGACCAGCGAGTTGCCAGTTCTAGCCGCGAGTCCCCACAAATTCCCATTAACAATTTTTCATTAAATAATTCTGACTTTCCGCTTCCTTGCTTTGAAGAGACAATTAAGACTAACCCAGTAAGATACTTAAAAGATCTCAAGACATATTTCACTCTACGAGGTGTCCCTGAACATTTGAAACTAATTTTCGTGGCGCAATCGCTAAAAGGAACAGCAGCTCGATGGTTACAAGTGATCAACCCAGATAATCAGCTGTCCATTAGTCAGTTCGAGGAAATGTTTTTATCAGAGTTCTGGGGCGAAACAGATCAACTTCGTTTGAGAGCGAGAATATTTCACGGGAAATATGATAGAAGCCAAGGACAATCGTATCTCGAGTACTTTATCTCATTATGCGAGAGTAGGCAATTACTCAAGCCTGAGATAAAGGAGATAGATTTCCTTAATGCCCTTCACTCACACTTCCCTTCAATGGTACGAAATTGCCTCATAATTGCCTCTCCCCAGTCCACCACTGACATGTTAAAATTACTGAAATCCATGCAGGATACTTCCTACCAATCTAACAAACAAAACGCCCCCATAGTGTCTGCAAATCAAATGCACAGAAAGAATATCAACTTAGTGCAAACCGCCCTTAACCACACTCCTTTTGAAAACGGGTTGCGATCACCCAACCCTTCTAAATCACCTGACAACACTGAAAATAGACAATATGATGGTAAAAACAACAATGAGTTTCGACACCCTGACTATTATTGGCCACAAACTGAATTTTCGAGAAATTCTAGGAGTAATTGGAGAACCAGAGGTTATCGTTTCCGCCCCTATGGCCATGGCAGATATAACAATAGCTACCGAGGACAATATAGGCATAACTATGCTGGTTATCGACCACACTGGTTCAACCGAACCCAATACAACCAAGGCTACTTCAGACCTTACTATAGAGGTAGAAACAATTACAGGTACGCCCATAGTAATAATAATCAATACACAAGAAACAACTCATATGACCATGCTAGAAATAGACCCAACAACAATGACCAGGATAATCAGGAACAAAGAACGCAGTCTCCCACTCCCACCGTGACTTTACACGAGTGAGGGGTCAACACACTCTTCCTGTGGTAACCCTTGCAACCCTTTCAAAAAAAAAAATATATATATATATATATCTAAATTTCAATTTGACGACTTTATTTGACTACCGTTCAGAACGAGTTGCAGGAACTACAAATACCACCTTCTAGCCCACCAGGTGAAGCTAATAAGCAAAGCACGTTAGCTACTTACAACGGAATTATATATAAATTCTGTGGCAAAGAAAATCCCGCTTGGAGAACTTACATCCCCCAATCTCTTGAAACTGATATTATAGCAAGCTATCACGAAAACCTTGCGCATAGTGGAACCGAAAAATTGATCGATTCTATTAGTGAGCATTTCTACATAAAACAACTTGGACGTAAGATTAGAATTTACATAAGAAATTGTCACCTATGCCAAGTAGGAAAGAGTAAGAACACAGCATATGAAGTGTCTGTAAATTCTATTGAAGCCACCAAGCCCAACCAATTAATATGCGGGGATATTTTAGGTCCTTTAGTCCGAAGTAACTTTGGCTGCCAATTCATACTTATTTTTGTGGATACTTTCTCCAAACTTGTAGCACTGTACCCTATACGGGACTTATCTACTAGAATCTGCCTAAAGAAAGTAGAAGAATATGTCGACACATTTGGCAACGTCGAATTTTGTTTAACTGACAATGCTAGTATATTCTCAAGCCCAAAGTGGAACTCAGGACTCTCTAAACTCAATATAAAGACCCTACACTGCTCTTCATATAATCCCTCTGCCAATATCTCTGAGAGATATATCAAACAAGTGATTTCCTATCTAAGATTGCTAACTCACCGACAGCACAAAAATTGGTATAAATACTTAAAGCCCATCCAAGCCATACTTAACGAAACAAAACATCACGTTACGAAGGAAATTCCCTTAGAAGTAGTAACACATTGTAAAGTGAACCCTCTTTTCAAGAACACCCCCCCTTGTGATACCGACCTGCAATAAATCAGACTTGGACATATGCAATGCTATCCTTAAACGCCTACAGAGCAAGTGGTCGAAAAGGAGACGACAACCCAGACGCCCTCGTCCTAGGTGGGATCCTTTGCCGGGAGATTATGTATTGCTTAAATCACATATAATTTCAAGTGCATTACACAATCGCCAGAAGAAATTCAGTCTCCTTTATTCTGGACCATTTCAGGTAAAAGCAAAATTTAGTACTGATACCTATCAACTCACCCATATAGAGAATCCAAAGAAAATTCTCGGCAAGTATAGAAAACATTTGTTAAAGCCCTATCATGTAATGGCTAGCAAGCCTTAGCCTGGTATTTGGATTGGAAGAAAAAGGAAGTGTAAATATAAGATGACCGGATCTGAAAAAGGATTGAATTGGACTGACTATGTAAAGTAATTAGAGTGATTCCTACTTCACAAATTAATGTTTTACCTGACATCTAAGGATGAATGTACAATTTACGGTTGAGTGACTATAGTCTTTAATTAATTTGCTGAAAGACAATTCTCCGATACGAGACTTATTATATCAAATATGATGAGTATTCGCAGCAAATTAATCCACTACAAATACAAGTGCACTGTATTATTTTTGTAGTGATCTCAATGTGTAAATAGATAATTTTAAGTTATAAGGCTACCTCCCCTCTAAATTCAATGCTGAAGAGATGAAACATTCATTTGACCAAAGGAATCACACTATTATTTGACTTAATGATTAATTAGACACAACCATTTTCGGCACATTTTAATTTTATTTATTGGAATAGTATATAACATAATATGAACAAAATTTTAAATAAAAAAAAAATAAAATAAATTATTTTACATACAAAAGTATGGACAGCACATATTATCAACCCTTTCCCGAAAATTAACCAAGTAAAGTCATTTTAGAAGTGAAGAAAATATGGTAAGATTGAATAATGAATATGCTAAGAATATTGAAAAAGTGTATGCAAACAAGGTAAGATATTAATAAATTACGTATATGAGAAAAGTATTGAAAAAAATGTGATGGAGAAGAATGAAAGATGAAAGTTAAGCAAAGAATAAGAAAGTGTACCGTATAAAATTACGATGAAAATATGTAGCGACGAAATATGTGACATAAGTGAATGAAATATGATAATAGGTGAGATAAATATTGATATTGAAAGAATTGAATAAGTTGATAGAAACAGATAAAGGATATTGAAAGTAATGAAAGGTAACATAGCCAAAAGTACTTACGAGGTGAAATTGGAATAGGAGTATAATATGTGAAATCTGGATATAATTTAAGAGTTATTTAAGACCATAATAAGGAAAGGAAAGCGTACCCCAACGTTTCACTTCAATTAAGCATCAGCATCAAAATTCAGAAGAATGAAGATAAAATTAATAAGACTAGGTTATGAACACAAACTTTAATCATAGTGTGTATTTTATTGATAAGATATAATGAATATTTTTATGATTTACTAGTGTAACAGAAGGACAACGGACTGAATACAATATGTACGACGAATAATAAGAAGACAGACTACGTTAAGGTAAAATAGTATTGTAAAAGTGCATTTTATTGTTTATGAATTTATGTATGTGTATGTATAATTAACTAAAGAGTCAAGGTGATGTAAGGACACTAATTACTGAGAAAAACGTATCAAACAAAGATAATTAATTAAGAAATAATATCACGAAATTATATCAAAACAAATTTAAAAAAACCGAAATTAAAACAAGACATAGGACTATTTAGGACTTTGAAAACGGGTATTATAATGACTGTAAAATCTCGCTCGTATTATTCTTGATCACCCTAATATATCGCGTGATTTTCCACTCATTATGCGATCATATGAAACCGAACATTTCCTCATACGAACCGGCCTTTTTCCCCTATATTATATTAAATTCCTCAACTTCAAACATCAATAACTCAATAAATAAAATAATGACAATAAAACAAATTATACCAATAGAAAGAGAAAAACACCCCCTTCAATTTCATATACTACACTAAACTTTTAATTAACCCCTTCAATCATTTTAATCGGACATTATAATTAACTCCCATAGTTTTAATCCGACAGACTTGAGACTTAGATCATTCGATTCAGCTAAAATCAACCCACAAAATGGGAATAGTATTAACTCTGATAGCCTTCAGCTATCACAGTTATTATCACAGATATATTTAGTAGGAGGAGACTTCCTGTATGACAGACATTCTGGCGACTAGGTCGAGATGTCACATAAAATTAATGACCCAACGAACATTAACGCATTTTAACCGAAGAAAGATTCAAACAAGCTAGCAGAAAACCAAGATCTCCTCCAATTAAGTAAAACCCTAGGTTGAAACCATCCAATAGCAACAATTCACCCCTCCACCTACCCAGGATATATTATCAAAGAGCCCCGAAGTCACAGCATCTTTTTGGATCAGGAGACAGACGACGAACCTACGACACTAAGACAGAGCCTTCAGCTAACTTTTATAACATGGACTAAACTACAATATTCTATAAATATTCAACTTCAAAGATATCGAATCCGCGCATTATAAATAGATCAATTTAGTATAATATAACATCGCCGCGCGTCAGTATTAACCTACGGAAGTAGAGATTGTATAAGTGATTTTTGTTAAAGTAATTAAACTTAAAACGTACCCGGTGCATAACTAGTAAAGTTGCCCGCGAGATAAAAAGGAAGTATTAATAATCCGCGCCATATAAATAGAATCGACGGAATAATTATAGTGAAGAAGCGCGTAAGAAGTGAATATTATCATAGTCTTAGACATTGCAACAACAACTTATAATTACTACGACATCACCCCTTTGGACTTACATCATCTTATGAAAAGACTCAATAATACAACTTTTACCTTTCAGAACAAACCTTTTTATTTAGAATATAGATAGAAATTGAAAAGATCACAAACATTTTATTTCACCTAATTCATCCTGATTTGCCTATTCGTTCCCTCGGACAATTTCTCTAGCCACCGACCCGTTATTAAGAATCTCGTGCATAAATCTATCAACTGAGTTACTAGCCGGCAATAACCCCTTTTCGACAACCAGAATCGCCCAACACCAGTACTCCCCGGTAGGACTGTGGTATAAATAATCTCCCAACTTGGCGACAACTAACCCGAATTAAAGTACAGCTATAAAATGGCACCCAACTCTTTTAAATCAACTAAAGAACTGCTATACACTGCAGAAAGCATGAAGCGCATGTTGAAGTTAAGACGAGGATGTGAGAGACATGTAACTGATGACCCTGACAACAGAGCATGTGTGACATGCAGGACATGGGGGTGCATGTTGTAAGGAAAGCACGGCCTGCTGTACTATTCTTCTGTGTCTGAACATGCAACGTGAGTATTATGAGGCTGGAACCCTGTGCGCTCACAACTTTAGAGCACATACTGTTAAGCTCTAGAGTGCATTACACAAACTGTAGCATTTATCTTATTCTAGAGAATAACTCAAGGAACTTACTATTTCAAAAGTGAAGTATCTCCAACTTTTTGTAGATTTTGAGCGTAGTTAAAAAATTCCTTCAACGTATAATGAATGTTTTATTTCCAAAATCATGGTAATCCCATATTGAAGTGAAAGCAAATGTTCATTTTATTTTTAACTTTGAAAAATAAACTATTTATTATAATATTTTATATTTTCCTGAAGGAAGTTTGAAGAGATCTTTGTGCAGAAAGAAAATCATCACAGAATATGGGATTGATCTTGCAATAATGGTAAAGTCAAACAGGCCTGTTTGTAATGCATCAAATATATGTCTAAATAAACCAATACGTGACATTCAATTACTATACCAACAATAAAGTACCGTATATAAAATCACAAAGCAGTATTAGAATAGCTTTTAGAATAACAAATATCATAAAACAAGCTATACAAGTCAACTTAAAAAATGAAGCTAATCAATACGACTGTAGCGGGGTCTACAAACTAAATTGCCAATATTGTGATCATGTATTCATAGGCCAAACCGGTAGAGCGTTTAAATTAAGATATAAAAAACATAGTAAAGACTTCAAATATAAGAGAAATAAGCCACCTTTTGCCAAACATTTAATTAATAACAAACGTTCATTACATCCTACAGAAAACACACTAGAGATTCGGTACTTCACAAGCATAAGAAAAATCAAAAGTTAATACCCTTGAACAACTCGACATTTGAACGAATAAAGACCGAACATTAAATGAAAATATGAATGAACAAACATACATTTGTATAGTATTTAGAAACGATACCCCATTGTTAATTTTTAAAAAAGTCCAATACATACACAATATTGTAAGACAAGAAAGACTCACGGCAATGATACGTATGTACAGGTAGGGGGAAAAAAGCGGACCAACTAAAATATCTAGCCACTGCGCTTGCCTAGCGGGTTCTAGGCAACCTAGATATTTTAGTAGGTCCGCTTTTTTCCCCCTACCTTTACATGACTGATGATGGTGTGTACCGAATTGCATCTTACCGATTATAATGCTCAAGATTCTGCTGAAAAGAATACATAATATAAAAGAAGACAGAGCACCACCAGGACTTTTGACATGCTGAATTATATATATAGCTTAGATCATCATTCGTGAAGCTTTTTTAAATACGCCTGAAGACACTGTTCTTTCATTTTGATCCAACAATAGATTACAATATGTGTTCATTTTACATTTTAACTATTTAGACGCCTGTCGAACAAAAAAACTATCTTTGTAAATATGTTTATAGATGTTTAGACGTTGATCTCTTATTCTGAGACAACTCTCTTTTAACATATTATTACATTTTATATTATAACTATTAAGACCCCAGTAATAGAATACTATTCTTCCATATGTCATAAAAGACAAAGATGTTAAGGTTATTTGTTTATGTAAGATTTTAAATAATAGTCCTATTCCTATATTATGCAATTTAGAACATATTTGATGTGATTTTAACTGTTTTTAAAATAAATTATAAATGATGAATGTGTGAATATTGAATGGTTTTATATGTAATGGAACAAATTTTGATGAATGAGATCATTAGCCTATAAACAGCATTTCGTTTTCAGCAAGAAATCCATAACCAAAAAGCATCTAAAACTTAGTTAATGGTACATTGGACCATCTTTCAATTTATAATTGAATAAAAAAATCCCTAAAAGAAATCTATGTTAATATTAACAAATTACCTGTATGAAAGTGGAGCAGAAAAAGCAAGGCCTATTCCTGTAATATGCAATCTAAAGCTAAAATAAAAGCTATGAGCATAACAGATAGGCCTAAAGAACGGAAACCGATGCAAATTTAGGATATTTTCACAGTTCAGTTCATGTCTTAATGATTTAGGGTCTTATTCCGGTTACATTTGCGAACATTATCTTGCATTCAAAAGCGTAAAAAGTAAGTTGTATCTTGAAAAAGTTATATTCCAGATTATTTTAAAATGTGCAAAATCAGTGACACTTTAAAAGGTTGTAAAGCTGTTTTTGACACCACAACCAGAGTACAGGGAATATGCCCCCGTATTGACGTCTTGTGATGTAAGGAGGTTCTCACGCTACAGTACTATTTTTATTGAGAACGGAGAAACTCTTTGAGTTGATTTAAAGTAAAAAAATAGCATGATTTAATATTCAAATAATGTAGACTTTTGTGTTTTTCATTACATAGGCCTATGTAAATGTTTTTTTGGTCATATTTAATCCTTTTAGTTATATTTAGCTATCTTGAAGTGTTACACATTTCTGACTTGGTCACAAACATCTGCACCCTAATATAATCAAGCAGCTATCTACTAAGTAATCATAATTTTAAAGTGAACTTTTAACACATAATAGTATTATTATGATATGAACTGACGGGAATAAATACCAGTGCTCTGTCTACAAAAACAAGATCTCTTGAATTATCATTAAAAAAGTACATTTTTTTTGTGCCCACCCTTACCCCTGGAGTGCCAAGCAATTAAGCCTAAACCTCCGGTCATACCAAATTTTGGTAACCATATGTGATGTGTGTATACCTATTGTGCCCTTATGTACATCCGTAGGGGATGTTGATGGTGTGACGTGTTTGGGCTGTGTACTTGTGTCTTTGTACTTTGGCGGAGGATAGACCTAAGTGCAAATAGTCCCTAGCTATGATATTATGTCCCCTACCTTTTTTTAAAATTTCTCTCAGTATAGGCCTACCTCCAACGTTGAATGTTAATGCGACCCACGCCGCCCGGGCCTTACAGGACCGCAACCTATCAGAGGAGACCTTTCCTTTGGATCATAGAAACTTTTTTAACAGATAAGGACATGGAAGGCTTCCACAAATGAGTGATCAGCCTAAGGTTGGGGTCACCTCCGAAGCATGAAGAGGACATAGGAAAAGACACACCAATCACACACACACACACACATTCACTCTGAAGAAGGCGCGGATGGGATGAAGGTGATAATGACAGCCAGTTGACATCGGGACCACAAGGGCCTGAAGTTTCCTGACATTCGTTTCACAGAATAAGAAAAGATCCTGAAAAAAAGTCAACAAATTTGTCCCGACCGGGAATCGAATCCTGGCTTTATGGATGATGAGAGTGAATTCATACCCTACCCCACTTTTTAAAAAGTTTGGAAATCAAGAAATAATAAAACCCTGTAGAAATTTGATTCCATTATTAGTTGGGAGCCAGTTAATCAGCGTTGAATTTACGAATAAAAACTACCGTATAAAGGTATTGAGTAGCCTTGAGTGAGTCAACGCGAAATCGATTAGTGTTCAGAGATAAATTCGATAGGGGGAATCAGCTGACGGGGAAAAGGACGTTACTCAGCATCAAAATTTCCTCTGTCAATTTCATGAAACAATGGCCTAGGCAAATAAGGAACTTGGTTGGCCCTGTCCGCATCCTATACAGTTCTAACTTCTACACCTTGACGTATTTTTATTTCCTTTACCCGTAACAATTGTGTTTGACCTTGAAATCTGATATCGAGTTTTCAGCAGAAGAACACGCTTTGAGTTCCCTACATTTACAAAAATCCTATTTTCAGAAACAGTGTCAGTGTGTGTGTTTCTGTCTGTGCATGTGGATTAACACAGCTGGAGAACGGATAATTCTATAAAAACAATGTATTATTTTTGGGTTAGATATTTTATGGGGATGTGACACGAAGATCGACAACGATTTTGTCTTACTTTTAATGTCACTTTATATTAACAAAATATAATTTTTTGCGTTTTTCTCGAAATGAATCTAACCAGTTGTTTCAGTTTTATATAAGAGGACTTATACGAAGATATACAGTGTGTCCCACGCAAGAGTTGGCCAATGACGCGGGTTCCTGCGGCGCGGCGGGCACAGCTCCAACTCCCGAGCGATCGGGTGAAATATCTACGCTAATGAAGCCGCGATCGGTGTTATGATTCAGGTTCTCACATTTACAGTTGGAATTACAATGAAAATAACCACGTACCTCATCATAAGAGATGTTGGAAATGTCCTCCTCTTGCATCCACACAACATTGGAACCTTTTTAAGAAATTTTCTTTCACGCGCATAAGTTCAGCTTCCGAGATAGAATTAATTTCTCTTCTGATATTGTCTTTAAGTTCTTCTAATGTGTGTGGGTTTGATCTAATTTCTGTTCAGTAAGTACGCGCCGCTTGGTCCCTCGTTTACTATCGAGAATCGAACCCGTTTCCCGAAGTTTGCTTACAAGTTTTCGCACGGCTTCTCTGCTTGGAGGACGTACACCTGGGAATTTTGCTAAAAACCGACGTCTTGCGTCCTTGCAAGATGATGTAATAAATCACATATGTTTTTCTTTGTGAGAACCTGAACCATTACACCAACAGCGGGCTTTATTAGCGTAGATATTTCACCCGTTTCCTTTTTAATGTACGGGAAGTTGACCTATACACTTTATTTTTCAAGTTTCTCCATAAATAATATTCACATACTGTTAGAAGAACTTAAAGACAATATCACATAGGCCTATCACAAGAGAAATGAACTCTGTCTCGGAAGCTGAACTTATGCGCGTGAAAGAAAATTTCCTAAAATGGTGTCAGTGTTGTGTGGATGCGAGAGGAGAACATTTCCAACATCTCTTGTGATGAGGTACGTGTTTATTTTCATTGTAATTTTAACTATAAATGTGAGAACCTGAATCAAAACACCGATCGCGGCTTCATTAGCGTAGATATTTCACCCGATCGCTCGGGAGTTGGAGCTGTGCCCGCCGCGCCGCAGGAACCCGCGTCATTGGCTAACTCTTGCGTGGGACACACTGTAACAGAATATGAAGTGAGTAAATTTATATTACCCATGATAAGGGTAAATAATGTTATGGGAGTACGTTAGGCCTACACAAGATTTATTTGAATTGTGTATCCTTCTGGGATGCGAACCAAAGCGTGGGAAATACTTTATTTTCATTTAAATGACCTTTTGTCGTAAAGAGACTTTCATTTTTCGCGATTTTCTGAAAACGAGTCTAATGATTTTTTAAAACTTCCTTCATTAATTGCCTAGTATGCATAAAACAATAAAATAGATGGTATTTTATGTAGCCATTGTAATACATTTGAACTAGATATTTATTTGAAGTGTTTTTTCAAATAAATTCTCTTAAGGATAGATAGGCAATAAACCACTTTTTTTATACACAACTTTCAAATATAGGTTTTAAGTCTTACTTCGCGAATATTGATAGTTTTAATGAGGCTTAGAAAACTGAATGTACACTTCTGCAATAGGCGATAGGCATGCTGAGTAGATGGAGTTCTGTGAGTGATCCACATATCATTCTATGGTCTATGGCATATGCAGTATAAGTAAGATTAAATAAAGGAATAACCCGTAACTAAAGATTTTCTTGAGTTTCGTATTAACAAAAAAAACCTGATTGGGTCTATCGTTACCATTATTATAATTCTGAAGTGTGCAAATTAGCTACTTTGTGAAGTGGTATTCGAATTATTTTTACACCAAAAAAGCATTTAAGAATTGCCTGCTCTTTTTCCCAACATTGGCCTATTTTGATTTTCCTTCCCTCTACTATCTTTGTCTCGTCGTAGTCTACCATACTCTCAAGAATTTCGATTCCTGGGGAGCAATGTTAGGCTACCAGATTCTGCTTATCGTCACAATCTAAAGGTGCCACTTCAAAGTCACTCTACAACCTCATATTGCTACCGCGCATCTTCAAACCAGGCTTCACAGTTATAGCACGACTCAGGCTTTAGTCTAGATTTCCTAACCTTAATCAAACTTCTAACCCTTGCGATGAAAACCGAAAGCAGATTGTATCACATTTTACAATGACTTAGTATAGGTCTACTCAGTATTCATTACTACTTTTTCTCCTGGATCAATCTTCCGTGTCTGCTAGGCCCACAAATTAGAAAGCAGACATTCATCAGCCAGAAGTGAACTATATTTAACTAACAGATCAATTCAGAAGTAAACAGGTGAGATCGGTTAATCACGTCTAGCCTACTTAGTTTGTTAAACCATGCTAAGCCAGGGAGTGAGTTTATTATTAACACTTATGATCGGGCTGAGCAATAATTTTGATCAGATCACATATCTTAATAATATTAAAGTCTGTTATAAACAAAGAATGCAACAAATTATTTTAGACTGGTTTATTTTATTTATTCATGTCACTATAACAAAAACTTTTATAAAATGTAGCACAAACGTGGTATCGAAATAACTAGATTGTGTATCTATTTCTTGCTGATGTTAATCATGATGAAAATACTCATGATAACGAAAACTATAATAGTAATTATGATGAACATGATGATAATAGTAATAACAATAAAGTAATAATAATAAACTGCTATCGTGTTAATATTTGTAATACTCCTACTAATGCTGTTGTTATTACTACTACGGCTTGTATTACCAATATTACTACATCTACCATTATTATTATTAATTATAATAATAAATTAGGTAATAGTAATAACAAAATGAAAATACATTAGACGTGGTTGGGTTAATATACGTTCCAGTATAGAATGGATATGATTATGCCTAAAACAAATTCAATAACTTAAAATAAACATAGGCTACATTCTCGTTTTCGAAGTTTTGTATCGTCTTAATAATCAAAACGTCAAAATTAAATTAATGTGAGGTCTAAACTTCTAGCATAAAACTGGGGGAAACTTCAATTCGCAATCGAACCATTTAAATGTAAATGTTTTAAATTTTAGAAGACATGCGCGATGGCAAATTGTCTGTCGGTTAATTGTATAATTCTATTAAATAACTTAATGATTTGCACATTCTAAAATGAAAATAATATGTTACATAGTGTTTTTCGGTATTTTTTTCCAACACTCAGTTCTTGTATATATGTGTGAAGACGTACGGTATTACAAAATTGAAATAATGAATTGAATTCAGGATATATCCTCATGTTATCTGTGTTCGCAGTATAGATTCTCGCACACTCGACAGCTGTTGGTAGAGTCGAAGCGAAGCGATTGTCCCGCCGTCTCTTGGCGAAATGATTGATGATCTTAAGGGGAAGTTACACACCCTGCATGTTGCAAGGGGTGCGTTAGCGTGGAGAAGCGACCTGGACCAAAGGTTGGGGATTCAACCACTTCCTAGTTCTCAGAGCGAGCACCGATTACAGATCTCAGCAATCAGCTGGCCGAAATGAAAGTACAACCATGCTCAAAATCAGTACGAATTTTATCATCCTGGGATTCACGAATAAAGGATAAGAATCGTGACTACAGGCTTCCATTTCCCCGAAAATGATTTTGTCTTTTGTTGGATTGTTGAAATACTCAGCGTAATGTATTCGTAACGAAGTAAAGAATTTATTAATGTGTATGTGTTTACCTTTAAAATTTATCTTTGTATACAATCAGTGGCGGCCATGTAGGCTACCACATTTTTGAATGTGATAAAGTGTAGAATTAGATGATTATCCTGTTTCCAGCTATTCTATTTTATTCACTGTTTTCGGTTCGTTTATTTAACAGAAACATATAACCATGTCAGATCAAGGAGAACATTATTAACATTTTCGCGCAAATTAAAACAAGAAGAATGGATTTCATTTTTAAATGAATAGATCGGGCTTAAACTGTAACATATTAGATTAAAGTAAGTAAAAAAAATTCTTTCAGGATTTTATCAAGTTTCTGAATAATTTTTCTTTTTATACATGTTTGTTTCATCTACACAATTTTAAAACAAAGGCTAAAAAATTTTATGGAGTATTACCCCCACTAATTTTAGCTATGAGCCGCCTCTGTATACAATATTTTGATGTCAGAATGCAACTCGCTATCCATCTTTGCGTGAGACTGAGACAATCGAATACGCATTCCCCGATACCGCCTCTTATTCTATATCAAAATGTGAAGTGAGAAATTCATAATAAACATACAAAGGGTTGGGAAAATTGTGGGAATAGGCCTACAACTCATCAGATTTTTATGTACGTAGATTTCTATCACTACTTTGATTAAATAAGAATGATTTCTTCGATGGCCTCTCTAATTCGATTACGTCAAATCCCAATATTATAACATTTCCCAATCCTGTACCCTGCAAACAGTAATGTGTCATGGGGACTGAACACTGTCTTCATTACTATGGAGTATGAATTCCATGTGGTGTTTTCAGTATTTATTTTTTACCCAATTCTGAAAAACAAAAAATGGGTTTTAACTAGGGCTGTATCGATTAATCGATTAAACATTTTATCGTCGATCAATTACATTTTCCGATTAATCGGTTTAGTCGAATTCTGAAAAACTTTTTCGAGAAATGGGTCAAATGACCAAACTCCTTTCGCTATCTTCTCCGGCCTTGGCACATCATGTGCCATTCAGCCTAATGTGTCCTAGCAATTCCCGTTATTCAGAAACCTGAAGGGTTAGTTTAGTCAACAAATTCGTGTGTCTCAAGTCTTGGCTGAAAAAGTAACCGGAAATGTAAGTTTTGTGTATATTTTTTCACTAGTTAACTAATAATGGTATTCATTAATTCAGGATTTCTTCTGATTATCTGTAGTGTAGTAGTTATTAAACGTGTAAAACAATATTAAATGTACACTTTGATTTTGTTTAAAATGCCGACCTGTTTTTCGATTAATCGGTCGATTAATCGATTAAAGTCAAGCGTTAACTCGATTAGAAATTTTAATCGATTTTCAGCTCTAGTTTTAACGTAAAGTGAGAATATCAGAATATCAGAAGTCTGTAAATAATCGTAGCCACCAATACCTTAGTCATTGGTTTTGGCTTCATATTAGTTGAGAAAAAGAGATGTTGACAACAGAAATAATATAAATGACGAATTCTTATTGTAATGTTGATACTTAATTCCAGTGAAGTTCTAAGTAATATCATTCTCATATAATTTTCATGTAATGAGAAAACTCAATTCTCCTCAATTCATTAATGGTATGTGTCAGATTTCTTCAAATAAAATGAAGGATCTGTTATCAAACCCAGAAATATCCACTTTAAATAATTGATATGATAATGAATCATAAAAGTAGAATGCACCTGCAACATATTTGGGAGGCTGATTTCTATTCACAACCCTTTACATTACTGCTATTTTAGTTAGGGCTCTGTAATTCAGCACAGTCATATTTTCACTTCTTAGCTTTGTTCCTTTTCAAATTATTGCAGTGCTGCAAGTTGTTTTTAGCCTACTCTAGTATTATTTGTACTTCAGAACTTCATACAGAGTCCGTATCAATTCTTTTGAGCGTCATAATAGCTTTCTACATTTTTACCGGTTTGTATCATAGCATACAGGCTACTCAAGTTTATATCAAATATCGACAGAGTATTTTAATGTGTGTTTGTTTTCAATATATTTTATTTATTTATTATTATTATTATTATTTTTTTTTACTAAATTTAAGAATTTTTTCGGGGTAAATTACATTCTGCATGGAGTCTTTGGGATTTTGGGATCGGGAAAATAAATTCTGAAAAAAATGTTCAAAAACGTAACTTGGAAAAAGTTAGGGATTTGTTCAAAATGCACAGCGAACGCTAATGTTTATTACTTTATTCAAAATTACTTTCAATTTGGAAAATTTCTCAAACATTGATGGGATGACGACGACAATGATGTAGATCATGATGATAGTGATGATTATGTTGATGGTAATGAGAATAATATAATAATAATAACAGTAATTATAATTATATATTTTGCATTAGGCCATTTATTATGAAATTTGTATTCAATCTTACATTCGGGAAAATTATTATTATATTATTATGAATATTATGAATTATTATTATATATTTTTTTAATTTAGCTTTACTTGTACTCAGTTGAGCATTGAGGTCATATCTTACAGATACGTATATAATACAGAATGAAACAGCGAGGAAGAGTTACGGTTAGTAAATATCCTATTAGGCATTTTCCTTTACGACTGCGGAAACCATGAAAACACCCATGTCAAATTGGCAGGTTATGGGTTTTGAACCTGACACCTCCTGAATGCGAGTCAAAGACGTTACCATCTCGATCACCTTGCTCGGTAGGTCTAATATAATTTTTTAACTATATTTGTAATTGCTATGAATAGCATGGTAGTAACCCAGTATCTATATACCGGTAGGCCTACTGTCACCGTACATGTTTTTTATCTATTTAAACTACTGTGTAAAAAATTAATGTTACTTGGAACATGTGCATCATAATCGTCATTTGAAAAGGACGCATCTGATGAGTGTAGCTACGAAATATATTATAGTTCCTAAAAGCTAACCCGGGGAAATATACTACTTGTCTGGAGTAATGCAACAAGTCATAGTTTTCACTCCTCCATTTCAATTATCTTAACATAAGTTAGAACAATTTGATTTTAGTTTATAAACAAATGTATCGGCCAGGGTGCGCTTACAAAATTGAAGCGACCAATAATTCCATGCGATATGTATAGACTAATTTGAAAAAATCGCTATGCTCTTATTTTCAAGTTACGACAAAAGGAAAGCAAAGCCATCTGCAATTGATTTTACTGCTACCAGTTTTTCACTCATAACTTGCAAAGAAAATCTAAAATTAAAAATCAGACTTCGAAGTGCATTTGGCCACCCTTCAGTCCATCTATGTTTAAATTTTCAGGTCTCTGCGTGCAGTAGATTTCGCTGGGCATCGCGCACAGACAGACAAACAGACAAACACTTCCTCTTATTATTGTAGACTAGCAAGTGCCCGCGGCTTCGCCCACGATAATTAATTTAAAAATTAAAAATGAAGAGCATAATAATTAAATTATTATATTTATTAACACTTACTCGCGAACCATTCTTAAACGATTAATAATTAGCCTATAACGAAACAGCTAAATATCCAGCTTTGGAGTGCATTCCACGATTAGAGAGCTCCTCCTGGGGAAAAAGAACCTCAGATTCGATGTCTCTGAGCCAGAAAACCTCTGCATAGTGAGTTCCGTCCAAATCGATCAATGTTTGCCCATTTAAGCCTATATTCATGATCCCTCTTCAGGCTGTGTTGAAAATATCAGATGTCTGCGGGCCATGGGTTTATAAACAAAAGTATCGACCAGGGTGGGCATACAAAATTGAAGCGATTTCAAGTTATGCCAAAAAAAGAAAGCAAAATCATCTGCAATGGATTTTACTATTGAAATGTAGGCTAATGCCGAAAACTGATGCTTTGATAGCGCTAAAAATTAAGTTGTCTGCCAGTTTTTCACTCAGAGCTAGCGAAGAAAAGCGAAAATTAAAAATCAGGCTTGAAGATGCATTTGAACACCCTTCATTCCATCTATGTTTAAAATTTCACGACTCTGCATGAAGTAGATTTCTCTGGGCATCGCGCATAGACAGACAAACAAACACTTTCTCTTACTATTATAGATTTTACGGAAACCGGAGGTCCATTCGTGGGGTTACATGGGCCCCATTCAACCGTATGCTTGGAAATCCTGCTCTCCTTAAATCTATTCTAAAATAATTATCCTCCCGCCTATGTCTAGGTCTTCCAAGTCTTCTCTTCCCTTCGGGGTTCTCAGTCAACATTTCTGAGGCATGTCTTTCCTGCCCCTTGCGAGCAACATTTCCAGTTCATCTCATCCTCCTTGATTTAATTGCCCTTATTATATTCGGTGAAGAGTACAGGTTATGAAGCTCGTCATTATGCAGTTTTCTCCAGTCCCCGTTTTGATCTCTCTTAGGATCGAATATTTTCCTAACAGTAAGCACCCTGTTTTCAAACATTCACAGATTATGTTCTTCCCGAAGAGTATGGGACCATGTCTCACATCTACATAATAGGCCCTATGTGGCTAGGTAGAATAATTATGTTATAAATGTATATTTTTAGATTTCTGGACAAATGACATGAAGACAAAAGTTTGTGAAAATAATAACAAGCATTTCCTGTTTTCAGTCAACACTTAACTCATTCCATAATATTATTTGTAGCCTATCTGTAATATTATTTTTCCCGGATATTTGAATTTCTCTTCTCCTTTATCTGCTAGTCTAATACAGCACATTGATTTGACGTTTCATGACCAGATAATTAGATTTTTTTTCATTTCAAATCCAAAATTCCTGCAGGCATCGAAGAGACTATCTGCATTCCTCCCAATTGCGCTTACGTCATCGCCCAGCAAACATAATCTGCAGAAGTCAATATTCGGGTGATTACCATTTAATTCTAGGCCTACCTTGTTTTCCTGAACTTTCCTAATGTAACATTCCAGAGTGAAATTAAAAGGAAATGCGATAATGCATTGCTTCAAGCTTCTTTTAATGGCAAATCTATCTGATATAAGTTTTCCTACCCTGACTCCGCTATAGGTTCTATTTAGACTCGTTTTGTTCAGCCTAACTAACTTTTTGGTTACCCCAAATTCAATTATGATATTGTACAATTCGAATCATTTTTTTAATCTATGAATATTATTATATTCCTACTTTTTAACTGATCTAAACCTGAAGTGTAAATTACAGATTTCGTAATTGTTAAATGTTTGCTTCATGATTATGACATAGCCTAATCCTACATAATATTATTTTCCTAGATTGTTCCACTTTGTTAGGACAACCTCTCTGTGATTTTGAGGAACTGACGTAAGGAAAACGGTTGACTGTTATATAACTTATTCGTTTGCATTGGCGTACCAAGGCGAGAGGGGCGGTCCCTCCCAGTCCCCGCTTTAACATAGGCCCCAAAATTGTATTTATTGACCCCCAGTTGTACTAGAAAGGTTATGGCATTCTTGTGATATATTTAGATCTGTAAGGCCATCAATTTGGTATTCTATTACACTAGTTATTGTCCTGAAATTGCAGTTAAAAATGAATTTCCATAGTCAACTTCTCGTTTTTCATCTTCTTTGCCCCTTCGTTTTCAAAATCATAATCATCACCTTCTTCTTCTTCTTCTTCTTCTTCTTCTTCTCCTTCATTATCAAATCCTTTATTTCGAAAGTGGATAGACCCATAAGAAAATATTCTGCTTACATTCTGCGCTCTCTGTAGGCCTAAACCTAATTCCTTAGCCACTCCTCATCATGTGTCACATCCTACTAAGAAGAAATTCATTATATATTTGCCTTGCGTTGCTCTGTTATGCTGTTTATAAATTTGTGTGTATATTTATTTGTCGCATAGTATGATATAAAAGTAATAACCACACATCTGCACACCGGAAGTAAAACGTACTATGTCACAAATAACGAAATTGATGGCATGAAGTGCCCTTTTCCATTAAATAACTTGCTTCCTATTATTATTATTATGCAGAGGAGATAATACTTTGCACCCTTAAAAAGAGCATAAACAGTTTAATAAACAAATGTTAAAAAATGAATTTCGTAAAACAATAAACATATGTTTTTCCCTCCGGTTCTAAGGAATCTTGTATTTAATATTTTTATTGCAATATAAAAAATATAGCTTTTATGTCAGAAGTACCGGTATCTGAAATATTTCTTTGTAGAATTAGACCTTGAATGATAACAAAAAAGTGTGCTTATGCCTGTTTTGTCTTTACTGGTTTTTGCTGCACGATTATACTCGCTTCGTACTTCTACGAGCACGTCAAAGTAAATTACACTTAATAGGCAATCTTACAATATTGTAAGGCATGGGATCGGTATCCCTTCGCACGAAATGATGCAATACATAGTGCTTAGATTTGCATTTTGATTTGAAAGCCCGTAACGTTTCCAAATATCATCAAAGTATGTGTATTCATTGCTAAGGAACCTTGGTAGATAATTTAGAGGACTCACGTTTGTGAAGGTGAAGATTTCATGATGATGTCGAGAACATATCTTCAGAAAAATGAACCTCCAGTAAGTATCTAACTAACCTCCATACACTCTCTTATCGTAACATCTATAGGCAAAAGCGTGGCGAAAATGAGAAATTAATGTTCCCTTTTCCTCCTCTTTTATAGCGCTATACGGGATTGAAGAAACGTAAGAATAAGGTAGAGGATGAAAGGCCAGAGAAGGTGGGGTGTTAAATGATGTTCGTACGAACACTATATAAGGAGGGGTAAAGAAATGCAAAAGTGGTGGGGGCAGGTAATAAATTTTGTCCACTTGACATGGATTCAAAGTGATCCCCCTTTATTGTTACACGTTTTGGGCCCCCGGTGTTTATGAAGGTTTCAGTATGCTACTAGAAGATTTAGTAGATTCCAGACTTCTAACGGGTATGGCTAGTGTTCCTGTGTTCAGCAGATTTTAAAATCTGTTCTGTGGTTTAGTGTGTGTCAAAATCTGTGTTTCTCCTTGATTTGTGTAGGAAGACTCTTCACATATGATAATGCCTGAGGTAAGTCAAGTATAAACGCAACTGCAAGTGTACTATTTTAAATAATAGTAAACCTTGATGTATCAGAGTTTCATTATATTATGAGGCAACATATGTTATATTTTAATTCCCTAATTTCTGTTAAGTTAGTTGACAATATTTTTCAAAAAAAATAAAAAATCCTTCGTAAAGTCAAAATAATTGATGAAGATATTTAATTCGTTTTTAGGCCTATATAGAACGTAACAGATGTTCTGATTAATTTGGTTTTATATAACAATAGGCCTAACGTCTCTAATTGCCTAAGTGCATTATCACGATTTATTATTGCCTTGAAACTAGCAGGAAAACCGAAAGATGAAGGTCCATCTAAGTGAGGCTATATTTATTTCGGTCATTTCGTCACAACATTAATATTTTATAATTCTTAAGATAAATTTCATTGAACATTTTTTAAACAGAAAAAAACTCGTGTTGTTTACTATGTTATACCTGTTAGGGTCATTATTAAACATTAAACATAGCCATAAAGCAAAAATGTTTTCAATACAAAATAAACACTAATTCGGACACAATAGCATTGTTTGCATGTTATTTCTATGATAAAAGAGAAATGTGATAAAATAAATAATGCTGAATATTCTCATATACAGTATTATAATTATACAGTCAAATTCCTTTTTAATTATGAAGTAGCATTTTATTAATAAACGTCGTAATTGGAGTTATTCTGCATTTTTTAAATAACTTATAGGCCTACCGTATTTTACTTTATTCTATTTAGTTTACTTTAGCTTAGTTAGGTTTTGTTTCATTTAGTGCAATCGTGTTTTGTAATTTTTTTTTAAGACTACCGTATAGAAGCAATTTCCAACCTGTGGTCACTGGGCCCTTTGGGGGGGGGGGGAAATGGTGATTTAACATGTCAGGTTTTTAATCTTTCACAATTATACTTGGTTAGGATTTGTATGGATTTCCATTCAAAGAGCAGTGGCACTTTAATTCCCCTTTCAAGGATGGAAATACCCTACTATTTTAAGTACGTTACTTTACTGAGTACATCCTGATTTCAGAGGTAATATTGAACATACCAATGTGTATGCCACAAAATTTATAAAAATAGTAATTATTGTCATGGCATAAACTTAAGTAAAATATTTAGTAGTTTAATGTTACTTTTTTACCAAAATTTTCCACAAAAGCGACAGAAGGAAGTTCTAACCTCTAGAGCAGGCACACTGAATTAGCCGAATTCAAGGTAAGTTAACCAAGCACTTATTTAGAAATTACTTTCTGGGGATCCTAAAATTATTGACATATTTCCTTCCTGAGTGACAAAGACATTTTTTCTAACTAATGCTTTAAAAATCTCATATTTAGGGGGGTCCGGACCCCCTTAAGTCCGGACGCATAATCTGTTGGGAAAGTTGATGATTTTTTAAAGAGAACTTAACATTATTGTAACAATACTTTCGCAATTATCTTACATTTAAACATGGTTTAAGGAAATATGTAAAATACAAAGCATTGCACCATGCAGATATTCATAATTTCATACCTAGTGTAATTACAAAATATAATAGGCCTATTAATTTGAAGTGTCAGCCAGTAAAATTGTAGCCTTTGCTTGCTTTAAATTAGAATCTATTGTTTTGTTTCTTGACATTCTTTTTAGTGTAGCACTTAGAATATCTTACTACTAATGCAATGTTCTCAGGTTGTATAAAACGAGATGTAAAATAATTGATGGCTGCTCTAATACGAGATTTTATAAATGTTAATCTGATTTATAACAACATAAAAACATATATCTGTAGAGTTGCCACAAACAAACTATTCCTGGTTTCACTCGAGAATTGGACATAGGCTGTGATTAATAAACAGTGCCAGTATACTTTAGATTTTAACACTGCTGTTGTTTTAAATTAAAATATGTTTGATAGAAGAATAATCATCTCATCTGTTGAAATTTAATTTAAACAAATCGAAATGCTGTAATATGAAAATGTGCAAGAGGATCTTGATCTCATGAGGAATTTGTTGCAGAACATGATTATCATCTCAAGGCCAAATGCTAGATTCAAATGCCAAGAAGCTTTCTTCTTCCCTGGATAAGTGATCAGCCCAATGCCGGGGCCATCTCCGTGACAGGACGAACAGAAAGGACGAGACACACCATTCGCTCACACACTCGCTCTGAACAGCGTGTGGATGGGAAGAAGATGATAATGACGGCCAGATTATATCCGGGGACCACAAGGGTCTATAGGCCTACTTATCCGACATTCGTCTCACAGGTGAGGAGAACCCCGACCTAGGTAACTTGTCCCGACCAGAAATCGAACGTGGCACGCTGTGTGAGAGAAGAGAAAACATGGATTAATTAATTTTATAGACAGAAACATGTGCTATATTACTATAATGTGTTGATTTAATGACTGCGTTCAAAATTCTGTTTAACAAGGAGAGAGTAAATTGAGAGGAAGTCAGTCAGAACATATTTAAAGAAAGGTAGACCTACGTGTTTCTATTTAATTTCCGGAAAATGTGCAATCTGCAGCATAAAATCTAATGAGATGTTTATTTGGAGGTCTAATACAGTCCATGAGCAAGACTAATCCTATGGCATTTATTAAATCAAACTAAACTCTAAAGCGCAACATCTACCATCCGACCACTACGTTATCTAACATGGGCAGGATTGGGGGCATGAGGTCAGTATGCCGATTTCCACGACCGTATTGATGGTCGTCCCTTCTTTATGAAATAGTTCACAATTCCTACTTTTCGCAGTGGGCTTGGGTTAAGGTGTTTTTTCCCCCTGTGTTTCTTTTATCTCCCATAAGTCGGGTAACTTTAGGCTCTTGTGGTCCTCGGATATCAACCGCCCCTTGTTCAGAGAGAATGTGTGAGCTACTGATGTGTCTCGTCTTATGTGTTCGTGTTTTCTCTGAGGTGATCCCGGCAATGGGCTAATCACTCATCCTGGAAACCCTCCATGTCCTTGTCTGGTCTAAGAAGTATGTGTTTGATCCAAAGAAGATCTCTCTCTCCCGACAGGTCGCGGTCCTGTATGCCCGGGAGGCGTGGGCCACATAAACATACCTACAACGGGAGAGGTTAAACTTAAGAAAGTTAAAAATCTATCTGATTAACAGTACAAATGAAAATAACATTTTTCAGTTTAGGCCTACGTTAGTCACTTCGTAATAAAAAGGTCCTTATAGTGTAAGTGTTTATTACAATAATTAACTCTTTACAAATTCCAATGTAAACAGTCGCATGGGTCCGCATGGACCGTACATGCTTAAGCAAAAAACACACACAAAAATAACAAATAATATAAATACAAAATAACACAAACAAACAAAATCTATTCCTCACCCTCCACACCCGCTCTCCAAGGTCCTTATAGGCCTATACAAGTAGACCATACATCGCTGGTTACAGATCCACAGGAGCGGGTTCAATCCAGGGCACATCTTTTTTTTTAAATGAAGTATGGCCTCGTAATTCAAATTGAGGTGCTACTTGATTAAGAATTAGTGGCTATTGTTACGGAACCCATCATTAATGGGCGTGGATGTCGGGGCCCCACAATCCTGCCATCTCCTGTGGTAGATGACGCAGCGGTCGGATAGAGGACTGGTCCCTTCAGGGATGCAGCGCCACGGAACTACTTTTTATTTGCAAGGAGGTTTAAGACATTTTAAGCTCTACCACAATCAGTACCCAAACTGTAAAGTACACTTTGCTATACTTTGTTATAGGTATGATACCTATCTATAGGCCTATCGTATCAGTGGTTTAATACTAGACCTATTTCCATGGGTGTCTTCATAGCTTTTTTTTTTTAGTTCCACTCGAAAAATCTCACATTACTATGAGCAAATAATAGTGACCAGTTTGCTTTTAAAATTAATACCATATTTCAGTTTTAAAACCTATCCTTCTTTCTCTTAAATATATTAGTTCATAGACCTACGCGGATACTGAAAGAGGATGCACAGGTTGACTGAGAGGCACTATCAGGTTAAAGAAATAAACCTTGTGCTACTAACAATTAATTGTGATTCCCTGATTTAGATTTAAAATAAGTGTTCCCGCACATCTTCATAGTGACTAGATAAATATATATATTCATATGGTTTAAATTAATAAAAATGAATTAATTAATTGAAGGATAATCGGATTTCCAACCGTTTCTATGGTAGCTGAATAGGTGTAGGCCTATTAATTATTTATACAATAATACTGAACGTAACTGTCGCTGTCACTGACTCTTTAAGTCACTTCACTTTCACTGGCACTACTTGTCGTCACTTGGAAGGTTCTTCTACTACTGTCTATTGGTGAGAGAGTTCAATATTGTGAATAACTTTTATATAGTCGAAGGTAAAAGAAGCACTTCTAATGGTAGGTAATACTAATTAAAAGGAGAAAATTATGCCATCGAGGGGTATAAAATTATAACACTCCAGGGATACCAACTTTGATTGCTTCACATGAAAAGTGCTGTTTTAGTTTAAAATATTTGCCTTTGATTATTAAATAGATTTTAAAATTTAGTATGCCTATTTAAACATGAAAATTCTCATGGTGATTTCAAAAATCATAATATTTGGTGGGCGAAAGTCATTATCCTAAGGCAGCCGTTTACCAGAAAATAAAAAAATTGTTAAATTCTTGAGTTTTGTCCATTCTGTAGCGATAATCTTAATGATTTATGTATAGCGTAGAGCTTTATCACTGGTACTCACTACTAAATTGCGGTATTTTGTTACCTGTTGGAGCGCTTTCAACCGCATGGAGCGGCCATCTTCAGCAACTGCTGAAGATGGCCGCTCCATGCGGTTGAAAGCGCTCCAACAGGTAACAAAATACCGCAATTTAGTAGTGAGTACCAGTGATAAAGCTCTACGCTATACATAAATCAAAAAAATTGTTATTATTTCACAAATTTTAAAGGCTGTCTAAAAATAGTGTGTAATGCAAGAGATAACATCTGGATTTTATACTTGGATCATAAATAACTACAACAGAACTCCAATTTTCTGAACTCCAACTCTTCGGATCGCTGTGGGACCATATTCAAGTGTTCTTGCAGCAGCTAGCTTTGGGATATCCTCTTTCAGAGCCGATATTTGCGAAGAGCAAAACTTTTAGCCGACAAAATCGTCAGTTTGCCAGCAAAACAATTGACTTTGACCAATTCAAGATACGACGTCCATGTGATGAAAGATATGATCATTCTAACAAGATGGTTGTGTAAGTACAGTACTGTACAATTTTTTAAAGAAATTATTATTTTTTCATGATTTATCTAATTATCCGGACATACGATTAACCGGATCTGGTCCGGTTTGGTTCCCAATGTATCCGGGAAATCGGAATTCTACTGTATTTAGCTTCTTTGAAAATCCTTTATAAAAGTTGGTGCATACAGTGGGATGGGTATTATTGTCCGGTCTAAAACTGGCCCTAAATAAATAAATGTGTCTGTCTCACTCTTAAGGGCCGGTTCTAGAACGGACAGTATCTATCCATTCCACTGCACTGTCTGAAACATTTGCGCGCCGACTGTAGTACATCTGCTAGTATAGCCTACAATTCCACTGGCTGATAGTCCAGTTTAAAAAATAATATTTTCAGTCATCTTTTATTTGTTTCCTCCGATTTATTTTCTATGAATGATCATTCCTTTATAAATATGTGTGTGGTTGTACTTTCTTCCACGCAGGCTTAACTGTGTATGTTTTTAATAATAATAATATCGATTCTCCATCTATTCTAACCCTATTTTGCTATATAGTATGTTAAGGCTACTTCAATACGTAATACAGTATATAAAACACATGGGCTATGTTATTTTTAAACAGAAAATAGTTATTTACGATGTAAGATCGTTATATAGAACAGGCAAGCACAAAATTCTGGCGAGCCTGTTAAGTTCTTATAACGGTCGAATATGGTACAACGTTTATGTTATGTTATTTTGCACAGTACATTTTAAAACGAAAATAATTTCAGTTTGTCTAGAATAGTAATCCAAATACATTTTGGTAATTTCGTAGTAGCGAAATTCAGGCTCTTTTGGTTGGAACAAATGGCATATGAAGACAAATGACCATAGCCTCTACATTTTCTGAAAAAAGAAATGTATTATATTATAATCTCACTTCAAGTTATACCGTTATAGAATAGGGAAATAAATAACTAATTTGGAATAATCCTTTATTTTGATATGGAATTGCAGAGTTTGAGTGAATGGGGGAGAAATGCAGGTCGTAAGTAATTTTTCCAGCGATACTATAACCATATTGTATTGGCTTACTATAGTGCGTTATCAAAAACCATCTAGTTTAAGAACAAAATTTTTATTGTCGAAATAGTTATTTTTGTTATTTTGAATATTGTAAATGATTAATAGGTACAGAGTGGTAGGAGTAATAGTATTCGTAATGGTTAAAATGAAGGAAATTGATAGTTAATAATTTTTACGAAAGGGAAGTGAACGACAGTGACATCTGGTGACATCCTGTATAATCTCTTTTAAGTTTTTACCATATATACCGGCGTATTAATTGAAACTTTACATAGGCGGAGTGAGTTCTGTTAAAAGATGTTTACGATTCAAAATAATATAAAAATTATAAGTCTAAACTGAAAACCTACTAATATCTGCTATCCAACGAATATGAGCTATAAAACTTCAAGATTCTAGTTAAGTATATAATACACAAAAGTAAGTTATTCCCTAGCAGAAAAGTCTACATTTGGTGTAAGCTGAAAGTCAGTAATATCTACTACGCTATTGATATAAACTATACAACTTAAGGACTGTTAAAGTTAAATACATAACACAAAACAAATATTATTATTTAGCAGAAAGCATACAAGGAGTGTAAGCAGAAAACCTACTAATACATTTTACAATCCTACTCACACAAAACATAAAACTTAGTACTGAAACTTCAAACCAACCATTTTAAACTGGAATTCACTATTAAATTCACTGCTATTTACTTCTGTGTACCTTTGTGTATTTCGAACATTGTACAAAGTGCAGTTCGTATTCAACTTTCTGCGAGTATGTCCCACTTAAATTAATTATTATTTCGTAATAACTGATTAGCTTTTTTTAAATTACATTAAGCCTATGCCTTATTATTTATATATTTTCTAGTCTAAACGTATCCGAACAAGCACCGTACTTCAAGACTGGTGTGACTATTGACTTGCAAGCTATTATTAGGGTATTTTAAGTCAATCACTACTCCAGACTCCTGAAAAACCCTGGTTATAATTCTGTGGCTTGGTTCTAAAATGGCCAATGTCAATTTCTTGCAAAATGAGATCTATGCATTATTGAGCTCGGCTAGTCTTTATCTTTCGTATACTAGACATAATAATACAAAAACCTTAGAGGCCAATGTCGGAAGTTCTCAGCAAAGAATGTTACTTCTATAAAGGCTTCAAAGTCAGTTATCTCAAAAGCAAGTTTTATGACATTGGCCCTTTTAGAACAAAGCCACAGATATGTAAGTCAAAGTAACCATATTAACATTAAATAGTGTAGACATTTACAGCCTAAAAATCTAATGTTTTCCTCTGTTAATCGTAACTATACAAACTGAATGTTTATGTCTTTCCAGCTAGGTTCAGAAAGATGAAACAGTGGGTCTGTAATGTTTTAGTTGGAACATACTGTATGTGGGTTAATGGCAAGCAGGTTAGAATAGAACTGTGGCTTGACAGATCATTTGTGAAAGGAAAGCAATTACATACATCACGACTTTGTCTAATGACGTTTCATAGGGCAACATGGGGTGTAGCATTAATTGTGAAGAGTGTTCCCTAATAAAGCACACATAATCAAATAAAAAAGAAGTTGGGAATCTCACGAGATCATTAAGAACGGGGAAAAGGAACACATTAAGCAGTCTTGAGAGGGCTGTTGACTGACCAAGACCGTGTTTGTGTTTCGTCATGACGTGTGTTAAACAAGTGGAGGTGAAGTTACCTAGTGTGTGGTTTTTTCATAGAAATTGACATAAGTAGCAATTTTAGGTTGTATCGAGTACCTATTAAAAATTAAATATTTCTAATATCGCTAATGTACATATTCAATGTGCACAGTTTATTAAAATAATATAATTTTGAAAATTATTTAGGAATATTTTCAGATAGGGAAGTTCAATCGAATGTATTCTGAATACACTATGAGTTTTAAATTAAATAATTTTGTTATTTAAGCCTAAAGGACATTGAACGATGAGAGACTATGCTAGCAACGTTGTTTGCTTTAAATTGGGCAATAATAATAACAATAATTGTTTCCTTCATAAAATTGTTTTGTATCATTGAGTTCTCATGTTCGGAAGAGGTCATATCTGAGTATGTTTTTATTTTTATTTTATTTTTGCACAAATGCAAAATCGTATCGTCTGAGTTTCCAACTAGTTTAATCATTCCTGTCCGTCATTTGTAATGTTTCAACATTTTAAGAGATCGCTCACAATAAAGAAGTCTATTTCAATGTCTATGTCTCTTCAATAGGATGGTCCACCCCCTAGGCTACAGGCAATGGATTGTAAGATCACGAAAAGGTTACCGGTACCTATATAAAAAGAAAAACGTTTACTGCTCTTGTAGAGCGTAAGGGACCTCCAATAATATCCACAAGAAAATCCAAACGGAGTTTAACTTTAGCCTACCTATAACACATAAACGAGATATTTCATGGACAAACAAACAAAATAAAGTAACAAATAATTTACAAAATAAATAATCAAATAAACAAACAAACAAGACAAAAGAACACGACAACGATAAAGTGTTATATAATTATGATGAACAGAAGTAGCAATCGGTTTCAGAAGAAGTTACTCATTATTTCAAATTGTGACAAAGTAACGTTGGCTCTAACGAAAGATACATATTTTTTACACTGTCAATTTTAATATTAATTACATTAAATTTTTAGAACCTCTTAGTGTGTAAATTATTCTTAAACATTGTTATTATATTAGGCCTATAGGTCAAAATTAAACTTTCTGATCCCATCGATTCATTGCAATCTCAAACGCCTAAAATTACTAGAAAATACTCATTTCCTTAGTTTGCTCTCAGAATTGCTAGTATTTGCCTAATAACAGTATGTTCTCTCTTCAATAAGTCTACAGCGGATAAAGCCCTACAGTTTGTACAGTCTATATTGGACACTTCATGAAGTAAAACATTACAACACTACTTTACTGCGTGATTTCCTATGGTTGTAACAAAATATTCGATAATTTATATTATTTTTTCCATATAGCCACGATTTCCATTATCATTTGCAGGTTCCAGGTTCTTACAATATTTCTTCGAACTTCTTCTTGTTAGCTTACTGTAACTTTTTACATAAGTTATTACTTAATTATTTACATTATATGTTAAATATCTTTGCAACTTTAGTACAAAGGAAGAAAGAAAGAGCAATTGCGAGGGAGGGATATCTGCCTCAATTTTTTAATTAAGTTTTATTTATACTCCTTCGAGTATCGAGGCTACATCAGGAGTTCAGGTTCAGTGTGTAGGCTATACCAATAGGTCATGTAGCAATTAATTATGTGTAACTGTTTTCTATTATTTATTTATTTATTTAACCTGGCGGTGTTAAGGCCATAAGGCCTTCTCTACCACTCAGCCAGGGCAAAAACATGAAATACATAATGATAATAATAATAATTTCCTTAGTTTGCTCTCAGAATTGCTAGTATTTGCCTAATAACTGTATGTTCTCTCTTCAATAAGTCTACAGCCGATAAAGCCCTACAGTTTGTACAGCCTATAACCTATTGGACACTTCATTGATGTCTTATTGATGTCTTTATGTGTCTGTTAAATTTCAACTGATATTAATTTTAGTGAATATGATACAGGATGAAATATGGGGGATGATTCATAGTAAGTAATTATTCAATTCGGCATTTGCCTTTACGACTGGGAAAACTATGAAATAACCCAAGTAAAGTTGCCTGGCCTCGGGATTTGTGCCCGGGACCTCCTGAATGCGACTCCAAGACAATCTCGGTCACTTTGCTGGGTAATGCCTCGATTTGAGAATCCTATGTAGCACAATTAAATTAAGTTGATATTCGTTAAAACTGTAATTATTTTTAAGTTATATTTGAAGTTAATACCATAGGCCTACAGAAAATAATTATTTTAAAGCAAATAAAGAGTACCTTATAAGTTTTGAAATAATACGATATTACCAGTAAGTTGATGATAGTATTTGATTTTTGTTAATGATATTAATTTTAGCTACCATAGTAATCTTAATTAAATAAGATCCTATAACTTCCAGCAACCAAGAATTCCAGGGAATTTGAGTAGATGTTAAATATTTTCATGCATTTGATTAAATCAAAACATTCTCAAATTAATTACTTTTTACATTTATATCATATTTCGCTTGGCTAAAGGCAGTTTTATAGACTGATAATGCTTTTCCAAAGCATGAATTACCTATCGCAAAACTACTGGATGATGCTCTTCTTCGGCACCCATCTCTTGTCGCATAAGTTATTATGGATAGGCTATATTCTTACGGCATCTTCTCGGATTTTTTTTTTACAATAATGAAGAAATAGCCAACTTTCAGATAGCTCCCCTTCTAATAATATATTCTTGACAATACAAACCCATTAAGAACGATTACGTCAATCTAGAGACATAATTTATTTTTGGCTACCATAATAAAGATATAGGCTTCCATATTCTAACTTACAATAGGGTTTAAAGCCTCCAATATTAATATTAATATATTTCTTTTACTCAGTACGCTACATATTCTATTGAATGTTCCTAATAGAATAGAAAAATATAAGTTTCAAATGGCCAGGAAATACAACCACGAAACTTTCTATTATTTGCGAAGAAACCAACAGCCTAAGAAATATAATTCCCAGGTTATAAGAATAATAGCCATTGAAGAGTGAAACCATTATTATTTGACAATATTTTTACATAAAGCGTTGAATTATTTCATTTTGGGGATAAAGGCTTTTTCATTTAGCCTAATTAATTGTTTTAAGTATAATCAACAAGAGATTTTAATTTATTAATTTTAGTTTTAAAACCCCAATACCTTATTGAAAGTATTTAACTATTAAGTATTTAATAAATCCTATACCTTATTGAAAGTATTTAACTATTAAGTATTTATCCTATACGAAAATTGTACACTTGGAGTAGACCTACTATTCAACCAAATTTTCATTAACTGTCAAGTAGATCTGATCTAGCAATAATTTCTATGGGAGGCTTGACCGCTGGTATGCTACTTAAAATTGTTCACTTTAAGCCTATGTTTTGTAAATTAAACTAATAGAATGTTTTGTACTTTTAACAGGAAAGGTGAGTGAATGTAGTTATAAATGTGAACGTAAAATACTTTCAAAATGACTTCAAACAGGGAAAGTGGTCTAATAGTCAAATAATGAAAACGGGGGAGAGCGAAATAGAGGGATAGAAAGATAAGAGATAGAAAAGCGAGAGGGAGTGGGAGAGAGGGAGGGATATATTAATACTTAAACTTACTTTATAGAAATATAACTTTATCTTAAATTTTACAATAAATGTTAGTTTATGATGGATGCCAATGAAACCCATATTTTATGTATGCATATGAGACCTAGACAAGCTGTACTGCATCCTATATTTAAAATATTTTAAAAATTAAACAGTTAATTTACGCAGGCATATTTATAGTTGTATTATTCTTATAACGAAATTAGAAGCAATTGGTATAAGACGTATTGCTTTAAACTTATTCCAACCATACTTAAAGAAAATACATCACGATTCACAAATCACAAAAAAAAAGTTTTCAGTCGTATTTAAAAGATAAATAAACCATTACTACAAGGAATAATCCTATGACCTATATTATTTTTAGTATACATTAATAAACATAAATTTGAAAAACTGAAAAAGTTCACTGAAATCATACACCGATGATAGGCTTACACCGTTGAATTTTTATAAAACAAATTGTGAACAAATGTAAACAATGCGTACAATCAAAATATTTTCATGGAAAATAATCTATTGACTTACTAATTTCGTATTTTCGAAGTTTAATGTTGACCTAATATTACTATGTAATTGTTATTTGCTGATTTTATATTCATAAAAATAAAAATAAAAAATAATTAAAATTCGATCCAAATTGTTATAGGAGTAATCGAAATATGGTAGTAAAACTATAATAACTCAAACGTAACTCTATTACATATAAAAACCATGGTAGAAATTTTGGTTGTCTGAAATACAATTCAGTAATAAGAAATTTTCCATATCTCAACAGCAATACAGAGACATATTTCAAGTATTAAAAAACTTAATAGTTTTTAAAGGCATCAACACTATAAGAAATTTTAACTACCAAAAGTGTATTGTGATTTTTTATTCACTTAGCACAGCCTATCCATATATACTGGCCATAGGAAATGTTGCACTATGGAGTATTGTAGACTTTATATTGGTAAGGGCAAGATATATTTTTATATGTTTATTGTAGGTCACCTCATCTTAGTAATTAGAAACAAGACCTTCTCCCATGTA
The DNA here is from genome assembly GCA_964059195.1 of Ectobius pallidus. Lineage (NCBI taxonomy): Eukaryota > Metazoa > Arthropoda > Insecta > Blattodea > Ectobiidae > Ectobius > Ectobius pallidus. The sequence continues at coordinate 179,833,720 of CAXKWD010000003.1, read as the reverse complement.
CGGGCATTGCTCATATGGGAGGCACGTTGCGTTACATGTAATTCGTTTTTCAGATTTTTATGTAAGTTACATAGTTCCAGTACTCATAGTTTTTAAAATCTTCTTATCTCAATGTCATATTTCGTTTATGATTCAATGAGAATTTATTTGTAATTCTTACTAAATGAATATTATTAACCCAAATGTTCGACTTCTGCTGGTCTGTATAATTCTAAAATCACATTACATCCAGTTTTATCCAAATGTAGTTATGGGGTCTTTATATCTAAGATTAAAAAACTCATTTAATTTAGACTTTTATCCCTTTTAAAACAGTTTTATCTTACGATACCTACTACTTATCATGATAATTTATTTTTCATTATTATGATAACTTTAAAATATCAATTGAGCCATGCCTTTATTCTCAGTTTTTGTCTTTTCCCCTAGTACTATTTCAAAATATTTTGTCTATTTATTTTTAAGGTAAATTTTGGTTAAGATTATATTTAAATAATGTAAAATCATGTAAATATAAGCATAAAACTGCCCCCGAGCACGAGCTCCTGCTCTTTCGGGGCTTCAGGACCTTATATCTATGTATTTATGTAATTTTAAAATTAAAATAAAGAAAGAAATAAATGAATAATAAAGAAGAGCAGTCGCGTGTGATCCAAAATTACATCTTATCATAAAATTATAATAATTAAACCTAAATTCCCGACCATTAATCATTATTTTCAGTAGGTTATTACCAAAATTTTTAAAGTTATATAGTCCTATGTGCGCAAGTCATAGCTTACCAAGATATGACTTTATTAAGGTATATACGCGGCGTTAAGAGTTAATCCTCTTCAGCGGCAAGTGGTTCTGTAAGAGAGTCGGTAAGATCTGCTTTAGCCTCGGCCAAGTGGCTGCCCCGTGGCCGACAGGTTAGATGCGAGCCTTCTACTCTCCAGGTAAAAATGAGTGGACGAAAATAGCGAAAATAGCTTCTTACTTCCTCGGAGTTATCATGATATTACTGCCACGTATCATCCCTTACCTTACTTCTTGTAAATTATGAACTACAATATGACAACGGAGTTCTGGATAATGATCGTAAACCTACTACAAGTAGGCTATTAGATTTCTCACTCTAAGATAGTAAGCTGAACGTTTTATAGAAATGGGATAGGGTTTGTTTGTCATGTCCATTTTGCGAGGGCTGTGAACTTGTACTCGTTAGACCTGTAAATGTTGCCGGCGTGCCGGTAATTTCACATTGACGCATAGACCTACACAAATGTCATAGATCACCCGTGGAATCGATCCCGCGAAGTATGAATGAATGAATAGGCTAATCTTTCTTCAGCTTTTTATAACAATTTTCTTAACGTATTATTAGGCCTATTTATATACCAAGGGCCTACATACAACCCTCCATTTTCATTATGAATTATGAGAGAATAAATATTGCAAATCCTTGAATAAATCACAAGCTATGGATTAAGTTTACTTTTTTTTTTCAGCAAATTTATGTAAATATGAATTTTATCATAAGCTACATAAGTTTGAAAATTATGATTTGCTAAATGCTAGCCTATAACCTCTGACAATATCAATAAATTTAGAGGACACAATGAAGTTACAAGTAGGCTATCTAGTATTATGCAAGAAATCAGTAGCCACTTCTACACTGAAGAGCGTAACTTCATTATTGCCATGTTTTCAGTAATAGTATGTTGTTTATTGTAGGCTTACAAATTTCGTTAAGTCTAACTTAGCGATGTTTGTCTTTCCTACGCCTATATCAGATGTTCCAATAGGCCTATGTAAAGAAATCTGGTGCTTTTATTCTTCATTAATGAATCCTGTTAAGTCTGAGCTAAGGATTGTAGTTAAACTGTCTACTGTATCTTATAAGCCTATAATTAGATAAAACACACACAAAAGTTCCCATTATAAGTTAAACAATTAAATTAGGCCTACAAGTTTTGATAAGAATTCTCTAGAACGTAGTAACTTACTTAAATCGCGATAGCCTACGCCTACCTCTGGAGTCTGCAGAACTTACAAAATTATTTACAGTAGAAATTCAAATAATATTTAGCAAAGGGATAAAATTTCCACTTATGCTAACTAGGGATTTTTTGAAAGCACTTACTAAATCAGTTTGTTTACAAGTCATATCAAACTGTAATTTTGATTTGCAAGGAATGATTGACAGGCTGGTGGAAACAGGAAGAAAGTATGGAATGGAAATCAACATAGGTAAATCGAAGGTGAAGAGGATATCGAAGAGAGAAGAGCCGCTTCAAATTATCATGGGAAATCAAGAATTAGAGAACGTGAACCAGTTCAAATATTTAGGAAGTGTACTGACGAAAGATGCCTATTGCACCAAGGAGATAAGATCAAGAATTGCCATGGCCAAGAAAGCATTTATGAAGAAGAGAACTCTGCTAACTAGTAGTCTGAACCTAGAGCTACGTAAAAACCTGGTGAAGTGTTATATTTGGAGTATTGCTTTGTATGGATCAGAGACATGGACTTTGAGGAAATTAGAGAAGAAATATTTAGAAAGTTTTGAAATGTGGTGCTGGAGACAGATAGAAAATATAAAGTGGATGGACATGGTGACAAACGAAGAGGTTCTGAGTAGAGTGGGTGAGAAGAAGTCAATCATACACACAATTCGTCAGAGGAAAGCAAACTGGGTTGGGCACATTCTCAGAAGGAACTGCGTATTACATGATGTAGAAGGAAGATTGTAGGGTACAACTAGACTTGGAAGAAGAAGAATTCAGCTGTTGGACGATTTAAGGGAAAAGCGGAAATATTGGATGCTGAAGGAGGAAGCAGAGGATAGACAGTTTTGGAAAACAAAATTCGCGTACCAAGTTTGAAAACCTGCCGGAAGGCAGAATACTTACTACTACTACTACTACTACTACTAAACAGTATTTTACGGTATTCAACATGCCTATTATCATTCAGAGACTTTTATTATTAGTCTAAAATTGTACATTTCTAAAGAATCTAAATGTTTCAGAGACGGAGTTTGAAGATTAAACCAAGCTTTATGCCTAATGTCATCTTGGTGAAAGACACTCTCGAATCGAAAAGTCATTACCACCTAGGAAAATAACGATTTTTATGTGATGTCAGAATTTATACGTTTATATAAGCAATCACCAAGTGAAATCTCAATGTGCTCTAAGTTTGAAATCAGTCAGAAAAATTTCCGTGTTCTAGTAAATGATAATAGAAACATATGAATAAAAATCCTTTCATTTTATGTAAAGCCTTACCGTATGTTTTGAAGTGTTGCATTTATTCGTCAGTAACAGTGAAAAGGTTAATAAAGCTCAAAAGCTTTAATATCCACCGAAATATGTAGGCCTAATTCTAAAACCGGGTCTAAATTCAACATTTGACAATCATTTTTAAGATGTTTTATAAAAGCAAAAACCCTTCTCGCTCTAAATATTTAACATTATGCAGGCCTAATAATTTTATATCATTTAAGAAAAAGAATTTTCATATGTGATTAAAATAACTTGATCATTTCGAAAAGAAAGAAAAGAATGACAACCGTAAATTAAGAACATGAAAATTACTGATTTTTAAAACTATGTTTTAGGAAAGTGTCATTATATGGGCATGTTATACATTCAGCCAGTCGTCGGGAAAGCAGTCTGTAAGAAGTCTGTGAATAATTGATCCAGAGAATAATCGGTCTAATGACAATCGCAATAATAATTCAGGATGCAATTTCATAGGCCTGTGTAGAGGGAAATAAATATTTTAGTCAGGGTTTCCTTTACTCGACTTTTATTTAATTTCATGGATCTTTCGGCGTCCAGAACTTATGGATCATTTATGTTTCCTTATTTCACCGTTCACGAAATTATATATAGCCTATTGGTTGACAAGTTCTTTCAAATGGTGTCAAAGTTATTTTTTTTATTTGTGGCAGAACGTTTAAGATTGTCGTGACATTACACATTTATCCAATGCAAATGTTATGTCAGTTGTTTTCTGTTGTCTTTTGTCAGTAGTAGCCGATTCCTGTAGATCAAACTTTAAATGTGTTTGCCATCCATTGTGTACTTCCACTTAAAAAAGCCTATAGTCCACTTGGCAGAGTTTAGACCCTGAAATTGTGGAAGAGATAACTAGCTTGTTCCTGTAAGCTATAAGTACCCTCTAAAGAATATCTTTGGAAAAATGGTTAAAATGTAAGCTTTAGTTTTTTCTATAGCCTATGTAGTTAGTAGGCCGATGCAAAGTCTACGCGTATAAAATCGCGAAAAACAATATTGTCTTCTTGTAAATCGGCATTATAATTAAATGAAAGACGTTGACAAAGTTTTGTTTTTTCCCATCTGGTAGGCCTAAATTTTTATTATCGATCAACCACGCTACTGTTCACAGAAAAACAGCCACATGGACATTATTTCGTAATTAACATTTTTGAACTTAAGGCGCCTCAGAATATAATAATAACAATAATAATAATTTATTGCATCTTTAGCTATACATTGTATAGATAGACATTGCCAATAATAAGGTTACAGCGACTGCAGAAATCATTTATGTAAAAAAAAATCCTTAAAAGAATAAAATGTCTTCTCATACAAAATACTCTTTCAGTTTAAATTTAAAACACCTGAGATTTTCCACATTTAAAATACTGGCTGGTAAGTTATTTATAACTTGACTAACAATGTAAACTGGCGATTTAGTATATCTAAAAGTTCGATATTTAAAAATATGTAATATCTTTATTTTCTGCCCCCCCCCCCCGATGCTTAACATACCGTGATCCTAGGTTGAGATTTATTTCTTATTGTATTTGGAATATTTACATTTACTTAAAAATTACATAAATTCAAATCTATTTCGGCAGCAAGAAATTTATCAACGTGTGTAATATTCCTTAGGATTTTATTTTTTCTATTTACATCACTCTTTCCTTTGTTAACGAATTCATTCTCAATACATTTTATATTGAATATTTGCAATAACAGATTTCTATTGAAATAATTTTAGACCCATTGATATTTCAATTTCAATAACAAAATAATTAATGGCTACCGCTAGGACTTATGAAGTTAGGTTGTCCTCCCATCTGTTGACGAAACTTGATACTAGGTGGTAGACTCAGTGTGGAGAACGGATCCTAGGTATCGCCCAGCTGCTTCGACGCAGAACTGGCATTCCCTTCTCCCCTACTCGTTTCCTGTACTCATTTCTAAATACCGCACCAGTTTCTCTGTTGCGTCCCCCAACCCGCCATCTCGTTCAAATTCTCGTCTCCCTTGCATACGCACGATTCTCTTAATGCATAAGATCAATATAATATGTCATTCTTTCATTTTAAAAAGAAGAAAAGAATTCTTCTGCGCAAGCTCGGATGCTTTGAACCAACTCGTGCTGCAAAGAAATGCAATCTTCAGAGCAGCACGAGAGCTTGCCCATGTTCGACCAGCTTGGAAAATGGCGTTGTGAAATGAAGAACGTGATTAAATGTATTTAGGCCTAATGCTAGTGCTGAAGTTGGGCCGGAACGCCGCTCCGGCATAAACGCAGGGAAGAAAAAAGAATGTACATATTATGAAATCGGAATATATTTTGGCAACTCTTTTTTTAATTAAAGAACCATTGTTATGGTAATGATCCCGTGTCCTTGTCGCCACACTTGCGTTGCCTGCGCGGTTGCCGTACATTCAATGCGTACGTAGGGAAGTTACGTTGCATTGCATAGCGGAGCGCTCTAAACGCTCTGCTAGGTAGTGCGTTTGAAGAAATGTCCAACTTCAGCACTGCCTATTGCAGGATATAATAATAATAATATTAATTATTATTATAATTATAATAATTATAATAATAATCGTCTGTTTGAGCATAAAGCCATAAGACTTGTCACTATATCTAATAATAAATATAAATTATACATTACCCACATTTACTTCATTAATACCGTATGGACACAATTGGATTAAAATCTTTCTGATACGTCTTTTAAAAACTTTCAGGTCATTAATGACTCTAATGCTAACAGGCAGATCATTGTACATCTTCAAACCATACACCATGATGGATTAGTTGAAACTGTTTAAATTATGTTGAGGAATGCTAAACTTATTTCTATTTCGAGTATTATAGGAATGAAAGTCACTATTGCAACTAAATTCAGTTCTGTGAATGTGCACAAATTCTAATAGTTTGAAGACGTACAACCCATAGACTGTTAGTATCCTAAAATGTATGAAATAGTCTCTACATGAGGTAAGATTGTCAATACCCGCCATGCATCTGACAGTTCGCTTCAGTGCAAAAAAAACATCATTCAACATAGTAGATGAACCCCAGTAACAGATACCATACGTTAGCCTTGACTCGGCTTGAGCAAAGTAAAAAGATAAAATCATATTGCTACTAACATAATATCTTAAAATTCTAACTTGATAACAGACAGAATGTAAAGTAGGCTACGGACAAGTTCTAAACAGTGTGGGCGCCAGTTCATATGTTCATCAAATGTTATTCCCAGAAATTTAGTTGCCTAAACACTAAGAATGTTATGATTATTAATGCGCAAATTTAAATTATTTATTGATTATTGAATGAATACTAGACCGATTTTTAACATGCTCAAAACAGTAATTCGCGCATCATGTCTTTAAATCAGGATATGAAATGGGAAATACGAAATATGAATGCATGAAAATAACTAAAAAACACAGACCTAAGTGGACCGCTTGCATGGTCTTCTCGTTAGAGTTGCTGGCTACGGTTCCGCAAGCCCGGATTCGATCCCGGTAACTCCTCAGAACTTTCTGAGGTAGGGAAGTCTGATATGGGGTGCACTCAGCCTCGTGACATCTACAGAAGAGCTATTTGATTAAGAAGTAGCGGCTCCGGTCGCGTAAATCATTATTAACGGCCGTGGGTGTGGCTATGCTGGATGAAATTGGGCTGGACATGTTGCGCGCATGGGGAAGTAGAAACGTACCTCAAATATATTGATTGGGAGAATCGAAGGGAAAAGACCAATTGGGGGGTCAATTTTAGAATAGATTTAAGGGAAGTAGGATTTGCAAGGGATAGTTGGATGGAATCAGCACAGAATAGGGTTGAATTATGGGATCATATAAGTGCGGAAATGAATATATATATGATATATATATATATATGTAAGCGCGGCAATGAATATATATATATACAGTATATATATATATCTTCATTGCCGCGCTTACATGATCCCAGAATTTAACCCTATTCTGTGCTGATGCCATCCAACTACCCCTTGCAAATACTACTTCCCTTAAATCTATTCTAAAATTGACCTCCCACTTAGTTTTAGGTCTTCCAATTGGTCTTTTCCCTTCGATTCTCCCAATCAATATATTTGAGGTATGTTTCTCCTCTCCCATGCGCGCAACATGTCCAGCCCAATTTCATCCTCCGTGATTTGATTACCCTTACTATATTCGGTGAAGAGTACATGTTATGAAGCTCGTCATTATGCAGTTTTCTTCTGCATCCATTTTCATCTCTCTTAGGTTGGAATATTTTCCAAAGCACCCTGCACTACAGTAAAATTCAAACACTACAACATTAGATTTGAATGTTAGAAAGTATTTACATTAAAACGTGAAAAATGTAGCCCTATGGCAGGGACAGAGTGGATATAAAAATCGTCCTGGGAATTATTTAAAATGCGACCATCAACAACACAAGTAGCCTACATCAAGTTATAACATCTATAATAATAATGCATTTATTTATTTATTTAGGCCGAATAGCTTCCAAATATGGAGCAAACATATAAACAATACAGAAGCTTCAAATAGGAGGAGATGGAGAGAAAAATTTTCATACAAAGTCCAACAATCTGCCATTAAGAGAATAAGTCAGTTAGCAATAATAATAGGTATAGTAATAATAATAATAATAATCATTATTATAATTATTATTCTTTACGATGAGGCCTGCTAGGACCACATGCCAATTTCAAAATTGATCTTTCATTGTTGTTTTCTCGTCCGTTCTTTCCAGTATTTCTTCATTTCTCTGCGCTTTCTCCTTCTCTCCACACACAACTTTGAACCGGGTTTCTTTTTTCATTCTGCTTCGAATCCTTCTATTCTTGAAACCTAATTTTTAATAGCCTCTCTTCCCGTAGTTTTCTCTTCTCTTATTTTATTTCCTTCCAAATCTTGAACCTCTTGAACCCGATTTGTTGACTTTTTCTTCCCAAGATACTTGAATATTTATTTAGTGAATATATTGCCGTTAGTTCTATGGGCCTAGATATGACCAAAAACTAGGAATCTCCTTTTTCTTATTGTTTCTGTTAAATTTTATATGTTCTGGTTCATTTCTTTATTACTTCTCAGTTTCCATTGTTAGGCCTATGTTGTTTCTCCTGATTCTTCTTTCTAGTAGGCCTATTTCAAGTTTTTCTAAACTATAAGTTAGTTCAAAACTAGATATTCGCTCGCTGGTAGCCATTCCGGTTTCACCACTGTATTGTAGTGCATTATTTTGATATTTTTAGATAACCACTTCCTGTTGTAAAAATTCCTAATAATGCCATATGCCCTTTCCATCTTGCGTACCCTTTCTTCTACGGCAGATTTTGTAAACCGTTTCTTGAATTACTTCTCATAAGTATTTTAATTTCTTTACTTTCTGTAATCGACCAATATCTGTCATCAAAAATTTTTGAGCATTTTTTATGTTTGTGGTAAGTTTTTTTTTTTTTTTTTGTACACAGTCGAGAGGAGTGAAAACACATAAAGGGCCGCGTGTTGCCCGCGCACCATCGGCTATACCACCGCCCGATAAATTCTCCCACTTAATACTTCCAGATAATATAACTGAAGATGTCTTGTATTACCACCGCCAAATCGATATCGGAAAGAGTGCAGTACAAATTCTTAACTTGGTTAGTTGAGCGGTGAGCTGTATGTGCGTTTGTTCTAGTTCAAGCGGCCTCGGTGGACATAGGTTATAAAAAGAATGGGTATTGGGTCTAATAAGTTTGCAATTATTGAAATGGACTAATATCGATTTGACATTCTTCTTTAAATGGACTGATATTGATCTGACATTCTTGAAATGGACTAATATTGATCTGACATTCTTGAAATGGACAGTGGCGCCAACTTTTGAGAAACATTGGGTGGGCTCATACTCCCGTACATTGGTTCATGAAATATACTGTATATATATAAGCGGGTTTGTCCTGACTGAATGAATGAATGAATGAATGACAGAGAATCAACGTAGAGCCTAAACTATAATAGGCCTAGTTAGAGACTTGGAATTTTGCTAGTACCTTCGTTTCATAATATAGGCCTAAGTGAAAACTAAGAAAGGATTTTGCAAAATTTTGATTTTAAATGCCAAAAATCAAATGTTTTCAAGGAGACGAAATACCTTATTATAACATATAGGCCTAATCAAATACAAGTCACATTGAACAAACACTTCTCATGACAACAGTGTATTGTTGGCAGGCAGCTTTGGAAGTCCATGATACGGGACTTTGACAAATTAGATTAATTAGATTAATTTATTCATGTAAATAAATATTGAAATCCACGAAAATAATGCATAATGATCCAGTCACATAACTTTCTCTACCCTGGACACAGAGAATACCATTTTCTCATTTCATATTTTGATGTACTGTACAATAAGAGTTCGTATTTCAGGGACAGCATTTTCAGTTGTCTCAGCCTGGGTGAGCCAATGAGTATGCCATATCAGAAGTCTGTAAAAGATCCATTGATACGTTATTCATACCTGTAGGCTTTGTATTTTGTGCTGGTTAATTGGTTTACCCATAATATAACCCAGAGAGGGAATGACACAATGTAACAAAAACTCATGACTCAGAGCATTAACAATTTATTTATAACTGTGAGGTACAAAAGTTAGATATCTGTTTATAATTATAAGCTGGACCATTTAGTTAGAGTTGATTTGCTGTACATAATTAATTAGAAAAGGGGGCGTATCCGGATCGTTCCGTCTCCGAGAAAGAAAATTAATAACGGAAATAAACTAAACGACAGAAGAGCAAAAAACGAAAGAAAAACATCTTGGCGAGTAAGAAACAGAACCTAATCGAAAAGTAGAATTTAATAATAAAAAAAATTAAATAACTCGCCAAGAAAAGAAAACTTTAAGTCATAACCAAAATTAAAGCATACCTGTATAGAAGGACGGGCAAAACCTGGACAGCGGTTTCGATGACGGAGAAAGAAGAGGAGATGTAGTCACTAAGAACCCCAGCTGCAGACTGAAGGCCTGAGCTTAGAGCACGCGAGGAAGTAAAAGAACGGCAAAACTAAACATTAGAACGCGCCCCGAAACACGTATACTTGTAAGAGAGCAAAGATAATAATAAAACAAAAGGGCAGAGCACGCGAACAGAAACAGGAGACGGAAAGATACGGACATAAACAAAAGCGTGAGTACCTGAAAACCAAAATTAATTAAATAGAAAAACGTATGTGAAAAACAATTGGCACATAATTCTCCCCGCCGACCAACAAAAAAAATCTTGAAGAGATTTTTTGAAAAGCACTGCATATATAGTACATAACGGGCTTGCAATTACTCCAGGTCCATCACCAAACAGGAGTTGTCCAAAACTCAATAATAATAGTCACTGGCCAAACACAATGTCTATATCATGTAGAATTATAACTTGTAATCATAACTTGATGTAATAATCTGAATAATTGAAGCATGGCAAGCATGCATCAAACAGTAGTTGCATAGTTCTTGAGATGTTGATGTGACGGTGAGTAACGCATGACAGGTGCATGCATTCCAAAGTTGTTTTGACAACAGCAGAACTGGGTCATGTTGTGATAGTCGCTTTATCTTGCACAGGAGACCTTGACAGCGGCGCCCGGGCGTCCCCGGACACAGGAGCCAGGAAGCGAGAAGAAGCCAGTAGAAGCCAGTCGAAGAGGATGGCCAGAACAGAGTAGCAAGCCACAAAATCAGTGCAAAACATATTCTGAAGAAATGGCCATGGGGGAGGAAAGCGCCACAGCACAACATACTGAAAATACAAAAGGAATATTAATATTCAGGTACTCACAACATTTTACATTTCGAATACTGCTTTAAAAGCCTTTCAATATTTAATTTCTTTTGCCCCCTTAATTTGTAGAAAAAATTAAACGGCCCTGAAGGGACCTTATTTTTATATACAAACTCAATTGAATGTTTTTTTTTGAGCAGAAGTATACAGTATGTATTATTATAGAAAGAGTTAAATAGTATTTTTGGTAACTGTTATAGAAGATTTAAACATTATAATATTCTTTTTTTTTTTTTATAAGCACAATATAATTTAAGTACAATTTTGAAAATTCAATAAATAGCTAATTCAATAAATAGCGATTAAAAGAAAATATTTACATAAGGGTGAAACCCAATAAATAATATTTACAAAATTTTAACAATTATATCAGCATATAGCTGGAAATATATATTAATTTATTAATTTTTTTTTCTTATTTAATAAATAATAATAAATTAAGTGACAAGATGAAACATATGAGATGAAAAGCTAAATGAGATGACAATAGGATGATGCAAAGAAAATATTGAAGCAAATGATGGCAAAAATGAAAAGAAATGGATAGATGAATGACATAAATGGATGGAAGGTTAATTTAGTTGGATAGTCCGGACTAAAACACATGACAAATGAATTGATGGAGATTGGAATTGGAGTGACGAAACGCGGAATGGGTTGGAATGGTAAGTTCTTTTTTTTTCTAAAAGGATATTTCTTCGTCGCTCGCTGCACTCATCCACTGTCCTGGATAGGAGGGCGACACATCGCTAGTAGGGCGCGCCTTTACCTAGCGAAAATTTTCCTTCAGAAAACAGATTGTCGAGTTGGGAGTCTGAAACAAAAAGCAAATAAAACCTCGCCCACAAGGGGCGGAAACGGAACACAATGCTGACGCCCCGCTCTGTGAGACCCGAACTAACAAAGCCGTCCGCCAGCAAGGAGCAAAAATGACACCTCCTCCACGAAATTAGCAGACACCCCCGCGAGCTGCGAACGGAAAGCTGAGGTGCCCTCTCGTGGAGGAGTCAGAGACGACCAACAAAACACGCGACAAAACAAACCGCGTAACGAACACAACAAGCCAAACGAATGAAAATGATAGAGAGCAATTGAATACGTGCGAATTAATAAATATGACACATAAATATAAATACCCGCCTTTTAATGAATAAAATGGGCAGAATTTTACTTTAGACTTATATTTCCAGGTTAGTCATATCCAATATTCATCTTAATTTAGGCAAATATATTTATATATATTTTAGACAATACTTGGTTGAATAATATTTTAGATAATGTTTTGAAAGTCAAAACCAGGAGAAAACATAGCCCAAGTATCAATAACTTCTGTAAAGTAAATGTTTTACCGAGGAAACAGAGCACTCAGGACATAAGCATAGTAACCATTGTAAAGGTTTTAGACACAAATGGTAATTAGTTTCAAATTTGTGTAATAAATTACTCTTGTTACAATTATTAGGTAAGTTTGGGAAAATCCTTTAAGAAATGTCGTAGATTACCGCGAAAAATGATTTAATATTTGGAAAGACAATCCTTCGCAGAATTATTAAAAGGAAAGATGAATCTTTCCAATTCCTCCTTTTTTTTATAGTAAGAAACATTCCAAGTTTCTGAGACTAAATCCGGGAGAAAGTCCAATATCATGGGACTTAGTATATATATATATACATATTTTTGACGTCTTAGTTTCTTATGTAATGTCATGAATTGCTTTTATTTTCTTTCTTTCTTTTTTTTTTTTCTTTCTTCTTTCATTTTGTAAGCTCATCAGAGAAATGCTCAACTGAGAAGCATAATCCAGTAAGGATAATAAATTATTATATTTTGATGCCTTATAGAATGATTATTTGTACAATACAAAACAATGGAATGTCTCAGTTTTTTTTATATATTATATTAGACACTTCCAGAACTAATATTTGAAATAAGAAGAAATCCCGTTATGCCCTGTATAAAGTGGAAGATATAACAGAAGCTAATAACTTATAGCAATATTCCAAGCTAGAGGATTTTGTGATTTTTTTTTTTTTTTTTTTCCCAGAAAAATTTTGATTTGTTGAAATGATTTTAAATCTTATATAATGCCAAAGAATAATAATATTTATGCTAACTATGCAATTTCGGTAGAGAAAAATATAATGACTTATAGTTTAGATTATTGTTCAGAGAGACTGTTTATATGGAATTTATGATTTTGATTAGCAATTTACACAGCTAAGGCGAGTAATTAGGAGTCTGCAGTCTAGGGGAAAATAGTCTGGAAATCTTAGTTTGATAGTTTAATCAAATAAATACAGATTGAAAAATATAAAAAAACCCAGTTATATTGAAAATTACTATTTGCTTTTCAGGACATGGATGAAAACAAAAGGAGATACAGGTATGCAGAAAGAAGAAAAAAAAACTCAACAAAATCTAAACCAAAACAAAACAATAACAAAAGTCAGAGAGGAACGACCGACAAGCTAGAGACGTAACATGTATACAAGAGCAAGTGGCAGAATACGCATAATGGAATTATAATAGAACCGGATTGAAAATGGCAACAGGAACCAGAGAAAAATAAACCGATATTAATCAAAATTGCATAGTGATATCATATAACCCTCCCCAAAACAAAAATGCCGAATAAGTATGAATATGCTAAGTCTAAAGCCAAAATTACTAGCAAATATTACAAAATACAAGATTAATAGGCCTAAAGAATTCCACAAACTGGACAAATACTAAATTTTGAAAAACAATTAAAAACTCGCATATTCAAACTTAGAACGGCTTGGGCCTAAAATTTTGAATAAATAGAAAATCCCAGAAACACCCCAGAAAACCCCAGAAAACTTCAAAAATTTGAATATGACCTTTTAGAATTTAAATTTTAACGCCAAAACAAAACTTTGCCAGAAAAATACTTTGATGTATTGAATTTTAATATTCTTTTTATCAAAATAAAGCAAAGCTGCAAGCGAAAAAATATATATATATACTGAAAATTTAGACCAAAATATGTATAATTATATAAAAAAAAATAGAGAAAAGCCGAAAAGAAGACCTAAGACTCGGGAAGCCGGGAACGTCAGATCCCAAATCACCATGCCCAATCATGGAGACCCCTGGCACGAGCAAAATCCTTAAGCCATTTTCAACTGAGAAACATGCGCCCTATAAAACTTTCCTTTTTCATCCCGTAGGGAAACAGAAACCGGTGTAGTAAACTTTTCAATGAGATACGGGCCGCAAAAACGGGGAGCCAATTTTGCAGAAAATTTATTTATGGCTTTACTGATAGGGTGGTTCTTAAGAAAGACTTTATCACCGGGTTTAAAAGGGATGGGAGCTTTATCCTTGTTATATCTTTCTTGGGTTTTGGCGTGACTCCTTTTTAGGTTGCGAAGCGCCCTACTCCATCTATCTTTTAAATCCTGCGGGTTCGGTTGATCAGGAAGTAATTCATTGAGAGCCCAGAGGTTAGACAGAGGACAATTTGGCTGAAAACCCATCATAAGTGCAAAAGGGGTAGACATATGAGCCTCGTGGATAGCCGTGTTGAATGCATAGGCTAACCACTCCAAATTCACATCCCAACGTCCGTGATTGCCAGAATGGAAAGCAATAAGGGCAGAACGAATGTTTCTATTTACCCTCTCAGCCAATGAAGGATTAGGATAGAAGGGCGTAGTAGTCACATGAGCTATACCCCTGTCAAAGCAAAATTTACGGAAGGAATTAGATGTGAACTGACTAGCATTATCTGAGACAATATTACTAGGAGGGCCAAAAGTAGAGCAAATCTGAGAAAGGCAAGCAATAGTAACAGCAGAAGTGGCTTCACGGACTGGAAAAAACCACACAAACTTTGAGAACGCGTCCACGCAAACCAATAGGAAAGTATTACCTTTGTTAGACCTTGGCAAACGTCCCACATAATCAATAAACAATTTTTCCATGGGGCGAGAGGCAATCTGAGACGCGAGGTAACCGTAATGTACTTTCTGAGCCGGTTTACTTTGCTTACAAATATTACAAGATTTAACTCTTATCTGTATGTCCTTATCTAAACCCTTCCAAATGAAATGCTCCCTTATTTTGCCTATGGTTTTATACAAACCCAAATGACCCCCTACTGGAGAAATATGAAAGTATTGAAAAAGCAACGGGACCAAGTTATCAGGTACTACCACTTTAAATTTGCCATCCCTATTAGCCTTGCATACAAGGACACCATCCTTAACAGAATATGGGGGAATTGGAGTACCTTTTTCCAAATCTTGTAAAATACTATTTAATTTTGGGTCTTGACTCTGGGCCTCCCTTATAGTAAGGAAAGAAGTAGGCAAATCCGAAAGAAGGGCACTAAGAAAAACCTCATTTTCGGGCTCACTGGCAGAATCATCGCCACCAAGTTGCTCGTCGGAGTAACCCTCGAACATACGAGACAATGTGTCCGCTACTACGTTCATCGAACTACGGATGTGACTGACTTTAAACTTAAATGCTGAAATACGCAACGCCCAGCGAGCAATTTTACCAGTTTTTCTCGGACGGCCTAGGACCCAACTAAGAGCTTGATTATCGGTCTCCAAAAGAAACTCAACGTGTTCTAGGTACATTTTGTATTTTTCCATGCCAAAAAGAACCGCTAAGGCATCAAGTTCGTACATCGAAAGTTTCCTCTCCTGATCAGTCAAGGCACGTGAAGCGAAAGCTATGGGGCGTCTCCCATCAGGAAACTCTTGCAGTAAAACCGCCGCTAGGGCGCGCCCACAAGCATCCGTTTGTAATATGAAACCCCTGGAGAAGTCGGCCATCGCCAACACAGGAGGGTTAGTGACTTTTTGTTTAAGTAATTCAAAAGCTTTCTGCTGATCTTCCCCCCAATGAAACTTGGTGTTTTTTCTCCTTAAAGCATTCAGAGGCGCACAAATTTCTGCAAACTTAGGTATAAACTTGGAAAAGTAATTAACCATACCTACAAACCTTCCGACAGCTTTTTGATTGCGCGGGGGAGGAAAATTTCGAATTTTAACCGTGCGGTCAGGGTCAATAGAAACTCCATTAGGACCTATCAGATGGCCTAAAAATGACAGATTCTGAGCCAAAAAATTTACTTTAGCCGGTTTAACCGTAAGTTTGGCCTCGCGCAAACGATGCAAAACTTCTTGCAAATGCTCCAAGTGCTCTTCGTAAGAATTTGAATACACAATCAGATCATCCAAATAATGGAAAACAAACTGGAATTTAATATCAGAAAAAATGGAGTCTAATAACCTAGTTAACACTTGCGCCCCGACTGCTATTCCAAATGGCACGCGGGTATACTCGTACAAATTCCAGTCAGTCGCGAAAGCAGTGAGCGGCATAGACTTTTCTGAAAGCGGAATCTGATGATAGGCGCTATTCAAGTCAAGGCTAGTGAAAAATTTTGCCTTTTGAAACCAATGGAAATTATTGTGTACATCTGGTAATGGCACTGATTCTATAGAGATTTTACTATTGAGCACCCTGTAGTCGACTACTGGACGGAAGTCATTATTTGGTTTTGGTACCAGAAAGATCGGACTCGAGTATGAAGATTTGGATGGTCTGATAATGCCTTGCTGAAGCATAGAATCAATTTTGGCTTTAAGAATTTGCATACGAGGCGGAGATAGGCGATACGGTGGTAACCTAACAGCCTTTTGATCTTCCAGAACAATATCGTACTCTATGAGGTTAGTTAGCCCCAGGTCGTTAGTTAGAACATCCGGGTACAGTTCTACCAAACGACGAATGTCAGCAGCCTTCTCAGAGGAAAGATGAGACAATTTTAGATCCGCAGGAAAATTATTTTCAAACAACGGATCAATAGTGGCAGCTAAAACCTCATACTCGGCATTTCGAGAATCGAAATGTAACTGCGCAACGGTTCTCGGGTCGAACCCAAAACGCAGCACACCACAACTTAAGTCCAATATGGTTCTAGTTTTAGACAAAAAATCGGCCCCCAAAACAGCCTGAACAGGCAGCCCCTTAATTACAATGAAATTGAAATTCCAGGTAAACTTAGCTAGTTTTATTCTAAGTGAAGTTTTGCCTAAAATTCTCACTGGGGACTGGTCAATACTATAGCAAACCAATTCACACGGGGTAACAGTAAAGTTATTTTTAGCAGCAAATTCATGGGATACAATAGAGTAAGAACTGCCGGAATCTACTAAAGCTTGACACGAGATGTTATTTAAACAAGCAGTAACAATAGGGACATTACTAGACACTTTTGCTATAATAGGAAATTTCACATCCTTCCTTAAGCAATGATTTTTCTTGCCTAGTCAGCTCTGCCTATTACCAGTGCTCGATGCAAAATTCCTACCACGATAATTGGTAGCGCCTGTTCTACCCCAACACCTATCGCGAGTATGTCCAGCTCGATTACAGACATCACAAAAAATAACAGATCGGCCGCCCCGAGTGGCCAGGTTAGATCTAGCTTGACCCGACCAGCTATTCCTGTAGAAGGTGGGTCTGTTAGAAAAATCATCTTGCCCTTCAGGGCGCGGTGAAGCATAAGATTGCCCCAAAGCCGCCGCATTATTCAATTTAGGAGCAAGTTCTTTTAACTGTTCCCAAGTAACAGGTGGAGATAAGCTGAGAAACAGGCCACGGACTTCGGGCAATCTAGCACCCGCACCAACCATCGCAACTGATTCTTTCTCAGAATGGGGCAACAGTAAAGCACTAGCTACGATTTCAATGTCTTCGAGGTAATTAAGAAAACTCTCCTCAGGGCGTTGATTACGAAAATAGTACTTCCCAGTAAGTTGGTGCAAGATAATATCCGGAATATAATATTTAATTACCGAAAGTTGAAACTGCTTTATTGTTACTCTAGTATTAATAGCTTTCATGATTAAATCTAGTAGTTGTCCTGTAGCATGAGAGCACATAATTTGTAATATCTGAATTTCACTTAATCGGAATGATGACACTTGTTTTTGGAAAATAACTAGTTGTTTCAAAAAAAGAAAAGCTTGATCAGCATTACAAATATCAAAAACCGGAAATTTCTGAATCAACTGTTCTACAGGATTTGGTAATTCAAGAATTTTAAATTTTAAATTTGGAAGAGAAATGCTTTGACTAGAAATGTCTTGGTCATTTTCAAGAGGCCGAGCAATATTTTCATTGGTAGCAGAAATAAAACCAAGTAAGTTTACAGAATCATCGGTTTGTCTAGCACCTTGAAATTGCAGGTTAGGTTGAGAATCCAATAAGTACGGCGAAACAAAAGTTTCACTTTTCTGAGCTGTAACAGTAGGTCGAGTACAAACATTATCCGGCACCATCAATGTGTCAGTACTACCGGCCCGCAATAATCTTAACTTCTCGAACAACTCCAAGAAAACTAACTCTCTTCTCTGTTGGTTGGTAATAATATCCTGCTCTTCAGTGATACGGTTTAAAAATGAATTCCTTTCTCTCCAATGTACCAATCTATGCAACATTCTACGGTACTGTCTATCAGTAATCCCAGTATTTTCGAATTCCTCAACATTTTTCTCAAATTCCTTCAATGCATTCTGTATCCTAACGCTTTCATCGATAGCTAAATCTTCATTATATTTATCTACGCCAGGCATACTAAACAATTTCATTTCTTTACATTTAGACAATAGAGCCTGCAACTCGACATCTATTCCTTTATAGACACCGCGATGCAAAAATTCAGCCCTAAGCTCATCTTTACGTAAAGCGTCAGGGGAAATCACAATGTCTTCCATATTGAAATAGAAATCGGAAAGAAAAAGGAAGTTTTAAATGGCAAGTAAACACGCCGGCAAAATATTTAGAAAACTTGAGTAGACTGATCACAGTTTAGTTAAATTAGAAAGCCCAAGATGTAGAAAAATTTAGAAAAAGGAAGCCCAAAAACACGACCAACTACGCTCTGCTACCACAATATGTGCTGGTTAATTTGTTTACCCATAATATAACCCAGAGAGGGAATGACACAATGTAACAAAAACTCATGACTCAGAGCATTAACAATTTATTTATAACTGTGAGGTACAAAAGTTAGATATCTGTTTATAATTATAAGCTGGACCATTTAGTTAGAGTTGATTTGCTGTACATAATTAATTAGAAAAGGGGGCGTATCCGGATCGTTCCGTCTCCGAGAAAGAAAATTAATAACGGAAATAAACTAAACGACAGAAGAGCAAAAAACGAAAGAAAAACATCTTGGCGAGTAAGAAACAGAACCGAATCGAAAAGTAGAATTTAATAATAAAAAAAATTAAATAACTCGCCAAGAAAAGAAAACTTTAAGTCATAACCAAAATTAAAGCATACCTGTATAGAAGGACGGGCAAAACCTGGACAGCGGTTTCGATGACGGAGAAAGAAGAGGAGATGTAGTCACTAAGAACCCCAGCTGCAGACTGAAGGCCTGAGCTTAGAGCACGCGAGGAAGTAAAAGAACGGCAAAACTAAACATTAGAACGCGCCCCGAAACACGTATACTTGTAAGAGAGCAAAGATAATAATAAAACAAAAGGGCAGAGCACGCGAACAGAAACAGGAGACGGAAAGATACGGACATAAACAAAAGCGTGAGTACCTGAAAACCAAAATTAATTAAATAGAAAAACGTATGTGAAAAACAATTGGCACAATTTTTAGTTGAGAAATATGGATGTTTTTCATAGACCCTAAGCATGTAAAAGGATACAAAATAAAATGGAACATTTTTAGTCCTATGCGCACAGTATATTATTATGTCCTAGGTTTTGGGGGAGGAAAGTGATATTGAATTTCTTTTTGATTTCAGCCCCGAAAAGGTTGTGTGGTAACATGAGGATGAGGAATAAAATATTCCGTCAAATTGCATGTTACCGGAATTTCTTATTTCAAACCCTTCCAGGCATGGTGTGTAGAAACAATGGGGTGCAAAATTCTACATCCTCTATGAGCCATAAAAAAGCTACATCTAGCGTTTTCTGAGGGAATAGTTTGAGTGGGATAAGTCATTCTTCCTCATTTCAAATTCTAATTACCTATATAAGGACTAGAGTTTGAAAATCGAAAGTCCTTCATAAGTTAATTTCGAATTACAAAATACAAAACCCGAGTGAAGCTGGGCCTTTTAAGTTAGTGAAATGTAAGACACATAAAATGCAGAATAGGAAGCGCATGGGAAAGCTCATGAGTTAATTCTGTTCTAAACGTCTCATTTCACAACAACACACTCATTGGAATTCTGTGTTAATTACAGGCCTATTGATACGGTTCCAGATATTTAAGTATTATATTATGTGGAGGGAATTGTTACATTATGTTTGGTAACGTAGAACTTTCTTTGCTTAAACAATAAATTATCTACAGAAAAATAATACTAAAAAAACTCGCGAACGAAATTCTCCGAAATAATGTATAAATCAACCAGTCGTTATACTATTCCCAAAGCAGTACTTAAATTGAATGATGATTGTAAGTCTCCTTGTTACTTTTCCGAAATACGTAATACCATAGTATAAGTAGGCTATTAATACTAATACTGAAAAAGACTGATCATAAACTTTTAAATACAGAATTTAAGTTTAACACCCAAATGAGTTTTGCCCTTGTGTGGGTGCCGTTCAGTATTAATTGTAAATAAATACCATTAACAGCCTATAATAATAGGGTAAGTAATTATTAAGAAAAATTATGTTTAGTTTACAAAACAACTTGAGTTAAAGACAGAAATTTACAAATTCACCTAGAACTAGAAAAAAGAACTGTGAATAATTCAATTAAATGTAAAACTCAAATTAAAATTAATAGAGAACGTGTAAATAATACAAGAAAGAGGCCTGAAATTTTATATGGATGTGAGACATGATCCCTTACACTTCGGGAAGAATATAATCTGAGAATGAGAATATTATAGGAGAAATGTTCAGAAAAATATTCAGACCTAAGATAGATGAAAACTGGGACTGGAGAAAAGTGCATAGTGACGATCTTTATAACTTGTACTCTTCACGGAATATAATAAAGGTAATTAAATCACTGAAGATGAAATGGGCTGGACATGGGGAAGGAAAGACATATCCCAAAACTATTTTGAATTGAGGTCCAAAGGGAAAATACCACTTGGAAGACCTAGGCGTAGGTGGGAGGACAATAGTAGAATAGATTTAAGGGAAGTAGGACTTGCGAGGGATGGTTGGATGAAGTTAGCACAGAATAGGGTTGAATGGCGTGCTGTAACCGCGCCAATGATCCTCCGGGTTTAATCAAACAGACTAGCAGATGCCCGCGATTATTTACTTACTAGATGTTTTATTTAGATCATTTAGTTATTTTGGAATGCACTCCAAAGCCGGATTTTTAGCTGTTTCATTATAATTATTATTAGTCGTTTAGTTTAGAATGATTCGTGTGTAGGCTAAGTGTTAATAAACGTGTTTTATTTGTTTTGCTCTTAATTTTTTTTTTGAATTAATTATCGCGGGCACCTGCTAGTAGACTTATAAAATATTGATATGACTATGGTATAAATATAGTACTGTAGGCCTACATGAAATTATTTCATTGTTTCTGAAGTCAAACTTTGTAATAATTGTCTTGTACTCCACACTCTTGTCTTGTATCACAGTTCCTTGCTTTGTCCATTAAATTCACCACAAGCATAATCTAACTTCTGAATTTAACTTTTCCGCACTCTCCTTTGCTTATATATATTTTGAAAAGCAATGTGATTAAGTTTTTTATGAATGCATAAAAAGCATAAAAATATGGCGGTGGATGTGGATGGAAACTGCGTTAACAGATTGACTGCATGGTGGTGCATAAGGGCCTACAAGTGGAGGTTTCATTACCTAGGCCTATACTAATTTTGTTACGCTTATTTTCCGAGAGAGAGCAGAGGGGTAAGTGGTAAGTCCATCGCCTCTCAAGCGTTAATAGATTAAGACGTAAGAATTTAATAAACTGAGAAACGACTTCAGACAATCGTGAGTTAATTGGAACAAGAGGAGATAGTATTATTATGTCAACAATAGCCTGATTTTAGCTTTCCAGCGATTCTACAAGAAAACATAGTTTAGTAATGGTAATAAATAATTTAACAAAATAGGCCTAGGGCAAATTATTGGGTGGGCTTCAGCCCCACGGGCCCATATAAGTTGGCGCCTCTGGAAATGGACTAATATAAATTTTACATTCTTAAAATGGTTAAACTTGGACAAAGTGTAACTCGCAGAATGTGGATGTCGTAGTGTATAAGTTACTATATGGCAATATATTTTTAAATTTATTAAATATTAAGAGGTTCACAAACAAAACACATAGGCTATATCAACTAATGGGCCACCTTTGTTTACAGAGTATTGCTCCAGTGTCCCACTACAATTAACATCAACATTTCATAACTTGTAGTTTCTTCTTACTCTTTCCTTATGGAATCTTTCTTCTCTGATATCTTGGAAATAATACCCCAATGTTCTTAGGTCTTCTAATATTTTATCCTTATCCAGCCCTCGTTCTTTACCAAACCACAGGTATAATTCAAATAGGCTATCCCGTGTTGTCAGACCTTCATTCTTTAGCCAAAATTCACAGAACGCCTTTGAAATCCCATCGATGTGTATAAAACGCGGCTAAATATTTTCTAATCAATTCAAGTATCTTATTATCTGTTAATCTAGAAAACGCGTATCTTTCACATTGAAATGTTTAGTTAATTCAACAATTCTAGATTCTTTTAGTATTTCTTTTCTCTCTTTCCGAATTTTCGCTATCCGTTCTGGAATCCTATTTTCAGTAAATCTGTTGCTGACATCGTTGTTCTGTGAGCTTTGGTCATTTGAATCCTCCGATTCGCTGCTTGAACTCTGTCGCATGCTCTCGTCTCGTTTCTCCTCCTCTGCTGACTCCATGCATTCTTGAGGGTCGTGCTGCGTTTGCAGGCTGTAATCTGTTCAAAGTTTATGTTTATCATATATACTTGTTCTTATATATTTTCTTTTCTTACGTATTCCACTCTTTTCTAATAAATTAGTATAATTCCAGCACTATACACCTACCCTCCCGTAAGCTTATAAGGTATTACTCTTGGCCTAGGCCTACTTCTTCTTCTACCGTCTCTCTTTCAATCGCCCGTTCCCAGTTTTTTATATTGTACAATAGTTTCCCCATCTTTCTTACATCTATCTTCTTGTTATTGTTTATTACTCTGTTGTAAAGTTCACTATTGGGGATGAGTAGGCCTACTAGTGTTAGTGTTACTAGATTATGCTACTAGTTTCCACGAGGGTAACCGCACTTTTTTTTGGGGGGGGGGGTCTTGGCTTTAGCTGGCATGCCCTATTGCAGTACGCAGTACTACATGCCATACTTTACATATTTCAATTTAGTTTGTGCTTATTTGCACATTGTCTTATACACTTATTGTTGACTTATTCCCTATAGATACTTTTTAGATTATCACTTCACTTAACACTTATCAATATTACTTAACAATGTCTTCATAATGTTACTTATAGCTTATATTATTTTAGTTCGCCAAAGTCGATGCTCTGTATAAATGTTTTAAAGACTCTCAAATGATTTGAGATGAGCTGCACCTTACTCACTGGCCATTTAGCACGTTTAGATTCAATTTCTTTTATCATTTTGTCTCTTTGTGGTTTAAGTTTGTCACATCTATAAATCAAATGTTCTGCTGTTTGATCCTCTTTAAGGCAGATACAAAAAGGGTCCTGTATTATACCTAGTCGGTATAAGTATGATTTGGTTAACCCATGTCCAGTAATCACAGCTGTTAACGCGAAATTTAACTGAATTGGTTGTTTCATTCTTTGAACAACTGATGGGATGAATTCCCTGCACGCTGCACCCTTCATTGAGTTGGTCCATTCCTCTTGCCACTTCTGAAGTCCTTCTTCCTTGATTTCAGTGACAATTGTTGTTCTGGGTTTTTTGTTGTAGGCAAAGTCCATTCCGTTGCTGAGCGCCGCCTCCTTGGCTAGCTTATCAGCTAGTTCATTACCGGTGTATCCCACATGCGCCTTGATCCAGGAGAAGTGTATGACCCAATTTTTTTCTTTAAGCCTTCTGATGCTGTTTTGGATTTCATCTATAATCTTCTTTTTTAATTTATTGCAACAGCATTAAAAAACTTTCAATTACCTCATTTTTCAACATAGTCCTCATCCTTCTCAATGGACTTATTCATCGTTGCACAAGCTTTCTGTTACCCTCATAAAAAAAAATTCAGCTGAGTAGCAAGCCACGTATGTACCGCTTCCTTCAGTTCTTGGTCTGTGGTGAATCGACGGCCCCTTAAGTCATATTTAAGTGGGCGAGGTCAGGACTGTATGCAGGATGCTCTCAAGGCTTGTAAACTACAGAGGTAGCGTATTCCGGCGAGTTTATAGGACAGGGGGTTGCGGCGAGCAGGCGAGTGTGTGACGTCACAAGATTCCAGATCTCGCAATTTTCAGTTTTTACTCAGTCTAGAAAATCTTACACCGCGTGATTAAACTCGTAACCTTTAATTAACCCGTGGTCGGATTCCTGTGAAATTTATACAGAAATAATCTACACACATCAGCCCTACTGATGGTTAAAACAGAGCCTTAAAAAAGCGGACACAAATGTTTTTATTTCATTTTATAAACATCACCCGTTACACAAAATTCATGGAGGGAGAAGCAAATTTCACTATGCGACAATTTTTTGTATTTTTGTGTCCCGAAAAAACTTCAAGCGAGAAAGTTTTAGTGAAATAATTGAATTTTAATACAAATGAAGTTCCAGCCCCATATCTCGAATGGTTTACGAGTAATTGAGTGGTAATTATTCCGGGCGCTTCAAGGTGTCAGAATGATTTGGCGCTTCAAGCACGACAGTAGAGAGCATGGTGCCGCTGACAAAGCTTCTACCTACTGATCTCGGCCGCTTGACCGCAGTCTTTTAGGATAGATATTACCAGTACATACTGTTTTTAATAATACAAATGGAAGGTGCTTTAGAAGGTGCAATTAACTGAACCATTATGCCGGGCCAGATATGTGCTGTGGCAGTGTGTAACAGTAATTTTGTAGATTGTAGAAAACAGCTAAGATGTGAACTGTTCTGTTATTCAAGTTACTTAAAATGTTCTTCTGATTCTACAGAATTTGTCTTTATAATCTTGTAAAAATCTCCCAAAGGATCTAGATTTGAATAGAAATTATATAATACAGGTAGGCCTATATAACAGCTAAAGGGTGATTTGTTCTAATATTTTGTTGCCTAGAAAATATTCCTCATTCTAGAGGTTATGTTAGTATAATTTGATGAAAATTTGTTAAAGAATGTATCCTATATTTGTATAGAAATTGTACCTTATAATAAGGGTAGAAAACAACTACGGGAATTTTTATGTATCAATATTAACATGTACAGTACTAATGTTATTATTACATTGCGTAGACTATTGTAGAGTATTAATTTGTGTTAATATTGTAATCAAAGCAATACATTTATATTAATAATAATTTTCTCCGGGTTATATGGGGTAAGTTATGTAGGTAATGATTGGTGAAACACGGCCAAAAGTGTACATCTGTATACAAATTATGTGACGACAGAGATAATATAGACCTAATAAACTAAGGGATGGTTTGTGAATTGCAGGGCAGGGAAACTTTCATGAGCAGCACAACGAAAAGAGGCGCAGGATCTTTAAAATCGACGTCTCAACATAAAAAAAGGACACAAATTGCTTCGCAATGCATTCTACATAAATCACACAATATTTCAAAGGATTTTTCCATGAATTTTTCATTAAAAAGTATCATCGTCTTGCCCTAACTATAACCCGATAGCATGCTCTTAAAGCCTCGGCAATTCAATTTTAACTGTAATACGTTTTCATGTTGATAAATTATATTAAAATATGAAAAGGGCGTAACAAGGTATTAAACTAATAAGGCATTTGATAAGGTAATTAGAAATAAAAGTTACTAGCACAAAGGATCAAAAAATAAAATAAATAATTCAACAAATATCTAAATAACAGTAGTGCAGATTTACAAGATTAGGAAAAAGTTTAATTCATTCTTGTTCCCCAGCGGGTCAATCTTTCAGTATGGGTACAAGTAGCCAGTTAATATCCTTTATTATTGAGTCCACGATTAAAATATTTAAGGATTTTTACGTAATTGCTAGTAGGCCTATTTTATAGAATAAAAAAGACCTCTGTACGTTCCTATAGCTTTATCGCCTTGAGTAATTACCACTCTATTACTCGTAAACCATTCAAAATATAAACGTGGTACTTGATGTATAATAAAATTCAAATATTTCCCTAAAGCTCACATGCTGGAATCATTTTCTGGTCACAGAAATAAAAAAATTGTCGCATAGTAAAATATGCTTCTTCCTGAACATTTCACGGTCGTCACAAATCACTCCGACACTGAAGCGCATGGAATAATTACCACTTAATTACTCGTAAACCATTCGAGATATGGGGCTAGAACTTCATTTGTATTAAAATTCAATTATTTCACTAAAACTTTCTCGCTTGAAGTTTTTTCGGGACACAAAAATACAAAAAATTGTCGCATAGTGAAATTTGCTTCTCCCTCCATGAATTTTGTGTAACGGGTGATGTTTATAAAATGAAATAAAAACATTTGTGTCCGCTTTTTTAAGGCTCTGTTTTAACCATCAGTAGGGCTGATGTGTGTAGATTATTTCTGTATAAATTTCACAGGAATCCGACCACGGGTTAATTAAAGGTTACGAGTTTAATCACGCGGTGTAAGATTTTCTAGACTGAGTAAAATCTGAAAATTGCGAGATCTGGAATCTTGTGACGTCACACACTCAAGTGCTGCGATTGGTCTATCCAGGAATACGCAACCTGTATAGTTTACTGATCTTGGGATGCTCTGACACCTCAAAGCCAGTTTCGCAACAGTTTGAGCTGTGTGGGCTGCAGTATGTTGGTGCGCATTGTCAACAAAACAGCTCCTTTCGACGATAGGCCTCGACGTTTGGTTCGAATTTCAGGCTTCAGCTCGTTGCTCAACATATCACTGTAAAGTGCACTGTTTATTGTTGAGTCCTTCTCCAAGTAATGCTGCAGTATTGTCCCTTGTGTGAGTGTTGGCATCACTTTTCCTGCCGAGAGTTGATTCTTGAATTTCTTTTTGAATGGAGATGCAGGGTGTTTCCGCCCCAAGCTTTGGCGTTCGCTTTCAGGCTCCAAGTAATGGACCCACGTTTCGTCTCCATTGACTATTCGTTTCAAAAAAGCTTCACCTTAGTTAGCATGGCGGTCCAGTAATCGTTGGCAGATGGACACAAGATTGTGATTGTTATATGTCAGCGTTTCTCAACCTTTTTGAACCCGAGGACCTCTAAAATGTATAAAAAAATTTACAGACCCCTAATTTTACATCCCGTTTTTAAAAGAAGGCCTATTTTCTTAATATTTGGGGTATTAATTATAGGTCATTATAACGAAATATGTGAGAAAATTTTACTTCTTTACTTTCCACTTGCTTTATGATGTTTTTGAATTGTCTGCGGACCATCTGCACAATCTTCGCGGACCAGGTGGTCCGCGGACCATAGGTTGAGAAACGCTGTTATATGTTATATGCAGAACCATGGACGGTTTGATACTTCGACAATCACTCTTCGGTTTGTATGAATCATGATACGAACTTGCTCAATGTTGGCGTCACTAGTGGATGTGGATGGACGTCCTCGTCCTTGAAACTTGTCCGACCATTCTTTTTAACTTTTCAAGCCATTCGTACACGCTTCGTCTTGGTAAATCATTGCTCCCATATTGTGTGGAAAGTCTTCGATGGATTTCGGTTCCTGGTACACATTCAGACGACAAAAAACAGATCACTGCACACTGTTCCTTTTCTTTTCTTTGACCGATGCAACCATGTTTAATGTGCAACAGCGCTAAACTCAGAAGAGTCATAACCAGGGCCCGGATTCTAATGACATGTCATCTTTTTATTGATGCTACATAGACATTGCCAATTTGTAGATAAATCCTAATCATGGCCTCTAGATTATAGAAATAATTTTTATTAGGTCATTTTTTCTCATTTTATGCAATTTTATATATTTAGGGCATTTATTTCAATTTTAGGTCATTATTTTGTCATTTTCGTGTCATTTGCTTCCTTATTTAGTCATATTCATGTATTTACATTGAGTGTATTTACTTTTTTCGTCGCTAGCAGTGCTGTCTTTGAAGAGTTGTTTGTTTAATGCAAGAAGGAAAAATTCGGCGTTAAGTATTGTCATGTCTCAGTCGGAAATGAGAATCAAAGAAACACCAACATTTTGTATTATATTACTATTGTTATTAGATTGACTTGGCACCAGAGTCTGCCACCTGCTTGGATTTGAGAGTGCAAACTCCTGTTTACCCTCAATTAAACAAAAATATAATCCGGCAGACCACAAATGGAAATGCCGAATTTTGACTCGCCAGTGGCACAGTGCCTGTATAAATTTCCGTGAGAAAAGAACATTCAAAACATTACACTTATGTACAAACTTTGTGTGTACAATAATAATTTTTTATAAATAAAATGTCAGTTTTTAGGTCATTTTTTTATAATTATTAAGTCATTTCCTTTAAAATTCAGAGTAATTTTATACGTCATTTTTCAAACAATTTTAGGTCATCAGAATCCGGGCCCTGGTCATAAGGGTCAAACATTCCACAAGCGGAAACAAATTGACAACATGACGCCGTGCGCGAGCATAAAGCGGTACAGAAAGCCTACAAAATATTAAAAAAAAAAAAATGCGGATACTTATTGACTTAAGCTTGTAGTATTAGTAGCTACAATGCGGCAATCATGGGCTTCATAGAGATAAAATAGAACATCATTTATCCGAACGACATCGATTTATAGGCTATATCAGTATTTTTTACTTGCTTGTTTTTTTTATGTTTTCTGGATCCTTGTGGTAACAATTAAAGGATGATCATTCAACATTCACAACTGTACAGAGAATCTATAGATCCCGCACGAAATCTGTGCCGATTGCCTAAATCATTGCATTACGTTTTCGAGGGGACTGTAGCGTCGATTGGCCTGCTACCTATCTCTCTCGCACAACAGTACCTCCCTTTCTATTTGTAAAGGCCAAGCTACCTCTCTCTCTCTCTCTCTCTCTCGCACAATAGCATGTTTCTCTCTAGAGAGTAACGGTCTCATCGGCACAGATTTCGTGCGAGAACTTTACCATAGTATCACAGATCTACATTGAGTTACGACAATTGCCTTTCGTAATACCAGCCTATATCATACTTTACTGAACTACATTCAACATGTCCGAGAGTTCGGCATTAGCTAGAGTATTTATGCATCCGGTTTGCAAAATAATGCTTTAACGTATTGGATCAGTACGCTTAAGCTTTTGTATGCATGGTGCGTACAATATTTTTAGTAAAAGGTCTAAAATTATATTAAATGAAGCAAAAATGCCATATATTTAATTATAAAAGGCATAGACAGCCATTTGTTGACGCCATATTCTCACAGCCGCCTGAATCCTATGCCATGAACCAATACGAAAAGCAGATGTAGAAGGCAGTGCGGGATTCTTATGAATAATATAGCTATGTTTGCTTAGGCCTATATTTGTTGTTATATTATTTAGTGTTTTTTTTTAAAAACCTGGTAAAGTTTCTGATTAACGCAAAGAAACAAGAAATATAAGGGAACATTGTTTTATAGTCAAGTATTTTGTTTCACAGCTTGTTACGGTTGGTATGACTGGTCACTGCCATTTTACAGAGCGTGTACTAAAAGGTATTTTAAAGATTTTAACACGATGTTGCAGGAAAAGATTACCTAAAACGGACTGGAGATAGTTATCTGCGTGGTAAATGAGGGAGCTGGTGGTAGCAACTTTTTCTTATGGTTGAGCTGTAAATTCCTATATTGTTCCTATTCCTCAGAAAATTGACCATTTCGCATTCGTTTTTGGTGTGGATTTCAAAGCAAAGCAACAATCTGTTTTCTGAGGAAGTGAAAAATGTATTTGGGTTCGATTTAGGAAAGAAACGGAGTAAGGAAATGATGCATGAAAAACAGTAAGATTTGTGGTGGTATTATTATTATATAACTAATTCTATAATTAAACTTTTCTCCACATTTTAAATAAATATTTTTTACATATTCGATCATCCGAAAACACTGAAAATCCGGACCACATCAGTTCCGATTAGTCGGGATAACTAATCTTCCACTGTATAAGTGTTTTAATCTTCCGTCAAATAGAAACGGTCTTGGAATGTTCAGAAACCCGTTAACATACTGACCTACAGCAATAATGTCATTATGCGGACAAGAAGCATTCATCATTGCTCGCAGAGTCATTAGGCAGTGGGGTAGGTCAAGAGAACGAGACAAGGACATCACATCTCAAGGGATCTATATAGCACTTGTGTTTCTCCAATACAACTCATCTTGTTTATATCAAACACAGTCACTTCACTGGTACAGCTCCTTAACAAATCACATTCCCTGAAAATTTATTTTTAAAATAGATTTAACAGAAACTTGCTAGGTCTACACATATTTCTATACTATAAATACTGTAGGGTTACGTCAACAGAAACACATCACCTGAGATGAGTTCATTAGAAGTATGGTTGTTGAAATCCATTAAACATTTAGAGCAATTTTAATTTTACTTGGTACACATAGGCCTATTACCCATCGGTGGACTAAACATCCCTTATCCAACCCCTGGTGTAGTAAGCAAAAGTATAGGCAATCCTAAATGCCGCATTGGATTCTTCCTTTTTTACCCCCCATAGGTTCATTACAAAAATGTTCATTGTACTTTATACAGATCTACATTATATGACCAATATTTATCAAATTTAGCACAAGCATCTGCAAGCAGCTTCAACTTGCAACGTTAAGATTTTAAGAAACTTCTCCCGTTTAGGCCTATATATTTTATAACCAATCTAAATTTTAACCGATATTTACCAAATTTTACAGAAATTATACAACCTTGAATTTGAACTAAAAAACCCCGTCCCAGTTTCACCCCTATTATGATACCTTTTCTATTGAAAGCAAGATGCTTTTCACAATATTTTCACATCTTTTACTCTCAGACCCTCTAGAGCAGAGCCGGATAAACTGCGGCCCGACTAGGCTTTTTCTGAGGCCCGCTTAATCCACCTGATTGCAGTAATGAAGGAATGTCATTAAAAAGACATTACCAGGCAAAACATTTTCCCGAGTTTGATCAATTTAATGTCCGTGAGCGTGTTGTAAAGGCAAAATAACTGTGTAACAAAATTACTTAACAACAACAGTTTCTAATACAGGGCGAAGATTTAAAACAACTAATATTACGAAAGCAAGTTTCGAGGTTTCAGAACTTAGAGCTGAGCATGCAAAATCGTTTGCTGAAAGAGAATTTGTAAAATAGTATCTCATGATCATTGCTGACCAAAAAAATAAGATATGTTCAATTCTGTTTCTCTGTCAAGAAACACCATCAGTAGGCGTGTGGAAGAACTACAGTAGCTACCAGTGTTAGGCATCAACTGATTGAGTAGAGAAAGATGTCTGATTATATGACGAGATACCGAGAGTATTGATGCGATGGATTCTTCACAGATACTGGTGTTTATTAGGGTGTAGACATGAGCTTTGCAATAATTACAGAAAAGCTTATAGGGGTGGGAGGTATGCAAGGAATCACAAAAGATAATGTCTTGTTTCAAGAGGCTCTAACTGTGGATCGCATAGAACTTAAATGAGAAAAATTATGCAGTGAAACTATAGTCTAAATAAATGCTTTTAAAAGCATTAAGTAAACAAAATTTTGCCATTTTGACATTCCATAAACTATTATATTTATACAATTTTGTTAAATTATTCATATGGCTTGCTTCTAAACGCTTAAGTTAATTAGTGGCCGTGCATGTAAAAAAGTTTGGGCGACCCTGCTCTAAAGGCAAGAGAAAAAGTCTAGGTGCCATTACATTTCAAACAATCAACCCTTTTCACTGTTGTCGCATCTTTCCTAAACAAATCTGATTGCTATGCCTGATATTATAAAACTTTGCACACAGGTTCTCATCAACCAGGAGGAAAATTTAGGCATTACAATATTAATATTCTAACAAGCCACATCTTCCAATTCCAACCCCTAACCCTATGCAAATCTAAGACTGTATGCTTCGACATAACCTATGATTATCAAATATTACACCTACAGAAACTGGAACACATTTAGGAAATATTGAAATTTTAACAAATCATCCTGTTGAAACCTCTTGTCATCCCCTATTACTTCATTAGGCCTACTATACAAATCTCCATTCTTTGACCGATCTTTACGTTGGGTCTATTTTATATACAAAATCTTTGGAAGCATGAAAAAATATAGGCTACCGGTACATTAGAAAAATCCTCCCTACCATTTCTCATCCCTTACGATATCTAACTTATATCTAGGCTAAATCTAATGCTTTGACCGAAGTTTATAAAATTTGCACAATGATCCTTTGTCTATAATCAGAGAATATATGAAGTAAAATTAAAACACTTAGGCCCTAAAGCTATTCCGTCCCTGTTAACTATCTATTATGATTACTATTCTGTCTCTTTCAATATTAATTCCTTGTTCAACGTTTGCCGAATCTTAAGACAGAACCTCTGGAACCAGGGAAAAAATATTGCCAAAATTCAAGTTCAAACAAACCACCCTCTCCTCTCAACTCCTATAATATTTTTTTTTATGTTCGTGACTTTGACCGATGTTTAAAAAAGTTATAGGCCCTCAAACTAATTTCAGATCACTGTAAACAGCAGGCATATGAAAAATGTAGGCTATATTAACTTATATCTGCCGCTCGTTTATAACTCTTTAAGTTTGCAACGAGAAATAAATGGAAGACCGGAGGCCTATGGTAATATTCGATGACCATGAGTTTTTGGAAGAACAAAATATGAGATATGTTTATATTTGTTTCCCCTCTATTTCAATCCCTAGCCTAAGCAGTCGATTCCACAAGTAGTGGAAAGTTAATGTATATAAATCACAATCAAATTTTAAATGAAGGGGATTTCTTGATCATACTACAGGAAATGATTCTGGTTTGTCTACCCTTCCTCGATACTATAGTTTAAAAACGTAAATAAAGGCATTCGGATTGGAAAGCTCGAAGTCCTTTGTGCACAAGTAAACTATTTTGTATTGAGTGTTAATAGGAGAAAAGTGTGTGAATTTGGTACCGGTGGTGATATTTTCTTCTTTTTCTTGATTAAGGCCACTAAACCGTCGTATAAAAACAAAGAAGTGAGTGAAATTTAAAGTTCTGCGAATTTCTGTACTTTAGTATGAACATGATATTGATTTCTGTGTTCATTAAATAGATTTACTTTAATACTATACTTTTCCCCAATCATTTCGATCTCTAAGTAGTTATAAAATCAAAAGCTCTTCATAAAATATAAAAATAGTTTTCCTTGCAAATAGGCTACAAGGAAAATGGAAAATTAGAAAAAACCTGGGAAACTCTGGTTACTTAGAGCTAGTTAAAAATAAGTGTAGGACCTATCTCATGATATCAGTGAACTCTGGTTCTTAACCATCAAGTAACTAATTATATCCAGAAGAATAAATTCATTATGAAATTGTGGTTAGTCCTGGAATTTGTTCAACCTTAGACTCAGGCAGTTTTTAATAAATAATATAAAATAAATAAATAAATAAGCCCGTCACAATCCCTTATAGGGCAAGGGCCTCCTACCATGGTAGGGCTGGCTCTGTTTTACTCTCCCAAGGTGAGCTATTTCCTTGGAGAGTTGGGTTTTTGCCTCCCGGTGGGTTAAGACCTATATATTAACAACACTTTCCTAGGACACTGTTTTCCTAATGAATTAAATGCTCTATCGTTTGTTTTCAGTTCACTTTTTCTGTGACCTATCCTGAACATCTCGTTTCTGACTGAACTCTTCTTCCTTTCCTAGATCACTGTTTTCCTAATGATTTAAATGTTTTATCACTTGTTTCCAGTTCACTCTTTCTTTGGCCTGTCTTGTCCATCTCATTCCTAACTCCTCCCTGAATTCGTCCTCCCATCTGCGTCGAGGTCTGCCTCTGCTTCTTTTACCCTTCCTCTGGTCCCAAACAGTTGTTGCATACGCCCATCTTTCTTGATTCATTCTGATGACGTGACCTCCCCAATTCCATTTGGTTTTTCTTACAACAATCGCTGCGTTTTCCAGTCCACTTCTTTTTCTTAACTCCTCATTTCTTATCCTGTCCCTTAGATTTATTCCCAACAGTTTTCTTTCCATCTTTCTCTGACAAATCTCTATCATGTTAACTTGTTCCTTTCTTAATGCCCATGTCTGGCAGCCATATAGTAGAACTGGTATGACACACATTTTTAGCACTTCCAATCTCTTCTTGATATTTATGTGCCAGTCTAGGAGGATAAACTTTAAGCTCCAGAACTTTCCCCATGCGAGCCTAATTCTCCTGTTGATTTCTGCATTTCCGTTATTTGACATGTTGATTGATTGACCCAGGTAAGTATATTCTGTACAATACTCTATTGCCTTTCCTTCTACAAATACCGGTATTTCTATATGGTTTGTCATTATTTTAGTTTTTGAAGGATTCATTTCTAGCCCTACTTTCTTGCTTCCATTGTTTAGATCTGTTATCATCTTTTGCAGTTCCCTTTGAGACTTTGCGAATAATGCAATATCGTCCGCAAACCTAAGATTAGTAAGTTTTCTCCCATTTATGTCTATGCCATATCCTTTCCTGTTCCATCCTGTATATCTGAATATCTCTTCCAAGACGTTTGTAAACAACTTTGGTGAAATTGGGTCTCCCTGCTTCACCCCTCGTTTTATCTCAAATGATTCTCCTTCTATTTCCGTTGTTACTTTTGCTTTGCTGTTTGCATATATTTGTCCTAGTAGTCTTATATATTTCGGATGGATCCCTATAGATTTCATTGCTTCCAGTACTTTATTATGCTCTACTGTGTCGAAAGCTTTTCTGTAGTCGATGAGTGCTATATAAAGATGTTGGTTATACTCTGACATTTTCTCTATTACCTGATTGATTGTGTGTAAATGATCTATAGTGCTGTAGTGAGTGCGGAAGCCTGCCTGCTCTGGCGGTTGGTTTTCATCCATTATTTTGGTGAGTCTATTTGTCAGCAGTTTCGTAAACACTTTATAAAGGTTGGCCATAAGACTTATGGGTCTGTAATTGTTCAGGTCTTCTCTGTTTCCCTTTTTGTGGATAAGGATTATGTTGCTTGTGTGCCATGGCTCTGGTATGATCTCTGTTTCAATGATGGTGTTCATGAGGTGTGTAATTTGCTCTATTAATTCTTCACCTCCCCATTGTAAGTATTCGTTGGTAATGCCGTCTTCACCGGGTACTTTATTACTTTTTAGGTGTTTTACTATGATTCTTACTTCATCTTTTAGGATTGGTGGGATAGTTTCCTCCTCATCCGTTTTCTTTAGATGCTTTTCTTCAATTTTGGCTTTGCTGTCATATAATTCCTTGTAGAAATGTGTGGCTGCTTTAACTATGTCTTTTCTATCTCTCTTTATTTTTCCTTCAGTATCTTTAGCCTCTATCAACCATAGCTTTTCCTTGCTTAGCTCTTTCCTTATTTTCTTTATTGATTTAGATTCCTCTAGTATGTTAATTGTTGTTTGTAGTTCATACGTTCTAATGTCCTTCCTTATTTCCCTCTTTGTTCTCTTGTTAATTTCGGAGTATTCCCTCTTCTCCTCTTCTGTTTTTGGGTTTAATTCTTTCATTTTTTCTCTTTGATTGATGAGTTTTATCGTATTTTCTGATAGTTTTTGTTTGTTTTTGATCCTTGAGTCTTTCTGTTTGGCATCTTTTGCCGCTAGTAAGATGTTTGATTGAATTTCTCTGTATAGATCCTGTACCCCCTCTTTGAGACTGTTTTTCATTAGTAGAATTCTGTTATTTAGTGCTGCTTTGTAGGTTTCACTGTTGATTTGGTCCATTTTAAGCTTTTGGGTTCTCTTCCCCTTTCTGCTCCTTTTGTTTATTTTCAGAACTGCCCTTACCATTCTATGGTCCGATTCAAATTTAACGCCATTTAGCACCTGCACGTCCATTATGCTTTCCTTACTGTTGCTGAGTATAAAGTCTATTTCATTACGTGTTTTTCCATCTGGAGATTTCCAGGTCCATTTTGCTGCTGCTGATTTTTTGTAGAAAGTGTTCAGGATATATAATTTATGTTCTTGTGCGAATTTTATGAGCCTGTCTCCTCTGCCGCTTCTAATTCCAATTCCATATGGGCCTACCAGAGTTTCTCCTTCCTTTCTTGTCCCTATTTTACAGTTAAAGTCACCCATTATGAACACTCTCTGAGCCGTGTGCTTCTCCAAGGTATCTTCCAGCTCTTCATAGAACTTCTCTGACTCTTCTTCCGTGCTATTTTCTGTTGGTGCATATATTTGAATTAATGTGGTTTTTATTTTGTTGACCTCCAGTTTTATTGCAGCTATTCTTTCATTTACGCCAATGAATTCCTTTATTTGATGCTTTAGTCCCTTCTGTACCAGGAAACCTACCCCTCTTTGACCTTTTGTTTGCCCAATGTAGTATAATAGGTTACCATTTTCTTTTTCCAAAATATTTTCGCCCATTTTCCTTAACTCACATAATCCTAATATGTCGAACTTTATGACCTGTAAGGCATTGTCTAGCTCCCACTCTTTTTCCTTGGTTCTCAGTGTTCTTACGTTGAAAGTTCCTATGTACATTGTATTGTTTATAACGTTCTTCTTCGGGTCTCCTGTTTTGACTCTATCCCCCTTTGCTCGTTTTTTGAATCTTCTGGATTGTATTGTTGCCACTGTCCGTTGATCTGAATTTTCTGGTAACCTACTTTCACTGTATGTCCTTTACTTGCTTCTTCCTTAGCTTTTCTTCTCAGGTCTGCTTGAATGCTCCTCTCTTCTCTGGTCATATCGTTCTCAATGTAGCAATCTGTACCTACTAGTTTTCTCTTGTTTTTCATTACCTTTAATTTGTCTTCGAAACTTTTCATTTTGACTACCATCATTTTTCTTCCCTTCCAGTCATTTCCTATATATCTTGCTTGCCGGTAATTCACCTTCACTTCTATTTTATCTAGAATCTTATTAACTTCTTGTTGTATATTTATGTCCTTTTCCTCTGCAGATGTTGTGCATTTTATTATGATGTTTTCTTTTCTCTCTGCTTTCTGTCTCTTTTCCTCTATATTTGCTAGTCGTTGGATTTTGTTCTCCATTCCGCTTATATTAATGTCTACTTTCTTTTCCATCTCATCTAGTCTGACCTTAATTTTTTCCCTGTCTGCGTTCCATGCCTCATCTCTTTGTTGGAATTCTTTCCTTATTGTTTCAAATTCTTTTTTGGTTTCCTCTTTCAAGTTCTTATTTTGTTCTTTTATCTCTCTTACTTCCTTGAGTATTGTTTCCAGGATGCTATTTGAGCTAGACGTTTGATCGTCCTCCATGTCGCTGTTTGACGTTATTTTGTTTGTACGTCGTTTATTCTGAGGCATCTCTAATCTGTTGTGTCGGCTATTTTCCTTCCAATCTCTTGCTTTTGCGTTATCTGGTCTTGCTATCTTTCTAGTAGTTCCGCCGTTCTTCCTATTGTTGCTGTCCGCCGGGGAGTTTACAGTGTTTCCTTTCTCCGCCGCTAGGTTACTCTGGCGTGTCGACTGCTTTGTTTCAGCTCGACCGTTACTTTGGCTTTTCTATTAATTGCTTATGCCCCGCCTTAACCTCAATTATTAGTCTTCTCGTTTTCCCTTTTTTCGGTATGCCCAGTAATATGTTGTATTAGCGCTTACCTTTATTTGTCCCCTTTCTTTATAACCTCCTGACTCTCTTTTATTGTTATAATCTTATAATTCGTCTTATATGCCTTTTAAACTTGAAATTTGCTTCTCACTATTTTCCCAGCTACCTCACTATTCCGCCATCTTGACAGTTTTTAATAAAACGACTAAAAACATTTCACGATTTAGAATAGTAAAGTTGAGTTAATTCCTTCCTAAATTTGGACATAGCACAGCACAATATCAGGTATAACTTGAGATTTAAGATATTATATCATCAGCTTTCAGAGTAGCCTTTCCCGATTAACTTGAACAATATTAATATCCTAGTTATTGTGGGATATAGGCCTAAGGGCATCTTGTAGTCATTACAACCCAAGTAATTGAAATGCAATATTAGACATACACATAATTTTAAGATAAGTGTATTGAAATTCGGTATGTTTCTTATGATTAGGCATACAAGTTAGGCAGAAAGCATGTTTGATGTATACGAAGGTGATCTTTGTACCGAGCTTAGCTGCATGTCTCCATTGGAAGACTTCTCTAAATCATAGAATTGGAATATTCTTATAACTAAATCTTAATTACTTAACCCGTCACTTTCTTATGGTACAAAATATGATCAAAATAGACTTAAATTCCATTATTTTATCGTTTTAAGCCTACTTTACTTTTGACAGAAAATTATTAATCTTCTAACTTTGGGTTGTAAGATTTATCCTTCGTATCGGATCAACTTCCTGAGTAAAAATTGTTTTCGAACACTTCTTAGAACAGTGTCATGGGGATCGAGTCAGAATGCCGATGTGAAGAAGGTTAGGATTCATCCGGAGAGTATTTCTAACGGCAATAATGACTGCTGGGAGAATTGTAAACAGGCCGTGACCAGAAATGTGGAGAGAGAGAGAGAGAAAAAAAGAAAAGAAATTCCCCTACGGAAAGTTTCCTGGCTTAGTCGGCTCCATTGTCTCGGAGTGCCACTCTTCTATTTTGATTAATGATGCTCTGTGTGAAAAAATCTGCACACTGCAATACCATTGGGATCGGAGACCAGCAAGAAAATTAAAAACAGTTTCTTTCTCATATCTCATGCCGATAGCTAGTAACAAAAGAAAGAAATATGTTCTTATAAGAAATCTAAAGTTCATTGTTTATTAAACTCGAGTATTGGACCCCTATTATAATAAAGAGGATTTAGTACAGTCGAAAAAATTACAAAATTAGAAGTGATTGAATTTAATACCAAGAAGAAAATATTTTCTCATGAACGATAACTCAAGTTGTTGATTTTGAATGGGATAAAAACTACTTGTCGATTTACTCCCATTCTCCATGCAAAGTATTTTGTTATTTTTAGCATTTAAACTCTCAAAAGGAATATTAGAAATTGAATTGAGATTGACGAATATTTAAGGTTATTGTCTTATCTAACGACAAGTGAAATCGGTTTAAAGCACAATTTTACTAATGAAGTAAAACTTGGCACAAGTGGTATTCGGCTAGATAATTCCACACGAAGTACACTTTAAATTTTCGTTCAAAGCATTGGATACACAATGTAACAAAAAGGTAGGCCAAAACTTCGTTCAAACATTGCTTGCATACAGAGGGAGAAATTATGTTATATGAACATGGGACCGAAAATGACTTATTTCCTCAGTAGAGCCCTTTGTCTCCAACTCTAGCTACATTATTGGTGACTGTTTGGTGGGACCGTATGCATTGCCACATTGTCTCAATGGACAAAGGTACAGAGCGGTTATAAAAATCCAATTACCTGTCCTGTTGGAACATGTGCCTTTACAAGTACCAGATACATAAAATTTATGCACGATGGAGCTCTTGCTCATTTCAGCTCTTCTGTTCGTCAGTTTCTGAGTAGACGATTCCGTGATAAAAGGATAGGAAGAGATGGGCCAATTCATTGGCCTCCACGCTCGCCTGACCTAAATTCACTAGATTTTTATTTGTGAGGGCCTTCAAAACTCTTATGTATGCAACACCGATGCAAAATGTAGAGAGTCTCCGTGCTCGTATTCTGCAAGGCTGCCACATAGTACGAGATACTCCAGGGATAAATCAACGCAGCAGGGAGTCCTTAGTAAGGCAGACTACTTTTCAGAAAGTTCTTGTTCATATATTACTATATTCACCTTTTATATTAATCTACCTCTGTGTTCGATATTTGAGTAGTTCGTGTAATACTTGAATATCATCCATCGATGCTGATGATCTGAAGACTAGCTGAATGCCTAAGACCAGATGACAGAAGGAGACATGCCAAGATCACCTACAGCCATTCAGAGAGACGAATTTTGTTTTACTGTTTTTGGGTATTATTGCATCAGGATGTTGTGATTCGGTACTATTTTTATGACTGCAAGATGTACATTTACCAAACATTCATCTGAATAGGAAAATTCTGCAAATTATTCACAAAGCTGGTTCAATATTGCATAGACTCTACTTTAAAGTACAGGCACAGTTGCTGATAGTTCCACATTTCGTCATTTTAAAAAGGCAATAAAGTAAATCTACATTTTGGAACGAAAATAATGCCAAGCCACAATCACCTCATCTTCACTTTCAAGTTGAAATATGAGTGTTTTTATTGTCTAATAACAATCAGAATCCATACCTTCAACTTATGACGAGTCTTCAGAATTATTATTGAACGGTAATTGGCTTTCGGCGTGCCATAATTCTACCTGTACACTGCAATACACTTTCTTACTACCAAGAAAATCTAGAAAAGCTTGAAGCAAGAACAACAACCCTAATATTTTGGGTCATCTATTGGGTTTTTTCAGGAATGTTCGGAAAACATGCTCTGTAATGAGCAGCATTATTTTAAACTTGACCAAAGACATGGCTTGGCACTGCCTTGCCTTGACCCAGTCAAAAAGTATAATATTGATATTTTATGTCTATGTAGAGCAAAACCGGGTGACGCGCCGCACCGGGATAGATGCCGCACCCCCTCTAACTCGAACATTTGACGCTAGGTACCGCTAATTGTCGTGATACCAGTTCCCTCCCTAGAGTAACTGGATCACGTGTCTTCATTGTTTGCGGTGTTTATGTCATTGTTATAGCGGTATTTGTCAGGTAAGTGCACTAGTTTCACTGCGAAACTTTTTTGGACTCATTACTTTATTCTTTCCTGATCTGTATTTGTTCCATTTTTTCTGCGTGTACTACTTTTAATAGACTATTTAGAGGTTGTAAAGATATTGTGAGTGAAGTTCGCCATAACAACAATAACAATAAGCTCTACAGATGAGTGCGGCACGTGTCCCTGAGTTTTGGGTCACATGCCGCATAGCTTTCAAGGGTGACACGCCGCACAATGTATTGCAGTATAATTACCCCCCAAAATTATTTTTTCTGC
The DNA here is from genome assembly GCA_964059195.1 of Ectobius pallidus. Classification (NCBI taxonomy): domain Eukaryota; kingdom Metazoa; phylum Arthropoda; class Insecta; order Blattodea; family Ectobiidae; genus Ectobius; species Ectobius pallidus. The sequence continues at coordinate 179,792,335 of CAXKWD010000003.1, read as the reverse complement.
TCTTTTTCAGCAATAGGCATGCCAACAAGGTATAGGGAAAGGGAGGGAGCTAAACATCGTCGCCTATGGAGTGACAGTGACCTACAAGAAGCTGTTCGGCGAATTAAGGCAGGGTAAATTTCCATTCGGGAAGCCGAACGTTGCTATAATATGCCAAAGAGGACTATTCGTAGGCACACGGACACAGGAAATTGGGAAACCCCTAACTTGGGCCTGAAGGAATATTTGGTACCGAAAATGAAACAAGGCTAGTCGCCAATATTCAGAGATTGTGTAGATAGGTTCTCTTTCGTTTTATACATGCCTTGGATGTAAATTTAGACTGTTATTATGAATGCGGCATGTCTCCCATACTTGCGGCATAGCACCCTGTAACGCGGCATCTCTCCCGCTTTGCCTTTCAATTTAGTAATTGTATTTACACGTTTAATTATTATTTTATAAATATTTCCGTTGCTGAAATACTGGGAGGGAATCTCAAAAAGAGTTTTCAAAATATTCAATCCTGTTTTGAGGTAGACGAATTTCAAGAAAAGTGCGGCGCGTCACCCTATCTTGCCCTACAAGTTATTCGCCTGTACTAATTATGTTCACTTCATTATTTAATCTTTGGTTCACCGGTTAACATGACTTTTCTATTCCTCGTTGGAATAAAACCACTGAATATTTGATTATATAAAGCAGCAATGAGATCTCTACCTTCGCGGCAAGAAACAATAATATAATTGATTTAATTATTAAGTAATTAATTTTTTTTATTTGTTATTTTATGTTTGTAGTAGTAATTTGTTTGGGCAAGTTTCATATCGTATTCTTGATCAGTTGGATTCAATAAATTAATAAGAATAATTATGGATATGAAAGCAGCAGTACCGGTACATGATTTTAGGGGATGAGTTTGCTTCTCTCACGAAGCGGGCCAGGGGTCGATTCCTGGTCTGGAGAAGTTACCTAGGATTTCTTTATAGGGGGTTTTCCCTCACCTGTGAGACGAATGGCGGGTAAATTTGTACCCATGTGGAACCATATATAATCTGGCCATCATTATCACCTTCAGCCCATTCACGCCTTGTTCGAATTGAGTCACCCACTTATTTTTATTTATTTATTTATTTATTTTCTATTTATTCACTAAAAGATGCACAATAGAATGACGTATGTCGGAGAATAATCAGTAAATTTTGGTTATGCGTTCGTGAGGTCGAAAGGAGATTAAAACGAGATTGTAAATAAGGAGGAGAAGAAGATAACAGTAGCCTATATTATACAGGAAAATAAGAGAATATATCGTTCTTCGTTGAATGAGCCGCATCCATGACAAGGTTTGAAAAGACTGCGTCACCTGGTCAAATCGTCTGATATTACAGTTAAATCTAACACAAGCATTATGAGCACTATTATATCTTTGTCAGTAAGGCAGGTATTTAAGTTGGTCAACGGAATATCGCAGTAATCAAAATGAGGCATCACTAGCGATTGGACTAAATTTTTCTTTAGTTCACTATGGAGGAAGTCGTTCACAGTTTTTAGGGAATGGAACAGTGAATACAGAAGTGTGATATTTGAGTGTTCCAATTTAGATCTGACTCCATAAGCCGGAACTTTTTTTAATTTTTTATATTCTATTTTTTTTTTTACTGATAAGCTGTAGGGTATAGGATTGCCATTAATTTGTACGCGCGGTATGGTATTAATATTTACACTACTTATCAAATGCTGATTTCCCATTAAATATGCTTGCGATGTTCTTGAGTTTAAGTTAAGTCCAAATTGTCTGTCATTTGCTAACTTAAGGCATGTCTTCATTGAGTTTTGTCAGTGCATCGTTGATGGAGTCAGTAGTGGCATAAATTTATAGCTGTAAATAATTAGCATACAGGTGATATCTACAATGCTTTATTGTTCTGGTTAATGTATATACTAAAAAGTAGGGGTCCTAGGATTCAGCCCTAGGGGGCACCAGCCTTCCCGAAACGCCAAGAAGAAAAGTGATCACCTGTTTGGGAAGGTAGGAGTCGAACCAGGAGATGACACTTCCAGAACAGTTCAAACTTTAAAGCTTACATATTAGAATAGGGGGTACGCCGTAGCGTAGTGGTTGAGGCGCTGCGCTACACACCGGAAGGTCGCGGGTTCGATCCCCGATGAGGTCGTTGGAGTTTTTCAATTGGCCTAATCCTTCTGGTGGCACTATGGCCCTGGGGTCGACTCAGCCTCTAACAGAAATGAGTACCAGGAGCAATCCTGGGGGTAAAGGCGGCCGGTGCGTAAGGCTGACAACCTTACCACCTTCATGTGCCGATGTCTAAAAGTCTGGGAGCCTCAACCTCCTGGAACCCTCTGGGCCTCCATGGCCTGTAATAGGGAACACATATTAGAATGTCTACAGTGTCGAATGTTGAAATCTGAAATATGATGGCTCTGAATGTGATCATTGTGATAAGGTTATAGATTATGGAGGCATAAATTGCATAGCAGATTGTCCTGGGCTTCGCATACTGAAAATACCTGTATTAGGTTGTCTATGCCTCGGTTGATCTACTAATTGAGATACCTAAAATGGCTTCTACCCTATGAATTTTTTAAGAACGCCTGTTATGCTTCTTTTAATATCATACTATTGTTAGTGCTGGTGTGCCTATTTGCTTATGAAGCAATGAAGTTGGCATAGGCCTAGCCAAAATCTTAATATTTCAAAAGAAAGCTGTTTGGATTTTATCAGAATTCCGTTATGAGGATCTTGTAGACCCCCTCCATAATTCAGAAAATCTTTACCGTTATAAACATTTATGTGCCGTTGTCTTCTGTACATTAAAAATAATCTAAAACATTATCATAGTATAAAAATTCATTATTGTCCAACAAGAATTAAACATCGCATTTTCGAACCCCGGGTCAGGCTGACTAAATCCATGAAATGGTTTGAGTGCGTGGCTGTTTTTATGTTCAGTAAGCTTCCATTAAATGTCCAGAATTCCGATTTTAATGTTTTCTAAGGAAGGTCTACATAAGTGATAACCCTCTTTATAATGCAAATATTTAGTTGTGTTGTAAATGTATTTCAATCTTTGTATTTACATTTTTTAAGTGTTTATGTTTTATATGATCTTTATGTTAATAACTGATAATTTATTTTACAATGTCCATAATAGCAACATGGGCCTATTGTTTCTCATGCCAGAATCAATCAGTCAATCAATTAACATTCCAGTGGCATGAGATAAAAAGTCCCTCAAACCACGTTGCTCACGACCTTCATAGTTGGTAGCTCTTAATACAGTAGTAAATTGAGGTAAAAGAGAGATTGCTGATTTTCATAAATAAATAAAATATATTATTTCTGGAGTGTCATAGCCTACATCTTTTTAAGGGGGATACAAATCTGTAAAGTAAAGTGGATTTTTCAGATAGACCAGTTTATGCTAAGAAATGCTTGTTCCCGACGACATCTTGGCAATTTGTCGATTAAGTGCCTTCATTAATTCTGCACAAGAAGAACTGTTTTTTTAAAGAATAGATTTAGCAAAATATAAATAAAACCCCGCTGCTATATATTCCTTCTTGGATAGGCCTACCAACAAACCACTTTCAAGTACCATGGTCAGATGACAGCATTGCGTGACCAGTGGTTTGCATGCCGATACCCACAGGCGTTACCGAAGGTTTTCGTGACCGGAGCTGCTAATTTTTTTATTAAGTAGATCCTCAGTTGTCCTCACGAGGCTCAGTGCAATCCGTTCCAAATTCCTATCTATCAAAAGTCTGGAAAGTTACTGTGGATCAGCAAATTTGCCTTGGAACTACTCTGCTTGCGCTTAAAAATTAATTTTACAAAGTATTTTTTACATAAATCACATTAACTTTATACTTAATTAATTTTATCCTACATTATTGTGAACTAAAGGCGGTATAATGTATAATAAAAAAATTCTACCATCCATATCAACATTATAACTATGTTTTAACATCATTCCATTTATAAACAATTCATAAAGGATATCCTATTTAGTCTTCAATCCTTGGATTGGTTTGCAGCGATTCTCCATTCTGATGTTTTTTTTCTGACTTTCTTTCTAATTTTCGTACGTTTTACAGTTCATATCATCCTTAATTTGTTCCATGTACTGTTAGTAGTCTTGCTCTTCCTTTGCTATTCTTGCCTTCAATTGTGCCTTTGATAATCATTTTTAAAAGACTTTGGTGCTTAGATGTCCTATGAGTTTTATTCTTCTTTTTCTTATTTGGTTCCAAATTTCTTTCTCTGTTTTTGCTCTCTCATAAATTTCCTCATTGGTACTGTCCATACACAACTTAAAAATAACATACATTAACTGGAAGACTAAGATTCTACCACACGGTTATATTTCTACTACACATTTGCATCAGAGTAATGGAATAGTGAAAGATCTTAAAAGAGAATTTAAGAAGGTATGCAGATAGAAATGGAGCTATTCTATAGGCAATAATACCAGTCAGAATAATAAATTTGACATATTACAGTTGTTAAACTCTTCAAGTGAATAAAATGCTTTACCCTTAATCCAGGATTCCATAACAATTTATGTGTTTTGGATAGTCTGGAATAGGGAAGATCAATCATGTAACTGTTTCTAGTGTCATATTCTGAATGTACAGATGTCCTACGGGAGAATGCTGAGAGGTTTTCCTTCACGTAAACTAAACGATTAAAAACATATAGTCCTGACACAGTCATTATATTCAGGTTAGCAAAATGCTCTCTACATGAGTTTGGGTTTAATCCCAAAATGCATCTAAGTGATCTTTTCTGCCACTTAAATACTAGTGTGGTATTAGTTGCATTTCCCCACAGCAGAATGCCATATATCAAATGGGAATGAAAGAAGGCAAAGTATGAAAATAGCATTAAGTTTTCACTGACATCGTCTCTGAGTCTATTGAGCAAAAAAGTAACTCGAGCCAGCTTATTGCATGAGTTTCAATATGCTTTGTCCAGATCAGTTTTTGGTCTATGTATATTGCAAATAGTTTCACATATTTATTTTCTTAATTTATAACATTAGGGTTAAAAATAATATTTTCGGTTTTATTTGAATTCAGTTTTAACAGATTTGCCTCTAACCAGAGAGCAGATTTTTCTAGCATAGAAGCATATTTTTGTTTTATAACATCCATGGATCTGTGAGTGTTAAGAATGGTAGTATCATCTGCATATAATATTGTCCTACAAGGCAGGATATGCTGTTAGATCGTTAATATAAACCGTGAATAGGAAAGGCCCTAGTATGGAACCTTGGGGCACACCTTTTTTAATTGGTAGGAAATCTGAGGCTTCATTATTAACTTTTACCATTTGCACTCTATTATTTAGATAAGATATTATTAAATTAAGTGTCTTCCTATCAACTCCATAGTACTCCAACTTTTTTATTAATATTTCATGTGAGATGGAATCAAAAGCTTTACTCAGATTCAATAGGGTTGCACTAGAATACAACATACGAAAAACCATTATGGGTTTCAGATACATGGTTTCGGCCGTTTTACTGTTGACAATTTGGACCTAAATCCATATTGTGCATCACTGATCAAATTATTATTTTAAAAAAAGGAATATAATTGAGTATGTAAACAAATTTCAACTATTTTTGACAGTATCGGAATAATGGAAATTGGCCGATAATTATTTAGATCTCGTCTATCCCCATTTTTATGAATTGGCCTGGTTACTGTTATTTTTAAACAGTCAGGAAAGATTCCTTGATTTAATATTCTGTTAGTAAGAATGTATAAGGGAAACTACAGTTCTTTTCAAATAGACAATGGCAAAATTTGAGAGGCCGTAAAAGTCTTCTGCTATTGAGTTGGATAACTTATTTATTGCCTTTTTTATAACTTTTAATCGCTAATTAAGTCCCATGTAAAATTGAGATTTATTTTTCGTAATGAACTTGACAATAAAATCAAGGGATCTATGTTGTTTTGATGTGTTATCTGATTTTCTTCCTCTGTTGGGTTTAGGTCAGTAAAGTGAGCATTGAGTGTATTAGGAGCTATTGGTATGTGTTCATGGTTCGATTTTGCACTATTAATTTCATGTTTTATTACAGTCCAAGCAGCCTTACAACTATTATTAGAATTTAGAATAAATTTGTCGTTTTCCTTGCACTTTGCCAATTTAATCTCATTTTTATAGATTCTGTTTAGTCTATTATATATGTCTCTAGAATTGCTGTCTTGTTTACATTTACCATGACACATTTGAAGCATAATTCTAATAAGCATTTCGAGGGTTGGTCAATAAGTAAAGTCTCCAACACTCTAGCCCAAGCTCACAACGTCGGACGAGAGATTTGGCGGCACTGCCATGTCCCGCTATCTCCCCGCTTTCAAAAGAGCCATTGCTGCAGCTGCTGAACCATTTAGTGTCCGAGATAAAGCTGTTTGAAATGGATCTCCCGATTTCCGTCCCCGCCAATTAATAAGCAAGGTCTCCAACGCCCTTACCCCAAGCTCACGACGTCGGACGAGAGAGTTGGCGCCACTGCCATGTCCTGTTATCTTCCCTCTTTCAAACGAGCCATTGCTGCAGCCTCTGAACCTTTTAGTGTCCGAGATAGAGCTGTTTGAAATGGATCTCCCGATTTCCGTCCCCGCCAAGTGCGGCCTCCGCGAACCCACCTCGCACAAACCTTATGGAACATCAATTTGTCACTCAAAGTGATCTGTATGGAACCTTTAGAAATATCAGGAAGCAATAAACAAAGTTCACGAGTAGTGACGCGTCGATCTTGTCGCACCAATTCATTGACTTTTGTCACCATCTCATCTGTGACGGCTGTTGTTGGTCTCCCTCTTCGTTCTTCATCATGAATATTTATCCGGCCCTGTTTAAACTCACGAACCCATTTACGCGCATTTTTTATGTCCATACATCCCTCTCCATAAACTTCGCAAAGCCGTCTGTGAATTTCAATCGGCGGAACTTTTTTTGCAGTAAGAAACTGTATGAGATCGCGTAGGCGCACTTGGCGGGGGCGGAAATCGGGAGATCCATTTCAAACAGCTCTATCTCGGACACTAAAAGGTTCAGCGGCTGCAGCAATGGCTCGTTTAAAAGAGGGGAGATAGTGGGACATAGCAGTGGCGCCAAATCTCTCGTCCGACCTTGTGAGCTTGGACTAGAGTGTTGGAGACTTACTTATTGACCAACCCTCGTATATTAAGATATGGAGTATACCAATTTTTTAGTGCTCTTGACTTGCATTTTTAATTATTTTTCCTTTTTTTATTATTTTAGGGCAGCATTCATTAAATTCTCCAGTTAAAATATTTAAGAATACATTATAAGATTTATTTACATCTATTTCTTTAGTAAATATTTCATACCAATTAATACAATTTAGTCTGTTTTTTAGTTCATCTATATTCTTAAGACTATCTAGCCTAACACTATAATACTTATCAACTACTGGGGATACTGGAATCTTTAGCCAGATACAATCATGATCAGATAGGCCTAGATTCAGTACTTCCAGTTCAAAATTATTGATATGCACGTTGCTTATGACACTATCAAGTCAGTAGAAATTATGTGACCTTGTTGAATAGGCTTAATTTATTAGGAAATACTTTGTTTGATCTTCCTGATTTCTGATTCACTGGCATACCTTCATTTGTGTGTATCCCTCATTGATTATTGACGCTTTCTTCTATTCCTTTTGATATCGCTATTTTTAAATAGTTCGCAATTCTAGGAATATTTATATTGACGTCATAGACTAGGCCTACTCACACTAATTCAGTTATAATCACCCTTTCCACGCACGTTGATTTACTTCGCTCTGCCTGACTATCTTGGCTTCTTCCTTTTCGGATTTTAATTATCCAAAGAACCTGTTATTATAGCAGGCCTGAAAGTAGTAGCAATTTATTTATAGACTTACTCTAAGACAGTTCTATAAATATTTGACACTTTAATATAAATAATCAGACCTGAATAAAAGAACAAGAACGGAACTGCATGCCCAATTGTTCAAAGCTTTTCACCTAGTTTCTGACAAAAGGTGGTATTTAAAATAATGAACAGTGATTTATCTGTTTTAGAAGTTTATAGATTCATCAACTGTGGCATTTCAGGAACGTTTTAGAATATGATTAAGTATTATTAGGCCTATGACTGTTATACGTTGGACTTACATATAGGGTTCAGTTAATATTAAAAACACATCATTTCATTGTATTTGTTCCAGGTAATGTATTAAAAGAAGCAATATAACACCCAAAAATTTACTCTCTGTGCTTTCTGTTTCAGTCGCTTTGGTCGTCGTCATCATCGTCATCGTCATGTGGGAAAGTTCCTCTTTCACTGGACTATGTAATGTAATTTCACTGGACTGCAGATTAGTCCAAACTCATGAAGTCGCAATCTCTAGATATTTATAAAGGTAATTATATTTTAATCGGTATTGCGGGTCTTGGAGAAGCCTTGCCTATCTGTAAAGATAGGGTCGTCTTAAGGCAAGCGATCTGTTCGAGGTGTTCTTTAAATACCAAGGACATTAAAGTCTTCTGGCTGGAAAAGGATCTTGACCTCTGTAGTGAACAATCTACTTTGCTTTTTCACAAGGAAATTAATTTACATAATTTAAGTAAAATATCCACGACAACAACATTAAATAAATGAGGTAAGTTATATTGTAAATGCATTAAGCAGTAGCTATTTTCGTGACAGGAAATAATTAATTTAATTGAATGGCCTGCCATAACCATTCTAAATACTAGCATGCTACGAACCCACCGCCTTACATATCACCTTACATATTATATACACGTGATAGAAATAATGGTAGGAATAAAAAGCACAATACTTAGCCATTTAGTAAAACTGATCAGAGGGTTTGGCATAGAGGTAATTTTGTTGCCCAAGTTCCATTCTGGCCATCAAATTCTCTATTTTATCTATGATATATAAGTTAATTGTTACACCTTTAGTTAACGATTGAAGAGATCATTTTCATTTTATTTATTTTTCATTTAGTAACGATAACGTATTAAATTCTCATTAATTGTATATGCGGTTAGAAATATTGTATATGATAAGGCCTTGTCTATTCCTTGTTATGGGGAAAGCTTACTTTAAAACAAAGAAATAATAGCATAATTAAAGAAGGAGAGGACTTAATATAGGATAGTAACTACAATTCTTCACAAGAAAAAAATCAGTGTTTCTATGTTTTGTTTAAGAATGTAGGAAGGAAAAATACAGCATTACGTGTTTGTTTTTAGAGTTTATAAAAACACTGATTGTGTTAACTTTGAACATATAATAATCAAGTTTAGGACGCTATTTACGTTTCAAATCAGAACTAAACGTAGGCCTATGTACTCCATCACAGGCAATACTTCATTAATAACTGAAATAATAGATGAAATATTAGTCTGAGTAGAAGCACAAAATTGAAACCCAGATAATCTTTGTTCTGCTGTATTGTATTGTACCATAACTGTCCAAATGTAAATAACAGAATATACAATCAATGTAAGTAGCTCTAAGCCTAATGTATTTTTTGTGGTAAATAAAATAAAAGTAAACTATACTATTCTCTTAATCTTGTGTTTAGTTGCACATTGAAAACTTTCAAGTAATTTTCCTACTTCCTACTTTCCTACTTCATTTTAGATCCACAAAGAATGACAAAAACTCTGTCTAGTATGTTTTTAAAAGTACACCATATACACAGTGCATGGCGTAGTCTGTGTGGCGCTAGTTCTCTATGCCCAAGGTTTCGGGTTCGCTAAATTTACAGGCAAATAAAAGAAATCCGGCGGGATAAAACTTTAGCACAGGCTTAAGTTGCAGTACATCCCAATCGTTAAATGAGCACAATAACCAACCACCCTAAATGTAATGAGTCACATCTAGACACGTCTATCAAAGATTTTCTTTGTAACTAGGCCATATATTTTTTCCTTCATGAGATGACACCGATGAAATTTTTATTTTATTTTAGTTTCGTGTTTCCGACACAATGTTTGTGTTTCTTTTCATGCTTCATTTTAAAATGTCTTTTGGAATCTAGTTAATTTGACACTGATTCTCAGGGAGCAATGTGCACTACTTGGGCACAGTTTGAGAAACTCTGAACGAGAGCTTGCGAATTTCAATCCTGGTTAATTTCTTTGCAAGAATACTTGTGCATAGTATTATATAACCTTAAATCATCTCGGACAAATTCCGTCATTCAGAGATTATACTACTGTAGGCCTATATGTTAGCGGCGTCACTATTAACTAATTTAAGCTCATTAATAATAATAATAATAACAATAATAATAATAATAATAATAATAATAATAATTAACACTTGCGCTGTTAGTTGAGGCACTGCGCTTTAAGCCGGAAGTTTGCTAGTTCGATCCCCGATGAGGTCGTTCGGACTTTTTCATTGGACAAATCCTTCCGTTGTCACTTTAGCGTTAGGGCTGAGTTAGCCTTCAACAAAAATGAATATCAGAAGCAATCCTAGAGATAAAGGAAGTCATGTAAGGTCAAATATCTAAAAATTCTGAAACCCTAAATGTCTTCACGGTTTGTGTTGCGATCGTTAGTATCCTACGGATCAGGAACACTTTTAACGTTACTATTTGCGGACGATCAGGTTATAATAGCAAGAAGTGAAAATATAGTACAAAAAGCAGCATATGAACTAAATATAATAGCAAAGGAATATAATTTTAATATGTCTATAGATAAAACGAAAGTAATGGCTTTTGTTGGAAAATACCCTGTTAGAAGTAAAATAGTTATTAATAATAGAATTATTGAACAGGTAAAAAAAATTATTTTTCTAGGCTATCATATAAATATAGATGAAAACAGAGATATAGAAGATAAAATAATAAAATTCAAGAGGATATGCGGCACAATTAATAAAACATTAAGAAATAAAAGCAGAAAATACACTCAAATTAAGTTTTATAAAACAGTTTCTGTTCAAGATTTTTTGTATGGTTCTAAAAATTGGATCATGCTAAAGAAAGATGAAGAGAGAATTCAAGCTGCTGAAATGACATTTTTTAGATCTACAATGAGTGTGAGATGTAGCGGTAAAATACGAAATGAAGATATACAACAACTTAATTTGGAAAGTTTAAATGAGAAAATAAAATGTAATAGAGAGAAATGGTTCATGCACGTCCAACGGATGGAAGACAAAAGACTGACAAAGAGAATATTAAATTATAAAGTAACTGGTAATAGAAATGTAGGTAGACCTAGAAAAAGATGGATTGACCAACGAAGCTGATGACTGGAGGCGTAACAGACACATGAAAGCTTAATACATGCAAGGAGATGATGATGATAATCATAATGGTAATAATGATAATAACAACAACAATAACGTTTTTATGTTAGTATTTTATTCAACGAGAACAGTTGACATGGCAGGTATAATTACTGGATTATCAAAGAAATGTCTTCTTCATTCAAACTAGACCTATGTAAAATATCCCTCGAGAAAGAGAATAAGTTAGAGATACATATTGTCCTTTGCCTACTTTAGTTGCACTGACTATTCCATTCATTTGCCGCGTGTTTAATATTGGCCAATAACGTTTAGCATTTTCTCGGGTGTAGACCAATCACAATCGTTTTTCTTATAAAATGCATGCTATTAATACAGTACAAGGATGCAATTTTGTCTGATAAAACGTCAGCTCGTTACTTGAAATGTAGGTATCAACGTGCAGTGAATAATACGTCACATGCTGCTGGTGAACACAATGACACACGTGATTTTATACAACATAAATTGTTAGTAAATCGAAGTAATATAAATGTACATTGATTAAAACACAATTTCGATTAGGTGCAAGCCAGTCCGTGTGCTTTTATTCCGTTCTGCAGTTAGTTTACCTGAATTAGGTTAACTATGTTTTATATCCAATTTGGTTGCATTCGTTACAATCTGGTAACTCGAATCGATTCATGGATGATTGATTCATAGTATGCCGTGATATTGCAGCTGTTTGTTATATAAAAACAAAACTTATTAAGAAAATTATTATTATTATTATTATTATTATTATTATTATTATTATTATTATTATTATTATTATTATTATTATTATTATTATTATTATTATGCATTTTATTTATGGAATAGTCTTAATAAATCGAACTCGTAAACCAATGATAAATCTGACTTGCTTTTTTTACTCATTACTGAAATATCGATGCTTAGCCTACTTTCTTTGAATTATCTTAATCCCTTGATTGTAGGAAGGTAGAAAATTTGGACTATTATTACACCAGTGACATGTCTGTTTAGTTAATACAAAAGAATGATCAGACCTCTGGACTCTGTAGATTTATATAGAAGCCATGATACTTAGTGTTTATCGATAGAAGATTAAATTGGTCTCTCTTCTCTTGGGGACACATGGGCAATGGAGTAGGCCTGTCATAACTTGCCAGCAAAGGAGTCAGCCACAAGTACTGTAGAGTACCCGGAAGTTTTAGTCAGCAAAATGAATTCTTAAACTATATTAGCCTGAAAGCGTACACATACCTGTTCCATTTAATATCAAATGAGTTCACTTTTGGCCCTCTGCTTTAAAAGTCCTTGAAATAAAATGTGCCAATCCTAGGTATGAAATAAACATAAAGTTATGTATGATAAATCATTTCGTTGTTTCTGGAATGCCCAATCTCAGATACCATGATTGTAATTGCAAAAGTGAAGTTTACTCTTTCAATTCAAACATGACTGTACATATCATTCGAAGTGCTGAAACGTGGAGTAAATAGCAAATTTAAAATTATTGTTTTAGGCTCATTCCTCAGTACAAATTATATTTTAAGGAGTAAGTGGGGCACGCTTATTTAGTTAAAATATTTCTAAACAAAAGTAATCTCGAGAATATGTAAATATGTAATTATTGCTAGGAATCATCTTGTAGGCATGTGGTCTTTTGCAATATGTTGTAGTTCAGACGTGTATGGTTTGGTCTGAAGATGGTCCATAAAGGTAATAATGGAAATTTCTAGAATGAAGGTATTCAATTTTAGAATTTATTTTGTACAGAGGAAGAAATATATTGTTTGCTTGTGAGGTATAAATATGTGAGTATTGAACCTACGTCATCAGCCCAACGATCTGAGTCCTGACGATAGAATGATGCTAGTTTGTTCATGATGTACGAGTGGGAATTGGTCTTTTTCCAATATGCTGTAGTTCAGACGTGTGTGGTCTGGTCTGAAGATGGTCATCATGAAGAAGATGTCCCAAGGCTTGGTTCGCAACCTGGGCGTGGATGGAATACATGTCCGCCCTTCGAGGCTCTGCCAGGGTTAATGAGTAGAGTGAAGTGTGACAAAACTTGAAATTAATTTTTACGTTCCGTTTAATCAGGATGGAATGTATATAAAAGTGTATGAATTACTGTTTATACAAGTGTGAGACTCTGGCTTCGAGAAAGAAAATGCACATATAACTGGAGTGTAAAACAAGATAAATAATTATAGGCCTATAGATTGACGCCTTATATGGTAAGTTACATTTTTGAGGCATGACTATTTTAAAGCTTAAAATACTCTATATACTAATTCCAGATATTGGAAATTAATTGCTGAAACTGCATTCATTGTGAATGTTTAGCCTATGTAATTGCGAAAGTAACAGATCTCATTTACAGTATGTTTTATTTCAGGTGATAACTCTGCATCTTACTGCACTAGCTGGCAGAATATATGAATGTATGACACCTACATGTTTCTCACACTTGAACGTTCTAAAGTAACATTTCACTTAGGTCAAACCATGATAATGGTGATGACAGTTTTGTTGTATTTGACAGTGTGAATAATGAATGTGAGAACACATTGAAATGGCAGTACAGGTGCTCAATTTTCCCGAGCACCAATCATCAAGTCTATCTATGTTTTATGTTTGGACAATATTGGCGATGGGAAATTCTCAAGTTGTACTGTTTAGTCCGATAGAGAACCGCTTGGAATGTATCTTGTGCTATCCGATTCAAATAATTGTTGCCAAATAACCCCGGACTTCAGTGATCTACAGAATAGACGTTCATTGTATTCTGCTTATATAAAATGTATCTTCTTTTACCAAAGATCCATCCAAACAGATAAACATATATATATCAAATTTATTTAACCAGCAAAGGCGAATGAATACAGCCACATTAAAGAATCTTGCTACTTACTAAAATAGAATTAGACTAATAGCAAATTTAATTCGTAAATTCGTAAATTTTATTTATGGTTCCTATTATTTTATAACTTTAGGATCATAGATTTTTAAACTTGTTAAACATTTTATTAGATCATCTAAAATTTTGATAAATTATGAAATAAGGTTATTTAGACGTAATTGGAAGTAAAATTGTTAGATCACATATGGCAGGCTTTAACGTTAAAGCTCAGTAATACCTACCGGTACTTATAGGAAATGTGTAACTAGATAATGTTTTCAGAATGCTGAAAACACAGGTTCACCTTTAAAAGAAAAAGAAACCAAATTTCAAATGCATTCTTTTTAGCATCAATGGTATAGGTATATCTTTAAATGAAACGTAAGAGTGTTTCGTTTATGCAGAGATGAAGGCATATCTGAAAACAAAGAATGAAAAATGATATTTTAAAACGCTTATTTGATTAAACATTTGTACTGAGTAACTCGAGCCAAGACTGAGTTTATTTGCTTGACTTACCCGATTAAAACAAAAGAAAGCGCACCAGACATACAGGTGACATATGTGAAGTTATGTCATCTACCTTCCATTGGGATGACCTTGGTTTGTGTGTGTTTAAGAACAGGTGTTGGGTTCCTGTGAAGAAATGCAGCACAGTGTCGTTCCATCTTCAGACTGTCTTCATAATATAATAGCCTACCTATAATTCACGTTAAGGAGCTGTACTATGCGTTGCTTATTGGTTATAATCAGAATAGTGAATTAATACTTCTGGAAAAAATAATTTTGTCTATGTGAAAATTTCGTAAGTTAGGAGCTGAAGACATTCTTCAGCGCACAACCGAAATGGACTTAAGAATTTCACACGTAAGTAATTCAAACAGCTGAAATTTCGCATGAAAACAACACTACATACAGTAGATAAGTGAATGTAATGAATTTTTTTTCACTTTGTTGCACGAAGGCTTATAGAGAGTATAGACAATGATCAAGACAAAATTAAAATCGATTTAAAAAAAAAAACTGAAAATGTTGATAGAAATCTATATTTCGCAATTTCTAACTTAGGGTAATAAAACGGGTATATATTTTTTTTCCTACAAAAGTACTTAGGAGATAGTTGACTTGTGTTTCTTCTCGTCTATCTATACAACCCCAATATGAAAAGTTTGCACAAAAAGACAGTTAAAATTGACTTCTTTTTCAAACACATTTCTTTACAAAATTAACAATTATAGAAACAATAGCTTTATTGCTTATCATCAGAAGGTATCTTATTAAAACAACGCTTTATTTTGTTTACGAGGTTATGATAACAAGAAAGCTGGGTCATTCCACACAAAAGTAAAAGATTATGACAATCATGTCTCATATTCTTGGCACTTTCTAATGGGAGAATTTTAAGTTTAAGGAAAGTGAGATGTTCATATATGAAAGTAGTACGAATGGTAGTTTAAATTTAGTGCTGGATGAATTATTAGAAGCGTTAAGGTAGAAACGTAAAATTTAAAATATTCTAAAAATCATGTATGCCTACTTCATGATTCTAAAAAGGTATTTGCATATTTTAAATCAATTTTATGGATATTCGTATAATATCTATGACAATTGACAACGAATTAACCCATTCAGATCCACAATATGACGAATACATTCAAAATGTTCTATACGTAGATACATTTCATTAAATTAAAACATAAATAGTCTACCAAAAAATCTGATGTGAAAGTCACATAACTTCCTCTGCCCAAATAAAAGTTAGCAGTATTCACATATCCTTGTACAGAAACGCAAGACACAATTTAACGCTAGTTATACGATAAATACCTGATAGCCTCTTCTTTGAAAATGATGCGACTAATAAAAATGCTGACTATATAGCAAACAAAAACAAGTGACTGCAGACATTTATTGAAACTTCCGTCGTTAAGAATAATTTCCGAACTTTATCGAATATTTCCCTCCAATATGTCTTTCTCATTTCACAAACTTTTTACAAACAGTGGGTGAACAGTAGGTGGCTTGTAACTGCCTTCAGAGAATTTTTTCGAAAAAAAGTTTCAAATAAAAGTTTTAGCTCTCACTATAAGCTACACTTGTGCACAATTTAAAGAAATTCGTTAGAGCCGTTTTCGAGAAAATCGCGAAAAACGAAAATTTCTTAATGTAAAGTCCCCTTAAAAATAAGAGAAAATAGTCGCCAATCTTATCCTCACATCTTCAGAAAGTACCTGACCCAAATACGAAATTTTGTTTTCATACGATTTTCCGTTTTGGAGCTAGAGTGTTCACAGACAGACGGACAGACAGACAGACAGACACACAGACATGTTTCCAAAAATAGTATTTTTGGATTCAGGGGGCCTTGAAACGTGTATATAGGCCTATGCTGAAAACTCAACTTCGAATTTTGGGTCGAAAACAATACTTCCTCTACCTATAGTACCTATGGTCCGGGCAGAGGAAGTAAAAATGCAAGATTGGCCATATAGACGGAAAGAACAGACTACTATTCATAGGACAATGGGATCACAATATATAATTTTTGACTTAACAAATAACTATCCAAAATAACATTCGCACTGAAATCACAAGATAATTCATACATTATCTAACACAATTCTTACATTATAGCTAATTCTATTGTATGAAGGAACTACATATAAGTATATGTTAAAAAAATATCGCGATGTACATTGTGGAACAACGTGAAACAATGGCTTGGAAAAATGAGCGGCAACTTGAGAAAAGGGGTGGTCATGTTTAGAAAATTCACATTTTCCTCGCGTAACCAAACAACTTGAAAGATCACAATCGATTACTTGAAGATTTTATTATGTAAATCATAAAATAGTTTACTTAATTTGTATAGAATAATGTAGACAAAAATGGCAGTGTGAACAAAGTAAACAATGCTTTGCTAGCCTCAGAAGATCCGTTGAACGCCTTTTATAGAGTCCTCTGTATTAGTTTTAACGATCTATATACAGTATGTGACTATTTGTATGATGATGAAGGATGAATGACGTCATGTATACATTTCCGACTGTACGTTTCTTACTATTCAGCCTGCTGTCATTTTTTCATATTTATTTATAAGACCTTTAGACAGTACAAACTGCAATCGGTCACATTAGCTATTGTTAATACCTATTAATACCTATTAATAACAACCTAAGCTATGCTAATTCAATCTATAATTATTTACAATCTTACAAACATAATTACGTGATTATACTAAGTTATACTAATGCCATAATCTAAGTGACACAAAATGAACAAAATATACTTCAGATTACACTAATTATAGGCTACTACATTTTTACATCATGCAATTATTTAAGTATTCTTGAATATTATAAGAAGGATTTTTTAAAGCCAGGAATATAGTTTTTCTGTAAATAAATTTGGGGACATTTCGTGAAGTTTATATGGTAATTTGTTATATAATGTTATCCTACTTGCCCTATAGTTCACTGCAATGTGCGATATGAATATATACTATTTGAAAACGTTTGATATGCTTTTATATGCACTGATGAACATTGGAAATTTTCCCAAACTTGATATACTGTACATAGAGTGAATAGAGAGTATGGACTGAAACAATTGTGAAGTTCTACTCTAGTATTTGTATATACTTGAAGATTATGATTCATACTGATGAGGCGAGACGCTGCGACCCGGACTTCATGTGGATCCGTCCGTCCCTTGTTGTGATCAATACAGAGCCGAGCAGAGCAGAGCGACGTCTGGAATGAGCGGATGAAAGTGGCGAGATTCACAACAAAAACACGCTGGGGACTTGCTCCCACTCACATACAAGCTTTCTTCCTGCATGTAAAGACAAAACCTCAGAGAATAAATAACTTTTTTCTTCCCCTCACGTATACTCTTTGTCTACAGTTACCTAAAGATGTGTCTACTTTTATATACTGTATGTATTTTTTAATAGTTAGGTTGAGATCCGGTTGGTGTGTAAGGTATTTTCATTTTGAAAAATATTCTTTAGATTCTTCTCCGCAAGCAATGTTTTAGATACATTAATACTTACTTGCTCAATGGCAATAGACAATTTCTCAGCAAGCTAAAGGAATATTATCTATTGCCGCGTTTACCTGAGTCCGCCATTCATCCCTAATCTGTGCCAACTCCATCAAATCATCCCTAGCAAATCCTACTTCCCTTAAATCCTTTCTAAGATTGTCCCCCCACCTACGTCTAGGTCTTCCACGTGATCTTTTCCATTCGGGTCTCCCTGTCAATACTTTTGAGATATGTCTTTCCTCCCCCATGCGTGTAACATGTCCAGCCCATTTCATCCCTCGCGATTTAATTACCCTTACTATATCCGGTGAAGCGTACAAGTCATGAAGCTCGTCGTTATGGAATTTTCTCCAGTCCCCATTTTCATTCCTCTTGGACCCAAATATTTTTCTGAGCACCCTTTTTTCGAACACTCTCAGACTATGTTCTTCCCGACCAGTAAGCGGCCATGTCTCACATCCATATAATACAACCGGCAAGATAATAGTCTTATCAATATTTTTAGATTTCTGTACAGAAGAGGAGAACATAAGAGTTTCTGAACTGCATAAAAACAAGCATTTCCTGATTTCAGTCGAGATTTAACTTCTGCCTTAATATTATTTGGGTCTGTAATTATTGTTCCCAGATATTTGTATTAGATATATTAACAGTATTTTTGATTCCGTGATTTATGCAGTGAATTTTTTCCTTCAGCAGAATACCTGGTGAAACGTGTTTTCACACTACCCTTTAAATTTCACGACTCACGCGAGCACTCTGTAACAGAAAAATCTATGGGAAATATTGTCGATATGTCACCTGTTAAAATATCTTCAGGGCTGCAAACTTGACAAGCCAGTAACTATTATCCACAACTGTTACATTAGTTTGTGTTCAAGAGGAATCAAACGTGAATTTAAATGTATCATAAGATTTGCCTTGTGGTAACTTCAGAAGGAAAATGGGCCTAGTACAAACTTCATTGCTGTCTACATATTTGACATTTGTTTATTAAACTACATAAGAAATATTATGTTTCTATGGATTTTCTGATTTTATGCGATTAATGTTTTATTAGATCAGTACACGGACTCTTTTCGGGCTTCCTCTATATTCTTTGAATTATACATCCACAGTTTCTGTGTTAATTTTTAAGAATTTCGCATTCATTATTTAATATACATCGGAACTTCTCATAACAGTATCCAATTTTCTATACCCTTTATTGGAATATATTAGCATTTTATATGTCCATTAATCCTAAATTAGAATTAAATATTATACCAACATTTTTTACTCATTTGCAGCAACATTTTTTGGTTGTGCATTAGATAAGTATTAAAAGAGATATTAATTTAGTTTCTTGATAATGACAATTTTACACTGCTAAAATAATGTGAGGCGATTTTTTTGGTGCAAACTACAAACAACTCTTTTTAATAACATTGTCTGTTCCTTGGTTCATTTCTGAGCTAACATGTTATCACCTGCAAACGATAATGTATGTGAACAATATTTATGCATGATATGATTGAATTACAAATATTAGGGGAAGTGGAGGTTCAAGATTTCATCCTCAAGAGACGCCAGATTAATCTACAGAGGCATAAGATTGAGAATCACAATTAGTAACGGATTGAAATCTAAACTCAGATACTATTATTTAGAAACATTAATAGTAATATGGGTGAGAATTAATAAAATTATATTTTGTTTTAAAAAATAAGCTAATTAAGATTTTATTACAAACTTTATGGAAAGCTTTCTAGGAACCCATGTAATAATACGAACCTGTGAGAAGTTATATAAAGGTTTTGATACCAGGCCTATTCAATAAAATTACATAAATTAGTAAAAGATCATCTACTGGGAAAGAATCATGCCGATAATGTGATAATTATTTTGATCCTACATGACAAGATGTAAGAACATGAATTACGCTCTAAAATATTTTTGATCTGGTAGATAATAATTATACTCTAATATAATATTCTATACAGCCCTGTGTTCCATCAAGGTTTAGATTTACATCAGTCTAAGCTTTTTTAATTGCGTAGACAGAAATTACAAGTAAAAAGCCCCTAATAGTGTAAAAACTTTTCTGTTGCTATAACGGTAACCGTTGTTTGCTTGTTTTCTATTCTGGAGCTGATTCTACGTCAGACGAAAGTTCAGTTAAATTTTCCTTATCATCGAGAGTAAGTCTGCGATAGTAAAAGTTTTCTGTAAAACGTAGATTTAACCAATGTTCCCTTAGCGAAAATTTTCTTCCTCGTCCTGAACCTTTTATTCAACATTTGGTGGGAAGTGGTCAAATAACCACGATTATAAATATCCTATTTATGTTTCTGGCAACGGAACATGTTCTTTGAAACTTTGTTTCCAAAGAGCTACTTTCTTCCTAGACGAGCCTTTCTATTCCTTGAAATAACCTGGAGAGACTAGTTCAAGTCATTAGAATGAGGAAATAAGTATGTCAGCTAAGTGTTTTGAGCTTCCCATATTCGTTAAAGAATATCTTTGAGAGGTTCTTGAGAAAAATTCCTTAATCTCACGCAACTCTAAAATGCATGAATGGACTTCACAATTTTTTGCAGAATCGGTATCAGCACCTTGACTTGTCTGAAAAGCAAAGTCTGTTATTGTGTGAAGGTTCCTGAGATGCTGAAAAGTGCAATTGAAAATATAATACTTTCTCGAAGTTATTACGAGAGAGTAATATAGCTTGAAGACTGGTTTCCTGCTAGACGTGGATGTCTCGGATTGTGATAATATTGACAATAATGAAATCTGAGATATTAATGAAAATCCTTACTTACTCCAGGGACATCTGTGAGGGAGAATATTGAGAGTTATTAAGTCAGATTTACTTCCTTAATCAGGACTTAGTAAGGTCAGAAGAAGTGGAGGAATACGGCAAATTAATCGAAGGAGTAAGTTATTAGTTCACAATAGTATTACGGCCACTTTAAACCAGAAGTAATCAACCGGAAGCTAGGTCACCAGAATCAACCGGAGGTAGTCCGAAAGTAAAGCCACATTTTCTTTAATCCTTGTCAAAAAGAAATATATAGAGGTGTTGTACGAAGAGTTATGCCACTGTTGAATTTATTTTCATCTTCCTTCGCGGATAGTTTTTGTGGAAAAAATGTGATGATAGTTTTTAAAGCCAGTTTTTATAGTTTTTATATGATAGTTTTTATAGATTTTTTATATTAGATAGGTGATACAGTTAAGCCCTTACGACCATCTATCAATCGTCCCATAACGAGGGGGTCTTTTTCACCTCAACTACCGTTCTAACCCATTCAAAATTTATATTCGAAATTAAAAATCGTATTGTGTTAAATAAAGTATCGGACATGATCTAAAATTTACGTTCACCCTAAAATGAACATTTTTTAAGGGTAGTTTTTCATGGTCACAAGGTCAATATCAAGGTCAAGTTTTTGCACAAGTGGATAATTTAAGCCTTTATAAAACATATATACAGTGGTTTTCACCCTCAAAGTAGGCTTCCAGCTATTTAAAATTTATTTTTCGAAATTAAAATATCGTTTTGCGTAATATCTAATGTCGGATATTTTCTAAAACTGATTTACACCCAAAACGGGTAGTTTTGTGCAGGGATGTTTTTTAAGGACAACAAGTTTTTTGCAAAGATGAACCTTTACGAACACATCAAGTAAGTTTCATCTAGAGGGTGGTTTTTACCCATCTACCGTTCTAACACATTAAAAATTTATTTTTCGAGATTAAAAATCCTATTGTATTACATAAAATGTCGGACACATTGTACGCTCTTTAGTAATGTGTGGAAGTGTAATTTTTCAAGGTTACATAAATTTTTCCACAAATGGACAGTGTAAGCCTTCTAGAGGGTGTTTTTCACCCCAAATGCCGTTTTGACTGTTTAAAAAATTTACTTTTTAAATTTAAAAATCATATTGTGTTATATCGAATACCGGACATGTTCCAAAACTGAACAGAAAGCTTTTTTCGTGTATGGCTAAGGGTAATTTCTGAAGGTAAAGTAGTATTTGTAAAAATTTAACATTTATACCTTTATGAAAACATACAATATAGCTAGAGGGTGGTTTTCACCCCAACTACTGTTTTCATTTATTTAAGAATTGTTTTTAGAGACTTGTAAATCATAATGTGTTATATGAAAATGTCTGGCATATTCTAAAACTGGATTACACCCCAACATGTATTGACTTAGTGTAAGGGTTGTTTTTCAAAGTCATATGAGTTTTTACACAGATGAAGAGTTTAAGCCCTAGGAAACAACGAGAGGGTGGTACACAATCCCAATTATTGTTTCTAATCACTTAATTTTCTTAATAAAACAAGTTGTAATTTAAAATATCGAGTTTTTGTCATGTTTAATTTGATTAACTCCCTAATAAGGGTTGTTTTCAAAATCACAAAGAAAATGCCTACTATGTTATGCTTCAAGATGAGTTATAAAATGTATTTATGGAAAAGAAAATTATATGTCGTATCAAAGGTCAGGCATCCTTCGTCCTAGGCTGTACTCAATAAGCGTACCTCATCACAGTCTGGGGCAAGATGAACTTTGACTGGTTTATTTATTGGGAGTCCCCATCTTATCGGAGGGACAAAGAGCCAATAATTGTCTTTTAATGTCTGAATATGCTATGTGAAATGTTAATTATGAATTGAAACAATATTATCTTACTGAGATGTAATGATTATCTCTTCCTCATTATAGGACGAGATGAGATTATATGACGTTTAAGCCTTTATAAAATATGTAGACAATAGTATTCACCCCAACGAGCGTCCTGGACGATTTAAAAACTCTTTTCGAAATTATATCGGACTAGGTTGTATCGAAAATTGGACATGTTTGTTAAAAATGATTTACATCCCAACAAGAATTGATTTTGCAAGGTTTTCAAGATGGGGAAGAATTTTTCACAGGTGCATACTATTTAAGCCTTTGTGAACAGTTATAAAATTTCAAGAGGGTGATTTTCACCCCAACTACCAATCGCCCTTCCACACAACTGTGTATAATATTAACATCACTTGACGGTTTGTTGTCATCAAACTAAAGAATCCTGATTGACCTATTTAAAAGAAACCTAATTGTAAAATAATACACGTATATCTTTTTTGTCGCCTTCGTTTTATTCAGATAACTATACACATCTAAAAAAGACAAGATCAGTGCCTGTCCAAATATTTCTGCTTCTGATTTTTCCTTCAAGAATATTTTTAAACGAAACATTTATTTGTTACAACATTACAAGTTGATACTTCCTAACATTTAACAAACATTGCGTCCTGATTTTTTCAATGTGTTGGTACTTTCTGTCGAGTTTCCCGATTTGGATAAACTTTTAAAACTTTCATCACAGGTGTTCTGGATTTTTTCAAGTCAAAAAGGATATCCGTCCTTGGTCAGATAATCAACTGCCGTTTGCCGATTCTCGTCTATCTCCACACAGCCAGAGAAGGAAATCATGAAAAACTGCAATGTGGAGCATGCTGAGGAGACGGCTTTGTTTCTGGTACATCAAATAACATGCCTATCGGCTGAACAAAAAATGTTGAGAAAAAAAATTTTCATTTGGTCACCAAACGAAAACATCACTTTACTGTATATTTTCTGTTGTCTTCTTAAATGTTTCACATTCGTTACATTTTCTACTCATCAGAGGGTTGGTAGGATTTCAGCATGTGGCGCAATGTTCCCCCTGTGCACTCTTCCTCGTGGTGATTGAAGTCATGATCAAATTTCCGTTTCTAACCAGCAATAATTTTTTCTTTCTTTCTTTCTTTCTTTCTTTTGCCTGCCGTATGCAATTCTTGCACTAATTCCTCGTGAATGTGGTCATATCCTTTTTGACCATGATAAATGTGATAGGATGAACAACTTCTTTTAAAGCGATACTTCTGCTGCCATACACTTGCCTGGTAGTAGGTTCCTGCTCTCAAATATTTGCAGACATTCCATCTCTGCTGATCGTTTTCTACATCCAATGGCAGCAGGCTGTCTTATATATCCTGGCAGGGAACATTTTCCCTTACAACCTTGTTATTGGTATACAAAGGTGATGTAAACTACGCTAAAGAAGAAAAAAAACCTTTATGCTTGGAACAAAAGAAATTAAGTATGCTGTGACGGGCTTTTCTACTTTATACTATGGGCGACCAAACTTTTGAAGGCGCTCTTACTTTATGCTATAAAGTTCCCTAACTTCTTGGATTAAATCTTCGCCAAAATCTGTGACGACTAATATGTGATTATTCTCAATCGTAGTATATAAGTTTACTGAACTCCTACAAAACAAGGTCACTCATACACCTGTCGTGTCATCACAACACTGCCTGCATAGTCCACATTCCAACATTCAGTACGACTACCTTTGACACCGGGTGATTGCAAACTTCCTACTCTCAGTCTACTTTCTCTCTCTTTTAACAAATTACCCAGTTTTGATAATATTGATGAAAATTTCTATTAACGGGCGCCATCATCAATACGCTTCCTCTTTTCTTTTTGTTATGTATCAGCCCAGACACAAATTAAATTATAGATACACAGGCTATGTACCTACATGCCCCTCGACTAGCTTTTAAATTAACAGAGGAGACGGGAGTTGGGTTCGGATTTACCTTTCGTTTATTTTTTTTTATTCTGCTTCTTCTTTTTCTCCTTTTTTTTTTTTATACTCACTACCAAAGCATGTAACTTAGCACAAAAACCAGCTACTCTCAAACCATTACAAGGATAAGGGTCAAAAATCTGAACTTCACGTTAATTTACTTTGCATAACAATAACCATAATTTATTTAATATATTATTTTTTTTTTCTTTTTTTTCAACAATAACAATCTTATATACAATAAATTACATTTACACTACATTAACCTTTCAACACTTTTATTGGTAGGATAATATTTGATTATTCAAGGTTAGTATACCCAATTTTAACTATATAAGTACGTTCTCTGTTCAACAATAACAAATCCTTAATTAATTACTTTAATTTTCTTTCTTTGTTTTTCAGGTATCTACTAGAACATCTGGTATTATTCTTCTAATTTACTACTGACTTGTGTAGTCATTTACATGTGCAACTTCAGGATAGTTCAATATATATATTATACCTTTTTTTTTTTAATAAATAAAGGTTTTCAATTCATAATCCAGTCCTTAACTCTACAAATTACACTCAATAATCCCACCTATGTCTCCTATATTAGTCTATTAGTCAGCTTAGTCCATGAAGAATTGTATTTAAAGATAGATAGAAAAGACAGTCTCATGAAGAAAGAAATAGAAGTTTAGGCCTATACCCACAGAGTGACTGTGGCGATAGACCACCGATACAGGAGCGACGTCTAGATCTTGAGTTACAAACAATCTGACTCCTCTCCTGCAACCGGGAAAATATTAATGGGCCGCAAACAAAAATACAATTTTGTAAATCGACGTCAGAGGTCCCTGACACTCTCTCCTAGAGGCACGTGGGGCCGTTGTTCGCCTCCAACATCGATGGCTTTCACAATTTCTCATAAATTTCTTTTCTTTATATGTTACTGGTATAGGCCTTGCCTACTACCAGATTTTATTTGTTTGACTCGGGATACTTCCGGCGTTCCCTCACCTCACCCTTACAATCTCTAGTACTGTTCAGAAACTACTTATCAGTACACTACTCGTAATTACCTTTTCTCCTCTTTCTAACCTAACCAATTATTTGTTATTATCTTTCAACTCACTCTCCTCTTTCTAACCTGACCAGTCATCAGCTATTATCTTTTAATCCCCTTTCTTTCTTTAAGTAGAGTTCCCTTCAGCTTATACCATTGATTTAATTCACTCGGTGGTTATTCTAATTTTCCTACTTCTTACGTTACTACTCTTTAGCATGGGCACCCAATCTTCTTTTGTCTCTAAATTCCCTAGAATTCTAACTGAAACTAATTCACGCCCAGATTAGTAAGCTTCTCTATAACCCCTTTAGTGACTTCTACTTCTACCCTAACATGTAGATTTTCCAATGGTACACACCTAATGCACTACCACTCGTAGGCCTTCTTTTGCCCTTCAATCTTTCCACTTCTTATCCCCCTCTACCATGTTCCATACACCTTCGCTTGTAGATAAATCTCTATAAAAAACATAACTTAACATTACAGGCCAGCATGAAATCTATTTATAGATAGTCACCCGTCACCTGAACGAAACCCAAGAGGGAGGGGCCCTCGTAAGAAGTACTAAGCATGCCCCTTAATTACTTTTCTTCCTTACTCCCCTCGCGTCCTGTCTCAAAAATAACAAAGTTTCTATGAGCATCACCAATTGCCCCTAGCTATGTATTCATTCGTGGGACAATCACCCAAAAAAAACCTAAAGTGAAGAGATTTAACTTTGGCATTCAGTTGTTAGGCTCTTGACTGCTCTTTTATAATTAATTTAGACCAGAAATAGAAAATAGTTGGATTACTGGATTTCATCACTTTACTTCTAGAATTCTCACTTCTATGTTTCTATTCTATTCTATTCTATTATTCCATACGGTGTCTAATCGCCATACATGACTTAGAAACCATCCTTACAAAAAAAAGGATATCTCAATTTTCTCACTCCCCAAACAATAAGAAAAGTCTAGACGACTATACTCAACCAGTGATGTCCAACTTATCCTCCGATCCTGAGTTGTCTTCCATTACTTCCTGATGTCCATATCTGCTCTTATTCAGAGCGAGCAGTCACGACTCACTCTCACAGCTGATGTTCGCTGAAGCGGTGTCTCGTACTGGCCGACTTGGTGTATTCTTCTGATTAATGACTATCTCCATATAGCCGTGTCAAGGAAGTTCACAACCAGAATTTCCTTTAGATGAAAGTCTGACACACCATTATGCCAGAACGCCTCTACCGCTGTCACACATCCCAATCTCGTCTTCTCCCTTCTGCCTTTTCAACTTCTCTCTCTCGTGGTCAGGCACGTACTACTAACCGTCTTTCAGGTTCCGCACGTCTCCCTCGTCGATTCACCGTCGACGCATGCGCACCTCTCCTTTTCTGTAATTCAAATAAAATTCAGGGCAGTATCGATAATCATGAAAATGTTCAATATCGATTAGTTGCGGTCCCCCAACCCTTCCTTTGTTTAGGAATGGTCTCCTATCGTTGATTATGCACGTCGCTATTTGCGTCGTTACATTCTTCCCTCACTCACCATAAAAAAAATAATGTTGACACAGGTCACATTCATTTTTTTTTTTTTTTTTTTTTTTTTTTTTTTTTTTTTTTTTTTTGTGCGTGTCTCTTTTACCAGCCTTAAAGAATGTTTATCCAGGAACAAAGGGTTTCAAGTCTTTGACGTGCCACTTCCCCAACTTTTTACCAAAACGGTTTGTCAGTTCGTAGCTATTTTCACTGAACTTTTTCTTTATAATATAGGGCCCGACAAACTTTGCACTTAAACCTGCTGTATAAGCTTGTGAGGCATCACTTAATTTAAAGTTTCTTCTTAACACTAGATCTCCTGGACGAAATCTCATCTCTCTCCTCCGAAGATTATAATAATGACTCGAATTCTTATAGGCGGTTTCTAAGTTATGTCTAACCATTAAACGTACCGTTTTCAATTTATTGAGTCTCTCCACCCAAATTTTTGGAATTTCTTTATAAATCGGTTGGTTTTCCACCTTTTCAATCCTACTGATAATTTCAGGCTCCTTCCCATAATTTAGCATATAAGGAGTGCATCCAGTGGAACTATGCTTAGCCGTATTTATAGCAAAATTAAATTCTCTCAAATACACATCCCAAACTGTCTGATCCTTTTGAATATAACTAGAAATCATTGTTTTCAATACTCTATTGACTCTTTCTACTGGATTTCCTTGTGGCGAATATACAGGTAAATAACAAGGAGTTATATTAAAAGCTTTAGCTATCTCTCGCATTAATTTACTAGTGTATTGCGGTCCATTATCCATCAGCAAATATCCCGGAATTCCCCATTTAAGGATAATCAATTCATAAAATGCTTCCGTAACTGCTCTACTGGTTGCTTTCCTTAACGCTTTACACTCTACATATTTGGTAAAGGTGTCCTGAAATACTACAATGTATCGGTTCCCTTTTTTGGAACGTGGGTAAGGTCCCAACAAATCAGTAGCTACAGTCATCCAAGGTTTCTCTTTCTGGTAAAAATGCATTGGTCCTGCTTGAGCCGTCTGTAACACTTTCTGTCTCTGACATATTTCACAAGCAGTAACATATTTAGCAACATCTCTAAACATTCCCGGCCAATAATACTTGTTTGCTATTCTAAAGAAAGTTTTAGCTATCCCCATATGTCCTGCAGTCGGTGCATCATGACATTCCTGCAATACTTTAATCCTAAAATCTTGCGGAATAACTAATTTCCACCTATTTACTGTTCCCTCTAAAGTTTGTTCTAACTGATCTAATCTAAGATGGTACAACTTCCCATCTACGACCTTCCAATCTGGCCAAAATTTAGGTTTACTCTGTACTTGCTCTTTCCGCTTAATATACCAAGCATCTTGTATATTTTCCCATTCCACTACTTCAGAGTTATCAGTCAACAAGAGGCAAAATTCTTCCTCTACCGTTTTCTCTTGAACTTTCCCTTCGTGTATTCTAGATAAAGCATCCGGAACTTTTTGTAATCTACCAGGCCTATGTATTACTTCAAAATCATACTCCTGGAGCAATAAACTCCACCTAGCTAATCGTCCAGTCGGATTCTGTAATGTATTTAACCATTTCAGAGCAAAGTGATCAGTATATACTTTAAAATGATAACCTTCCAAATAAGGACGAAACTTTTGAACTGCCCACAATATAGCTAACAATTCTTTCTCGACTATTGCCCACTTTTGCTCACCTACTGTTAAAGTTTTACTAGCATAAGCTATTACTTTTTCCTCTCCTTCCTCTCCTGTCTGAATTAATGCTGCTCCTAGTCCTGAAAAACTAGCGTCGGTCTGTAACACTAGGGGTTTAGTATAATCTGGACAAGTTAATATAGGACTACTAGATAATTTCGATTTCAATTCATCAAAAGATTCCTGACATTCCTTAGTCCAACGCCATTTCTGATTCTTTTTCAGAAGTGCAGTGAGGGGCTTTACAACTTCAGAAAAAAATGGAATGAATCGTCGGTACCAAGAAGCCAATCCTAAAAATGCTCGTACTTCCTTGACTTTTGTAGGGGCTGGATACTCAAGGATACACGAGATTTTATCTGAATCTACAGCAATTCCTAATGGAGTAATGATATGACCCAAATATTTTAATTCACTTCTGCAAAATTTTGATTTTTCCCTATTAATTTTCAGGTTAGCTTTTCTTAATTTCTCTAAGACTTTTTCTAACAAGGACAAATGTTCTTCAAATGTCTCGCTAATAAGTACTATATCATCCAAATAACAAAAGCATTTCTCTCCTATCTCTTCTCTTAATATAGTATCAACTAATCTTTGAAACGAGGCTGGTGCGTTATGGATTCCAAAAGGCATAACTCGAAACTGATACAATCCTCTACCAGGTACGGTAAATGCTGTTTTTTCTTTACTTGCTTCATCTAATGGAACTTGCCAATACCCATTTTTCAAATCTATTGTACTGATATACCTAGCATGTCGTAATTTACTCAAAACATGTTCAATGTATGGCAAAGGATAACTATCTCTTTTAGTACAATTGTTTACTTTTCTGAAATCTACGCAGAACCTCCATGTTCTATCTGGTTTCTTTACCATAACTACCGGAGACGACCAAGGTGAATTTGAAGGCTCTATAACTTTTTCCAATAACATTTTATCTATTTCCGCGTGTATAACTTTTTCCAAAATGGGTGATACTGGATAATATCTTTGTTTTATAGGTTTTGCATCGCCTGTATCAATAACATGAGAAATCAGATCGGTAAGTCCAGTACACTGATCAAATTTCTGTAACTGATTTTCCAAAAACATATTCAATCTGTCCCTTTCCTGAGGTGTAGGTAAAGTAAGAATATTATGTAGTTGATCTTCTTCTTTTAAATCTATAGCCTTAACAAATTGAAAAATTTTTGCTGGTTCATCTTTGAAATACCAAGTCCCATCTTGCAAATCTACTACTAACCCAATCTGTTTCAAAACATCCATGCCCAGAATCATATCTACTGCTAAATTTGGCATAATTTTACATTTTATCGGAAAAATCCTGTCCTGCAATTTCATCTCAAAAGTTCTCTCTCCTGTTATAGAACTATAAGTTTTATCTGCTAGTTGCACCACCCTAACTTCAGATTCTTCTACTGCTAAATCTAACATTTTACACAAAAAATCACCTTTCTCTCCCACATAAGTTTTATCTGAACCGGAATCTATTAAAGCAATAAACGTAATATCCTCCAGCAAAATTTCAACAAAACATCTATCTCCATTAACTAAATCTGTAGGATTTATATTTAACATCACACAAGCCTGATTTTTAGTTAATTGTCATAAGGAATTTGTAGGCCTAACTTTTCTTTCTTGGGGCATCCTACAATCAATAGACCTATGTCCAAGCTTATTACAATTATAACATTTAATCGTAGTGCGTGGAGTAACTCTACGAGGTGCTTTACACTCGAACTGCCTATGTCCTGTTTTATCACAATTCCAACATCGCTGATTATTTGAAAAACGTAAGGTGGTGTTTTTACCATTATCCCTCGACTCATCCTGTCTCTCTTTATTTTCTGTTGCTTTAACTATTCTGGAATCATTTACATGACTTGAATTTCGTTCTTTGTCCCACGTCTTTGCAGAAAAACTAACATTGGGTTTCTTTTGTAACTCGGACGATGGAAGTTCCTGTTTTCCCTGAATTCCTAGCGCTGTATGAACTGAAGGTATAACAACTTGTCTCTGAGGTTTATAAGCCGTTTCTTTAATTGTAGCTCTAACCTGCGTTGGAGGAGGAATATATCTCTCAGAATCTAACAATATTTGTTCATACTGTCTACCTACACGTATTAAATCTGTTATAGTTTGAATCTCTGCAGGTCTAAGGTACAATTTTACATCAGGACGCAAATTTTTGATAACAGTCTTCATCATTTGTTGAGGACTCATTGGAGTACTCAGCCTCCTCATTAACGTTTGAATAGCATTAACATAATCAAAAATCGATTCTTTGGGACCTTGCGTTCTCTGTCTAATCTCATCCAAAAGCGAGTCTTCCTCATCAATAGGCAAATAATATTCTCTAAATTCTTTCAAAAAAGCTTCCCATGTAGGCCAATCTGTTAATCTGTTCCTGTACCAAAGTAAAGCTGAATCTTGTAAAATTTCGGGTAATACTGACAATAACTCTACACCCTGTAACTTAGAACTTTGTTTTAAATCTTCCAATCTCTCCAAAAATAAGTAAATACTATCCCCAGGTTTGAATTTAATGTTCCATTTACGAACCAGATCCAAAGTATTTGGTTTATGTGGCTCTAACTGAATTGTAAACGATGGTACTACTGGTACAATTTCTTCTGAATCAGCTACCGCCATGGCCTTCCTACGCATTAACTTAACCCATGTATACACTACATCTCCATATGAATCTTGTGGAACCGTTATATTATGTTCAACTAAATCTTCTTCCAAAACTTCCTGACTCAGAGCAAAAGCCGTAATTAACACTTGAAATGACTGAGGGTTCTTACGGGCATAATCTAACAAGCGTTGTCTTAACTCATCCCTTGTACCTGTGGTCGGTAACTTTACTCTATCACATTCTGCCTCTAAATCCGCCTTCCTCAACTTCCTAATAGCTTGGGTTAGCTCAGCTGCTCTTATTTGTGCATACGGATCAACATAAGTAGCCATATTTATATATTAACAATACCACTGGAAAAAAAGATTAGAACACACAATAGTTCAGTCGTCTGTCTTAGTCATCTATAGAAGTCCTTACTTGTCAATAGTCATTATTCTTTTCCCAAAAATATGTTATTATTATTATTATTATTTGTTTTTGAGAATAAATTTCAGTTATACTAACCTAACTCCCAAAATTCTTTTAACCCTATCTCGCCTCACGTTAGGATATCAAACTATCACTGCCTCACGCTATGGGCTATCATAATATGGAACTTCAACTGAATAAAGGTTTCTTTTTTTTTTTGTAACAATTTTAACTAAATTAAGTTGCAACAATTAGCAATACTGTTTTGTTTTAACACTACTCGGCCCCACGTTGGGCGCCAATCTTTGTGACGGGCTTTTCTACTTTATACTATGGGCGACCAAACTTTTGAAGGCGCTCTTACTTTATGCTATAAAGTTCCCTAACTTCTTGGATTAAATCTTCGCCAAAATCTGTGACGACTAATATGTGATTATTCTCAATCGTAGTATATAAGTTTACTGAACTCCTACAAAACAAGGTCACTCATACACCTGTCGTGTCATCACAACACTGCCTGCATAGTCCACATTCCAACATTCAGTACGACTACCTTTGACACCGGGTGATTGCAAACTTCCTACTCTCAGTCTACTTTCTCTCTCTTTTAACAAATTACCCAGTTTTGATAATATTGATGAAAATTTCTATTAACGGGCGCCATCATCAATACGCTTCCTCTTTTCTTTTTGTTATGTATCAGCCCAGACACAAATTAAATTATAGATACACAGGCTATGTACCTACATGCCCCTCGACTAGCTTTTAAATTAACAGAGGAGACGGGAGTTGGGTTCGGATTTACCTTTCGTTTATTTTTTTTTATTCTGCTTCTTCTTTTTCTCCTTTTTTTTTTTTATACTCACTACCAAAGCATGTAACTTAGCACAAAAACCAGCTACTCTCAAACCATTACAAGGATAAGGGTCAAAAATCTGAACTTCACGTTAATTTACTTTGCATAACAATAACCATAATTTATTTAATATATTATTTTTTTTTTTCTTTTTTTTCAACAATAACAATCTTATATACAATAAATTACATTTACACTACATTAACCTTTCAACACTTTTATTGGTAGGATAATATTTGATTATTCAAGGTTAGTATACCCAATTTTAACTATATAAGTACGTTCTCTGTTCAACAATAACAAATCCTTAATTAATTACTTTAATTTTCTTTCTTTGTTTTTCAGGTATCTACTAGAACATCTGGTATTATTCTTCTAATTTACTACTGACTTGTGTAGTCATTTACATGTGCAACTTCAGGATAGTTCAATATATATATTATACCTTTTTTTTTTTAATAAATAAAGGTTTTCAATTCATAATCCAGTCCTTAACTCTACAAATTACACTCAATAATCCCACCTATGTCTCCTATATTAGTCTATTAGTCAGCTTAGTCCATGAAGAATTGTATTTAAAGATAGATAGAAAAGACAGTCTCATGAAGAAAGAAATAGAAGTTTAGGCCTATACCCACAGAGTGACTGTGGCGATAGACCACCGATACAGGAGCGACGTCTAGATCTTGAGTTACAAACAATCTGACTCCTCTCCTGCAACCGGGAAAATATTAATGGGCCGCAAACAAAAATACAATTTTGTAAATCGACGTCAGAGGTCCCTGACACTCTCTCCTAGAGGCACGTGGGGCCGTTGTTCGCCTCCAACATCGATGGCTTTCACAATTTCTCATAAATTTCTTTTCTTTATATGTTACTGGTATAGGCCTTGCCTACTACCAGATTTTATTTGTTTGACTCGGGATACTTCCGGCGTTCCCTCACCTCACCCTTACAATCTCTAGTACTGTTCAGAAACTACTTATCAGTACACTACTCGTAATTACCTTTTCTCCTCTTTCTAACCTAACCAATTATTTGTTATTATCTTTCAACTCACTCTCCTCTTTCTAACCTGACCAGTCATCAGCTATTATCTTTTAATCCCCTTTCTTTCTTTAAGTAGAGTTCCCTTCAGCTTATACCATTGATTTAATTC
Organism: Ectobius pallidus; assembly: GCA_964059195.1. Classification (NCBI taxonomy): domain Eukaryota; kingdom Metazoa; phylum Arthropoda; class Insecta; order Blattodea; family Ectobiidae; genus Ectobius; species Ectobius pallidus. The sequence goes on along the minus strand of CAXKWD010000003.1, from coordinate 179,758,133 downwards.
ACTCGGTGGTTATTCTAATTTTCCTACTTCTTACGTTACTACTCTTTAGCATGGGCACCCAATCTTCTTTTGTCTCTAAATTCCCTAGAATTCTAACTGAAACTAATTCACGCCCAGATTAGTAAGCTTCTCTATAACCCCTTTAGTGACTTCTACTTCTACCCTAACATGTAGATTTTCCAATGGTACACACCTAATGCACTACCACTCGTAGGCCTTCTTTTGCCCTTCAATCTTTCCACTTCTTATCCCCCTCTACCATGTTCCATACACCTTCGCTTGTAGATAAATCTCTATAAAAAACATAACTTAACATTACAGGCCAGCATGAAATCTATTTATAGATAGTCACCCGTCACCTGAACGAAACCCAAGAGGGAGGGGCCCTCGTAAGAAGTACTAAGCATGCCCCTTAATTACTTTTCTTCCTTACTCCCCTCGCGTCCTGTCTCAAAAATAACAAAGTTTCTATGAGCATCACCAATTGCCCCTAGCTATGTATTCATTCGTGGGACAATCACCCAAAAAAAACCTAAAGTGAAGAGATTTAACTTTGGCATTCAGTTGTTAGGCTCTTGACTGCTCTTTTATAATTAATTCAGACCAGAAATAGAAAATAGTTGGATTACTGGATTTCATCACTTTACTTCTAGAATTCTCACTTCTATGTTTCTATTCTATTCTATTCTATTATTCCATACGGTGTCTAATCGCCATACATGACTTAGAAACCATCCTTACAAAAAAAAGGATATCTCAATTTTCTCACTCCCCAAACAATAAGAAAAGTCTAGACGACTATACTCAACCAGTGATGTCCAACTTATCCTCCGATCCTGAGTTGTCTTCCATTACTTCCTGATGTCCATATCTGCTCTTATTCAGAGCGAGCAGTCACGACTCACTCTCACAGCTGATGTTCGCTGAAGCGGTGTCTCGTACTGGCCGACTTGGTGTATTCTTCTGATTAATGACTATCTCCATATAGCCGTGTCAAGGAAGTTCACAACCAGAATTTCCTTTAGATGAAAGTCTGACACACCATTATGCCAGAACGCCTCTACCGCTGTCACACATCCCAATCTCGTCTTCTCCCTTCTGCCTTTTCAACTTCTCTCTCTCGTGGTCAGGCACGTACTACTAACCGTCTTTCAGGTTCCGCACGTCTCCCTCGTCGATTCACCGTCGACGCATGCGCACCTCTCCTTTTCTGTAATTCAAATAAAATTCAGGGCAGTATCGATAATCATGAAAATGTTCAATATCGATTAGTTGCGGTCCCCCAACCCTTCCTTTGTTTAGGAATGGTCTCCTATCGTTGATTATGCACGTCGCTATTTGCGTCGTTACAATGCACAGCCACGTATAGTCTTCTTCATTAGACACTCTTAACTAAACGTACTCGTTATACATGATCCTTATCCTACTCTTCAAAGGCTAGTGATATTTTTGTGCATAATTTGAAAACCATCCTTCCCCTAAATTTTCAACTGAAGACATATTTGCATTAAAATTTAAAAAAAAAATACACCTATTATATTAAACAATATGACAACGCTAAGTCTAAAAGCCATAACAGTTCAAACAAACTGAATAAGAATAGGTAAATTAATCATTTTTGAACAATTGGTTTTTATATTCAACCATTCAGTGATACCTGCAACGCATGCTGTTTTCGGCTTCTTTGGTACAACTGGAATATGATTAGCAGATTGGCGGAGAGGAAAAATGTTTTAGAAATAGTAATATAATTCGAAATTTTTGGAACGTATGAAACTCAGGATAGTTGTTGTCAAGACGAAAGAGGAAATGAAGTCATTTTTACATTAACTTAAATATTTGAAAAAATATACACCTATTATAAAACAATGTGAAAAGACATCCCTGAAAAGCATTAACAGACTGGTTGTAAACAGATGGTCTTCAGTGACATTTGCAACAAGGGTTATTTCTTAACATTTTCGACATGTTGGAATATGAATATGTGGAATGATTTCAGGATAGGTGACGTCAGAAGAACATATTGAAGTAACCATTTGGAAATCTTCTTCCTAATAGCACTAAGTAAAATGTACGAAAGAAGGCTACTAGCCCCAAAAGACGTGTGCCTTGTAGAATGTTGACTTAAGAACTGAATATAGAAGATAGAAGTATAGAATAAATTAACAGGGTCGGCGGAACAAGGCCAACTATGATTCAATGCAATAATTATCATCACCTTGGAGAATTGAATATGAAACAAATAAGAAATATAGAGAAAATATTACAAATAGGGAAGAAATGTTAATCAAGGGTTTACATAATGAAGCCGTTAAAATGAACAAACTCATGACAAATAATAAATAAAAGAAATATAAATTGAAGGGTTAGGCGGATGATAGTGCTAACCCATACAAACATCATTTTAGACAGGCTTTTGCATTTTTAAAGTTAGTTCAAATTTGAAAATCTTATATATTTATCTCTCTTTTGATAGATAATATGTTACCAACAAGATTTATTGACAGAATTAGTCTATGATCAGAAACATTAGAATAAACAGTGACTAAGCAAAAATATAAATAGTGCAACGATCTCAGGTTTCACAAAAAGAGGGTCAGCACTGTCTTCCGCCGACCCCTTCAATTATTTGATGACCTTCTTTAAAGCCGAAGATATTGTTACCAACAAGCACTATTTATTTACAGTAAGTGAAAGATTTTACCAAGATATAAACCAAGGACAAATGTTAAAAATACTAGAGAGCTCTAGGATAAAAACTGTTAGTACTTAGAGAAGTTCTAGGATGAAATTTGTGAGTGCTTAAAGCCAATTTATGTTTTAGATTATTACATATTGTGGATATTCTAGTCAGGATATACGGTAATATTTAATTTTTAAAAGACTTAAAGTATTCTGCGTTAGAGTATGCGATAGAAGTATAAAGACCTATTTGATTAAACAACTTTACACGATTATTATATCGAAATAATTATCACAACAAGAAACAATCATCAAGAGTAATAATTTTTCTCACATAATAATCAGCTCTTGTCTATTGAATTGCTGGTTATAACCCCTTGGTACAGGTGAAAAAGTACATTGCACGGTTTTAGCCTTACCCGAGAAATATCACAAGGAAGCAGCCGTATTTCGTTTTCATTGTGCCTGACGTTTTTCCCGAGTTTCAGAATGACGCATATCTGAGTATAACTCCATTAGAACCAAATGCGTAATGCTTTTCCTATGTCTTGCTAGAGCATTGGGAAATATGTCTTCCAGCATCTAATTCTAATCTTTGTTGCAGGGCTTGATCCCTTTAACTATCCAGCATAGACGACATTGCTATGGCTTTTGATCAAATGTTTAATATATGCGTGCATAGGCCTACATAGGTTCATATAATGAAATAGCCTAATACTGAAAAAAACTGGTGTGCATGGAATTAGATGCAGACAGGCGTCATTCCCCAACTTTAGGAGAACGTCAGGAGCACTGGAATACGAAGTACCGTTAGCCTGATTTCTCATTATGTTTCTCCTGTAAGGCTAAAACTGGTGCAAAATATTTTTTTAACTATGTTTTGTACACTTTTCTCACATTACGTAACTTTTTTACACACTTATAGGATAGACACAATCGTAACATTCGGAAGTAATATTGGCTCATACAACAGCTAAAAGCATGCAAAATTTGGTGTTTCTAACTACCCCAAGAATATGAAAATCTGGTCATCTATGACAGTTTAATCATCCACTATTAACATTGATGTTTACCCACTTTCAGCTTAGCTATAAACTTGAAAATTTTCAGACTAACAGCTTTCAGCCTATAACCAAGCTCAAAAGTTTCTGAAATATGGCCTGTTAACTCTAACTACTACTGTCCCCAGTATGCAATAATAGTAGTTGAAATAATAATATGTTATATCAGATTACCTGCTTTTATTATTATTTCAACTACTATTATTGCATACTGGGGACAGTAGTAGTTAGAGTTAACAGTATTCCATTTCTCGTATCATAGCAATAAAAAACAATAATTACATGTAAGAATCTCATAAAAAATTACTGCCTATATTGTTTGCCATATTTTAAAATAAAATAATCTAATTTTCACAGTAAATCTCGTTCTTCTTTTGATTAACATGTATTTTCTGTACTTTTCTCGCTTATGTTGCATCCTAACCTCCATGCAGGTAGTGACTATTATGTGTTTGAGGGTATGACATTTTTTACACAAAACTGTGCCTTAAATGATCTGGTGAACTGAACATGTAACGAATAGCCTAAATATCAGCATTTCTATGAATGCAAATGTGTAAAAAAAAAAAGGATTCTTATTGTATATTTAAAACGCTTTTTTTATCTGCATGAGGTGTGTATTGGGCAAGGCCTCAGGTAGTAAATAGCGTCAGAATTATCATGAAACTATTTTCCATGGCATACATGTATTCACCGATTCTCTCTTCCCCTCTCCCTGCTCCGGCATCAGCAGCATCAATGTGCTGTATTGCCAACTCGCTCGCACACATCTCTCCAGCTTTGTCTCCCGTCCAATCACCGCCGGACTATGTCGGATCCATACAGCATCCCAGCTGCACAAGACGCCGGGCGTCAACTCACCCCTCTACTGCTCTAAAGACGACGATGAGAAGGGGCGTCGACCGACGACTATGTCTAAAACTACAGTGTTTGTACCAGACAACGTGTGCTTATCTACGGTCAGTAAGCATCTTGATTAATATTTAGAATGCATTGTTTGCACATTGTTGTCAATAATGGTGACCGAAGAGGAATTGTGTAGGACACATGGGGAAACGAACTTCAGTCCTTCCACAACAACACTGGAGGATTGTTCACTATTCCATATGGTTCAGAACTCTTATTTAACTTCTGCGTCAGTGTATTACAGTTTCGTACATCAATTTAGGATTCTCGGGCACTTAAACAAGACGGAAATATATTCGTAAATGTTTAATTTATTCATGTAATGGTACCATCACAACATCTGATATTAGCAGCCATATTGGATGTCATCCATCATCGCTGGATAATCTACATTACGCAATCAGGTTTTAAAAAGTAAAATAGTCAGTGTTTTAGTTCGAATTGCATGTTAGAGTAAATTTAAATCTTAATTTCATTGCACGAATCTGAGATAAAAAATAACATTTACTTTTATTTATATTTGACTTCAATAGACATAATAATTAGGCATGTGAATATTGTATGTATTATGTTTTGGGAATGCTTCATTGTTGTCTTAGTAGATCTAGTGTATTGATTCAGCATGACAAGAGTTGTTAACATGGTAGTGACCACGCCCTCTTTCTGTTATCGTCATCTGACCTCCATTAGCATTTTGAATATGATATTTTTTATACCTTAAAGTTTACTCTTCAGTTAAACTTAAATCAACACTGTCGTTTATTATTGTATCACTACTTAAAACGAATGTAGAATGTTGTAGAATGTGATTTCATTTTATTAGAACTATTTTATTGAAACTATTCTTTAACAACCGTGAAGTATCATTTGCTTGATCGCTATTCAAATGCAGCTAACATCATATCTGCAACCCAAATCTGTTATTATTCATAGAAACCACTTTGGAAATGTATTATAAGTGTGTTTTTGAAGAATAAACCTATACGTTCTCTGTCCCAAATTTGTTATTATGCATTGAAACCACGTTGAAAATGTTTTATAAATATACTTTAGAAGACTATGCATACGGTCTATGTGATAAAGTTTCTGAAGACATTTAAAAAGTCATACTAATTAGGCCTATGAAACACGGCAAAAAGTAATAATACTATTTCATATAAATAATAATACTATTTAACCAATGATGGAAATAACAGTGACAGGAATTAACATAGATCTACAAATGCAGGAAAGTCTATCCTGGACCTCCGGGAATCGAACCCACTGTGTCAGTTTACGCTATGAAGGGGTATACGTAGTTAACATCATGTATATTTGTTGACAACGTATTTACAATGTCTGTGGGCATTAGCATGTGTATCATTTAGGCCTACCTGTTTGTGTTTACTGGAGTCTTATATTGTGCAAGATGTGGACATGGATCTTCAACAATCTCATCCTTTACGCATGCGCTGCAAAGCTCTCTATGTCTCACCTTCTCACTCTCTCAGCAGTCTCTCTTCCTTTGATATCTATTTCTTTTTAATCTTTCTCTCGTTCTCCCTGTCGCCTTCATTTCCTTTTATTTCTTACAGGAGGTGTAACAATAGCCTATAGGCAGCAAATTGGTTATGACTCATTACTATCTTTCATCAGTCCTTGCTGTAGTTCCAAATTATTGGCTAAGTAATCAGCATAGCATATTATTTAAAGAGGAATAGAGAGGGTCTAGGGCTCGATTCTTGGCTCTGCCTTGAGATTCTTCAGTCAAGTCATTGTATATATGGAAGGGTTTTATTATTATTATTATTATTATTATTATTATTATTATTATTTTACAGTTGCTGGTTTAAGTTGAATTGATTTTATAGCTGGATGCTGAGGAATCCTCCAAAATCAGATTATCTCTAGGGCAACCAGAAAACATTAAGAGGAAAACAGAATTTTACACTTGTGGTTGCTTTGAGTGTGTCAGTCATATACCTAGGAATATACATTTTTTAATAGCACAATAATGCCTAGGATTAATTTATAAAGTATAATTTTGAATATGATATAAATATAATAAAATATTTATGAGTTGTTAGACTATAAACTGTTAAATGTAGACCATAAAATAAACCATTTGCTATTAATTGCTATTAATTTTGACGATTGTGCCAATTACAGTAAATAAAAGAAATATATGGGATCTAGGTGCTCTCCTTCAGTAAAAATTAAAAAATTTCGCCTACGACAATGAGAGGGACGATGAGTAGGCCTATGACAAAATTGACAGTACTGAAAAAACGGGACATTTTCAACTACGTCTTATATTCAAGTTAGTGAATATAGTTCCAAATGATCAAATTATCATTTTAGTTAGGCCTAATTCTTTGTATTTTTTCTGGGGAAAAGTTTAGTGCAGTATAACGTTTAAAACTGTAACTATAATTAAACGAGGCAAAATATGTTGCAGAAACTTTTTCACACATAGGATACCTGTTAACAAATGTATTATCGAGGTTTCAAGGTTTAAGAAAGAAACTGAATATGTACCATTCAAAAAGTAGGTGATGTAAAACCTCCAACCGAATTTCTCGTATAATATTTTCCTTCTAGCATCAAACATATTAACTGAACAAATAATTTCTCCGACTATTCAATAGATTTAGACCCTTGGATAAGTTAATAAATCATAAAAGAGAATGCAAACTAAGCATAACTAATATAATATATCACTTAGTTCCACTTGAATTATTGCTATGTTTATGCGGAGGAGCTTTTCTGGACCTTAACTTAACTTAACTTAACTAATATACTCGTATATATAATTTTTAAATACTATTTTTAAATTCAGACTTTTAAAAAATACAGTAATTCGCATTTAAGCCTACTATTTTCTTTGATAATATCATTTCTATTATTGATGTTTTAAATATAATTGATAATACAATTAATGTTAATGTTATTATTATTGTTAATATTATTGTTTTTACTATTTTTGTTAACATTATTATTGTTAACATTGTTATTATTATTATTATTATTATTATTAATTTATTTTGCAAGCATTAACTGCATATAGGTTACATCAGGCCTAGAATGTTTGCGTGTACCGCTAGTTTCTTGTAATAATTCATTCGTGAGCATCTGTTTCTGTACTGCAGTGATGCCTTCTTTTCTGATATTTAGTTTAAACGAATATAATATCCAGTGATATAGCGGCGACGAGTATGGAACATAAACAGGTCTTAAAATTCCGGCGTTTGCCTTTGCGAATGAGGAAACCATGAAATACCCAAGTGAATTTGGCTGGACACGAGGTTTGATTTGAACTCAGGACCTCTTGCTTATTACCTATATCACCTCGCTCCGACTGTTTATGGTGTGTTCATATGACTCAGATATACTGCATTTAACAACAATAAGTTGATGATACTTTCCTCATTATATGGGAAACAGAAGTATATAATTGATATTTTAATTCATTTTTGTTCTGATATTCTACATTTAAGTATAATTATTTCGTCATTATCTTGATATCTATTAATTTTGTAAAGAAATTTGTTGAACAAAAATGTTCATTTTAACCCGCGATCGGAACTAACAATTGTGTATATAATTAATAACTCTCGTGTATCTTGAAAGAGAAAGTTGTCTTTCTAGCATTGCATCCTTCGACAACTGTGCTTAATAATTTCCGCAAGTAAGCTGTAACATGATATTATCATACACATGTCAGCAGCGGTATTATTAACAAAGCGGCGCATTCATCCTGTGTATAAGAGGTAAGTTGACGCTACAGCTCTTGATTAATATTATTTTCATTCTCTGCTTCTTTTTCCCTTTTAAATGTTGTAATAACACTATAATAATATTATTAATAATACTAAATGTTACCAGCAGTAAGAACAAAATAAAAATAAAAATAATAATAATAATAAAAATAATAATAATAATTAGCTATAAACAATGTGGTAACGCTCTCTACCTGTAAGATTTACAATTTTTTCCTCTATTAATACTTTTAATAACATTAATTTTAGAAGGAAACATTAAGTCGCATATTCCACGCATTCCAAAAGCTCAACAACCTGGTTTATTTAACTGTAAACATCCCATATTTGTGCCCTCTCAGAGGGATAGAATAGACACAGAATCAGATATTGTTGTGAGAATGGGACCGGCAAAATTCATTTGTTGTTTTGAGATCCGTGGTGATCTGCTGAAACAGTGTATGTTTGTGCCATGTGAAGTGAAGACAACATGTCTAAATCTGAGTAAGTGAATTTAATTGTTTTAAAATAAATGGAAAAATTTCTATGTGCACATTTTGCAACAAAAGTATGGGTAAGTACGAGTGCTTTTATAATCTGCGTTTATAATACTTTTTAAAGAAATAATTTTACTAACAAACAAATTATTTTAAAATAATGTATGAAAGAAGAAATGGATCAAGTTCCAGGAGCATCTGGAAAAGCAGTTTCTATAAAATTGTCTTTACTGTTGGAAGAGAATCCATCATACAGTACTCTACTTTAGATTAGTAGGGTGCTTGAAGGTAAGAGCTGTGAAATACAGTACCACCAAATGTTTCGCGATACAAGTATGCTCCCATTCCAACATGTGGTGTGGAGTAATCTTTCTCATTCTATGAAACAATTATTATTCTTACTGATAGAAAATGCAACCTTTTGCCAGAAAATACTGAAAAGCTGCTTGTATCGTATTGTAATTAACATCTTCCCACTAATACCTGGGTAGATTGTTATAATTAATTAACTTATTTAATTACCAATAATCTAGTGATTTTGTTCTCTCGTTGTGAATAGTGTGAATATCATACGGCTTCGTTCTAATATGATCATAATTTCATATTTAGCCTAAATAAATGTAATATTTTGGCAACCTTTTTCTTCGTATTTTGCTTCAGTCATAACTAAAGACAGGATTTCCATGAAAATGCATAATTTTCATAACCTTAATTTATATTACAACTTCCCCAAATTTATACTACAACTTCGCAAAATTTATATTACAACTTCTCAAAATTTATATTAGAACTTCCCCAAATTTATATTACAACTTCCCCAGTCGATAGCTGCCTAATGACAAAGTATAAATAATTACATTTAATTGTTCACAATATTCTCTACGATATAAAAATATGGAAAGAACATATGAATACAATATAATATTAAGTACTAAATCAATGATTCCTTCAAACCTCCACTGATCCTCTAAGTGCATAGACTGCAATGGTGTAAAGAAGCTCTCTGTCCATTCCGTAAGAAACCCAAAGCCTGATGTAATCTTTTGTGGGCTGTGCCTCCTACCCCTACCATTAGGCAATGACCGAAATCTCATTAAAACCATATGCATTTTTTTAATATGGAATGGTTAATTCATAAATTGTTTTCTTCTCCACATCAACCTCTTCAGGCTCTCCACTATTGATCTCAAATCGGATAGTAGGGTAAACTATAATGCCCCTTTTAGCGGAGGGCTTCAACGCAATCATGTCACTGCGTCTAGTAGTGCCATTGGTATATTTGCCACGCAAACGGGTACAAAGGGAACGGAATGCTTTTATTACCCGAATGCACCATTCTCTGGTTTTCTCAGCTGTTTCGATACCGAGATAAAAGTAATATCGGGGTATTCTAAAAAAACCTGTGCACCGTTGCTACAATACCGCGGTTTCCAAATGCTCGAATATATCGCGGTTACTCTGCTACGAAGCCGTTCCCATGGAGCAATTTGTGTTGATTTCTTCCATGGCCACTAGATTTTTTTATCTCTTTCTCTCTTTCTCTCTCCATCTCTCTTTCTCCCTCCCTCTCTCTTTCTCTTTCTCTCTCCCTCTCTCTTTCTCACCCTCTCCCTCTCTCTTTCTCTTTATCTCTCTCTCTCTGCTCGTCTGCCAGTCACGGTGACTCGGTTGTCAATTCTTGGGAGCAATAGGATGCAATGATTTAGTGTTTCTGTTCATTATCTGTGTTAATGTAATCCTGTCTAACAGTCTGTGGATTCAAATAAAATAACATTTATGTTTTAAAGAATAATTCCCACACGTCAGATGTTTGTTTATTTCGTTATTCAAGTTTACATGGGTACCACATGAATGATGTTATATACAGAAGGTATTATCGTGAAATAATTAGGCCAACGTACATTAAGCGGAGTTCTCTGCTAGTGCATTTTGTGCAATGTTGACATATTTTGTGAACTATTTACATTAATGTATATGAATATGAATCAAGGTTAAACATCAAACTTTAGACCTTTGTTCTTCCGCTAGCCCTGCTTAATGAATCGATCTGGAGCTTAACTCTGAGATCTATAACAAAAATAACTTCTTTTCTGCATTGGCTTATAATATTGCAATTATCACTGACTAAACAAAAGCATTCTGGCACCTTGTTATATAAATTTACCTAATTTTATTTACATATAGAAATAGGGAAAATGCTTATAAGTGTTGTGTTTCTGACTGTAGTAGGCCTACAACAATAATGCCAGTGCAGATTCTGTTCAAGAGTCTAAATTTCAACACAATGAATCCAGACAGCTTTACTGGGTATCTGCAATTCGCAATTCATGGTAAGTAAACACACATTAATGATAAGTATTTGTTAGTATTTTGTTATTAAACCCAATGGAGGTAATAATTGTGATTGTAGGTGGAATTGTGATTATGGTTTATGAAGGGTATTTATTTACATTACTGCTAATGAAATGCTTACTAAACGTTATTATAATATTTAAATAAGGTACCCTATTAATAATAATAATTTATGTTTCAGATAGGCCTACATAATATTAGGCCCAATAGTGCAAAGTCTGTTCCATGTATATCAGAAGCATGTGAAATTTTCCCTACTAACTCCATCTGGCACTTTGTTAAATCAGTTTACCTGATTTCTTATTATTGAAAATGTTTATATAAGAGAATTCTGCAATTTTAACGTTAGTTGGTCTTTAAAAGACTGCGCGAAGAAAATGCGCAAACGATCGAATTCAAGAAAGAGCTGCAAAATCGAACGCGTAAATACAGATGCCGAAGGAGGAGACCTTACGCTAGAAGGCGTAAATTGAACTGTCGAAGGAAGAGCACTACTTCTCAAAGGCATAAATCAAGGTCTTGAAGAAGGAGAACTAGTTCTCGAAGGCGTATATCCACCTGTCGAAGGAAGTAACCTAGCTCTCGAAAATGTGAATAAAGCTGTCGAAGGAAAGCCCTAGTAAATGGAGCTGTCGAAGTCAGAGGCCTAGCTCTCGAAGGCGTAAATCCAAATGTTGGAGGGAGAAGCCTAATTCTTGAAGGCGTGGATCCAGCTGTAGACGGTAAAGACTTAGATCCAGAAGGCATAAATACAGCAGCCAAAGGAAGTTGCCTAGCTCCCAATGGCTAAATCCAGCAGTCGAATGAAAAATCTACCACCCGAAGGCGTAAGTCCAGCTGCCGAAAGAAGTGGTCTCCTGGGTGGGCCAAGCGTTCTTCCTGAAGGGTAAGTTCTGTCTCCCCGCCGCCAGGCCGACCATAGTGCTGGAGCCTTGCTGGGGTGTTTTTTTTTCCGCTGAAAGCACTACCCGAGGTCGTGCGTCTCGCTAGTTCCTAATACAGTTGCAGAAGAAAAAGAACTAGCAGTCGAAAGAAAATATTTAGCTTTGGATGGGTAAATCCCGCTGCCGAAGGTAAAGGCCAAGCTCTCGAAGGCGTAAATCGACTTGTTGAACGAAAAGTTTAGCTCTGGAAATCATAAGTCCAGCTGTCTAGGGAAGAGACCAAATTCTGGCAGGCGTGAATCCAGCTGCCAAGGTGTATACCTTGTTGCCGAAGGAAGAGATCTAGCTCCCTAAGGCAAAAATACAGCTGCTGAAGGAAGAGACCTACCTCTAGAAGGCGTAAATTCTGCTTTCGAAGGATGAGGTTTAGCTCTCGAAGGCGTAAATCCAGTTGTCGAAAGGAAAAACTTAGCTCTGCAAGGCGTCAATGCAGTTGTCGAAGGAAAAGACCTTGCTCCCGAGGGCATGAATCCAGATGTCGAAGAAAGAGACGTACTTCTCGAAGGCATAAATCCAGTGTTGAAGGAAAAGACAGAGTTCTTGAAGGTGTAAATGTAGCTTTTGAAGTAACAGATCTAGACTACGAAGGCGTAAGTCCAGCTTTCGATGAAAGTGACCTAGCTCCCGAAGGCAAAATTCCACTTGTTCAATGAAGAGGTCTAGCACTAGAAATCGTAAATCCAGCTGTCAGAGGAAGACGCCTACCCTGGAAGGCTGTCGAAGGAAAAGGTCTAGAAGGGAAGAGATCTTGCTGTCAAAGGCTTAACTCCAGCTCTTAAAGGAGGTGATCTAGAACACGAAGGCGTAAATATAACTGTCGAAGGAAGAGATCTATCTCTCAAAGGAGGAAATCCAGCTGTCGAAGGAAAGGCGTAGTAAATCCTGCTTACTCTGAAGACGTAAATCCAGATGCCGAAGGAGGAAACCTAGCTCTCGAAGGTATAAATCCAGTTGTCTAAAGAGGTCTAACTCTCGAAGGCGTGAATCCTTCTGCCGAAGGCAAAGGCCTGCCTCTCGAATGCGTAAATCCAGCTGCCAAAAGAAGACGTCTAGCTCTCGAAGGTGTAAACCCAATTGTGGAAGAAATAGACCTAGCTCCAGAAGGCGTAAATATGGCGGTCAAAGGAAGCGGTATAGCTCATTAAGTCATAAATCCAGCTTCCGAAGGCGTACAACCAGCTGTGGAATGAAAAGACCTAGCTCCCGAAGGCGTAAATACAGCTTTCGAAGAAAGAGGTCTAGCTCATTAAGTCATAAATCCAGCCGTCGAAGGAATATCAGTATGCCTAGCTCTCAAAGGCGTAAATCCAGCTGTGTAAGGCTTAGATCAGAAATGGGTAAATCCAGTTGTTGAAACAAAATGCCAGATCTTCGGATGCGTAATTCCATCTTTCGAGGGATGAGACCTAGCTGTCGAAGGAAAATATCTAGCTCCCGAAGACGTAAATACAGCTGTCGAAGGAAAAGTCCTAGCTCTCGAAGGCCTGACTCCAGGTGTTGAAGAAAGAGACATATTTCTGGAAGGCTTAAATCCAGCTGCCGAAGGAAGAGTTCTAGCTCCCGAAAGGCGTAAATCCAGCTGTTGAATGAAGGGAACTCGCTTTGGAAGGCATATATTCAGCTGTCGAAGGAAGTTGTCTAACTCTCGAAGGCGTAAATCCAATTGCCGAATGCGTAAGACAATTTGCCGAATGCGTAAAACAATTTGCCGAAAGACGAAGCCTAGCTGCTAAAGGAGCCCAGATGCTCAAAGAAGAGCAAGCCTAAGAAGATATGTGCGATAAAAAGAGACTCATGGAGGAGTCTATTAATAGCCCAGTAAACATAAGATTTTATGTGCCAGCAATTTAGGTTTAAATTCGAGATATTCTCATGACATGACATTTTATGACTTTCGCCCAAAAGACTATGTCTATAAGAGTCCCTTCGATATACTAATATGCTTTTGAGCTCGTATGGCGTAATGTTAGGTTTTCACAGTTCTTTTTAAAGGATATGATTACTATGCGATACACAGTTACTTATTTATTATGACTGTATTCTGTATTTTGTGGAAATCAGCTCTAAAGCTTTTAAATTTTACTTTAAACTGTGGCAACAACGTGCATCTTGAACTTTAGGCGTGTGCAACATACATTCCTTCTTTCCTTGTCGGCTATTGTTCCCCAAGATGTTTATGGAGAGTTGGTCCAGGGTGGGGATAGGGCATTGTAATAGACAGTGTGCGTCCGGGTATCTTTGGGACATGGCTACTATAGCTAGACCATGACTATGACTTTGCTATACTTTGAAGCATTGAGCTCTCATGCCTTCTGCGTTCAAATTCCTAACCTCATGATTCCTGGAGTTGCGCAGAACTTCTCCATACGAGTAGGCGCCAAGAACAAGTGCAAGAGTTTCGTGCTCTCTGTTACATCGGCAGCAGACTCCGACTGTCATTTGACGGCATTTCTCCATTCAGAGCATGAACGTCCACGATGGTCTCGGTTCCATTTATTGGCGGGCGTGTATTCATCGAATAAGTTGACCCATCTTTCTTTATGCGGTAATTCACTTCAGAGTTGAAATTCTGGTTCCCTTAATAATCGTCGTACATTCCTGACATCAGGGAGAAGACTCACTGGGTTCCTGATGTTATCGATTAGTTGTATGTTCAGGTCTTGTAAACAGCTGACCGTTAAAATTTTCGAAGTCCTTTATAGAATCGATGTAGGGGTCTCTGGCAAGTTTCGGAACTCTACAGATGTTCATGTGTTGAAGTGTTGCTTCCCAGGATGCACAGCATAGTCCCAGTTCTTTATATTTCCTTCCTATGTACAGCTTGTGATCTGGAACGTCTGTTGGCAGCTGCAGAAATTTCTTGTTGGTACTTTTCAGGATTTTGTCTGCTTCTGTTAAAAATGTTTGAGCGATTTTATCCCATGGAATAATTTTAAACGGATAGATTAATGCTGGAGTTATTGAGCTGTTAAATTAACAAATTTTTGGTCATCTTGTAGAAGGGGCGAATTTACTAATGTATCAGTCTTCTTACGAAAATTGTTTAGAATTTCAGAGCAGTCGAAAATAATTTCATCCTTAATATTCATAAGTTACCTAAATAACACATTTTGTCATTAGGATTTTGAGATGGAATGATATTCTCTTCAGAAATGACTACATTATCGTGTGAACTTTTTTTAAATTGTTCTCAAACTTACTAAAAATTAATTTATTGACGTACTGATCTCAAATAAATACACTTTTGCCATGCATATTTGCATGTTTTGGCCATTTTATGGGCGATTTCATGAACAATGCATGTTTAAATGGTAACTATTCTTAATAAAACATATTTGAAAGTTTACCTTGCAAATTATGTTCAGTTTTTCCAGATCGAGTGCATAATTTAGATGAAATCGCTGCATATTATAAATGTTACTTCTTAAGAGTTTGCAATACCTCAAATGTCCCAGAATAGACCTAACGGTTTGCAACCTTTCTATTTGAGAATTCCTTGCATTGTCACTCATGAATTCCTACCCACACCAACTCTTATGTAAAGGCATGAGGCTACATTTCATAGGAAAAAACAAACGAATGAAAAAAAAAACACATTTTAATACAATGTCCCTGGCCTTTAGAAAACCCTCCCCAAATTCTGCTCTTAGACGAAAATTATTATTTATGACAGGATCTATAGTACATGTACAATACACAGATCCTTTGTGAATTGGCTGTTATATAGTTAATTGGGAAGTGTAAACGAATTGCAATACGTCCCATTTGGAAAGGCTGCTACTAGTGCATTGTGCCACTCGGGAATAAGATGTACGTTTGGATTTTGTTAATGCATATTAATTGGTAGTGTTATTCTATCAATGAGCATGTTTTTACTCATTTCATAGTACATGAAAGCATGCATAGTTTAAGTTTCGATAACGCATGGGAATCCTGTATTTAGTCAAAAAACAATATAAATCAGACTCACATAAATTTTGTCCGTTTATGCCTTCCACCCATAATTATTTTTAATCGTTACCTTTATATAAAACTTATTTTGCACAAATATTTTAACTCTGAAAACAGCCTAAATATAACTTTATAGGGCAAAAGATGCGTTATGTAAGGGCATTGAAAAACAACATGTATATATATATATATATATATATATATATATATATATATATATATATAACATTTATGGTAATATAAGACGAATACCAACAAAACATATTTTATACATTACCCTAAACGAAAACGACATTTATAAATAACAAATTGGATTATAATGCGATACCCATTTGTGCCTTATAATCCCTCCCATAGAACAACAATTAATTACTGAAGATAATCCAATGAGTACAGTACAAAGGTTATCACAGTAATCCTAGGCGTTGACTACGTGGGAATACAGGTCTCAAATTAGATTAACCCCATGCTGTGAACCCATTGGGGTCTTCTATAAGATATTTTCCGATTAGTAAATTGTAAATTTAAAATGTTTATTTTTACTGTTGAAGCGCTTGTAAGATAGTCAATTGCTTCTGCAGTATCAAAGTACCCCTTATGTTCAGCCAACATTAAACAAACAATATTCGAAACCAATTAGACGCAAAGAATAGCGACCGGTATAAATATAATTGATTACCTTGTGAAATTAATTACTGCAGAAAATGCCACGTTAGCCCATATATGGCTAATCTAATACTAACGAATTTATTTTTAAAAATCTATTTCAATAAAATTATAATAGCTAAAAGTATTCATTTCACATTTTGGCAGTTATTTTTATCCTCTCTTCCTCCATCTCTATGAGAACATCAACGGAACTTCTACTCGAGATAACACGCTCGATATGGCACAACGAAAATAATGGTTTCAAGCAAGTCACGTGGTATTATTGGTTCACTGCATTACCTTTTATGTTATGTAGATGCAATGCAGAATCTGGAGTAGTTGCAAAATTATGACTGCAACTCCCCTACACTTTTTAACATACATTTCTGAGTGTTTTAAAATCTCGTATTTTATTGTTCTTAGAGATTCTTCCTGGGTTTGTAAATTTTAAACGGTTGAAGCACTTTTTAGATAGTCAATTTATCCGCTGGTTATTGGAGCATTTTGTGCCGAGTGTGAATACCAGCTGCTGAATTGTCTCATTTTCGATAAATATGACAACTGCCAATCCAACTTCTTCGGCATTTTGTTTGGCGTCGGTAAACTCCTCACCACTCACATCTTCTACCTCTATTATATCCGATGGGGAAAATTATTTATCAAGAGCTATTGGATTTATATTGGAAGACTCCCGTTTCTCTCTGTTTTGTAACGTATAATGAGTATTATTTATGGGGCTTTATCTCTCAAGGTGCAGAGAATTTCACTCGACTACTTGGATTTACATCGGAAGACTCCTGTTTATCTCTCTTTTGTAACGTATAAAGAGTATTATTTTTGGGGCTATATTTGTCAAGGTGCAGAGAATTTCACTCGACTTTGTAATATAAGTTTTATACCTTTCTTTATGTTAATCGGATTCTTGTACTGTACTCTAACCTATTTCAGCTTGCTGTGCCGTTTTGTCATGGGTCTTCTCCAAACCGGTGCTCCATTCAGAAGCGCCTCATAAATTATTTTTTAAGGTTACATACCTAAGGCCCCAGTTTAAATTAACTGAATTATTAGGTGAATTAACTTGGAGCACTTTTCTACAGCATCATTTGTGGAATCGGTGAATCTGAATTCGGTGTTCGTAATTTTCCCAAGTATTGTATTTAGTTATGTCTATGTGTTTAAAAGATTTGCTGTTAAGGTATATTGTGTGAGTATTCGGCTCTCTTCGTTCTTTCTTTTATAGTGTGTTTCAGGTGTAGCAGAGAGTTATACAATACATAGGATTTATCAGAAGTGATAGCACAAACTGACACATAGAAAGTAATCGATACTAGAATTTAAAATATGGCCATAATCATGGGTCCGCTAACAGGCATTTTGCGAGATAATTTTAAATATGTGTTTATGAGTCGCCATTGTTCTCGTTATTAGTAAATACAGTAAGCTTAACTTCTTGCCCACAAAGAAGCAGTCCAAGTTGTGCTCTTTGTTTTCAAAATTGAACAGTGCCGAGAGGTAGAGTTGTAAGCAAGCGCTGCACAACATACAAGACCGATACTGTACACCGAGTCACAATGGAACATTACAGCAACGAAGAGGATGCGGATTTACATTCCACGCTTTATGACTAACAGCAATGCACGGGAGGTGGCACGCAAATGCATGTAACAAAAGTAATGCTCTGGTCGAAGACATTCTATAAGTTACACTTTTACAGAGGTACATCAGAGCCTTAAGAGAACCTGGGAGCTTCGCACATGGAAGGAGAGTAAGTAAGCCATCCAACCTTACGCCTGAGGTTGAGAATTTGACATTGGAAGCATTACAACTCTCTCCAGAAACTTCGAAGAGGAGAATTACCTCACAAGTGCCCGTACTAAGCCACAATAATGTACGGCGAATTTTACATCGCAATTTGCTGAACTAGTCATCTCCTACGAGTTTAATGTATCAGTGATTCCTAGAGTGTTTTTTGTTATTGCTTGCCACAGCAGGCTATATTCAACCCTGCCTTTGCAAGTAACATTTATTTACAGACTAAGCAGGTTACACACGTGATGTTATTTTGAATCATCTAACTTAATTTTTTAATGTGAAGTTAACCTACATGCTGTCGATGAGTTTCCCACAAGAGCAACGTTTCTCATTGACTGATTGGTTAGGAGTAGGCCTATTCGATTATAGTCTCGTTGGGCCACGCATTCTTGCAAGAATACTCAATGGAAAATGGTGCCTTCGGATTCGGTGACATTGTCATTCAGGATTTATTGAGGATGTTCCCTTCGAGTAACGTCAGAGGCTGTGGAACAATTGGTTAACTCAGCTAAATTCGTACTACAGTGGCCATTAGCCAGAAGGGACCACAATGTAGAAATAGACAGTTCTCAGTCACAAACAATAATAATGGCTTATGAGTTAACGTGCAGAAATATCTGCTCTATCAATTGTTCAATTCAACTAAATCTTAATAAGGTGGCCAATAACTAAAGTGACGGTTATTTACCACTATAGAGATTTAATTCAGTATCTTTAGTACTGACTGTTAAATTAATTTACAATAAGTTACTTTTCTACAAATTTGTTAACTTAGCTGATTGTACTGATGTAGCCAATAACCAAAGTGACCACATTGTATAAATTGGTTTCATTGCAAAACGCTAATAATGGCTGTTGAATTAACTTACAGAAATATTCTTCATATTAGTTTTTTATATAAATACCTGCAGCTTCTTTTCCGCCAAATTAATTTGATCATCCTACGACTAATTTACGTCGGAAATAATTCAGCTTCAAAAACCACTGCACATAATGATACGATGGACAAACACCAGTAAACCTAAATGAAATTACAGCCAAATACAATGACAAATATTTATCTGTGCTGCTTACCATAGCATCAACAACTATCCTTGCAAAACATTCTAAAATTAGCTCTATTAAGACGGCGATACACGAGAATCTGAAAATAGATTACTACGCACCCACTAGTAAGCTCACGTTCAACCATATGAAAAAAACTGGAAAATGTGAATCAGAGAAGGCCTTAATATAGAGAGATCGGCCAATGACAAATTATAAGAAAAAGTTAGCTATCTGCAAGAATTTCTAGACAGTCTGACATTGCCATATTAGCATGTTCGTCTACGACAACTTACAAGACAATCACTGATGTGTGCATTTTCATCGATTATGACAAAGCAATAGTTAGCTCGTTAAAACCCTTCTGTCTGATGGACACAAGGGTACAAATAAGACTCACATAATAATCAGAGGCCACCCGCAATTCGTCGAGTAGTTTCCCAGGCCAACCTCAGCACCTGACTTCCACACAGACACTCCAGGCCAACGTGAGATCGGCCAAGGCAAGAATCACGCAAATAGCCCTGTGCGCAGACGCGAGGAAATTTCCAGAGCTGGGTTAATAGACAAACGAAATCGTTAGTCGGGAAATTGTGATGTCTGACGTCACAATAACAACAACAGGTTTACAACATATTAAGCCATCTTCTAACACTACACTTCCAGAATCACAGACAACCAACAAATCACCTCCAATAAATAGTAAAGCAAGTTCCTAACAATCATTAATGAAAGTATACATATCACGGATGACCCTAACATTGTTCGTACGTTTATTGTTCATGTTAAAAAAATTTATCCTAGAACAATTACAGCACATATAGGCTAACCAAGCAACTTGTTACTGACAACATTGAATTCCATATATTCGGGTTGTCCCTTCCGAAAACCCCCTGGAACTAGTGACTAAACGACCCGTAAAAAAAAAAACCCTTGTCGATCTTTAATAATTCCATATTGCAATGCCAATGGCTTGAAATCTCAGCTTGGGAAACTCAAAACTCTACCTACTAACGTAAATGTAGACATCCTGCTGCTACATTAGACTCGTCTAATGCAAGATCGTGCTGTCTTCCGTGTACGGGAAGTCCCCTACCTTAATACAGATGCACTGCTGTGATGATTAAAACTCATCAAAAACTGGCATGTTAATTTCCAAGTTCATTGTGATCTAGACGTTTATAATAATAATGTTTTATTTTGCCTGGCAGAGTTAAGGCCATAGGGCCTTATCTTCCACTCAACCAGGATAAAGACAAATGGTGGCGTGGTCAAAATTGAAGACGCTCAAATCCTATTCCTTGCTATTTATGGGCATCCAGAATCACCGTCTCCACTATGCATCACTTAGACCTTCTTATCAAAGCCAGTATCCATTTCGTAATGAAAAGTAATTTTCATGATAAAAGTCGCTGTGGCATAGTAATAATATCGGCACAGAGGTTTGAAACTTGCAATGTTTTTTTCATTAACGTGGACTTACAATACTGACTCCCAGGAAACCCACCGATTTCCCGTTCAACACTATGCACGTGTAGGACATCTATGATTTTGCTTTACTAGACTTCATTTAACCCCTTTGCTACTCAGACCTAACCTCAGGTGCACTCAGATCACGCTCCAGATTTCCTAGAACGCTCGGCAACATAGGCTACATTCGATTAAATAATAAGTCACATTATTCTCGCATAAGCACTGATTAGTCTGCCAGCAGAATTGATTAAGGACCCATAAGCTCATTCTTATGATTTGGAGAAAGGAGGAATTGACAAAGGAATGGAAAGAATCTATTATTATACCGATCCATGAAAAGGGAGATAGAGCCGAATGTAATAACTATCGAGGAATTTCTCTCTTATCAACATCATAGAACATGATATCTAACATTTTGCTGACAAGATTAACCCCATAGGTGGACGAAATCATTGGAGATCACTAATGTGGATTTACGCAAAATACGAGTAGATCAACCGTTGATCACATATTTTGAATTCGCCAAATCTTGGAGATAAAGTGTGAATATAATAAGTCTGTTCGCCAGCTATACACAGATTTTAAAAAAAGCATATGATTCAGTTAGGCGAGACAAATTATACAATATCATCACTGAGTTTTGGATACCAAAGAAGTTAGTTAGGCTGATCAAAATGTGTCTAAATGAAACCTATAGCAGAGTCAGAGTAGGGAAATCTATATCAGGTAGGTTTGCCATTAGAACCGGCTTGAAGCAAGTAGACGCATTATCACTTTTACTTTTTAATTTCGCTTTGGAATATGCCATTAGGAAAGTTCAGGAAAACAAGGTAGGCCTAGAATTAAATAGCAGTCACCCGATTTTAAAATAAAATGCAAATGATGTTTGCTTGTTGGGCGATGACGTAAACACAATCGAGAGAAATGCAGAAAGTCTTTTCGATGCCTGCAGAAATGTTGGGTTGGAAATTAATACAGAAAAACCTAAGTATATGGTCATGAAACGTCAAAATAATGCTCCACAAAACAATAGAATAGCCGGTAAATCGTTTGAACAAGATGAAACATTTAAATATCTGGGAGCAATAATTACATACACAAATAATATTACGCCAGAAGTTAAGTGTAGACTCAAATCAAGAATTGCTTGTTTTATACAGTTCAGGAACTCCTATCTTATCGTGTTTTGTCCAGAAATATAAAAATAAAGATTTGTAAGACTACGCGTAATATCCTGCCAGTTGTATTATAAGGATGTGTGACATGGGCGCTTGCTCTTCGGAAAGAACATAATCTGACAGTTGAAAACAGCGTGCTTAGGAAAATATTTGGGCCTAAGAGATATGGAAATGGGGACTGGAGAAATTTGCATAACGATGAGCTTCAAAACATGTACTTGTCACCGGATATACGGTAGGAAGGGTAATTAAATCAAATGGGCTGGACATGTTGCGCGCATGGGGAGGAAAGACAAATCTCAAAAGTATACTGGGAGACCCCAAGGGAAAAGACACGTGGAAGACCTGGATGTAGCTGGGAGGACAATATTAGAATAGATTTAAGGGGAGTAGGATTTGCGAGGGATGATTGGATGGAGTTTGCACAGAATAGGGTTGAATGGCGGGCTCAGGTAAGTGCGGCAATGAACCCTCGGATTCCATAAGATAGATAATATTCCTTTAGATTGCAGATTTAGATTGCTGAGGAATTGTCTTTCGCCATTGAGTAAGTAAGTGAGTAAGTAAACCCAACACTCAGGTATTGGATAAAATTTTGACGCGGCTTTAGAGGTCGTAATAGGCTAATTGCCGTACACGTTTAAAAGGGGCATAAGTTTTAGGCTACATCCTGTGTTACTTTAAACCCATTTGGTCTTCCATAAATTCACGCGGACATTTTAACACCTTTTACTGTCGCAACTCGTGTGTTTCGTATGGATTCCGATTTTCGTTTAAGTTTCCCTTTTAAGCAAAATATTTAAGTTATTTTTAATGCTGCTAACTTTATTTTTACATCTGTGTACCAGTTACTTAATATTGTTAGACACCTATTTGTTCTAGATTCCAGTTCTCGTCTCGAGTCGACCTCAGTCACAAGCACGAAATTCGTCAGCGAAAGGCACCAGTCAAAGCAAGTAGGTAACTAAATTCTTCGAATGATAAGAGTCGAAGTTCTTTTCCAACTACCTAGGATTTTTATTTAGAGGCATAAAGGAAGCATGAAATAGTATAAAACAAATTAACAGAATAGAAAAAAATACATAAGAAATTAAGTAAAACTTGCTATAAAATACATTAGACCTACAGTAATTCGTTTTAAAGTTGCAAAAATGGAAGGAAATCTAAGAAATTTAGCCTTCAACTAGCGAGATATTATGGCTATGCTGAAAAAACCTACAAGTTTTAAATATGTTTCAGCTAGGTCTCCTAACAGCGTTTGCTTATAAGATCTACTAGGGGAAAAAAGGCCTGCACGTCGGCGACGGACATACTTGTACGAAATTAATAAAATATATTACATAGAAATAATACTGAAAACTCCTATAAACATATAGAAACAAAGCAATATATTCTTGTATTTGCAATCTTCTTGTCTCTAGTACTGTATGTGTTTAGTGGAAAACTACAGTGACGGATCTTTGATTTTCAAAAGATTGTGATTCTAAAAGGTCGTACGATTTTAAGCTATATCCTGTGCATAGGCCAACAGTCAGAAGTCTGATGTTCAATTCTGTTAAAAACTAGATTATCATATATCTAAGATATTATCGGCTTATTATATCTAAGATATATTCTAAAGTTACTTAAAGTTGTTGAGAGTGTATAGATTATATTATTTTTTTACTTGTTTTTTCCGTAAACATATTTTAATGTTATTCATCTATAGTGGTTTTTATTTTACACACACATTATTAAGGCACATTCGTAATCTACCCTGTAGATCCGGGCTTTTGTAGAACCCCTGTAGATATCAGAAGCTCGTCTCTACAGGTATCTTACGGATGGGAGACCTCACACATCTGCGCGAAATCACCATCAGTCCTGCACTAAACAGTCAGCAAGAAAAGAAAGGCTCAGTCTTTTCTTCTTGAGATTACTGCAATCTCCACAGACGTTTGACGTTGGAAGAGTCTGAAGATCCTAGAATTCTTATGCTTATCAAACAAATATATTGTAAATGCTCTGTTTGGTCTTGTAAGTGACGTGGAATCAGTGAGTTGGTAAGTATGAGTTAGATAAAGAATGTGAATTTAAATTTTAAGATTAATTCCTTAGTTACTGGAGAATCAGTTAAATTGTGCATAACTGAAATAATAATAATAATAATAATAATGATAATGTAATGTAATGTAACAGGGTAAGTGACTGTAATAGGAAATTTAATGTTGTGCTTATCGTCTTTAACTCAATAATTATTGTTTATTTTTGGTGGTCTCAAGGAGGTATTAAGGATGAAGATATTTTGTGTTTGTATGGGGAATGAAAGGCAGAGGGTGATATGTGAATGCTAGGCCCAGGAGTTAATGTATTGCACTTTTGGGATATTAATTATATTGTAACGTAAAGCATAACATAGCTTTTCTGTAATTGGTCATTCAATTCCAGGACACTTCTTATCCTCTGGGTTATTTGCATCTTCTACCTGTAGGTTAGGTTAGGACACCTGAGT
This sequence comes from Ectobius pallidus, assembly GCA_964059195.1. Classification (NCBI taxonomy): domain Eukaryota; kingdom Metazoa; phylum Arthropoda; class Insecta; order Blattodea; family Ectobiidae; genus Ectobius; species Ectobius pallidus. The sequence continues at coordinate 179,733,357 of CAXKWD010000003.1, read as the reverse complement.
GGATTGCCTTTCCTATCTGTCCTTGATATAGTCCAAGGGGGAGAATAATAACTGTAGATCAGAGCATGGTTGACGGCCACAATTGGTTGATTCCCCTGTTCGCCTGGTCTCTGCCCTAATTAAAGACCATTCGCTCTAAGGAAAGACCGTTTTTATCCCTGAAAGTTGTGATGAAGAGCCAAGATTGGTCGATTTCTGTTCTACTCTCTGCTTCTTAATCTCCTGTGTGTTTAAAATTAAATTGTTTTTAGGGTAGATTCTAATGTAATGAAGCCTAGTAAAGTTTGGATTTGCAGGCAAACTTATTAGGCCTACTTTATTTTGTTTGCGGTATATGTAATTGCATTTGTGTTGTGTTCTTAATACAAATTCATTTCAGCATAATTATTTTTGTTGTAATTTTTTAAGGAACTGCTACCTGAATTCTTAAACTAATATTTCTTGTTTTGTGTGTTGCATGTATTGATGCTGTAAGTTGAGTGAGAGGAGATAAGTATATCCTGAATATTTGCTGATAGCAGGGTTTGTGCCGAGGTGCAGGAAAAAGAGAGTGTTTCTGAATTGAAAAAGAAAGCTTATCGAAAGTCAGGAGGCAGCGGTGGATCTGAGAATTCTCGGTGAGTCAAATCTGAGTTCTTTGCTAAAAATTGTTGGCAATAAAGTTGAGATAATCCAGGAAACAGTTTATATGCAAGAAAAAGTTTCACTTATCCAACTACAGAAATGAATTAACAGGATATATCAGTTTTATAATGAGTGTTTAAATTTGTTGTCAGTGACCGAAATTCCGAATTTGAGTGACAGATGTAAGCTGTTGTGCATGAAAATTTATCAGCACAAAGAAATGTTGAAGAACAAAACAGAAATGAAACAACAACTCAAGTAGTTCAGTGCTATGATAGTGAAGAGCAACATGAAAATAAATTAAGGTAGTTGGTAGACGTAAGTCTGAGTAATTCTGTAGTTAACATGCAAATAATAGCATATCAATCGCCGTGTCAGATCGTCAACAATTCCCAAGTGTCTTTTGCTAATCATTTAATAAGTTACAGCACCCACAATCTCAGTAGTTAGATGAAGTGAGCAAATTCAATGACAATTCTTTACCAAATGTAGTAGAATTTATTAAGTTTCTCTACCTGCTGAAAGAGCAAATTGCTGTCTTTAGTCAAAATGAAAAAATATTCTAGCTTTAGTTTATTCAAAAATTTATTGGTGGACTAAAGAGAAAGCTAGTGATGCGCTCCGGAATAAACAGAGACTAGATAAGTTTAATGAAAACATATTTGCCTGTTAGAGCTAGAAGTTGGCTGTAGAATGTCTATTTATACAGAGCGTTTCAAAAATACTTTTACGAACTTCGGGTATGGGTTCCTTACACCAAAAGAAGGAAAAAAGTTCATATGAATATCTGTCCAATAATCCTTGTTTTCTCGTTAAGAAATGTTCAACACATCGGTACACTCATAACACGTCAACACACAAAACTCATAAAAAGTTCTCGAAATGTTCTCCTCTTCCTTCTAGAAATGCATGCGCTCGTCAAATCATGGACTGTCACACCCTTTCAAATACTCTGGGATGGTGTCGAATGGTTTCGCAGGCTTCCATGACACGTCGATGAAAAGTTACTTAACTTAAACTATAAAACAATAGTTTAAGGTGCCCCAAGAGATGAAAATCCAAATGATTGAGGTCGGGAGAACGTGCAGGCAAAGGAACTGGTCCTCCTCTGCCTATCCATCTGTCATAGTAGATAGCAGTAAGTGCATCTCGAACAATGAGTCTAAATGTGCTGGAGCCCCATCATGCATAAACCACATGTTTTGTCTTATTTGCAGGGGCACATCTTCGTGAAGTAATTCTGGAAGAGCGTTCTGGATAAATCCCTGTAGACAGCACCTGTAAGATGTGCTGGTAGAACGTATGGACCTACCAGACAGTCACCTACAATTCCAGCCCACACATTAATCCTAAACTGTTGCTGATGTCTAGCCTGAACTACAGCACGAGGATTATTATCTGCCCATACGTTGTTGTGGAAATTTGTAATTCCATCTCTCCCAAACGGTGCTTCGTCTGTAAACAAAACTGACGATACAAACAATGGATTGGCTATTTGTGCTAGAAACCATCGGTTAAAGTTCTCCCGTGGTGGATAATCGGCAGGCGAAAGGCCCTGCACACGTTGAATATGATACGGATACAGGAGCTGCTCGTGAAGTACCCTCCATGCTGTACTATGAGATGTACCAAATGTCAAAGCCAATTGTCTTGTACTGATACTTGGATCGTCTTCGACACGCTGTAAAATTTGTTTATCGTGGTCCAGCGTACGAACAACTCTTGGTCTTCCTTGACCGATAGTCTGTGGTGCAACGGTTCCTGTCTCAGCAACGCGACGATAAACAGCCACAAAGATTGGATGACTCGGTTGTCTTCGGTCTGGAAAGGACATCTGATACAACCGTGAAGCCTTTCGTTCATTACCATTCGCGCGATCATACATAAAAATCATGTCTGCCTGCTCACGAAATGAATATCCTGCCATGGTTGAACGAAACACGTGCAGTTAACTCACTACATGTACACAATTAATGCGTTGAAGACGGGCTAATGACAAATGTAAACAAGTCTCCATGGCTACACTTCATCATCTACTGTACAGTACATAAGATACAATGAGTCAAAGCCTTCTATGAATGAGTGCATAGAGAAATGAAGTTGCGAGGTCGGTCCTCGAGGGTCATTGAACGCAAACTTTCATTAATAAATGAATAACGAGAAAACAAGGATTATGAGACATATGTTCATATGAACTTTTTTCCTTCATTTAGTGTAAGGGACCCATGCCCGAAGTTTATAAAAGTATTTTTGAAATACCCTGTATAGGGTGCAGGTTCTTGATGAACATTTCTCTCAGTATGTTAAATTTGTTAGGTTGTACGCCTCTGTTTTTAGGTTAAAGATAACTAATGATGAGATAATTCAAATCATAGTAGATGGCAAGAGTAATGAGACTAGATCGCAAGCCATATTTGAGGTTAGGCAAACTACATTTGCTCATGTAGAAGATTTGTGTTTCCGCATGAACGTAATAAGCCATTTTGATTCGTAGCGAGCAAGAAATATGAACGAGCCAAAGCGCGTGACCTTTCATGATACACCGAGGAGAAGTAGGAGTGATAACCAAGTCAGGTTAAGATCGTATTGACTACAAGGAAGTGTTTTGAATATGGAAGAATAGGACATGTCAGCAAGAATTGTTTCAGGCTTAAATGTAGTAGTCTCACAAATTCCTTGAAAATACTCTTTGATTAGCAAATTGTAACTAGTGTTTTTAATTTACAGTGGTTAGAGTTCAGTGAATAATATTTGTGACCGGTGAAAGAGGATGGTTAATATTGTAGTTTTGTTGTAATAGGTCTGGTTGTTTGAGCTGTGGATTTTTCTTCAGTGAAAACGACTTGGGGAAAGTGATGAAGAGACTCAGCGAGGAATGCTGCTGTTGAGCCTCAGAATTGTACTTGCCGAGCATGGAGAAGGTTGGGGCTTCCATGTTGGATGAACTCCGGCTGGTTCACTTAAAAGGAAGACACATCACTCATTGATGTTTTATTTGTCGACAAAGGGGGTTGGTTTGTTAATTGGATTGTTTATGCATTTTATTATTGATTTACTTTAAAAGTAAGGATCTAAAAAAATACCGTGGTGATGTCATTGGATACCGAAGCTGCGTTGGTCAACTAAGATGTTTTAAATTGCTAATGTCCCCGTATGTAATATAATAGAAAGGTTTTTACTTTATGTCAGACTTGTTAAGAAAGGTTAGGTGAAAATAAAGGTTAAGTAGCTGTAAACTAACGAAATGAGTAGAAGTAATGCTAATTAAAGGTTATTGTGCCTGGAACGTAAAATGTTTTACAGTCAAGGAATTGTGGATAGATTAGAAGTATGGAAAGTATGGTTAATAGACATATTTTGCTCGAAATGAGTGAGACTTCAAGATTCAGTTAAGGCGGTCCAAGCAGCCCAGCAATAAATTAATGAAAATAATTAACATAATTTTCAACATAATAATTTTATTTGACTTTGATATGAATAATAACCGGTAGTACATATGTACTGTTTAGTATCAAAAGATTCAGCTCAATATTTAATAAACAATAAGAAGATTCATTTTATTACGAATAGCAACATTAAGAAATTAATAAACTTTGATTAATTATTGCATATAAGTAACAGCAGCTAGTGACTAGGAGAAAGCCTGACGATGCTGGGATTTTCCAAGGGTCAGGTAGCCGAGCCGCAAATTACAAGCCCAGGAATGCACTGTGTATTGTTTAAGTGTCCTTATCTATACAAACTGGTACACTGTTCTATTTTGGAAGTCAGTCTTTTGTCCTAAGGTTTGACTTCTGGCAGCTCTGCAGTTATAATGGCCTGCGTACAATGAGATAGAGATTTTATCAGTAGAGGGTATTTCCAAAAGTATCTTGTCTTGGGGAAGGCCACGGAAGTTGGAAATTTTGGAGTTTAGTATAATTCGCGGTTGGAAATGTAGATCGCGAAATTAAACATAAGTTTAAGGTCAGCTGACCATGATCAACCAATGACAATTAGTGGAGAGGATGATGATATTTTTCCTACGCAGTGGATGCTAATTATTAGAGTGTGTTAGAGAGACACTCTGTATCACGGCGAGGAGTCGTGAACATCTAACTCAGTACCACGGCGTGGAGCTGGACACATCATACTTTCTGCATCACGGAGTGAGCCGTGAACGTCGCTTATATATCTCTCGGCATCGAGCCGTGCACTTCGCACACTTAGTGGCACGCGCCTAGGATCTCCGAGTAAATAATATATCATACCTAGAAATTTTCGCGAGGATAATTTATTGTAATTATAAATTTTCTCCAGCATAATTTGCCGAACTTAGAATTTTTGCCAGTCATACAATTGAAACGACTTAAACAATTTTGTTAAGAAACAAATAGTTGATACTTGAACTTATTATCCAACATCATATAATTGGAATTTGTGATTATATTTTATCAAGCGAGCCATTATAACTTCATAGCAAATCTATCTAAAGTGATTCACAATAAGAAATATTTGTATTTCTATTTTTTAAACTGAACAGATTATTGGACAATATCAATTACTTGTAATAAATAATCAAAACACCTGAACTCTGCTAATATTATTTATAATAACAAGTAATATCATCCGATCTTCACTCTCTGCCCTGAGAATTGAGTCAACTGCTCAGAGACCGATCGGCCTAGCTGGAGCGGATCACATAAGCTTCTTAAATATAAATTTAGTATAAACCGACCGGTTTATACAAGGCGCCCAACAACATACGAAGAGAGGACCCGCTACACAGTTAGGTTATGGTTAGGTGAGATTGGTAGATGACTTCAGTACGTTATGAAGCAGCACAGATTAGGAATAGTATGAGGCATCGTCATAATTGTAATTCCTTTCCTCGGATGGATAGATGGATGGATGGATGGATGGATGGATGGATGGATGGATGGATGGATGGATGGATGGATGGATGGATGGATGGATGGATGGATGGATGAAGAAACTTTGGTGGCGAAAGACGCCCACCCATAGCAAACAAGTACCATTGTTGGTTGGCCCAATGACGGCGCTACAGGCCTCTAGCAAAGATTGCATTGGAAATGGAATCGATTGCCAGGTCTCCAATATTAAGTGAAATTTAGATGTAGTTAGCTCAATGGTGGATTGATGAACTTCTTGCAGAGTGTGCACTATCATGAAATGGAACCTATAGTCAGATAGGAGTGAAGTGTAATTTGAAATTGAGGCGCTACAGAAGTTTTAAATTGAAGTCTGCTATGTTGTCAATTACAGATGTTAAGATCGATTAAGATTTCGGTGGATTTGGAAAGAAAGTTATTATTCACAAAAGTTGGGTATAAGTGTTGGATTAAAGTTTATCCCTTCATAATAGTGTAAATGGGTGGAGTGAATAAAAGTCAGTAATTGCTTTTATTGCAAAATTTTAAGTAAATACTAGCATTTTAGTGAATAAAATATTTCAGTAAATACTGTTGCTTATTAGCAATCAGTACATACTAGATCAAGTAGTACCTACTACAAAATATGTGAATAATAACGAGTATTTACTTATCATTACCAGTAAATACTGTGAAATTTTCAAGTGTGGTACAGACCTTGCTTAAGATGGCAATACCTTATCTGAAATGCTTGTTTTTACAAGAATTATGAAGCAAAATGTGTACAAAGGGCAGATGGAGGCTCAAGAAGATGATTATCCCAATTTATTTAGATTCAGAAAGGAAAATATGAAGTGGCATACTTCACATTTCATGGATGGAAATATTGTAACACATAGCAAACAGGCAGAAGATATAAAGTTTTAATTTTTAAGTGATCCAGGCTATCAGTGTCAGAATTCATAGCACTTAATTACGATTGAAATTTTTTTATGTGTATTATTACTTAAACAATTTCACAATTTACTTTTTTGTTTTTATTTAAGCAGCATGGTCGATCTTAGATTGAGGTTATGTAGTATTGAGGTTAACCTATATATTGTATTTTGTTTTATTTAAAACTAGCAGGTGTCTGTGACTTCGCCCATATTTATTAATATAACCGCTAGACTTTTTAATAATAGGCCTACATTTAATATGAAAAAATTAAAACTTCATTTATTAAAACTTACACTGTTTTTAAATAAGTTGCATTAATTATCTAATTTTATTGTAATTGTATTGTCAGACGTAGTAAATAAATTAAACTACTAAATGAATCATACAGATATGAAATGAAAGGATTAAAACAAACCATAGAATTATGAACCTTACGCTTAAATGCAAATCATTCATAAACAATTAAAAGATTAATAATTTAAAAAACATGCAGCTTTGGGGTGCATTTTATGATTAGAGTACACCATAGGGAAAGAAATGATCCCAAATTCGAGTTCCAGGCTCAACCCCCTCCCCTTCACAGTGAGTTTCGTCAAAATCGAGCAATGTTTCCCATTCAGACCTACGTTCATGATCTCCCTTCTGTCCACATATGTTAAAAATTTCAGATCTCTTCGCGCTGTAATGTTATAGACAAATAAATCATGTAGAGTGGGCTAACAAAATCAAAGCAATCGACACCTCCATGCGTTATGTTTAAAAAAAATTATATTCAGCAATGCTCTTCTTCCCCAGTTGCTATGGCAAAAGAGGAAGAGCGCTTATTAATTTTACAATTGAAAAGTAGCCAATTACTAAAATCTGATGCTGCAATAGTGGAAAAAATGTTTTCTGACTGTTTTTTTAGGGGGAGGGAGCTCATAATTCCCGAACAAAAGCAAAAAATTGAAAATCCGGCTTTAAGGTGAATTCAGACATCCTTTAGTCCATCTATGGTCGTGTAAGGGTATTATATAAAGGAATAAGATAGATAAAGTTTTGTAATAATTTTATTTAGAGAATTGCAAGTAGAAGTTTTGATAGAATATAAATTTAGACGCAATGTAAGAGTGCCAGTATTGCACGCATTGATCGGCATGTAAATGACTTCCGCATCCATTGCAAGGAGAATGAACTCTAAGACAACGCAGCACTCTTCAGCAAATTCCTTTTCTTTCTTTAATGTTAATTTTAAGGCAGTAATAATAATTAAACAAGCAAATTCTTTGCTGAAATAACAATTAAGCTTCCTCCGTCTCTCTGCCCACACCGAAAATATGCTGTTTTTGTCACGTATTATTTGGTATAAAAACTCTGCATTTTTGTGACTGATGGGGAATATAAACTTGAACGTCGAGCAGGCTACAACTACTGTATATGTTATTTGGAAATAAACTACAGCATTCTTTTGTTATTAGTTACGTAAATATATTGTACTTATTGATCATCCTCATCCAGACTACAGCACAGCACTAGACTTGATCTACAAAGGAAAAGCTGAATTTTCAAGAGCTTAGCTTTTCTCAAGGGGAAAGCCGAATCCACAGAGAGAAATAATAATTTGAGGTAATATCGTACTATCGCTACCGGTACGATTACACATCATGGTGGCAGCGGCGTTGGATATAAGCTCATTGATTTAATTCATCAACTGTAGATAGTCTACACTTCAACTTTACAACTTTTATCTTCGCTTGGATGGAGAGAAATTTTATACCTGAAGAAGCACCTGTCTAAAGATCCTCCTAGATCAAGATCTCTGACTACATTTGGACACCAGATAGAAAACAGAAGACTTGTGGCTGCAGAACAACTATGGAGAACGGCGTAACGATAACAACTATAGAATACCTATAAACGTTTCTACTCTTCACTTCCGAGGACTCTTCTACCCGAGGGACCAGGAGACGTCTTCACTTCTTTCCGCTTGGTAATACCCGAAACCCCGGTATTTTCCAGACGAAGGCATCAGTGGCGGACACCTTTCACAGCCGGAACCATTCTGAGGTTCGAGGACTAGCAGTCCAGAATGGAGGCGCCATTTCGGTAAGCAGGCTCTATCCCGCCTGTGTGACAGCGTTTTGTCCGTGACGCATCGAGGTGTGTTGTCTTCTCTTCATTTTTTCACCAAGTAAGTAATACAGTAGATCGACGTAAAATCCCCCATTGGATGTGCGATCTGCTTCTGCATTAGCCAATTTAAGAAATATTAAGTAAAAAATAGTAGTAACGTTCATAATAATAATTAAATTTATAATAAAAACTATTAAATAAATAAATAAATAAAATATATTATTTATTTCATTAATAACTTTTTTCAATTATGGAAGAACAATTAGAAGGACAGGTTCCTCCACAAAATGCAGATAGAATAGAATTGCTGGAAGCACAAATACAAACAATCTTAAGAGTTAATGTGCATAGGGACTCTTTAACAATAACGGCAGCAGCAAAACTATTTGATAAAGGCTTTACGGGAGATCCGAAAGAACTTAATGATTTCATTGATAACGTAGAGTCAGCATACACTTTGGTAGAACCGGCACAAGAGAGAACATTATTCCGATATGTACTTGCAAAGATAACGTAGAATCTAAAAGAATATTAAGTTTCAGAAATAACGATGAGTTGACATGGAATGACGTCAAACAGAAATTAGAGACACATTATGCGGTTAAAGAACATTTGCTTATTATTGTAATCAGTTATGTCAGGGAAGGCAAAGTCCAAATGAGAACGTAATGCAGCAAGGTAAGAAGTAGCACAGCTGATTGCGAGTGCACTAGACAGCATTAATAAAATTTACAATGTCATGAGGAGCTGACTTATCGTCAGGTGGAAGTAAGATGATAATCAGATTATTAAAAATTATTTTTATTAACGGTAATTTTAATAATGTAATACGGGAAGCAGTTAAGCTTTAATTTTGAGAAATTTTTGATGGAACTAAAACAGAAGAGAGTGAGCGCAGATCCAATGTAAACAGCTTTAAACCAAACAGAACAAAGATGAGAGATCACCATTTGCTTAACGCAATGGTAAGAAAAAGAAAATGTATACGCTTAAGCGATACAATGTCATAAGTGCCAAAAGTTTGGACACGTTATGAAGGATTGCAGGGCAATCACATGTAAAAGGTCACCGCACCATTGTGAGACATGAGATAGTTCAGTCCACAAACCAGGGAATCACAGTAGTTGAACTGCTCAGCCATGTGTTCACCCAGGTAGAGTTAGGTATAGGTCCAGGCCAGACTATACAAAGAGAAGAAAGATAGTAATAAAGAGATTAATCAAGAAAGAAAAGAAATATTTAAATCCATTTTCCTTTTACGCAACGTTCGAGGACTTGCTAAATGGAGTTGGATTAGTGCTTTTGACACTAGTTCAGTAGTCATTAGTAAGGCGAAATAGTCTCATAAATAAAAGAAGGGAATAAATAAGAAGGATAAATTACAGTGTAATTCAATTACAAGAGAATAATTTACAGTTAAGGGTAGTGTACAATGAGAAAGAGATAAGTAAAATTTAAGTAAAGGAAAAATTACTTGATGCATAGGATGTAATAATAAGAGAGGATTTGAAAAAGAATAATAAAGTAAAAGTAACTTTACAACAGAATGTTTGTGCAAAACTACCAGGATATTTAGAAACTTTTGCTCAGTTTTTTAATAGAGAAAAGAATTAGGTATTGTGAAAAACAAATACTAAATAATATATATTGTTGTGAGGGAGTAGTAGTATACTGTAAGTAATATAAGAAGAGAAGAATTTAGTTGTTTAATACTGAACTTAAAAGAAGATAAATGTGATTTAACAGATTTTTAGGTTAAAAAAAAAGATATTTTTGAAAGACTATTTAATATTTAAGAATAAGAAGTAAAATTAAAGCATTAAATACGCAATTAAGGTTAGTTCACATTAAAGAGGGAGCAGATGAAATAAAACAAATTTGTGAATACTCCAATGATATTTTAGATTTTCAGGCAACAGATTAACAGAGATAAAAGGTAGTAAACAACATATTGTTACACCTACGCTGATATTAGACCAATCATTTTGAAAGATTTTGACATCAACAAGAAGTAAACTGATAAGTTTAAATGATGTTAGATAAAAATATTAATAAAAATAATAATAATTTCCCATTACCTGTTCTATTAGATTTTTAGAAATTTAATATTTTAGAAGAATATGAATATGAACTAATATACCATTCTGATAAACAGCAGATAAATTCAGACAATAATAATAATAATAATAATAATAATAATAATAATAATTTATTTACAGCCAGTATATTAAGTACAGGGCATTGTCAAAGCTATAAATGTAGACAGTAAATTTTAAAAGGTTAGATCAAGCACTCCAGTTTTTAATAAAATTAAAGAAAAAAAATCAACAGAGTTAAAAAGCTTTGATTAACCAAGTCTTTAAAATTTTTAAAATTATATAATATGTATATGATTAGCAGAAGAAACAACATATTAAAATTTTGATATATTTCAAGCTATTCAAAGCTTTTGATGTGCGAATTTGATTTGTTTGAAGAACATTACAAAAATGTTAGTATTATAAGAATAAATTTCGGAACGAATAGCATAATCATTTATTTAAAAAAAAAATATATATATATAAATAACTTATTAACATGAGATAAGTAACTTGAAATATAAGTTTCAAAAGGCAAAAGAGAATGGAAAACACCAAAGTATATTTGTTTAAATAATTTATTTAAAACTGAGAAAACAAGTCTACGAAGAAGAAAAATTACTTTAAATAATTTATTACAGAATACTGATATATGAACACTGCATAATAATTTTTGTTTAAAACAAAACCAAGTAATTTTACTGGGGAATATTCTTCTTCAGTACCTTTTTAATTTAAAAACAAATTCCCGAGTAATTTGTTTGTAAACCAGTTCATTTTTAGAAAGCCATGATTCAGCGGAAGTTAAGATATCTGCATTTAATGTTTCAAGTAAGAGGAGATCAAAATTTATGTTTATTCAGCATACATAACAGAACGGCAACTACATTTGCAGACTTAGAAGGTCATTCAGTTCATTCATCTCATTAACAACATAACTTGAAAGAAAATTACGAATATTAAGGGAAATGCAGGAAGATTTAATAAGAGGTCTTATGTGATTCCAAAGAACGCATGAAAGAATTAAATTATATTGTAATTAGCCAAAACATGTTTTACGAAGTAGAAAATTATATTAGGAATTGTTTTATTTGTTTAATAAATAAACATGTGACACTAAAAGTAAAGTTACCATTTGAATAAGCAGATACAAGTAAATTTTTATGAAATAAAATCGCATTAAATATAATAGGCTGATTTTATTCCACAGAGCAAGGAAATAAATATTTTTTGAAATTATTTAAAATTATATTAAAATATGATATGGTGATACGGACGTATCAAGGAACACAGTTCATAGGAGAACTAATGAAAAGACTTTGTAAGTTAGAAATAGAAAAAGTAAAAAAACTAGCGTGTACCATTCAGAGTCAAACGGTAGTTTAGAGAAGTTTTATAAAGTATTAGTTGAATATTTAAGATGTTTTTGTAATAACAAACAAGATGAATGGAACAGATGAGTTCCTTTGGCAGTATTTACATGCAACTCCCCACACAAATTCAAAGTAATCCCTAAAATGAAGTTATATTTGGTAGGAAAGTTAACCTACAGAGTGTTTTACAAAGAAACCAGAAATTGTGTACAACTATGATGACTATGTTCGTAAGGTAAAATAGAAATTCCAGCATGAGATGTTAGGAATAGCTTGATTAAAAGAAAGAAAGAGAAAACAGTAAGTAAAAAGTTAAGAACATGCATGTTCAAAAGTTTAAAGGTTCAAAGAGAAACCAGGTTGTGTCCAGAGGGAACAACGTTCAAAATGGTGAAAGGTGGGTGACCAGGTCTTTGTTCAAGAGGAACAAAGAAAGGAAATTAGGTACACTAGGGTAAAAGTGTAACATGTTTTTGTTCAAGAAGAACAAAGAAAAGAAATTAGGTACACTAGAGTAAGGTGTAACCAGGTTGTTGTTCAAAAGGAACAAACAAAAGAAAATGTATCCATTATGAGAATGGTAGGACGAAACCTTGTGTAATAGGTTCGTGCCAAAATGTATAATAAAATCTCTCTTCTGTTACTGGTTTAGTTGTAAATACAAGTTAAGTAAAACTTAAGATCCAATCCTAAAAAGGATATTATCTTGTAAAAACAAGTTAAGGAAAATTTAAGATGTAACAATCCTAAAAAGGATACTTGAATGTAATAGCAAGTTAAGAAAAAAAAATTTAAGATGTAACAATCCTAAAAAGGATATGCGAGACAAGCAAATTTAAGATGTAATATTAGAAAGGATATTTGCTGTAAAATGCAAGGAACGAAAATACAAGGTATTAAATTACAAGGTACGAAAACAAAATGGAGAGGTTTCCTTAAGGAATGTAAATTTATGTCAGATCAACCATGATACAGTTTTAAAGATTGTGATTAAAGTTTATTTTATTTTGATTTAAAAGGAATATTGATAAATAAATCAATTAAAGTTTTTAGTGAAATGACAGACATTTTTTTTGAATACACATAGAAGTAAAAGAGTTATTTTTGTAGGAAAAATACTTCGAAAGAATTGAAAAATATATTGAGAAATTTAGAATTTCAAAATGAAAATATATTGCAATTAAATTTGAAATAAATATCAATAGTGAAAGCCACTATTTTTGCATTAAATATTTCAGTTACGTAAATGACCAATTTCATTTTTGTGTGTTTTTAAATACAATTTAATGCATTTGAAAAGAATATGTGTTCATCGTGGATAGGACACTTAAGTAATTTTATTTTTGAATGTCAAACATAGTTTTGATTTATTAATTGAAGCATACTTACATACTCAATTAGGAGTTATTCAGTTACAAATGATAATTTATTAAAAGGTAAATGCTATATTACACGATAAAGGACTTTATACATATATTATACCATTTGTTGTACCAAATCAAGCCATTAAATTATTAGAACCAATTATTTATTTTTAAGAAAATAAGTTGGTTAATGAAATTCGAGTATTTTATTTAATCAATCCCGTTTTTATGTTTTTTATTTTCCAATAGTAATACTCACTATCCATAATAGTAATATTACTCAATATACCAATATATCAATATATTCAATATATCTAGGCAAACCAAATCAATTAAAATTTAAATATGCATACTTACCATCAGATAAATTTATATTATGTCAGCAAATATATGTTAAAACTTGTAAGCAACCAAATATTATAATATATATATATTTGTAAAGAGAATTATTAATATATAATTATATACCAGAAAAAGAATGTATATTTACACATAAACATTTTTTTTACGCAAAAAGTTTTAGAGGTCGGTACAATGTTATTAAAACAGGTTTTTATAAAAAATATTCCATGGAATCCATTATTTAGTCGCATTTTATTGTTATGTGCAAAATGTGCTACACATGCTATTTGACATATAAGGTATATGTGCTACATTGTTATGTGTCAAATGTGAAATATAGATAATATGTAATAATTAAAGATGAAATTTCAACATGAATATGTATGAATAAAAATATGTTTAAAAGTTAAAGAGAAGAGGTAAAATAATGTTATTAAAGATGCAAAGATTTCAGGAATAATTTTAAAAGAAAACATTATAAAAATTTTCATCACGATGTGATTTAAATTGTTTTATGAAATACGTCATGTTGTATTGATTTACCAACACAGGAACTATGGTTCGTAAATCAATTGAATTACCATTTTTAACATTTTATTTATTTAAAAGATTTAAAATATACAGGTTATCGCATGGATGAGTTAACCATGCTTATGAAAGAAGAACGAAAGAAATCAATGAAAGAAAATGATAGAATCTATTTTGATTCCATTTGGTTGTATTTTTATATTGTAATAGGCATAATAATTTTATGGATTTTATTGTGTTGTTATAGTAACAAATATAGATCATGTACATTAACAATTTTTCATGCAATGCAACCTAATCTTTGTATGAATGATTTTTGTAAAAAAACGTGACCAGCAGAAAAATGTTAAACTTGAGCAAGAATTGTCAAAACATGTAAATGAAATAGAATTGTCAACTATTTCATCTTTTTCCAAAACAAAATTAAATGAGAATGTAGAAAATATGTGTAAAGAGAGAGGAAGAAGCAACCACATCCAGTGATACAGTTTTAATTTCCAAACGACAAATTCATTGGTCAGAAGTAAAGATTTAAAAAGATTCGAGGTACAATAACCTCAAACTTTTTTTTATGGAGGGAAGTGTCGTGTAAGGGTATTATATAAAGGAATAAGATAGATAAAGTTTTGTAATAATTTTATTTAGAGAATTGCAAGTAGAAGTTTTGATAGAATATAAATTTAGACGCAATGTAAGAGTGCCAGTATTGCACGCATTGATCGGCATGTAAATGACTTCCGCATCCATTGCAAGGAGAATGAACTCTAAGACAACGCAGCACTCTTCAGCAAATTCCTTTTCTTTCTTTAATGTTAATTTTAAGGCAGTAATAATAATTAAACAAGCAAATTCTTTGCTGAAATAACAATTAAGCTTCCTCCGTCTCTCTACCCACACCGAAAATATGCTGTTTTTGTCACGTATTATTTGGTATAAAAACTCTGCATTTTTGTGACTGATGGGGAATATAAACTTGAACGTCGAGCAGGCTACAACTACTGTATATGTTATTTGGAAATAAACTACAGCATTCTTTTGTTATTAGTTACGTAAATATATTGTACTTATTGATCATCCTCATCCAGACTACAGCACAGCACTAGACTTGATCTACAAAGGAAAAGCTGAATTTTCAAGAGCTTAGCTTTTCTCAAGGGGAAAGCCGAATCCACAGAGAGAAATAATAATTTGAGGTAATATCGTACTATCGCTACCGGTACGATTACACATCACTATGTTAAAAATTTAAGATCTCTGCATGCCCTAGATTTGGCTGTGTATCGCACTCAGACAAACAGACAGACAGACAGACAAACACTTCCTCTTATTATTTAGATATCATGGCCTACTTTAAGTAATCATGGCCCACTACATGTAGATTGCACAGCTAAGCCGATTGTAACTACTGATTTTCACTAGTATTAACTTATAAGTACTAGTATAAGGTTATTCACTCAAAATTAAGTAAAAGCTGGTACTTGTAAGTAACTACTGAAAGTAATTACTACTAGTAGTACTTATTACTAGTAGTAACTACTCAATTTTTATTCACTCCACCCAGTGAGTTGAATGAAAGATTTAAGAAAGTGGCTAACCGTAGTTACGTAGTAAGTTCTTGTCACTCAGTCTGATCGAGGTAGATTTTAACGATGTTAAGTATAACATGATATGGACGGTTAGGTGAATATTAAGTGGAGAACAATAATTTTAGTTAAGGTTGATGAAAATAACGAGATTCGTGATCCATTGCATCCTCCCTTGGTGAAGACAGTTAAAATCTAGATTTTAGGTGGAGAATGAAGGATTTTGCTGAAATTTTCTGTTATACTGTATGGAAAATTATGAGAAATATTTTATGTGTGTGATCTCACGTAACAGGGATTTTTAACTTTATTTGTAATGTGTGATATGTATTAACAGTGTCACATTGAATGTTTAGTGTGAATAAGGATTGAAAATGGTCTGAAAATTAAATTTCGTAAAATGACTTGTTTGTACAAGAAAAATTGTTTAGATTATGTGTGAATACTGTGAGTTAAGATTTTCCAGCATTACAGCCTACGATTAAACAAAATTTAAGAAATATTATGAGAAAATTTTGGCATTCTGAACATTGCTGTTGGACTCTTACTACTAGCCTAAATGGATTTCTTATAGTCCGTGAGCCAATGTCGTGGTTAATAGTAATAGGAATGAATTCAACGGAAAGGTGAAAGATGTATTTTGCGCAATTCCAAAATGAAATATCCGAAGGAAATATGAACATTATACTTGATTAAGAATGGTGAAAATTCCATGTCGTTAGTCTCGAGAAAGCATTAAATACGTATGACTCTTTCTCTGGTAGGATAACATAAAGGTTTTTTTAATGGAACTGTTAATGAGGGAGCGAAACTGTCCGTATTTAAATGCCAATATTATCTGTAAGTAAAATGAATTCTTCACACCAAACATTTTGGCTGAAATTAAGAACATTTTCACTATATATTCCAATGTTGGCTACGTTCTATAATTTAAATTATAACGTCAAGATGTGGACTGTTTAATAGCAATGTAACTCTTGAAATACTACATGTACATAAACCAAAATGTAATTATGGGCTCTAAGATGTGAAATATGGAAGATAGCTGTGTTTAGAGAAAACAGGTTATGCAAAAGATTATTGAAAAGTGAGTTTAGGGAGTGCAGATGAATTAGAGTGCAAATATGGAGGAGTATAGCCTATCATAGTACCAAATGTAAATGGTTAGTTGAAACCATGTTTCAAGTCGTGGAGGATGGATATGGCATAATAAAGTCGACAACGTTTGTGAGCTTGAACCTTCACTCAGTCAAGTTATGTCACCTGTTTTAAAGGTTTTCTTTTTCTTTTGACCGGGGGTGTAGCGAGTTGAAGGAAGCGTCCAGCTTGTCTCCCTTGAGATAGTTAGCTTCGGAATGGCATCCGGGATAGAAATTTTCCTGGTCTCTCCAGGGAATTAATAAAAAAAAGCTAAAAATAATGAGTTTAGTGGCCGTAAGCTATAATTAGGCGCTAGCGGAGGCAGCAGGGTGCATTGCATGCGTTTTAAGGGAACTCCTGATTGTAGTTTTCACTTTATTCGAAGTTAAAAGTTGGCGTTGGCTGGAAGCGACACCTAGCCTTGGAGCCATATTGAAAATTTGGTTTTTAGACATAAAGGCTAATTAATATTTTTATATCAGGTTATCTTTACTAGCCCGCTAGCATTGAACCAGTGATAGGCTACTACGTTTGAGTTAAATAAAGTTCATTTTGAAGTTAAGTTAAATACTGAGAGGCAACAGATTTAAATTGTTTTCGTGTTTGGTCTCGAGGCCAAATTCCTCGTAGTCGTGTTTGTAATGGAAGGTATTTTGACTTGCAAGCATGTGCTTTTCTTATAGGTATGTTCTAAAAGATAAAAAATGTAAAGATTTCGCAACTATGAGATGAGTTACTGGGAAAGCATGCACAGAGTGACTGTTTCTAATAGCTACTTTGATGTTTAATGTTCTAGGTTTGATTTAGCACAGGTCCACCTTACTTTCTGTTCATTTTGTTCTTAACTCAATTTATTATTTCTTTGTGGAAATATTAGTGATAGTTTCAGTGATTGTGTGGGAAATGAAAAACAGAGAGTGATGAATGACATGTTAGGGCCAGCAAATAATGTATTGAACTTTTGTAATTTTAATTAAATATAACGGCAAACATAACATATCTGTTATTGGATATTTCCTTCCAGGACATCTCTTTTCCACTTCCACTGGGTTATTTGCATCTTTCACGTGTACTCCAGCTTAAGTTAGGTCACGTGGTACCTTATTCTATATGTCCTTGATAGAGTTCAAGGTAGAATAAATGGAAAGAAGATATTATATTTATTAAGCTTCATATCATCAAACAGCTTTAAAGAAGAAGGAAAACTATCTTTAACGAAGAAGATAAATCAGTGGTCTTCATTTACTTTGTCGAATGAATTTATCTTCGGTGGCAAGTATTTCTTCACACCACTCGCACAACTAATCTCTCATAAATTCTGAAATTACATTTTTTTTACTTCGTCGTGCTGCGTTGTACTAATAGGGAGTTACATCGAACACAGTCATGCATTGATGAAATTCTTATTGATTCAAAGCGGGAAAGTATTTCCACCGACGTTCGTGCTTTCATTTCAATAGGATCTGAAGATGACATGATAGGCCATTTTGAAATGCATCTTCCGCGTGTATTTAACATACTGGAGATCTTTATGGAAAAAAAAGCCACGTAAGACATCATTAGAAGTTCATCTGACCTTCCTCTTAATACAAAATTTTATCTGATCTGGATCCTTGTTTTCTCAAATCCTAGGTGTCCTCCCATTGGTGACTCATGGTAATATTTAAAAACCATACATACATGGGACAGAATGTAGGACCTGATTTTAGAACAAACTGAGAAGCTTCTTTATTATATTTAATTCTGTCTATGATTCGTTTCAAATTCCCATTTCCATTCTAGTGTTCCATTAGCGACTTAAACGCTAAGGGAATTTTTTTCCAAAATGTTTCTACCATCTAGAGCAGGTCTCTTAGTTCCTCTATTTCCTCTGTTGGAGCTTCCACCTGTGACTCTCTTGAAACATCTTTGAAAGAGCGTCGACTACTAGATTGTATGTTTGCCTAACCTGTCTTGCTTGGAAATTGACTGCCTAATTGCCTACCAGGCAATTTGTATAGCGGTACGTGGCTAAGCTGACACCCAACCCAAAGCTTGGTAGTCCGATTCCAAGTCATGCTGCACGTGGAATTTCATAACAGCAAATATTACTGCTAAGGTTTCCAGTTCATACATTAAGGCTTCCAGCTCGATCTTGATTGGAAGCATAAGCCGAATATAAAGTTCATACATTACATTAAGGCCAGCTCGGTCTGGATTGGAAGCATAAGCCACAGGCTGATGATCATCTTCAATTTCCTGTACGAGAACACACCCCTGAGCTACTTGCAAAGCATCCGTCTGAAAAATGAACTTTCGAGAGATATCAGTCTCAGCCAAAATCAGAAGATCCATTAAAAGGAATTTAAGTTCTTCAAAAGCCTTCTAGTGAGCATTAGTCCAATAAAACTTAAAATTCCTTCGTCTTAATTCATTCAAAGGGGCCCTATGTGAGCCACATTGGACTTATCGATAAGTTAATCACCCCAAGAAATCGCGCCACATACTAGCCATTTTTAGAGAGAGGAATGGATCGTGAACATTTCTGGTCAATAGTAACGCCATCGACTAACAGTAGTCTGCGGGTGGCTATTGCAACCTTCTCCGGATACTGAACACTATTGTCACGTCGACTAATTCTTCTTCAAGGAATTTGGATATACCGCTATTTCATCCCGTTACAATATATGGATTTAAATTTCGCGCCAGCGATAATCTGGTCAAGTAACCTAATAAAAACTTACGCTCCTGTCGCCAGACCAAATGGAAACACAAGTAAACTCATACAAATTCATCTTGATGCAGAAGGGTGTAAGACGCTGAGACCTTTTGGTCAAGGTAATTTGATATACGCCAGATTCAAAACAAGCGAAGTTAAATGTTTTGCACTACAGAAAAAACTGATACAGGAGTGAATATACGAACTGGGTACTAAAACAATCTTAACTTTAGCATTGAGATTCGATACTCAACCACTGGATGAAACTTATCGCCAGACATCTCCATCAAGAACATGTGACAGCAGTAATTCAACTTTCAAATGCTAATTACACTTTGGTTCAACATGCGGTGGCCTCCTACAGGTTGAATACCTAGCAAATCAGTATCATGTTCCAATAAATCAGTGAGCTCTAATATCCGGGTTATTAAATCTGGAATGTCTTACACTAGAGAAGCTGCTCTTTGTTTCTCTACTACTGCCAAAAGGGAAGTGTCGACTGCCAGCACTGTATCCATGGGTCCGTATGATTCCAGATTATTAAATCGACCTACTATATGGGCAAAAGCACGGAATGACATTCAAAATAGTGAACCAAGTCCAAATTGGATTCTAACCTCCTTACAAAAGAAAATATAATCTATTTAAGAAGGGGACCACTAAAATCACTGGAATAGCAAGAATCACAAGAATTACAAGACCGTCAGAAACAAAAAATTTACACAACTACGTATATTTAATTACCCTCACTTTCAAACCAACTTGACCTAACGTCTGAAATGCTCTGGAATGAGCGTAAGTATAGCTGGGAATACCTTTAATAAGTTAGAGCATATTACTGTTAGCTAAGTACATAAGAACCTAGACACCTTAAGCAAAGAAACAAACCGCTGCATCCCCAGAGGACAGAAAATTGATGCAGGCAATAAACTACTGGAAACCACTTTTAAAGATACTGAAGGCCATAGAGACTTTAAGTGAAATTACCGTAGGCATTATTACTTTCTGTTAAAATAAATGTTAACATTGTGTTTTACTGTCGAAATTGCATGTTATTCTGATATACCTTTAATTTCTCTTACGAGGAGTGTTAAGTATTTTACCAATGTCATCCCAGGGTATGACATGGCTTATGTCCTCTGACATTTCTTTGTGTAAATCATCTTACTAATTCGGTAAAGTTTGTATTTCCTCTTACGAGGATTTTTAAATTACAAATTTCTATTATAGGTCTCATATATTTTTTTCTCCTCACAATGTTTATGAAACTTCACTTATTTCGCACGTGGCATCAGGTGTACGAGACGTGTACTATGTAGGAGACTTGTTCTATTCCTATCAAAATAGGTGGTATTGTGTACATTAGACCATGCTGTCAACTTTTAATATAAATAAACATTGCTAAAAATTTAATAATCTATGCAATCGTAAGTTCGTATTAGTACATGTGCTGCTTTGGATGAAGCTGAAAGTAGCAACCATAAGTTTATTATGAATTTATTTTTTCATTAGCTTAGGCTGGGTGTATGATCTGAATGAATGTAGGCCTACGTGTGCAATTTGTATACCAATGTATTAAGAATGCATGTGTAGATACCAATATTTCTTATGAAATAGGTGACTCAGAACTGAGGGCAGTGTGCGTTGGACAATATACATGCCTATCCAGCTATAATATCGACAAATTATGTACGATTTTCTGAATCTCTTTAAAAAAAACCTCCAGACAGAGGAGTTGTACACATTTTCTGCAGTACGATGGTAATGTTGTATGGAAAGAAAGGAGGTCAAAGATATCTTCCAGGACGCGTATCGTATGAGTAGTTGTATTGATATTTGTCTTTTAATGTTTGTTTCAATTACCTTGCAGAGAGAGGGAGGATGACGTCGCAACCGATCGCCAAGAATTTTAGATGTTCATCAATGTTTAGAACGTACGTAAGACAAATTTCAAATGTGTTAACTGGTTTCCCCGGCTTTTTCTGACGTTAGAATATGTAGCTTGGCCAAAAGGCTTAAACCTTAACTGATTATTTAAACGAGGAATTATCTCGTAGAAGAGAACATTATAGGAGAAAAATTCCTCCGACACTGGGACTTGAACCCAGGACCTTTGGCTATTCGCGCCAATGCTCTACCAACTGAGCTAAGCCGGAGTTCAATTCACAGCGCCGGATGGAACCTCTCTCCTATGACTAATTGCCCTAATGGTCTACCTCATAGACAGACAAGTTATGTCATATGCAGTACTGTGAGGCACACTAATTAGTGATGTTCTCATGTAATGTCCAACAGAGACAATAAAATGTGGTTCATGTAAGCTTATATATCTATCTCGTAGAAGTTAGTTCCTTGTACAGAAGATAGAGCACTCTCTATAGTGAAAACTAATTTCATCACTTTTTATTGCATCTTTTCTTCTGCAGCTACCTGCTACAAATACCTGGTCAACCCTCTGAGACATTATGTGCTCTTCTGAATACTCTTATAAAGAAATATTATTCATTTCCAATATTACAGTATTTCAATTCATTTTCACTTTAATATTACATCCATTCTTATTAATGAATGTCCGGAAATATTAATCCATTTCACTGATCGTCTTTCATGGTTTACCTCACTGAAAGATAATTTACGTCACATTCAGTACTGTCATATTCAGCACATTAATTAGTGATTTTTGTGACTGGATTTCCACTGTTATTGTACAGTAGCATTGAAGATGGACATATGCATTCATGAACTACAAAACAAATTAAAACAACACTCATGCCGAGATTTAAAACCGGACCAAAGGCGAAGGCAACAGTCAAGTTTGTAATACTGCAAACGAGAGAAATCATCATGTTGGCTCTGTGGAGAAGAAGACCATATGAAAGCAAACTGCGCTAAATTAAACCAGTCTGCAGTATGCATACCGTGAAACCTACGAGGAAAATGCTGTAACCAAAAAAATTCGAAGGATTGTCCAATATATTAATTGCTACTAATCCGACATATTCAGAGGAAAGACTATGAATACTTCGAAATATAAGACTCATCATGTGGAAGAGCTGCAGAATATCATTATAGATGGAATGTACGACCTTCTGCAGGATATCAACAAACGGCAGAAAAGATCTTCACCATCAAGAAAAAGAATAAATCGACAGAAAGCTGAGGCTTACAGAGGATCCAGAATGAAGACACCAGTTAAGCTCGATCAAAGGACACAGACAAAACAGATAAAAGGCTATGAAGACGGAACTGAAACAATGACAAAAAACACAGCTTGATGGAAATGGTGGAAGTAAAGAGCTGATCACATTGACGTCACCACCAGGAAGTCAATCAGAATAAACCGTGTCAGAGGGAATGAGACTAAATTATCCGACCCAAAGATTTCGACGGAAGACAATTAAAACGAAAACAAATAATAAATTCACAAAATCAGGACACTTCCTTAAACATTGAGACAAATAAAGAAAAACTAGAAATAATCCACAACAATTCAATAATGACTTTGAAACAGTATTGAGACTTTCTAGACTTGAAGAACTTTCAAATCTGACTATAGTACTAGAACAATGGATGCGAAAACTCTACTCCATAGGAGACGAAATAATTAACCCACGGCTTAAAGATTTCTATAGTATGCAACTAAAGGCAATAAATCTGTCTTCAAATCTACAGGAGCATCTGATCTGTACTAAATGGCATTTAGAAGAAGGGGAGAAGTGCTGTTCAGCGATAAGATGTAGTGACAACTTATAAAATCCCATGGAATTGCAGCCTTCAATCCACGAGTAGAATGGCTCAACACTCAACACACCTACCTTCCATAATGCCAAAAAGTGCTCCCTACAGCATCCCTAAATGCTAAGAGATGAAAATCTTTCCTTCGGCAGGTGAGAAAACTAAACTGAGAAAATAAATGTAGATATTCTTTGTCTACAAGAACCGTACTCGATAGTGGGTAGAATTCCATACATTCCAGTGGCTGCAAAAATCGTATCTACTTGAAATGCCCTTTGTCGGCAATAATAGTTCTCAATAGGAGTCTTGCTGTGGCAAAACTAACTCAGTTCAATAATCTAACACACTGCATGTATGGAATTGCAGACGACACAAAAAAGATTGGCATTGGCAAATGTATACTTTAAATTTTCGGATGAAACAGATCCATATCTGGAAAAAGTGCCCGGCACCTGCTCGACGTACACGCAAATGCCATTCATCCTTTCAACTGATGCAAATGCACACTCTGAACTTTGGTTTGACGAAAAAACATATATTAACGAGCCAAACAATCTATTCACCCACCTAAAATATTCTGCCCAAAAGGGTATCAACATGGATGTTACATTAGCTAATCTTCCAAGAGCCGAATTAATAAGTAGTTGCAAAGTAGGACAAGGGTTGACGGAAAGTGACCATAATATTGTCAGTTTTGAAATCGGCATAAGGATGGAGGCACTGTTGAGTACGGCAACTAGGTAAAAGGGTAAATATGAGAATAGAAACGCAGATTGGAATAAGTTCTTAATACCTTCAAACCTCCATGGATGGTCGCATTAAATAGTTGTGTTGCGATTCTAGCTAAAGAGCTTACGAAAACGATTCATCAGGCGATGGCAATAGTTATACCTCTGAAGAGCTCAATAGTTAAAATCAGCGGCACACCATGGAATGATCACTTGCAGAGATTAAGAAGGGAAGAAATAAAATCCAGAGGAATCTACCTGGCTTAACTTGATCCAGAAACAAGCAAACTACTCCTAGAGATATACGGCAAGAAGAACTGAAATTTCAAGATGAACTCAAACAACTGAAACTAAGAAGTTGGAGAGGTTTGTACACGAACAGATATTTGCATATCCCCTATGCTGCTGGTAAAATTATACATTTTCCACACCATGGATGGGTGATGGTTCTCTCAGTGTAAGTTGGATGGAATCTACTGAACTCCTCAATGCCTTCCTTCCGGATGACTGCACTCAAAGTGCATTTCTAAGGAATGAACTGCATAAATCTTACCACTCTGACAATACTTTTGAGCCTATAACACCAGAGGAAGGAGAGTCGACTATCAAATCTCTGAAAAGGTAAAAAGCATCAGGTCCTGATGGAATAAAATAAGAAATCATTGACCCTATTTGTCAACAGATTTCACCTTTTGTGGCTGAACTAATGATCGAATGCTTGCGACAAGAAAATTTTCGAACACATGGAAGCAAACTGAGGTAATTATTCTCCTTAGAGGGGGGTAAAGACCCACCTTTAACAAAATCCTATAGACAAGTTTGTTTGTTCAATGTCCTAGGCAAGGCGTTTGAAAAGATACTTTGCCATAGGTTACAAAGAAACAGACACCAAATGGGAATGCACCTTCATCAGTATGGTATCCGAACAGGGGAATCTACTGTAGATGATATTGTTCAATCTATTAGGTTGACAGAATCTGCGAGGGGGAAATATGTTGTAGGAGTTTTCGTAGATATCTCAGGGGCATTTGACAACCTTTTGTGGTTGGCTTTATTTGAACGCCTGAGGGAACTTGAATACCCGACAGAATTATACAACACCTTCAAGGACTATTGCCAAGAAATATTCGTCATGATTGAGTGCCAGCATAACAGAATTATGAAAAAACTCAGCAAAGTTTGCCCACAATGATTTGTTTGTGACCCTATATTCTGGGATGTGGAATGGAATCTGGACTTTTAACTGGAAGAATCAAATGACCTACTTGAACTGGTAGCTTTTCAGACAACTTACTTTAGGTGTTTTAGGCAGATTAAAGACGAGAATTTGAATATATAACAAATAGAACTTTAGAAAGATTAACTAATTGGCTAGCAGAAGAAAACCTAAAACTGGCACCAGCAAAGACACTTTTCTTTTGTATCAAGGGAACCTTCTACGTAAACCAACGCTTAAGATAAATGGACAAAGCATAAGGAGAAGCAGAACGGTGATATACCTAGACATTGACCTGGAAGAAAAGCTAACTTTCATGCCCCGTATTGAAGGAGTAAGTGCTAAAGCCAATACGCAGATGACCAAATTGATCAGCCTTATATTAGCCAAGTTCCGTCTTCCCCAAAGGTATTGAAATTGTATCATGAGGCAATACTGGTATCAATAGTGGGATATAGTACAGACATTTGAGACATCGGTTAAAAACTTAAAGCCAGCTGCGAAACTCTGTAGTCTTCAGAGGGGAACCCTTCTACAACTAACAGGAGCTTACTGAAAAACGGCGATTAATGTCTTAACCACTGTGGCCATCCCGTTGGATCTCCTTATAAGGCAAAGAGGACGGTGAAAAAAAGGGAGTGCAGGCTGGCGCATAGTTCATGCTTAACACTCGAGTTGAAACAAGGGGTGTTAAGAATGTGGTTCTGGATAAATGGCAAACCAGATGGGAAAGAAAGCAACACAGGACTTAGGACTTGCGACATTTTCAAGAACGTACGCGAAAGACTAGAACTGCGACATCTACAGCCATACCAAAGTTTGATCCTCTATCTGAAGAGTCATGGACTCTATATGGTTAACCTAAAGGAAAATGGTATTGCGGACTCTAACGCATGCGCGTGTTGGGGAATAGGTACTCCTGAGCATGTGGTTTGGGATGCCCAAACACTACTCAGTTGAGGGAGCCCTTTCAGAGACTATTTCAAGATAGGCAAATAGGGAACATCATGAGAGACTCCTACTCGTGGATTTGTTGGATGAAGCAACAAATTAATAGAGTTTCCCAGCAAGCAAAAGAAAACGGATTTGTTGGATGAAGCGACAAATTAATAGGATCTGAGGTTTTCCTGGCGCAGAAGCTGAGTGAAGTTTTCTCGGGCAGTCAGCCAGATGTTTGCGTCAATTAAACCCGACGTTTCGGAGGCCAACGCTGCCTCCATCTTCAAAGGCCATCTTCAACGCGTTTGAAGATGGAGGCAGCGCCTGGCTGACTGCCCGAGAATACTTCACTCAACAAATTAATAGTTTCCCAGCAAGCAAAACAGAACTATATAAAAAGCATATATGGAAAAATACAAAAGGGCACATGATATAAGACACACAAGGACATATTACATAAGACAAATTACAAATAAACAACAACACACACCCGGATATGACTTCGTGGTGCCAGGATGTTCTACTGGTCGAGACGATGCCTAAAGTCTGGCTTCCAGAACAAGGTTTACGAAGACGACTGGTTTTCACCTGGTTGATGATGAGATGGCAGTGAGGCGGGAGTGTGGTAGGTGTGGAATGCTTAGGCGCAATTTCCCATTTATCATAACAAGTCTACAAAACTCCTGGATTCGACATTTACTGTAGCTGGTATAGTATTAAGTTATCAATTAATTTTTTCTCACATTTTAATTTATTTTCTCTCTCTCTCTCTCTCTCTCTCTCTCAATATATAGGTATATATATTCTTTAGATTAAAATAGAAATAATGTAGATATCCTATGTACTTATAAATTAGTAAGTTGCATATTGTACAGTGCATATGGAGGTCACTCATAAGAATCCAGGACAGGTGCCAGAAGGTATTAAAGTAGTACATAAATAAATAAGTATTGTTAATAGAAATTTGGCGTATACCATTGTTAAATGTTATTTAGCTGACGTGGTTTAATAATGTAAATAAGTTTTGCCCAGTTGCACTAAAGAATAAAAATCGACAAAGGTCGTTAAGTGAACACTCGATTTATGCCATGTATTGCATTTGGTTCATCTAATATTGAAAGCCTAATTCTACTTCACCCAACCCTCCTCCATTTCTCCACTCTCGAGAATACAGTTTTACCTGCTCTGTTCCTTTACAGGGGCTCAACCGGTACAAGTGGGTTCGATATAGTTGAATATTAATGATTCTTATATAGAGTGAACTATCAACGGTGAGTCATGGTAAGTAAATAGTCAACCGACTTTTGCCTTTGTGACAGAGGAAACAATGAAATAACAGAAGCCGGCGACAGAGGTGGAACCTGGTACCTCCAAATTTGAGTCCTAGATGTTCATGTACTTCTTACAGTTTTATTGTTGCATTCTAGACCAAATAACAAAATGGGTCCCAGAATAGATCCCTGGGGAACACCGACATTGATATCCAGAGAGTTTGATTTGTACAGCCTCTTACAATTATTAATCTTATACATCACTTCAACATACTGAAGCCTATTACTTAGGTATGAAGAAAACCAATCCAAAACAACGCCACGAATGCCAGATTTATCAAGTTTACAGAGAGGTATACTATGATTCACACAGTCCAATGTTCTGCTAAGATCACAAAAGATCCCAACAGGACACCTACCCGCATCTAGTGATAACAAAATCTTATAAAAAACAGAATAAATTGCTGTACTAGTTGATTTTGATGGTCTAAACCCATGTTTATTTGCATCCACAATATCATGTCTATCGATAGCTTGAGAAGCCTGATCAACATACAATATTCAACAATTTTAGCTAGACTATTACACATGGTTATAGGAGTATAATTTTTCACATTGTTTTTATTATGATTTTTAAATACAGGAATAATTTTATTTCACTTCAGTTCACTTGGAAAGACACCACAGCAAAACGATTCATTTATAAGATAAGTAAGAGGCTTCAGAATGATATTTTTACATTCGATTAGAAGCATGGCAGGAAAACCATCAGGGCCAGAGGGCATCTTATGTTTTAGTTACTTATTTATGATATGCAATACCTCACATTCTGTAAACTCGTGCAAGTAAATAGACTGAGTAACGTGTTTAATATGATTTGTTGTTGAATTATGGTTTGAAGGTTCAAAATTTGAAATTATTTTTTCTGGAGCTTCCTTAAAAATACATTTAAAAAATTCAACTACTTCCTGAGGATCATCAATTATACCAAGTTCATTTTGGAGCGTTATGTTAACAGATTCGTCATCGGATTTTGTAAGTTGATGAATAATATTCCATGCCATCTTGCCTTTGTTAGTTGCATCATTTTAAATGCTTTCATATTGGCTCTTTTTTGTTTCCTTGATAAGCCTTTTATGATTATGCTTAGATTCCTTATACCTATCACTAAGCTCAGGATAAAGTTTACACAAAAAATACATATCTTTCAAACGTGAACTTGAGCATAGGATTTCATTGTTTACACAGGATTTATTATTCTTTCAATATTAAAATTTAACTAATGGGAAACAGACGTTAAAATATAAAAACAGTGTCTGAGAGAAATATCTGAATTTCTCATTAAAAGCATGGCTATCATACACACCTATCCACACGATAGCATAGATTAAGAAGCAATCAGTATTGTAAGAATTAAAAATCCTCTTGGTATAAGAATAAAATTCTTTAATTTTAATTTCATTGTGAAATTCCAAAAGAACAGTACGATGATCGGAAAGCGTATTGTCAAACACACAGCAAGTAACTTGAACAAGACTATTCTGAAAATATTTACAAGTGTCGTGACCGATGAACCGTAAACACGTGTGGGCAACTTGACTTTATGATTTAATCCAAATGCAGACAATAAATTACTGAAATCTAAAAAAAATACTGGAAGAGCTATAACAATCAATATTAAAATCTCCACATAAGATTAAATCTAGATTGGAAGAGTATACAAAGTTTAAAACATTATAAGTCTTATATATCCTTTAAAAATACATTAATATTACCTGAGGGTGAACGGTAAAACATAGGATTACAAACATAGAGTTTTTTACCTTGGTTTTCAGTCCACATATTTCGAAATCCTTTTCAAAACAAAATTCATTGAGATTTATATTACAGGCATCTACAAGCCTACTCCCCATGTACACATCTACTACGACAATAGAACCTTGTCAAATTAAAACGTTTAAATGTAAGATAATGAATTGAATACATATATATATATATATATATTAGCCCATAGGCCTATTTGTGTAAAACAAAAATATTTAAGCTGTCGTAATTGTTTAAATATTCAATTCTATCTCGTTCATTTTACTCTCAGTAAGACTTTGGACGTTCAACAATAATAGGCCCGGATGATAAATTAACCCTGTGGAGGAATCTTTTCGCGTGCACGAAAAAACTTCCCAATGCACGTGCCCTCAGGCCAAAGAGACGCATCCTTGGCTTTCGTAAAGTTACTGTCATAAACAGAAACCTTAAACGATGAATATAGGTGTGAGTTTTTTCCAGTTAACTGTTTACACACAATTTCTGGAAAATTTGGTATCAGAAAGGTCTTCATATCATCAACTGTAGTTTCTGGGTGCTGCCTATACACGTGTAGATCCACATACTTTGGTACGAACAACCCTCCTAATCAAACACAAGTGCTGTACTCAGTGAGATTAATGTACCCACATGTACCTGGAACAGATGCGTTTATAATCTAGAATGAAGAAAGCGTTAGACTTTAAACATGACCAAGAACCATTACTCACATTTTTTTAGAAATCTCAAAATGGGAGAAGGATAACAGAAGCAGGATTATAGCATACTACATTAATGGTAAGAAAAACAAATTTGTATAACTTTGAATGCATTTACATGAATATATTAATATACCGGCCAAAAGGAGATGAAAAACCTTAACTATGAATAGAGGATTATGAAAACTGAACAAGCTGGTCTCTAAACTGGTATGGGAAATTTACTCAGTTTTCTGTATTTCTGAATAAGAATTTACGTTACTTAGAAATTAGCAAATGATCAACTGGAAACATAATTTAGAGACCTGCAAACAAAATAAATATTCCGAAGTTTAAAGTAAGGTGAACATAGTTTTCAAAGTGAACTGACCCAGAAGTCTGATGCATTGACTCTCGAACACCACTGTATGCAGACTCTTTTCCAGGCAGCACATTTCAAAGCTACTTACCCACGCGTGGCGGGGAAAAAAAGGCACTGCGCAAATGCAAATTATGACGACAGCGGAAGAATCAGAACCCCCTGGCGAAAATACATGCAACTTTCGTTGAAATATCAGCATTAAAGTAGAAAATTCTGACGCTGTCTGCCATAATCGTGGTACGAGAAGGAACGAAAAATCGTATTTCATTTTACTGAATCGAAATATATTATGAGTGCTGCAATGAAACATAACTTAGTTTAATTTCAAAATATACAACAATTTCTATTTATCGGTATCCTGATTTACAATATAAATGTATGGTAACGTAACATTTAAATTTAAAATTAAAGAACATGGTAGAGCCAGTATTAGGCCTATACATGAAAAAAGTTATAAAATACTCCATTGTGTGATAGTTTAATATGGCTAGGCCCTTAATAATTATAATAACTGCCATAATAAAGCTGATGGTAATAGAAATATTATAATTACATTAATAAGGAAATATATGTCAATTATCATATGATAAGGAACATTTATTAATCATAATAAATGTATTAATGTAATCAATATTAACTATACCTTAGAAAATTAATATTTTTGTGACTTAATTGTAAGTTATATGCTTTGTCGTTTGGCTGCGCTGGACTGGGAGAAATTCTATTTTCAAAAAAGCAACTCGTGGGTAACGTATTTAATTCCATTTACTTTTGATTCATTGTGATGTGATTCCCATTTGTGTATAGTTATGAAAATATTTCTTGTGCTATGGATGGTGTTTTCGCAACAACAATAAATGGTATATTGCAAATTGCTTTTTAATACGTGTTATTCTAAACGTAAAAAATGGATCATTGAGTGCAAACTTAAATAAATCCCTATTGTAATTTTTAAGGGAAAGTTGGTGTAAAATTTTTCAAAATTAATTAATAAGTATAAATTTGAAAATTCTTGAGTCACTCCATGGAGCTGCAGGATTCGCCGGTTATCAATAATGGAACTAGACAATGCATTAACATTGACTAATAAAAGTTTATTTGATGCATTCTTTTATCTTGTAGTTTATACGCTTATTTCCAGACAGAAACAAAATGCTTTCAGCTGAAGAAAAATGACGACGAAGGAAATAAGATGATGTGAAATGAAAGGATACGCGGTGACCAAAAGAAACGTCAAGGGAGGTCCCAGGAACGCAAAGATCTTATTTTCGCCACTCAAAAAGATATTTTCTGTCTTTCTCATCATAAATCATTCTGTAAGAACACAATGCAAGAAAATAGCAGCAAGGGAGACTCTGGAGAAGGAGAAACTTCTCACGTAGAACCCCCTTCTGCTTTCTGCTCCACAATATCGTCACAATATTCAAAACATCAATAGGAATTAAGTTTGTATTAATTTACAATCCTTGTCCCTTGTGGAAACGAGAGGCAGGTTTTTGGAATTTAGTTCAGTAAGTAATGCAAGTTGAAATATGCCACATTACTTCGGAATTTATTCTTTTATCATGAAATTATAGTCAACAAATAGCCTATACACCCCTTGTGTTGGAAATAGAATTTCACCATACCTACAAGCTCCGGTCAACGTTAATATGTGTTTACCTTAGTGGTATTCATACTTTACTTAATTGGCCCACAATCATAGATTTTTGCAAATGTCTAATGACCTGCCTAACCACTTTATATCCTTTGCTTTTTCCTATTTCATTTCGAGTATAGCCTATATAAGAATATTACAATTTTCTCCAATGTTGTATTTTTTGTCTTCGGTAACTCCTTTTATCCACATCTTTATTTATCTCTTAAAATGTGTTAATCAGCAGATTTATCTCGTAACTTTTGAGTTTCAGGACCACTTAAAATTATATGTTCTGCATCTTCTCTATCAAAACATAATATGCATCGTCCTTTCTCAAAGTCTATTCTTATCCCACTAAGTTTCCCTACCCCTACTTGACGCGAAGCAATCCTTCATATGATTATCTACTCTGCACATTTCTATTATTTACACTAATGACTTTACCAGCCCTAAATACAGCAAAACGATTCTGTCTTTGAATATCAATAGGCTACACCCTTTAATACCTATCTTTGAAAACACATTAACTATGTTCTCCTGATTCAATAGGCTTACTAAATTCCATATCCATTTTAAATGTGTCTCATATTTTCCTAATATTATGTATTCTGTTTTGACTATCATTTTCATTTATTTGGAATTGAAAGCAAATTTTTCACTATTTATATTCGTTAACTCTCTCCAAAATGAATCTGAAATACTTATTTTATTTAAGACAATACTTATTTTACTGTCATTTTCTAATTCATGCCGATCCGTTTCGTCTGATGAATATATTGGGACATACTTTTTGGTTAATTATTGTACATATTTGTATGTTATCTTAGATCGCAGTCATATTGTTTGTAAAGAGGTCACTTAACCATATTTTCCCCGGTTTATACCATAATTGATTCCTATTAACCGTGTTGGATGCATTTTCTAGATCAATAATGCACCAATATATTTTCTCCCATTTTTACTGTGGTACTTATATGTCACAGTTTTAAAAATAAATAGATTGTCAATCGTTCTCTTTTTTTCAAACCAGCTTTTACATTGGGAAATCAAATTGTTTGCTTCTATCGACTCGGTTAGGCTGTTTGGTAAAATTTCCGTACAGGACTTCGTTAATGCGGTTAGAATGCCTCTATAGTTATTCGAGTTGTGTGTATTCACTTTTGTTCTTGTGTATTGGCACTAGTGTCGCTTTTTTTTCCACAACTCAGATATTTAATTCGTTATTTTGATTTTGTTAAAGAATTTGGTTAATACCTGTACCTCTAAAGATCTCATCACATTTTTTTCCCATAACTGAGTCTGAATTCTGTCTATACCGGAGACTTCATGGCTCTAGATTTTCTGATTACCATAATAATTTCATCTATGCTAATCGTGTTATCCAATCCCGCAACATAATTCATGTAAATGTAAGTATGTATGTGAGAAAGTATGTATGTATGTATGTATGTATGTATGTATGTATGTATGTATGTATGTATGTATGTATGTATGTATTTTTTTTTTAATTCACTTTATTTACTAAATGTTCCATCACAGGTAATACTAGCCTACATATATTTCTTTATCTTCTACAACTGTTTTTGTTCTATTTTACAATTTTGTTTGTTCATAAACTAACTTTGATCAAGTTAAAATTTGATTACAATATGGTGCCAAAAGGTAAACTGTTTGCGAATTTATTAAAGTTATTGAAGTATATTTTTAGTAGATCTTTTTTGTTGGGCCAGTTTTCAGTCTTTAGTACTGTTGCGATTAGTGAGTCATGTATGTATGTATGTATGTATGTATGTATTTTTTTTTTTAAATTTATTGATATTATCCACCGTGTTGATGTATTATCGTGCTGATGTATGTATGTATGTATGTATGTATGTATGTATGTATGTAAGTTATGTATGTATGTATGTACGTATGTATGTACGTATGTATGTATGTATGTATGTAGGCCTAAGTACATAAATATGTATGTATGTGTGTATGTATGTGTATATATTTTTATTTATTTTTTATTTACCACAATAGATTTCGTCAAAGTTGTATTTAAATGAATCCACAATAGTTCTATGCATGTATTGCATACAAGTAACATACAGTAATGGTAGCTCCTATACTAAAGTAGAAATCAAAGAAAAAATGAATTTGGGTTATTGTTTCGATAGAGAGAAACCGTACAAGGTATTCAACAAACCCTACTAAGAGAAATAAAATTTGCAATCCTACATTAAGTACTTAAAACATTTGATGAAATATTGCAGTTCATTGTTTCACCTTACATAACAGATTGTACTCATTTATGGATTCTGCTAATTTTTTTTCCATATTTCCAGCCTTTTATTTCTGTGTTATAATATTTGTGTTTCGAATTGTCCAACATTTCATAAAACTACTACAGTTAGGTGTGATCAATGAAGCCTTATTACACCGAAAAATAGTTATCACATGTAACTTATTTTCAACTTCCGTGACATAAATAGGTGATAGTGTACTAAAGGCCTGCGGATAAGCTATTTCGTATGCAAAAGCAAGTGGCTTAATAGCTCAAGAAGAAATGAAGTCAATATTTTGGACAAAAAATCTAATTATGAGGTAGCATTGTTTGTGATCTGGTTAGCGTTTGAAGACGTCCGAGTTGGTAATTACATTCCTCTTCAAATACTCACTCCATATCGTGACGTCACTTCATATGAAGATTAATGATGAGCAGAGTTGAGGCACCAGTAGTGGAAAACAAAATATTCCCTGCAGAGCAGGCATTCCACGATATTCAGTTTAACTTCATTGGAAGTGAATATTAGATCTTGTTTTGTAGGCATACATTCAAATTTTAA
Source organism: Ectobius pallidus (assembly GCA_964059195.1). Lineage (NCBI taxonomy): Eukaryota > Metazoa > Arthropoda > Insecta > Blattodea > Ectobiidae > Ectobius > Ectobius pallidus. The sequence continues at coordinate 179,698,463 of CAXKWD010000003.1, read as the reverse complement.
CAATAAAATTATCTGGAAAAAGCCGGTTCTCGGTACGGTTGCTAATACCCTTTACTGAAGGAAATTTTAACACTCTATTGGTATGAAGCTAATCTATGACAGTTTTGGCTTAACTTTGAATTAGTGCATATCTTGACTATTCAGCAGAAAAAAAAAATGGTCGTAATGTACCTACACCAGAGAAAATAAAATAAAATAAATAAATAAATGGAAGTTTTTTTTTTAATTTTCACTTGACATTCTTCCTGATGATAGGCCGCAAATTTAGAAGGCATGTGACTGTTAGAAGGACATACTTAAACTATTGACTTTAGACTACAGTTTCGTGAGAAAGTTTGATCAGCCAATTCAGAATATCAAGTGAGAAAAATGTAGTGGCCATGATTAAAGTAAAGATAGTTACGAGAATACTTTAATCAGATTTTATTTGAGTTATGTATCCTTCGGGGATTCGATGTGATGTGGTAAAGACATTCTCTTCATTTTACAACCAATTTACATAAAGAAAATGTCATACATAATAATTATATTATACTAAGAGGATAACTTTTATTTGGGCAGAGGAAGTTATGTGAATTTCACACCACATATCTTAAATTAATATCATTATTAAGCGAGAAATATGAATTTTACTATTTCATGCCTCTTATAAAGGGTCAACTCAGCCTCTAACAGAAATGAGTACCAGCGGCCGGTGCGTAGGGCTGACAACCTTACCACCTTCCTGTGCCGTGTCTCAATCTGAAAACCTCAACCTCCCGGAAACCCTACGGGTTTTCATGGCCCATACAGAAATTACTTTACCTTTTGTATGCCTCTTATAAAACGCTATCATTTAACGCTGTACAGGTGAAATGTTCCTAAAATAATCCTAGAGGTTTACAATGTGTACCTCCTTATTGTAGGCGTACATGCTTCAATATTTGTAGCTGAAAAATTTTGTTCCATTTTTTAAAATATGAACAAGGTCAATTTCCTCATATAAATAGTTCTGCATCTTCTGATAATCTGTGCTTTGCCTTAAGTTCCGTAAAGTGTACTTCTGTAGGCCTATGTTAATAATAATAATAATAATAATAATAATAATAATAATAATAATAATAATACTAATCATAATAAGTTTTGTACTATATATTTATATACAAATTTCAGAGCAACAGAATATTCTATTCTAATGTCTAAGAGCCAGTAAATAATTTGCTAGTCCATTAGTCCAATAAGGTTCTACACGCAGACTACAAGTTTATTTAAAGTGTGGGTTGGATGCTTATAGCTCGAAATATATATTTATATTTTATTTGAAGTATTAGTAATAGTGCTGGTATAAGAAATTACAAGAAGATAAATACTAAATATATATTTACACAGGTAATGTACATTTTAAGGAATACTGGACTTTCTTCTTCGAGCTTGGGGTTCATTATCAGTTGTTAAAAAAAAGATGTTTAAGGTAGGATCATTTCGTTGTAACACTTTAAAAATATATTTAATATCTATTTGGCATGGGAAATTCAGGTGCAGTTCAGGATATATTATATAGTGTATTAAAACTTGAATAATTTATTTTGATTTAAAGGACGCACGCACCATGATGCGACAAATAACATCATTATAAAATATTTAGTGTAATTGTGAGCCTAATGTATGAAATTTCACTTTACTTATGACTTCATTTCTGATGCCTGATTCCGAAGAAGCGTTTAGAGCTGCTGAGAGGATCTGATAACTCTATTAGCATTCGCGTTATTGATTTCTAGGGACTGAGTGAGAAGTTAGTACGCTGTGCTGCAAATGAACCAGCGTGGCCCCGCTTCCAACAGCTTTAGCACTCCCATCTACCTCAACAGGGATTAATTATTCCAAGCAACTCGTTGATCTCGTGCGTCACTAGAGAGCAGTAGCATACGTATCCATAGTATTGGATCCCACTACACTTCTGTTCCATAATTCCAGGATGTCTAGTTCAACTATTAACTTAGCTGAACACATTCACCGAGTGAAATGATGTTATGTTTAGCTTTATTTTTTAATGATGAATAGAAAATTATATTTTTTCCTTAGATGTCTCATTTCCTGTCGATGTTATCTTGAAGTTAAGATTTTATCTTACGACCCTCATTTCCTATTGACAATATGTTACAATTTAGGTTTCATCCCTGATTTCCAATTGACAATATTCTATAATTTAGATTTTTATTACGTCCTTTATTTTCTATTGATATATTAAAATTTAGATTTCACGTGAGGCTTCTAATGTGGACATTTATTACCCAAAAATCAAGAATTTTTTGAACGATGATATAAATTAAAATTAAATTAAAAAGAAGTAGCCTACTGGCTGAATTCAAACAGAGGGAGTTTCTCAGGATAGCTGGGCAACAGTTTTATTATTCAATTTATTTCTGTATACCTATTTAAATAACCCATCATTATAATGAAGAATATTACAGTAATAAATCTGCTCGAACGACGCCGATTGTTCTCAACATAGGCTACGTAGATAGGAAGAGAAGCTTTGCGCTGAAACAGAACTCTGCAGTGAAATTATTTATAACTTACACAGTTTGGTCTATGTATAGCCTAATTTGTTTTATTGCAAATATGGAATAAATTAAACATGTCAAGCTACAACTTCCGATTACTAAGTTGAACATGTGAGTACAAATAAACTGCCTTGATCATTCATTTCTAGGTGAAAATTGTATGTAAACGTAACAGTGCCTAAGCCATAAAGCATTCAGTTTTATCAGCGTCTTCGAAGATCGTAAATTGTAAACTATAGTGGATTCTAATTAAACTCTCTTACTTTCACTAGCCCTATAACCCACTAGTGAAGCATTACTTAAGATCAATTAGACTCCATTATAGCAGAGGTTCTCAGCCTAGGGTCCTAGGACCCTGAGGATTCATGAGAGTGAGTAAAAGGGTCAGTGAATAATCCTGATTTAACTTCACACATTCTCTTCCTCCTCAAAATTTTCACAACATTTATCCGAATATCACTAGGAATGTATTAGTAACTAGTAACTACCCGGCCGCAGACAGAGTATTTTTGCCTTAATAGTAATTTACGATGCAAGACCGTTAAACTCATATATATATATATAACTTATATAGAGTTTGCAAGCTGTTGAAGTTGACGAAACAAGGAGTAGCGAGTTGTGTTGTTCGTGTGTGCTTATTAAGGTCTTATAATAGTCAAACATTCTACGACGTTTTATGTTATTATGAATCGTAAATTTTAAAATTAAAATAATACCAGTTCGCTTGTGCTTAGAATAGTAATGACAAAATATTTTGGTAATCTTTTGTGTAGCGGAATTCAGGCTATTTTGGTTGGGAACAATCTCTTTTTAAAAATCAGTTTGAAAAAGTTGAACACTGCAGAATTAAATGCGTAAATGATTGACCTACTTGTAAAGAATTTATTCTTTTTTGAAGTTATAGAAAAGACAATAAAGAACTAATACTGACAAATCCTTCGCTGTGATAAGGAATTGCAGACTTTGAATGAATGGAAAGAAATTAAGATCGTAGGTAATGTTTTAATCAAAACTAAATATTGTGTTAGCTTACATATACTCGAGACGAGCTAAGAAGGAAACCTGAAGTAAACAAAAACCACTATGTCTGTCTCACTCTTTAGTCATACGAGTAATGTGCTAGAGTGAGACAGATGTAGGCCTACTGTTTTTTGTTTACTTTAGGTTCCCTTCTTAGAACGGCCAGACTTTAAGTGTTTTGTCAAAATTATTTAAACTGCCGGTGTCTAGTTTATGGACCAAATTTTTATTGCAAAAATAGTTAGAACTATTTATGTTTTTTTCTATTTATGTTTTTTCTATTTATGTTATTTTGATTTGTAAATGATTAATAGGTTGACGACAATAGTAGTATTAGGGGTAATAGTAGGCCTATTTGTAGTGGTTTAAATGAAAGAAACGGATAATTATTAATTTGTACTAAAGGGAAGAGAACGACAGTGACATCTGAGGATATCCTCTATAATCTTTATAACATGCTAGCATCTTTTTTCTTTACCTTAATGGGCTAAGCCCGTAAAATGGAACTTTACATAGATGGAGAGAGCTCTGTTAAATAATGTTTACGATTCAAAATAACATAAACTTCTTTATCAAAGATGGGCATGCATTAGATTCACCCCTCATCTTAGTTCCTCTTTTAGCAGTAAAATTATAACTGATAGGCCGATGTAACTATTCATAGTCATGTGTTATCCATGTAAGCTGTTTTGTGATGCACAGTCATTTAATGTTTGTATCTTTCTTTCTTTGTTCGTGATTTTGCAAGTTACTGTAATAAGGATCTGGACTTCATTGCAATAAGAAGTGAAACCTTGTATGCATGGTTCTGTTTGACGATAAGCACGTCACTAACGATTGCGAATATTTTAGAGAGAAAATAGTTATTTCATGTATGTGCAGTTAGGCCTATATGTTGCACAATACATGACAAGAGAAAAAGCATATTCACTTGCACAGGGAAGAAAACCAGGACAACCTTCGATTATCTGTTCATATAAATTTTTACTGGTTTTATAATGAAGAGCAATAACAAGGTAGGTCAACTTTTCTCAGCTATCTACGGATGCAAATAAAACGACTTTCCTTCTAATTATACGAATGAATACCTGAGTTTTACAAATAGCTGTGTTAAACAACAATTTTATGAAAATCAAAATTCACACCAGAATAACGTCATTAAATTTAGTATGATATTGCACAATGTAATATTTAATAACGTAATTATATACATAGGCCTATATCACATTAGTGTTGAGAAATAAGCATGTATTAAATTTCATACTTTATAGTAACAAATTTTGTTATATAAATTGTCATTAGTTTAAGATTAGGACAATGTATAATACGAGGATGAAAAATATAGTTAACTTGAACTTAAATTATACAAACGAAAAAAATTAAAGTTATAAGTGGAACACACTTTTATATCACTTGATGGGAATTTTCATCCAAATAATAACAGAAGTTTTCTTACAGTTTGTTTAATAAGAATTAGTAAAGTTACCGGTTGTTACAGAGAGTCACAAGTGTTAGGCTACAGAGAGCCCGTCAATTATATTCTTTTTAATATTTACTATAATTATAACACGGCAAAATCGAAAATTAATGCTTCCATAATGTGCTGTAAGTTTGAAAATTTAACTTATAAAACAATGTTGTCATTAACTGGAAACTTGTTTCCTCCATTGAGCTGATGTAGCCTATAGACTAAAATGCAAGTGTAGTTGTCATAATATTGTTCTTGCACCACAAGTGATAATCTTCACTCGTTCAATTGCAGTTTTGTCATATCTTTACCTATTTCACAGTAAAAATACTTCTCCTTTTACATAAAATAAATTTTGCTGTTTATGTGTGACAAATTGGAGAGCGAGTGTGGAGGGTGAGGAATAGATTTAGTTTGTTTGTGTTATTTTGTATTTATATTATTTGTTCTTTTTTTGTGTGTGTTTTTGCGTAAGCATGTACGGTCCATGCGGACCCATGCGATTGTTTGCATAGGAATTTGTAAAATGTTAATTATTGTAATAAACACTTATGATATGATACATATTATTTTAGCTCTTTGATTTTACATACCGTATGTTCATTTGATGTGATATTAATACTGTGAATTATAATATAAAAATTGTTACCATCTGGCTTTTGATACTGCATTTTGAAATTTTTTTGTGATAAGTGGTGTGATCTTAACTAATTTTGGGCCTATGAACACGAATTCGTTGACTTTTTTTTACGTATCACGTCACGTTTCCTTGCAATAGGTACATCAAAATGAGATATATAAGTTATTGCATAGACTAGCTTACAGGATAAAAAGAACTGAAAAATTAGTATAATTTGATAAGCATAGGCATATGTGAAGGAATATAGCAGCAAATTCCTCATGTCAACAATAGGCCTATTCCTTTATTTTTGTCAAATCATCTGAAGCCATACAAACACGCAATGAAAAAAATCAAAGTTTACTTTGGGGGGGAAAATATTAATGATTTCAACTTCTTACAATTTTTCCAATGGTGTTCGGCTAAAATCTATAAGTCTGCTAAATTTCAAATTTCTAGCTCACCTGAAAGTGTATAAACATCAATGTTAATAAGTGGTATGGGTATCCAACAAGTTTTTCTATACTTATGGGGCAGCTAAAAACATCAAATTTTTCAAGCTTATGGCTGTTGTATATGCCAATATTCCTGCCAAATTTTACGATTTTATCTGTCCTGTGTCTGTCAAATATTACATAATGTGAAGAAAATATACCAAGTTTACATAAAATAAAATAAAAATCTAACTCAATCTAAGGTATAACCGATGGAGATATGACAAAAAGCCATATGACTGCACTTGCAGATCTCTCAAAATCCGTTTCAGCGATAAAATGAACGTTTGAAAATGTGACGACAGACACTTGGGAATAATTTAAATCGGACCGTCTTTTACTGGAGGGATCATCAATTAATTATTAATGGGCTCATTAGTCAATATAATCTATGTAGCCTAATACGCTAATATTGGTATGGAATTTTTGTCAGTTCGCAGCCTCTCATGTAGAGAAAGATCAGAAAAATCTAAATTAAATGTGGATAAAAACTTAACGCCCATGTTTTATGGTGCTTTGACTGTACTTTTATCGATCAAATGCTATATCCTCACCTGTCTTTCAGGACGTCTCGATGACGGAAGAACAATTGAACCAACCTGTCAGCATGGAAATGAGCATGTGAATACGTTTTGTGTGCTTTTTATTATTTTTATGGTGGAATAGTATACAGTTATATACTCTATGTGTATACACCTCTCTTTTAAACCCAGTTGATCGCTTACCTACATTTTTTAAGCACGAGAACATGAAGTAGACAATGGAGTACAGTGGCAGGTGCTTTTGTTGGCGTAAACAAACTGCTACACTGTGAAAAATTCTCTTCTCTTTTGGATGTGCGGTAAATACGTATAAACAATTATCCTTTGGCCCTCTGTTATTAAATAAAAAATAAAAAATGCAAACATAAGTTACACACATTTTAAAAGTAAAAGTAAAGTAATAAATACAATCTTTTTACGAATGATTAAATGTGTAGATAATAAGCCTATGTTGTATTATTGAGTTATAATTTTTAAAAATATATTTTTCATTTTAATATTACAAAACTTTCTATTAAAATTTTATCTACTATAAATAAAAAAATTCTCATACAAGATAGTAAGCCTGAATATAATATTGAGAAATACATCCGAATGAGCAAAACTGCTCGTGCTCGGTTGAAGTTCCAAAGAGATGAGAGTGAGAAAAGAGGAGAAACAGAGAACAGAGAGATAGAAATAAAAAAGTATAGGCCTATACAACTATGAAGTAAATTACAATTATAAGAACATTATTGGTTGGCCTATCTTGGGAAGGATCTAGTTAGTCCTAGTTTTAATCAAAAGTAAGTAAACAACCAACTAAAAGGGATAAACTAAACTAAGTCCACGATAGATAGCCAGAGTTATTTAACTGTCGTATTTTTAGGCTAAGTATTTTCAAGGTAATTTATGAGGAAATGTTAAAATAGGTTCTTGAAAACAAGCATTTAGATAACGTAATGTTTCATGACAAAAACAAATCGTTCTTAGATGAGGAGCTGTTAGCCACATAACTTCCGAAAATATATATGTGTATATATATATATATATATATATATATATATATATATATATATATATATATATATATATATATATATATATATCTATATATCTATATATATATCTATATATCTATATATATATATCTATATATATATATATATATAGACCTATATAGGGATACTTGTCACAATAATAATCGCGTTGTTATATGCCTGTTCAAAATGAAAGCAGTCCTGAGTAGTTGAATATTTTTTTTAGATATATTGAAAACTTCTGATGATCTATATTCCGTGGTGTTCATCCGATGGCGGGAGAAGCATATCAAAAGACTTCTAAGCCATTTACCTAAGTCTTTCGACTTCATAGTTAGAACGCATATGGGCAAGCTGAGCCTCAATTTCCAAAACTGACGGTTTTATTGACCGGTTTCGCTAATTCTTTATTAAGAAGCTTTTAATTTCCCTCAAGAGGCTGAGTGAACCCTATTCTATAAATATTTATCTCGAAAAATCCGCGGTAATGCAAGGTCGATCCCGATCCTCTAGATTCTTCGTCAGCAGCGTTAACTACGGGAACAAGGAGGAGGTCTCTAAAAGAGCAATGATGTAATTTTCTTTATCACTTTTCCAAAAGACATCCAAACATAAACAGGCTAGAAATGTTATTTAAATTCCCCATAACTTATGGATATCCTCCTGAAATTACCCATTAGTCCTATTAAACGCTCAAACCAATATAATTTTCTACAATGTAAGCATCGAACCAGAAACGAGCATCTGGATTTATATTCGTTTGTCTATTGTTCAATGTTTTTTTTCGATCTCATTGAGATCTTTAATGTTGTAGGCTAAAGCCTAACTATATTATAAAGTAAAAAAGTTAATTGTTTCCTATATAGGCCGTGAAGACCCTTAGAGTTCCAAGAGGTTAAGGGTCCCAGACTTTTATACAACCGACACATGGAGATGATAAAACTATCAGCCCTACAGACCAAAGATTTACCCCAGAATTGCTTCCAGTATTATTTTTGTTAGAGGCTGAGTCAACCCCAGACCCATAGTGCAACCAGATGGATTACGCCAATTGAAAATCACAAAGACATCGGGGATTGAACACGCTACCTTCCGGTTTGTAGCACAATGTATCAACCAAATTCGCCACGGCTCACCCCATAACTATATTATACGACTGTTTAATTAGGACGACTAAGGCCTGCACCTGTAAGACTTAAATAGGCCTTTAGGATTGATCGAAGTATCATGGAAACTAAGTATTTCGCAATTAAATTTTTCTGGTGTGTAACACGAATATTCCATTTAGTATATTCTTTTATTCCATCAGTACTTGACTTGAATATTTTGTTGATACTTTACTATTCTTACCTATTCTTTTGTTACAATTTTGAAATTCTAAGTTACTGCAATTTTCATTTTTAATATTCTTTTGTTTTTCGTTAAGCCCTCATGAAGGAAACTTAGGTGCCCCAAAATAGACTCTATTCGCGTAAGTACAGCCACCAATATCTAACCATCATAAACAGATTAAAGGTGAAGTTATCGAACTGTTTTAATTTAGTTAATTATTTTGTTATAAGTTCCCTATCTAACCTATCTATTTGGAAAGGTAGAGTCATACTGAAAAATTCAATTCCATAGCCGGGATTTGAACCAGGATCTTAGGCTCTCCGTGCACTCGCTCTAACATGCCAGTACAATATTAAATTCTGTGGGTCAGCCGAAGATCCTGTTTCAAATCTCGGCTATGGCACTGAATTTTTCAGTCTTGCTTTTCCTTCCCTCCTAGCTTACATTCGGCTAGGGAGAAATACTCTTCATTTCAGACTATCTATTTATAGTTTCTTCGGTTGATTTTTTGTAGGCTATGAGGCATAGGCTATATTTTTTGGGGTGTAAACTATGATAATGTAGTATATACAATATGTTACAAAAAAAAAAAAAAATTCCAATATTTTGATATGAGGTAGTATTCATTAAATCAAGAAATAAATGTTCTAATGGGTTCTAAAATTAATATATTCGATGTTATATAACTTACTATTATATTATATACAGGGTGTAATATAATTAAAATCGCAAACCGAAAGTTGAACATATACTATAAGAGAAGCAAAAATGTTCCGGCAAATATGGGCCCGCAAAGAAGCCGTTTGCGAAATTTATTATTGCGAATGTGTGGTTATCAGCCGCCACTTAGTCCATTAGTTGTGCTTCACTCATTGCGCACTTAGAAGTGGTCCGCGATGTCCTCTTGTTTTACAAAACTGAACATTATCACCAGGTGGATTTGTAATAAAACCATACACGACATTAAATGGGTACAGCACACAGTCAAAGCAGGCAGATCACTCATCTGAACAGTGACAGGTGAACTCTACGTAGTCAAAATGGAACCATACAGCAACAGCAAAGAATTGTACGTGCTTGTCAAAAATTCCTCGATGATCCGGAGGTGCCTGAAAGTATTCGAAACTCACTGCAGAGACGAGTGCAGTATTTCATCCAGGTGCAAGGACGATACTTCGAACACCACCTTTAAGAGGAATAGTGTACAGTATTAATAATATGTAACATATGAAAGTAGAATTATATTCCTTTTATTATTAATAAATTTTATATTTTCCGCTAGTGCTTATTGATATGCTTATATAAAGTTATTTTTTCCACCTTATTCACTAGTGTGGGAAGGTTAGAATTGGATAGATGTTGAAAAGGAATCAATATATCAATATGATTTTTTATATAAATGAATTGTACTCTTGGACTGAAGATGAAGCAGTAGCTTCGAAATGCATATCCAAAATGTAGAATGAAAATGAATTGAAACATGCTGATAAGGAATCAAACAGAATCAACGTCACACCATATTATATTACAACACTTCTCTTATGACCAACAACCACAATAAAAATTATAGTAAATTGTATATATATATATATATATATATATATATATATATATTCTAACTTGACGCTGAATTGTACAACTAACATTGAATGCAATTCTATTATAGAAGATTATTCTACAGGATTTTGTGTATATGTTTTATAATATGACGTGTCTTCTATAAAATCTTGATTTTAACTAAATGCATAGCCTATATGTGAATGTACTTTCATCAGTTCTAAGGCAAGTTATATATGAAAATCCAACTTTATGATCAAAGGAACGATCTTACAAACTCAAGAATTGTATATTACTACTTGTATACGGTATAGTGTGTCTTTTAGAATTTGATTTTTTGTAGGCCTAATCCAGGTTGTTATCACACAGAACATAATTTTACTGTAATACTTAAATAGTATATTGCGATACAAGTGCCGTAAGGCAAGTTTACGGGTCGAGGAAACAGATTGAAAACCCGAGGCGCAGCCGAGGGTTTTTAAGTTTTCGAGACCCGTAAATGCCTTTACGGCCCGTGTGTTGCATGCAATTTTTTGCACGATGATTATTTATATCAATTTAATTATATTAATTGTGATATTACCTGAAAATATTATGTAAATACATTCTTGAAAATAGATGTTTATTTCAGAAAGTGATTCGCATGTGTTTGTTGTTATGGGAACCGAAGATTTGTCGTGGGGGCCGTGCCCATAAAGGCTTGTATTATGAAGTGTATCGTAATGAATTATGACGTAGCGCTTGGACCGTAAGTAATTTAACCTCATCGCAACCGCCCTTAGCAACAAGACTGTGTGGGAATGTCAACTTACGATCCATGTAAACAACGTTCGTAAGTACCACTTACTAGCTAAGGCGTGCAAAAAATATAATATGCAGGTATTACATAACGATTGTACAAACTCAAGAATTGTACTAACTAAGTCAAAAATTTCTCAGTTCCTTTATGATTGTATACAGTGTTTTATCTAGTATGTGACTAAATATTATCCAAATTGATATTATACAGAACATCATTAATTGTAATATTACATAATTATCCTACTCATGTATCACAATTATATAATAATAATTACATAACAAATAATATTGATATATTGATTCCTTTTCAACATCTATCCAATTCTAACCTTCCCACACTAGTGCATAAGATGGAAAAAATAACTTTATATAAGCAAGTTATATTTCTTGTTAAGTTAAGCTATAATAAAATTGTAAGACAATGAGAAAGGTACGAAATTACACGAAACGTCTACTTTTCAAATTCATTTGTAATAAGTAGGACGATGTTTCATAATGAAGCCAGCAGTGGCGGCTCATAGTCAATCGTTTGCAATAATAAATCTCGCAAACGGCTTGTTTGCTGGAACTTTTTTGTTTCTGTTATCGTATACTTTCAACCGTTTGGTTTGCGCTATTAATTATAATACACCCTGTATAATAAAAATATGTTTACCACTACTGTCAAAGCAGTGAATCTTCCGCTATCAACTCTTTGCCAAGAAACAAAGGAGGATCAAATAAGCAATAGGTATCATATATTTACGAGTAGGGTTCGGATGTTTATGACATTTTATATTTTTGTCCTGACCACCATTCTCGCCGTAAATACAAATTAAGCATGAATTGCATGCTTGTTATCCTAAACGGACCGTCTTTATTCTGCATATAAAATCATATTTTGGTCATTCTTTATGGTGTTAGTCATATTTTGATCATGTTTGTAATTTAACGTCATATATCGGTTATAAATTCCGCAATAGAGCACAATTATACAGTATATTTAGTAACTGGTCGAGTTAAATTTGAAATTTATATAATTAATTTGATGTTATGCCTTATTAGGTAAGTTAATTTTAAAATTAACGCAAATTTTCATATTTCATAGGGACATGCATGGTCAACAAAATATTATTTGGAGCTGATGAAGCGAGCAAAGAGGAGCAAATCCTTTAAAAATAGTTCATTTCAAGTAGAGCTGTAAATCACCTGTAAAACTGTTTAAAAGTGGTTGTCTAATTGAATTCATCTAATGTAATAAGATAGTGTCATTAAACGTCTTAAATTTAAACAATTATTTTTAGAAAACACGTTCTTTTATTAAGTCATATTTAGGATTTTTGGGTCATATTTAGTCATTTTTAAGAGCATATTTGCTGTCATAGTTTCCACCTTTTTAGGTCATAAACATCCGAACCCTAATTATGAGTAATGAAGTCATTATCATGTAAGAAAATGGTCAAATGCTTACCACGACTGTGCATTAGGGATGGGACATCGAAAACACGAATAGGGCTCTCAATTACCAATATCGATATCGGTAAGAAAATATCAACATTCGATCATATCAAAAGTTTTACTAAGGTTATAGGCTTGATCCTAGAGCTGTCAGAAACCGTTGACTCTTAGCCTACTTCATGCATGTGCACATTGACAGTTTCAGCACGCGGCATAGGCCTACGGAAACTGACATAGTGCGCATGCGTGAGTGGTTTCTGAGAGCTCTAGGAACAAACCTACTGTCGTTTAATGCAAATCTATATCCTATAGCGATTTAGGCCATGTTTTGGTATCACTGTTGTTACTTCTGTCGAGTAAGTGTAACTAAGCTGCCCTTTATAGCAGTTAAACTCAAATCGACCACCAAAAATGCTAAAAAGAATCGATAGCCGCCAATACAGTACGGTATGTTATACAGTATGTTATGTTTCGTTTTATTAATTTTAACTTGATATTGGTCAAAACGTTCATTTTCCCCATTTTTATGAAGAAATGTGTTATAATAGTTCATTTTGTTTAAGTCCCTCTCTAATATTCCATTTTATTCCTTTGTTTTCAATTGAAAAAATCTATATTATCAAAGAGCAATATCGATTTCACGATACCAGAACTGAAATATCGATATCTAAATATTGGATATCGAAAACTAAATATGGATATTTTGAAAATATCGATACTGATACCCCATCCCTACTGAAGACGAAAAGGTTCGTCACGCATGTACCACAGCTGAAACCTTCATAGAAAATATTAACAAAAACCCATGTTTCTATGATGTTCATTTCTTTAATACTTCTCCACTTCTTTCTTGGTAAAGAGCTTACGTTACAATAACAGACGCCAAACTTTTAAGTGTAACGGCCCCTTGAAATGCTTACTTTGTTTAGGGGGACCCCATAAAATAATTCCATAACGTAAAGTTTAGTCTATTAGGCCTGTTTTCTAACACATCTTGATAGCAATATTACAACGGTTTTAGTGCAGCCATGAAAGCAATATAATTCACATGACATGAACCCCTAATCATTAAAATAAAATAAAGATTCATCTAACTAACCTGAAACAGTCAATGCAATAGTTGGGTCAGTCATGAAGCACTCGGTACCGGTGCATTTTGCTGAACATATTACTCTATTAATTTGTAAAACAATGAGCCTCAACTTCAAGTATGTCCCTATAGCCCAAAACTTGTATGTGGTCTACTTATTCATCATGGACACGAGAGCTGAAAATGAAGATTCGTACAAGTGTGGGGAAAGAAAATGCATTAGGTGTTATGTTGCCTTTCGTGAAACGCATTGAACCCGAATCAATTTTACACTAACTTGAAAAATCACTAACACCGAAAGGCATAAAAATTAAACCACCGTACCTGTACCATGACGCAAGGAATATAAGTGCTTCCCTGTTCTTTAATTTTAAAGAGAAGAAGGTGAATGTTGAAATGAAGCATATCCATCCTTGGCTTGGGATTTAGAGTGTAATTATTCTGTAAGCACTGTACCTAGTTAATAGCTTTTACTCTCACTCACGAGATGGAAGTTGACATAAATTTTTAAAAAGTCGCTCAATCAGTTCTTCTTGAGTTCCTGAAGATGATTGTTTCTGCACTTGAAAGCGTTCCCACCAGGTAATTAACATTGCCTAATCGTAGCAGTGTCACTCAAAGAAGTAAATTTTAAGTGAAGACATTCTAAAAAGAACATACGAGAAACTTGGTACTGGTAAAATCACCTATAGAGTGAAAGGAACTGTGGTCCGGTACTCCTTAAATCACTTATCGCCCTTTGACTATTCCTCGTGATGCCACAATGAAGAAGATTCTACAACTAAAAAATAAACATTATGAAATAAACATTGGGGAAAATGTTACAAAACAACACTGAAAAGATCTCAGGTGTACCAAAAATAGGCCTAATCTAGATACCATGGTTCCACTTTGTTTTATTGTAAAAACTCTAAGAATTTATCACTAATTAATACATAACTGAAAGACCACAGAAGTGAATCTTAAAAGTTATAAGAAACCATGCTTGTCTGTTTGTCTTTCGGTGCGCAATGCCCAGCAAATCTACTGTACGCAGAGATCTAAAATTTTAAACGTAGATGAACTGAAGGGTGGCCGAATGACCTCGAAGCCAGATTTTTAATCTTCGCTTTCGTTCTTGAGTTATGAATGAAAAACTGGCAGCAAACGTAAATTTCGGTAATATATTTCAATTCTCAAAATCAATTGCAAGTGCTTTTGTTTTCTCTCTCTCTCTCTCTCTCTCTCTCTCTCTCTCTCTCTCTTTGAAAAGAAGAGCATCACGATTTTTTCAACATATCGCATGGAATTATCGATCGCTTCGATTTTGTAAACCCCCCCCCCCGGTCCAATCGTCCGTTTATAATGTCAAGGCATGCAGACATATGACATTTTCAACGTAGGCGGAAGCGGGATAGTGAATACAGGCCTAAATGAGCAAACATTGATCGATTTGAACGAAACTCACAATACAGGGGTTTTCTGGGCTAGGGAACTCGAATCTGAGGTCGTTATTTCTAATCGTGGAATGCCGAATTTTTAGCTGTTTTGCTTTTTCTTATTAATCGTTTGGTTTATGAATGATTCGCGTGTAAGTGTTGAATATACTGCTTTAATTAATATGCTTCTAATTTTTAATTTTTGAATTAATTATCGTGGGCGAAGCGGCAGGTATCTGCTGGTATTAGATATGGAGTACATCTTGCAGCAGAAACAACGAGACAGGTTTCCTGGTAGCACAAAATCCTGCACGTCAGCTTCACCTCAGAGTTTGAATCTAGCAAACGTATTGCGAGCCAGAATACGCAGTGACACGCTGGAGTGAGAGAAGAGAAGAAGATTAACTCACAAGAGAGACGGAGACAGACCTAGACCGGCTGGTGGGTAGAGGCGACGTCGTCTTGTAAGACGTTGGGCGACATCAAAACCCCTTCCACATGCGTCACCAAGGGAAGAGAGATTGTCACTGCCTCCAAAATATAATCCAACAGCAATACCACGAGATGAAAAGCTTCTCTTCAGTCTCTTGGTGCAGTTTTGTTCACTTCCAAGAAGTAAGAGATATTTAAACCATAGACATCGCATAGATCTAATAAAATTTGTATAAAAAAAAGGTTCCAAAATTAAACAAATTACTTACTACAAATATTGCACACATTTAATAACATGAAGTTTTATAAATATCCAGTGGGTGCTCTTTTCTTTAAGAAAAACTCACCAATGGAAATCTTCCTTGTGTTTCAATCCAGGCCCATAGCCAGAATAACAATTAGGTCGGGCACGACATTACATACGAGTAGGAAGGGAAATTAAATTCAACCTATATCCAGGCCTAACATTCATAAAATCATAGTCCTATGCATCCTCGAAAGTTAAGGCTGTCTCTTGACAAAAATTATCAATCCAGTGAATTTATATTTATGTTAAAACCGTAAAAATAAGTAATAAGTCAGTAATAAAATGTATATTATTATATTACATTTAAGTACTCGTATATAATTTTTATATTCCATATCAGTAAAAGAAGTTTGAAGTTCTCAGTAACAAAATTTCATCTACTCAATACAAACTTGAAAAATATTTAAAGATTCTTTGAAAGTTAAAGAGATTTTACTTGCTATGGTTGTACTAGAAATGCCCAGTTTCGTAGAAATTAAAAAAGTGATTTAATCAAAATTATTGAGGAACATAACAAAAATTAATGAATTAGGTATTTCATTCTTACTTATTTGCATAACTTAATAATCGGTTGGATAGAGGTAACACCGAATAGAGCGAATATTCGAATAATACTTGCGCTTGCGCAAAACCCAACTAGAGATTTGTTCAGTCTATGTGATTAGTAAATAACTACCTATGCAATAAATAAAGATTATTAATAAAGAATCGGTTAAATAAAGATTTGGTTCCCAAACATTACTTATTTCCTAAATACTGGTTTAAAGTGAAAAAGATAAGTTAACTGTAATGAAAATGGATAATCAAGAAACGTAGCCTAAATAATGCCCATGTCTTTGCCTCACTATAGGCCTACCTTCACTTGAACTCTGTATGATATACAGTATACATAGTACCAGATTTTAATCCCGATGCCAGAGGACATTTCTCATTATTATCTGTTTTACCTTTGTTTTAGTTGCTATTATGTTCTATTGTAACAACTAAGTTTAATGTAAGTTACTATCAGTCCCTGTTGAAATGGAAGAAAAGACCTTACGGTCTTAACTTTCTCCTGGTTAAATAAACTATTATTATTATTATTATTATTATTATTATTATTATATCCAAATACCCCTGAACGGTATTCAAATAGATTCCGATAACTGAGTTTCACGACTTTTACGATGTGGATAAATTGAATAATTCCAAAACATAGGCCAAATTAGTTTTTATTATACAGGGTGTTTCAAAAATACTTTTACAAACTTCGGGTATGGGTTCCTTACACCAAAAGAAGGAAAAAAGTTCATATGAACATTGTCCCGTAATGGAAGCCTGCGAAACCATTCGAAACCATCTCGGAGTATTTGAAAGGGTGCGACAGTCCATGATTTGACGAGTGCATGCATGTCTAGAAGCAAGAAGAGGACATTTCGAGCATTTGTTACGAGTTTTGTGTGTTGACGTATTATGAGTGTTCCAATGTGTTGAACGGTTCCTAACGAGAAAACAAGGATTATGGGACTTAAGTTCATCTGAACTTTTTTCCTTCTTTTGGTGTAAGGAACCCATGCCCGAAGTTTGTAAAAGTATTTTTGAAACAACCTGTATACTTCAAAAGGTGGAAAGTACCACTTCCTCCGACACCACCACTACCCTGTTAGGGTTTGTGTTATTCTCCTCTGGATTTTGGTGGAAGTATATCCTCATTTCTTTCCTTTAGAAACCTTTAAGATGGAGCTACTATGTCCCGACAAGATATGAGAGCGATTATATGAATTTGTTTTTGGAGATAGAATTCTCCTTAGGTTGACAGGAATCGAACACAGAACATAATTTTTAGTAGCCAGAAACTCTGACCATTAGACCACGAGACCACTCGACTGAGATGGCACTAACACGCAATGCTACACCTAGGTTGTCCATGTCTACTTTCCGCAGAATCATTCTTTTTTACATCTTACTCTATGGCCAATTATCCGAATTAAGTGGGACCGGACCCAATCCGAATAATGAAATATCCGGATAGTTGGATAAATCATTGAAAAGGTCATTTCTTTAAAAAAAATTAATGGTAGAGTACTGTACTTACATCAAGTGTCAAATCTTGAACATATCGGTCAGTCAGTTGTTTTATTGACAACTGTCGATTTTGTCAGCAAAAAGTTTGGCTTTTTCGCAAATAATAATACTTCATGAAAGAGGTTTCCGAATGCTCGCTGCTATGAAAACCACTTAAATACGGCCTCAAATCGATCCGTATAGTTGGAGTTCGGATAATCGGAGTTCTACTATAGGCTTAAAAATCTATTAAGTATAATGTTATAATGCTATAGGATATTTTAAAATATCCTGCGAAATGGAATGTTGTATGAAATAAATGTCATTTAAAATAATTTGAAGATCTATAATGTGATAAGTAGTTAGGCCCATATGAATGCTAACAAAGTCCAAATGGGATCACTGATTTCTTAATACATAAATAGGCCTAATAGCACCATATCGTATTGGGCGATTCATTATCATGACATAACAAGTGAGGAACATCCATAATACTATGCAGTAATGCTAACTTAATAATTAATAGTAATGCAGTTTCATCTGAAAGTATATTTTTATTTAAATGCAAACCATTGCATTTGTTACTTTCATCCAATAAAAAATGACTTCCTGTATTTATTATCTAACCCAATATGATTATAGTCCTACAAGCTAGAAAGCATCTTGCGCGAAATTAGCTGTGATCACTGCAGCAATCGCAGCTACGTTCCGCGCAGGTCGCGGATGTTTCTTTCAAACTTGTTGAACTATAGTAGTGTTCTGTGAACAGAAGACCACGCGTCCAAGAACGAAACGAAAACCTAACATCTGCTCTTCATCAGATTAAACGGCCACAATCTTGAAACGGAATAAAAAAAATTAAAATCCTTGCTTAGGCGAGGTTTTTAATAACTATAGAAACACTCATGGCAAATTGGAAAAAGAATCTAACCATGCGTTTGGTCGTGTATGCCTTACATACAAAAATATAGATAAACATAGCCTACGAACGATTAAGTTAAAACAGGACCTAGCTTCGTTCGGTAAAATACAGTAGACTTGGTCCTGCATTTTGTGTCTGAAATTCTGCTCATGCAAGGTATATGTTTAACAAGCAAACAAGACATACCGGTAAATATAACGATATTTATTATTTATAATAATTACATTTACTTATATTTATTTTTATTTATATTTAATATTTACTAAATAAATAGGCTAATATTTATTATGACCAATATATCATCACACTAATATTGATAGCAGCTTTCAACAAATGTGAATATTGATTATGAGCATGCTATTTTTAGTAGAGTGTTGCATACGAATTTCGTGTCTTGAATCCATACAACGCTGTCGAGCTGTGAGTGAACAAGTGGGGCGGGCGGAGTGATTGATTGTATGCCTCACGTCAGCTCTCCTCCGCAGGCAACAACTACACAGCAACGATAGTCGTTATTACGTCCTTCAATCTTAAGTTTTAAAAACATTCTTGATTCCATTATTTCCACTCCAATTCCAATATTTTAGCACAATGTCAATTATACAATCACATAAAAGAAATGTCCCATAGGCTAGAGATGACTTATCAAATACAAAAGTAACTAAATAAGCCATAAGTGAATAAACAATAATTATTATAACAGTAAAATATTAATTCTATAACTTTTCATATTAGGGAGATACTATTACATAACAGCATTTAAAGGATTAGTTAATTATAATAGTTAATGTTAGACTTTCTTCCATATTTGGGAATATAATCTTATGAGGTTGGGCTCATTGCCAGCTTCCGCGATCTCAAAAGTTTTAGGCACCAAGATATTAAAGTAATGTATTACTATTATCCTAATAGTATTATTACTATTACGAGGAAGTCCATTCCTTAAACAAAGAGGGTTAAACCGCTTCTCTGACATAGCATACAAAAAGGGCATAAGGATGTAAAGCTGCAGGCCTATAGCCTACTAGTGTTTGATCAAGAAAATATTAATAAGTACAATTGTTGCAGGCTATTTCTTCCTACAGAGCGTGCTAAGATTTCATGCCACAAAATACATTGTTTATGGCATGTTTTTGGTGAAGAGGAACAATTTAGCAGGCTAGCAGCACACTGTTAATATTCTATTAGGCCTTAAATTGAAAATGAGCCGAGCTTAATTCTCTTTCAGGGAGCAACATTGCGGCTTCAATAAGCAGTAGGCCTACACCGTGAATTCTGTTACACTATGGGTAACTGACTAGTACGGGAAAAGGTGATCTGCGCCACTTCTACCTTTTCCCCCAACCTACACGATGTAAACAGCGTCACCGACATATGTAAACTGCGTCACCGACTTATGTAAACTGCGCCACCGACATATGTAAACTGCGCCACCGACATTTAAATGGCGTCTCCGTCACACTAACGCACTAACATTTTCCTTCCCACTTCTCCAGACGTAGGACTGGCTATGAAATTGCGACCACTAAAAGATAACGTAAACAATGACTCTGAGACTGTAAAACACAAGTGAAGACTCGTTAGTGAGATTGTGTTTTGATGTGCTTCGCTAGAGAAAAGTTGTTACAAACCTAAAGATAGAGCAGATAAAGCACTCGTTACCAACATACATAGAATGGTACTAACCTACAGACAAGTACGCTCCCCTCACCTCATGTGCAAAAAATTGTTACTGAATAGAAACGAACATTCACATATTAGGTCTAACTTTTGTTTGCCTATAACTATTGCTGCAACCTACATATCTCCGTGGCGCAGTTTACATATCTGTGTGCCGCAGTTTACATATCTCATTTTTATTCTATCAACCGTAGCGCAGATTACATATACCCACTAGTACACTCCACTTCTAATTTGCATATCACGTAAATTTATGAAAGTACTTTATTAATAATGCTCACGAGTTCGATCCCGATCCGGGTCAATGGAATTTAGGTGTGCATAAATGTGACACGTTCATACATGCAGATTTACATCCATGTACAAGAATTCTTGTATGGAAACAATTCCGGCACCCTGGCGACAATACAGATCTAGTACACCAGCCTCGGTTTTCAGAATACGGCGGTGAAGTTGCTTAGTTTACCCTGGTGAAGTCATGCTTCTGTTGCACCATGCTCGGTTTCGATCTTTACCGCTGTATAGTGTTTACCGGCCGTGAAGGAGCTCTAAGTGAGAAAACGGCGGTTTTCTTTCTAAGATGGAGAACAGCGTAATGTATAATATTTTCGATATCCAGGCCAAAAGCTAATTGAACATATTGAATGATGAGAGACAGGTGGGATCTATTTGAAGAATAAACGATGATACATCTTTGCAAATACCGTGCTGTAACATCGATTGAAATGACCTTCCTTTTTTACTTCAACCAAACCATGTCCTTCCAGTACCGACAGTAGGCGTAACCAACTCCTTTTCAGTACAGTATCTATGGTGTTTGAATTCAAAGTCAGACATGTATACGCAATATAATATTCCACTTTATTCTTATGAATATTTATTACTGAACAATAAGGCAACAAGTGTATTTGCTTGTAGAAAGCACATTAACCAGTCAGTGAGGTTCTGGAAAAGTTGATATGCCGTAATTTTTATATTTGCAACCTGTGTAAATATTAGAAAGAGGGAGTATTGTACTGATATTTTTCTCCGTTCTTTAGTCAAAAAGACAAATAAACAAAATGGCAAAGGTGGCGTATATGACTACTGAAAGTTTATCTCACTGAGGGCCAGTTGTATAAAACTCACTAACTGATTGTTATTTTAAATCGAAAGTTAGAAAATAACTACCTGGTTATATTGTATAAAAATAAACGTAGATTGTGTAACTCACAGTTTTAAATAACTGGAGGAAATAATAAAAACATCTTACAACAGCTGAGGGAAATTTGCAGAGAGTACTATGCTTATATCTTAGGTATTTGATTTTCAATTGTTTAATCAAAGACAAAGTACGGTTCCGTATTACACAAATGTCTTTGGTATTTATTTTCAACTGTTTAATAAAGATGACTTTGTTTAAAAAAATCATTGAGGCCATGTATATTTTTGCTTCGAACTGCTTTAACCTGTCCATCGAGGTGTTTTAAGCGTGTAAGTGCAACCTACAGCATCTATAGTGCCTGGAACGTTAAGAATATTGTAGAAATCTAGTATTGTTTTCTTATGTCATTGTCCTTAGTAAGCATTCTAATACCGAAGCCATAATTTTTTTGTCACATTATGAGTGGTTCTACTGGCTGTTCCTTTGTCCCCAGTAATTTTTGGAAGCTTCCAGTCACAATAATTAGCATAGGACCTCAGGACTGACCATGAGTATCATGAACATAATTATCTCGATTTCGCTTTGTATTTGATTGCAATGGGAGACATAACCTTTGTCTACTTCTTCTACTCAAATTTCGGTAACATTTCATTCAGCACTAATAAAGGATTCCTTCTCTTATGACATGCTCTATATGCATGATGGATTTTCATTTCATCACCAGATGAGGTACTGTATCAGAATAATCAGAAATCTATAAATAAATATTGCTATTTTGTAATGTAGGGCTACCATAACCAACAACAAAGCTAAGGTGCCGGTATCTGTATTTTTAATGTCATTAGACAAAATGAAAGCAACCTGAATCTAAATTATATGAAAATAGTAGGCTAATTAATAACTCACATTGTACTTACAAAATTAATTCTAGTATCTATTCGCTGTTTGAAATGTATTTAAAATGTTCAAATCATCAGTTATTGTTTTAACTTGCAAAAATTCACCAATTATATTAAACTGTTGTTTAGGATGAGATAAACTTGGATTAATGTTTATACAACAAAAAAAAGACAGTTAAATGTAACTGAAAGTTAATTTTTCATGCTAATCACAGATTACATGTTTATACAACTGGCCCTAAATGTTGTAATAAAGCAATATGGTGGTCTGAGAGATCAATTTACATCATTAAGTAAATCTAATGACAATTCGGTTTAAGGGTCATTATAATATAAGTTATATCAGCTATCCTAGTGGTTTTTCCTGACATCGAGGATGCCACATACTCCTCTAAAGATCTTCATTCCTGTAACTTTCCTGTGGGCTCTGCAGCCCTTCATACATGCCATACCTGAATTTAATATGAGAATGCTGGTGGAAGAAAGAAAGCATAAGACTCTAGTGGAAATCTTAGTAATATAACTTTGTTACTTATGTTAATGAGCATAATATGTGATTTACTAAACAATTATTTAGATCTGCACAATGTTATACATCCTAAATAAAGTAAGAACTTTAAATAATTTGTCTGCTTATCATCTAGAGAGGTATTTCAAAATGAATTGTAATTCCTACCGTATCTTATAAAAAAAACACCGTGGCGCTACATCCCTGAAGGGACAAGTCCTAATACACGACTGCTGCGTTATCTACCATACCGACGCTATGAAATGAACTATCAGTAGAAATTTGTGTGGATATCACATGAGCACTATCCGTCCACTCATTGAAATTTGGATACAATACAGAGAGTTCAGTTTCCAGATAATGAAACTTTCCTATCATTACACTAAGCTTCCTAACACTTCAGCAAATAAATGGTTAGAGGTGAATCTACTGTATATCAACAACCAGAAAGCCAGGAGAGACACCAGTTTATGGGCAGTCCTGGTAGGCTTATAGGCATAGAACAAACTGTCCAAATTTGTGTCTTTCCTGGCTTTCTTGTTGTTAGTATACAATAGATTCATTTCTAACCTTTTATTTGCTGAAGTGTTAGGAATCTTAGTGCAACGATAGGAAAATTTAATTACCTGGAAACAGAACACTCTGAATTACATCCAGAGTTCTATGAATGGAAGGATAGTGCTCTTCTGACATCCACAGTAATAGTCTACTGAGAATTAATTTATTAACATCAGTATAAAATACGGTACGAATTGCAGTTCATTTTGAAATATTTCTCTAGACGAGAAGCAGACAAACGATTTAAAGTTCTAACCGTAACCCCAGATTTTGATATTCCTTAAATTAGACTATTTACACGTCACTTTACTGCCAGAAGGTCGTATGTCGAGTTTCCACTGATAACGAGTTTATGTCCTCATTCACTTCAAACATATGCAACATACTCCTCACTTAATGAAGTTCAGGGGAGAGGGAGGAAACGACCAGCAATTTTGTCTCTTGCCCTTTTTTCAAGTACTGCCTATTTAACGGTTTTAAGTTATTTCCGAAGACGGAGTACTAAGCGATTCGACGCCAAAATGATGAGCCCAATGTTAGCAAGAAAGTTAACCGGACGTCTACTGACAGTGCTTTTATTCTGTGCTCTGTACAGGGATCATTTTAAGATCATAGCTTAAGGGTTAAACTATAGGCTTTTGAATATAATTGGGGCTTAAATTGTTTGTACTTAGAACCCTACGTAGGCATACTTTGCAAATTTCCAACTGCTCACAAGTAAATTTAAGCTTCAATAAGTAAATTCGTGTATAAAACATAGAAAGCCTTTGAAGTCCATGTTGTTTGTACTGTTTGTAGTAAACAACTCTTTTATTTAATTTTAACACTATGCACTCTTCATAGAAAGTAAAAATTATGGGGTTTTAACTTATACATCTTAGATTGTTTGTGTAAGTATTGGTTACCCGGTGTAGAACCTGCCCAGTATTGTTGGCAGAATTTTGCTGCGTTTATTCCACTCAAACGCTGCGTGTTTGATATTGACCAATAACTTTTAGCAATCCCTCGGATACAGACCAATCACGATCGCTTATTTAAATATCTTTCCTCGGATTGCAAGGATGCAGTTTTATCTAATAAAACGTCAGCTCGTTACTGGACGCGGAAGGCATCAACGTGCGGTGATTAATATGTCACATACTGCCATTGACCAGAATGAAAACACATTATTTTATACAACATAACTTGTTTGAAAATTGAAATAAATGTACATTCATTAAAAACACACTTTCGATTCGGTGCAACCCAGCTCGTGTGCTTGTATTGTGTTCTGCTATTAGTTTAACTGAATACGACCTGAAGTTAACTATGTCTTATTTGCACCATTAGTAGCATTGATCACAACATGGTAACTGGAATCGATTCATGGATAGTTGATTCGCCGTGTTCTCGCAGCTGTTAATTTTGTTTTTATATAACAAAGCACGAAAGTAGTTATTATTTGTATAATCCGCTACATTTTTACTTTCTCGCATATACGTAGTATAGAGAAAGTATTGTGATCGTGACAAAAAATCGAAGTCGAGATAACACCGGGAGAGCATGTTTCATGAAGCCTAGAAACCGAAAAAAGTATTTTTGGAATGACGTCTGTCCGTCTGTCCGTCTGTCCGTCTGTGGACAAGCACAGCGGGTAAACGGTTCATTGTATTTACTTCATTTTTTGAACTAAGAACTTTTTCGAAATTTTGTCGAACCGCCCAGAAATTTAGTTTTATAACTGAAATATTAAGGGGACTTTTCATGAAAACTTTTTAAAAAAAATTGATTTGTGAAAAAATGGCTCTAACGATTTTAATAAAAATTTAAAATTGGAAACTCTTATCTATGACTAATAAAATGGCCATATCCGTATTTCTGCAAAAATGACTTAAGGGGTACTTTACTCGTATCCATTTTCAAATTTTCTAGATTATATCCATTACAGTAGGCGATACATGAAAACCTACCACAGTAAAGTTGTAGAAAAATTTTAAATGAAGATGTTTTGTTTAAAACATTTCTTTGTACATGTAATAGATATCAAGATAAAAACGAAATAAGGACAACTTAAATGCGAATTTCAGAACATACAAGTCAATTAAAATATGAATGACATTTTGTTGCCCCTAGTAACAAGAAAACTATAGACCTAATGTACTTATTGTTGTGAAATGCAATCAGTTTAGCTCAGTCGCAATGAACACACTAAAACCAATTACAGCGAGGTGGTAGGCCTATGGGCTAACAGGAAAGAGGTCCTGAGTTCAAATCAAACCTCGTGGCCGCCCAAATTGACTAGGGTTTTTCATGGTTTCCTCGTTCGCAAAGGCGAACGCCGGGTTTGTAGGACTTGCTTATTTTCCATAACTCAATGCCGCTATGTCACTGGATATTATAATCGTTTAAACTGAATACCGCATAAGAAGACATCACTAAACAATAGAAACATGACGCGAATGAGTTGTTAATATAGACCAGCGTTTCTCAACCTATGGTCCGCAGACATAATTAATTTAAAAATATCATAAAGCAAGTGGGAAGTAAAGAAGTAGAAATTTTTCACATAAAATGGACACTAGATGTCAAAGTTTTTAAAATCTTCGAAAATACAGGTCATATTGCAAGTTTCCTTACTTTTGCAGTTACGGACCACAGTTTCAAACCCCTGATGCACTGACGTCTATGGTTCCCTCTTTCATTCAAAACCCTAAAAAATAAGACTTTGTCGGAATTTTGTTATTAGAGGCGCCATGCAGTTTTCAACAACCTATCTTTATGAGAAGGGATTTTCATCGCTCGTTTAACTAAAAACATAATACAGAAACCGACTGCTGATCTTCGACTAAATTTGAGTAATATTTAGCCAAATATCCACGAACTCTGCAAGAGGCGACAAGATCAACCGTCTCATTAAAAGTAATAACATAATTCCTAATTATATTATCAAAATGGTAATACATATTAAAGTCTGTTCAAAATATAATTTTACTGTCAATAGTTTCATTCCAATTCAATAACTGTGTTTCCGTCGGATTAAAAAAAAAAATATTTCGTTAAAACGACCTACAATTTAATACCCCAAATATTAAGAATATAGGAATACATATAGCCTACTTTTAACAATGGTATGTAAAATTAGGGGTCCGTAAAGTTTTTTAGACATTTTAGAAGTCCTCGGGTTCAAAAAGGTTAAGAAATGCTGATATAGACTAATGGTTCACGCAAACATACTAAACACGTGATATGACCTACATGCAGTTAAAGCGTGCAATATAACCTAAGTAGTAGTAGTAGTAGTAATAGTAGTAGTAGTGGCGAAATTCAAATATAAGTCGCCCCTAAGCTCCCCCATTCGATATTCACATTTGCACGGACTGTGTGATGTATTTTGTTTCTGAGCGAAGCAGAGTGACCAACTGCCCTTGTATATTGTCGCAAGTGTCTTGTATCCACCTGTTCACATAGCTAAATAATGCATAACACTAACCACATAGTTAAGTGCGCGAAGCGGAGGCGGCAGCCGTAGCGAAGCGCCCTTGCATTTTCGAATAATGTACGATACACTGTTTGTAGGTTTCGAAAATGTGGCATATTATATCTCCCGCAAGGTTTGTCAGCCTCCCACCTCTCGTCTAGCGGTAAGACGTCACACCTCCAACGTCCAGTCACGAGTTTCTTCATAATACTAGGACAGAAGAATTCGCTAGATCGTGGTATAAAAGAAACTTCATCGGTGAGGATAGGTTGGGTGGGACCGACTCATCCCAAGGTGCGACTTATATTTGAATTTTCCCGTAGTAGTAGTAGTACTAATAATATGCAGTTTTACTGCCATTGACTATTATTATTATTATTTTATTTCACGGTAAAAGCATTGAACATAAAGATCGACCCTGATGCTTTCCGTTGTAGATACTTGTTAGTTTTATGAAAATGTAATACGTAAAATTTAATTTTCTCTTTAATTTATTTTTTTCTGTGCTAGCCTTTAACACGTATATGCGAGAAAGTTTGTGCAACGTATTTTTGCACCATTTATTATTACTGGAATAGTCTAAATAAATCCAGCTGTCGCGAAATCTATCGATAAACTCGTCAACTCTCGTGGGATTACCTTTGCTAAATAATTCATACCAACTCTTAGGCTACATACAAAATTTGGACTGAAAATTGCTTTGCCTCATGAATTCTTTGAATATGATAGCTAACTTAATTAAGGTCCTTTTCAAAATTAGTAGTAATGTCATATTAAAGCATTTAAGTCAGATTTAGGTGAAAAATTATAGATATAAGGTTTGTCTTAACTACATCTTTGTATTATTTTGACACTTCTGTGGCATCTTATAAATATACAAAATCACAATAATTGTTGACATTTTTTATTTTTGTTTTGGGGAACTTATAAATATAAATAATTTGCCTTACTTAAGGCACGTGTGGAGAAAAGCTGCCTTGCGAGTACTGTGGACATTTACTCGCCAACTAAGCACAAGGACATGGAAAGTTAATCTGCATCCTTCGAGACTCCTCCCGTTATTCCGATGCAAAAGACACGTAAGGAACTGTTGGATTTGGAATTATATAAATTACGATTAATAAGAAGCAACATTTTAACTGTGAGAGAGCTTGTAAAAAGTTGAAGTCCAAAAATTATTAAAATGACCTGATCATGAAAACATTTTGTAAAACAATTAGCCTATTTACTATCCAGAAATGGACAAACCTCTTACTGGAGGTAAAACGTCAACACTAACTTCTGGGTTAGTACGAACGTCTACTGCTTTGAAATCTCTGCCAGAGAAGAAGCAAATCTTGATACCGCACAATACAGATTTTTATATCATTTGTTTGTTCTTATTTTTATCAAGATTTATGAAACACCTCTCCTCTCACGCTGCGGGCCCAGGTTCGATTCCTGGTCGAGACAAGTTACCTAGGTGAGGTTTTTTTCCGGGGTTTTCCCTCACCTGTGAGACAAATGTCAGGTAACTTTAAGCCCTTGTGGTCCCCGGATATCATCTTGCCGTCATTATCTTCATCCTCATCCTCGCCTTGTTCTGAGAGTATGTGTGTGTGTGAATGTGTTCGTTTTGTCTCGGAGGTGGCCTCGGCATTGGGCTGATCACTCATCCGAGGAGGCCCTCCATGTCCTTGTCTGGTCAAAAAAGTATGTATGTGATCCAAAGATAATCCCTCTCCGACAGGTCACGGCCCTGTAAGGCCCGGGCGGCTTGGGTCGCTTAAATCCTAAAAGGGAGAGGTAAACCTACGATTAAGAAAGAAAGAAGGAAAGAAAGAAATACCTCTGATTAATTAAGCAAAGACTTTATGTTTTGTGCAGTTTTTTGTAAAATATAGAATTCTTTCCTATATTATTTTCTAATTTAGGAAGGGATGAAGAATAAGTGTTATTTTTTTCTATAGTAAGTTCAGCTTAAAGAGAATATTTTTAAAAATCACCACATAAAAATGCAAAAACAAAAAGTGTCAAACCAGGCAGGGTTGTAAGAGATAAGAGGATGACAGGAATTTTCATTAAAGAATAAACCCTATGATGGATGCAAGACAGGGTAAAATAAATAATGAGCCCGTTTACAGTTTCTCGGTTAATTAAACTTTGTGCGTAGTCTAAGGCACGAAAGCTTCAGGTCTTGAAGAAGTTACCTCACGTATTTATAGAAAAGTAGGGTTGCACAACCTTTACTTCCAAATAATAGTCTTCAGAAGATTCTGTATCTCTGAACAAAAGTTCTAACGCAATCAAGAATAAGCCGGACTTTAACAGTTCAGGGATATTAATTTCATGATTTATGTGAATACAAACTACTGACTATGTTCATTAAGCTTTATTCGATTAAAAATTAGATATTCAGTACCATTTTAACGGTCGTTTCGAGGTTATCTGATGTGAAAGAAGTGGTACTCTGTTTAAACTTTGATTGAAGTTTTCCATTTGCTTCTTTAAATTTAACCAAGTGTACTGTACATGATCCACGTAATATGTGTAAATAACTAAAATCCAGCTAATCAGGGCTTGATAATTCCTTACCACTTTTGAGCTGATTAACATAGCGTGACCGAACTAATTGCCACCAACGGACGATAAAATGTTCAGATTCCTTATCAGCTGATCATGGTGTATATATTTTAAACGCTTTCTGAAATTCAGGAAGAATAGTAGCCTACTCCTTGAAATTTAAAACAATTTTTCCGCATTACACGAATTTCACTGTGGAAGGAGAGCAGAGAAGGACTATTTTAATCAGGTGTATGAAATTAACATCATTTTGAAGAGAGTTTCACTAGTTAAACCGCAAAATGCAGATAATCGTTTGATTAATGACTGCTGTAGATCCTTTGTAATATTACGAAATGACTTGTCTGACAGAGAACACGATGTACGTTGTAGTTCCTCCAGGTCAATAGCCCGACTACCGGTGGTTTGTTTATATGCGCCTCCTTCGGCCTATATCTGCTTAACGTGTCCTTCAGTGTATAATCCTACCATGCAGCATTCTCATTCAATTACATAAACAGTGAAGTTTGAGACAATAGGTTCCTGCTTCGCTCCAGATTTGGCTTCTATAGTTTTACAGAAAAAGCTACCTAATTTATTTTTTCTTCCTTGTCTTGTTTATCCTGCAGTACTGTTGTTATAATTTATGCAGTTAGCAAAACATTTTTGTACAGATTTCCGATTAGTAACTATATATAACTCGATCGGAAAGACCTGAGTCAAACAAACGGATGCGCAGTAGGATACGATGAAGTAATCTAGAGCTGCCTGGCCTTCATATCATGTGACGTTCCTTGCCAGTTCATACTGTACAGACCGTGTAAAATATCTTAGTTAGACTCACAGCATTCAATAGTGAAGTGTGATATGTTAATAAGAGCAATGGAAGGCGAATGTAGTTATTCTAGGAAAGAGGTTGGTGGTAGTAAAGTGATTCACAGTCAGAATAGGGAAATTGCGTGGAATGTATTTACGTTAGGGCTATTGTGAACCGCATAGTTTGGAATGAATAGTACAGTATATGCATTCTCTTCTGCTGCTACTCCATTGCTACCGGCGGACGATAAGCTATCGGCCCGTCTTTGGTTCAGGTCCTAGCGTCCCAGTTATAGTTCTGTAATGCAAGCATTCCTCTTCAGCTGTTTCTCTGCCTCTTTCACGTTGCAATCTTCTTTTTCGTAAATTAAGTTATCCCATCTTAACTTCACATTTTTGTGCATTTTATCTTCACTGCCTCATTATTGTTTCAATTATTTGGGATACGGTGCCTGTATCTAGAATACTGGTTCTAACGTACCTTATCTACTTCTGTACAAAACTAGCAGATGCAGCTGCTTTGGCCGCGATTTTTTACTCAACTACTATATATTTCATTTAAATCATTTATTTTTTAACAGAAAATAATGTAATTAAAACATTATATTTATCAACACTTTCATCGTTTTTACATAAATTGCATGAGTTACATAATTGTATTCTTAATTAATAATTTTACTTAATAAATGTAAATAATAAAGGAATAAACGGATCTTATGCAGTCAAAATAATGGGCATACAGATCCAAAATGAAACGATTAAAACATAGCCTACCACAGATTCATGAACATTGCCCAAGTCATGCATAAACAATTAAAAGGATTGATAATTAAAAAGGGAAAAACCCAACTTCGAGGTGCATTTTACGATTAAAGTGCGCCGCCAGGGAAAAAAAGACTTCAGAATCTAGTTCCCTAGCCCTAAAAACCCCAGCAAAGCGAGTTGCGTCAAAGCCATTCAATGTTTTCCCATTGAGGCGTGCCTTCATCGTCCCCTTATGTTCACCCATCTAACAAAAAATCAGATCTTTGCGAGTCGTAAACAAATTAATCAAGTAGCTCGGATTGACAAAATTGAAGCGAACGACAGTTGGTTTTTATGTGTTATATTGAAGAAGAAAAAAATCGACTTCAGTTCTGCCCTTCTTTTTCCCGGTTGCTTTCAATTAATTTAACAGTTGAATACGTTCTTGTTAATATGTGGCGTTCGATCTACACGGAAACACAAGCTCAAATATTATATTATCTTGAAAGTGTGTGGGTATGTAAGTATACAATATATATTAGGCCTACATTATATTTGTTTGTCCCCTATACATATCAACATGCTTTGACCAACTTGTACGAGTCCCAACTCAACCAGGAAAGAAACATAGGCAACATTAAAATTCAAACAAACTATCCTTTCCCTTCTAAAATTATATGATTTCTGAAAATAGGTAATTTCACTAAATTTGCCCCATACAATTCACACTGCATGTGCAGTCCCCAGGACAACATGGGGACTATATCCAGTGTTCACAGGTGGCTTTGAAAGTTGCACTATACAGGGATTTGACACATTAGAGCTGAATTCATTTTTGTAAATCCATAATAGAGAATGAAACCCATTTAGATAGGCTATAGTAGGCTGCGATGCATCATAAAACTTTCTCTACCCTGGGCATGGAAAATATTTTCTCACGACACATTTTGATATAGATATATAAAATAAGAGGTCGTATTGCAGAGAGATCATATTCAGTTAACTCAGCCTCAGTCTGTGCCAACGATGGGTAGAGAGCGTATCCTTTGTCAGAAGTTTAAAAGAATCTTCTGAAGTTAAATACTTAGGAATTATTATTGATAGATATCTCAAATGGGACAAGCATATTGCATTTATCACAAATAAAATACGCAAGACTATTTACAAATTTGTTATCCTTCGAAATTTACTTCCAATTTCTACATTACAGTCAATATATCTAGCACTAGTTGAATCGTTAATCTAATACGGAATTATTGGCTGGGGTAGCGTTTCTAAGACCATTTGTACAAAATTAATTTTACTTCAAAAGAGAATAATAAAAATTTGTTTAAATAAACCTATTGATTACCCATCAAAACTATTATAGTCTATGTTGAATTCAATGTTATGAAAATCGAACAGCTTTATAAGTTAAAATTATTAATATATTATCATAAAAACATATCTAAATTTATTTCCTACAGTCATTGTCAAAATACAAGAAGAAACGCCATCTTTCGTTTCACTGAATCAAAATGTAAGACGACCAAGGGGCAATTACATGGTCAAAACTATTGTTTAAAATTGTATAACAATTTTATGGCTGAGTACCCTGAATATGTAAATTACGATCTTAAACATTTTAAGAGGAAAATAATAAAAGTTATTAGATAATATTAATAACACACTTTAATTTTGTTTGGTCTTTCAATGTTTCAGTCAAATTTATTCTATTTTTTGTTGTAAATGCTATTTTTAACCACTGGTTAATGCTAAAAAATTATTTTTATTTACATGTACTCATAAATTTAGAACATTTTCGTGTATAGTATACTGTGCAGTGATATGTAATTATATTTATATTAAACTACCATATCTCCTAAACACGAGATTTGCTCATATAGGGGAATGTTTGGTTTTAGTTGTTTTTACTTGTATTAAATATGTATTAATGATAATGATAATAATAATAATAATAATAATAATAATAATAATAATAATAATAATAATAAAATAATAAATAAATTGTAAAAAAAATCGTTAAATATCCTATCCACTGATACGTAGGCCTAATTCATCGCTGTAAGCTTGGTATTAGTTGAGAAATCGGGACAGTTATTGTAAGCCGTAATATATATAAAAAGAGAAAAAAATATGATGGAACATTTTAGCCCTATTTGATTAGTAAATTATTACTTCCCAGGTTCTTGGGGAAGAAAGTGTGAAAGTGATATTAATTTTCTTCTGATTTTTGCCCCTAAATGGTTACATCACAACATGAAAGTAGGAAATAATATATCCCATATAAACAGTAAAATGTTATGTTCCCAGAATTTCTTGTTCTTCTTACTCGTATTTCAACTCCTACCAGGCATAGCGTGTAGAAGCAATGGGTTGCAATATTCTGAGTCCTTTACGATCATCTTCTGAGGGAAAGTTTTGAGTGCGATAGGTCATTCTTCTTCGCTTAAAATTCTAGATACCTAGATCAGGATTTAAAACTTTGAAATCGAAAGTCCTCTATACTTTAATTTCACTCAATTTCATGCAAATTGCAACACCCGGGCGACGCCGGGTCTGTTAAGCTAGTACGCCTATACATAGGAATGTCTTTACGGCAACCTTTATTTCTAATTTTGAATATTTTTCAATAATAGTTCATAACAGCACCGCACTAATATAATTAGTTGAAAGTCACAAAAGTTCGGACAAGGCTCACAAATAGCACGGGGTGGGAAAGGGTGTGCATAAATCCGGATTCGTAGTGACCTACATTAAAATGGCCCCTTTCCAAATTCGCAACAGCATTTTCAATGGACAGGCAGTAAGGAAGTATTTATGACTTTCTGACCAAATAATTGACAAAAGAAATATCACTGGAGGGCAATTCTCATAATAAGCTTTCACGTTCAGAGAAAACACATTCCACCCTTTGAAAAGCACTAGTGTGATTGTAAAGCTGTCTCCTCCACATGAAAAATGTAGGGGTCTTTCGGAAAGATTTATAGTTGTAAAGAAGGTTCTATAATTTTGAGACAGTGGGAACAGAATATATTAGTTATTTTAGGGAAGGAGTTGTGGTAATGTATTATAATCCAAAAATCCATTTACTTACATAATGTTTTTGAAATAAAAGGCGTGGCCGACGCTTCAATAGACATAGGTTTGTTTTGTAATTAAAATGCTATAATGTTTGACCATAGATACAGAAAGAACTAGATCCATCTGTAACTTATGTTTCTTGCTCTGAGAATGTTCTGTTTTTTTCCAGTGTTCAAAATATTCGCATGAATGGCAAAATTAGAAATGTAAACCTATCTCGAATTATGTTATTTATTTTGTGAAAATTTAGATTTAAATGTATCACTTACACTATTTTTAGTTATTTATGGCAACTCATTAAAAAAGGATCACATAATTTGCACCGTAAGTAAGGAAAATGAATTCCGGTACCCTCTTCCACGTGCCCAAAATTCATTTTCGGTAACTTTAAAATGCCAAGTTGAAAATAATTTCAAGATTTTTTTTATTTTAACCTAACTGAAAAGAAATGTTTTCATGGAACTTCCATAAATCTCATTGTCTCCTACTATGTTCTTTCTATCCTTTCCTATTTCTCTTTCGTTTTATTTCTCCTTTTCATTACTTCCCTCCGTGTATAGGAACGAACAGCAGAAACCTCTAACTTTGCTACATGTCTCTCTTGAAAAGGTTTCTCCTCTTTCCATGTGTGATTAATGGATCTCTTCGGGTTTCCTTGGGACCTTCATGAGTTCGAGAAACAGATGACTTCTTTCAACTGCCGCTCTACTGGTACAGTTTTGAGAATATTGCGTAACTTCATATAATCTCTCCATTTTGCCCGCAAGTACAAACTACTTTCCCCAGACTAGTTTATAATACTGTAATTAAATTAGATTATTCGTTTTACTTATCTCAATGCTTCGATCAAAATAATGCCAGATGTCCTATAAGCCTGGGTCTCACCTACTGAGTCTTATGCCACTTAAACCTAAATTAAAGAAGCATTCTAATTAAATGGGAAGCTCTTTACACGTAGCCTAAAGCGTGTTCTCGGTGTTACACAATCAAGCTATATTTAGTATGATAATATGGAATAATTAGTTTTATATTTTAATTCATAATTTGACTCACTAGATTAATTCGTATAGAAGTCAGTATCCTTAGTATGTTATTAGCTAATTAATGCAGGCAAAGCCTATAGGGAAAAAAATTTCTTTAATCTGCCCTGCTGCTTTCTGGTTAAACATGATCTACTAGAAATTTATTAATGACATTAGTTAACTACAATTAAAACCAAGTTATAAAATAAATTAGCCCTCTCTTTGATTACAGAAACTACAATTACACAACCCGCTTACGACTGATTTTTCTGTTAGAAAATAAGTCAAATCCACTGTTGATCGCAGGAGAATAAATATCGGCTCAGTAGACTGAGATTACATTGGAAAAAACTAAAATATTAATAAAATGAGATGTAACACGACAAATAACCATTTCTGTCGATCCTGATTTAAAATCCGTTTTCACTTTGTATGAAAAAAATGATAGAGTTGAAAAATAGTATACTGTAACACGAAAATGGGGACACCATTCCTAGTAGGCCTAATATCGATTTCAAGTTGAAACATATCATTGTAATTTTTTGTGATCAGGAATATGAAAAATAGAACAAAGATGACATAAAAAAAGAATTGAAAATGAATCTGCAGACATTAGTAATATTAATGGTAGCATTATTAGTAATTAAATCCTGTTTATCAGTAAAAGTAATGTTATTAATAATTATATCACTAATAATTAATTTATTAAAATTCGTGACTCTTATGTTTATGAACTCCAGTTAAAATGTTTCTATGTTCCCATAAAGAAAATGTGAAATTGAGCTTGATCGACAAGCAAACCTGGGTAACATATTTTCAAACTCTCTGGTCAACATCGATAAATACTTTTGAGATACATACTTTACAGAATAATGACTTTTGAAGTAGAATTCGATACCGAAGTAGAATTCGATAATGCTTTAAAATTTTGTAAAAACAATAAAACACCTGGTGAGGATGGATTAAACATAGAATTATTTAAATATGCAGACAACACTCTAAAACAAAAGTTTCTTCAATTACTAAATAAAATATTTTCAGGAGAAGACCCGCCGTCATCTTGGCAGAAGGCCATTGTTATACCACTTTTCAAAAAAGGAAACCTCAAGGATTGTAATAATTATCGAGGAATCAGTCTTCTTAACAGTGGGTATAAAATATTTACAAGCATTGTAGCCTGTAAATTGCAGGCCCACTATGAAAACCTATTAGGGGAAGAACAAAATGGCTTCCGCAAGGGAAGATCTTGTGCAGATGGTTATTTCACCTTAAAGCTTCTTATTGAAAAACATAAATAATGTAATAAAGAAACACACCTGGCATTTATAGATTAAATTAAAGCCTTTGATCGAGTTGATAGACAAAAACTTATTGAAATTTTAGCTGATGATGGAATACCAAATCAATTGATTCAAACAAATTCTATACTATATCAACACAATACAATTTCAGTACGAATTGGCAGAGAATTATATCTGACTGGAAATCAATAAATTGTGGAGTACGACAGGGATGCCCTTTATCACCGCTTTTGTTTAATATTTATATTAATGCTATCATCAGACGCTGGCGATTAACAGTTCATGGTAATATCCGTATTTCAAACAATACTATAATAGACACCCTCTTATATGCGGACGATAAGTTCTTTTTGGGTAATACAGAAGATAAATTGCAATACTCTATACATCATCTCAATACAATAGCCCAGCAATTTAATATGTATATCACACTCACGAAAACTAAAGTTATGGCCTTCAAAGGAAAATTTCCAGTAAGAAGCAAAATCTGTATTAAAAACTCAAGTCAATTCATTTAATTATTTAGGGTATAATTTAACCTATAATGAAGACTGTGATATATCTTTTAAAATTCATAAATATAATCGAGCATTAAGAATTATCAACCAAGTTTTCAAACTATCCAAGGTACAGAGACGCACAAGAACAAAAGGATATAAAATTCTCGCTATACCCACTCTCTGTTATGGCAGTGAAGCATGACCATTCGAACTCAGGATGAACATCGTATCACAGCTGCTGAGATGAAATGTTTAAGTAGAACAGCTGGTTATAGTCTTCTAGACCACCAAATAAATGAAACAATAGCTAAAGAACTCAATATTACACCTATTTCTCAATACCTGAGTGAATACAGGCGTAACTGGCTACACCATAGCTGAGCAACTGAGGGGAAACTTTTAGTACCCCACCCATGCTGTGACGTATGAAACCTGTTCTTCATGTTCAGTGTCACGTCGAAACTGCTTTATTCTGACGTCAAGGGCGACTGTAGTGGGATACATTTCCCCACGGCACAGTGACACAATGTGAACCAGTTGAGCACCCATGGGCTACACCATATTCACCGCATGAACCGTTCCAGAATACCCAAACAAATGCTTCAATATATTCCATGTGGGAAATGATCTGTGGGCAGACCATACCGG
Organism: Ectobius pallidus; assembly: GCA_964059195.1. NCBI lineage: Eukaryota > Metazoa > Arthropoda > Insecta > Blattodea > Ectobiidae > Ectobius > Ectobius pallidus. The sequence goes on along the minus strand of CAXKWD010000003.1, from coordinate 179,660,517 downwards.
CGATGGAAGGAGACCGTAACAGGTCATTAGGACTAATATTTAAAAGGATGATGATGATGATGATGATGATGATGTTCCCATAAGATTGGATTCTTTGAGTAGTCTTATGAATGTTCTGAATAGACTACATAGGTTCTATTGTCATTTTATTTTTTGCTTGTTAATTTACAGCTATTTTAATTGATGTCCTTCATCTTGTTAAATATAGGTTATTACCCAAAGCATGTGAGCCTTAGGCCTAGTACACAAAATGTTTAGCGACTTCCCGCTTCCAGCAGTTTTCTTTCTCATCATCCATGTGTTCTGTACGTTCTAAATCAATCTAAAATCAAATAATTGGTGAAAAATATGTTACACAACTTTCTCCCATTTACAGATGGATTTTATTTAGAATGACGAAAGAAACCGGTACGTACCATTAAAAATTAATGTACAACTTTCTAGTTAAAAAGAGTTAGGGATATTACTGAATTTTTCATAGTAATCTCCTTTAGCATCTAGAGGTGTACAAATCTCGATTTTAGCTTGCCCATGCCCGCTTGCACGCCAGGTAAGCAGGCAAGCAGGCAGGTTTCTTTAGACTTGGATGGGTCGGGCTGAACTTTACCCATGCAAGTCTGAATAAGCTTGCGACATTCCTATCAGCTAAACAACTGTACTTGCTAAGTGTAGGTAATACTTTCTTGCTTTTCTACATGCTGGTAGAAGAAATTCATCATGCAGATAAATAAAAGGTGGATAAAGTATTAAAAATTGTTTTAGCGTCTTAACACATTTATTATTTTTATTACTGTTATTGTTATTATTGATTTTTTTGAGGTTTTCTCGAAAATGTTTGAAAATTTTACCCATGCCGGACTAGTACCTTTGTTCATTGATAATTCAAACTCCCCACATTTTAGTTTCTCCTCGGCTTCCTACAGGTAAAATTCTCCATTCTCCTTTTACTTGCACTCTATACATATCTGAAGTTCCTCAACTACGTAATTGCACTGATATACCCAGTTTCATATCCTTTCCGCCAGGCATTGCAGTTTCTTTAGGCCCCTTGAAACCCACCAGGTTATGAAGAGCTTGTGACTCATAGCGACAGTATTTCTTTTCATCGTTGCAATCTGGCTTGCTCTCTTGTCAAGCAAGTTAAAAGCTGTGGCTGGTTGCAGAATTTCAAAGGGGCAAGCAAGCTAAAATCAGAATATGTACACCTCTGTTAGCATCACACATGTATAAAATAAAAAATAATTGCTCCAACTTTTCCGCTTAGATTTTGTACAGAGTGGTCCATATGTCTTGTTACCCCCATACTTTTACATAAGAATGCTATATAATATATATTATATAATATAGTATAAGGTAGTATGGATTCAACGGCAACCAGGATGGTCCATATTTACGCATCCAGAAGGTGACCACCATTATTTTCGTGGCACAAAATGATGCGTCACCATGACTTGTGCGATATTTTACGAAGCACATTTCTGTTGATTGTTGTGCAAAGGCAGTCCTAATAGCGTCCTTGAGTTGTTCTGTTGTTTGGTATCCTCGTTGTGATACCTTCTCCTTAATAATGCCCCAGAGGGCATTGTCCCAAGACGAGAGATCAGGGCTTCTGGGAGACCAATCCAGAGGCGCCGGAAGATGTACCGATCTGCGTCCTATCCACTTATTGGGAAACACTTTGTTTAAATATTCCCTGACAGTGATGGCATAGTGGGGCGGTGCTGCATCCTGTTGGAACCAGGAACGTTCCAGGAGATTCATTCTTTGGAGCTTTGGAACAAAAAATGTCTGTAACATGGCGAGATAGGAGTTTTGATTGACTCGTCATCAAAGAAATAGGGACCTATCAAGTGTTCAGCGGACATAGCAACCCAGATCATCACATGTGGGGGGGTTATGTTCCAGCTCTTCGTAATAATGGACCACACATAAGCACAGAAAAGGTCAACCCGCTGCTGGAGTGTCGGAAATACCTCCAAAAATCTTGTGCATGCTGAATGTCATCATCATTGAGCTCGTGGTCACCTTCTGGATGCGTAAATATGGACCATCCTTTTTTGCCGTTGAATCCATACTACCTTATACTATAGTATATAATATATATTATATTGTATTCTTATAAAGTTATGTAAAAGTATGGGGGGTAACAAGACATATGGACCACCCGTAGATTACGAAAATATCATAAGAGAGAGTGAAATTAAACAAAAGCACTATATTATGTTATATACCAATTTTAAGTTGCCTATTTTAAGTGCGAATATTTTTATGAACTTGAGTATGTAAAGGTAGGGAAAAAAGCGGACCGACTAAAATATCTAAGTTGCCGATATGAGCCAGTGCGCATGCCTAGCGGCATTCACAGGATAGCAAGGAATGTATTGAAATTTGTTCTAGTGTCAACTGTTGACTTGGCCCATTTCGAAACCCAGAATATGGTTTCTAATCGTATTGTTTTATAACTGAATATATTAATTATTGATATTGTTATAAATTACTAACACAAATTATATTATATTCAGCTACAAGAGTCGGTCCGCTTTTTTTTCCCTACCTATACAATACCTGAATATTAGTCAAGTTTTTAAATAACATTTGTTCAGTATAGTAGGATACAGCAATCATATACTTTAAACGTACTGTTTTGTTTATTAAGTAAATATATTTTGATGAACGTTATTATTATTATTATTATTATTATTATTATTATTATTATTATTATTATTATTATTATTATTATTATTATTATTATTACTATTAAGTTATTACTATTATGTTTATTAGTAGTAATTTTAAGAACAGCTGACTTCGCGTCGAAAAATGTTCTGCTCGTCAGTTTAAAACCGATTAACATCCTTATGATTAGACTCCGAACGTTTATATAGGCATTGAAGACTCACATTTATGTATGGCATGTAACTTGCCCAGGATGTTTCTGTGTATGGACACTCACTTCAAAGCATTACAGGGCATCTTTCTACAGTCTACACGAAGATGATAAAAGGACAATTTATTTATATTCATAACCATTTTTGTGTAGAACATAAATAGGACATTATTTATTTGATATTGAATTTGTTATAAAGGCAATGTGGAACGTGTTCGCTTTTTGTCTATAGCTGATTATACCTGGGAGTATTCTTGTAATCATTGCGTGATACACTCCCTCACCTCTTCCTATAGAACATGCTTAGTAAACCATTTGTTGTAAGAACATTCGAAGCCTTTTTTTATGTTAAGTGTTGATTAAGAAATAGAATGATCTGAATTTCATCATAATAAAATCCCAACTTGTGACTATTCCAATAGATTAACATAAGGATTTCGTTTCCTTCAATACTACGCACACTTTCATCCCGCAGTACATACCAACTTCCGATTCTATGTAAATGGCAGTTAGGTTAGGAAGAGTGATATTAGTGTTAGTAACATGTAGAGGTAGGTCTTTTGCAGTTGGGTTAGGAATAGTGGTACTAGTGTTGGTGACATGTAGAGCTGGGTTGATGGCAATTAGGTTAGGATCAGTGATATTAGTGTTAGTGACATGTTGAGGTTAGAAATAGTGGTACTAGTGTTGGTGACATGCAGATAATGGCAGTTAGGTTAGGAACAGTGATATTAGTGTTAGTGACATATTGAGGTAGGTTTGTTGCAGTTAGGTTAGGAACAGTGAGTGATATTAGTGTCGATCGCCATCAAGTTTAGGCCCATAATCCCAGCCCTGCTTCTGGATCACGTGACCCATGCACAACTCATTGCCAGTCATAATTCTCGCCTTCCAACAGTTATATCTGTTCAGATACGGTTATTTATAGATTAGAAAATTGACGTCTTCATTCTTATTTTTTCAATGTTTCAGACTTTTTCTAGAAGAAAACTAGATTACTATACATTTGCTTTGATTTATGAAGAACATAAGTTAAAATTCACAGATATTGAACTTTTTTCTCTGTGAATAAGTAGGCCTATACTGCATAATCATCCCCTAACATAAAGTTTATTTAAAGAATAGTAATAGCCATACAGCCTTAAGGGATTCCACGAATTCCTATAAACAGATGATATTTCCATTTCCGGGCTGTATTGCCGTGGTCTATCCGATGAAATTGCTGACGTCTCGCCACGAAACGTCAGCAATTTCATCAGATAGACCACGGCCATACAGCCCGGAAATGGAAATATCATTGAACGCCGGCCGTGAAAGCCTTAGTAGTTATATGCTATAAATAGACTTCACATACTGACGATCGCCAGTAGTTAAGGTTGCAAGAATTTAGCAATTAACTGTACGACAAGCTGTAAAACATATTTATTATATGTTATGAGTACTTACTTAATGTAGAAAACTGTCGAGAAGAGGCAGCCCAGACTGAGCACCGTTGCTTGCGATAGACTTGCTTTGTGCGGGAACTTCTTACTTTCAATCGAGGTTAGGAACACAATCACTTCACTTTTTGATCTACACTTTTACACCGCCTCGGAGCTCCCGATGCTGAAATCTCACTGTCTTGTAACGCTCTCGATGCCAGAATTCCCTTAAAAAAAGAACATTATCATCGTGTTGAGATTCCATTTCCTGGTCACTGAAAGTTCTTTATATGGAAGGCTGTGACAAGACTCTTGAATTCTATGGGTAATGAAGTTTGTACCTTTAAAACAAACACGAAGCGAACTCGCCGCAGCCTAGCGGGCGAACTAAGAATTACCAGACAGGATGCATTACTTTGAAAATCTGTATATAGCCTAGCTCTCAGGTGAAATGACATAATCGAACTCTATACAAATGGATTCAAGGCGCCGGAATAGTTGATAAGTACAATTGTTAACTTTGTGTCGTATAGTCCTATATTTAGCTTATCGCATGCGGGGCCCGTGAATCCTTATATGGTGGTGGATAACATTTATTAGCCTAGTGAATCATTGCAGTTTATTATATCAGGTGCTCTATGTAACTTTGTGTGTAGAAGGATAGTTCCGTATTTAGGGACATTGTAGTCGGATAAAGACTGACAAAGACGTGGGATACAAGAAAATCAGTGAGGCTTCTGGTTGCAATGAAGCCGCTGAACAGTGCGAAATTTCAGCAGGCTAGCGGATCTTAAGGGGGGATATAAAGCTTTCAGTGAAATTCATAGATGAGAAATAGGTGAATTTCATAATTTTTTCCCAAAGCAATTGATTGCTCTACAATATTGCAATCTGACATACTCTTTATTGACTACTTCTACAATTGCATACTATTTTCAAAATTAATCAGACAGTTACAGTAACGGGTAGTTGTCGTTTCAAAATGGCTGCCACGTTTCATGCACTGAAATGACGTTTCCTTGATAATTTCTACAAATATCAATATTTCTGAGTGATTATTTTCTGTGTATTTGTTAAAATCATATGATTTAGAATTAGAATTATTTATTTTCAACCAATTAAAAGTCTGACTTGTGTAGTTGCCGTCAAAGATAAACAAGGTACATCAACATAAAAATAATATATATATACAAGGTACATAAACAAACTCCACTATACATAAAAATACGTACAATACATACAATACGTTCAAAATACAACTTTGTACCTACTACCCACTCTAGTTTCAGTTAAAAACATATATCTACCTCCGATAGGCAGAGAAATTCATCTAGCTTGTAAAAGGGATTTACAGTCAACCAATTATACACTTTGGTCTTAAACCTTTTCAGGTTAACATAGTGTGCTCCAATAGGTAATTTGTTAAACACTTTTAATCCAATATACCTGTAATATTCTTGTGACTTAGCAAGCCTAACCCTTGGAAGGTCAATATTATTCGTATATCTGGTATTGTGTGGATGCCTGTCTCGTTTCAATGGGATATGAACAACACTATCTCTACAATCATTCATTTAATATTAATAATTAATTTATTTTTAAATATGTACATATTAATGAAAAAGAAAATTATAAAAATGATTTCTTTAAATACTTATACTGTAGATATTCCAAAGATTGTAGATGATGATGTTCATACGTTATCTTCTATTTCTTACAAGAAGTATAGATACAATATTTGTTAATTCGACGCATCTTTCTGAAAAACAGTTGAGCAAATGTCAATCCGGAATGTTCCGCAAGATCTGTACTTGTTTATTGTTTCAGCTTCCAAATGGATGCTACAAGAATGCTCCATAATGGTCCACAACTAACCTAAACATACGTGAGCCGGGAAAGATGTATCCACAACCGTCGTTTATCTGCCAAATTCAATCGGCACCTAGTCATGTTTGTAATATTGGCTACATTGTAGACTTGGTACCACTCGGTACGGCCCGCCCTGGGCCCGCCTGAGACGACGGTCACCTTATTCTCAAGTTTAGCGTAATATTTTTTTTTTATTCTAATCATATGCGTTACGTGCCACCTCCCAATTCAGACAGAAGTTATTGACATTGCATTATTAATTCTAGTAGGCCTATATACTTTTTTATATTTATAAATGTAATGCTTCCTCTCAATGAGAATGAAGTACTGGTTTGTGATCGTCATGGTCCAATAATTTCGAGAACTCTGGTGGGATCGATGGAAAAATATGGTAAGAAATGGGAATAACATTAACCTTGCTGGTTGTACGTATGGAAGCGAAGGGAATAACAATATGATCGCAAATACGTTGAGAGCTGACTTAAAGACTGGAGCTTTGTTTGTAATTCTCCTTTCCTCGCACTCCTGTCCGTCCTGCGCCTCCCCATGGAAATCAAGTGCATCAGAACTATCCGTTTCAATTTCCTGAATATTATGAGAAAGGAAGCGCTCTGCCTCCTGTTGGCAAACCTGACTCCTCATGTTCTTTTAATATCTCAAAGCTTCTTCCTATCCTTAAAACCCAGAAAGCAGGAGACGCATGTAGTAATTTTACTATAACTGTAGGCTGCAGCTTATAATATTGCATATAATTGGCAATACGTATTCAATTTAGGTGAAAATAATTATCTTCATATTAATATATTTGTTAATGCAAGAACTATATTATTTTTTCCCCGTAATTGTTTACACAAAACTACATCTCTCCCCTCATATTAGCCTACAGTAAATAAAGTTTCTTCAGTATGTAAATGAATTACCATAAATCTAAAAAACGTTGATGACCGACAACTAGTAGGCCTACACAAATTTTAACAAACAGTCTTAATAGGTTATATAACCTATGTTATAACTTATAATCGAGTTATGTATGCACATAGAAAAATACTGAACAGATATTCAACTTTATAAAAATAATTGTTTGGGCATGTTAATGACCTAAAAATTTTCAAAAAATGACCTATAAAATGCCTCTAAAATGTACTTAAAATTTACTTAACATTTAGAAACTACCTGAACAGGCATTATTCTATGACCATCACTTACTTACTTACTTATTTACTTACTTACTTACTTACAGAATGACAATAGACAATTCTTAAGGAAGGTAAAGGAATATTATCTATTTTATGGAACCCGAAGGTTCATTGCCGCGCTTACCTGAGCTGCCATTCAACCCTATTCTGTGCTAACTCCATCCAACCATCACTCGAAAATTCGACTTCCCTTAAATGTATCCTAATATTGTCCTTCCACCTACGTCTAGGTCTTCCTGGTGGTCTTTTCCTTCGGGTCTCCGATTTAATGTTTTTTAGATATGTTTTTCCACCGCCATGCGCGCAACATGTCCAGCCCATTTCATGCTCCGTGATTTAATTACCCTTACTATAGGCTATCCGGTGACGAGTACAGGTTGTGAAGCTCGTCGTTACGCAGTTTTCTCCAGTCCCCATTTCATCTCTCTTAGGCCCAAAAATATATATTTCATATTATTATAGTATAAAATATGAAAACGATCTAGTGATAACATTGTTAGTTTACTAATTCTACTAAGGAAGTTTTCGGCATTAAAGTTAGGCCTATTCTTACCATGTATTGATTATTTATTTAAGACAATTATTATGAATATTTTTATTAGGTCACTTTCTAAATTTCTAGGTAACTAGTATTGTCCACCTAAATGGAAGGAACAGAAACTTAAAAAAGAACAAGAGCACACTGTAACATTTTCACCAAACAGATATTAATCTAACACTATTAAGCATAGGATAAAATAGATTAAACCCCTTACGTTTAAAAATAATTATTAAGTTAACAGGTCCCTACAAGGGAGAGGTAAAACTACGAAAGAGAAAAAATATTAAGTCAAATTTCCAGGCCCTTTACACTCCACCAACTATTTACTACGTAGGACTCCCTCCGAGAGACAATTTAAGATCAACACTCAATCTAAGACCAAACTCACTGTTAATATTTATGAAAGGACGATAACCTTGTTTAATTATAACATTTTAATGTGTCAATGAAAGATTTTGTAGTAATGAAACTGACAACGAAAATGAAATATGCGAGTTTGTTGAGAAAATTGAAACACGATTTCAATTTACACATCCATAATAATTTAAATAAAATTGCTTTATGTTTAGAGATTAATTCAGATCATTACTTTTTCAATGCAGTAAGTTTCATTATAACATCCTGTTTAAGCTTACATTAAATCCAGTTTGAGCTCTATTCTTTTTGCATTCATTGTGAAAAACTTGCATTAATATTAGCCTAATAATATTTAGTATCAAACATTGACATTAATCCACAGTCTTCGATAGGAATGGTAACAATATCCACTACCTGGAGTCAAAACTGACATTTTCCAGTATCTAAATTTAATAATTTCGAAGATTAACATAAAATCAAATGAACTGATGAGACCAGGACTTTAATATAAGTTACTTAACACAGAATATTTCTGTCATGGAAAATCAAAATTAAGAAGACTCAAGTTTCTGCTAAGTAGCTAAAAACATTTTTGTTGCTGTTGTGAGATTTCATTCTAGATCAGGTGTGCCAAACATGCGACCCCGTCAGATAGGCCTACGAAATGTTGCCCTCTAAAGTTTTAGAAGAAATGTATAAATATGTTCACTATATATAATAAAATGTTATAAATTCTGATTTTCTCTCCATAAAATTCTGGTAGGCCCATATAGTGCAGTCCCTGTGCAATGGATTGATCACCAGAAAAAATTATGCTCAACACGATAAAAAAATTGACCATATTTTGAAATTCGTAAAGAAAACAGTGAACTTTATTCGTTTTAGGGGACTGAATCAACATCAGCTTCATGCTTTGAGCAGTGATATGGGTAGTGAATTTGAGGGCTTGTCATGTTATTAAGAAGTTTTCTGACTTTCTTGTCATCAAGTAGAACGCTTTTGGTCCTTTAAAGAAGAAATTTGTTTTCTCGGAAATTAAAGGCGAATGTGACGATAGTAATAATGGCTTGAAGATTTGACATTCATAGTAGATATTGCAGGGCATTTCAATTTCTTAGATTTAAAATTAAAATGTAAAGACCAGTTTGTAATTTTGTTAATGATAATACCAAATTAAATTAGAGCTCAGTCCCTTGGGTAGGCAACTGGTAAGTGGCAGCTTAATTATTTTCCTACCTATCAGGATTTTCATGACTCCCATGTTGCTATTGACTTAAAAAAGTATACTTTCTACATAACGCAGTTAATTAATTAATAACGAATGTAAGTCTAAAAGTTGTAGGCTAAGTAATTTTGTGTTAAAGTTCGGTAACACACATATTGTCTATGTAGGCTACTGTATTTGAAATATATTGATTATAATACACATAGCACCAAATGGCAAGAATGATAATGTACTGTATGCTATCAGTGCTTTTTCTATGGTATGTTAAATCTTAAAAATCTAAATTGTATGAGAATAAAAGATTATATTTTGATTTTGGCATGCGACCTTTGGACTCAATTTATCAAGTGGAGTTGTTCCTTAGTGGAAGTTGAGATTTGACATGCCTGTTCCAGAGGATTCAATTTAGTTTATTCCTGGAGTTAATGCCGGTTTTAACAGTTTACATTTTGTTGGTAAATTTATTCTTTTGATATGAACCTGGTTTATAATAAATATTATCTTTTTAGTATTATAACTGATAGAAATTATACAAAAAGATAATGTCTATAATAATTCATTTATTGTTTACAATAAATGTTATCTTTTTTAGTATTATTAAAGATGCAAAATTATTCTAAAAAATATAATATTTAGGCCTATTGTAAATTGAGTCCATAAGTTATCAGATACAAGAATTTTTTGCTTGCTAATGACTTTCATTTCAAATGCAGTAGGCCTATGTTATAAAACATAATGGTACTGCTAAACGCACTGTGGCTTATGCTTTATGAATATTTACCTCATGTTCTGGTAATAAGCCCTTGTAGTTTCAGTTATATTATCTATTCCCTGTTTTATTACACGAGTTTTTAATAAAGGATGATGCATTGTTTTTTAAACCTCCAATAACAACATTGGTGTTGCTTAAAGAAATTGCAGGCAGAAATGGAAATTCGCGCTATACAACAGCATGGTAACTTAATTTTGATGGGGCTAAGCAACTCTTCCGTATGAATGAAGCAACATCACCAACGGGCTGATCTCATTTCAACCTTGGTTTCTCCCGTGCTCAGAGTCGTCTTTCCTTTACATTATTCATGTATAATACTCCCCAAGTCTTCCTGATCCCTTCAGTCTTAGGAGACGTATCACAACAGTATGCGTGCTTCTATCTCTTCACGTTTTTACATACGCCAGTTTTCATAAACTCCTTTCAGGAATCATTATGAAGTGAATCTTTCTGCTATTGTAATTTAATGAAAAACTCACACTGTATCATGTTCTTACTTATTATAATTTTGATAAATTTCATTGCCGTTGATGGTTGATTTCTAATTCAATGTATAATTTATTGGTAATTCCACTAATATACCATTAGCAAAGACTCATAAGCTTTTATGATTCCAGATTCTTGCTAAAGACAAAATAGGATATTTATATTTAACTATAATCGTCAATATTGAATGCATTATACATAAAACAATCTTTCATTCATACAGCGTTCGCCTTACGTATTACAAAGAATTAAAATTATATACAAAATATGTGGCAAAATACACAATAAATGTAGCGGCCCATTATTTGAAAATTATTCATAAACGTGTTAAGTTTTGTTGCCTATCATAAATTCTGATAAAATAAGTCTTCTATTCACTAGCATCTATTAATAAAAATGTAAAATGTACACTATGTTAAAATGAGTATTTACATCAGAATAAAAGAACAATGTCTAACATTGTTATTTACAATAGTTCCACAGGGTTGATTTTTATACACTTATATACACTCCAGTTTCTCTTACAATATTGCTGATATTGTTGTTCGTTTTCACTTGAATCTTGCAACCTATTTGATGATATGCATTTCGCTATATGTTGTTATATCATCAGTCATGAGCCTGTTGTAGGTTATAAATTTCGAAAATAAGAAAATTTTATATCTTATGCTTATGAAGTTTCATAAATGGTAGGTTATATTGGTGGAATAATCAATTATGAATTAAATTATCATAATTTGTTTTCAATTTTCTTTTTAAATTGCACGCCAATTGATAGAAAATATTTATTCTGTGGTGTGTCGGCATTTTTGTAGTCAACAATATCTGAAAGTACCAGGCCTATCCCAGGCGTTTTCTACGGGTAGTTCGCTCCAAATAAACTTGTTTTTCGATTTTATGGATTTTTCATTTCCTATAGCAGTTTTGTGACTGAAAGTTTGGGGAAAATGTATCATACTCAGATTATACCAAGTCTTAGTTTATTTTATTTTATATTGTTTGTAGTTTTTTTCAAATTAATTGCCCTGTTAACAGTGCATTAGAGTGCCATTATGTTGTTATGAACGGAGGCCTTTTTCCGTTGGTATCTCTTGGATTTTGTTTACGCATTTCTACTCGTTTGATGGAAGCATTAATCAATGTAGTGTGACAAGAGCACGAGCACGAGTACAGTATCAGCATTTTTCTACCTGTTTCTCTGCATGCAAGACTGAAAGTCGTTTTCAAACCAAATAGATAGAAGTACCTAGTCACTGAGAAGATAACACGAATAGCATAACTCATACTGCCTGCTGGCCTGTGAATTTATTTTATTTGCAGTTACAACTATTCGGATTGCTCGAATTTCTTTCAATCTCATATAAATGTTCCTTGAAGTCATTAAAAACTACGTATGTGTAAGAATTATTTTTTTATACCGTTTCAAGATGGTTGTTATTTTAACTGATAAGAGAAATTCTTTACATTTTTTGGAGGGCCACTGTTTACTGAACTAGGCCAACTAGTTTATTTATTTACGGCATTTATAGACCAAGCCAAGGAAGGTCTTGTTTTAACCCGTACGTTCGCATTTCATATGTGAATTAATTTGTGCGTTACGCAGTTACGGCCAAACGCGCTGCTTGATTTTCTTCCTATTCGGCATAATTGTTCCTTTAAGTAATTAGAAACGATGTAAGCCCATATTTAACCTTGTCTTTTATTCCATTACAAGATTGTAGCCATTTTAACTAATGAAGAACAGATCTTGTGTTTTTTAGGAGCGAGGTCTACTGTTCATAGAATCACAAGTTTGTAATTGGTTTATTTATTGACCGAGCGAAGCGAGGTTTTGAATTAATTCTATATTTTATGTTGTCTGTTTTCTTGTATTTTTTTTTTTTAATGTAGGCATGACCAAACGCGTCGTTCAATTTTCTTACAAATTTGAATGATGTTCACTGAAATAATTAAAACCTTTGTATGTGTCAGGATTTTAATTTTTGAATACTTTTTAAGAGGATGACCGTTTTAATGGTTCCATTTCATGTAATACTCTACTTATTTCAACCATTCTTGCCGAACGGTTCATGCTGTATAAATTTTAAGACTACCTTCACTCTCAAAATCAATTTTTTTTACAACTTGGCTCCAGTTCATTTTTGAAGTAATTAAAGTTTACCGGCATTTCGAATGTTTCCTGTATTTTTATTTATTATTTTTTTTTTTTTTAGCAGTTACGACCAAACGCATTGTTCCATTAACTTTCAATCTGGCATGAATATTGCTAAGTTACAGTACTAAAAACGATGCATGTGTAAGCATTTTTATTTTTTACCCCGTTTGGATAGCTACTAGTTTATTTATTTACGGTATTAATTGACCAGTCGAATTGAGGTTTTGTTTGAACTCTTCGGTTCAGCATTTCGTCCCTTTGTTAATTTGTGCATTAAGCAGTTATGACCGAACGCATCGTTCCATTTTCTTCTAATCTCTCATAAATGTTCCCTGAGGTAACTGAAAACGACGTACAGTATGTGTAAGACTTTTATTTTTTATTCCACCTTAAGATATTGACCATTAATGGTTTAATTGTTCTACTTCTTTCAGCGATTCCAGCCAAACGGTTCTTGCTATAATAATTTTAATACTATTTTCGTTGCCGAGTGTAAAGTTTTCTCAAATATAGTAGCCTACTTGTGAGGGAAAGGAATACAATTCCCTGCATAAAACTTCCAAATTCCAGCAGAATTCAAGTACCTGCGGACCATAGTTTGACAAACTCTGGTCTTGGGAATCATATGCTGCTGGACGACCTCCCGTAGAGTTGGATATCGCAAGTGTAACCCCTGTGACGAGGCGAAGCCCACCCACTGAGCAGTCAGTTAGAACAGCAAGTCTTTGCAATGTATTATATCATATCTCGTATACAGAAACCTTCTCGCTATCGTTGTTTGTTATGTTGGGCACATTACAAGGAACGAGAACCTTGCTAACATCACCAAGTTCCTTGTTCAGCATGACGTTGCTGAATTTCCCTAAATAAACATCACGGGCAATTAAACCAGAAAGATGTTGTTAAAGCTTCGTTCTACATATTCTCGAATATAAGAAAACGCATGTTATAATGAGGGTAGAGTACGTAAAATTATTAAGCAGGCATTAAAGGTTTGGGGGAATTTATTAAAACTTGGAATGGTTTGCATCCAAAAGCCTTAAAATCCCTGAAAAGATTAAAACCTTTTTTTATGAAGTTGCTGATTTATAGCGCTATAAAGGTGATGAGATTTATTTGTGTAAATTAAGCCTATATTCTGTTTCCACAATAGTCTTCATTATAATAAGTTTTCTAAATACGCTAAACTTTTAAAATAAATATTTTATGTAGGTTACATAAAAATTGCATTCTTGCACATAAATGCATCTCAGTAACTATTATTGAAATCCATACATAGAGGAAAATAAAACTGTATAAAAAAAGGTTACTGATTACAGATTTTCACTACATGCTACTCTTCCCATCTACAGCTGCTGGCGGAAAACTTGAGAAACGAAATCGAAGATGACTTCTACGCTGCATGCGCCATGGCTGACAGACCTTGGACAGGACCAAAACAACGCACGAGGAACGTCATAACGAGGCTTGTAGTGCACGGATTTCACTATAAAGTGTGCTCTGAGTGCTCAAAATCAATGAAAGAAACTCAGTGATGACATATAAAACTATATTCCATTTTTATAGACTTGTGCTCTTTTCACTTTATTATTTTAACAGACATTTTTATCCTTATTAGCTTCGTACTTAAGAAAATAATTTTAATATAGATTTAGAAATTGGAAATAAAATAATAATAATAATAATAATAATAATAATAATAATAATAATAATAATAATAATAATAATAATAATAATAATAAACCTGCCAAAGCCTGTCCCAAGCCAGGTTGGAAAAGGGTGAGTGAAGGAGTAACACCTCACTAAAAAACCTTGGTTCACCTGTCCCGGGTGATAGTACCTTGTGAAGGGGCCCTTGCCAGGGTTACGGTGAAGACCTCAACGGTGTCGAAGGCGGAGATGGAATCCATCGGTACGTCGGAGACGGCGGAAGAGGCAACCCATGAAGTCAAATCCAAAGGCGACTGCACCCAGGTTGGGCGGCCTTTGGTCAGCGTCTGTTCCCCGGATTAGGGGCTGCTCAGAAAAACCTCCAGGGCTAACAACCGTGGTTGTAAACTAGTGGCTCGTAAGAGTCACCCCCATACACAAGAAAAAATTCTCATAGATAAAACTGCAAAAAAAATAACCAAAGTCAAGAAAGTGAGGTTCCAATTCAAAATCAAAACCAAACGAATGATTCAGATCAGTGAAGACGAGAGAAAAGCAAGATCAGAAAGAATGAATAATACTGGGCTAAAATTAAAACGCAAAACATTAAGAAGTGATTGATACAACGTACCCCAAAGTTGGGTGAAACGGAGAATAATAATAATAATAATAATAATAATAATAATAATAATAATAATAATAATAATAATAATAATAATAATAATAATAACAATAATAATAATCGTGTCTTGATGTTGAGGTTCATTTCTTAACTATCGTTAACACTTCCATAAAACGAATTCTACTATTTTGTTGTAATGTGAATTAGGCCTACCGTGTGTCAGCAACTGCATGTTGCTGACTGCCACATGCAGTTGAAAGCACTCCAACAAGATAAATACCGGAAACAATCGTGAGTGTCATTATATAAGTGTTAACAATAGTTAACAGCTCTAAATTAATCCTAATAATGTTTGTTACAAAATGATTGGAGAAAATAAACGATATGCTACTATAGGCGTGAGGTAGGAAGGAAAACGTATTATTTAGTTCTATCTTTATTTTAAATTTGGTTATTGACTAAGATTTCAGTAAGTAGACAATGCTTTGGATACATGGAATTTTAATATTAATCTTAGCATCTAGACCAAGTTGTAAGTAAATGGATGAGACTACTAACTCAAACCCCGACGAATTCAGCGTATTTCTGGACATTCAACATCCCTCCTTCCGCTCTGAAACTTCAACTGTGGTCTCAGGTTAAAGTAAGAGCATAGCTCTGGTAAGAGGGAGAAAAAGAAAGTGAATAAATTGAACCAGACAGACTATTTGGACATAAACGTTTCAAATCTATACATGAAATTTAGTCTTTATTTGAAGGTGTTTTGGATATGACATGTGTACTAAAGTTATTATTATTAATTTCATTATTAAGTTTGGTTTATAGCACTATGGGTTGAAGTAGTACGCCTAAAACTATGCAAATTAAAGGGAAGTAGATAACATTAAAGCAAATGTAAAGTATATTTTTGTTTGTGAATAGGTTCATGTTCTATGAGATAATTAAGTTAATCGTTTCCAAAGAATAGTAACACCGCAGATCCAGATCGCTCTTTCGATCGCAACGACCTGTCAGTCACTAACGTGAAAACAAATCTACTGCGTGACGAATGCATGTGTCTTGATGTTGCTAAGTTTATTGGACTAGGACCGGTTGTATCTGAACATTTAATGTGTTGTTAGCGTACAGTACGAAATGAATTGAGTAAGTAAAATGGTAAGTTATAACTATTTTTGGTGTTATTTAGATTCATAATGCTTTCATTTTGTCTAAGGACATTGAATACAGATAGGCCTACATTACAAAATGCAAATATTTGTTTCTAGTTTTCTGAATAATCTAATCCATTTGATACCTGATCTCTTGATGCAAAGAATATCCATCGTGCGCCTCGTGTATTTCATGAAAGAAGGAATCCTCTATTAGGACTGAATGACAGGCTTTTTAAAATAAGAATTCGGTTACCGAAGTATGACTGTAGTAGAGGAACTAGAACAAAAGTTATGTCTCCAATTTCAACCACTAACTGAGCGAAATCATGCTTTGTGTCATTTGTTCATGATATTTCTGACATTATGTCTCGGGTCCTATAAGACTTGAAGCTTCCAAATGCAGTACTGTCTGACTGTGAGCTGAAGGCCGAGCTGGTGGCATAGTGGGGGAAAGACATAGACAGTATATGCAAGCGCATGGTTAAGTAGTGGGGGAACGCTAGCTCGGCCTTCAGCTCGCAGCCAGACAGTACTTATAGGGGACATATTGAATAGGCCTATAGAGACAGGAACAGCCAGTAGCACAACTCATAAAGATAGAAGAGAAATTACTAATTTAAAGCCTCAGTTTATTAACATGCCATCTGAAGGAAATATAAAAAATGAATGCTAGATTTTTACAATATCAATAATTTTCCAGGCTCTAGCTTATAGATTGCATTCACATACCTAGGATTTATTTTTGCCCACAGAATTCATAAATACCTTTGCGGATAGGTTAAAGCAGAATCAACAAATATAATCACGTTCTCCTTGACATTGTTCACTAATCTTGGAGTAAACAGTTTAAAATCAAACTACAAAGCCATAAATTTTCTCATTTTCGCACTGTTGCCAGGTGTTTTATTTAGGGCTGTGCCGATTAATCGATTAATCGACCCGATTAATCGATTAAATATTTAATCGTCGATCAATTACATTTTCCGATTAATCGGTTTAGTCGAATTTTGAAAAACGTTTTTCGAGAAATGGGTCAAATGACCAAACTCCTTTCTCAGTGCCCAGTGAGAGAGTTTTTACTGCTGCCGGTATTATTGTAACATTCAAACATTCAAATGTTAAAAATCTCGTGTGTCGCAAGTCTTGACTGAAAAAGTAACCGGAAATGTAAGTTTTGTACATATTTTTTCACTAGTTAACCAATAATGGTATTAATTAATTCAGGATTCTTCTGATTATCTGTAGTGTAGTAGTTATTAAACGTGTAAAACAATATTAAATGTACCGGTACACTTTGGTTTCGTTTAAAATACAGACTTGTTTGTCGATTAATCAGTCGATTAATCGGTCGATTAATCGATTAAAGTCAAGCGTTAACTCGATTAAAAATTTTAATCGATTTTCGGCCCTAGTTTTATTATTTATTCACGTATTTACACATCCTGCTAATGACTTTGGTATCAAATGCAGCACATTAGACACAGTCTACGGTCACTTTTATGAAACATAAGTAGCTAGTTATTGTCTAATTACTAGTAATAATTAGTTAGTGAGATTTATACAACGCTCCTCATGTCGATACCTATTAATATTGTATTTAATTTGCACTAAAGCTGCTAACTTTATTTAAAAAAGGCAAGAAAAAATTTGGAAAGGTGAAGTCAGACAGAATAATTCAATGCCATAGCTCTCCGTGCCGCTGCTTTAACCAGTCAGCTACCATGGCAACATGCCGATACAACATTAAATTCTTCAACTGACTCACATATCGAATTCTATCACCAAGTGTTCTCAATATGAGATACCAACCCGTAACTCGTAAGTGCTTTAAGACCCGGGCTTTATAATAAACCACTAGTAGGTCGCAGGGAATGATAATTCGTTCACACTGACCGTGAGTAGGCTAAGATGAATAATTCAATAATTATTCAATTATTGCTGAATAATTCAATGCCATAGCCGGGATTTGAACCAGGATCTTCGCCTCTCAGTGCCTTATAAGATATATAAGTTATATATCTTATAAGTAAGGCCTGGATCATAGGACTAAGTAAGGAGATAACCCCTTCACCAGATTAAATATTTTATGAACACAAAATACAGACACTGAAATTAAGATAGGCTACTGAAAATTACAAAAAATTGTTTACTTTTAAGTGTGGAAGGATTAAACACTTATTTATCAGCAAAAATTATGAATAAACAAGAGTAATACTATTAAGCTAACTTTCTTGACTTTCATTGCATACTGTAATGCAAATTGATCCACATCAAGGGTCTTTGTTACAGCTCAAAAGCACAAGCTCCACCTCCCTTTCATGTGACATGGAAAGTCTTTGTGGTCGTCATACGATTGTTAAATGTGAAAAAATCTTTATACTGTGGCAACGCTATCTGGAATAGTCAATACCGCATCAGCTAAAAACCGAAATCCTGGAATTGTTCCTCCATATTTATTCATTATTGTTTGTTGAGATTGAGAGAATGAGATTTGTGACCAGCTCCAATATTTTTCAACTGTTTCCGGATTTCGCAGTCTTTTTAAATTATTTAATATTAAAATGCTAAAAGTATAGAGGGGCCTGTGACTGGCTATCCTTCAGGTATATTTAAGAAAAACAGAATTGAGTCAGTCGTATTGCAGCAAATTTTACATAACAAACAGTTTCATGACTAGAATTAATTGAAAGCAAATTGTATTATTAAGTCTCAATTTATTAATGGAAGTTATGACACTTGGAATTCAATTGTTGACCTTTGTGGTATACTTGTGATATACGCAATGATAGGCTATAGGCCTACACTCTCAACTACATATCCAGTAAATGGAGAGGTTCAAATCTGTAAATCAAAGCGTGTAAACCAAGATTTAATGATTCGACTGAAGTACCCATTTGGTACACTCCATTACTGTAATCCGCCTCTTTTCCGAAAATGTTTTGAGGGTCCAGTGGGCCATGATCAATCTTTGGAATAGCCATAATCACATTATCACTATCCGATTGTCTCCATTCTGTTTTTTTTTTAATATTTCTGAAGGGTAATCAGTCAAATTTCGGAATGGATGTTTCATTAATAATTTACCAGCATTTAAAAAAAGGCTAAACGTTTCCTAAAAATACTGACTTCACAACTTTCTTGCGACACTACACTAACAGATTCCAACTACATCAATTTTTAATTTGTGAACAAGCCTACTCTTAGCTTCACAAAACATTGTGTAATTTTTGTTTGCAGGGGAGTCGAGCCGAATCCCTGTCAGGCTGTTTGGTCACGTGTGGTAGGGGAGCAAAATAATTACACAAAGAGGTGTTGATGTGGGAGGATTGTGAGATTCTGCAGTGGTCAGCAGGGAGATACAGCAGGGATTAGATCCGTAAATCCTCTTCACCGTAATGAATACACTTCATGACCCTCACTAGTCATCACAAACCTGTTAATATCTCTTTTGTAGGAGAAAATTCTACTTTTCTATGCCACTTATACGAATACATCAATATTTTCTAAATCGTGTCTGTATAAAATTATATCAAAGGTACCTGTATAATTATATAAAATGTGCTACTATTTTCCTATAAATTCATCTAACCAAACACATGCCTACATTCCTTAAATTATAGTTTTCGCATTTCCTGTATTTCCTGTATATTATTTGAAAAATGGCAAATACTTGCCAGAAAATTTAAATAGGTCTATGCCGGTTCATTTTATGCTATAGGCTATGACATTAGTCTGAAATCGAAGAAAATGGGATTGCCTAAATCACTGATGCGAAGATTTTGTTTCACTCACAAAATCGTATTAACCATTTCTATGAAGTTCATGGAACTGTACAGTAGGTTTCAAAGTTTCCAAGTATTAACAGAAAAGTAAGTAAGGGACAATTAAGCAACGAAGTAAGTAGCATCTGAAGTGCCAGAATACGTAAGGGGAAAGTAGGATATTATCAATTGAATTTGAAGAAACTACTATTTTAATAACTTGTCTCTCCAGTAATAATGATAATAAATTTGGATGCTCTCTCGTAGGCTATGTGTAATTTTTCTCGATTGAAGATGAAATAGCAGGAAAAAAATACTTGCTTAGTTTCTCCTTCAAAATACCACTATACTTACCAGACTCGATATTTAATGTAGACCTATTGTTTGTATTGTATGTAATCACGATCTACATTCTACACCCTGGCAACCCCAATTTCGGAAATATGTATGTAAAACTTTCGGGAAAATTCATTTAAAATTCAGAAAAGTAACAATTTCGGGAAAAAAATATCTCAGAATTCGGAAAATTTTAATTTTTTAAGCTTAATTAAATTTTAATTTTAAAATATTAATTAATTTAAGATTAAGACTAACTTTTACAATAAATATATATTGTTTATTCTTCTTATAATTCCATTTAATAGCCAATATACTCGTAGTTAAAGGAAAACTTACAATCCAGTTTTTCTTTAAGAAGTGTGCTTGGCCTATTACAAATTCAACAGAACATTTTAGTAATTTATTTTCTTTCAGTGTGTCACTCATAATTTCTCTTGAATTAGTGCACTGTTCAAGTTTATAACAACTCCTCTGAGTATTTCTTCTCTGTGACTTTCTTTTTGTTAACAGAACACTGCACTGTAAAATTCGTGACGAAAACAGGCATCACTAATAACAGTGTATTTATCATACAGTTTCGTTCTTTTTATTTCTCCATTTATTTCATTTGAAAGATTAAACCCAACCTGCACTTATCATTCGTAATGATAAGAAGTGGGATATTTTAAAGAATGTAAAACATTGGGTTCCGTTATTACATTGCTTGAGATTTTATCTTACGAACCTTGTACTTAAGGACACCAGTATTGAAATAAATGTCGGCTTCGTTACAGATGCAAAATGATTACCCTCTTTATCACATTGTTAAGAGAGCCGAAAATGGAAACTTTTATTCCGTAAGAATGACCAATTTTGACCCCAGGAGGTTGGTGCCATTGTGTACAAAGAAGTAGGCCTATCCATTTAGAGAAACAGATAAACGAACGTTTCTGCATAGGACTGCAAAATAACCTTGTATTCGTATTATCCCAGAGCTGTAAATGGACAAGTGTGGTCAGTGGTCTATTAGAGCCTTAGATTCATGTCATGCTGAGGAAATTGCCATTTCAAGGTTTCTCTCCTTCGCTTGTTTGAGGTTTTTGCTATGCGTTACATGAAAACAAACACATTCAGTTACACAGGGTACACGTTCTGAACGTCTTTCACAATTTGATGTGAATCACTCAGTCTTTTCTTCTCGCTTGGTGATAATGATACCTATTCAGAAACACCCATCGTTTCAACACAATAGTCTGTATGGAGAACTCTTCAAGTTCCATAAAATAATTTTGTAATACCTTTATCTTCAAATTCTTTTATTTTCTCAAGTCTTTCGGCTACATAAAACCATAATCAGGGGATATTTCGTTTACAAATATTTATTTTTATGATCTGTAATGTTTTATAAGGGTGAATAAGTTGTTTTCTTGTTTATAATTTTTTTCCTCACTGTGTATAAAATGTTACAGGCTAAAAATTTCACACAAAATGTTATTTTAACGAAATTTCTAACAGGCCATGAAAAGTTTGGTAGTTATTTTACGAGATTCAACATTATTGCAGAAAGAAACCACGTCTGAAAACGTCAGTTGTCAACAGAAACTGTGAAACACATCTTACTTGACTGTCCATTATTCGAAAGAAGAAGATTTGGTCTTGCATTGCATGCTTCTCAGTGTGAGAAAACATTTTCCAATTCATGTATCCATTTATTTAACAAAATCGGCTGTTTTAGAGTATTTATCAGTTTTATAACTTACATTCACGATCAACTATAATTGATTACATATTTAATGTTTGAAATTATACAATTATTGTGATTAGTTTGTAAACTACAACCCCAACATGCATCTGTGGCGAAATAGGGTTTCCTTCGTTGAGATTAAACAATAATAATATAATTTTTTACGTCTATTATTTCTTTATTTATGCATGAACAAATCCTCAAAGAGACTCTTCTTACTTTATTTTGTGTACATTTGAAGAAGTAGGGTGACCTCTATATATATTTTTTCTTTCTTTCTTTCTTTCTTTCTTTCTTTCTTTCTTTCTTTCTTTCTTTCTTTCTTTCTTTCTTTCTTTCTTTCTTTCTTTCTTTCTTTCTTTC
This sequence comes from Ectobius pallidus, assembly GCA_964059195.1. NCBI lineage: Eukaryota > Metazoa > Arthropoda > Insecta > Blattodea > Ectobiidae > Ectobius > Ectobius pallidus. The sequence continues at coordinate 179,637,999 of CAXKWD010000003.1, read as the reverse complement.
TTTCTTTCTTTCTTTCTTTCTTTCTTTCTTTCTTTCTTTCTTTCTTTCTTTCTTTCTTTTGTTACACTGCAAGTGGGCCAACAACTCGGTGGCAGTGTTGCAAATAAATACCAGCTATACATATATACATACAATGACACACGTTAGATAACACAACAAGCTATTTATAGATCAATAGCCTATCAATATATGTAATAATGATTTAAAAAAAAAAACTGTCCATTCAAAACTATAACTTATTACTAGACTTCGGATTTTAGGTAAAAACCTATTTTAATCCTTAAGTGATATATGGACGAAAACTTGTATATGCATGTTTCATATGTGACTATGCTTAAAACTGGTACTTTTATAGGACCTAAAACAGCCTATTTTTACGTTAGAGCTTAACATTGCCTTTTTACTTGTTTTTTCCTCTAAAGTTCAAAATAAGTATCTTTTTGTTATAAATTCTAGCATTTATTTTCAGTTCGTACAAAATTTTTAGCTCGGATGTGCAGTACAAGATACATTTGTGACGTGGTTAAATAGTAAGGAATGTTTGGTCTTCAGTAGAAAAATTTATTGAAATTCCTAAGAAAATGTAGTGTTTTTCTCCCGACTCCCACATCCAGTAACAAAACAAAACAAACAAAAAAACAAACAAACAAACAAACAAAAAAACAAACAAACAAACGTAGTTCTCTGAATCACTGAGGGATACAAGGGGTTGAATATGCTAGCGTGCGTAGCTTCTGGGCGCAGGGATTAGGTTTTCACAGTTATGGTAATAGGCCTACTAGTATATAATTCAGTGTACCATAGCATACGCCTGTATCTGAGTTTTATCATGATTAATGGTGTCTTCAATAAATATAATATTCTGCATTGCAATTGAGATATTTCAAATAATTGGCAACTTAACGATTTTATAGGGCCTAAGAGACTATTTTGCGATTTTTAGAACCTATTTTCCAATTTTTAGAGCCTATTTTAGGTGCCTAAAACAGCATTTTTAGCGATCTAAAAGTCCGAAGTCTACTTATTACATTATTTACAAAGATAACTTCATAACAATACACATTCTTATCAAATACCCTATTCAGTATATACAGGGTGGTCCTAAACTATATGCAAAAATTGTAAACGTAGGTAGAGGGCATCTAAATAAGCATATTTCGTACAGGAATGTGTGTGCGGTAATGACAAATTAAAGAGCTAGCTTGTAAAGCAGTACGAATCACAGGAAACTGAAAATACAAGTAAAGACAAAAGAAAACAAAGATGTATTAACAGTTTACAAGAGGTGCTCGAAAGGCTTTTAATAGACTCCAAAAGAAAAATGCAAACAGGTTAAATCAGGAGAACGCGGTGGCCAGGGAACTGGACCGCCCCGTCCTATCCAATGCTGGCCGTAGACAGCGTCCAGGTGATTCCTGACGTGTCGACACACACAATCCATACGAAATCTGTGGACTAAAATAAATCTGACTAGTCTGTGAAATATGTTATCTTACTGTGGACTGTGACGAAAATAGAAAAAGAAAGGTTGTTATTCAAATATTTTAACTGATGTGGGACTGTGAGATATTACTGTAAATCAAAATAAATAGGTTATAAATTGTAAGCTTATCTGTATATAATATGAGACAGAGATGTTTCGATATATGCCTAAAATTTTATTTTGCCATTTACAGCCTTATGTCCGGTCATGCAGACATAGGCTTTCAGCTTGCAAACTCTTCCTGAAAATAGAGAACCCTTTTGATCAAAAAGGTATTTGCCAAAAAATAGCTATTTAGGTGGATTGAAATATTTAATAGTATTGCTGTTACAGTTATCATTAAGTTCTTGTTGTAAAAATTAGTCCAATGAATTCAAATTAAAAAAAATATATATACATAAATGTATAATATAATATATAGGTAGGCAAATGCATAAACACTAGGCCAAGAATGTGTATGTATAAAAATCCCTTTTATTATAGATGCCGAGTGAATAGCTGGTGCATGAAATAGTCAATTATCTACTTTTCACATATTGTGAAACCGAAATATAACAGATTTTGTTATTGACAAGGATAAAGCCTAGTAGAAGATTTACGAAATAGCGTTCATAGTAAAATTTATCTTGCTGAATTCAAAGATAGTTCTGATTTATGATAGCATGAGGGATTCTCAAAGACACAGACTTCATTTTATGCGCAATTACATTGACAGTGATCATTATGCTAATGTTTAATTCAACCACAGGCTAAAGTTAACATATCAAGCTTCTGCTTGAGCATGAAGCTGCGCTCGTAAAATTAATTATTTTCATAACCTATTTAGATGAAATTTATGGGATTTAATAAAAATAATTATTATTTTTAATATTGCATTGCGGGCAAAAGATTTTTTAATAAATTAGGCCTACAAACATTGTCTAACTTATTGGGACACTTAAGCAAAACTGTGAAGCAGTTTGCTCACATTTGTCTCCATAGTTACTTTGTTGTAAAGGAATTAAAATCTAGGCAGAGCATTTTCACTATGAATTGGTTGTTTAAAGGTCAAATACAATCATTCAAGAAATAGGCTACTCAGTAAAAAATAAATATTAATTGGTTTTCCTGGCAGGGCTGGTTCAGATTATTCTGGACGCAATTTAGTTGCTCTTCATTTTGTTTCTCTCAATTCAAGTAATGTTTAAACCCACGCGGATCCCTATTTTCAATTTGCGGACGAAACGTGGTGTAGTCAGAGCCCCTGTCACCCGCAGGGAATAGTAATGAGGGAGTCGCATCCTATGGTTTAAAGATGCCTACATCATTCTGGGCCCTCAACAACAAAAAACACATACCCTTCTCCAATCTAACAGGCGGGAAGGTTGTAATGAACATCTATATTCCTCTTTGCCTAGCGTTATTTACATATATGTTATATGCCTTACTTACAAGTTAAGGCATTTAGGTATAAGCCTATATTATAGGCTGTATGATACCTATAATAGCCCTGTAAGACAACATTAGCAAAAACCACATAAATGAGTAAATAAATATTATTATCCTTGAGGCTCAAATGCTCGCTGGCCTCTGAAGCCAAGGGTAGCAGGTTCAAAGTCTGGCCAAGGGAATGGATCTTTTTCATCCAAAACAATTTTTTACACGGATATTTCGAACAGAGTGCAGATAGGGACATGGTCCTGAGTCTGAGATAGACTCATTACAGAATCACAAAGAAATCTACCACGGTTCCGGTCACTATAGCAAGTCTAGGACAAGGCATTTAATGACCATAAAATAGTGAAAAAGTGCAAAATGAAAAATGCATTTGTGACCTAAAAATAATGAATAAATGACACAAAATTTAAAAAATGACCCATGGATTTACCGTTATTACTTAGTTTTTAAGTAATGAATAATTTCTAATTATTTTAATGAATGACAGTTCCTTATTTATTTAAATCTACAATATAAAACACATTTATTTTGTTACTAAACAAAGCAAGTAAATTTATACTACTTGGACATCATTAGTGAAAAATAAATTCTTTGTGAACTGGCATGCCCATCAAATTGCCCCTAGAAAATATGTTCCACTTAATAAGAAATAAAAGACAAATTGCTACAATTGTTGCTACAAGACAAATTGCTATGGTGTTTACAATAAACCTTAATTAAAAAGAACTATGAAAACTTGACGGCGATTCTCAAATAAAAACAATTGTCTGTTGTCTGAAAGTAACGATTTGTACATGGAAAAGCTCCTCCTCTCCACCTCCACTGAAATATGACTTAAAAATACCAAAAATGATCCAGACCTAAAATAGCCAAAAAATGACATATTTTTTTAAATTAACAAAAAATGCAAAATAAAGCAAAAAATCTAAAACAAGTTGCCTTTATTTAATAAAGTAACCTTCAAATAAAAAAGATTCAAAGTCGTCAAATGTCTTGCCCTAATAATAACATTACAGGCTTACCCACTGTCACATGGTCCTTGATAGACATAATTCGAAATAAGTATGGCTAAAATTCATTATGGACGTCAAGTCCTAATGGTAAAATTTCTCAGCCGCTAACTTCAGATGAAATAAATTCTCTGAAATTAGTGAGGTATTGAAGGTCACTAGTTTTGTACATATTTGCCAATTTTTTAAGTAAACATAGAGAAATACACAACAACACACACACTGCTGAATAAAACATCACATTAGGGTAAGTCAGGGAGAGATGCCGCATATTTTGCGTTTGTTATTACCACCTCCTTCTAAATTCTTCAATTTAGCTGAAAACTTAGAGGTTGAAAATTCATTATGTCTACTTCACTAAATTTAAAGAACAATAGCTAAAAAATAAAAATCGAGTGTGTTACAGAGTGACAAAAAAAAGTTGTCACTACGGCGTCTCTCCCGGGCATACCGGTAGAGATGCCGCTCCTAGTCAGGGAGATTTGCCGCAGAAGGAAATGATCATAATTCATATCATAATTCATACAAAAATTAATTCACTGCAAGAATTTAATACCTTAGTATATTATTACTGTATTTGGAAAAAATTAAATTAAAAAACAGGCTATAGGAACTTCGAAAGCAATTCAGCTTGCGTTCGTGTTTGTAGTTATGGCCGCTATTTTTCTTTCTTTCATTTTTGTCACTTTCTTTCCTTAAAAGTTTTCGGTCACAGTCAGTGCACTTATCCTCAAACATCGTACAGGATTCATGTAGCCACTTTTGACACACAACGAACTGGATCCATTCTTGGTCATTAGGAAGTAGTTCTCCCAGCAACGATTTGAATCAGAACATCAGGCGTAGCAGTGGTTTTCCTTTTCACGATTGCTCGACCTACAGAACTACTAGTAGACTGTTTTTAGTAGACTGTTCCTTCCTCACTGTGTTCTGGTTTCCCTTCTGCATTTTTAGTTCTTCTACATGTGCAGCTTCAGTTAGAAGTCCTGATGGTATGAAATATTAAAATAAAATCATATTCTAATTAAATATTGTGAAACCAGTAAATATAATTATATTGAATTAAAGAATTAAATACTATCGTTCATTATGATTACTAAATAGAATTTTCCGAGTGAAATTTTCTGTTCAAATTAGTTGAACACGGAAATTTTGCATGCGGCGTCTCCACCTGACTTTTGTGCGGCGACTCTACCAATCTTCCGGTGGAGATGCCGCAGCTAATTAGTACAACATCGAATGACAAAGATGGATGAAATCACATCCAATGGCATGAACAGTGATTCTTATAACACTCACTGTGCACTAACTGTGGATTTTTTACAGTAAAAAAACATTTCAAGTACATCTAATGAAACTGTGCAAAAACTTTGTACGTAAAATATTGGTACTTACAAGACAAAACAATCAGTAAACATGTCAGAAATGCCGCTAAATTCTACAACTTCAGCTCACAATAGCTCTCTCGCAACAATGAGGAAGAGTACTTATTGCCATCTGTTAGAAATATCGGGATCCTATACTTTTCGTATATGCGGCATCTCTACCGGCGCGGCAAATCTCCCGGAATTGCCTTATACGATGTAGTTATGTTGAATAAATCCACAGATTATTGTTTCTGTTGAACTTTACATGAGAATTTACTAGAACTAAAATTCCTCTGACACCGGGATTCAAACTAGTTGCCTTAGCCTTCCATTCCTACGCGCTGCCAAACGAGACAGCTGGAGCTGGACTCATGTCTCCCTAGAAATACCGGTACCCTTAATTGACGATATCACTGAAACATCACATAGGCTTCAGAATTTGAGACACGTTAATTCTGTGATTTTGTGATGGAGCTTCGTCTGTTTTTTGTTTGTTTTTAAGTATAATTTAAGACGTAGATAAATGTTTCGTGAATCAAAGGTAATCATAGGATGCAGAATTCATCTGGCGCCATGAGTCGAGATCTGGTTCGTTCTGTTGGGCGAGCATCGGCAAGAAAAGCTGAAGGTCATGTGTTTGATTCCAAATGATGGAGGGATTTTCCCCGAATACATTCTCATCAAAACGTAATCCAGTTGTACTTAATTTAAACATAAGTGTGCATGTTTTGTAGTTCGATGTAGTAAAATTGGACTCATTTTGTTAATTAGATGTTGACAATTTGCTTAATTCTATTCAAATTGCCTACTTTTATCTCTGGCAACATAGCCTTGGATATTTTTTTTAAATTATTTTATTCTTGAAGACTTCCGAATTAATAATGTGTTAGTATATTTTTGGATTTCTGTTTAGGACCAATACGTTTCTGAATAAATAACTGATAAAGTAATTTCATTAACGTAATAATAATAAACACCATTTATTTTTAAACTACTGTAATTATACGAAGAATAACCAAGCCATCATTCTTTCACATACTGGTATTTTATGGACAAGACTTGCGTTTTATTGATTCTTAGTTATGTAATATTTTATATAGATCTACATCACACGTATTTGAAACTAAGGACGTAAAATATATTTCATCTAATGAGAGAGAGAAATAGACTGAGAATTTCATTAACTTTTATTTTTGTTCATGGCTATGACTGATCTGCTTCTCCTCTTCCACCTGGGATCTGCCTAATATGAATGCAAGACTCTTACAGCATTTGCCATGTGAAATACACGTGCCACTAAGCCAATACAATGATGAATTTTCTAACCTAACCGCTATCTGCTGTGAGGACTTGTGTCAGTTTGCAGTTACAATTCTTCATAAAACTGGCAAGATAATGAATGGAATTCTTACAAGTAAGGCGGCAGTCCCAAATTTTGCGCAAATGATTGCTAAGCGTTTCTCACAAATATTATTTTTATTGTTATTATTATTACTGATATTATTATTATTATTACTATTATTATTAACTTATAGTTTTGTTTTCCGTTTTCACTAAAACCACTGCTTTATTCATAATGTAAAATTTGGTCCTTATAACTTCCAACTTTATTATTACCTTATAAAATCATTTTATTTTGACTATTCCATTTATACGCCGCGTGTTTGATATTGACCAATAATGTTTATCAATTCCTGGGATATAGACCAATCACGATCGATGCGTCCTATGGCCGCAAGGATGCAATTTTATATGATAAAACGTCAGCTCGTTACTAGGCACGTAGCCATCAAACGTGCAGTGATTAATACGTCACATGCTGCCAGTAAACAGAATGAAAACACATTATTTTATACAACATAACTTGTTTAGAATTTGAAATAATGTAAATGTGATTTGTTTAGAAACACCATTTCGATTCAGTGCAAGCTAGTTCATGTGCTTTAATTGCATTCTGATATTAGAAATCCACCACAACGATCTCCATCTTGTGATACGCACTATTGGTAGCATTGATAATTGGAATCGATTCATCGAATCGATGCATGGACTGTTCATCCATTTAGTACGGCGTGATCTCACAGCGGGCAGAATATTGACAAGAAAGCAAGAAAATAATTATTCACAAAATACTTTACATTTTATTCACGGAATAGTCTTAAAAATCTTACTCGTAATCTCTCGTGGGGTTAATTATGATAAATTTAAAAGTTCTATGTTTTAAACTTTACCCTGGCATGAATTCCATAGTGAATACAGCAATAATTTATCTTTATGAATCACCCACCTTATAGTTAAATCTGGATTACCACAAATTTTTTTTATTACGTAAAGAGTTGGCGTGCACTATAGCGTTTAGAATAAACTAAAATGGAAATCTGTGGTAAGGAAATTAGACTGGTAACTACAGCATGAGAATCGTTTCGAAATAATGTTAGAAAGCATGATTGGTTTTTGAAGTGAAACTTCTTTAGCCGCGGTAGGGGTAGGCCTAAATCGAGAGCTTGTGTAACGCTCAAAATCGTCACGAAATTAGTAAGGTGTGACGGAACGGACTGCACAGAAAACAATCAACTGAATGATTAGGCTTATCCAAAATTTAAAAAATCCAAAAATTCAAAATTAAAATATCGAAAATCCAAAATTTAGAAATCTAAAAATCCAAAACTGAAAAATCTAAAATCAAAATTAAAAACCCAAAATAAAAGAAATTCAAAGATCGAAAATTTAAAAAATAAAAAATAACAAATTTAAAGATCTAAAATTTAAAAGATCCAAAATTCCAAAATTCCAAAATTAAACAAATTAAAAGGTCAACAAGATTTTAAAATCCAAAATCCAAAATTAAAAAGTTCATTAACCCAATATTAAAAAGACCAAAAATCCAAAATTGAAAAAATCAAAAAATTAAAACAAGTTTCACTTCTATCACGTGGCGTTCCACGAACTTTTTATTTGAATTAGAAATATCAAGTACAAAAAACGCCTACTAAAAATGTACTGGGATCCCTCTGAATAAACCGAATAAATACATACGTGAAATGATGGAATGTAGCCTACTTAACAATAATGTCTGACCTTTAAAAATCACTGACAGAACAAGAATTCATGAAACGTTTTTAATATTGAATTAATGTGTATGTTCAGATATAGCAAAAAGAAAAGATGATACTAATAAGGATTCCTGAATGCGGATTGTGTGTTGTGATTATATAAGTCGTATCTTAGGGATAGTACGTAATGATTCACATGAAATGGAAGGCTTAGTTTGTATGTTTTCAAGTTCAAGGTCGTGAGCTGCAATCCTACTGCCGTAGTCATGTTCCTGATTTGCTGTAGGCCTAATTAATTGTGACTAGGTCAGGAGTAATGATTTTTTTAGGACATGAGAAATCAGGGACCCTTATGCTGAATAGTGGCATTGCAGTCTTGTATGGAATGGACTTTAGCTGTAGTAAAATATTAATAAATGATTAATTACCATTTAGTGATTCAAAGAACTAGCTTTTGCTGTAGATAATCCATTGCTAAGTTAGAGAAGAATGGTGATGTGTAGCATAACGATGTAGAATAGCTATAATATTTTGTAGGAAATGTTAAATTTTATATTGTTTTAATAGTAATAAATTATCCTGATTTCTTTATAACACACATTTTTTGTAATTATGTTAAATGATAAAAATGTAGAACTTTGCATACAATGAAATTTTAGTGTTTCTTAATGAAAATTAAACAATGAGTTTCAAATAATTGAATTCTTGAATAATAATTTAAACATTTTGCGCCAGAAAATTACTATTAGCCTAAGTGCAAAATCAGAATTTACACATGTGAGGTAAACTAAGGTAAGTACATTTGGGTATTTTAAAAGGAATTCAGATTAACAATGAAGTATAGCATTTTGTTTTACCGTAACTTACAAAAATAAGAGCAGCTGTATTTTTTTTTTTTTTTTTTAGTTTCACTGCTATGAGAAAAAGTATTGAGCTTAAATTCAATTTTTGCCCGTGTTTTAAAATCAAGAAAATTGGACTTACCATGTGCCTTTGAAATAGAGGCATGTACCTCAGTATGTTTACTATTTACAGGAAAGGGGATTTCATCATGTAAATACTCGGGGAATTATTTATAGCCTATTAAATTCCAGGAAGAAGGAAGTCTGAACCAAGAATTGTAATTATTCAGCAACAAGGTTGTGACGTCATTACAGACAGCGCTCGCTGGACAGGGTAAAGCATAGCAACAGATTTTCTTCTTCTCCAGTATCTATTTATCATCATTATAAAAGTGGCTGTCGAGAGTAAGTAATTAGGAGTGATTAAATTCTCACTAAAGCTTCAGCAAGGGAAAGGAAAGAGCGAACAAGATATCCCGTAATACTAGAAAGAATAAGAGATGGATGTAGAGTGTTTGAAAAGGAACGAGTGCAGCCAACAGCTAGCCCATATAATGTATTGTCACTGTAGGCACTTCTCATTAATCGAAGCGCAGTTATTGGATGACATACGCTTACTAAAGTTAAATTGAATTCCAAATGGGGGAGAGTAGAAAGAATGGAACAAACATCCTCATTAGAATCATCACTCACAATGCTAATTGCGAAGTACTCTTATCAGTTCTTGTCTCTTAGCCTAAGTTCTTAACAAACTATCTACAATTTCAAAACAAATATTGCAGTCTATTATTATTATATTGTATATAATTGTTGTATTATAAGGATGTGAGACATGGTCGCTAACTCTTCAGGAAGAACACAATCTGAGAGTGTTCGAAAACAGGGTGCTTAGGAAAATATTTGGGCCTAAGATAGATGAAAATGGAGACTGGAGAAAACTGCATAACGACGAGCTTCATGACCTGTACTCGTTATCGGATATAGTAAGGGTAATTAAATCACAGAGGATGAAATGGGCTGTTCATGTTGGAGGAAAGACATATCTCATATTGACTGGGAGACCCGAAGGGAAAAGACCACCTGGAAGACCTAGACGTAGGTGGGAGGACAATATTAGGATAGATTTAAGGGAAATAGGATTGCAAGAGATGATTGGATAGAGTTAGGACAGAATAGGGTTGAATGGTGGGCTCAGGTAAGCGCGGCAATGAACCTTCGGGTTCCATAAAATAGATAATATTTCTTTAGGTTGCTGAGGAATTGTCTATCGCCATTGAGTAACTAAGTAAGTATTAGATTATAGCAGCGTTTATCTGCCTTTCAAGTGCCACAGCCCTCTTGAAACACTTTCTTTTTGTGGGGAATTAAATAAATTCCCCCAAAACATGCATAAATTAAGCCATTTGAACTACCGGAAATAAATATTGCTTGAGAAATATGATAACAATGTTATGTTAATGTTTTATTTTTGCCTGCATACGTTTAAGCCCGGAAAAATGTAGTTTACATGGCATGAACCTTGGTCATGTATAATTGGGACTGCCTTGAAGCTTTAAGTTTCGTGAGATTTAACCCAGTAGAAGATTTCTTTAAGTTGTACGGGAGATTGTCCCAATACTGGACAGTATGAAATTTACTTACCCCTTTCCCCACTAGATGGCAAAATATTACGTTTATGGCGTTCTAGAACTATACCAAAAATACTATTTGGTCGAATATCTTTGGATTTTCTTTCGCCACTATTTTAAGCCAATAGTCTTTTAAGTTAGTTCAGCGGTTAATATTTGCAGCGATCGCTGACCATCAAAATGTAATTTGAAAAAATATGGATACAAGTTATTAAATATTCTACATTCGTAGGCCCGTTTCGTTGTGGTTGAGACGCTGCGCTACAAACCGGAAGGTCGCGGGTTCGATTTCCGATGAGGTCGTTGGAGTTTTTCAATTGGCCTAATCCTTCTGGTGGCACTATGGCCCTGTTGTCGACTCAGCCTCTAACATAAATGAGTACCAGGAGCAATCCTAGAGGTAAAGGCGGCCGGTGCGTAAGACTGACAACCTTACCACCTTCACTTTCCGAATGTCCAAAATGTGGGAGCCTCAACCTTTTGGAAAACTCTGGGAGTCCATGGCCTGTATAGGGATCACTTTACTTTTACATTCATAGGCAATAATACAACATGTCTTTTTTATAAAAATTCAGTTAGGGTATAATTGAAGACTTTTTTTCTAATTTCGTGCACGATCACAATACCGGACAATATCATTGAAAAGAATTGTATTTGTAAATAGAAAACCTCATTTGCTTTCAAGAACTAATATCGTGTTGTAAAAACCATAAAATCAATACACTACCACAAATTAAAGTTCCTTCTCTATAGCCTAGTCCAGCGGTTCCCTAACTTTTTTTGTCCTGGGACCCACCTTCACCTATAATTTTTTTTCACGACCCACTACTACATAACGATAACCAATATAGGCTACATAAAATACAGCACGTGTTTTTCATATGCCTTTCAATAGTTTTATTGTGCTCAAATGCCCTGCTGAGAAAACACAGTTGAAATCAAAATGATAAAGGTTATTTCAATAAAGAACATTGACCAATTAGTACATCTTATTTTATTTAAATTAATATGATTTGTGAAACTGTTGTTTTTTATTTAAAAGAGATTCAATATCAGGATTAAATGTTGTTATTTTTAACTTTAAATCACTTCCTATACTTGTTTTTCGCGACCCGCCAAAATTGCTCCCGCAACCCACCAGTGGGTTGCGGCCTATTGTTTGGGAACCACTGGCCTAGTCGATGCAGCTCAAACAGTCATCATGGCAGTTCCTTGATATTTTACGGTTAAAAGCTCCCAAAATTGCTACTGTATTCAAGAGATTTCCGATGTGGTCGATAATTTGAAGAGGAAGAAAATCATAACGAAAAGGAAAGAAGAGGAAGAAGTTGAGTGAAATGTTAACATCCACATAAATTGAAATGCAAATGAAGGAGAAAAGTAAACTTATTTAAAAAATTGAGTATAATTGTGGAGTATGCAAAGAAGCCTTTTCAAGCAGAAACCAATCTAAATTGTGCCCTGTCCAGAAAGGAACTTTATTTTGGAAATGGAGATAGAATAAAAAATGCAAAGGATAAGTGATGTCTTAATTTGTAATCTTTTGAAGAAGACCGGGTGGAGTGTTTCAATTGTTTATGTTGGTTCTGCTGGCATTGTGTCCATTGTACGCAGATACAATACCAATCTTCAGATAAGAGAATTAGACTATATAACTTTCATTTTATTTTTACTTCCGTCTAAAGATGTTCACACTTCCTGTATAAATAATATGTTCGGTACTGGGAATACCACAGGATATCAGAAATTAACCAGAGCACACAACCCAAAACTTACCACGAGGAAAGAATTTATTATAGAATATGATATCAAAATTCCTGTTCTTTTATTGCTAATTGCCTAAATGAGAAAATTATGATTATTGGGTATTCAGGTAAAAGCTTGCTTCTACTTGGAAAGGGATTTAGAGAATAGCCTAATAGCCACCAGATAATGGTAGTTAGGCCTACTCGTACGTTTCCGGTAAAAGTTGGACGATAAAAGTTATGCAAACTTTTGAGACATAGTGAACTTAAATAATGATTATTTACGAGCATTTTTCATCTTTCCCATGGACCCCCACAGTTGTGCGGATCACGGGCTGGGATCCGCTGTCTTGCCACAATATGAAATCCTGTAAACTTTCATATGTATGTAGTACAATTCATAATATCGCCTTTGTGAATACTAGTTTCATTCTCGCAGAGAAAATGACTCTCACACTGGGAGTAACAACGTGTTCGAAGAACTCGACATATTTCTGTGCATTCATATCTGATGTTACTGTTTCAATCAACTCACCAAGTCCAAGTAATTCGGCTGGACTGATAAATCTGCTCTGCTGGATGTACTACACGCAGTACTCCAGTATCGCGATAGAAACTATTTGCTTAAATCCCCATAGATAGATCTTTCATCAACTGTATTCATATAGCCCTGAAAGATGAGTCTCTACATATTGATACAAATTATTGCAATGCATCCATTACATATTAATTAATATAGACATATCTCTCATACCTTTTATACGTTGCACTCAGCGCTAACAGCACACACACGGGAAGGATTGACGGGGTGATGTCGTCGTCGGAACCTCTTCAATCTTCTCTCGGGCCCAAAGGCCCGAGTGGCGTGGCCACAGACAGGGCTGCTGCCTGACTCTCCTTGTACATATTTAGATTCCTACTTATACCAAGATAATGCTTAGATTGCACTATGTATAAGTAGGCTGTACTCAATCGTTGTGTTTGATAGTTGTGGAAATCAAAGTTGTTCAACAGATTTGCAATCTGTAGCTAGCCACAACACATTGGTGATATCATGTGAGAAATAGACATAACCCTAAATCAGTCATCCAGTTTGGCTTTATTGGATTTGAACTTTTGAGGATTAGTTAGTTTTCCTCGTCAAGAACAGAGATGCTTAGGTCCTATATCATTCAATAAAATTGGGGCACGCCTTGAAAACATACGGAAGTAGAAGACTCTACTTCAAATTCTGCGGGTTTGTTGGAACTGGGACTCTTTCTGGAGTAGTCATATAATTAATTATAAACTTATATGGGCTTTCGAAAATTAGGCCTTGCATACAATTGCTTCTACTCCCATCAGAGAAAGAGACCTCATTTCCTCCCAAGATTATTGTTCTCTTTCATCGAATCACTTTGAATAATATTGTCAATATGTCTACCTGCATTTACCTATTTTCCAACATTGTTACCCTCTCAGTGAGAATGTGTTCCAAGAATCGAGTTTCTGTTTCATCCTTTTCATGTCAACACTTATCCTGATCCTGATCGAAGACATAGAAAGGGACCCATTCAGAGCCATAAGATATCGGCATCCGCGTTTCCCGGCAGATATTCCAATTCAGACCTAGGAAAACATATGAGGAAAGTAATCTGTCACAGATAAACAAGACCTCAGATAAATACAGAGAATAACACAGATTTTGAAAAATGTGACTATTTACCGAAGAGGAAATATCACTTGCTATAGATTTGTGAAAGGAACGAACACCTCAAGCAATCCAAAAGGATACTACTGCCAGTAATGGGCGGAGCTTCTGAACTAATACCTACAAACGGGAAACATACCAGCGGAATGGAGGATATTACCACAAATCTTTTGTATAAGGGTTTAATCCTTTTACAACATTTCATCATAAGATAGCAAGTATAACTTTACCATTTTATTCGATGAAATAGTTATTAATTAATCAGACATAATTAAGAGAATAAGGAAATATAAAAAGTAATGTAATGTAAGTGTTTATTACAGTAATGAACTTTTTGCAAATTCCAATGCAAACAGTCGCATGAGTCCGCATGGACCGTACATGCTTATGCGAAACACACACAAAAAGAACAAATAATATAAATACAAAATAACACAAACAAACTAAATCTATTCCTCACCCTCCACACCCGCTCTCCAATTTGCCGCTTTTTCAAACCTGAGCTGCCTCGCGTTCATTAAAAACTTCCCAATGCCTTCCTCAACGTTTTAGTCCGTCAGTAACTCCAAACATTTTCGTTGCCCCTTATTTGATTCCATAAAAGATACTGGTAGATATTGTGACAAAGCCAGAAAAGCCTAGAAGCTGATAGAAGGACTCCGGCCGAAAGAACTAGAATTAGATAAATCCAGAAAGGGACGGCCCTCTTATTGCAGATTGGAGCCGCGCGCCGACGGGTGCGGCCTACTCCCTAGCACGGCGCGGTGAGTGACGGTGCGCGCTCGTGGGAGGTGCCAGAGGTGGAGCCACGTGCTAAGGGCTGCGACGGCGCCCCGCGCGGACATTCTAGACCATGCGCGGGCGGAGCTTTCCAGATCTCGACTCTGGAACTTTCGTTAAGGCTATATAAGGAGTGCGAGCAGCCGAGCCGGGCAGTCAGTGATGGAGCGGCAGTCAGGGTGAAGAGTTCAGTCAGTCAACGAATGAGAGTAACAGCGACAGTCAGTTCAGTGTGAAGAGTCAGTACATCAGAGGAGAGGCAGTCCGTGAAGAGCCGGAGGGTCAACGAGGGAACAGTCAGAGAGGCAGTCCGTGAGTAGCGGCGAGCGTCGGCGTCAGAGGGTGAGCTGGACGGAGAGGACTGATCAGCGCGGCCTCAAGTGAGTGTGTCTTGGGAAGCTGAGGAGCCAGTGACCGGAGGGACCCGAGAGCGGAATAGCTAGTCAACGGGGAACTAGTGACCGGAGGGAAGGGTGAACGGAAGAGATGGTGAGCTGATCTGGGCTGAGGTAGTGCCGTCCCGCGGAACTCGGCGCGACGGGTGGATCGCACAGCAGCAGCGAGGACCGTGGAGTTGACCGACGCGACGTGGGATGATCTGGATTGGACTGGAACAGTGCTGTAATTAGGACTGAGCACAGTGAGAGTGAGCACTGAACAGGACAGTGAACTGGCAAATAGTCTGGAGTTTTCTGGCTGTATTGGCAATTGTTGTAGGAAATAAAGAAACCTCCATCCTTCAATTATAAACTCGGTGTTCTCATTTTGAACCCCGACGAGCCCTTGTTACACTGGTGTCAGAAGTGGGATATAATTGAAGGAAGGCAAGATGGAGGAACGCAAGATGGAGGAACGCAAGATGGAGGACATGTTAAAATCATTACTCCACTCCGTGAACGACCTGAAAGAAAAAATGGAGCAGCAGCACGTCCGACGGATGGAGAAATTGGACCAGCAGTATGACCGACTGAACGAGATAATGGACCGGCAGAACTCCGAAGTGAAAGAAATAAGAGGAATTATAAGGGAAATGAAGAACCTGCACTTAGGCCCGAAGGAAGAACCGGGCAGCGAACTGGTGGCCGTGAAGAATGAACTAGAGAGACCGGCCAAGGTGGAAGAACAGGAAGTGCAGAAAGAGGACATGGCCATCACCGTGCCACCAGCTACCGAAGGGGAAGATCACGCCCTGAGTGAACCACAGCGGGACGACGTGGACGAAGGACAGGCACCGCGGGACGACGTGGATGTAGGAGAGACATCGCGGGACGACGTGGATGTAGGACGGGCACCGCGGGACGACGTGGATGTAGGAGAGACACCGCGTGACGGCGTGGACGGGGGACAGACACCGAGGGACGTCATGTCGGGTACGGGACCAACGTGGGAGGAGGTAGCCAGTCGCAGCGCCATCTACGAGGGCTATGGGAACCAGCAGGACGCCCTAGTGGTCAGGGACGGGGGCCTGAAAGGGAGCTGGGAGTCTGCGGATGAGAAGACGACTGCGGAACACCTAGTCCTTCCAAGAGCCGGAGTCAAGGAGGTCCTGGAGGAAGTCCACGCAGGAGCAACAGGTGACCACTCGGGAGCGAACCGGATCCTCGACAAACTGCGGAGAATGTTCTACTGGTTGCACCAATGGAGTGACGCCGAGAGGCGGCGTGAACAACGCGACACCTGTGCTGCCAGCAGAGGGCCTAGAACTTGCAGCCGTGGGGCCATGAGGCAATACAACGTGGCAGGCCCATGTTCCATTACTGATGACGGAAATCGGCACCTGTTCTTGGTCATGCATTAGTTCACCAAGTGGCCAGAAGTCTACCACATCGAACGACAGCCAAGAGTGAAGATGCTGATAGTACATCTGGACCGTCTGGCGGGATGTCTCGGGGCACTTCGGGACGAAGGCCCTTAAGGAGGGGGCAATGTGACAAAGCCAGAAAAGCCTAGAAGCTGATAGAAGAAGGACTCCGGCCGAAAGAACTAGAATTAGATAAATCCAGAAAGGGACGGCCCTCTTATTGCAGATTGGAGCCGCGCGCCGACGGGTGCGGCCTACTCCCTAGCACGGCGCGGTGAGTGACGGTGCGCGCTCGTGGGAGGGGCCAGAGGTGGAGCCACGCGCTAAGGGCTGCGACGGCGCCCCGCGCGGACATTCTAGACCATGCGCGGGCGGAGCTTTCCAGATCTCGACTCTGGAACTTTCGTTAAGGCTATATAAGGAGTGCGAGCAGCCGAGCCGGGCAGTCAGTGATGGAGCGGCAGTCAGGGTGAAGAGTTCAGTCAGTCAACGAATGAGAGTAACAGCGACAGTCAGTTCAGTGTGAAGAGTCAGTACATCAGAGGAGAGGCAGTCCGTGAAGAGCCGGAGGGTCAACGAGGGAACAGTCAGAGAGGCAGTCCGTGAGTAGCGGCGAGCGTCGGCGTCAGAGGGTGAGCTGGACGGAGAGGACTGATCAACGCGGCCTCAAGTGAGTGTGTCTTGGGAAGCTGAGGAGCCAGTGACCGGAGGGACCCGAGAGCGGAATAGCTAGTCAACGGGGAACTAGTGACCGGAGGGAAGGGTGAACGGAAGAGCTGGTGAGCTGATCTGGGCTGAGGTAGTGCCGTCCCGCGGAACTCGGCGCGACGGGTGGATCGCACAGCGGCAGCGAGGACCGTGGAGTTGACCGACGCGACGTGGGATGATCTGGATTGGACTGGAACAGTGCTGTAATTAGGACTGAGCACAGTGAGAGTGAGCACTGAACAGGACAGTGAACTGGCAAATAGTCTGGAGTTTTCTGGCTGTATTGGCAATTGTTGTAGGAAATAAAGAAACCTCCATCCTTCAATTATAAACTCGGTGTTCTCATTTTGAACCCCGACGAGCCCTTGTTACAATATTTTCCCTCCATTTTCCAAACCTTCACAATTTGCCAAACTATGAAACCATGATTCTTCCCCCTTATATAAGGGACAAACTCACATTCCATTCTCTTCTGTGATCTTAATCAATCGCCACGCAACGAGTTTACCGACTTTGGATCCTTTTCCTATGTACTGCTTCTTCCCTCATTCCAATTTTAACCGCGATTGTAATTCAAGTGAAACCATAGTCTGACATTGCGCATTTGTCTGTTGTCTATCAATATCCTTCAAACGGTTCTTAACCTTCCTCCACACACTTCTCCTATTTCCCTGCCCATCCATCCAAACGTTTCCCATCCCAATTGTTTCTAATCCCTTTCTTAATTTGGAAGCCCATGTATTTCCTCCTATCCTTAGCACTTTGAGATAACATATTGCTCTAATTAGAGACTGATCCCCCAACATATGTTGTAACCAATATTTCACCTCCCTAATTTTGCACTCTATATTCTCACTATGCGCTCCAAACTCTCTCATAATGCCACGGTTTGCAGTGCCCCTCCATACCCCCAAAACCCCTTTCAAAAAACGCGTCCTGACCTGATCTAGATTCCCTGTATCTTCCCAACCCCATATCTCAGCCCCATAAGTCATCGTCGATCTCACTATTGCCCCGTACAGAGTTTCTATAACACCTATTGGCATGTCTGGAATTTTGCAACGTATCCGAAGAGTCTCCGCTGATTTCAGTCCCGCTTTATGTTTCGTCACCTCAATGTGCTTTGCCCATCGTCCGTTCATAGTAAGCGTCAATCCTAAATACACGAAGTTCTTCACGTTATCCAAAGATTATCCCGCATACATCCATGTCTCTTCCCTGCTATAAACTGATCAGTTCTTAAAGGTCATAGTCTTAGTCTTTTTTGTATTAACGGTAAGTGACCATTACTCGCAGTAAGTTTGAAGCCTATCTACTCCCAGTTGTAGTCCGTTAATCGTCGTTGAACATAACACCATGTCATCCGCGTATAAAAACAGAGGAACATGTACATTCCCCACTTCGGGTGCTTCCATTGTATCTGTCCCATTACATCAACAATATCGTCTATAAACATATTAAATAATAAAGGAGACAAAATACAACCCTGCCTCACCCCCATCTCGCTAACAAAACTCTCCGATACCCTTGTACTGTCGTAATTTACACAAAATTCCACATTTTTATAAATCGCCTGCAATGCTACAATTATCTTCCCCGACATCCCTTTCACCCACAATTTATGCCATAACGCCTCACGATTAATTGAGTCAAACGCCTTCTTCAGATCTACAAAAGCACAATGCAGTTTTCCACGTTTTAATGATATTTGTCTCCCACGAGTTCTTAGAATAAAAGTGTTCAAATTAATTCTCCAATTTTATTCTTTTAAACACTTTAATAAATATTTTTCTCCGTATCAGCCCGAAGAAAAAGTGATCAAGTTCAAAGCCGACGCAGAGCAGCTGGAGGGTCTACATCACCATTAGTGTGGTCACCAATGACCAGACTTTGCGCCCAATATTAAGAACATTTTGAATATTAAATTATTAGCAAACATTATTACAACGTTTAAATATTAAACACCGTAGAGACCTGCGTCAAGATTCCACATTAGGCCTACCACTGAATGCAAAAGTCACACATTATTTTTTTACTGCCCGTTATTTTACCGTGACAGGCAAGAACTTGAATTGCTGTTAGAATCAGTAGACTCTACATTTTTAAACAACTCAAAAATGTTTTGGAAAACTGTAAATCAAATAAGTATTTAATCTCCTATTTAAACACAATATTCCCACAAATAAAACCATAGTCGATATATATGTGTGTTTGTGTGTGAATTCGTGTTATTATTATCGTTAGCCATTTCATGCATTAGGCTATACATGCTTTCTTTGAAAACTTCAGAAAGAAGTATAACCTTCTAGCTAGTCCTAGGGATCTCATAATAAAAATTGTTTTAAAGAAATCATGCCAAATGTTGTCTAATCATGTAATTTGATTGTATTACTTTATATGAATAATTTTTTTATGTTTATGATTTAAAAGTTTATATCAGTATACAGAGTCCATAGAAGCTACCTTCGATGGGAGGCAGTTTTCAAAATAATGATAAATATTTGTAAATAATTATAACCATGTATTAGCCATTTCATTCACTACAATTAATATCCATATGTTATGCTTTAGCATTATGTTTGTAAATAACTATGATCTTAATATATCCTATGGTAAAATAATGTTAAACTTTTTTATAATAAATATTAAACAATAGGCCTAATGGGTAACAGATCCTATGAGAAAAACTTACACAGTATTTGTTGTAATCTTTCAAAATGCGAAAAGCAGAGGAATTATATTATATGAATGCAAACAAGTAGGCCTAAGTGGAATTAGCAATATTTGCGTCATGCCTTGTCAACAGACTTTATCAGAAAAGGCAATACCTGTAATTCAAATTATATTATGTCACAGTGCTTGGACAGCAAGGATTTGACTTTGCCGAAATGCAGAAGTGTAATATTTCAGTGACAATTAAGTTCCAATTAGAGCATTGTAAACAGTGAATGACATGCTTAATTTCAGTTGTGTTTGGGGACTGTGTCTGTGAACAGATGAGTCTATTCGCAAGCTCTTTAGATCAATCTTACCTCATTACTTCATCCCTCCCTCTTCTCTTTCATCGCCCTTCCCAATGGGCCCTTGACGGTATGTTTAATTAGCCCCGATAGACAACCCAGACTTGCAGAAACTGTAAGCATGATGAAGGGAGTTGAAGAGGGGCTGAAAACGGTTTAGCTTTGTATTGCCTATCTAGTTCGTAAGGATCATACATCGTGTACGAGTACATCGTACATCCTATATATAATTTTTGTTTTGTTTAAAGAGACGCCTGTCATATTTATTAGAAGTATATTGGATATGAGTTTTTACTGTAAGGGATAGGGTTAGTGTGTTTGTGTATTAATTTCTTTCTTTTATTGCGTATTGAATAAGCACTTAGGTCCATTATGGGCCTTGCGAATATTTTTAATGTGTCCTGTGTACAGTAGTTAATTAATAATAAAGAAATTACCTTAAAAAAAAAAGTGTTGTAAGAGATCTTATGAGGGAAACAACCCAATAATTTTCATCCTTCGAGTTGCGAAAAGTTGAGAAATGATATGAGAATATATAATACATATAGGCTTATACATAAAATGTAGCCTATTTATATGTAATATAAATGTCTTAGTATAATAGTGACTAACGGCATTAGGTCCATATTATTTTACAATGCAGTTATGAATTACATCACGAGGTCCCTCCATTGCCACAAAAAGGTGCATAGGCCTAGTACCAGATGCGTGAACTTCCATCATTATGAATCCATCAGTTCAATTCCACCAAATGTATAACGTACATGAAGAATACAAAATTACAATATATTAGGCTACAATGAGTATAGATATGGTTTATTCAAAGCTAATTACGAAATTAGGGGTCTGCTGTTTCTGTGTAACGGGCAAGAGTAACACTTCTAGAACATTTTTAAAAAACATAATTTAAGAGCTTCCCTTGAAAAAGTGATTTTAGAAGCATTGGCCATCAGTAGGCTACTTTAAAAGATGTAATCAATTTTAAGAAATTCTTATTTTAACTATTTAATTTGGAACAATGTTGTTTGTTTGGTTAATTCTAGATGGAAGAAAGATTTATGCTAGGGTATACTGGGGGTAGCCTATATGAATGCAGTAGAGTCCCGCTATTCCGAACCCCGCTATTCCGAAAATCCGCCTATTCCGAACAGAGTTCAGACAAAATACCGATATTTTTAACTTAAAAACAGGATAAATTTAAAAGACGTTCTTGAAAAACGTACATTTATTTTTATACGAAGAAGTTGAATAGAGACATAACCTACATAGAGCCTAAGCTTGATGAAAACGCCTGAAACCAAATTGGAATGAAAACTGGTTACTTACAGCATATGTCGGCTCCATTTAAACAATTTCCCGCACTTAATTTACGCCTTAACAAGTCAATAAGTCGATATTATTCATGAAACCCGCCTATCCCGAATTCCAGCTAAACCAAACGGTGTTTGGTCCCAATTAGTTCGGAATAGCGGGACTCTACTCTAATTCCAAGAGTTGGAATTTTTATCCAAAAGTTATTATTGTTGTTATTATTATTATCTTATTATAAGATGGAACTTATCTTATGAACTATGACTGTAATATATGTTGCAACCTAATTATGTTATGGAGTTATTCAATTTAGGCCCACCTGCATCACACAGTGTAGGCCTAGTGAAATTAAAGCATATCCATCTTTGGAACGGATTTAGAGCGTCAATTCTGTGAGTCAGCGACCAGCTGATGTTAGTTATTCGTATGTCAATGGTAAAAGTTGACTTTTGGAAAAAAGGGAATAAATGATAAATTAAATCAGGATTCTCTCACCTGTTAACAAGAATACCCAGAGGTCTGCGGACCACAGACTGGGAAGAAGTTCACTAGATTTTTCTTTAGTGAATTAAGTACAAACTAAATATTGATTACTGTATGACGTGAAGAAATCAATCATATTAAACAAAATGTAGCCTTTTTATAAAATCCATAATATCTAGGCTAAGTGCTTTACAGGAATACTACAGCTTAATAGGCCTATTACTTATGAGAAATAAAGCGTTATAATGCATAACATAGGCCTACGTTAACATAAGAAGGAATGTAATTAATTTTGAAACCTATAACCAAGAAAAGGACATAGGGCCTAAGTAAAACAATTTGGTTCAGTTTTTAAACGGAATATTAAAAATGTTCAACGAGTGAAAAATGTTGATAATCTCCTTACCTTACAGATTATTAAATAGGCTACAATACATCTAATTGCTATAATTTAGACCTAACTGTAATCTAAGATCCATTCACTAATGGTCACAGAGAGAATTAGTTTTATCCAACTTTAATTTTAACTATTTAAGCCTATTTTAACATCGTTTGAGTATAGTGAATATTCTTTATGCGTTCCCCCAGTTTTCTGACCAGAAATAGGCAATAACTTATAATTATTCAAGTTTCTTCTGTTGGTAATCCCAACCGTAATGCAAAACAGTCTGACCTCTTATTGACATTATGCGATAATATGTTGTGAAACGAGTGTCTTAAGTGCATCATTGAAGAATCGAGGAATAAGTTTGAAAAAAACGTAAGACATGTGTAGGCCTATAGCATATTATTTTTATGGTTACGAGTTACTTCATAATAAAAATGTTATTTACTTGAACACAATTATTTAGCCTACTAGAACAGCTGTTTCTCCAGATACAATAGTAGGCCTAGTCTACGGTACTAAATCGATCGGTGCATCGATTTCTTCAAAGCAGGCAGTGCGCAGGTGAACCATAACAAGATCTACATTGCATGGCATTAGAAGGTCCTGCATGAAACTTAGCTGCCAGATGATTGATCGTAAGTCAATATTGAGAAATAAATTGAAAGTAAAGACAAGGAAGATTGAAATTGTAAACTTAATTAGAAAATATGATTATTCCATGTCGGCAATAAATATGTAGACTATATCAAAAGTTACAATCTTTGACATAGTGAGTTAGGCCCTACAGATTGTGCGGTAAGTAGTGAGGTAAGGAGTGCGGTAAATTAAGTTACCGGAACTGGGTGTAAGAAATTGAGTCTCCACCAGAGTAGAGTGACCAGAAATTAATGAAAAAACACTATCGTACCAAAATCTATGAAGGTTGTAGTCTTCGAGAAAACTGAGAGCTAACAAAGACATTATTCTAAACATTTGTCAAAGAGAGAAGGAAAGGAGGAAATGTTACAGATAGTTGTATATTGCCATAATCGTATGGGAAGTGTGTTTTAACGGAATGGAGGAAAAGCTAGAAAAAGCAAGACGAAGTCGAGATTCTGTTAGACTATACACTTCACATAAGCCTACATAGGCTATAAGGCATAGATTTTTTATGATAGGAATAAGACCTGAAAAGCTAAATGAAATAATAATTAGGCTACTCCAACAAACATCTGTTCAAGAATTTAGGCTCCAAGTGTGCTAACCTTAACACGTTACTATTTTATCTTGTTGCACAGAATTCGTTATCTCATGCATGATCACATAGGCGGTGCTTTGTAGCGATCGATTACTTTTGCCTGGTGGTTCTTACAAGTAGTTAATGCTCATTGCACGTGTTCTTATTATTATTTTTTGTTACTGAAATTTTAGCAGGCGTAACTGGTCGCATAGTAACCTACTTAGTTCCTGGACATTGAACTTCTTTGCAGTCAGTAGTGGGGTAATGAGTACGTTGCCGGCTTTGGGTAGACTACTACAAATTCGTCTTTCCACCATGATAGCATGAACGGAGAGTGGATGGAAAAAGCTTTTTTAAAAATTGTATAGGCCTATTTATAAAAATTCTTCTTATTCTCTCAATTTAAAATGAAAAACACAACTACTTGGGATTACCTTGAAATTATAATATACTGATTTATTGTTGTCATTATATTATAATTTCAAAGTATTCCCAAGTAATTGTGTTATTCATTTTAAATTGGGGGAATAGGCCCAAGGAGAATATTTAATAATCAATCATAATTGACCCTCAAAGGTAAACATGAAATTCATCAATTTACTATTTAACCTTATTTAGTTCACTTTATACCAGGATGAGACTTGCAGGACGTACCTTAAAAAAAAAAAAAAAAAATCTGCAAGGACATGCAACTAGCGAATATTGAGAATAGGACACACCCAGAAACATGATGTTTGAATACGCTTTTCAGCACAAGAAGACTCTTCCTTAGAAACAGCACAACATACATGGAGCAATGAAGGAGACAACTGAAGCCTTAGGATAGCGTGGCTAATGAGATTTAAAACGTGACGACTTATCTCGGACTAGTAATTAAGGTAGGTGCGTTACTACGATAGCACCGATTTTACTCACACGTAGGCCTAATTCACACAATTTGCTGCGCTTTGAGATGAGTGGCTCCAAGTGGCTCACTTCACGAAAGGTGACAAGCCGGATGCCCATAAAATCTTAGTATACCTATTGCTACTATTGTTCAGGAAATGTGGGCCCGAACCCAGAAACCTCTCGACATTTTTAGCCATGAAGTTCTAATTTAATTAAGGAATCGCGCACAATGTGCATTATCTTAACCTAAGACTTAACCTACTGACAAACACCCAGTCCTGAACCCAGGAAAGGGATTTTTCACTACTGAAAAATCCCCGACCCGGCCGGGAATCGAACCCGGGCCGCCGGAGTGGAAGGCAGGCGCGCTACTAGCCAGGAAGTTCTGTAATGGAGTAAAAAAAGAGCTAATTGAATAAAGCAGTAGTCATTTTGTCATTTTTGTTATTATCCACCGTGGAAGCTGTATGCAGAGAGCGGAATTTAAAGGGAATTCTTACATA
Organism: Ectobius pallidus; assembly: GCA_964059195.1. NCBI lineage: Eukaryota > Metazoa > Arthropoda > Insecta > Blattodea > Ectobiidae > Ectobius > Ectobius pallidus. The sequence continues at coordinate 179,612,643 of CAXKWD010000003.1, read as the reverse complement.
GGTCTATATATCATCACGAAACGTGTGATTAAAATTAATTTAAAAATGCCATTATTGAAAGTGTTTCACCCACAAATCAGACTTTTGTCTATTATTAGCCTCATATCCCCGTTTTTGCCAATTTTCTCTTGTGATCGCCTTTTTCGTAAATTATCCAGTATTTTGGCCACATTAAAACATTGTAAAACCAGCGAAGAACCAGACTTAGGGTGGCGTGCACCAAACTCATGCAATTTACTCTTTTAGTAAGCCTTACTTCTTTAGTTCTAACTACTTTAGTAAGCTACTCTTTTAGTAACCGTACTCTTTTAGTAAGGACGGCGTGCACCAACCAGGAGTAAACTAAACTCGGCGGCTTTCAACATAGAGGAATGTACTAAAGAAGTAAAAATTTTATTTACTCCCAGAGTAAATGAACTTACTCCACAAGTGGTGGAGAGCACCAACACGGAGTACGTTACTAACGTAGTAAGTTGTGGAGTAAATAAGGCCAATATTTACTCCTACTCAGGGGGTGGAGTAAAGTTGTGGAGTAAGTGTGTTCTGTGGCATTTGCGTGAGTTATGAGTTACATATCACATTAAATGGATTACATAGTTCAAACTGAGGATAAGTTATTGAGATGAAGAAGGTTGTACACCAAAAATGAGAGTTGTGGCAGGTGATTTAATAAATATTAAGCGAACCATACCTAGTAGGGCATTTAATAACGTAAATAATTAAGCTCATAAATCCTTACATTAAATTTTGGCCTTTGGAAGAAACGATGTCAGATTCTCACTACATCCATGTGATTTCAGCCAGTCAAATGTGGAAATATCATTGCGGAGAGCGATCCAACTAGGAAGACGTCCACCAAAGGTGAGGGGAAGAGTGAGTGGAAGGGACGTTTGCATTGCACGGTACAAGGAGCTCATGTGCTCTTAAATATCTTCCTAGCTGGATCGGCCTTTAGATGTTGCAGTTCTCCCTAACTTTGGGTCAGAAAACGACGATGTATTTCAAGCTAATCATATGGATACAGATATCGACGAGGTATAGTACATTCCAATACATGAAAGCCTCCGTTCTTGGAGCTACCCAGAAAACACTTCCCCCTGCTACTTAACCATAGAATTACTGAACAATAGGTGATACTCATTGTTAAACGATTTAATGTAATTATTGTAAATTAATTTTATTACATTACACTTCTATAGCTTAACTTAAAGCACAACATGTCGAATGCCAGATTATAATAATAATTATAAGAGCTAAAAGTTCAATAGTTGCACCCGCAGTGTTAATGAATAATATGTCCTTTTTTCCTACCCAGGTGTAAAAATGTCCAAACAGGCCACATCGGAAGAAAATTTGACTGACTCTGGGATTAGCGTACATTGAGAAGGGGACACATTGTAAAACCATTCCTTAAAAACTCCCCAAGTCTCGAATGGAGGAGTGAGACGAGACTTTCATGTTTGGGAATAAACTATAGCAGATGCTGCAGGTCTATAGTATGCTGCTAACTATTTTAATTAACCCTGTGGACAGGAAAGTGAGAAGCATTATAAACTATATAGAAAAAAATGCCAACATGAGTGCCGAAAGAAAATTTTAAGGAGGGGCCCGGAGGTTGAAGCTGCACAGGATCTAGAGAAGTAGTCACTGAAATTATTTTTAAACACACAACCATCTACATAATTATTATTGGAGTTCATAGCTTCCGAAATATTGTACCGCCATTTTTTGTTTAAATATTACATTTCTCAGTTGTAATATTATTATTTTTATAAGGTAATATTTTTTAAGTAAATGTTCTGTGCATTTGAAAAAGGACAGAAACATAATGCCCCTTATTAGTTTTGTTATCCTTTTTATCCCCCCTTTTTCATGATTTTGTGTAATACTTCTTATTAATATTGTTAAACAGTCAATAAGTATTAATAATTCATTATAGTGAGATTTATGATAAACAACTATTGAATAATTGATTTATCGTTTTTGGGGAAGAATATGTAACTTTAGGAAGTATAAATATTTTAATATATTTTAGAACTTTATTATTATTATGAGAGAAATAATTATAATATTGACAGTGAATCAATTATGAAAATCAACTGGAAATTCCAATTGTTTGCATTATAATACAGAAATAGTTTGCACAAAAATTGTAATCACAGTACCCATACGTAGGCTACTAAACTGAAAATACTCAATTGAAGGAATTCAAATTAGTAATGAATAAAACATTACTATTAGACCTATTTTAAAACATGAAGATTGTCATTAGTAATATTTGGAACAACTCAAATTCATATTCATTGTTTCAGCGAACCTTTCCTTTTCATTATCTGGCACTTGAATAATACTGGCAATTGAAATGCACGTGTTCTGCTGCGCTGCACTAACGTTTCTGCTCTGTTCTGCGCAGAATTCGACTACTTCTTTAGTAAAAATAGCTTACTACTTTAGTAACAACTAAAGAAGTAACTATCAATTGAGCTCTCCAACACCAACTAAAAGAGTAAGTTACTAAAAGAGTAGCACTAAAGTAGTAAATTTAGGAAGGGAACCTTACATAACAAAAACCGGTTTGTCTGTCTCACTCTAGCACATACATTAGTATGACTTAAGAGTGAGACAGATGTACTGGTTCTTGTATACTCCAGGTCTCCGTCTTAAATTTACTACTTTAGTAAGATTTACTCCTGGATGGTGCACGCCACCCTTAGAATTCAGAGTTTGAACCAAGTATCCACAATTGGATTATGTTAATGCTAAGAAGTCATTTTCTTTGTACAAATATTTTTTTGCATCTGACATTTAAGCATGTGGAAATGTTAAATGAGATCAAATTCAACTCTTTGTTTTTATTGAAACGAAGTGAAAAATGAATTAGCATATTACCTTTATATCTCTTTCCCCCCCTTTTTTTGCAATAATTTTCCCATTATTTGTTTTTTTACACTAAAGAAGTTCCCTTTCAAATATAATACCTGCTGATCAAATGGTAGGCCTACATTATCTTGCATCAATTAGGAAGTTTAGGGAATGTAGCGGTCATCCCTCCACAGGGGGTTGAACAAACAAATTCTCAAAAGTTAAAATATCTTCATACAATTTATCCCTTTTAATGCATTAACTTTGCGTAAGCAAAGAAGTTGATTACATATGATAATATAGAAAGGAATTCGTCCACTATCTGTACTGCAGTCTCATAGCTATAACTCTAACGATAGCATACTCATAAAAAGACTTGATTGGTGCAGACAATGGGCTCCGCTTTTGGTATGTGAGCAGATAACACTGCCAATTCCTGGGTGGTCCTTCGGTCAGCTAACATGATTTCGATTACAAGACGTTGCATTATCGATAGCCTGACATTGACTGGCACGCGTTTTGATAGGCATCATGGTCTTGTCATGCCTGGTAGCTTTCATTTTGAAACAAGCTGATGCACCCAACCCACGTGTTTGAATGCAACTTTGATTCACGCCTGTATCGGCAGAGAAATATTTAAATCAATTCGGTGTAGCCTATTGTAGTAAAATACTGGGATTAAAGAGAAATTATATAAACAAATCTCATGGCGCTGCAACCCATTGAGGGACAGGCCTACCATCTAACCTCTGTCTGATGTCCCTGAATTAAGACTTCTTCAGCAGATAATGTATTAAGGATTGTTCATGTCGCTGGCAAGTTCAGACTACCACAACCATTGTTGACAATTTTCTTGACCAGAGACGCTAAATTTTATTTTTTTACTTTTCCTCTTCCACCCGAGGATGCACCATGGATTCAATCAGTGCTTGAAGATTCGTGAGGAGAAAACTAACCACAAAACCATGCTGAGTAGTAGACTAGCAGTAGTAGAATTGGCGTAATAGAGTAGGCCTATTTCCAACTATTAAGTTACTTAGTAACATCCGCTGTAATCTTCTATTTACAATAAAGCACAATTTTCAGGTGATAATAAAATTAAAAGTATTCTTAACAAATTTGTACTAGGTCTAACATGCAAAAGGCTTTTAGTTAGAAAGAATGTAGGCTACATTCACACATAACTAATAGTAAAATTGGCCTATAAATAGCCTACATAGGCCCTACATGCATGTAACTTGCGCCCCTATATGCCTATATTGGCCTATATATGTGTGTGTGTGGTTTATAGGCCTATATAATAGGCTACATAGGGTTATTCGTAGCTAAAGATTGGTTTACTAAATGGTTTGTTTCCTATGCATTAATGGTTAGTTTTAATGTTATTCAAGACGGGTATGTACTGTACCATATGCCTGTAACCATCAATGGTGTGCCGGAATCTTGTCCCACATGAGTTCTTTTAATTCCTGTAAATCTACAGACATGGACTTTTAACATTTATGCACATTATCGACATGAATCCGGGATCGAATCCGCAACTTTGAGCACAGAATATCAACTTGATATTGACTGCGCCACCAAGAATGACATTGTGTTTATGTAAAACATTAGTTTTTCAATTACTTCGATACAATGCAAATTTCAGACAAAAGGGTTCCTGAATGGGGAAGAATGTTAATAACATGTTAGGCCTACAAACTTTCTCGGCATGTCTCAGCTTTATCAGTTTGAACAGTTATTGCTATAAATTATATCAGTAGGTCTATATAATTATAAGCCTACATACAGTAAATTTGTGAATTCATCCTACGCCTATCGCCTACCTTACCACAAAAAAAAAAGTAGGCTATACTTTTACATGGCACAATTAGTGACTTATTCCGGATGTTAATGTAAAAAACACATTTGAAATCCGTATAGCCTGTGTAATTGGAGAACACATAGGTCTAGCCTAAATCAAAAGAAAGAAAACCATTAACTCTTGAAATCTACTGAATCCTATTGCAATATTAGGCTTCCTTACTTTTCTCTTTCCTTAGGGATAAACTTTCAAGACTAATTTTTTAAGACAAACCTGTTTATGTTAGAGTTTCCATTTTTCACCATTAATACAAAATGACAATTAGACCTACATAGATCTGTATGTGAAAAATGCATTGCAAACAATCAAAGTATGTTATAGGACTATCAATGTGACTTTCTGAACAAAGGTAAATAGGCTACAACCTAGTTCCTGTGTTCTTTAATAGGCCAATGTAACAATTGCCATATGAGTACTTAAGCTGCATAGGGCTAAACATCTACACATAGCCTATTATTGAATTTCATCAAATAATTAAGCTAATAATAAGACTATTTCCTTTCATTTTTAGGCACTTGGTAGTGAATGTAGAAACTCCAAGTAGTCCTATGGCTTGCCCAACGATTCTCCATCATGTACCGCAATTTATGTCAGGTCTACGTCTATCGGATCAGAAATAAATGTGGAATTCAGGACGAGGTAGAGTAAATGAAGAGTAAATAAAATAGTGTAGTTTAATATTTGATTCTAGTAGTTGATTCTAGGATACCCGATAATCGCGATGATAGTAAAACCAGACATATAGGCCTAAGGTCATTAGAATAGTCTTCAGAACGATATCAGGAAAAATCTGTCCCCTGACTATCCGTAGAAACATATTACTAATTAAAAGAAAAATTCAGAATATGATCTTCATTTACAAAAAAAGAAGGAAAATTAATGAGTGTCTCTAATTTCTTAGTCTTTAAATATTATTGAAATATTAATAAATATTAATAAATAAATATTAGTCTACGTAAATTAGGCTACTTCTGTAAACTTTTGACAACTAATTTTAAGTTTCAAAAATATTGGGTACATAGGCCTACATTTGCAAAATATTAATCTATTTTAGTGAATGTTTATATTTAGCGAATATTTACAGGAATTGCAATTTGCAATATTGGTATATAAGGTTATTCCGTATAGGCTGCTGCAGAATACTTTAAACTAGGTCTAATAGCTACCTACTTGTTCGGCCAGGCTGAAACTGTCATTATCGCGGTGGAATTCTATGGCAAAGGTTGCGGGTACCATCCCGGCCCAAGTCGATGGCATTAAGGCCTATGTGTGCACAATTGTGTCAGTCTGTCACTCCTGCGGGGCAAAATTTCGGCACAGTGGAGACAGTCACAGGTAGAAGTTGCAATACATCCTCGTCGTTAAATAACCATAAAACGAGCCAATGTAAAGTAGGCTACCTAAAAAAAATGAGTTAAAACTAGCCTCAATAGAGGTACCATATTAACAGAGAAAGATGAAAAGGATAAGCTTAGTGTGACTTTCTAAACTAGTGTCATGGAGAAGTTGAAGCAATTCATCAATAGCGACGTAAATGTGAATCATAAAACCAACAAATAAATAGATCTAGGCTATTTTGTAGATTTACAGGACAAATTAGGCCTGATAGTTTTTATTGGTCAGGATTTGCAAACGGGCATAAGTATCCTACTGCACAAGCAATTTAGTTTAGGCCTACCTATTGCTGATTAAGTCAATAAAAACAGGTAAACTGATGTGACAAAGTGCTAGAATGCTTTTGTTTCATCAGAGATAATTGCAATAAATTATGACATGCAGAAAATAAGTTATTTTTTTTATCGAATTCCGAGTTAAGCTCCACGTCGATTCATTAAGCAGGGCTTATGGAAGAACAAAGGTCTAGTTTGATAAGCAGATGTGAAGGAATATGTGTGTAGTGTTATTTGTCATAGCTAACTGTTTTGCAACTTCCAGAGCCGTAAACAATAGGTTGTCATGTTGTCTATATATTACCACAAAATAGGCATTAAAATGGGAATTACTCCGGTACCGGGCAATCGATCTGGTCCAGTATCAATAGGCTTCTTCCCATGGAGGTTATAAATGCGTATACCAAGTTTCATGAAAATCCGAGTTATTGCGGACTTAATACCATTAATATCGTTAATACCATACCATTCATACCATTCTGGCACTTAATAAAAGATAATAAGTTATGTATTGTGATTTTAAGTCATTCCACTCTCATTCCATATCTCAAGCATCCAGAGAATCTAAATATAGGCCTACTAATGAAACGCTGAGTGACGCGCGCGCCGGCATTCCTGAACTAAAATAGTGTTCCTGCTTCATGGTTGTTGTTATTGAGTTAGTCAGCAGATTTTAGGAATAATCTAATTCTACTGTATTTGGTACATAGATTTAGCTTTACATGCAGGTTTAGGAATAATCTAATTCTACTGTATTTGGTACACAGATTTAGCTTTACATCCCCAATCAACTTTTTTCAGGACCGCTAGTCTCTCTTTTTTCGTACATTTCAGCCACTAATTTCAAACTTCCCAGTTAACCTTTCACCTAAATAAAAGAGACGCACGCCGTACAATTAATACGCCTCTAATTTTAGAGTCTGAAGAGTATTATGCACCTGTTTTGGGACCTGAATAATAAGAATATAGACTGATTTTTATAACTTAGGCCTCCTCTTGAAACTGTTCCATCTTTCCAAACGTTTAGATAACTTAAGCAGCCTTCAAGGCCTAGATAAAGTGATATTTCGTAACATAACTATCATTAAAAGAGAAATAGAGAAGAGGTTTTTATATATTTGTCCTAGCATGTTAATTTTGTTTCACCGGATCGTTCAATTTATAGGTCAATGCACATACAGTATAATTATTGCAAATACTTTATGATTCCAGTAAAATTTCATATCTAGAACAAGAAAATAGGCCTACGATTTGTGTCATGAATCAGAGGCACTGTAGCCTATAGCTTAATATGTACGTCAGAAATCTATGCTTTCAGTTCAAGTGAGATGAGTAAATAGCAGGAAGTGATATCAAAAGTCATGAACGAAAGGTGCATAATTAAGTTCTTAGCAACTAGCAATTGATGACTTGTTGTCTATAGCCTATCATAAAGTGGCTTTGGGTATGTCTTTTTTTTTACAATATTAGACATATACTTTTGTTTCTTGAAATATGAGACGGCGGTGTTGTCGAAGGCTAGTAGTAGGCTAGGCTTAAGTTATGTAGTTATAGGACTAGTCATCAAGCTGCTAGTCATTAGTACAAGTTAACGGCTTCAGCGGCCTAATTGATTATGCACAAACTTAAAATTTTCATACTCCCGTCCCTTGGTTCATGAAAATGAACAGAGACTGACTAGACATAGACTATAATAGACAGACACTTGAAATTTTGACAGTACCTTCGTGTCATGATGTAGGTGCTCAGTAAGAAAGGATTTTGCAAAATTGTGGTTTTAAATGCCAAAAAACAAATATTTTCAAGGAGACCTTATTACAATCAAATAAAAATCACATTGCTTGTACAGTTCTCATGACAACAGAGTACTGTTGGCAGTGTTCACATGAAGTACATGATACGTGATTTTGACAAATTAGAAAAGCTATCGATATAAGTTAATTCATTGATGTAAATAAATAAAGAAAAATGAAATCCACAAAAATAATGCACAATGTGATGCAATCACATAACTTTCTCTGCCCTGGACATAGAGAATACCATTTTGTCACTGCATATTTTGATGTAGGCTAGAATAAGAGTACGTAAAGTAGGGGAAGCATTTTCAATTGTCTCAGCCCGGGTGTTCCAACGAGTATGCCATATCAGAAGTCTGTAAAAATTTATATCCACTGATACATTATTTATAGCTGTGAGCTTTGTATTTTTAGTTGAGAAATATGGATGTTTATCATAGGCCCTAAGCATATAAAAGGAGACATAATAGGATGGAACATGTTTAATCCTATGCGCGCAGTATATTATTAGGTCCGAGGTTTGGGGGGAGGAAAGTATGAAAGTGATATTGAATTTCATTTTGATTTCAGCCCCAAAACGCTTGTAGCCTATGGTAACATGAGAGCGAAACATAAAATACTTCCTAAAGACAAAACATTTTTATGTTACCGGAATTTCTGTTTTCCATTTCAAACCCTACCAGGCTTTGTGTGTAGAATCAATGGGATGCATAATATTCTACTTCCTCTACGAGCCATAAAAAGTTATATCAAGCGTTTTCTGAGGGAAATTCTAAATACCTATATAAGGACCTAGAGTTTGAAAAACGAATGTCCTTCATAAGTTAATTTCTAATTACAAAATACAAAACCAAAGCGAAGCCGGGCCTTTAAGTTGGTGAAATATAAGAGACAAAATACGAATACACCGCAGGGAAAAACTCACGAATTCATCCAGTTCAAAATATCTCGTTTCACAACAACATAGTCATTGGAATTATGTGTTAATTACAGGCCTTTTAATACGGGTCCAGATATCTAAGTACCTTAGTATTATGCTAGGTGGTGGTAATTATTGCATTATGTTTGGTCATCGTCGTACTTTCGTTGCATAAACAAGAAATTACCTACAGATAAATGATACTAAAAAACTCTCGAACGAATTTCTCTGAAATAATATATAAATCAACTAGTCATTATACTATTGCTTAAGCAATACTAAAACTAAACTTCATTTTTGAACCTTCTTACTGTTCCGAAATATGTAATACTAAGGAAGAATACTGATTACAAACTTCTAAATCAAGATAACACTGGAAAAATGTTTCATATGCCTATATATATATATATATATATATATATAAGTTATATATACTGTATATATATTTCTTCGAATCGTCTTTGTAAGTTTGTATATCTGTTCATCTGGTATCCCTCGCCTGTTTACACAATCTATTTCAAATAAACCTTGTACTTCATTCTAATTACTTTATTCGAATATATGATACACAAAATACTGAATTTAAGTTTAACACCCAAATGAGCTTTGCCCTTGTGTGGGTGCCGTTTAGTATTAATTATAAATATATACCATTAACAATCAATAATATGGTAAGTAATTATTAAGAAAAATTATATTTAGTTTGCAAAACAACTTGAGATTTCTTTCTTTTTCTTTCTTTATCTTAGTTTTACCTCTCTCTTTTAGGTTTTAAGATACCCAAGCCGCCCAGGTCTTGCAGGGCCGCGACCTGTCGGGATAGGGATTAGCTTTGGATCACATACATACTTTTTTGACCAGACAAGGACATGGAGGGCCTCCCCGGATGAATGAACAGCCCAATGCCGAGGCCACCTCCGAGACAACACGAACACATAGGACGAGACACATAAACAAGGCGACGAGGATGGGATGAAGAAAATAATGCAGGCCAGATGATATCCGGGGACCACAACTGCCTAAAGTTACACGACATTTGTCTCACAGGCAAGGAAAAACCCCAGAAAAAAAACTTGAGATAGAGACGGACATTTACAAATTCACATACTCATCACTAGAACTAGAACAAAAGATAATAATAAAAGAAAATGGACTGGAACTTAATATGGATATGAGACATGGCCCTTTACATAATCTGAGAGTGTTTGAAAACAGGGGGCTTAGGAAAATATTCAGACCTAACAGAGATGAAAATGGGGACAGGAGAAAACTGCATAACAACGAGTTTCATAACAGAATAGGTGGAATGGCGGGCTAAGGTAAACGCGGTAATGAACCACTCCCCCGCAATTATTTAGCTAACTACATGTTTTATTTAAATAATTTATTTATCATGGATTCTACTCCAAAGCCGAATTGTTAGTTGTTTCATTATAATTATTAATAGTTTAGTTTATAAATGGTTCGTGTGTAGGCTAAGTGTTAATAAGTGTATTTTAATTATTTGTTCTTAATTTTTTATTTTTGAATTAATTATCGCGGCCGAAGCCGCGGGCACCTGCTAGTAGACTTATATAATTTCGATAAGACTATGGTATAAATATAGTATTGTAGGCCTACATGAAATGATTTCATTGTTTCAGAAGACAAACTTTGTAATTTCCTTGCATTACAAATCCTTGCTTTGCCCATTAAATTAATATCCTTTTTGTGATTTTTGTTCACCTCAATTCTATGTTTAACTTTTCCGTACTCTCCTTATTTATATTTTCATCAGCAATGTGATTAAGTTTTTTTTATGAATACATAAAAAGCATAAAAATATGGCGGTGGATGTGGAAACTGCATTAACAGATTATGAGGTAAAAATTTAATGTTCAGATAATCGTGAGTGAGTCAACAATAACGTGGTTTTAGCTTTCCGGCGATTCAATAAGGAAACATATTTCAGTAATGGTAATAAATAATTTAACAAAATAGGCCTATGGCAGATTATTGGGTGGGCTTCAGCCCCATGGGCCCATATAAGTTGGCGCCTCTGTTTCGATCTACATATAGAATGAACGTGTTTTCAGTTAATTTGATTCAAAATTTTCCTGTCTTATTAGTTAGGCCTATGTAGGCCTAATATAACATCCTCACTTATTTATTTTTTGAAATTTTTTACTAGTCTACTAGATTTTTTGTTATTTCCCGACTATTCAATTGTAAGCCATTCGCTTTCCAATCGTCTATAGTCGATTATCGATTCTGCAGCCCTCTCAATTGCTATCTTCAGTTTCTCAGGACATACAAACCAATGTTACATTTCTAATTTTAAAAATTCTAGTCCTGAAGTGAGTGGAGGCCAATAGGCTATACCACTTTGTTGCTCTGCCCACAGAAATTAAGTTGCTTCTAAAATACTCTCACAAATGTTACAAATTACATGTCATAAGTTTTGGATTTTTATATTTAAACTAAGCAACTTATTAAAAGTGATATTTTAACACACTTTTCACATATTTTTAGGTAATAAAATATTTCCATACAATTATGTTATATGTTTAGATGTTAAATACTGGTCCCAATAGTAAACGTAATAAACGTAAAAACTTAGCCTCACACGAATTCTAGACGTATAGGCTAAATTATTAATATTGTGAGGTAAGTTTCAGTGCACAGAATTTCTCAGTTCTTGTAATGTAATAATTAAAAATTGGGTGATTATATTATAGCCGGAGTATTTTTAAAATTACAGTTCATAAGTTAAGTTACAGTTAAAAGTGACAGAACTGATTTTGCAGAATTCATATCAGCCTCTTTCAGGGTTTTAATAACAATTTATATAATTTGGAACATAAATAATTGCTTAAAATAACATCAATAGGCTATGTTGCGCTCACTAACATTAACTGAAGACAGAATATAACCTACAGTTTTAGGCATCATAATTGATTCTAAAGAGAAACTTACAAGGATCAGCTTTGGATGTTTTTGGAGTGGTGTATAGACGCGACTCGCCATCATGGCTGATGGGTAGGAGGGTAGGTGGGAGCGCAACGCCCCACTCTATTCGCTGATACAAGAATATCCAGCAGACCCGTCCCCTATCTCCACACATAGTCCGGCCTAACATGAATATGCCGTATCACACCAGATTCCTCCCCTGTGGCAGGCACCGCTTGCAACAAACAAGGTCTTTCCTTACCCTACGGATATCCATCCCCACTGAAACCAACCCTCCACATGACGAGAACTAAAATGGCGAAACCTACAGTGTATGTTGAAGAGAACGAAGGGGAGATGTAAGAAAGCTTGGGTATTTCAGGGGAAAAAAGAAATTTTTATCAAGATTAATGGGTTTTCACGATCTTGAAATTAACAGATCACTGCATTTCTACAAAGTAGAGCAGATTCTGAAATGGGGATTTAGCCATTTTTAGCTACAGCGTTTGAACTGTAGGCAGCTGTAGGCTGGACACAAAACTGTTGCAAATAACATGGACGTGATGTTTATTGTTACCTTGATGTCACAATTAATGATCAGTGTAACGAATGTTTCTATGGGGATCAGGTAGCCTATGTCTAGTCTCTCGTAAGCCTATAGGCCTACCGTATGCATTTTATTAATACAAGCCTACTATATAAATTTCCATTATAACATAAACAGACACCATTCAACCAGTGTTTTAATTATATCAGTATGGTTCACATGCACACGATTAATCCAGCCGTTGCCTTGAAAATATGAGAAAAAGTCAATATTCAGGTTTATTATTTCGTGCACGAAATAATAAATGTTTCTTTCCAGAAATCTATAGGATAATAACAGATTATGGATCATATAATTCATTTTGAGTAGGCCTATTACCTAATAACACTCTGATCATTTTAACCTAATGCTAACATAGGCCTAATTATGCTGAATTAATGTTACTTTTGTGTTTTAAAAATTGTTGGACTTTTCTAATCTGTATCTGATTTCCTATGTCCCCTATGTTGAGGCGAAGGACCACCATGTGGAGGTTTCTGTTACCTAAGTTAGCCCCTATTTGAATTTTGTTCCGCTTATTTTCCGAGAGAGGGGAGAGGGACAGGTGGTAACCTCATCGCCTTTCTCTTTTAATAGCCTACTTAAAAAATACTAAATAAAATATAAGTTATCTTGGTCTGGGTTACTTAAAATATAAGTAAAACAAGCCTATGCACGTTCAGGATTTTTTGTGTTGTCAGAATTAACATCTAGGCTATGGTTTAATCAATGTAGGCTACTAATCAGGTATCTTGCAATCAAAGGTTAAATAATGAATTTATTTATTGGCTGCACAACTGAGAGTGTGATTCAAGTTTCCATTGTGTGTCTGTGCCGAAAGTTTGTTTCTCATGCATTTTCAGGAAGGCAAACATGAATTACCTGTATTTCGCAGTATCCCTACCTTCGCGATATTTTTTTTTTTTCATTTATTGGCAAATCGTCAGCAGTAGACTGATGGGGGGGAGGGGAAACCCTATCAGATAGAGGAGAAGCTGTCCTCTCTGATTAATAAGATCAACTAATTTCAATAGGATTGGAAATTGACACAGAGAAAGCCTATATGGTCATGAAACTTCAAAATATGGATTACATAATATTAGAGTAGCAGATGAAGCATTGAAAAAGTAGAGATTAGGAGGTCTACGCTATCTGGAAGATAAAAATAATAGGCCTATTAGGCTAAGGAAGAAGTTAAGTGTCGACTGAAATCAGGAAATAATTATTTAATGCAACTCAGAAACTGTTATCCTCTCGTCTTCTGTCCAAACAAAACATTGTGTCCTAAATTCATAAGACAAGTATCCTGCAGATTGCAGCCTATTATATGGATGTGAGACATGGTCCCTTAGGCATACTCGAAATTAGGCATGTTTGCTACAATAGGTCTCGCCTATACTTATTTGATTAATTTTTACAACACATGGAGATTAATTTTTCCCATAAAATTGATTGAGGTTGTAACTAGAAGATTTCGCTTTACAGTATGCCATAAGAAAATTTTCGGAAAACAGGGTAGGAAGAAAAAATATTGACTGGGAGACCCGCTGGGAGAAGACCATTTAGAAGACCTAGATGCAGGTAGGAGGAAAATATTAAAATAAATTATTACGGGAAGTGGGATTTACGGAGGGATATGGTTTGGTGGAGTTAGCGAGTTGATTAGTAGGCTTATGTAGGCTAAGAGCGGCAATGGATTTCCGGGATCCATAAAATGGATAACAATGCTTTAGCTTGCTTAGGAATCCTCTATTGCCATTGAGTAAGTAAGTAAGTAAGTAAGTAAGTAAGCAAGTAAGTTGACCTAAGGTAAGGTAAATAAATAAGTAGCCGGAAAAAGACCACGCACTCCAAAACGAAATTTTGATAAAATTTGAAATTTGAAATACGTTTACTAGGACTGTTTCGCTTAATTCCTAGTTTGAAACTTATTTAAGAAAATATAAGCCTAACCTTTTAAAAACTATCCTATTTCTTTATTTAATTAACCATAGTATTTTGGAATTATGGTGCAAATTTAAAAATGTGCTAGGCCTGTGAACTTTTCTTCTGGAGAAAGTTTAACAAGAATATGACGTAACTAATTACGATAATAAAATAGCCTAAGTTTTTAGCGCAATTCAGCCAAAACCGCAAGTGTTTTTCACAACATTTTAATGTAGCTTTCATTTTAGTCATCAAACTCAACTTCTTTTTATCCTGCTGTTGAAAGTTATTGGGTAGGCCACCAGTAAATTACACTCAACAAAATGTCGAAGTTCTTCCTCTTCTTTTAAGCAGCCAACATAGCCTAAATAAATCACGAATATTTTTCCCAATTGCCGGCTTAAGGTGAACTGTAGTTAGTCCTGCGTCCTAAAGAGTGATTTCCTGAAGAAATAATACTGAATAGCATACTGAATAGCCTACATCGGTAGCGGCTCGTGGCTCAAAACAAAAGTGTGCTGCAAATACTATTTCTTACAGCAAACTTAAAAAATATTTAAAAAAATTATTAGTAGGCCTATCTAAACTCCTCGTCTCTTAATCCATCTCTGGGAACTCTCACGCGATTTCCTCTGCCCTAATTATTTTTTTGCTAATTTCTCTCGTCTCGTCGAACGTTGTGTGAGTTGTGTGACGAAAGAAAATAGCAAAAATTAAAATTAATAATAATAATAATAATAATAATAATAATAATAATAATAAAGATGATGATGATAATGATAATAATAATAATAATAATAAAGATGATGATGATGATAATGATAATAATAATAATAATAATAATAATAATAATAATAATAATAATAATAATAATAATAATAATTAGGGCAGGGAAAATCGCGTGAGAGTTCCCTGAAATGGAATAAGAGACTAGAAAATAGTATTTTTAATGATCGTGGTAGAGGAAGTCGCTTAGTGTTCCCAGTGCGACAGAATACTTAATCGGGGTTGTGGAATCCGGGTTTTTCTGAATTTAACACATTCTAATTTGGCGGTGAAGATGAAAAGCATTGCTTACTCGCTACATCACGGCCCCCTACCGTCAGATGGTGGAAGATCTTCTCACATAACTAACAGCGCGCCCGCCGGTGAGACGTGAACCTCCCTCAGAATCTCACTCTGGGCGACCCGCTGCCGCAGCACATTCTGCAGGTTAAAACTCCCATATACGCCATGCAGTCAAGGTTGAGCCCTACGAAAGATGTGCTGTTCACAGAATAGCATCATGGTGCCGGAAAGGTAGTATTCACATTACCGACTCTTGACTCCCAAGCTACCAGCTAAGAAATTCTCGCGTGGACGCACCTAGTTAAAAATCTACGCAAAAGAAAATATAATATTGCGTTTGAAAATAACATTATACGAGCAGAAAACAAGCTTTGTGCTGCAGCACTGCAGCACATAGGAGAAACCACCACTGGCCTACATCAAAGTTCCGAAGGTTTCTACAGCCATGTTATGTACTACATGTACCACGACGCGTGCGCACATTGATAGTTCACTGAAAAAAAATACATTGTGGACATACGTCGAGCACTGAACTCGCAATGAGAGGATACGTTATGGTGCAAGTCAGTGCATGATATGACTATAGGAGCAAACCAATCAATGATCTGCGCAGACGCACTTCCTCTCCCTTGGACATAGATTATTTATTTGCCGCAGTTTGCTAGAGTCGTTCTTGTTAAACACATCGGAGATTTAAAGTCTGCCTCTCAGCTGAGGAGTGACGCTCTACCTACACTCCTGACGTAGGCTAAGAACGTGTTTGCGCAGTAACCAGGGTTTTTATTAAATGCAGACTTATAGTTTGCAGTGTTGCATTAGGTCTATTCTAAATTAAACACAGGACTTCAGTTATTAAAAAATAATTTAGAAATAAAGGTTGTAAAAGTATCATTAACAGCAACCATGGGATCAGCATGCTGATGTCCACAGACGATTAAATCAGAAGACAGATGTAGATCATGCAGCGACTGAATGACAGGCCCTATTTAGCAATGGTATGCGGCATCACGGAGTTTTGTTCAGTCAGTAGAAAGAACTAAAGATGCAGTACCAGTTATGCAGTAACTTATGGATGCTACATGTAAAGGAGATGGATTGCTTTGAGTTGCTCTACTGATCTAGTGAATACTTTTTTTGGATGAAAATTTGTAAGGATACAGATTAAAGCACAGCCCTAGAGAATTCATTCCTGCGTTCTTCACACATATTCATGATATTTGTAATGCTGAGGGAAGAGAAGTTTAAACATTTTTGAATGACCTTTTTTCTTCTTAAGTTCATATGATAAATCGATTCCAATAACTTATTAACTCTGATGTGAATCACATCACTTCCTGTACCCTTCATACTCCAACATAGAATAAACGACCGTACAGTCAGTCTCGTTCAAAATGAGGAAAGACTGAAAACTTGTGTTTGTGGATGGGATAATTATTTTTCTTCTTTCAACTCGTCTCCAACAATTCGCTTTAATGATTCTATCTTCCTCTTCAGATTCTCATAAACTAAATTAAACTCCATGGTTTTGCATTCCTGAAGGGACTAGGCCTATCATCCGACCGCTGCGTCAACTACCATAGGCATATGCCATTATTTGGGAAATGTGGTCAGCATGAAGACACCCGCGGCACATTAATTATGGTGTTCATCACTGGAGCCGGTACTCCTGCATCAACTAGTTCCTCAATTTGAATCACATGGCTGAGTCCACCTCGTTCCAGACCTCTCCACCTCATAAGACCACGAGACTACGCAGGTGTCTTCAAATTCTTATAGGCCTTTATGAATTAAGAGGCTGTTTTATAGGGATTTTAAGTTATAGCATATTCAGTTCTTTCATCCTCATGCTGAAAACTTCTGAAACTGTAGGCTATACAAATTTTAGAGAGCCCACAATGCCTACATCCATTTTTTAAGCCTATGCGATAGCCTATTAGGACACTAAACCTACTTTTGAAAAATTGTTATGGCTACGATTTAGTGAACGAAGAACTTTATACTCCTCCCTCAAACTTTTAATTCTTCAAGTCCACGCTATCCAGCTTTCAATTTTAAAAATGTATCTGTTCCTAAATTTGGATAAGTCAGCCATTCACGATAACATTTGATCCTCTCTATACCTTCCCGTCGAACATTCCCAATCCTAAACCGTTACTTCAACAGTCTAGGCGTATGCTTTTAAAATAATCTACCACCTGGTGCCAGGGCTTCACGGACATCGCTGTTGATAGGTCTAGTCTACGAGTTATAGCCTACCTACTAGTTATCTTTCAGTAGGCCTAACTAAATCTTAGTACTGAAAATTGTACTTCTATAGGCTAATAAATAGGTGAAATGTTATATAGACCTAGGTATATCCGCTATAATAATGTTCTGTTTATTGAGTCCTATTGGTTGGGAATAAGAGAAGTTCTTATGACCTTAATCCTTTGACGCATAGGCCTATAAGAATTTAGCTAAATTAATAACGAATATTTAAATTTAAATCTTTATATCAGAAGCCTACCAGTCATTTTTGATAGCATGGACAACGAAATAAGAAAATTCATCATTATAAAATATTATGAACCGATTTCAAAGGGTTTTTTGTCTAATTATCTTGGATGCAGGATTAAAATGTATTTTTGGTCCATTTGGATCAAAAATAGGCCTCCGCCTACCATTTTCAGTATTTTTTTTATGTATGTGGTTCTGTCTGCCTATGAATAGTTAAGCTCAAAAACGAAAAATCATACCAATACGAAATTTTACATTTGAAATAAGTATGGCCTTTAAGTGATGTGACATAAAGAATTAAGAAAATATTTTCTTAGGTTCCTTTTACTGCCTCTTTACACGAAGACATGGCTTTTTGCGATTTTCTCGAAAACCATTTCAATGACTTCCTGTAGGCCTAGATGTGGTATAAATTTCCAAGTTCATAGGCCTATCTTATAGCACACATAGGGCACTAACTAATATTTCAAAGGCCTAATTTTTTTCTGAATTCGAGGGACAGTTATAAACTAGTCTCTTTTTTCACTAGCTGAGGCATTAAGTTGAGCCTCGCGAACAATTTGGTTTGCGTGAGGACAAATCAATCTGAATACACATTTTCGCATTGCAGCCAATGATTCTATGTGGGAATGTGAAGATAGAAAATTACTTTTCCTGGGTCTATGCTTAGGGTAAAATGAAACGTCTTGTGAGTATAACACATTAGATTTTTTTAATTAAGTTAGTTCTTTTTAAACTCCCATAGCCTAGGCCTATATTTTTTGCATTGTTTGAACAGCGTAGGCCTATACCCTAGTCATATTAGGCCTAAATAGCAAGCACGCACAGGCGCAGATATATGTATAAGGAAATTGAAGTATTTCTTAGAAAATAAAATAATAGTCATAGGCTAAATAGGCTACAAATTCTGAAAAGATAGATATAACTTATATATTTTTAACATGATATTATAATATCAATACATAGCCTATTTTAACTTACAAAAAAGCAGCTGCCTATAGGACTGTATAGTAGGCCTATATCATATACTGAATCTAGGTCACACATCAGTACAAATTAGTTATAAGTTAGGTTAAATAAAAAATATATAACTTACCTAAATATGATAAATGGCCTAATAAGCCTATTTAATATTCTGTAGGCTATAATAAGTTACTAAAAAATTAAATATTTCAACAAAAATTAAAATAACTCAAATAGGCCTATATTAAATATTATTCTGTTTAAATGTCTGTAGGCTATTTTTAATTGTAATAATGAGGAGATCAGTATAGAGCCTAATAATATATTGTAGGCCTTCTCTTTTTGTGCCTTAACTAAAACTTATGTATGTACTTAATGCCTTAACTAAACTTATGTACGCTTATGTAGGCCTACTTGATAAGTTAGACTTGCTGCATAAAATCTTATATTTTCTCGAGATGAGTAGGAATATCGTCGTCTATTAGCCTATTGTGGTGAAGGGGAGCTTCAAAATTGTTTTATGTTTATGAAAAAAAGTAACTTTCTCTTATATATGTCACTTCCACAATTTCTAAGTAAAATTTATAAAATTCAAGTAAAACATAAATTATGCTTTTGAAGTAAACACACTTATTAAATGAAATGGTAAGGGTTAGTCTCAGTCAACACAATTTCTCACCTGTGACGTGGGAAAAAGTAAAACCCGGTTACCACGCAAGTCATCAAACTAAAACATGTCGGTATGCTGTAGGCGAACCTGTCAACAAGAAAAGTAATCGGCTTGTTCTACTGCCTACCTCATTGGATTCCCAGTGGAAATTGGAGGCCATTTAGAAAAGGGGTAAAGGGATGCAGCAATACTGTGAAGATTGACAGGGCAGTTGACAATGTTAAAGACGCCGAAATTTGGTGGGTTGAACCTACAATTAGACCTCGAGGGAATGGATGTAAATGGTCATTAGTCTGAATGACCCAAATTGTAACCAAAGGCTTCAACACACAGCTGTCTAGAGCGTAACGTGAAATTGCTTTTAGCTGTATTTTTCTTTCGACTTCAAGTCATATATTTCTGTTATATTATTTTTCTTCCTTGAAATACAAGGCTGCCCTAAGGACAAAGCTTACTAGTTCAATTCAGATATACTTTTTTCTTTTTACAAATTTAGGATACATTAATAAATTGAAGGCTATAGGCCTATAACCAATCATTTTTGTAGTTAGCAATAACAGATACCGTATTTTAATAAAATATTTAGAAAGCCTTTGATGTATGGCCTAGTTTAAATAGAAATCCCAAGTTTCCTGCTTTAATTTAGGTTCAATTTGGAGACAGGCCTATTGTAAAAAATACATTGAAACTATTTTATTGTTGGAAAATAGAGCAATTCGTAACTTCTTTGGATATTCGTTATGCACTCCAACTATAGAATTTAAATTAGTACCGATATGCCTATAAAATTGTTTGGAAGTGATGTTTAATCGTCATTATCAAAGTCAATAACATAAAACCTATATCGTCAGAAAATCAGGTTTACTAGGCAGACCCCATGGAATAGAAGGACTTAAGTATAATTTTAGTAGTTATAATGAATTGCCAGTCAAAATTCAACGGTTAATCATTTCACATCATAAGTTATAAAGACAATATTAAGCCTATCGCTTGCTCTGGAACAAATATAAAATATTAATCTATCAAGATTAATCTTTCAAGATTTGACGTCGCCTAATCCAGTCCTCTCAATAATTAAAAGTAAAAACATACAAAACCTAAGAGTTTTAACCGTATTGTATTCCATAAAAAGATTCATTAATCAATAAAACACTTTGCATATTAGTTCATTTGTTTACATTTTACATTGTTTATTGTTTAATATTACTATTCCATTCATGGGTTAAGTGTGGAATACTGAATAGTAAAGTTCAACAATTCCTCGGCTGTCGACTAATTACGACAGTTCACTTTATAATATGCTTGCAAGAGTAGCAAGGATGCAATTTTGTCTGATAAATGTCAGCTTTTTACTGGACACAGTACCAATAAGGAGTGGTTAGGCTATTAGATCATATGAATCTTCTAGGCCTTCCAAGGAAAAATCATGAGGGAAAAGGTTGCCGGTGCGTTAAGGATGATAACCTTACCACCATAATGGCCCGAATGTCTAAAAATCTTGGGTCCTCACCTCCCGGAACCATAAGAGCTTCTAGGGCCTGTATTGGGATCCTTCACTTTTTTACAGTTTTAATCCGATTAAATTAAATTGTGCACATGAAGCCTTCGGGCCCTTCCACCTTTATCGCGTTTACTAAGTTTCTCCTTTTTCAAGAATTATTGAAATGGCACCGAAGAAAAGAGGGTATTGGTTAGGCTATATAAACAATGCAGCCGAAAAATGGAAAGCTAAGTAAAGGCTTATAGTTTACAAATCAGAAGTAGATTACTACACAAGTTGATTTCGAATTACAAGCAAACCACAAAACCCAGGTGATGCAGGGTCTTTTAACCTAGTAGCCAATACAAAATACTTAGGTGAAACTTCTTACGACGATCAAAATTTAAGATATAATATGTTAGAACTTTAAACTAGAAGGAAAACATTAACTTACATTCAAGATTGAAAATGAAGTATCAAATTCTAATATGCTTAGCCTACTTTTTTTTTTTATAGTCCCAATGAAGAGGGCCCCGTTCTCGCGGTATGCAGGTTCACATGTAGGCTACGCTGCGAATTTTTATTTTTATTTATTTATTTTTTTTTTTTTTTTTTTTGTTGTGCTCCTTGCACTTTGTGTATCACGGTTTCAGTAGGCCTACAATTCGCTTTTACCCTAGATGTGGGAGTCATGTTAGGAGATTATAGCCTATATTAGTGTTAGTTACATGTAGAGTTAAAATTGTGGCAGTTAGGTTAGAAACATAGGCCTATGCAGGGCATAGGCATACTGAATTCCTTGAGTTTCGTAATGTGTCGATCTCGCGCTTGGTATGTTAACTTGTTTAGCCAGCATTTTCACTGTTTTCGCCAGTGAAGTTTCACTACCAACGAGTTTCTTCTCGGTCCCGAGAAGTAAATAAGGCGGAAATTTAACTACATTCCGCCAGATCGTGGTATACAAGAAAGTGGGCAGGTGGTTTGGACCAAATCGTTAGTCACGGTAGTATCATTCTCCTCTCTATAGTATGCCCTGCATAGGAAAATAGCCTATATTTTATTTTAGGAGTTTCGTGGAGAAAATCTAGGCTATGTTTTAAAATATGGATCCTCTACAATTGGATTTTACCTCTTTTTCCATACGGAATGCTAAAAATATACTCCTTCCGTTCTGTAATAGAGATTAGAGCCATACATGGTATGTTGTTCCACAATATGCTATAAGCTATAAATAGATACTCGTAGGCCTATGTTAAATTTTAAAGATTTAGATGGTTATGCTGTATGCAGGTCATCTTACATTGTACTAACAATTTGGTATTCATAATAATGCATTTTATTTCAAATTATTCTGCCCATATCGAGTATTTCATTGCAACTGTCTTAATGGCACTATTCTTTAAGGTACCATTTCCCTTCAATTGAAGTAGGAATTATAGAATGGCATTAAGACATTCGGCCGTTAATTGTTTTGGTGTTCATACTCACATGTGCCTCGGTTATGGGTGTGTTGACTCGTCCTGGTACTCCACAACGGCTCCAAAATCACCGTATCTGTATATTTAACAAGGTTTGTAGTATGCTATACAGCACATACAGTAAACGTCTGACTGGCTGAAGGATCAGTTCAGTACTGCACACAAAATAATATCAGACCACTATTCAGATGCGCATGCGCAGCATAGTGAAGCAGTATTCCTGTGTCTATAACATATTATGGAACAGAGACATCAGATTATTATATCAACTGAAATACCGTAAAGGATAGCTTGTTCGGTTATATTATCTTCACATTAGTAAGATTAATCTCGCACTTCAGTGTATTTAGGAAAGGAATTTTTAACGCTTGTCGCATCCCCTCAGTTGTCGGTGTGTTCGATTACATAGGCCTACATGAGATTATGAACGTAGGCTACTCTTTGTGACATAAATGATTTGGATTGAATATATTTTCGGGGATGGTTTCCATTAGCCCTATTACTCACTAAGTTTGTCCACAGAAAAAGTTAAAATCGGTTATTTTTTACCTTGCATTCTTCATATACAGTACCATAGAAACCATGTACTAATTTAGTGTTTTTTTTTTCTGGAAAGTGTCTCAAACACTGAGAAAATGAAAATGAAAACGTCACTTTTCTAACCTATAAATGGTAATCTCTTAACAGAAAATGGCTACAAGTGGCAGTGAGTTGCGCAAGGGTCACGTGATCTGGAAACAAGGCTGGGATTGTAAACTTGATGGCACTCAACACAAAAATCACTGTTCCTGACTAACTGTTACCAACCTACCTCTACATGTCACTAACACTAATATCACTATTCCTAACTTAAATGCCACTCACCTCGAATCGGAGGTTGGAATGTAGAGCGGGGCGAAAGTGTGTGGAGTCCGTAACGAAAACCCACATTTTCCTCTTGTATAGTGTATCTTTTTACCGTCATCTTCTGATACATTGTCATTGCTCTGCAAGTGGAGTCCTGCGTTCCAACCGTGGGCTTGAAAATATCCTCCCTCTCCACGTTCGCTTTGAAATCTCCTAGTACAGTTTTTATGTGATATCCCGGTAACTGATCAAATGTTCGTTTTTCCCCCTCATAATTTGTTCTTATCATAGTCTTTATCTTCTGTTAGTGCAAGAACACTTTTTTGATGTAAACTTAGCCGGCCATAGACCAATTTTCCTTAATTATTTATCTTGTTTACAGTTTTGTCTCCCATTTATCTTTGTTACACGCAAACACCCATACCCGAGGCGGGACTCGAACCTACAGCCTTAACTACCGCGGCTAAAGAGACCGGTAACAATCATAATTATGTCACACCGGCACCACAGTCCTCTTAGAATATCATAAAAAAACCTATTTCATTAATAAGCTCTACTTCCTTATCGGCTGAATTGATTCTCCTCTGTATGAAGAATCCAGTCCCTCATAGATGGTTATCATTCCCTTTCCCGCAGAAAAAGTTATACGTGCCTGTCTGTATTAAACCTTCACAATCCCATCTAACTTCCTGTACTGCTACTACATCTAAGCTGTATTAACTCCAATTCTCTAGTTACCGGTTTAAGTGCCCCAGGCCTATACACGCTCCTAACATTCCACGTTCCAAATCTATAGCTCCTACGATTTTTGGACCCCCTCATTGCAGTCCCTACCCGGAGATCAGAACGAGAGGCTATTTTACCTCCAGAGAATGTTACACTGACAGGATCCACAAATCACAAATATAAATTATTTGTCAAATAAATTTTAAACTGACTTCTAGAAGTAGAGAATTATACCAATAATTCAAAAGTGCATTTATAGAAGAAAATATCAATAACAACACAAGTATTGCATCTGCATAATGCTGAAAGTTGTATATGTAAACAGTAAATAATTACTGATTTACAGCATACAGAGAATTATAATACGTGTTTTGCATACGAAAAATACAAACGTGTTGCAATAGTCAAGCAAAAGGAAAAGTGCTTGCATTGTCATCAGTAGATTGAATACAGATTGAATTCCAAAATAGGCTAAATTACAACTTGATATAATAAAATACAATTCTTACCTTGTAGTATGAATTTGGTTCAGTTAGTAAGAATTTCGTGTATATTACACAAATAAGCAAGCGATGTAGTCTATACTTATAGTAATTGAGACAAAAGGAACATAAAGAGTTTTCGGTGAGGCATCACAATATGTAGAATTGTCAAAGAGGGTCAGTTTATACTCCTATTACTTTTATGACATATGACGTGTAGCATAAAAAGTAAACTGTAAGACGTTAGATTAATAGTTTCAAAAGTTATGAAGCAAACAATATCATGCAGAGTCTTTGAGATTGTAACTATTAAAATATCAGAAAGCGTTTCTCAGTAACAATCAATCGGATTCCTGTTTGTCATAAAACGGTGTCGACGTTCACTTCTATATATTAGAATTTCGTGCAGAAATCCAAGATTTAGATTTGGCTGAGTAGATATGATGAAGGGACATAGTACCAGCTAGGCAAATTAGAAGCAGCCGGACTTAGTGATGTTTATGCACGGTCCTAGAAGACTTCGAAAAGCAGTATGAATAAAGTTGAACTCTGATAATAATAATCAAGAGTGGTTTACACGGCGCTGCTTTTATTCGATTTGAACCAGTGTCAGAAATTCGCTTGTCAAATCATCTCGAGACGCATCTTAATTTTAATTCTTAGTTTTGTATTCATTCGTATTAAATTTTTTACTCATCCTTAGAATGTTAATTTTGTATTCTGACAAGTTATGGCTTGTTCTGGGTGACAAGTTAAATATGTCTAACTATACC
This sequence comes from Ectobius pallidus, assembly GCA_964059195.1. Taxonomy (NCBI): domain Eukaryota; kingdom Metazoa; phylum Arthropoda; class Insecta; order Blattodea; family Ectobiidae; genus Ectobius; species Ectobius pallidus. The sequence goes on along the minus strand of CAXKWD010000003.1, from coordinate 179,587,110 downwards.
GCTCTCGCAAAACGTTTAGCTATCAACTTCCGAATAGGTTTCTCCTCCGCGCATGCGTGAGACGGCCAAGTGACAAAGTGTACGAAGAAAAACACATTACGCCTGCAAGGAGAGATTGGAATGTCAAAAAAATGAATCGACTGAGACTGGCTTTACTAATAACCTGAGCGAAGAAAGAAAGCTGTCTCAGTCAACTGACACCCCACATAGTTGTTACATGTTGAATACAAGTTGCAGAAATGCGGACAGCCCGAAGTCAGAATGATGAGTCAAGTTGTAAGAAAATGGGCTTGAGCCACCATACGAAAAATGGTGACATAACGAACAAATACTAGGGAATCGGAGATCGAAAGGGCGCTCCGACATTCCACATATGGATACTCCTCCTGATATTTACGAACATAGGCTATTATTTGTGTTTTACTGCTTGCTTTCTTCTGACTACTTTCTGCTAGCACCTTGAAATTTCAAGTATGTTTCAGACTTACATTTTACGAGCACATCACTCGCTAAATGGATTGAGTACAGAAAGGCTCCTTCAGAAGCTTATGGAAGCATTCGGCTTCATTAGTGATGCAAGGAGTGTGAACTATTTGGCAATAAAGAGGCCCTTCTGCTAGAATTACCTCCTAACAGTAGGCAAAGCATATCGACAAAAGCCAATGGAAAAGAAAATCGCCCATTCCAATTCATTACATTATTCATCTCTTGTAGTTGTTTCAAGGCATCTCGAAACGAAGTAGGAATTCTAGGCAACTTCTTCCTCCTTCTCTCTTCTGTCTAACATCATTAACATAGCAGTTGTGTTCTATACTTATATATACTCTGGTCGTTACTGAAAGCAGTTCTGACTAGCGTAGTTGTCACAAGCGTTTCTTTTATAAGTATTACGGACTAATTCATTTCTCAGTATCACCTTCCAGAATTTCCTCATGATTATGCCCTTGAGTACTGATTTCAGTTTCTTTTATTTTCTTTTATTCACAAAACCTGCGTTTCACCCGATGGGGATATCGCAGGATATTTAGTACATAATTATAACACAGTATGTACATTTGCATCTGTGTGGATGGCAGAAACACACTTTCGTAAAGTACACCTCCTTGAAATGTCACCACTTGCCAACACACGGAACTTTCTGTGTTTATAAATTGGAATACACGATGCAATGGTTGCCTCTGTTAGTTTCCTCTCTCATTAACCAACTCATTCTGACCAACTGACAATGTTGTGTATAGAAAGATCTGAAAAATAAAGTATACCTCCGAAGGTTCAGTCGCAGGCGCCTGTTGTGGGTTTCTTTTTGGAAAGTTTTGGAGCTCTTTCAACAGTGCATAAAAATGTACTTAAGCCCAAGTGCGCTTTCGATGCGTTATGCTTCTAGAACACTACCTAATGACCTTGCGAACGCATTATTTAGCTAGTTATATGCATATTCATTCATCAACCACAGAACGAGAGACATGATAATATTATACTAGAAAAATCCTCTGACATTGGGATTTGAACCCAGGACCTTTGGTTATCCGTGCCAATACTCTACCAATTGAGCTAAGACAAGAGTTCACTTCACAACGCCAGATGAAACCTCTCTGTTATGACTGATTGCCCTGAATGGTCTACCTCACTGACAGACAAGTTATGTCATATGCAGTACTGTGAGGCACATTAATTAGTGATTTTTGTGACCGGGCTTCCACTGTCATTGTACAGTAACATATCAATGATCAAACTTGGATTAAACTCGAAGTAACGTAAAAAGATCAGACAACTTTACATTAAAAGTCATAAGGTTCAGATGCAGCTTTATTGATCATATGATACTTGTGCATGCAAATAGGCCTGTGTCCGTTTGATTTCTGCCACTAATGGGTTGGTCTATTCAATTAATATAATGAATTTAATTACTTTATTGCAGCGAATGGTGTAAACAAACAATCAGCCCCGTATAACATAGGTCCACCGGGTAAGTTCCCGATAGCCCCGACGGGCCTGTGCTGCTTTGGGCGTGGTTATTCCCTGCCTTTCGCTACCTAATTCTCAGTTCTTACGCTTAAGCCTTAGGCACATGTTTTATGATTTAAAATTATTCGAATCAGAGTGCAGTAAGGGGACTTTCCTAAAGAGAACACTTGATACGTTGATACAAAAAGCCGAATTTTTTTTTAGAATATAACTTAGGGGTAAGTTGTTTATACATTTCGTTGTGGGTGAGAATCGAACCCGTATTTTCAGCTTTGTACTCACAAGCTCCCACAGGACGTAGGCCTACCCAGATCCACTGCAAATTTCCCTCTAGAGACTAGACCCTATTGGCCTCGCTACATAGAAGGGTATGTGAAACGAGAATGAGTAACCCACGACCTTTGGGAGCCCGGTGGTCTAGGCGTTGACGTAAAGCTGCAAAGCCAGGTTCGATTCATGCCCATGGCACATTTTACTCTATAGGCCTAAAATATAATACAAGTATCTTCATCGAGATAAAATGAAAGCCTTTCTAATAGAGAATAAAGCGTTTTCCACCTATCACCTCTAATTTAAATAAAGAAATAATTCTGTATTGAAGAAAATTAATTAAAGAAGCATCACATAACTGCGTATAATAACTAGGTCTTTATAATGTCAACAATTCATAGAATTATACTATCGTACTATTGTCTACACCAAAGTTTGTAAGACATGCCTTATCAATATTAATTAGAAAAATATTAAAATATCCTAACTGCAGATAAGTGAAACTTATAACAATAGGCCTACTGTAGGCTAGAATCAGTGACTTCTGTCACTAATTTTAACTAATTAACTATTTGTGTTAATGAGTGTGCATTTTATGTAAAAGTTATAATCATTTTAAAACTTTTCGCCATCAGAACATTCTATAGGCCTACAGGCCAACATGACCTTAATCTACCTTCATTATTTTTTTTTTAATTAAATGTATAATATGGAGGGTGTTTTACGTGCTTGCTTTCAGGAGTGATACTGTCTTCAATTTAACTGTTACAATTGTACTTTGATATTAATGTTCACATAGCCTACGTTTGTACACTTGTGTAGGCTTAAAGAGATTTTGTTTAAGAGAGACTGTAGACTACTCACTTGTATACTGTTCTTGTAATGCTTATGTTATTTTTACTATATACAATACACCAAATAAATTAAGATCTGTATCTACAATAGGCCTACTCCAATAAAACATATAATTTATTCACTACTTGATAATCTTCCTATGTGGACTTATTTGGAATGTTGTTGTTAATGTTACTTTGAAATTAGTGGTGAATAAAATAACCTACCTTAATCAATTGCACCACTACGGAAATGAAATACTCGTACATCAATACAAATGAAAATTTGTCAGTTATAATAAAATTACAAAAGATTTTGTCCAAATGGGCTAACTTAATGCAATATGTGAATCCTATATCCTGTAGGCCTATACCGGTACCTTTTACGTGTAGGCTAAGTATGCATGTTTATATACTAAGACTCCGTGGCGCAAAATCCCTGAAGGGACAAGGCCTAAAACCCGACCGCTGCGTCATCTACCATAGGCAGATGGCAGGATTGGGGGCATGTAGTCAGAGGGCTCCGGGGGTGGTGGAGGCCAAAAAAAAAAAGCATGCCGACACCCACGGCTGTTAATGGTGGTTTCCATGACCGGAGCCGCTACTTCTCTATCAAGTAGCTCCTCAATTTGAATCACGAGGCTGAGTGCACCCCTACCAGACCTCCCTACCTCAGAAAAATCCCAGGAGGTACCGGGGATCGAACCCGGGCCGACGGATCTGTAGTCAGCTAACCACAAGACCACGAATGCATATACAGTGTATATAAAGGATGGTGAGTTTATTATGTTATATCTATTATTTTCCTTTAAAATTCTAATCTCCTCGATCTAATAACTTGATAAGTAAGTATTATTTCTGTTTTCACATTTGACTTATTTAGAGATTATAATGACTGGGGTAAAGTGGTTGTGAATGTGGCAGGCATAAAATACTGCAGGTCCATGTCCAGGGGAAATGGGAATATAGAGTTTAGTGTCCCAGGCGTGTGGTATATTTGTGTGGACGTTACATGGATAGTGACAGTTCGTTTTGTGTGGGAATCAAGGCGGAACTCGTTCTCACCAAAATGATCAGTTTTCGGTGTCTTGTAAAATTCTTCCTGCCTGAAATTGAAAGGTTGCTGATAACTCCCACTGTCCCAAGGGAATCGTAAATTTGTAGGTAATTTGACATGTTGTGATGATGAATTGGTAATTTATCAGTCTGCAGCGTATAACAAACACTTTTAGAAATGAAATGCCCAAAGAAAACCAGCTTCAACAGAAACTTAGGTTGCAAGTGATTTATTTACAGTTTACTCATGTTCGCAGATTGGTTGATGATGATGATAATGATAATAATAATAATAATAACAACAACAACAACAACAGCAGTATGATCGAACTCTCGCCTGATAGTGTAGCCTAAATTTTTTAGGTATTTATCTAGATGGGAAGCTTACTTGGAAACCTCACATTAAATATATGTCTATTAGTCTATCTAGGGTGATCTACTTGCTAAAGAACTTGAAATATCATATAGCAGATAAATACATTACGTTAGCATATTTTACTTTCTTTCACAGTATAATTCGTTATGGTGTTTTATTATGGGGCAATTGTTGTCGTGCTCATGATATTCTTTTGCTCAAAAAAAGGTTATTACATTAGAATCATTCCTGATGCACTGCAAGCCTTTGTTTGATAAACTAAAAATTGACTGTTGTAAATTTATGCATATATAATGTTTTATTGCTACTAAGGAAAATCTACCAAGCCAACGACTTAGACGGGGTTTACATTCTCACAACAGAAGAAATAGAAATCGCATTGACATGCCTTTTTTAGGCTATCCAAATCACTTAAAAGTTATCATGTGGTTGAAAAGAACTGCTGTAATATGTTATAAATAATATGTTAAATTATCCAACCTAGAAATTTAAAAATAAACTCTTTGACTGGTTGGTTGATCGTCCATTTTATTCTTTAGACGATTTCTTTGATTTTAGTACCAATGCAACATTTTTTTTATATTCATAATTTTTATCCTGTTAGATTTATTTTTGTATATAGTATTTTTATATAATTTACTTATTTGTATGTAAATCTTACCTTGTCTAATTCTTTTTGTAAGTCTAATTACAACATTATTATTATTATTATTATTATTATTACTATTATTATTATATGTGATTATGTAGCCTAACACAGGCTATTATATATTTATCCTTTTCCTTTTTTATTTCCTACATCAATTCGGTTCAATCATTTTTTATAAAATGTTTATATACTTCCTAACAATTATAATTTAAAATGTTAATGAATTCATCTATACAGTTTAACAGTTTAAACGGTCAACAGTATAATAATTGAAGTACTCGAGGTAAAAGTGCCCTAATTACCAATGTATGAATTTCTAGTAGGCCGACGTATTGAGTCATTTCTATAATTGTATGTACCCAGTAATTTCTAACATTATGGCCTACATTATTTTCAGCTGTTTTCTTGCCACTGCTCACATCTACTGCTTTTCTGACCATCACTTCCCTAATCCAAAGGATAACTATCCCAGGATATATTAAAACTAAAAAATAACTACGATAATATTGATTGGGCACTGTTCTGTTTTATGTAGGTTATTATTTTTAATAGCTTACTACAGTCTACTGGCACTTCTGCAGATAAAACTTTAAACCTATAATATCTTCTGGAATTTAAATATGCTTGATGAACCAAAGGCACTAACTTTCTCTCCTCAATTTCACCTGTTCAATCCTTGCCTAGGTCGATGGCATTTAGTTGTGCTTAATTGGAACAATCCCATGTCTGTAGAGTTACAGGCATGTAAGTGAACTCACGTACAATTGTACAATGGTGACGCTTACAGGCCTAAGTTGTAATACACACTCCGTCTTTAATCATACAAAACAAACAATAGGCAAACGCAGCTCTCTTCTCAAGCTTATGTTTACATTATAGTTTTACTATCCAAGTTTTGTTCGTTCATGCTTGTAGAGGCTTCCAAAACACTGTTATTTTTCAATAAGAAAACACACATTAAAGTAAAGATTTAGGCGTCTGTGTATCCTCACTCTTTTCAAAGCTTCCTTCAGATTGTACGTGCTGACGATTTTCGCGGCGAATGATGGATCCAGCATTTCCTGGCAGAGTGAAACGTTAGGAGGAATGTTAGGACAAGCATACGATAGAAATGTTGGACTAATCATTATATACTATTATTTCTTTGAGTTCTTCAACATAATAACTTCCAAAATTTTTCTTTAATCTATAAACTTTTAATAAAAACAATAACAATAGGCTATTACAATCGAACTTGGCAAATTCGAAACTGAACGGAAAAAAATAGTAGAATTAAGTGCGATTTCGAACATATGAAGTTCGAAATAATCAAGTTTGACTGTAAAAGGCCTAATAATAATAACAAATATTTTCATAACAAACATTTAGTAAGAAGTAAAACATGATCATGCATACATTATAGGAATAAAACCCACTTATCAAAAATTGGTTTCACGTTAATAACTAAAAAGCTAAATAGGTAAGTATCTAATTTGTGATGTTCCTTTGTGGTTTTATGATCATAATATAGCTGATTTCAATGTTTTATCATCCACACAGGGAAGTTTATTTGCTGATAAATATCCGCAGGAGAAAATGATCGAAGTATAGAGAAATTGGAGTGGATAGTGAAGTTGACTGATGTTATATGAAGATAATTGCCCCACAAAGCAGGACGAAACTATTAATAACATTGAATTAATCACAATTCTGATTTCTTTGTAATAATATGTGACGTTCCATTTAGCCCAACCAGACACAAAGCAATGGTAACTTGATGGAAACTTATGCGAGTGTAAATGTTGAATTATAGTATGTTATTACACGTCTGCATATCCTATCAAATCTATCTCAGAGTACTGCAAGAACAAAATATAGTCAAGTGACGCGGTCATAATGCCCACTCGGGCGCATCTTCTCTTATATATCCTATCAAAGGCTTACAAGTTTTAAGAGTGCAGCGATATTCTGACTTTTGTGGTAAGTCCATATCCTTGCACCGGAGATAAAAAGACAGTCACAAACGGAAAAGTTAAATTGCGACCCAGTCAAAGTTTATGTAGGAACTGCGGCCCAGTCTCAAATTTCCATACGGATTGCGGCCCAGTATATTGAGAGGGACGTCGAGTTGCAGCCAGGTAGGCATAGTTAGGCCTAATTAGGTGGACTGAGTATTTCCCAAAAATCTGTGCTTGTAGTCAATTTAAAAAGTTATACACAACTCAATCCCACTTTCCTAATGTAAAGTTTGCGGCAAAAATTTCAAGCTTACGAAATCGTTATTGCAATAGATTTTCAAATTACCCATTTGTTTATTAACTATGTGCTCGAAGAACGATAATTAAGTTTTTGTTGTGTCTATATTCAGTGTTGGGTTATTTAATAGACTTAACAACAATATTACTCAAAATGGATTTAGTAGTTAGAAATTTCAGTGGGATTCGTGGTAAGTTATACCAGGCATAACGCTTACCCTCGTTTTGAAAACTATATGTAATTTGGATCTAAAATTTGAAAATTTAAGCTACGACAGGAAGAGATGTGAATTAACCATATTGCTGCTAAGAATATAAACATTTTGTGAGCTTAATGTAAACAATAACACAGAGTAACAATCAAGCGTGGCCGCAACTAGTATGTAGTCTACAAAATGGATCAGCCGCAACTAACCTGCCTCGTCCGGGTATATTAGGGCTACTAGTTCAGCTGCAACTCGTATCAACCCGTCACAAATAGGCATATGGAACTTTCAAGGAAAAATTTCAATGTTGAATACTTTTAATAACAAGTTTGTAAACTTCTTTTAAACAAAAATACTACATTTTACGACTTTCGAGTACCCGGTTCTCTAATTAGGATTTGGGGTTGTGAGTGTCCTGTTGATTATTTTGTGAGGGGAAAATTTTTGTGTTCCTCATGTTCAGAATGCCTTCATTTTTAAGAAAAGTCCATTGTGCAAAATCATTTGGAAAGTTTTAAACATAGTCTGGATCTCAGAACAGAGTGATGGCTGATGGGTATGGTTCAACTTCAGGTGGTCCTAGTACAAATATGTACCAGTATTAAACCTCAAAAATGGAAGGTTCAACTTTCGCTTTTAGAAATGTTCATGCCTCTCCGTATAGTACACTGCGAGTTTCTGATCATGTAATGAGGCCTCGGAAGGTGAAGGATCTATTGAGAAGTGAAGGATCTATTGAGAAGTGAAAGATGAGTCATACGATTGAATTCTAGTGGTTATGGGGGAGCTATGCATACCCCGTAAAATAATCCGTGCACATTACTAAAGGATAATATGAAAAAAATGGTCGAAGCTTTCACTTAAACTTTGCCATTAATCAACCTGTAGAGTATGGTACAGAGACTGAGAATGATATAGATGACTAGATTTTCTTGCTTTAGCATTGTTCTCTTATTGTAGTAGCCTATGTTCTTGTATAACTTAATATTATTTTTGTAAAACAAACTTAATTTACTTTCACAAAAATGTTCACTAAAGATACCGAAGTTTATTTGTATGAAAGAAATACGTTTTAAAAAATGAATCATAACCAAGCATACTCTTCTAAAAGGTAAAGCATGATTATTTAAAAACGCATAATTAGGTTAGGCCTACTCTGCTTATTATTATGCATAGGAGTTAGTGCAACATAACAGACGTTCTATCATAATAAGCGGAACCTATGGCGTATACATTTTTATTAGAGGAACAGCAATTTTACAAAATGTTATTAGTTTTACGCCACCATACCTTATTAGGGTTTTTGGTAGCCTATTTCCCCTAGCTTGGCCAAACTGTAGCTCATTTTTCCAGTCGAAGCATACACTGGTTTGTTACGTTATATAAGTTACCAGTGAGATGGAATGGAGATTATAACATGTAAGGTAAGATGCCCAATATTCGACAATTCCTAGATTTTGCATTTATTATGAACACTTAAGCTAATAAAGTATGAAAATAGGCTGACAAACTATAAAACTATATAGGCCTACCTATAAAACCCACGGAAATGTAACTCAAGTTTTTAATAGAAACACAGAGAATCATCAAGGCATTGATTTTTAAACACTATTCAAAAATACGACCCGCTCCCTTTCCTCTGAAAAATAAAGCAAAGTTGAATAAAGTAACGATTTGACTGAAACACAACTGTTATAATAGTATTTAAACTTTTCAGAATAAAGCTGTAGGGGTAGGCCTACATAATAATTATCACATGGAGTTAAAGGTAGGTTTTCATTAATTATAATTATCTTTCCAAACCTAAGGCAGATAAAAGGTAAAATAATAAAATATAGGCTATAATCATAAGGCAAATCAGACCTACATTAGAATGTCATTAACTAAATAATCTGAAATGGTACGAGATAGAAAAAGCAGCAGTATGAATTAGAAATGCAAATAAACGAACAATGACGCAATGAAGCACGAGTTCATTTTTCCTCGATCATAATGCCTAATCACATTTTTTAACATTCGTATATGGAAAGAAATGCTAAATAAACTTACCTCCGATGGAGATCAGTGTTAGTTTGATAAACATTACTAAGTTAGTACAACAAGAGCACAACATCTTCTGAGCGCGGAAGGTTCTCGACTGATTCCGAACATATGATATTCCACATTTTGTCATCAGGGTGCAGCACTCGGCAAACGAGGTAGGGTGCCAAAGTCGACAACCAAGCGCATGGGGACGAAAGTTGGGCACCTTATCTTAGTAGTCCTGGGGCCCTTATTTATAAATATTCAGATCTTAGCCGGAGCAGTATTCGAACCTAGATCTCCATGTTAAGCTGTTAGAAGTTCTGACTTCTAAACCATCCTTACATGGGTTATTCTAAAAAAAAAATTGCTGTTTTGGTGTCTCAGGCCTGAAAAATATAAAGATATCAAGATCCACATGATAAACCACATTTCTTGAAGTTTGTAATAATGATAATCACTAACAAGTAGGCTATCTTGCGGATCAGCAACTTACAGCGTAAACAGTTATTTATATTATCACAATACTCTTGTAGGCTGTATTGTAAATAGATAGACAGCAAAGTTAAAATATATATTTTTAACCTGCGCAAGCTTTTTGTTTTTCTTTCATCATCAAAGAATTCCAAACCTAGAATATATTATTAGTGGGCACGGTATGAATGCGTGCAATAGAGAGATCAGCTAAAAGATCCGGAACACGTGAGAGGGGCTTCGGAAATACAGTCCCGAAAACAAAACATCCGCAGTCGCGAGTTGCATTTACGAGTCGAAATGTAGTGCAGTACAACGAGGTGCTTCTTTGAACATGCTCTTTTGCTTTGCGAATTTAGACTAATATAACATCGTATGACAATCTCAGCGCAAGTTGTGATAATAATAACTGAAAATAATTAACGTCCACTTGTGAATATTTTCATAATGGAAACACCTCGGAAGCAAAAAAATAATCACGAAAAAACATTATAGACAAGGTTATGCAGTTCTGTAGATAAGGAAAAAGGAGAAATAGTTTATTGTGCCTCTAGAAAAATCAACATTTAGGGCAGAGAAAATAGTGGGCAAGTCTAAGAAAACAATCATTAGTATCATGAAAAGTTTTGGAAATACTTCAAAAAGTGGGGTCCAGGCACAACTCCAAGGATAAATCGAAAATCAGGTAAAAATTATCTGTTTTGATGACTATGACTTTGATAAGTGCGTAGAGCGTAGAAATTTCTTAGATTACGACGAAGAGGAAATTCATATCTTGGGGAAATTCGTCAACTTTAGTTAAGATGAACTAAATTTCCAGGGTGGCAAAGAGACATTTAGAAAAATATTAGAAGAGATGCTGCCGAAAACTAACGTGAACACATCAGCAGATTAGTACTTTTCATTGTGCAACTGTACTTTCCCCTCTTGGATACCTAGCCTTGACGTTACGTAATGTCAACAAATCAAGAGCACTCATATCGTGGCTGGCGAAGACATGAATTTAAAATAAAGTCCAATTAATTTTCAATAGGCGTATATAAAGTTTCCTGTTTTAATGATGTCATTCCTGTGCCGTCAAAAGCTAAAATCACTGAACTTTCTAAAATCTCCTAATTTATTTATTTTTCTTTCAGTAGAATATCTCCTATTGCACTCTTATCATTACTGACGAGCCTAGAAGGTCACATGAATGATAAGGTACCATCAAAATATAAGCATTTTCCTATAAGCCTATGCAGAATAGAACAGTCATCTTAGAAGATATTTTTTCTTTCTTTCTTTTTCCCTTGTTTTTTCCATTTTCCTTGTTTTCTTTTTTCTTGTTTTCCCTTCTTTTCCTCTTTTCCTAATTACACCAAAACACCCATGCGCGAGGCGGGACTCGAACCCACAGCCTCCCTCACCATGGTTCCAAGGCAACAAGCCTTATGTACCGTTGCTAAGAAGACCGTCAGAAGATTGATAGGCCTACATAAGAAATGAGTAAAGAATGGTAAAAATGTCCAGATTTCTGTCAATTTGTCCGTTTTTGCATTATTTGGAGTGATATCTGCTTTATGCAGCAGTATATTAATTCACTGCATGAAAGTGAATAGTGCACAGTGGTAGCCTATGGTCGTCGCCTAACTTATGAAAGAATCTAGAAGATTAAGGAAAGAATATCGTAAATTTGCTTATGGTTCCGTTTTGAAGGTAAGGCTTCTTTTCAATACATGGGATGAATTAACATCTTTTTGCTTACATGCTATCGGATCCATCCCCCAGAAAGAACTGGATAATCTCAGTTAGGTTAGAAACTGATTCACTAACGAATAATACAAATTAAAAATGAGCAGTCATTTCTTACTTTATTCGCTGTTATTTTCATAAGTATCTAATATGACACATATTCACAAAAAATGTTTGTTCTCATTCATTCATCGCACATTTCACAGGAAATACACAAATACCAAACTTGACACACATTTGTCTTACATTTCAAATACGCCCCACGTAACTTTAACACAAGTTTTCTTCACTTAATGATTCTGACTATTAGAAACTAAACTTCACCCTGAGTTTGATTTTGAACTTCAATGCCTACAACTTTACAAAGCAAGAAATTTAAAACTTTTGCCCTAATTATCTTGGTGATGACGGCTTGATTCATATATAGCAAGTTTCAATGCCAAGAAACTTACTTAGTCAACATGGCACCATTATGCTAAATTTTGGATGTACTGCACAATACAGCCAGTTCTGTATTACAGGAATTGTGAACATAATTAGGCCTATAGGCTACTTTGTATCACTTTCTTAGTCCACTGCAACTGTTACTTCTGCATGCAAACTAATATAAATTTAAGACTAGAAAATGTAAAAGTGAAGCATTCTCCGTAATAATGGAAATCATAGTTGACAAACAAAATATAATCACAAACTATGCCTAATGTAAGTTTTCTCCATAATTAGGCCTATTTAACGTTTATATATACAAATGGATATAGCCTGTATTTGGAAACAGTCACTAAGTACACAGAATCCTAGGTGCGAGCTTGGAAGAAGAAAATAAAAAAAATAATAGCATTGAACGACAATTTATTTGAAGTCCATCTGCTTCAATTCTACTAATGAACTAATGGACTCAAGACAGAAAAGTTTTTTTTTTTTTAACGTGTCCAAGCCTTTCGTTTTCCAACAACATCAAATAATTCCAAACCTAGAAGATAAATTTAAAATGGTCATGTCAGTTTTAAATGTAGCTTGTACAAAAACTAGACCTTTGCCTAAGATGATGGCAGATAAAATAATTTATCAGAATTTCTATTGATGTTTTATACCAAAAAAATGCAAACAACCAAAACCAACAATCAAGTCAAGTGTGATTTCAAGACCATACAACTATCAACAAGTTTATTTTATGTTTTGAATTATTTAACAGAACTTTTAAGTTAATGACATGACATGACTGGTCTTCTTTTGATTGAACTGTTATAATCCCCTTTTTTTTGTCAATATAAGAAATTCAATTACCAGAAAGAAAGTTTTGTTTGAGAACGACATAGTTAACACAGGCTAGTCTGCAGGTTCAACAAAGGTCAGGTTTATAGAGCTTACGTACGTTACCGAGAAAGTATAGGCCTGCTGTAAGAATTTAATTAGTTAGGCCTAAGTCTTTACATTGACAACACAAACACGTTGAAAATTTAATGTCTTGCACATTTTTGTGTTTTAATTCGTTATTTGAAATGTAGGCTTATATGCATTTTATGAAATAAATTAGTCTCAGTATAAAATAACATTTTTTTTATTTGGCTATTTTAACAGTTTTAAACCCTAACGAGGAAATCGTATGTTCATGTATGTAGGTACAAATTAAACAGTAAACATTTACAAATTAAATATAACTTAAAAAGAACAGATTACATCAAGTTTAACTGAGACAGATCCTTTTGAACTGTTGTTACATTAAACAGGGACATACTGTAAATTTATAAAATAATTATTTAAAATTTATTGTGGAATTTGATTTTAAATAGGTAACTTATATATTTCTGAACGTTACCTGACATTTTTAATCCACGATAATATTTAATTGCTTTCTAGAATCACTATCAGGTATTAACTTAACGGTAGCAGACACCATAGCTCGATGAAAAGGATTATAATACCGTGAATGAATAGATCTCTTCAATATAATAATTATTGTAAAGCGTTGTAAGTTTACTTGATAATTTTGCCATATAAACCACATGTAGACGGGTGTCATTCGGCTGTCGCGTTGAGTCCTTTTGTGGTTCTGTAGTTAAATGCGACAAATTGTTACAGGAATCTCTAATTGAATAGTAAATGCGCATAATTATTAGTGCGATCTGAAATAAAAGAAATTTAGCCGATGGTATAAAGGCACGTCTTATAACGTGACAACTTCAGTTCCATTAGCTCATAGTAGGGACCTGTCACCAGAATTTTAAAAGTTAACTTCATGGGTAAATACCGGAATAAGCCCTTATCATTAAGGCCATATATGAAATTTACGTTAATGAATTTCATTCCGATAGTGGGATATATGAAATATAGTATTTCGTAAAAGATCCGCCTTTAAACCACTATCAAAACTAGATAGGGAAATAATTACTGAAAACGAGATAGGCTATATATTAGTTTGAATAGTGCAGAATAAATGTTTAACCAAATTAAATAGCAGTGCTTATTATGTTACAAGAGTGTCCCCTAAAGCATTTATACAAAACAATTGGGGAATTTACAATATATAGTATGTGTGTCAGAATTCAGTATGTTAAAATATTAAAATACTAAAAATTGCACATACCAATTACATAGATTTAAAAAATATACAAATGTGAAAGTAATATTGTTGCATATGTTTGCACCAGTCAATTAGTTCAAAAAACAATTTCTTAAACCATTAATTATATACTCTGTATATTAAAATCTAGAATTATAATATTCTGTTGTCGTTGAAATATTCTCTGACACAATGTTCACAAAATAATCGTCCACAGTCTCTCTCTCTCTCTCTCTCTCTCTCTCTCTCTCTCTCTCTCTATATATATATATATATATATATATATATATATATATATATATATATTCTGTAAGTGCAAGATTGGATGGCTTCACTATTGTATTGGTGTTGTGTTCTGCTGTAGTCTTGTCTATAACTCGTTTTCAGCGTTTTCTGAGACAGGAAAATCGTCGCTGAAAACGAGTTACAGACAAGACTACAGCAGAACACAACACCAATACAATAGTGAAGCCATCCAATATTGCACTTATAGCAAACAAAAAATATATATATAAATTGTGGGCGATTATTTTGTGAACATTGTGTCAGAGAATATTTCAACGACAACAGAATATTATAATTCTAGATTTTAATATACAGAGTATATAATTAATGGTTTGAGAAATTGTTTTTAAATTAATTGACTGGTGCAAACATAATGCAACAATATTACTTTCAAATTTGTATATTTTTAAAATCTATGTAATTGGTATGTGTAATTTTTAACATTTAAATATTTTAAGATACTGAATTCTGGACACACATACTATATATTGTAAATTCCCCAATTGTTTTGTATAAATGCTTTAGGGGTCACTCTTGTAACATAATTAGCACTATTATTTAATTTGGTTCAAAATTTATTCTGCACTATTCAAACTAATATATATATTTCGTTTTCAGTAATTATTTCCCTATCTAGTTTTGATAGTAGTTTAATTAATTACGAAATACTATATTTCATATATGAAATTACTTAACAGCGTATAAGAAAATTGTGATTAGACTAATTCATCTAAAATAAAATAAGTAAACAATAATAATCAGTTAGAGCAGGAATGTTTCTTTATCAAATATACCATCTCAAACTTGAGTTATTTTCTTGATTGTGCTAAGAAGTTTTACAGCAAAGAAGCTAATTGGAAAAGTATAGTTATTTGTATCATTTCTCAGCCCGCTTTTGAACAGAGAATGCTTCAA
The DNA here is from genome assembly GCA_964059195.1 of Ectobius pallidus. Lineage (NCBI taxonomy): Eukaryota > Metazoa > Arthropoda > Insecta > Blattodea > Ectobiidae > Ectobius > Ectobius pallidus. The sequence continues at coordinate 179,571,534 of CAXKWD010000003.1, read as the reverse complement.
TTTTAAGTTGATTTGTTGTGAACTCATATTTATATCTGTGTTTACTATATACATTACTCCAGCACATGTTTTAATTCAGAAGAATTTAGGTAATTAGGACCGCATTAATAATAATTATTCAAATATAAACTTAAATTTCCATTTCTGTTTTTTTTTTTCATTTCTTTTCAATCGAGATAATATATTTTTAATGCCAATTGTGCAATTACCACCTTTCTTCTTTTATTTTATTAACTTTAGCTATGATATATTAATTAAAATGATTACAAATGTTACATTAGTAATCCTAAAGTTGTCACTCCGAATACTTTTAAAATTTAAATGTATAAGCCAGTTGTACAAATTAAGCCTTGGTTTTCGACTCGTTGAGTCGATAACTTTTATTTTACTTTTGTTTTGTTTCAAAGTATTTTTGCAGAATATTCTCCTCTTGAGTTGTTGTCTTTTCCATACTGTATAAAACAATAGAACTAATAAATACATTATTATAGCTTTGGCAGAACCAAAAACAAACAAAAAATGTAAAATAATTTGAGAATCATGTTTCACCGGTTACAAAAACACTTTAAAAAGAGTTTTAAAATAATAATAATAAGTTATGTTCACTTTTCTCATTTAAATGGTTGCATCTAGTGAGTCTTTCGGAGGTCGTGAGACAGAAAAACCTAGGGTTTATTTCATATCAATGGTTTATAGAATAATAAACTCTGGAATGTAAAACTGGCTTTGCTTTACAAGTTTGTTTCTAAAATGTTATACTTACGACGCATTTCGTCGCAAATTCGCCATTCTCATGCATTATTTCATATCACCAGGTAGGTACTTGAATTATCTTCATGGAAGAACACAGGATAAAATCACATCTACAACACCCAACAATTTGTTTGATGATGGGAAGCATTGCCTGAGTATAGAAAATTCGTGCTGAAATGCGTTGCAGAGAAAAAAATTATTTAAATTCTGCAAATCACTGTCAATTTTGCATTCAAGTATAGGCCTATATTGTTCTATAAATCTCTGGGCATTAAGCTATTACAAATTACAGTCAAGACACTGACTTGCGTAGATGTTTTACTTTACATCATATTTTGAAATGCAGTAGGAGTAAATAACATAGGCCTACTTGTTAATTAATACAGTACAGGTAAAGTCAATAATTGAGCATGGATACTTGTTAAATGATAGTTGACATTACGAATGAAAAGTTCCACTTTATCCCATCAATGCCAGTGACAAAATTGATTCGCCGTCCTATCTTACAAAATTTAAGTGGCACATACAGTATATGTTAATACAATATAAAAACACAACATTTCAATAATTACATTGTTTAAAAACATTATTAATTAGACTACCAAAAATATTTATGACTATGTAGTAAATTAATGGTCATTCAGTCGGTTAACAAAATCTATTCTGAGCATCGGAAATGAAATAAGCCAGTAAAAATTGGAATACCTAATTTTTATTATTTACCGTAGTTATGTTTCGGAAAACAAGCTCTCGAAGTGTGCTCCTTTCCTTGAAAATATGTATTTTGAATGTTGCTTTATAATTAAAATCTTTTCGCTCGTTAGGGGCTCCGCCCCCTGGACAAAAATATGTTAATTGGATTTAATTATTATGAACCTGACACTTCAGAGTGCTAGTCCAAGACGTTACTATCTCGACCACTCCGTTAGGTTTGCGGAGATAATTATTTCTAAACTTTCAGAACACTGTTTGGTATTGCCGTTGCCATGGAAACCGAGTCCTTTTTTCGGGGGGTTTTAGGGCTAAAATAACAAGAAAATAAACTTTTTTTATTTTCCTGTGGTTTACAGCCTAAAAGCTGTGAGTGAGTGAGTGAGTGAGTCAGTCAGTCAGCCATGTGGCTTTATATTATAGGGATTATATCTGTGTTTAGCGTATCGGACGAAATTTGTATTATTGGTAGCCTCAAAACTGCTTCTTATCTGCAGTTTATCTTAAATCTACGCTCACATGAACATAAATACTCTTAGGAGCCATTTTTAACTTTGTTCTTTCGGTCAAATGGATAAACCAACTTGAACTCTATATCAGCAACCTAGGAAACACAGGTGTTTTTGGTTTGTTCTATTTATGTATTTATTTTATTTCATTTCTTACATTCTTGGATATTTTAGTACTAAAATTATTTTTCTTCACCCTATTATCTTGTTGGGTGAACTTACTACCGTTTTAGCAATCCCTGTAGTTTATATACTGTAACTTTGTGTTTAATTGGTTTCTGACTCAAGATTTAGTTTAGCTTGTCACTTCAAAATTTATATTTCTTTCAGCTAATATGGTTATATAATAACGAAATTCGATGGGCGTTATTAAAACCAAGAGCTATTAACAAATGAGAGATTACGTATTAAGTTGCGTTTTAATTTAGGCTTATTGAATCTATTGTAAATTGATGTTTGTTCTAATTACTAATTGTAAGCCACATTCCTATAATTTTTTTGTTTCTCTTTCGTAGCTTTACCTCTCACTTATAGGGACCTCACATGCCTATAATAAAACAATCTTATAAAATAGGTTGACCTATTTACCCAAAGGAAGAATTGGATATGTTAAAAGTAAAAGTAGTACCACATAGCCCACTTCCACTAGTTTCCCGTTCCGGCCTATGTATGCCTACGCCGTTAATTTCTTTCATGGAGTTTCTTAGCATGTGAAGAGTTGCTGATGCTGTCCCCCAATCATACGATTTACCACTGCAAGCACGTTAAACTAATTCCAGTGATTATAGGCCAAGGGTTTTATACCACGATGTCGCGTAGGTCATTAAGTGCTGCGATAATGACCTGGAAAACCATGTTAAGGTAGACAGCAAGTGGACTCTTTTGAACCTAAAGAAATCGAGCAAATCTAGATGCACTATGCCTGGCACCGTTTTTAATACAGAAGAATATCACTTCTGTTCGAGTTAAACTGAACCAGATGTTTAATTTCGGACCGTGCACTGGTTCACAAACAGCACGAAGTTTTTCAGACTCCTAGATGCTGGAACTTATGTGCCTGTGCTGCAGATGTGGAAAAAATAGAAACATTTGATATAACTTAGCCTAGGTACACGTTGCCATCCTCAAACTCGAGAGTTCAAGAGACAACAAGCTTTGCCGGATCACAGTGCTGGGATTTCTTTGTCAACAGCACATGATTTATTAATTATATTAATTAACGATTTATTAATATTAAAAGTTAATCCTTCAAATTATTTTAATCTTTTATAAAAATCTTGTAAGTGATAGAATTTGAATTTAGGCCTATTTAATAGTTGGTCCGATTTACTTTTCTTTACGTCCAGTAAGGGCACGTTTTTAAAGTCATCTGTAAATCCACCGATGGAAAAGTCCGATTATTGTCGATTACGTCATGATGATTTTGTGATGAGCTCCTGGTTACTGTTGACTTTACGGACAGGTTGATGGATTTCGGAGGAAGTATTCTAGTTGTATAATATAATTATTGTAACATGGATTTGCAAGAAGTGATGGGCAGGGAACAAATAACTGAGTGCTACCATTCTTATAAATCATTTGTTGAGCATATTAAAACCCATAATGCATTTTTCATATTTAAATACGGTACCTAACCTCAACGGGCAATTATGGATAACTTGTTCGGTCTATTTCAAAATATTTGGAAACTAACATTAATTAATAGAACTTTATGTAGAGTTTTTGTTTTCTTTCTTTCTTTGCAACAAAATCAAGTCATAAATATCATTTTCGGATGTCACTCCGATGAAGTGCAGTTCATTAGCTTTTGCACGAAATATTTATTCATGGTAGTGGGAACTCACGCCTTGGTGGGATCTGTCGTCTGCTTCTCTGCTCCGCCATGTCTGTCATCTAAGAAACATTGTACATAAAGTTCGATGAGTCTGATTGCAATCGATGACTTTCAACCTGATGAAAGTACAATGGCATCGATAGAATTAACTGATGACTTTAAATACGTGCCCTTCGTTTACTTCACTTCCAATGAAAGATATACGAATAATGACCGTGTCACTCGTAGGTCTAATACTCTTGTCCAAATTTCACCAAATGCTTCTTCAACTATACTATCTTCAGGAGCATACTCTTCATGAAAATTTCGCGAATAACAGTTGGAAATGAAAACCCTACTACCCAAAAAGCTACACAGCTTTTCACTGAAGAGTAAAAGGAGTATTTCCTCTAAAAATATTAAACCGATTATTGTGATACGAAGATTTATTTATATAGACCTAAACCATACTCGTTGCAAGGGATCAGGTTACTTCAAATCTTTATTGGCTTCTCTCATTTCAGAGACGTTGTAATGACATAAACCTAACATAGGCTACTAGAACCCAAAGAAAGCAATAAACTAAATGCCAGGTAACTTAAAACATTTTTATCACAGCAATCACATAAATTAAGGTTTTACAGTAACAGAAAAATGGTTATTTTTTACACTAATGAAATAATGTATACTTAGGCTTATCCTCATTGCAGAAGGTACAGAATGCTATATACAGACTTATCCAGAAGTTTACTAATACAGAACCAATAAATTTTATCCAGGAATAATACAATTTTAAATTAGCCTATTATAGACGCAGTATATTTTAGTTAACTGTTGCATATGTTCTGCCTGGTAAGTGTAGCAGAATGCCTTGGGAATGATAGGCCTACAAGTCGTATATTACTTTGGAAATATAACTTATAGTTTGAGGAACTGACGTCAAATTAATTTTTCCAGGATAGAATAATTTTATCCACAATAAGTCACATTACTATTACAAGATACTATTCGAATATGTAAAATCATTAATATTTCAATAAATTGTACTTTTACGTACAAGTGTTAGGCCTCAACTTAAAAGAACAGTCCTTAGGAAGGATTATGGATTCATTTTCAAGTAAATTACTTCTTATTAAAGTTATAGGCCTACCTGACTTTAAAATTGAATGAGGTCTGTTAAACACAAGAATGAAATCAGAACTTAAATTCCATTCAGCAGTAAGAGACTAAATGATTTAATGAAACAGATAATTGGATGCCCATAGGCCTATCTATAAATAGACTATTTATTCAGTCTCAATATGAAATCATCCCTAAATCATTTTATTCTTAAACAATGTAAATTACACGTTCAAAGATTTCTTAAAATTGTGAGTCGTAAGAAGCACTCGACTGAACTACATTTCTCAAGACGTAATGAAACAGTCAACACAGACATAGGCTGAACATCTCTCAGGTTTAGTAACAGGAAATAGACAGTGTTTAGAAAACTGAAATTCAGACAAACCGATAGTGAGACGCACGCTAGGAGAATACTTAGGGTGGCGTGCACCAAACTCATGCCATTTACTCTTTTAGTTAGCCTTACTTCTTTAGTTCTAACTACTTTAGTAAGCTACTCTTTTAGTAACCGTACTCTTTTAGTAAGGACGGCGTGCACCAGCCAGGAGTAAACTAAACTCGGCGGCTTTCAACATAGAGGAATGTACTAAAGAAGTAAAAATTTTATTTACTCCCAGAGTAAATGAACTTACTCCACAAGTGGTGGAGAGCACCAACACGGAGTACGTTACTAACGTAGTAAGTTGTGGAGTAAATAAGGCCAATATTTACTCCTACTCAGGGGGTGGAGTAAAGTTGTGGAGTAAGTGTGTTCTGTGGCATTTGCGTGAGTTATGAGTTACATATCATATTAAATGGATTACATAGTTGAAACTGAGGATAAGTTATTGAGATGAAGAAGGTTGTATACCAAAAATGAGAGTTGTGGCAGGTGATTTCATAAATATTAAGCGAACCATACCTAGTAGGGCATTTAATAACGTAAATAATTAAGCTCATAAATCCTTACATGAAATTTTGGCGTTTGGAAGAAACGATGTCAGATTCTCACTACATCCATGTGATTTCAGCCAGTCAAATGTGGAAATATCATTGCGGAGAGCGATCCAACTAGGAAGACGTCCACCAAAGGTGAGGGGAAGAGTGAGTGAAAGGGACGTTTGCATTGCACGGTACAAGGAGCTCATGTGCTCTTAAATATCTTCCTAGCTGGATCGGCCTTTAGATGCTGCAGTTCTCCCTAACTTTGGGTCAGAAAACGACGATGTATTTCAAGCTAATCATATGGATACAGATATCGGCGAGGTATAGTACATTCCAATAAATGAAAGCCTCCGTTCTTGGAGCTACCCATAAAACACTTCCCCCTGCTACTTAACCATAGAATTACTGAACAATAGGTGATATTCACTGTTAAACGATTTAATGTAATTATTGTAAATTAATTTTATTACATTACACTTCTATAGCTTAACTTAAAGCACAACATTGCGAATGCCAGATTATAATAATAATTATAAGAGCTAAAAGTTCAATAGTTGCACCCGCAGTGTTAATGAATAATATGTCCTTTTTTCTGACCCAGGTGTAAAAATGTCCAAACAGGCCACATCGGAAGAAAATTTGACTGACTCTGGGATTAGCGTACATTGAGAAGGGGACACATTGCAAAACCATTCCTTAAAGACTCCCCAAGTCTCGAATGGTGGAGTGAGACGAGACTTTCATGTTTGGGAATAAACTATAACAGATGTTGCAGGTCTATAGTAAGCTGCTAACTATTTAATTAACCCTGTGGACAGGAAAGTGTGAAGCATTATAAACTATATAGAAAAAAATGCCAACATGGGTGCCGAAAGAAAATTTTAAGGAGGGGCCCGGAGGTTGAAGCTGCACAGGATCTAGAGAAGTAGTCACTGAAATTATTTTTAAACACACAACCATCTACATAATTATTGGAGTTCATAGCTTCCGAAATATTGTACCGCCATTTTTTGTTTAAATATTACATTTCTCAGTTGTAATATTATTATTTTTATAAGGTAATATTTTTTAAGTAAATGTTCTGTGCATTTGGAAAAGGACAGACACATAATGCCCCTTATTAGTTTTGTTATCCTTTTTATCCCCCCTTTTTCATGATTTTGTGTAATACTTCTTATTAATATTGTTAAACAGTCAATAAGTATTAATAATTCATTATAGTGAGATTTATGATAAACAACTGTAGAATAATTGATTTATCGTTTTTGGGGAAGAATATGTAACTTTAGGAAGTATAAATATTTTAATATATTTTAGAACTTTATTAATATTATGAGAGAAATAATTATAATATTGACAGTGAATCAATTATGAAAATCAACTGGAAATTATTCCAATTGTTTGCATTATAATACAGAAATAGTTTGCACAAAAATTGTAATCACAGTACTCATACGTAGGCTAATAAACTGAAAATACTCAATTGAAGGAATTAAAATTAGTAATGAATAAAACATTACTATTAGACCTATTTTAAAACATGAAGATTGTCATTAGTAATATTTGGAACAACCCAAATTCATCTTCATTGTTTCAGCGAACCTTTCCTTTTCATTATCTGTCACTTGAATAATACTGGCAATTGAAATGCACGTGTTCTGCTGCGCTGCACTAACGTTTCTGCTCTGTTCTGCGCAGAATTCGACTACTTCTTTAGTAAAAATCGCTTACTACTTTAGTTACAACTAAAGAAGTAACTATCAATTGAGCTCTCCAACGCCAACTAAAAGAGTAAGTTACTAAAAGAGTAGCACTAAAGTAGTAAATTTAGGAAGGGAACCTTACGTAACAAAAACCGGTTTGTCTGTCTCACTCTAGCACATACATTAGTATGACTTAAGAGTGAGACAGATGTACTGGTTCTTATTTACTTCAGGTATCCGTCTTAAATTTACTACTTTAGTAAGATTTACTCCTGGATGGTGCACGCCACCCTAAGGCTCCTGAGGGAAACCCGATCACAAAATGGGCAATTGTCCAAAACGCCCGGGCCGCTACGAGTGAGATTTTCACTGGGTTTCCCTTATTCCATCAGGTGAACATCGGATCGGAGACACGACCCCAGCCAGATAGATAACTAAAGATAACAAAAATACATAGTTCTATCAGTGCTGAAGTAAACAGCCAGCTCAACACACATTTCCTTACTGATTTAGGACATAGGCCTACTAGTATGAGGAATGGAGCAATAGAACAAATCGACGAAAAGTTGTTGGGACCTGAGTATGGCCTATGGTTAAGGGCTCCGGGGGTGGTGGAGGGCCAACAAAAAATGTACAGGTAGGGGGAAAAACGGACCGACTAAAATATCTAAGTTGCCGATATGAGCCAGGACCGACTGCCATTGCGCATGCCTAACGGCATTCACAGGATAGCAGGGAATTTATTGAAATTTGGTCTAGTGTCGACTGTTGACTTAGCCCATTTCGAAACCCATTAGAAAATAATCTAGTAAAATTCAACTAAGAGGAAAGCAGTAACCAGGTCTAAGGAATACGCATGGACACTGGTGTGGACATGGCTCTGCAATCAGCTACAAGAGTCGGTCCGCTTTGTTTTCCCCTACCTGTACATAATGTAAAATTAATGCACGTTAAGACATTACACATTAATATTTAACCATTAATAATCTTATTTTGTACCCCTCATGTTAAAAGTAGATATTTGAACACACGAAACTCAACTGAAAATTACAATTTACGGTAGGCATATTAGTGGAATAAAATTTCTATAACACATTAGTGTTTCCATCTTTGGTTTAATAAATAATCTGATGGTTATTAAATCAACTTGAGCGGACAAAAATTACAAATTGTATGATAATAATGTTATACATATTTTACAAAATATAAAATTCTTCATGGTGGTCAGGAAACGAAATAATATTGATTTTATTTCCGAACGTTACGTAGCGTTCCTTGAATGAAACTGCTCCTTGTGTTGCACTGAGACTAGGCGCATTCTTTCATTCCGTTAACTTATTTCAGAACCAAGTCGATAAATGACGCAATTAATACAATATAAAGACGAACGTTTCGGATTTGCGGAAGAAAATTTAATTTAGGCTTGCAATGTATGTACAGAGAACAGTTAGTTTTGATAAGTATGATTACTATAGTAGGAGGATGGCTGAGTGTGTCACGCAATGGCAACACCAATGCGCTCAGGTATATTTATGTGGGTATTTAAAGTAAGTGTAATTTAGACTGTTTTTATATTGTAAGCATGATAACATAAATTATGTCTATTTTATATTCTACACAAAAATTAATAAACAAATGATTTTTTAAATCATTTTCTTGCAGATTGAAGTGGATGCACTCTTAGGGGGCTCCAATTATGAAGAGAATAGGCTATCCGAACTCCGGGAGTAGGCCTATATACTTGGTAAATGTCACTCTAAAGCTATACAAACTTTGCAACCCTTCTAATTACTAACCTTATTCATAATATTGACAATTATTTGCAAGTTGTGTATTTGGCGTATGTTACAATAAGTATTCTATCCTATTTTTAGCACTTGTAGGCCTATCAAAACTCATAAGTAACTATTCCCTCCTGCGCGAAGTTAATTCAGCACAGGTTTCCAGTTATTACAAAATCAAAGCTTATAATACCTCGCCTCCCTATGTGAGGTAGGCCAGCTACAATACACACACATATGCCAGTTATTCTTTGCTTACCCAGGTGTTTCCTGTTGGTAGGAGGAAAAGTTTGCCTACCCATGCTCTTTACTTTTAACGCATCAATCAGCTAGTAACCTCAACCAATCAAAATCTAAGAATGTCCTGTGACGGCTGTGACAGCTACTCGTCTACTCCGATTGGAGTGAAACGCGGGATTTCAAGATCTAGTTACAGTAAACAATAACAGGTGTGAATTGATTAAAGTGAGGGAAGAACTGAGGTCAGTGATAATAATGAGAGAATATTGCAACATTGCTTTTGTTTCGGAAAGCGGAAACCAAGACCGACTTGGTCAGATCAATTAACTTACAGAAAGACCGACTTAATGGTTTAATCCTTTGAAGTCGCCTGGGTATGCAATGAAAAACTCTGCCATAAATAAAGTCAAACATCTTACACCTCATCGGAAATTGTAGTTGATTCGAGATGCATGTTAATTTTCTCACCAGTTGTATTTCTGAAGGGCATTAAACCTCGATTGAAGATTATTTAGTTATTTCTTTCAAGATTACAAATTTCTGATTCTCATTACAACTTAATAATTAGATTTTGAAAGTAACCTAAAATGATTGCCTAAATGACACAACTTTATCAAAATCACTTCGTTTATAACCGCGCATACTGTACCATCTCTTTTTATCAAAACTATACTTTATTTAGGGTGTCTTATACTCGTAAAATTCTTCTTAGAGTAACAAAATCATACAGTACCTACTTATTTTCTTAAGAAATTCACAGTACAAAACATGAGACAAGGTTTTACGATTAACTCACTCGCTAATTGAATATTTATTGCGTATTTACAATTTTAAGATGGCAAACTTCTTAGTAAAAATATATATTTGAAAAGAAATGTTAAATAAACATTTATCTTTGGGTATTCATCTCAATTTATCCTTCCCGAAAGAATTCAACAAATGCTTAACCGTGCATTAACAAAATAAAATAAGAATAAATAAGAACGAAATAGAGCAAGTCCATTCCCTCTATAACGCAGTTAAACCATAGTCAGACTTTATCGTTGTCGGTGTGAGCGACGGACCGCAAGTTTGAGCCGGGGTCAAAGGGGTTAACTGACTTAAGACCAAACTAGGTGTACTAAGATGCATTGCAGACTGCATAGAAACTATACTATGGGGGTGCTGTTCATTTGTATTAGGTTGCGTCACTAGATGGTGTTGTTGCTGGTGGTGATGCTGGTGATGCTGTTGATTTGTTATATCAACAGCTACAGAATTATTATTGTTGTTGTTACTACTATTACCTCGTCTTCTACTGTCACTGCTTTTTGACCTTGCTGACGAGGAGTTGTTTTTGGTATTGTTGCTTGAATTCTTTGTTGTAGTTGTCACTCCTGCTGGATTTGTCTTCCTACGGACGTTCTTCGTGTTTGGAAGTTTGTTATCTTTCTTCCATTTCATACGTCTGTTCTGAAACCAAATCTTGATCTGTCTCTCTGACAGAACTAATGTGTGGGCGATCTCGATTCTTCTTCTCCTGGTCAGATAGCGGTTGTAATGGAATTCTTTCTCTAGTTCTAGTATCTGATGCCTGGTGTACGCAGTTCTCTGTCGTTTTGGTTCCATTCCAGGCTGATAGGAACCATTTGCTGAAAAAGAAAATAACGTCATTTTAAATTTTTTCATTAGTTTTTTTATTAATATCAATTATTAAAACGTCAAAATATTAACCCAAATAAACAAGCGCTCATTTAATTAATTTCACTAATTTCCTGTTTTCAATGTTCATAAGGCAATTAATAAACAATAGAAAGCGGTAATGCTGAAGACATATGAATTAATATTTTACACCATACATTATCTTTATATACTCTTGTATTTTAGAAACTGTATGTTTCGTACATAAGATTAAAGAATCCTTCACAAAAAACTCAGAATATCATACCAGAATAGCTAATCATCTTCATCTAAATAAACATAGGCTCACAAAATGCCTAAATAGTATAACATATCAAGGAATAAATATTTATAATAAGTTACCCGATGGGTTTAAAGCTCCTTCTAACAATGCTTTTAAAAATAAAGTTAAAAAATCCTGTTATTGTATCAACCCTTTTCTGTCCATGAATTTCTTGATATACAGAGGGTAGACTTACCAATTTAGTTATGCTTAATTATGCTTTTTGAAGGAGAGATTTCCTCTTAATCCTAATATAAGTATTTTATATCTCAGTGTTAACAAGTTGTATCATATATTGTATTAGACTTAAGTGACGAAACCATGAATTTTGTAACAAGATTCTTCTGGTGAATAAATTGAAATGAAATGAAATGAAATAAACTAGTCTGTATACACATATATCCTATTGTGTTTTTATGTGATACGACTACAAGCTAAAGAACCTGTTAAATAAATCATTGAAAAACTAGGGGCCTCAGAGGAGCTCATATATTTTTGTTCATTTTTTTTTTTTTTTTTATTCTTCAAATAAAAATCTTAGATACTTCGTGACAGTCAATTCTTAGATTCTGTTAACCTCAAGAAAATTCTGCTTATGAAGTAGGGAGACGGCTCTATGATATTGGGTTAAATAGGCTAATAAGTCTACAGTGTTTATCTAAATAATAGTTGTAAAAAGCCTACAAGGGAACTGAGACTTTATATTTTTATTTCAAGTGCATTTTCATTCCAGTGGATTGGTGTAAAATATTTCCAAGTAGTTTTTCTTCTCTTCAACAATGGCATTAACTTACTCGCTATCATACCTAATTTTTTCACATTTTTTTTCACAAAAGAGTAGGCATACATTAATAAGTTAAATACATAAATTAAATACGTAAGTCCGTTTATTTATAAAACAATATTAAGACCAATCTTAACATATGCAGCAGAAACGAGAGCAGACACAAACAAAACTAAACAGATATTAAGCACATGTGAAATGAAGGTGCTAAGAACAATTCAGGGGAAAACTTTATTAGATAAGATACACAATACAGAAATTAGGGACAAATGCCAAATTCAAGACATAACTATATTTACCAATGACAGAAGAAAATTTTGGAAAGAACACGTTGATAGAATGGAAAACAATCGCCTAAAAAAAGGCTCAAGAAAGCAGACCAGACGGAAAAAGATTAAGAGGAAGACCTGCTACGAGATGGAAAGACAGTACACATGACTCATCTGAGGAATAAAGGGGAAATAAACATAATGCCATCCTACATCACAAGAATAATAATAAGAAGAAATACGTAAGTTAATCTGCGTTACTTAATTATGTATTTTTCTTTCTACGTAATATATTCTTTTGAAATAAAAACTTTTGAAACGAATAATTAAATATAAAAGCAGTAAAAAATGAATTCGTGTTAATGAAATGAAATATTTATATTTGGGCCTATAAGCACTGGAAAAGAACGTATTGCTATGTTTAAATATAGCCATGAATGGGAAGGGCAGAGGGGAGAGGGGGATGAGAACATGTATGTGACCGAAGAGTTATAACCTTATAACTAAGGACGTTTCCCACAAGTCTCTACTGACACTGAAGCTAACTTAGCTTAGCTCTTGGTCGACAACCGGCTTGAGGCTTCTGTAGCAAACACGAATCTACAGTTTCATCATTCCCTTTCGGTCCACAGGGATAGGGGATTGGAACAGGGGTAGGCCACCCAGTATGGTGATGGGGAAGGAGAGGACGACACAGCTTGGGGTGAAACGACTTTTAATTTTTCCCATAAGCTTTTGAGTGCATAGGAGTGTCTTTAATTCGTAGACCTACATCTAGTTACTTTGCATGTAGATAAAACATTTTTCTTTTGATCACTAGTTAAAAATTGGGATACATCATAATGTCAAGAATGGAAACTTTTTTTGCATAAACACTGCACTCCCACCTACGATAGAAACATTTCTTTTCTGGTAATTTCTTATTTAATTTTGGAGAAGAATAACTCTCTCTACAGTAGGCTATAGTACGTGACTTAGGTATTATGTGACTCACATATTATGTGACTCACATATTATGTGACTCACATATTATGTGACTTAGGTGTACAGCCTTATATCAGCCATTAGTAACCTGTATATATTTATACTTCAGGGTTCTAATTTTGATAAAAACGAGTATTTTATTAGGACATCAAAAGTTATCGTTCACATATTAGTTCAACTTTGCAGCTCTCCAAAAGTGTTATTTTATTTTATTTTATTTTTATTTCTTATTTTATTTATTATTTTTTCTCTAATAGACGCATTACATTTTAGCTATTCAATTTAATGTACAAACTATCTTCTTGTCCAAAAACATTGATTTCTTGCATTTCTTAATGTTAAGGGAGAACCAGCGATACATAGCGACGTAGTATATATGTACGCCTACCGTTTCTTTAGTAGACTAACCTTGTGCACTGCAATGTATAGTCTACACTCTACAGTACCTTCTTGCAGAACTTCTCAAAAAAATAGTTTTACTTTGTCAACAAGAATAATTACAAAGACTTTATTTTAGCTCTGAATTTTATCCTAATAGACTTAACGTAATAATGAGTTAACGGTGTGTTACGCTGCTGTCATAGAAGTTCTGAAGATGACTAAATGCTAAATATATAAGTACATGTTATACAGCAAAGTTTAGCCAGTCCTAAACCAAATTGTCATTTGCTTCCGTTTGTGGATGGATTATTGTTCTCTTAGTACGATACTAATAGTTACAGTTATTAACAGAGAATGAATGTTTGTAATTCAATGTAAGAAATGTAGGCTATAAGCCAAAATATATAAATTTGCTGATTTTACCTGATGAGCAATTAAACAAGAACTAAAAATTACGAAGGAATATTAACCACGAATCGGAACTAATGGACTTGGTTTAAGGTTTTTTTTTTTTTTTTGCTGCGAACGAGTGTGATATCTAAAAAATTCACCACAGATTTGTTGTAGGCTTTTAGTACGTTCACTATAAGAAAGGATCCTAACGTAAACAAGAACCAATACGTCAGTTTCACTCTTACATCATACAACCCATGGCATTTAGGAATTCCGCTGTGCAAAGAGCGCTCATGTCGATGATTAAGTTACATTCGCATCTAGGTCCTTGCGGGAATGAGATGAGGAAAGGAGAAGTAAGTTGGCCTACCATCTGTGACAGAATGTCATACACAGTAGTGTGCCGTGTTTTAGAAATAGGCTACTTGCAGTATTGGCCTGCTTTTTAATCCTGAATAGGAGCTACTGACCCCATGAGTTACGTACACCAACACTTGTCAGCACGACACAATGACCACTTATCGGGTTATAGGGGTAGGCGACTGATAGTTCGTGATGAGTGTACTGCACAGTGTGAAGGAAGATAGTTCGTAAACACGACACCGCCAGATATATTTGTCCTGAGTTATACGAGTAATGTGCTAGAGTGAGACAGATGCATTGGTTTATGTAGGTTCGGATCTAAGAGCGGACAGACTATAGTAGAAGTTTTACTCGAATCACGGTGTAGTAACCTGCATTATCATTTTGCCTCTATCACAAAATTTCTAGTAGGTCTAATTACCAAGTTAAGCTGTATGTTGAATGTCTCATAGCCAGTGTGGCAAGAATATAGATTTGTATGGGATGGCAATTAAATGGCAACTTGCATAATTTGAATTCTACTGGGAGCATTGAGAAAAAATTTGAAGAGAATGTTATGCTTACATTGACATATTCTAACTGCTACTAGTTTTAATTATTAACATAATGAAACTGAACACATATTATCAGAGGCGCCAAATTATATGGGCCCGTGGGGCTGAAGCCCACCCAATAATTTGCCGTAGGCCTATTTTGTTAAATTATTTATTACCATTACTAAAATAAGTTTTCTTGTTGAATCGCTGGAAAGCTAAAATCAGGCTATTGCTGACATAATAATACTATCTTGTTCCAATTCACTCAACGATTGTCTGAAGTCGTTTCTCAGTTCATTAAATTTTTACGTCTTAATCTGTTAACGCATGAGAGGCGATGGGCTTACCACTTGCCCCTCTGCTTTCTCTCGGAAAATAAGCGTAACAAAATTAGTATAGGTAATGTAACCTCCACTTGTAGGCCCTATGCACCACCATAGGGGTTACAGGAACGAGTCAGTCAGTCAGTCAATCTGTTAACGCAGTTTCCACATCCACCGCCATGTTTTTATGCCTTTTATACATTCATAAAAAACTTAATCACATTGCTTTTCAAAATATAAATCACATTGCTTTTCAAAATATATATAGGCCTAGGCTAAGGAGAGTGCGGGAAAGTTAAATTCAGAAGTTAGATTTTGCTTGTGGTTAATAAAAATCACAGGAATTATTAATTTAATGGGCAAAGCAAGGAATTATGATACAAGAGAAGAGTGTGAGTACAAGACAATTATTACAAAGTTTGTCTTCAGAAACAATTCAATCATTTCATGTAGGCCTACAGTACTATATTTATACCATTTTTTCCGTGGCGCTACATCCCTAGAGGGACTTGGCCTACCACCCGTCCGTTGCTTCATCTACCACAGGCAGATGGCAGGATTGGGGGGCATGTGGTCAGCATGCCGACATCCATGGCCGTTAATGGTGGTTTTCATGACCGGAGCCGCTACTTCTCTATCACGAGGCTGAGTGCACCCCTGCAAGACCTCCCTACCTTAGAAAAATCCGAGAAGGTACCGGGGATCGAACCCGGGGCCGACGGATCTGTAGCCAGCGACGCTAACCACAAGACCACGCCGGCGGTCATATTTATACTACAGTCATATCAATATTTTATAAGTCTACTAGCAGGTGCCCGCAATAATTAATTCAAAAATAAGAAAATAAAGAGCAAAACAATTAAAACACGTTTATTAACACTTACACACGAATCATTAATAAACTAAACGATTAATAATTACAATGAAACAGCTAAAAATCCAGCTTTGGAGTGCATTCCACGATAAATAAATGATTTAAATAAAACATCTAGTAAGTAAATATTCGTGGGTATCTGCTAGTCTGTTTTATGAAACTCGGAGGTTCATTGGCACGGTTACAGCCCGCCATTCAACCCTATTCTGTGCTAACTTCATCCAACCATCCCTCGCAAGTCCTACTTCCCTTAAATCTTAAATATATTCCACTATTGTCCTCCTACCTACGTCTTAGTCTTCCAAGTGGTATTTTCTCAATTCAAAATAGTTTTGGGATATGTTTTTCCTTCCCCATGTCC
This sequence comes from Ectobius pallidus, assembly GCA_964059195.1. Taxonomy (NCBI): domain Eukaryota; kingdom Metazoa; phylum Arthropoda; class Insecta; order Blattodea; family Ectobiidae; genus Ectobius; species Ectobius pallidus. The sequence continues at coordinate 179,554,768 of CAXKWD010000003.1, read as the reverse complement.
AGCCCATTTGATCTTCAGTGTTTTAATTACATTTACTACATTCCGTGAAGAGTACAAGTTATAAAGATCGGCATTATGCACTTTTCTCCAGTCCCCGTTTTCATCTCTCTTAGGTCTGAATATTTTCCTGAACATTCTCAGATTATATTCTTCCCGAAGAGTAAGGGACCATGTCTCACATCCATATAAAGTTCCAGTCCTCTTTCTTGTATTATTTACCCGTTCTCTATTAATTTTAATTTGTGTTTTACATTTAATTGTACGGTTCTTTTGTTCTAGTTCTAGGTGAATTTGTAAACTAAACATAATTTTTCTTAATAATTACTTACCATATTATTGGCTGTTAATGGTATTTATTTACAATTAATACTGAACGGCACCCACACAAGGGAGAAGCTCATTTGGGTGTTAAACTTAAATTCTGTATTTTGTGTATCATATATTCGAATAAAGTAATTAGAATGCAGTACACGGTTTATCTGCAATGGGTTGTTTAAACAGGCTAGGGTCACCAGGTGAACAGATAACTTATACAACTTATACCAGACATAATGTAACAATTCCCACCACATAACATAATACTTAAATATCTGGAGCCGTATCGATAGGCCTGTAAGTAACACAGAATTCCAATGAGTGCGTTGTTGAGAAATGAGACGTTTAGAAATGGATGAATTCGTGAGCTTTCCCATGGGCTTCCTATTCTGCATTTTATGTATCTTATACGAGGGCGAATCAGAAAGTCTTTGCCCCTATTTTTTATTAGCCAAAATAAGGTACATACAGGTGATTAAAGATATACCTACTATTATACGGACCTTACACTATTTTTCCACATAGTTCCCACACCGGATCAGACATAAAAAATTGTCCCATCGCAGAACTAAATTTGAGATGCCCCTCTCGTAGAATTCGTACGGCTGACTGCGGAACCACCGCCGGACTGCTGTCTCGGCCTCATCGTTGCACGTGAATCGTTGTCCTGCCAGGAACTTCTTCAGCGGACAGAACACGTGAACGTGATGTTAACGGTCTTCTGGGATTGCCATGGACCCCTCCTGCTGGATTTCATGCCACAACGTGCAACCATCGATGCCGACAGTTATTGTTCCACACTGTCACGTCTTTGGGCTGCCATCAGGCGAAAGCGCCGAGGGATTCTCGATGTGGACAACGTGGTTATCCACCACGATAATGCGAGGCCATGTGTAGCAATCAGAACCGCCGACAAGCTCCGGTAATTTCACTGGGAGAATCTGGATCACCCAACATATAGTCCGGACCTCGACCCTAGTCTTTACCACTTGTTCGGTCCGCTGAAGAAGTTCCTGACAGGACAGCGATTCAGGTGCAACAATAAAGCCTAGACAGCAGTCCGGCGGTGGTTCCGCAGTCAGCCGTACGAATTCTACGACAGGGGAATCTCAAATTTAGCTCTGCGATGGGACAAATGTCTGATCCGGTGTGGGAACTATGTGGCAAAATAGTAAAAGGTCCGTAGAATAATACGTATACCTGTAATTACCTGTATGTACCTTATTCTGGCTAGTAAAAATAGGGGCCAAGACTTTCTTATTCGCCCTCGTATTTCACTAACTTTGCTAGGGTTTTGTACTTTGTAATTAGAAATTAACTTATGAAGGACTTTCGATTTTTAAACTCTAGGTCGTTATATAGGTAATTAGAATTTGAAATGAGGAAGAACGACTTATCACACTCAAACTATTCCCTCAGAAAACGCTAGATGTAGCTTTTTATGGCTCATAGAGGAAGTGGAATTTTGCACCCCATTGTTTCTACACACCATGCCTGGTAGGGTTTGAAATAATAAATAAAAATTCCGGTAACATAAAATTTGACGGAATATTTTATTCTCACTCTCATGTTACCATACAAACCTTTTCGGGGCTGAAATAAAAAAGAAATTCAATATCACTTTCATACTTTCCTCCCCCCAAACCTAGGACATGATTATATACTGTGCGCAAAGGACTAAAAATGTTCCATCTTATTTAGTATCCTTTCATATGCTCGGGGCCTATGATAAACATCCATATTTCTCAACTAAAAATACAAAGCCTACAGGTATGACTGACGTATCAGTGAATAGAATTTTTTACCGACTTCTGATATGGCATAGCCTAATCATTGGCACACCCAGGCTGAGGAGACAACAGAAAATGCTGTCCCTGCAATACGAACTCTTATTGTACAGTACATCAAAATATGAAATGAGAAAATGGTATTCTCTATGTCCAGGGTAGAGAACGTTTTGTGATTGGATCTTGTGCATTAATTTCATGGATTTCAATATTTATTTGCATCAATAAATTACTCTAATTTGTCAAAGCTACCTGTGAACACTGCCAACAATACACTGTTGTCATGAAAAGTGTATGTTCAATGGACTTGTATTTGATTAAATTTTATAATAAGGTTTTTCGTCTCCTCGAAAACATTTGATTTTTGGCATTTGAAATAAAAATTTTGCAATAGTATATTGCGATACTAGTTCCGTAAGCGGTGCATAGGGATCGAGGAAAGAGTTTTTTCAATTTCCGAGATCCGTTGTGCGCTTACGGAACGAGTATTGCATGCTATTTTTTGCACGATTATTATTTATATCAATTTAATTATATTAATAGCTGAAAATATTATGTATATGCATTATTGAAGATAGATGTTATATTTCAGAAAGTAATTCGCATGTGTTGGTTGTTATGGGGACTGAATATTTGTCCTGTTAAAGCCGCCACAAACTGGGGGCCTTGGTTCCGGCCTTCGATAAAGGCTTGTATTATGATGGTTTTCCTTACGGCACGTGAGCTTTTTGTCATTTTTACAGCACTGAGATTTTTTGTTGTTTTCATAACAACTACGTAGATTGGCTGTGGGAATGTCAAGTTACGATCCATGGCAACAATATTCGTAAGTACCACTAATTAGTTACGTCGTGCAAAAAAAAATCTATTTTATCTTAGGCCTATATTATGAAACGAAGGTACTAGCAAAATTCCAAGTCTCTATTATAGTTTAGGCTCTACTTTGATTCTCTGTCAGTCTGTCAGTCTGTCATTCATTCATTCATTCATTCATTCATTCATTCATTCTTTCATTCTTTCATTCATACATTCATACATTCATTCATTCAGTCATTCATTCCGTCAGTCAGGATAAACCCGCTTATTATATATATATATATATATATATTTTTTTTTTTTTATTTATTTATTTCATGAACCAATGGACGGGAGTATGAAAATTTTTAAATCTTTGAGCCCACCCAATGTTTTTCAAAAGTTGGCGCCACTGCATATTATTGCATGGCAATCCATGAGATAGGCCTAAACACTAAAATCTAAACTATAATCTGTGTTCTTATTGTTGAGAAGAAAGAAATGTGAAAATAACAGTGGAAACCAATTGTAAGGAGCCACCTACAGTAGGCCAACTGATATAGGCTATGTTTAGTAGTAATGGTTTTGATCTAATTTCATCATTATTAATGTCATTAGTTCCTTGCTAGCACTTTTGTCTAGGGTTCGAATCCTAAGTTATAAGTAGGGTTCTGTTGTTTATGACTTTAAAAAGTGGCAAATATGACTGCAAATATGCCCTTAAAAATGACTAATTATGACCCAAAAATCCTAGATATGACCTAATGAAGTAACATATTTTCAACAAATAAATGTTCCAATTTAAAACGTTTAAAGACACTAAATTCTTACATCACATAAATTCACTCGGATAATCACTTTTTAACAATTTTAGTGATTTAGAATTTTACTTGTAATTTACTTGTAATTTACTGATTTTAAAGAATTTTCTCCTGTTTGCTCGCTTCGTCAGCTCCAAATACTTGTAATATTTTGTAGACCTTGCATGTCCCTATAAAATATGAAGAAATGCATTAATTTTAATATTTAAGTTACTATTAATTTGGAATAAACATTAAACTAATTAAATAAATTTCAAATTTAACTCGACCCTGTAGTACATACACTGTATAATTGTGCTCTTTTATCGAATTTATAACTGAAATATGACGTTAAATTACAAATGTTGCTAAAATATGACCAATACTACAAAATGACCAAAATATGACTTTATATGCAAAATAAAAAAACGGTCCGATTAGGATGACAACCTTCATATTCGTGCTTAATTTGTGTTTTTGGCGAAAATGGAGTTGAGGATAAAAATATGACATGTCATAAACATCCGAACCCTCAAAATAAAATATAACTTTTATTTCCAGTCTTGGTCTTATATCGGAATTACAATAAAATTATGATGCACAAATAAATATAATTATTAGCTTTATATTCACACAACTATGTTATGATGAGTGTTCTGAAATGGAAATACAAGAAACGCATGATCTTTTTTACAGTGATAATGCCAACCAGGCACGGCCCTCATAAGAGCAATATGAACCCGGAAGAACTTGAGAGGGACATTAATGCTATTCAGTATGATAAAATTTCCATCAGACAAGCAGCAAGGGAAAAAATCCCATTAAAACTCTTCGTCATAGAATGGCAACAAGCAATTAAAAAGAGCAACCGGCATATTTAGGCCTAGACACAGAGAGGAAATTAGTTAACCATATTTGGAAATTGCAAGAGAAATGGGATTTGTTAACGGCCTGACAAAAGAGAAAGTTTGCAATTATTTTGAAGTTCTGACGAAAACCCTACAAGAAAATGATTTCATGAGGGGGAGGGGACCAGCCAACATTAATCATATGAACGAATCTAATCGCAGTTTAACAGTGAACCCGGTTATGCAATTACCCTTAAGGGCAGTAAAGATATACATGTCCACAAATCGGCAGAGAGGGGTGAAGCCATTAGCCTACTGTAATAGCTTGCTGCAACTCTTTTCCCCATAAGCAACATCACCCTCATGCATATCTAGTACCACCCAGTTCTTATAATACTTTTTTAATATTCTAATCACAAAAATATCTTTGATTCTTACATTATACTATTTTCTTTTGAGGGCGAGTGGCAGGATAGAAGATTTAACTTAGTTCCTACGTTTCTCAGTTCACTTAGAAATGTCCAATCCATTTCCTTTTCTTTCTAAGGTTGAACAACAACCTCAAATCATCTTACATTGTGATGAGTATACGTTCAAACGCATGGAGTGTTTGCACGTTTCTATTGCGTAGCTAGACTTCTTACGTAAGTGCAAGGTCGTGGTTTTCAATTCAAATGCTGCATTTCATGTCTCTGAGTGTGATGTTGTAAGAAGGTCTTGTTGCATATCACAGGATATCACAGAACTGTCTGATATTAAAGAAATCTCGTTCACGTCTTCTCATTAGTTTCCATAAGTGGCCTACCTATTCTTAGCCTACTTATTTATTCAATGGCAATAGACAATTTCTAAGCAAGCTAAAGGAGTATTAGGCCCATCCATTTTAAGAAAACCCAAGGTTCATTGCCGTGCTTACCGGAGCCAACAACCATCCCCCGCAAATCCTTCTTCCCTTAAATATATACTTAATATTATCCTCACACCTATGTCTAGATCATCCAAGTGGTCTCTTCCCTTCGGGTTTCCCGTTCAATATTTTTGAGAAATGTCTCTCCTCCGCCATGCGAGCAACATGTCCAACCCATTTCATCCTCCGTAATTTAATTACCCTTACTATATCCGGTTATGAAGGTCGTCGTTATGCAGTTTGGCAGCAAACTTGTCTGCCAAAAGGGTCAATCCGGCAACGTCCTATCTCCCCAATGGGTTGAAGAAGGTATGCTGTTCTTAATGGCTGGTGCAGGGGGATGGCTGGTGGAAGAGTGGTAAGATGACCACGTGCTTGAAGTGCCAAAGTAGCTTTTTTGGTTATGGGGACTGTAATAATTTCTGGCGCATTATTTTGAGGTTTCATTACCATATACGTGTACTTAGTTCTTTCTGTAATAAATTCCATTCCTGCAGTCAACGAAAAGACTTTCTGCATTTCACCCACTGCTTAGTGTGGATATTCCGGTACATTAGGCCTAACTGCGAGTGGCAATAGGCGCCCAATGTAACAATAATTATATTTTTAACAGCTTAATCCTTCGATAGTAACAAACAAAAAGTCAGTACCCTATTTGTCATAGGTGAATACATTTCTCAGAAAAACAAATTGTCCCTAAATTCTAACCGTGTTTGATAAGACATTATTCGTACTGTTCTAATTGTTCACACCAACAGAGGAAACAAACAGAAATAAATCTTCCCTTTGCGACTTTTCAATAAATGTATAGTTTTCGTGGAAATTAAATAAGCCTGCAAATATTAACTTATTACATGAACCCATAGGCGTAACCAGGCCGACCATATGGGGGGGGTTATAACATCTTGGGGTATGGAATACCCCCCCAAGAGGGGGGTTCGGGGGTCCTCCCCCGGAAAATTTTAAAAATTAAGATGCACAATAACGAGTTTTAAGCTTCCCACACTTTATACTCATATTAAGTAATTTATAAGCAGACTTTAAAAAATTATACAATTTTCCTTTTTTTAATATGGAGGGGGGGGGGGTTCAAACCCCCCAAACCCCCCCCCCCTCGTTACGCCTATGCATGAACCTCATAAACAGTGACATAAGGTAACGTGGAAGCAATAGTGTCTTGGTACCGTAGTACAGTGCCTTTTTTTTTACTCGTGGCCGGGCGGTCGGCTGGAAGTACAGTAGTATTATTTCTGTCTGACCCCGACGAAACGTGAGTGAGGAGAAGAGAATCCAGCGGTGTGGGTTAATTCAGAGACCTTCCCATCCCGCCGATCATGACAGTAGTAGCTTATATATCTTTAGTCAGCGTTTGTGTTTACAAACAAATCCCTATCCAAGTACAGCTCTGGCAGATATTTTTACCTCATTCATTAAATGTTATAACACTAACATTAAATGTTTTAACTCTAACATACAGTATGGAACTTTAATATATTTACTCTACATACCAAGTGTGGTGTTACCGCTGTGCTCAATTACAGGACTGGATATTATTCCATAGGAGTGACACCAGAGACTGAGAGTCTTTCCCCTTTACCATTACTATCAGCATCATCATCACCATCACCACCAACATTATTAGCATCCGAATCACTCTCACTAGAAGCATCACTATCACCACCCAAATGAATGACCAATTCTTGAGCCGCATCCAGGAGTCCCTCCCTTTCCAGATATTCCTGTTCAATATTCTTCACGTGCTGGCATCTCCGTTTCCACTCCTCTGCAGATATTGAGGAAAACTTCTCATCCGTAATCTTCATGACATCTTCCATTTTAAATGTCACATTGTTTTCGGCTACCCAATTTTTTACAGTAGCCCATATGAGTTCTATCGGATTGAGCTCAGGGTGATAAGGGGGGAGCCTTAAAACATCGTGGCCATGTTGCTGGAGAAGATGATCGATTTTGTAGCTTCGGTGTTGTGGCTTAAGTGTCAGTATTAGTTCATAAATTTCAGCTTTTGTCTTACTATGAAAGTTTTGTTTCTCAAAATTATCGTTTTCAAGGTGGGACTGCAACCAAGATATCATCACGTCTTTTCGAGAATTCGATGTGGGAGGCTTATTCAGCTGCACGTTATGGTAAGGGGCATTATCAATAACCAAGACTGAGTGAGGAGAAAGATTTGGAATTAGTCTTTCCTTTAGCCACTGCTCGTAGTTATTGAAATCCATGTCCCCATGATAGTCCCCTGTTTTTCTGTGTGAAATGAATCTCAAATAAGCATTGGGCACAAAGCCATGCTCTCCTCCAGCGTGAATTATAATAAGCCGTTGTCCTTTCGAAACTGGCGAGAAGAGTCCACTCAGCGATTCGTCACTCCAGGCACATGGTGTAGTATGTGTTGTGTGAAGGTAGGTTTCATCCATGTACACTATTGAACGCCCTTCAGTCCTATACTGATGAATAGACCTTAAATAGGCACATCTGAGGGACTTTATTCTCTGTTGTTCCACAAGAATTTTTCTATTATTTCTTGTTTTCCTCCACCGAAAACCAATATGTAAAATAATTTTCCTGAGTGTAGAGATGCTACCCTGAAAGTCAATTTTTTCTTTTAGTCTTGAGTGTATTTTTTTTTAAGTCGGTCTCTGCTTTTCTTCAATATAGAAATTATTACAGTAGAGCCTCGATTATCCGAAGTAATGTGGACCGAGGGTACCTCGGATAAGCGAAAACTCGGATAACAAGGACTCTGTCAAAAATTGAGAGGGAAACGTTTGGTAAACTGGTGAAATGAATGAAAACGTGGTCGAAGATGTGAAAAAAGGCTTCTACTGTATTATCAAATGAAAAACTAAAGTAAAAATAAAATTAAAATACAAATACAAGATAGTAAAAAGACATACGGTTTAACTCATCTATCGCAAACCGAACTTCCGAACTTTTTTTTTTACTACCTCGGTTAACCCGGAACTCGGTTAGTCGGGGCTCGGATAACCGATGTTCTACTGTAATTGTTCGTCGGACTACTTCTTCGTTAAAATTGTCAGGAGATGATTTCTTCGAGGTACGTATTCTTTCTTTATCAGGGGTAGAAAAAGAATTAGAAGCTCCTTCTTCAATACTTTTGGCCTCTTTCACGATTCGCTTCACAGTACTAATGGATACACCTGTAGCTGTTGAAACCCTTTTATATACAGATGCACGCTGACCCCTCACATCCCGAAAATATTTATATACATTATATACTACTTCTCTTGTCTGCGAATGAATAACTTTACTCCCTCCCAGTTTACTATGAATCGGAGGCATGTTGCAAAAGTCTTGCGCACAACTGCACTCACCTGAAGCACTGTCTGTTAGGCACCGCAACAAGAGATGTTCCTTCTTCCGAGACCTGTGTACTAATAAACAACCACCCCTTAACATGACAATTTTTCTATAGTGGACTCGTCTGTCTACGGCGCATCTTTCTGAGCAGTGTCAGACAGAAATAATACTACTGTAGCTGCGAGCGCACAGTGTTTATCACCGTTCCTGGCTCCCGCCTTTCTCCCCGTCAGTGCATGTGCGGTCGTTGCTAGCGGAGGTTCTTGTTTTCTTCTTTGTGGTTAAATTGTGATAGTTCTGTTATAATGTCAAGAAGCGTGTATACTTTAGCACACCGGATATTCATGTATGATTCCTATGTGCAAACAGAGTCCTGTAGAGAAGTGACACGGCTATTTGTAGACAGATTCCCTGGTATCCCTGTGCCTCACAGAGAGACAGTTCGTAAACTTGTAAACAGATTCAGTTCTGTTCTTGATAAGAAACCCCCAAAAAAAACTCGTTTTGTGCTTACAGAGGAAAAACTCGATGAGATAGGACAAAAGTTAGAACGTAGCCCAAGAAAATCTCTGATTAGGTTATCACAGGAAACGGGTTTTCACTATTCTCGGCTTGGAAAGCCACTAAACTTATGAAATTAAAACCATATAAGGTAACCGTGGTTGAGGAAATGCAACCACGTGATTCTGTGAGTAGAGTAAATTTCTGCAATTGGATGTTGGGTAAAGTTAATGATGGCTCTATGGACCCAAAGTTAATTTTTTTCACAGACGAAGCATGGTTTCATTTACATGGTCATGTATCAACACAAAACAACAGATACTGGAGTGCAGAAAAACCGGATATTGTACACGAAATGCCATTGCATGACCAGAAAATTGGTGTTTGGTGTGCTGTGTGTGTGCACTGACGGGGAGAAAGGCGGGAGCCAGGAACGGTGAGAAACACTGTGCGCTCGCAGCTACCTCCAGCCGACCGCCCGGCCACGAGTAAAAAAAAGGCACTGTATACTTTTTATATGCATGTCAGGGGTCATTGTCACCAGGAGGAGGCTATCTGGCATTGCGCTGTTACCATTCTGTGAAACCTTCCGATCTAATTACCTCACTAATCATAAACTTATTCAGAAACCACAAATTAAGTTTTATATTTATTTCAACGTGATCTGCTGTTCCCTCTGGATCTGCAGAGTTTTACCTCTTTCACCCGTGTGTAAATATGTGTAAGATAATTAAAAGCAGCTTGTGAGTGTAGGCTGGATTTATATTGAATTTTACAAATGAGACTAATCTATTTAGGGTAACTGAATTTTACACGTCACAAAAAATAAATTATGATTAAAACTAATTTGAATACTGCCATGTTATGATGTACAATTAGTTAATTGCACTTATTTTGTTCCTTTCTTCATCCTTTTTTCTTTCTCTCGGTTTTACTTTCTCCGTCGTTGTAGGTATGCTAACGCGGCCCACGTCGTCCGGGCCTTATAGGACTGCGACCCTTTCGGGTGAGGAATTACCATTGGATCACATACTTTTCTGACAAGACGAGGACATGGAGGGCCTCCCGGATGTGTAATCATCCCAATGCCGGGGCCAAATCCCTGAGAACACGAACTCACAGGACGAGACACACCAGTCGCACACATTCATTTGGAAAAAGGCGCGAATGGGAAGGCCCGACAAGGCTTTTTCTTTGGACCATTTAACCTGCCTGATTGCAGTAAGGAAGGAATATATTATAAAACGTCTACCAGGCAAAACATTTTTCCGAGTTTGATAAATGTAACGACCATGACCTTGTTGTGAAGGGAAACGAACTATGTAACAAAATCACTTATCAACAGCAGTTCTTAATTCAGGGGAACAATTGGAACAAAAAGGATGTTACGAATGTAAGTTTTGAGGTTTAAAAACTTATCGCTGAACATGCAGAACTTTTCGCCGAAGGAAAATGTGTTAAATAGTAGGCCTATCTCGTGACTATTGCTGTAAAAGTAGATATATTCAATTCTATATCTCTGTCAGGAAACATTGTCAGTAGGCTACCAGTGTTAGGCATCAACTGACTGAAGTGAAGATGTCTGATGATGTGTACTGATGCGATGAACACTGAACTGTCACTAGTGTTTGGCAGGGGTGGGATAAGGACTTTCACAGAAGATCTTGTAGGGGTGAGAAGTATGCAAGAAAGAAAAAAAAAAGAAAGAAAGAAAAAAAAAGTGTAAAAGCGGTGAATCGCATGGCACTTAAATGGGGAAAACCATGCACTGTAACTACAGTGTAACGGATATGTATTTAAAAGCATTAGGTAACCCCAAATTTGTAATTTTGACATTCCATAAACGTAAATTTATATAATTTTATTAAATTATACATAGACCTATGGCCCGCGACCGATCGCTTAAGTTACATGTTATAACTGGACTGAGCCCACCCTGAGATCATATCCCGCCCATCCTCCTACTTTATTTTCGATAATGCTTATAATAAGGTCATCTTTTCAGTTCATTTATTTGCTCATTAGCATAAGAAAGTCGCAAAAAACTTCTTACTTTAGAAGAGATATAAGTGACAAGAAGAGCCCCCTTTTAGGATTGTTAATTTATAATAAGTTAGCAGCAGTAGGAACTTTTGCATTTAGTACAGAAGTTTGCGAATGTAGTTTCTCTGTACTGAAAAAAAAAACTGGCCTCAAAGATTTACCACTCACTCAAGAATGGCTAATTCAGTGTGTTTAGCATTTGAGAAGAACAAAAAAGGGCATGAAAATGGAAAATGTACTGAGAAAGTTTAACCCTTCGAAGACGGGAAATATTGAACTGTACTAGAAGATCTTTTAGGACGTAGACTTTTCGTTTTATTCATATTTATTAAAATACAAATACATATTGTTTATACAAGTAAAGTTAAGCAGAACAAATACAAATTTCAAATTTCAAAAATAACTACAACTGCTATTTAAAAAAAAAAAAGATAGGCTAATCTTACATAGATTAATAATTATTCTAGCACAAGAAGTATTAACATTTAGAAATAGCCTACACCCGAATGAGCAAGACTGCTCGTGCTCGGATGCAGTTTCAAAAATAAAGTAAAACTTAAAGGCATTTGTTGTGCTTTTGATTGAAGTGTTCTCTAGTGCCTACAATGAATGATATAGGGCAAACCTGTTCCAGTCAACCCTAACTGTACATCATATTATGCAGTTCATAAATCTTATTCCACATCAGGGCCAAATTCAATACTCTTTCACAACATAACTCAAGTTCATCCTGCGAAACATTTTGCCAACTCTAATCTTGAATTATGGCTACAATCCTGTGTTCCACATTTACCGTCACTTATTGTCTGACTGCACATGACAATCGGTGCGTGTTTTTTATACATATCACTTGCGGTTGTGTGCACATCGGCACACTTGCACATCGGCACAGTCGCATTTTCGTGCACATCGGCATAGTATTTTTATCTTGCAATATCATCATGCTCATCGCCACACACCCTTCGTAGGGGTGGACATAGAGACAAAGTTGGAATTACATTATCGTATTGAATGCAATGGAGTTCACAGTAACTGCTAGATAGACAGAAAGACAAACATGTCCTTTTATTATTATAGATACATACTGTGTACATAAATATTATAATTGTATTGTTTAGAAATCATTCATAAAGTATTTGCGGCGGTTGAATGAGACTTTGAATTAACCTGACCTATCTAATCTAATCTAACCTAACCTAACCTAACCTAACCTAACCTAACTTAACCTATCTACGTTATCAACGGCCGGTTTCCTTAGCCGCGGTAGCTAAGGGGTGCTGCCTTGGAGCCGTGGTGAAGGAAGCTTTAGGTTTGAGTCTCTATGTCCACCCCTACCCCCAACGCGGTGTGTGGCAATGAGCACGATAATATTACAAGATAAAAATACTATGCCGATGTGCACGAAAATGAGACTGTGCCAATGTGCACGACACCTCACTTGCATGCCGTTGAGGTCATTCTGTGAATGGTTTAGTTCTGCCTATAGGGACTATTAGAGACAACGCAAGATAGAAGGAGCACTCTAAGTTTAATTATGGACTCATAAATAAAGAAGTAGACCTATTACATGCATTGGAGGTCCTCCTAGATTTAAAATGCGGTAACTCCGCTTTCTCAATACAAAATGTAAAACGTTAAAAATCAAATATATTTCGACCAACTTGTAGCCATTCTCAGATATAAAAATTAAAACAGCTACACAACCACGTAAGTTGCTTCGACATAGTTATGTTTTAATTTCCTCTTAAAGATTTGTATCACTAAGGATGACCACAAGTTGGTCGAAATATGTTTTATTTTTAACATTTTACATTTTATATTGACACGGTGAAGTTACCGCTTTTCAAACTCACAGGACTGCCAATTTGGGACAATTTTATCAACATTGTCCTCCTGGATGTTGAATCTTCCGGATGTTTAGTAAGATTGTCAACCTCAAGCACCAGCCAACTTTACTTTCAGGATTATTCCTGGTACTCATACATAAAACATCCCTTACACCTATGGAAAGAACAGGCTCTTTTAAAAGTAATGTACGAAAATTCGATGTTTAATAGTGGCAACTCATCTGTAGAATTTTACTTAAAAATAGGAAAGTTACATCACTTTCACCTGATATTGATTTCTGTATATCTCAAGCAAAATAAATGAAAACTCCCAACAGCGACATGGCCTACACCTCAGCAATATTAGCCTAATAAGAAAATGAGCTCTCTCTACTAATGCCAATGTCCAAGTGAACTTGATGAGTCTAGTTAAGAGATTTTTCCACTTTATCACTACTTATGGTAGGCCTAAAACATATTCGTTAGAAACGTTTGTAGGTTTAATAAATTGCAGTCATCAACATACAGAAGATATGTTATGGACATTGCCAATAGTAAAATATAAAAACATTAAAGATTGAATATTCGTACAAATTCAAAATACATAAAAGGATTGTCAGCAAGCCATCTGTGTAAAATTTTCTTAAATTTAATAAAGTTTACATTGTAAGCGTCTGGAGGTAATTTGTTGAATATCTTCAAAGATACAGAATTGAACCAAATTTTTCGATATTGACAAACTTACCACAAACTCGAACAAGACATAGTTAAATCTTTTGTTGTAGCTATGCGAAACCTGATCACTGTTATAAGTTCCCAATCCCTTCTTAACTGTCATTAAACATTCTAAGGTATAGACCATAGGTGAGCAACTGAGGGGAAACGTTTTAGTCCCCATCCCTTGCTGTGACGTAAGAAACCTGTTCTTCATGTTCAGTGTCAGTCGAAACTGCTTTATGGTGACGTCAAGGGCGACTGTAGTGGGAGAAATTTCCCTACCGCACAGTATGGCATCTATGCCATACGATGTGCCATAGATGCGCACCCATGGTATAGACATTTACGACTGTTAATATCGTCCCTTTTTTAAACAAGGGTTTACAATGTGCATAGAAAGTTGTGCACGTAAAGCTTGTTTCTGCGGTAAGAGCAATTTGATACAAGAGGAACTATTACCCCAAATACAAATTCCATAAAGCAGAACGCTGTTAAAGAATGCAAAATAAGACATGCATAAATAAGTTTTTGAGACAAGCGCTTTCAGATGTCTTAATAGAAAAATGACTCTTGATAGTCTTGAACAGATTGATTCAATATAATAATAATAATAATAATAATAACATATTTATTTATCTGTCATTAAACTTAAGCTCATACAAAGTAATAGACATCATCAATATAAAAAGTATAAACCTATTAAAACACCAGGTCATCTGGATTTGTCTCATCTAACTCCTCTATGCTGTAAAATGCCTTGTTTTTTTTAGCCATTGCTTAGTTACTATTTTGAATCTTTTCGATTCTGTCATTTGGTGGGAGTTTGTTAAAAAGTTTAATTCCGACACGTTTAATACTATTCTGACTGTTATTCAGTCTTGTAAAATTAGGGACTAAATTATTTTTATTTCTTGTTTCGAATTGATGCATATCTGAACTAATATTAAAATTCTCATAATTATCTTTGACATACTGCAGCACATTTGATATAGAAAGACTACTCAAGGTCATAATGTTCAATTCCATAAAATGGGGCTTGCAAGAGTCAGTATTTTTGATGCTGTTTATTATTCTTATGACCCTTTTTTGCCAAAGAAAAACTTTTCTGGTACCAGCAGAATTTCCCCATAGCAGTATACCATACTGTGAGTATGTAAGAAGGTATAGTATGCCTTAATGACCAGGTCAATATTGGTATATAATTTCAAATTCCTTATTAAGTAGGTAACCCTTGATGGTTTTATACATAGCCTACAGTTTCTGTATGAGTGTCCCAATTTAACTTTTTATCCAAATTAATTATTAGTAGTTTTACATACTTGTCATTATTGCTATCGTTATTATTCAAAGTGAAAACAATTTCCTCTGTTTTATCTTAGTTAATAGTTAATTTGTTAACTTCAAACCATAGTTCAGATCTTGCTAAAACATTCCTATTCTTCTGCTCAATCATACCAGAGTTACTATTTGATGTTAAAACAGTCGTGTCGTCCGCATATAAAATACATTTGTAAGGCACATAACTAGGCAAGTCATTAACATATATTATAAATAAAAAAGGGCCTAGAACTGAATCTTGTGGTACACCACTAAGGACTTCTTCTAGTTTGGACATTTCTGATCTTAATTTAACACATTGCAGCCTATTGGTGAGGTAAGATTTCATAAGACAAAGTTCCCTATCACAAATACCATAATGTCTAAGTTTTTCAATAAGAAGTTCATGCGAGACGGTGTCAAAGGCTTTGGTCAAGTCCAACACTAATGCACCAGTAGAGATTCTATTTTCGTAACTATCAATAATTCAAGAAACTATTTCTTGAACAACCTTGACTGTACTTTGTCCTCTTCTGAATCCATATTGTGATTCTGTTAGCAAATTATTATGCTCAAAGTAAGCTTTCATTTGTTGCATTATAACATTTTTCTATATAACAGGCACCGATGAGACAGGTCTGTAATTACATAAACTGGAGTCATCGCCTTTTTTTATAAATTGGTAAAGTTACTGTGACTTTAAGACTATTTAGGTAGGTCCCCTCTTGTAACATCAAAATTAATTAAATAAAGCAGAGGATCCATTAGTAAATCAATAATTATTTTCAATAGGTAGTTGGAGAGTCCATAATAATGTTCTTATTTAGAATTCGTTAATTTATTTATTACATTTATATTGTCTTCAGTAGTAACCAATTTCCACTCGAACACTGCATTTTCAAGGTTATGTATATTACTTAGAGTCAACAGCTCCTTTAATTTAGTTATATCTACTACAACATTGTTATCGTGCCTAATTATCTTAGTTACATTAATAAAATAATGGGAAAATTCTTCAGCTGTAATGAATGTGTCCTCCAAAGAGTTTTTATTTGATTCCAGTTTAATTTCTGAATTAATTACTTTCTATGCCACTTTACATGGATTATGAGACTTTAAATTAAAGTTATTATTTTCTTTTCTTTTGGCAGCCTGAATTTGTGATCTATACAAATGTTTTAATTTAGCATAACCCTTTGTATACTCGATCTGAATTTTTGACAGATCATGATATAGTACAAGTAATTTCCTCAATTGTGCTAATTCAGGAGTGTACCATTTTGTAATAGGCCTACACATTTTACTTGCTTTAGTTATCGTTGGACAATTGTAATTGTCATATTCCGTTAAAATATCTAGACCCTATAACACATTGAAATAAACGCTTTGCTGAAACAGAATGGTCATAAACCCAAAGGTCCCAATCTAGGTTAACTAAATTATTTCTCAAATCGCATATGTTATTTTCATTCATAATTCTGATAACTGTAGTCATTAGAGTAAGTAACAGGAATTTTAGATCCTAATATTAATTTCAATTGTAGACCTTTATGGTCTGATAAATGAGGCTGTAAGACATCTAGACTTACAATATTTTTTTTTTGAGTCTTTTAAAATATTATCCAAGTATGCATCTAACCTGATAGTAATTCCATTAAGACAATAAAAATTGTAAGATCTCAATATATTAAGAAATGTCAATGTTTTAAAATCTGTACACCTTGGGTCAATATTAAAATCGCAAAAATATAAAGATAGTTGAGAATTGAAGCATTGATACAAAATTAAAAGTCTCCATCTTATTCGTAAACGTTTCAAAATTAGAACCGGGTAGGCCCTTCTCTGTATAAACATATAACAACTACCTGAATTGTAAGAAAATTAATCGCTGCAAGTTCAATGTTCTTTTCATCACAAAATCTTCTAACATCAATTATTTTGTGCTATAGTCCTAAATCTTGCTTAACATGCCCTATATTGCTGCATGTTCTGCAATATGTGCTTGCTAGATCATATCCTTCTGGAACATAATGTTTTTCTGCCATCACAGAGCCATGTTCATTTACGAGTATCCCAGGTCAATTTGGAGTCCAAAATTAAACCAAGTAATTTGACATTAGTCTCATATAGAACATTGGTATCTTTTAAGGAAAATAGTGTTTTTGGATTTTATTTAAGTGAAGATAAAATCCATTAGCATCAAACCATAAAATGGCGATGTTAATCGATTCATTCATTGTATTTGTAAGCGATGGCACATCACTACCAGAAAAAATTAGAGATGTGTCATCGGCGAACTAAATATATTCCCTAGCAACATTACTTGGGAGATCTTTAACAGTCACCAAAAACACAAGAGGTCCCAACACAGAACCGGCCAGGGGAAAAGACAGAAAATGTACCGAGATAACAAACTTTTTGAAAGCGACCCGATAGATATGATTTAAATAATTACAATTCCACTCCGGTTATTCCATAATAATCCAAAGAGATTAGAACAACGTGGGTTACACAACCGAAGGCTTTCGAAAGATCGCACAGCGTGACAGGTGAACTACCCTTTTTAGCAGTTCGAAATATTATCCACTAAATATTAAAACTCTGTTTTAAACCAGTAGAAATAAACGAATCCCCCCCCCCCAAAAAAAATTGCTGAAAAAATGGGAAATAGCTCCCAGTACAGGATTAGAAATTTTAGTTTCTAGTCATCGGTACTTTTAAATTACAAGGGAGTTCGAATGAATTCGAAATTCAATGCGTAGTTGCATACAGTAGGCCCATTGTAGCCTACTGCATCAAGGTTCAAGGACGTCACATTGAACACCACTCTAACAGATACTGCGTGCGTGAACAGTAAAGTTATAACAATTATCGTAAAGGAGTAATATACTGTATTGCTTGTTAAAGCAAGTAGAATGTAAATTTTCAATACCGTAAGTACGCCTAAGAGTATTTTAGCGAGATATCCAATACCGTTTCCAATCCGAACCACTTTTCAGCATTGGAAGCATTTATACCAGGGGATTTTTTTCACTGATATAGGTAGGTTTTGCTTAATTAATATATATTTCTGTTAAAATATATATGGTAATAGGGCTTATTCATTCTTCTATGATATGTGCTGAATATCCAACCAATATCAGTAGTTTCAATAGTGCCAATATCATGGCACTATTAAAAATACTTTCCTTCCAAAATATGAACAGAATGGACGGATTTTAACGAAAAAATTGTAATAACAAAGCGTCTGACTAATTCTATATTGCTTAATCAACCATGTCATCATTTATCATAATCCCATTAGTACTATCATTAAAATATCGCCACCGCATACCCCTAACCACTACTGCTATAATGCATCAACTTGTGGTGCCATGCATTTAGGCAGCCTCGAAATGTCATGATGCGGCAGCAGAGACGTATAGAGACTGACTGGTCGTTCAGTCAAGCTGAAATCTCAGCAAATTCGAGTTAAGACGGTTTTCCACCAAAGGACGAAAGAGAAAGTCATGTCTATGTCAACACATCTACAAAATTTTGCAAACGTATTATAAATAGGAGATGTTGGCGACTGTTTTGCGTAGTTTTCTGAGTCACAGTCGAGTGGGTTCAGGGTCTATTTTGTTTCCACTAGATAGACAAAACCAAAATAAAACTTAAACACATTTTTCGTCCTCGCCAGCTCAGTAGTTTACTACCCTTCCATACAAGTTGTAGCGGACTGTCGTATTTTTGTTTCAGAATTCCGATAATATTGGGAAAAGTCAACTGTTTTTACATTTTTGTAGCAAAGGTCAGCATAGCATGAAACAGGCTTAGTTTGGCAGACTTTAGCGGAGCAAAAAAGTCAGAATGAAGAAAAATTTAAACAACGGAGGTGTCGGTTTAATTGACGTTTTTTGGAAGCATCCCAATTTATGGAAATCAAAATAGGCTATATCAGAATTACAAAATTCCAATAGAAGAAAAGTACTCATACAAGGAAATTTCAATCATATTTATTTTACACCACGTTTAATGAGAAGGGCAAGGGGATTTTAAGACCTAAAATCGCCTATAGAGCAGAAAAGAACAGTATGCATTTATGGCCTAAAATTCCAGGAATATGTTCTTCAGTATAAAAATTTCCATTTAATAAAATATGTTTTCATCATTTTTAAAATAATTTAATTGGTTGTGTAAACTAAGAAAAATGAAGACCAAGAAAGGGAAATTTAAGGGATTTCAAAATGTGTACATTTGATTCAAAATACAGAACGCTGGGGAATTTTCACTAACTTCATTAACTGAATTTATTTTATCAGACCTAAGCTTTAATATACAATGAATACCATGCAGAAATTTTCAAATGAAAATGGCTGCCTATTATCAGCTTATAAAGCTTGTGCACATGGACACATTTATACTGATACAATGATAGCAAATTTAAACTAAACAATATCACTTCACTCTGCTTATCAATATTATCATCATCATCATCATCGCCTTGCACGTATTGGGCTTTTTTCATGTGCCTGTTACCCCTCCAGTTATCAGCTTAGTTGGTCAATCCATCTTCTTTTAGGTCTACCTACATATCTATTACAAGTTACTTTATAATTTAATATTCTCTTAGTCTGTCTTCTGTCAACCATCCGTTGGACGTACATGAACCATCTCTCTATTACATTTAATTTTCTCATTTAAACTTTCCAAATTAAGTTGTTGTATATCTTCATTTCGTATTTTACCACTACATCTCACACTCATTGTAGATCTCAAAAATGTCATTTCAGCAGCTTGAATTCTCTCTTCTTCTGTCTTTAGCATGACACAATTTTCAGAACCATACATAAAAATCGAAACAGCAACTGTTGTATGCAACTTAATTTGAGTGTCAATTCTGCTTTTATTTCTTAATGTTCTATAAATGTGCCACATATCCTCTTGAATTTAATTGTTTTATCTTCTATATCTCTGTTTCATATATATATAGATATAGGGGTATACCGTAGCGTAGCGTAGTGGTTGAGGCGCTGTGCTACAAACCGGAAGGTCACGGGTTCGATTCCCGATGAGGTCGTTGGAGTTTTTCAATTGGCCTAATCCTTCTGGTGGCACTATGGTCCTGGGGTCGAGCCCCCAACAGAAATGAGTACCAGGAGCAATCCTGGGGGTAAAGGCGGCCGGTGCGTAAGCCTGACAACCTTACCACATTCATGTGCCGAATGTCTAAAAATCTGGGATCCTCAATCTCCTGGAACCCTGTGGGCCTCCATGGCCTGTGATAGGGAACACTTATATATATATCATACATACATATATACATATATATGTATGATAGCCTAGAAAATTAAAATGTTTTACCTGTTCAATAATTCTATTACTTATAAATAATATATTATATATATATATATATTTATTTCAAACATCTTGGTATGCCTACAGTAAAATTAATTGGTTAGCTGGTAGTTAACCAACCATAACAAATTGTACGGTATTTCTTGGCAGGAGACAATCGAGTGTTGAAAGAATGTAAAATGTAAATAATAATAATAACGATATTAATATTAATATTAATAACAGTAATTATAAGTGCACGGAATCGAATTTATGTGCAAATATTCCCATTACTTTATTATTACAAGAGCAAATAATATTTGGGGATTCGTATATAATTAAAAGCAATTATTAATTTAATTTTAAGTTCTAGTTTATCCAGAACACAATGTCAAGCTATGCCACTGTACACGATCAAAAGAAATATAAACAATCCCATAGATAAGAGCAAACTTAAATATAGCGTGTTTATATTTCAACCCACAGTCACAGAAACTTGTCCAACACTCCAGGAACCATTTATATAAAGTAGCATTTAGAACAAAATTCAATCTACAAACTACACACTACACATAGATAAATATATAGTCCAGGTGAGGTAGAATATTTCTATAAAAAAATTAAGTGACCACTTTCTCTAAGCGATATTTAGGGAAAAGATTAATTTTATACGTTTTGGAAAAAAAATTCCTTTGTAGCATCAATACAATGTAAAAAAATGCAAGAAGGAGTGAAAAGTGCTTTTTTTTTAGATTTTAAGATATCAAAAAGACAAATATGGGGAAAAAATAGCACAAGATAGACCTTAAAAATACGAAGAAAATTCGTCCCAAATTATGAAAATCGGTTCATAATGTTTTGCAAGAGAACTAAAAAAATGAATAAAATTAGCGATTTTCAACAATTTATTACTCTACTTGTAAGTATCGTAAAGAGAACTATAATAAAAGTACGTAAAAATCAAATAAACCCTTTAGAAACCTCGACGAATACCGGGGTATTCTGCGTCTCGGGCACCCCAGGAACCAATGGAGGGGAACGCTTTGAGGGCGAAAGTTAGGCAGCCGCTGCTGCCTCCTACACGGACCGAGATGCAAAATAGTCCGGTTTTCCGTGTGATTTTTGAAGGGTTTAGTCGATTTTCCATACTTTTGTTTATACAGGCTTATGGAGCAACACCTGACGAACAAAAAGCTACTTCTACTTTCAACGTGAGGTCACTTTAGCAGATTGCCAGCCGTTTTAGCGAAATACTTGCTTTCAGATTTCAGCGATTTTCTCAAAAGGTTGAAAATATTTTTTTATATATTTTTTACCACGGGTAGGTGGACAGCTACATTTTCAATGCAATAAACCTCCCTACGATATTTATAAGCCAAGAAATAAAATTTTATAGAATCGTAATTTTTAGAGCTTTGATATTATCCTTGCAAAAAATTATGAACCAATTTTAATCCCCTGGGACGCATTTTTTTTTAAGTTTTATTTTGTGCTGTATTTCGTTTTTCCCACAGTTTCGTTTTTGATACCTTAAAATCGAAAAAAGTTTTCACTTTTTTATTTTTATATTCACAATGATGCTGCAAAAAGATTTTTTCCAAAACATATGCAATGGAGTCTTAGCATTTTTCTCCTTTTTATCGTGCAGATTAAATGGACCTTTATTTTTTTAATGAACATATTTTGCTACCTCACCTGAACTAACCGTAGGCCTAAGCAAAGTAAAATGGAACGAATGTCCCAAATTCTATAGTGGAAAAATAGGCTGAAATTTAATATATATTGTAACTTACACAGATCACATCAAAGCCCTCAAACAAAAATATCGATCCTGTCCTTGTAAACCACCTAATAAAGACAAGGCACGAATACGCATACATAAAACAATACAAGGAAATTTTACACCTTACCACAAAACCATACCCTCAGCACATTCGAATCATACGAAATATAAAATCACACCACGACACCTTAAAGAAACAACTGTTATTCATATCACATATTACACTGGAAGACAAAATCATACACAATTTTCTAATGCCAATATGGGAGTCAGTTGCTGAAAATGGCCAAAGTATGCAGTAGAAAGCACCCCACCGTGATAATGTACATTACCAAAATTATTTTATAAGACAAGAAATATTACGTATGTTTTTTCAACTTTAAAAAAGTACAAATGAAATGAAAGTCTTATTTTAAAAAACATAATTATTTTGAAGTGAAATTGTGAAAAGTTATTTACAGAGACCGGCATATTAAAAACTCAGGCAAGCACACGTGTTATGAAAGTGGTAAGCAGTGATAAAAAGTCTGTGCAATATGAACAAGACTGTTCGTAACGATTAAAGATTGCATTTATAAATGCACATCGCTTTGGCAGGAATGGTTTAATCATCAACAGTGAAACAAATGGTTAGGGATATAATTATAGCCTATTCCATGTAAGGGACCGTATACGATAAACATTGAGAGAATTTTAAGTATTCTTAATTCCAATAAAAATTACACTGTTAAACACACATTTTGTGACATGGACATTTTAGGTGTTTCCGATGTATTGAGGCACCCTAATAACAAATCTAAAAACAGAAATTGCCTATCACCCATGGATTTTTAGTAACAAGCGTTTATTTTTTAAATATAACAAAAAAAAACAGCAATCATTTCAACAGTTTTGTGAGTCACTGTATGCATATTGTACCACTTCGTGTAATGTATGTATCAGCAGTGGGTTAAGACAAGTTCATTCCAGTATATTAAATGCAAGAAGTACGCACCCAAATGAGATTGTGCATTAGTAGGCATTTACCCGTGAAAGAAGTTACTGCATTTCCTATGTCGTCTTTACTAACGTGTTTGTGTTCTACATACTTGGTTTATTTTTATTATTGTACTGTGATTGACTGTGAATTAACAAGTCAATACAATGCCTAGGCAGTGTGTAAACAATGTCAACAGTTTTTGTTATGAGTGTGAAAAAATAACTTTTAAATCGCAAAAACGTAATTTCACCCAACTTGTGCGAAGAGCTAACTAACTTTATTTCGGAGTTAAAGTGAGATCAAGATAAGTCATGGGTCCCTCACATATGTTGCAAGACTTGTGTAACATTGTTAACAGGTTGATTGAAAGGTGAAAAACGTAATGTGCGATTTGCAGTACCATTGGTGTGGAGAGAGCCAAAAGACCATCCAACAGATTGTTACTTTTACCTCACTAAAATACAGGGCATCGGACTGAAGTCCAAGGATGCTGTGCAATATCCCAATTTACCATCAGTCTGGCCCGTCGAACATAGTGAAGAACTTCCTATCCCAAACCCACCAGAATCGTGGAGTTTGGACGAAGAAGAATGTGCTGGTGATCCACCTGATGCTGTGCAATTCACACAGGAAATCGACAATGTTCCAGACTTTCAAGCACCAAAATGTTCAACAAAACCACATCTGATTTCAAAAGCTGAACTGAATGATTTAGTTCGAGATTTAAAACAAGCAAAATCACAGTTAGAACTCCTAGCATCCAGATTAAAAGGATGGAACTCCTCGAAGGTGACGTACATATAACTGACTTTCGAAATCATCAAAAAGGACTTACACATTATTTCGCTCAAGAAGGGATTTTGGTATAGGCTATTGTACGGATGTTGACAACTTATGTGATGCATTGGGGCAGGAACATGAACCAAGCAATTTGCGCCTATTTATTGATTCTTCTAAACTTAGCTTAAAAACATTAGATCAGAACGGAAGGGGGTTCTTGTATCTGAAACAGAAATTTCCGAGAGTTAGTGAGGCACAAATTAAAGAGGGTATATTTGTGGGACCGGAAGTACGAGAAGTTATGAAAGATGGCAAATATGACAACATGCTGAATGAAGCTGAACTAAGAGCATGGAAAGCTTTTAAAACAGTTGTGACCAATTTTCTTGGATATGTTAAAGCTGAAAACTACAAAGACCTTGTGACTGAATTAGTTAGTGCCTACAGCGAAATAGGATGTAACATGTCATTAAAAATTCACTTTCTGGATGCTCACCTCGATTTCATTCCTGAAAATTTGGGTGCCGTAAGCGACGAACATGGGGAACAATTCCACCAGGACGTTGCAACTATGGAAAAGCGATACCAAGGCAAATGGAGTCCTAGTTTGCTTGCTGATTACTGCTGGACATTAATCCGAGATGCCGCAGTGACAAAATATCGCTAAAAAAATCTTATATAAAATTTTGAATTAAATATAAAATTAAGAACATACCGAAATTAATATATTTCAGTATAACACAAAACGCTTCGTAGCAAACAAATAGTGGGTGACAGAGAAAATCCAAGGTCATTTTATGTTTTCTGGTGAAATTTTACACGCCTTGTTTTATCCATGTCACAAAAAAAAAGTTGATTTTTGGTTACCAGTGTTATTTACTGACTTGCTGTAACTAAGACTAAGTTCATGATACATAGGCTATAGCTATTTAGTTTACTTGAAATGTTCAATTGAAAATAAAAGAAAGGTATACACATGCCTACAGATTTTGCATTAATATAAATGCCTGTTGTTGGCTTAGTTGAGGTTACTTCAAGTATGTGAATCATGCATGAAATAAATTGCATTGCTTTGAATATAATTTTATAGGCCTACATAGAAACTCTAAAAATCAATTATAATTATACTCAACGAAATGTCTTTGAACAGATATCGCTAAATTTTATAGTCTACTATTATGCCTACTATGTCTGAACCTGTAGGTTCATTGCAATATTGGTTTATTGTTCAACAACCTTCAGTATGTGCTTTGTAGCCTGATTCTTACTCAACTGTTA
This sequence comes from Ectobius pallidus, assembly GCA_964059195.1. Taxonomy (NCBI): domain Eukaryota; kingdom Metazoa; phylum Arthropoda; class Insecta; order Blattodea; family Ectobiidae; genus Ectobius; species Ectobius pallidus. Next base: position 179,529,437 of record CAXKWD010000003.1, on the reverse strand, counting down.
AGAGACATTCAATGGCACGGCAGTGAGGCATTAGAACTCCCTGCATGTAATGGAACGTTTAGTTTTCTATTTGCACTGATTGCGCATGCAATTCGAGTTGTCCCGTTAATTGTTGCATCAGTGAGTATTGGTAGCCTATTTATTTTTTATTTATTTATTATGTTGACAATATAACAGATTCATTTCGAAAATTCAATATTCTCTCATACCAATACACCAGTTTTACAACACTAATATTAAGCTAAATATTTAATGTAGTATTATTAAAAATATTTAAACTAATACTAAAAAGATAAAACTAAAAAAAAAACAAGAAAACATACAATATGAAAATTATAGTGAAGGGAACAGATGGAAACAGAGAAAATGCAGTGTAACAGTATCGGATGAAGATGAAAAAAGAATAATAAATAAATAAAAATAAAAAAATTAAAAAAGAATAGGCCTATTAAAATAAATAAAATTACAAGGTGCGTATATTAATTACCATTTATCTTAAAGAATTTACCGGTATATAATCAACACTGCTTTTAGATTGTAACTTTTTTTAACTATTCAACTTCACAGGTAATTTTAAACCGATTATTTTTCGTATTTAATAAATTTATAATCTACCCTTTTCGTGAAAATGATTGTGTAGATGGAGCATATTATAAGAGGAGAATTATTATGGGGGCCAGTGTTTTTGGGGGGGGGGGATGAAAAAGAGATTATGTAGTTCATAATATAATTAACTTAGAGCTTTAGTTTATGGTGTGTAGTTTTTAAAGAATGTAGCCCTAGATCTTTATATTAATTTCTAATGTTGTTAGATCTGCAGAAGACATCTTATATATTATTTTCTATTGTTGTTAGATCTGCAGAAGGAATCTTGAAAATCACTGTATAAATCGGAAGAGTAGATTCTAATAAACGTTTTCACTCCAAAGCAGGCATGGACATGTGGAAAACAATTCCAGAAACTCCAGGAATCCATTCCAATGTCCAGCGGTCGTGGCCGTAGAAAAAGTATTGGGAATTCTTACAATCTTTCTGTATCTCGGCTTTGGTTATCCTAACAAGAATGTAGTTACACAAAATGGCAGGCATATAGGGTGGAGCAAAATGTATTAATCTAACACATTCCCCAACGTTATAAATTATAAATATTGCCTCTTGGAACATCCCAATTCAAATTGCACCTTCACATTTAGCGTAGGATACAGCGAGGCCATTCGAATGATTTCTTTGAAATTTTCCAGACTTTTGTTCCTAATATTTTCCTTTCGAGTAATTAACTTAGTACAAATAACAAAACCTACTCTTCTGTGACAGCCGGTTTCAATACAGCCTGTTGCAAAATTCAAGTGAATTTTTATTTAATTTAGCGGGGCTAATTGGATATGCAAAAAACACAGGATTCCAGAAACATCTCGAAGGCAAAAATAAACTTCAATTTTTCTGAACATGAAAGTGCAATACACATTATCATGAAGAAAGAAGCCTTGCAATTAACCTAAGAATTTGACATGTCCATATGCTACATGTATTTTACACAAGCGAAATGGCTACAAGCTTTTGCATTAAGATTAGGATCTTCATTCCATCGAATCATAATTCGACTTGTTTAATCAATGCGCCTTAATAGGTACGTAACTTACAACTAAGTCATTTCATTTAATTATTTAATTCATTCCAGATTGCCTTGTCTGCATATTATGATTGTGTGAAAATTCCAATGACGGCAGCCATAGTCACCAGCTTAATAGGAGGAAGTGCAACAGCTGCTCCAGGCGAAAAAATATTAGGGGCAGTTTTCGAACCACTGTCCACTAAACTACGTGAAGTAGGAAAGTACGTTTACTGTTTATAAGAATATTTTTCTGACCGAGAAAGATTTACTTGCGAAGATTTTCAGAAATAGGCCTATGTATTTAATTAAGTAATCATAATTTTAACTAATGCAGCCCCACATCTATTTAAATATGAAGTTAGAATGCTGGTATAGAATAAAGGGCTATGCTTAGTTTGGGTATATTTTGTATTTTTAGTACATGTTTTCCTAAATTTTATAGCATACTTGCATGTACGTTTATTGGTTTCTATATATAATCCGCACCCAAATAATTAGTTTCGTATAGGCCTAACTAAACTTATTAATTCACAAAATGGGCACTCTTCCTTGAAAATCGCAATAATGTATTTAAACAACCATTATATTCTCTCAGCTTGGTCTGTTCAGAAGTTGCAAACTTCAAATAAAAAATTCATTTGTGGCATGGTGATAGATAAGAAAAATGCCAGAAAGATCCATTTTTAAAAGTAAGTATTACGAGGGTGGATCGAAAAGTAACGCACACATTTTTTTTTTTTTTTTTTACAAAAATTTAAATAGGTACCGTACATTACAAACAAATGCACACATGAAGGGACATCTTACGTCTATTTCTCTATAGTCGCCTAGTTTCTCAACTCATTTCTTCCATCGTGATACCAGTTTCAAAATACCCTGTTTATAAAAGTCAATTCGGTTGGAGTATAGCTATCTGTGGACTGCTGTTTTCACTTACGGCTGAAAACTGAACCGGTTATGTCGAAAAAATAGTAACATCAAATCCGTTGGGTTTGCCTTATAAAAAAATCAACGGACAATATCAGGACACCAGCAATGATATCTACCTTGAATAGGGGAGAAGGAACGATGACTGAGGATTGGGTAACTTCCATGCAACTACTGCTTCACCAATTACTCCCAGATGATGATGGTTCAGGGGAAACCTAGCATCATAGATTGTTGAGAGAGGAAATGAATGACAACTACAGGACGGAAACTGTCGTCTTCCCCTTCCCGAAGGAGGAGGCGGAGAAGGCAATCCGAAAGATGAGGAAAAAGGCCTCTGGTGAGGACGGGTTTCAAGCAGAGAAACTTCAGGAACTTGCGGACATTGTCCCTCCATGGCTGAAGAATCTTTATAACGAATGTTTTGCCCAAGGAAGAGTGCCCAGTGGTTGGAAGGTAGCAATGATCACGATTATTTCGAAAGGAAAGGATAAGATGAAAAAACGTGTAACCGTACTGACCAATCTGCCTTCTTACAATCTGGGGAAGATCCAAGAGCGTTTACTAAACTTCAGGATAAAAAAAAATTAGTGTCATGAGGGGGATAAATGAATGCCAGTACGACTTCAGAAAGGGGAAATCTACTGAAGATGCCATCATAAAAGTAATGAAAATTATTCAGAACTCCGATCGAAAGTACGGTATTACCATCTCTATAGACATGCTGAAGCCTTCGACAAGAAACCTCGAATGCCCCACTCCACTCTTAAATTGTCTCAGAGACTATTGCAGAAACAGACTATTGCAGACAGAAACAGAAAAGTAACAGGACAATAAAGAAGAAATTCACCAAGGGCTCGGTCCTAAACCTGAGTTCGGAGACATTAGATTACATCCTTTGTTAACCTGCTACAGAAGAATGGAGACATAGGCGGAGCAGTGGCGTACGCAGATGATCTCCTGATCCTTGCGCAGGGGAACACAAGAAGACAACTCGAGATACAAGCAAACTCAGTACTGGTAGTTGTGAATGAGTGGTGCAAAGAGGCAAAATTGCGTATAGCGGCAAACAAAACCATATACGTAATTTTGAAATGTAAACTGAAGAGAAAATCGATGGCAACACTATCTCAAGATCCAAGTATCCTAAGTAGGCTATCTCGGAATATGTATAGACGAGAATCGCGGTTTCAAGACCAACGTGGAGATGGTGCGTCTTAAGGCTGAGAAGTTATTGATGAAGCTATAGTAAACACAGAACAACTCTGAACCTGAGGCGGGGCAGGCAGAGTCACGTGACGAAGTGACAAGCGAATTAGGTTGCTGCGGTGTTGTACAGTTAACGAAACGTGCTGCCTCGCTAAAGAGATGTACTTCACTTATTTCTTTGCGCGCTCAAAATCTATTACATATAGGTATTTTCTGCTATCACCATTAGAAAGCTGTATTTTTTTGGAAGCCGACTGTCCAAACATCATGTCTGTAGGACGATCCGTTCGGAAGATAGTTCTTATCCTGCAAATGTTAATACAAACAAAGAGATCCTTTCTTATTTCTACCCTAAAATAATAACACCATCGATGGATTACATTAAGTTTCTGTCTATCTGTTAACATAAACAACAACAAGACCCCTCTCACTTCCACAATAATATACTTCCACCCAGCCACAGATAAAACACAGACGCAGTTTCAGTTTATATCAAGAGCGTTTCGTGTGTGTTCTATTGTGAGAATTCAGTGTCCGTAATGTCACCTTAGCAAGCCTAGTACGAGTGGTGAAACAATTTATACCAACAAAGTTTTGCGTAAGCAGGCGAGGGCTATGGTTTTCAGTGTTTATAGTTTTTAAGACTATTTCGGACGACGAAGTGCATAATAATACGAATTTTGTAAGGAATTGACTGCTAAAAAAACTAAACTCCGTGGCGCTACATCCCTGAAGAGACTTGGCCTCCCACCCGACCGCTGCGTCATCTACCACAGGTAGATGGCAGGATTGGGGGCATGTGGTCAGCATGCCGACACTCACGGCCGTTAATGGTGGTTTTCATGACCGGAATTAACTGCTAAAGCTTGCCAAATTAGTGAACAATCTGTGACTAATATTATTAAGGAGGGAAAACAATCAACTGAAGTAGGGGGTGGGCTCAGTTTTAGATCTCCTGGAAACCATCGCACAGTTAAAAAGCGCAAAGCAAATCTTGACGGTTTGCAAAAGTGTATTTTACGCCGGACAATATTTGAATTGTACGATACGGGGGAATATCCCACAGGTAAAAAATTAGTTTCTTTAATGCGAAAGAAAATAAAATATAAAGGTTCTGTCTCCTCCATGTATATGACTTTGAAATCCCTAGAATTTAAGTACAGGAGAACCAATGATGGCCGGAAATTTCTACTGGAAAGGGACGACATTGTTGCAGCCAGACAAAAATTTCTGCGTACAATTCACAATCTTAGGGGGATGGGAGATACGAGGCCCATATTTTATCTTGATGAAACATGGGTCAACCAGAATCACTCCAGGAGGGACATATGGCAAGATCCGACTGGAAGAGGCGGCCTTAAAGTACCAATAGGAAAAGGTAGCAGGCTTATAATATGCCATGCAGGCTCAGCTATAACAGCTGGTTTATACCAGAAAGTAAATGGGTATTTCGTTCCAATCCTAAAAGTAAAAACACAGATTATCATACAGAAATGACTTCGGCCAGGTTTAAAGATTGGTTCACGAACACATTATTTCTTTTTTTTATCTGGACGCGAGTTGGATAATAATTATGGATAACGCCAGCTATCATTCTAGGCTATTAAATAAGTTACCCAGAGAGAGAGATCGAGAGAGAGAGAGAGAGAGAGAGAGAGATATTCAGGAATGGCTTCAAGAACACAACATAACATACAGTCCCACAGAAACTATATCAGAATTGCTAGCCCGTGTTGCCCCTCATAAAACTCGCGAAAAAAATATGAAATGGATCAGATAGCGATAGAAATGGGCCACGAAGTAATACACAGGGATGACACTGCTGAAAATATAATTATAAATCTTAGGGACAGTGAAACAGATAGTGACACGAGTGGTGAAGGAAGTGAAGAGGACGAAGACGAAGAAGTTTTATTTATCCCTTTGTAGGCCTATTTCTAAAGCTCAATAAGGTAAGCCTTTCTTAACTTTCTTTTAAGATAATTCATGTTATATCTTATGTGTAATAGGTTTCAACATTTCAAGCTACTTTTGTTCGCGATTTTTCAAAGACGAAATACTTTAAAATAATGTGTGAATGTTTGACGCAGAGCAGCAGTGAGTAAGCACGCGTGTTCTCTCTCTCACTCTTTGTTAGACAGAGAACGTTTGCAGAGTCGCGAGTCGTGAACTTGCAACAGTGCAAGTTGCGTAGCATTCTATTGGCTTATCGTATGTTCAGAGTTGATTTGTGTTTACTATAGCTAGAAAATTCAAAATAAACTTACACACGATTAAGACGTACCACAGCGCCATTCTGGTCACCATTGTGGACTATGGAGCTGGGGTTTGGGCTCATAAAGCAAAGGGAGTACTTGAGAATGCTTAGAAGAACACAAAGGAAACTTCTGAAGAGGTTTACCGGTGCTTTCGGAACAACTCCAAGTCTCGCACTGTTGGTCGTCACAGGTGTATAGCCTATCGACCTCCAAGTAAGATGGAAGGGAGCTATGCACTGGAGAAAGAAGCAGAATATAGGAAAAGTTGAAGGTTTTATGGGTCTCCGGACTAGGGATAAAACCAGAAGTCGGAGACACCTAATAAAAATCTGGCAAGAGGAGTGAACTGCGACAGAAGCGGGAGAAAGAACAAAATAATACTTCCCTAACATCCAGGAGAGACTGCGTCTGCGACACATGACCCCGAGCAAGGGACTAATGCATTTCATAACGGGTCATGGCCCTTACGGAAAGTACGAGGGCTGTCCAGAAAGTAACAGACGTTTTGGCCTGGCCCGGCAGGGGCGAGCGCCACCATTTTAGCGTCAGAGCGTTCCTACACTCAATACGCATCCAGTTGTTTTAGCGTGAGCCTTTCGTATTTTGTCTGCCGTGGAGTGTTAAAATGAGCGCTGCACAGTGCTTTAGTTGGAAAAAAATATTTGGGGGAGCTCACCAAAATACGTAACATCAAATATAGAGTATATTTGCACGGATCTACCTAGAAACTGACCGCCGCTACTCAAAATATCTCACCAAAGACGGTGCCTAAAATAGGGGTTAACCCGTAAACAACTTTCACCCTCAAGGCCTCAACTGCAACCTTTTCTTGCATTCCAAGAATTCAGGATCAGTCAGAATCCTCTATTGCAGCGTTTCTCAACCTATGGTCCGCGGACCACTGGTGGTCCACGAAGATGGTGCAGATGGTCCGCAGACATAATTTAAAAATATCATAAAGAAAGTTTAAAGTAAAGAAGTAAAATTCCGGTTTTAATATTTTTCCAATTCAATAACTGTGTTTCCGTCAAATTTTAAAAAAATGTATTTAGATTTATTTCGTTGTAATGACCTATAATTAATACCCAAAATATTAAGAATATAGGCTTACATACAGCCTACTTTTAAAAATGGGATTAAAATTAGGGGTCCGTAAATTTTTTTTTAGACATTTTAGAGGTCCTTGGGTTCAAAAAGCTTGAGAAACGCTGCTCTATTGGAAATGAAAGACTGAGACAAAGTTGCCGCATTATTTATACAGTGGAACATTTCTTCAATATTCAATTCATGTCTGTGGAAAATATGAGATCTCCAATTTAAAAATAATAAAAAAATAAAAATAAAAAAAATAAGGAACATTGAGCCAAATATTTCCCGGAGCTCAGCTCCGGTGAGCTCCGGCCCAACTAAAGCACTGGCGCTGCAATTGGAAATCCCACCAGTTGTGAAGTGCGGTCTGTGATAAGACCACCACTGCACCACTGCCTTACTCGGCTTTCACTCATTATTCCTTTGCCGTACACATCACAAAATTGGCGATAAATTTCAATTAGTTTGTGATATTTCGCCATCATAAACCTTATCACAGAGATGAAGACGTGGGTCGCTACACAACACTTTGTCACTGACGCTGAAATGCATGCCGGTGTAAACCAGTGGTTGAAATCGCAGGCGGCGGATTTCTGCAGAGACGGTATCGAAAAGCTTGTGCCACGGTATGATAAATGCCTTAATTTGAATGTCGATTATGTAAAAAAAAAAATAGCCTAAGAGTTCACCTTCAAAATGCATGTAATATTATTTTTTTTCACTTTATTTATTTTTTATTTCAAAACGTCTTTTACCATCTGTACAGCTCTCGTATTTATATAAAATCGAAAAGAAAATCCATTAAAACTGTCTACCTTGCGAGGGTATTGCACTGTCACCAGAGCATGTCTTGTTGGGGTGCCCTGATTCCTCTGAAGAAGTCGAAAACTTAAAGCATCCGTGCAAGGTTATCAGGAAGGAAACCTACTAAGACACAAAGACAATTACAGTACAAAAGACTCGAGGCCCTGGCGGACGCTGTCACCAAGGAGGTAGCTAAGAAGTACAGGGCTGACAGAGGAACTGAACTTAGCCAAAATACAGACAGAGACAATGAAGTACCTACCCCCCCCCCTGTGTGGGTAACTTGAGTGTGGACCTACGGGCAGCATCAATTATGAGGAACTAATCGGTAAATTTGCAGCTGGAAAGGCAATGAGAAATTATCTTTGAAGTTATGTAATTGAATCTAAAGCATTAATGTTGTAACACTGTAAGTTTACACCATAAATCTGTTATACAGGCCAGGTTAAAATTAATTAAAATACATTTACAAAGTCCATTTATGTAGAAACTATATAGAAAGAAAATGTATCCACGTGTAAAGAGAATAGAACCAAGAGATATCTTTTTCTGCTGTTTGCATTTCGGTTAACAGTGTTAACATCTTCAGTCCTTGTTTTATGTTGATTTTCACATATCGGCCGTTAAAAGGTTACTACATTAGAGTCATGAAAAATCTACCTGTTGTGGACTGAAACTATGACATGGAGTCATAATTTTTTTTCTAGTGATATTGGGTTGTCTCTCACATTCCTTTCTTTTTTTGCGATACCATCACTTAGGTGTCAACACAGCACACAATATAGGCTAAGCCAGGTCTTCACTCAATTTAAAGGTTAGCACAACCTGATGGAAAGACTTCAGGGTCGTGTAAAGATGCAGTGACGTCTGTCCACTGATTGATTGATTGATAAATGCTGCATAGCCTGGGCATGGGTTAGATAGGAATATTACTAATACCCTTGTAAAGTAGGCCTATAATCTTCCAAAAACTGTCTCCTAACCATCGTTTACTCCTTCTCTAAAATGTGTTTTTCAATTTATTAGATAAAGCCATACATTTTTAGTTCAGGGAGCTCTTTTCTTCATGGAAACTATGTTAATGTTAACCGATTTCGCGGTTTCTTTCTTTGTTTAAAATAATTACGTTCTCTTGGCTTACCATTTTTTACACCCCTGTATCTTCAATTCTTCAGTAAGTTGTCTCGCTACAAGTCTACCATAGTTACATCAACAAATAGTCATTCTCATCCTCCTCCTTCCTTTCTGCCATCCTCTCTTTCTTTCTTTCTTTCTTTCTTTCTTTCTTTCTTTCTTTCTTTCTTCTTCTTCTTCTTCTTCTTCGTTTTCGTCTTATTATGGGGAGATTACACTGACATTACTAATTTCCATGTTTTTGAAGGTAGAGACCTCAAATTTCAAACACCGATAAAGTATATCTAAATAATTGTAGGGTAATAAATTTACAAAATTACGTCCTCCTACTTTGACGTGTTTTGATTTGATGAATATTTAATTACTTAACATTAACAATAAAAATTTCATTAAAATACATTTTATTTTTATTTTAAAAAATCAAGCATAATTTTTATTATTTTATACTTCCAGTAATGTAGATAAAATTTTGTCAGCTTTACTTGTAAAATAAATAGGCAAATTTACTACAACATCTTAGAGCTACTGTTCTTGCAATTATTATGAAGAAATATTTATTAGTCTATCAAGTATGCAAAAAAAGACTTTAGCGGATGAATCTAGTATTTCGACGAAGAAGTTCCGTTTTTCGCGATTTTCTAAAAAACGATTTTGTTTAAATTTTGTACACGAGATGATTTTACTAAAAGCTGAAAGGTTTAATTGAAACATTTTTTCGTGGAGTTTTTCTTAAGGCTAGTTATAAGCATAATATTATAATGGTTTTGTTAGAAACACAATCTTGTCTGGTGAACAGTGATGCTTGGCATCAGGTTGTAACACCTGATACGCACTTTTGTTTAAATTTCGTACACGAATTCAATTATATGCATAATATATTATATTATATTATAAGTTTAATTGGGTAGACGAAATTATGTGCATCACATCGGATTTTTCTTATGAGTCTAGATGAAGCAAATTTCTCCTTGAACTATTTTACACAGCTTGAGGTGTGTCATTTTTGTTGCAGAATTGTGTCAGTAGGCCTACCAGCTTCAACTTCAACTCAAGTTTCTCCTCAGAGGTCTGTAAAGTGTTTTTAGAGGTAGAATGAATGTAACAACTCTAGTCTCATCAAAGATGTTTCACTCAATAACATTACAACAATACAACATTCCAAAACCATACAATTATAGAAACAGATCTAAAATGATCAAAATTTATCGATCTAACAATTGACATCCATCTCAGCTAGGAAGGTCGTGTAAATAATGTATCCACTCATTTATCAAGTTCTGCGTATTTTTTCTACAAATTAACAACATAGCCCTACGGTAATAAGGAAAAATTCATTCCTGCTATTAGAGTTATGTTTATTCCAGAATTAAATATTATTATTGTCAAGGGACCTGCTAATCAATACTTAATAAACATAGCTTTTGTCCTACAAAAAAGTTGTAAGACTCATACCTATATTGAATCCTATCCATGACATGGGCCAATCTGTAAACCTATTTTTTAAGGAACACAAAATACTAACCGTCCCAAGCATTCTATTTTTGAGTCAGCCTTATCTTTCTGTAAAAATAAATATTTCTTTACAGGGAATGGAGACTTTCAAGCTTAAGGAACGAGAAACGGGACAAATATAACTAGCTAAAATAACACCCCGATTTATGAAAAATTACCACACTTCTTTTGTTCCGAAATGTACAACCATATTCCAAAAGAAAAATCAAACAAAAGATCGGCGAGTTCATTATAAAAATCTTTAGATATTTCTATTTCAACATTGCGTTTATTGTCTGAACAGTTACCTCAATAGTCCTGCAAGTAAAAAGTGACACTAGAGGAGCGACGAATCAAAATGCAGTTTGTCCACTGATGGACGAAATGCGTTTTGATTCCGATTCCCCCTATTTCAATAGCGTTGATTCTATCTGCGTTGTTAGTTTGCTTAAGAAATCACTCTTTCCTTCTGTAAATTATCATCCAAATAAGGCACCTGGTACGAAATGCCCTTATTCCGGTATCGTGTTTGGAACAAAATGTTTTTAGTTCGAAAATTGCTGTAATTCAGAATACATGCGGTCTGCGGAGAAGTTGTAACTGTGATACGTAGTTGTCTGGGTGTGATATTTTAAAACTCGTTGTTGTGTTTCCAGTAAGTAATGTGGGTACGAGATAGAAAATAAAATTAACTAAAATCAAGTGAGGTAAAAGAAAGGTAAGTGTAATTCTTAAGACTTAGCCTATATGTGCTAAACTAGCCTGTATATTTTACAATACGTTTAAATTTAATAATTTGTTTAGTATTTTGAAATTCACTCCACCTTGTCAGCATAAAGAAGGGATATTTAAGTGTGGGGGTGTACCAGCAAAGTAAGAAGGCGTGTTGGAGTATGCCATAATAGAAATATCCTCTTAAGATCCATCACCTAACTATTTAGGGTCTAGGTTTTGAAATTTATAATTTACCTTTATAACAATGACAGTTAGTTATGGTTACAAGCAAAATTGGTATCATCTTCAAATTCGTACATTTTTCTGCGGAGTTATAAGCTAGTTTATTGATTTTATTAATAACACAGAATTTTATTCCTTAAATAGGTTCGATATACTTTCAGCTGCAGTTTCATTAAAATAATCGTTCTTATTAAAAATAGTCGAAGGATGTTGATCTATAATAGTAATCATCGAAGTTATTATGTTAAGTGTCTTAATTTGTAATGAATCTCCTAGACTTAGAGTAATAGCGGCAGCCTAATTCAATTAAAATATTAGAAGGTAAGGCTTGTAGTTGTCTGTGAATGTTTCCCATAATCGTGAACATGAATTTCTTACTTGGGAATGGTCCATCTTGAAGTAAATGTATTCCGATTACAGCAAATTACAAGTGGTGGTAGCTCCAAGCCACTAGAGCTTTTTAGTTGAAGGATCGCCGGTGAGGACTGTGATTTTTGACGGCACTTTAAGGTAAGGCGCGGTTCTTAATATGTAAGGTTTGGTATATAGAGGTAGAGCTTACTAGTTTCGGAACGTTGCACTAAAATTTTAAGAAGTCATGTCCATTGAACTATGAACTTGAAATTGATAAAGTATGCTCCAATAATAAAAAAAACACATAGCCTATAGGTCTAGTACTCTAAAATTATAATTAGATCATCGGCAACATATGTTTATTCAATAGGCATTAACAACCAGTAAATATTATTCAGCTCAAACTAATATCTGCTTACACAGTATTTTTATCAAAATAACCGGCATTGCGATTCACTTCACTTCATTTCTAAATATCTGTTGCAATTGTTGAAGCAATAAGCCTGTTAACAATTTCTCCATTTTCCTCTGGCGGGACACCTTTCATTTGTTAGGATAATGTACGATGAACAATGCAATGGAATAGCAACCTGACGCTTATTTTCCAAGCTGCACTTAATGATTTTAAGTAGGAATGTGCGTATTTCGTTTACGCTTATTGAAGCGAAATGTGTCTTATTGTCTTTGGCAATCAATAATTATTCGCGATTGCAAGTCAGGCTTGCAGCCGCGGGACTGTCCACATGATAGGAGAAAGAAGTACTAAACTATAATTAAAGTGTACCATAAAGTAAGTCGCCTCTCTATAACATTACTGGGAAAATAATAATTATTTATTTCACATTTTCAGCCTATATTTTCCCAGCAGTTCACGTTTGCTGGGCTTGACTTTTACTTTGACTTTGGCTTGGCCATGTTAACTGAATGCTGAATACAAGAAATTGCAACGGATGAAATAAAGGACACTGCAAATGATTGCAGTGCCACTGGCCTTGCTACATACTACATTCAAATAGAAACATTGTTTATTACCAAAGTGGAGACCTCCAACAATCTCCTAATAAACAACAATGTTTGTGCCACATTAAGAATATTGTATCCTCTACACATAAACATATAGAAATAGAAGCCTGGTACGGTATATTTACGGTGACTATACGTTCCGACAAAATCGGGACAGTCTCGGCATCCCGAATAAAGACCCCTAATAATCTGACTACTGTGGGAAAACATAAAGCAACAAACATAAAATAAAAACTGGTTTTATAACAAAATAAAAAAATAAAAAAATAAAAAAGGAAGCAGAAATTTTAATGCATATCTATCAGAGACTGGTTTGACAGAATGGACAAATCAGAAGTTTTCTTCAGAACAAAGGTGGCTGACCGTATTCTAGGACTTGAAAACAGAGGAAATGTTTCTAATGGCTGCTGAGTTTCTTTGTTGCTTGCCGGGAATCAATGATTCGCTCGAGCGGGAATTTTCATTGATAAACAACTTTTGGGGTGCTGAGTAGTTCACGATGTCCATTCATTGTGTAAAAGCAATTTTAATAATGGAAATGAACTGTTCACACAATTGTACAGAAACGTGCAAGAATATTAAGAAAAACAATAACTTTTTTAAAGCTCGGGCTTTATCAGAGAAAAATTACTGTAAAGAACCTATTATTCTTTATGAATACTTAAATAGATTAATGACAATGGACATAACAAATTATAAACTAATCTATTTTTCTTTCGTTTTAGCTTTGACCATCAGTTATTGCAATGCACGTCTTGTTGAATAATACTAAAAACAGGGAGAAAAAGTAATTTTAATATAGCTACTGCTATCATATGAAGGATTTGAGTTCCAGCTTAAAAATAACGTTTCATAGGTTTGGGAGTTTTGGAGACAAATTGTCCCGATTTTTACATTTCTGAGATTCTACGATGCGCTTAACGTATGTGTATTGCATACTATCTTTTCTATGATAGAAATTTAGCCGTGTATTAAAAATGTTAGTCTACTTACATGAAAATAATTAATCAGTTACAACAGCTGTTGTCAAGATACAGGAGTATCAACTTGATAGATACATCGATTACTTTAGTGCAGGCAGTGACTAAGTTAAGATCTACATTGCATGGCATTTAGAAGGTCTTAAATGGAAATTAATTTCCTGATGAATTATTTTAAGTAAATTTTAAGGAAAAAAGGAAATGAAGACAGGTAAAGATTGAAATTTGTGAAAACTTGAAATAGAAAATATGATTATATTCCAAGCGTACAATATAGACCAAACGTTACATGCTTTGATATAACGGAGCACACGTACGTAATAGTGAAGGCCAGTCAGGTTATCGGCAATAGGCATGGGAAATGTGAGTTTCCATCATAATAGCATGTGCGAGAAATGTATTTTTAATCTATTTCTCACAAAAGCCTTGAAAAATAGACAAAAGTAATATATGGCAAACAACACCCCGATCGTCGCGGTATGGCTGCTTCACTGTATTTGTTTTCAACCGAACCAATGATCAACTATGCTCGTTGCAGCAGTACGATGGCCATTTCGATATGCAACAGGTGCACAAGTGGCAATTGGGTTAAGAATAGCGATATTAGCTTTCGTATCACGTTATGTTAGGTTAGGAACGGTGATTTAGAGTTATACAAACGCCAGCTTTAGAAGGGAACCTGATGTAAACAAACAAGGTACTGGACTGAAATTGTACCACTGTACAATGGGCGGGGCGAGAGCACTATTATCTTCAACTATGGAATAATAGACAATTTAAAAACAAGCGAGCGATAGTTATATGCAGCAAGAGAAGACTGATCAACTGAATTATAATAACTGATAATTGCGCATGCGCACATTTCCATTCATTATGTTACTATTATTTACTATAATCAGAATCTTCATTGTCATTGAAACATATACATGCATGGACAATCGTTACAATAATAAAATTTCACAATTCTTTATGTAAAGTAGACGATTTTTACAAAACAATACTTTAAAACACTCTTATACAGTATAATTATTCATCAAGAGCACGTAACAATTTTGGCTGATGTAGATGCAATTATGGCAAATATAAATCCCAATTAATGTTTTAAAAAATCATCATCATTATATAGGCATTCTTTAATAAGTATCCTCTTAATTTTACATTTAAAATGTGACAATTCTATGTGACAATAATTTAATTTTTGTAGGTGCACTGCATTGTACAATTTAATTGCAATATAAAACCAATTTTTTGTGAACTACTGTATTGATATTGTTGTATTCTTAAACGGTTTTTATTTCAAGTATCATATGTGTGAAAATCTGCATTAATGTGAAAATGTTCATTATGAATACTTACATAAGAAAGTAAATTTAATACATAAAGATATATAAACTTTTCTTTATGATAACTTATACTTAGGACTGGCTCCAACGCAAATCCATTCTATTACTATACGTACCTAACCTAATCTGTCATTAACGCTAATATCGCTGTTAATAGCCTGTCATCAACTTATATTGATGCACAACTGACTGCAATTCTATATGGACCCAAAAATGTTTTACCTCTGGTGGATTAAATCACAGTATAAATTGCGGCCCAAGATTATACAATTTACTAATAATAGCTCATCCTGAACTGTATAAACTAAATTTACACAGATTCAAGAAACAAACTTATAAAATTTATTCAATCTAATGCATGACTCATTTTACAATATCCCAATTTTTGCTTTTCATTTTGGTTACTCGTGCTGCTTGTCATTCCCCTCTAACACATAATGTTTAATATATATGTTTTGCTTTGGATTTACATTATTTACTATTTGCCTTGTTTTGTGAATGTATTTGTGTATGACATGTGTGTGTGTTTTGTATGTAGTGTCTTCTTTGCTCTGAATTTTTGGTTTTGTAATTTCCAGTGGTCACTGTTTTCTGTTGCTGTGCTGAGCTGTGCCCGAGCACGAGCTTTTGCTCATTCGGGCATCAGTTATAAATGTATGTTTTAAGTTTTACGAAGGTAAAATAAATAAATAAAAAATAAAAATAAACATTGACACATAGGACACCCATTATTGTACTCATATGCAAGAAGCATAGTTGGTCATCTTACTTCGGTGGAAAAAATATATATCGCAGCGTCCGTGGTGAGCCTGCATATAAAGCGTGGTCTCTTCTTTGGGGCTATGCCTTAAACTTTCCACTTATATTAAGTTTTGTGATGCTATTTACAGAACTGAAGACTTCCGTCCGACCAGCACTGAAGAATTCTAAGCTTACTTGTCAACTACTGGGTCTGTAACCGTTGCTGCTTTGTCGGTATTCTGTGCCTCAGGAGTTTGATTACATGCCAATAAATCGACCTGGTCTCTGGGCAGAACGAGAAAAAATTTCGTCAGTTAAGCTTATAAAAGCAGCTTTGACGTAAACTGGCACGATATTAAAGCAAAATATTTTGCTGTCATGAAGAAGTAGGCTCATTTTTCAGATCAGTTCCATATTTCAAACAACAAATTATCTTTTCACCTTCCAAATCATTACTGTATGAATAAGTATTCCATAAAGCGTAAGAGTACATTAGATAGGCCTATAAATACGGATCGTAGGTTTATACGTGGATCGATACAAATCGTTTGTCAACGCGGGGAGGTGTGTGTAGCTCTTCACTTCAATACCTAAAAATTATCGCAGTTAAAGGTGTTTTGACTGAAAATGGCGACTATCTCATCATCATATCATTTTCTTATTATTTTCCCCCTGGTAAAAATCTATGACCTTCAATTTTTTCATAATGATCTTGGCTTACTATGAGCTCCTTCCCGAATATCCCTGGAGAAGTGGGAATATCCCTGGGTGAAATGTTTTGTATTTTAGAATAATATTATATTTCACTGTAATAATATTTCACTGCACCGTTTAATAAAATACTCTTAAGATGAAATAAAATAAGTTAAAATTAAATAAAATACAACGAAGAAAGTAAAATAAAACTGAAAAGAAACAAAGCTCTAATTTAGTAAGAACTATTATTGCCAAAATCTTTTGGCTGTTACGCCATCATCAGGTATAAGTATCTCGAACTAGCAAAGTGTGTCATCAGGCTTATCAAAACTTAAAAATCTTATATGAAACCATGATCTGTCATATTATTAAGATCTTGTATCAATAATATAAAAAACTTTAAAATATTGGTTTTCACAAGATTAGGCCTATGATTGTCAAAATATTTACACTGAAGCTTATGTTCATATAGGTCTAACATAGTATTGATATAAAATATTAAAACATGTTCAGAGTGATTCAGTGTGATTTTTCTCTTCAGATATGATACATATCTGTTTTTTACCATTATGAAGTGCTTTCAAGAAAAATAGAGTCTTAGAAAACTGCCTTACCCTGGCAATAATAATAATAATAATAATAATAATAATAATAATATTAATAATAATAATAATAATAATAATAATAATAATAATAATAATAATAATAATAATAATAATAATAATAATAATAATAATAATAATAATAATAATCGTATGAAGACAAAAATAAGGAAACTACTTCTGAGGACCGTAGCCTAGTAGATGAGGGCTACGCTACAAACCTGAAGGTCGCGAGAATTTTTCAATTGGCCTAATCCTTCTGGTGGCACTATGGCCCTGGGGTCGACTCAGCCTCTAATGAGTTCCAGGAGCAATCCATCTAGACATGGAAGGGAATAGAAACCTTTAAACTAAAAACTGTAAACTTAGGAAATATAACTTAAGTATAAGGATATATAGGCTTACCTACTAAAAAGCAAAGCTTTAAAAGTACAAACTTAAATATAAGGGAAAAACAGACTTATAGTCTCAAAAAGCAAAGTATCTGTGAACAAACATTCGCTACTCAATAAAATGAAGGGTACTACTTGCATAGATATGATAGATATGATTACAAATTTCTTGTTCAAAGAATGAATCATAAAATGAGAAGAGAGTTCCATATGCGAACTCAAAGCACTCAGTCGTGAAGTAATCACCCCTGTTTGATGCGACTACATAGCCATTCACCAGTACTGCGACGTGAAAGCACTAATCATGGTGACTGTCTTGGAAGAAGAAAGAGCGATACGGCCTACTTCTTATGGTACCAAAAGGGCGAGATGATCCGAGCTGAATATATGGTATAGAATAGGATTACCATAAATACACTACATTGCATTATGTATATTTTGGCAGCAAGAACGACATTGTCTAATTGACTGGATAAAAAGTGGATAAAAAACATCAAAATTTTCCGAAAGAAAATTCTGTAATGCTAAATATTTATTTTTATTTTTATGTAGCAAAGTTAATGATGTAATACCTAAGTTTTGCAACTCTGTTCTATCTCTAACTTGAAAGTTACTTTATACTTAATGGAGCTGATCAAGATTGGAGATTGTGTATAGAATATCTCCTTGAACACCGTTGAAAATTTCTGCTACATTCAGCATTGTTGACAATGATAAGAACTGCATTTAGCGTTAGCTAAATAATGAACTTATGAGCACTGTGACGGATCTTGAAGTGGAATATAACATTAGTGACAATTTTAAAAACAAAAAGCAGTACATAAGGACTTCTTTCCGAATGTCATCAAACGACTGAAATAACCCTGGATAACTCCGGACTTCGCCACATCGCAGTTTCTAACGGGGCACGGATCATTCTTAGCATATCTAGCCAGATTTAATTTCGCAGAAGATTCGTTATATTGCTGTCGTTTTATATCTGTGCCTCTCGCCGACCTTTGGAATTTTGTTACAAGTGCTTGTGCGGGAGCAGGTAGTCCGTGTATTCCAATACAAAAAACATCCAGTTCCCTTTCTAGTCATTGCTTGTCCGAGCTCAAATCTGTTTACATCTGCTGCCCGTTGTAAATATAAGAAATGTTTTTGTGCACGCTAGTAGAATCTCTTCCCCTACCAGGAAATAGTCACGTGACAGACCGGCAGAGATATAATACGATGTCTGTAGGAATGTTGGATTGGAAATTAATACAGAAAAAGAACTAAGTATATGGTCATGAAACGTCAAAATAATGGTATACAAAATATTAGAATACCTGGTAAATTGTTCGAACAAATGGAGAAATTCAAATATCTGGGAGGAATAATTACAGACACTAATCATATTAAAGCAGAAGTTAAGTGTATACCTAAATCAGGAAATGCCTGCTTTTGTGCAGTTCAGAAACTCTTATCTTCTCGCCTCGTGTCCAGAAATATAAAAATAAAAATTTATAAGACAATTATCCTGCCGGTTGTATTATATGGACGTGGGGCATGGTCGCTTACTTATCGGGTAAAACATAATCTGATTGTATTCGAAAACATGGTGCTTAGGAAAATATTTGTGTCTAAGAAAGATGAAAATGGGGACTTGAGAAGTCTGCATAACGACGAGCTTCATAACCTATAGTACTCGTCAGCGGATATACTAAGGGTAATTAAATCACGGAGGAAGAAATGGGCTGGACATGTTGCACGCATAGGGGAGCAAAGACATCTCAAAAAAATTAAATGGGAATCTGGAAGGGAAAAGACTACTTGGAAGACCCAGACGTAGGTGGGATGACAATATCAGGATAGATTTAGGATGGCGGGCTCAGGTAAGCGCGGCAATGAACCTTCGGGTTCCATAAAATAGATAATACTCCTTTTGCTTGCTTAGGAATTGTGTATTGCCATTGAGTAAGTAATATATATATATATATATATATTAAATAAAATGTTAATGTTGAATGAATGATTGTAGATGGCGTTGTTCATATAATATTAAAAAATAAACAGAAAAATAATCACTCAGAAATATTTATATTTATGTAAGTTATCAAGGAAACGGCATATCAGTGCATGAAACGTGTTGTCATTTTGAAGCGATATTTACCCTTAACTGTTCGATTAATTTTGAAGTAGAATGTAGAAGTAGTCAATAAAGAGCATGTCAGATTGCAAGGTTGTACAGCAATTCATTGCTGAGAAAGAAAATTAATTTCACCTAATTCTCACCTATGAATTTCATCCAAAGCTGTATGTCCCCTATTAAGGTAGTAAAATGCTTTTAAACTTTTCACTAATAAGATTCTGCTTAAGCGGAGTTAAGTACATGTCCATATGCTCATTAAATAAACATTAATTAATTACTTCTATTGCTTTACTAATTACAGTAATTTTATTATCATCATCCTTCACGGCAATCATCATTGTCATTCTATGAATGAGGAGCTCGTGTGAGTGTGTTTACAAAATTATCAGACACAGCACGTGACTGTGGGGTAGGTCAAGCGCACATACGTGTTACTCGAGCTGTAATTTATGGTTATGCAGGCCATTTATTTGGCGCTAAGGTTTGTGAAAGAAGTAGTGAGGAAAGAGGCTTGTCGAGAGGGGAGGAAAGAGGGTAGCGAAGAGATTTATGTCCGCCCCGCGGAAACTTTTGAATGCGTAAACTCTACCGGATAATGGATGGAGTAGAGAAACCTGAATGGCAAAGTGTACACAGCAACATTATGCATAGTTATGATGTTTTTACATTTTATAAAAAGCCCATGTTTTGTTTGTGGTTATTTATGGGCATAGATTAGGCTATATACTGTATTCTAATAGTACTTTTTATACAGAAATAAGCTAGGTGTTCGCTTCGGAGGAAAATAAGTTTGCTATATAGCAAGTGAGGAATAGCTCTTGAATGATATTATTTTGATCCTTAGAATGGTGATATCTTTAACACAAAGGGGTACAATACAGAAGTTACCAAATAATAATTGACTTAATATAATTTTGAAGGTTCTCCCGACGAATACATTGTAGAAACTGTTCTCGGGTTTCCAGTCGGGTAGTTAGTGAATTACATTCTGAGCTTTCCGCGACTGTCTCCGAAGATGACGACGCAGACAGTCGCCGAAAGCTCAGAATGTAATTCTCTAACTACCCGACTGGAGAACAGTTTCTACAATAATTGACTTAGTTAAACTCCATACTAGTTTTTCATGATATTTTTGTATATGCATAGTGTCGTGAGATATGTCAAATATAAAAGGAAATAAGATACTGTGAAGACTATAGGTTTTAATATAGCCTATCTTCTTAGCCGCGGTAGCTAAGGCCTTTGATTAGTTGATGAATTTCACCATGCCGTTTGTGGTAGGCCTATTCATATGCAAAATTAAAATGAAATACCGCAAATATTAAAATAAAAAGAACGTTCAATTTGGTATCAAGTTTACTACATTGTTACAGTATTACAATTACATATAAGTGTGTGTGTGCTCGTGTATATATATTTTATTTATTTATTTAACCTGGCGGAGTTAAGGCCATAAGGCCTTCTCTACCACTCAGCCAGGAAAAAAACATGAAATACATAATAATAAAAAAATTGAAAAACAAGAAATGATATAGGTCTACCTGAATGCAAGAAGCGTACATTAAATACAAAGACAAAAAATCAAACATAAAGTACTTGTACAATATATAATATAAATTATTAACATAAAGAAATGAAAAAAGATGAAAGACTAAACAAATAGGCTACGTTCTTAGTTATTACAAATAATGAAAATTTTCAAAAAATATTTTAAAAATTAGCATCAATTCCTAAATGTTAGTGTATACTAAATTTATTAAATGACGCTTGAACTGTGAAGTCGTATTGCAGCTCCTAAGATAGCTAGGCAATGTATTCCAGTGACGAATAGCTGTTGCTGTAAACGAATTCGAATAATGTGAAGTTCTGTAAAGAGGCATGCATAGTAAGGGGTCAAGCTGAGAGCGCGTGCCCAAGTTATGGTAGGAAGAAAGGTAATGAAAGCGACTGGATAGATAGCTAGATGTTGATGTATGCAGGATTCTATAGAGCAGAATGAGACAGTGAAAATATCTTCGCTCACGCAGGCGTACCCATCGACGTGATTCCAGTGACTGTGTTATGAGCTCGTATTTACGAATGTTACATATATATATCTGACACACGCATTATGAACACGTTGTAGTCTTTGAGTCAAATTATTTTTTAAGTCAGTAAGTAGGACGTCACAATAATCAAAATGAGGCATAATGAGTGTTTGAAAAAGTGTTTTTCTTAACTGAAACGGGAAAGAGTCTACTATACATACTATACAAGTATATACTATATAAGTATATACAGTGTGTCCCACGCAAGAGTTGGCCAATGACGCGGGTTCCTGCGGCGCGGCGGGCACAGCTCCAACTCCCGAGCGATCGGGTGAAATATCTACGCTAATAATGCCGCGGTCGGAGTAATGATTCAGGTTCTCACATTTACAGTTAAAATTACAACGAAAATAACCACGTAGCTCATCACAAGAGATGTTGGAAATGTTCTCCTCTTGCATCCACACAATACCTTTTTAGGAAATTTTCTTTCACGCGCATAAGTTCAGCTTCCGAGACAGAGTTCATTTCTCTTGTGATAGGCCTATGTGATATTGTCTATTGTCTTTGTCAGATAAATCATATGTGGTTATCTTTGTGAGAACCTGAATCATTACCATCAGCGGGCTTTATTAGCGTAGATATTTCACCCGTTTCCTTTGTAATGTACGGGAAGTTGACCTATACACTTTATTTTTCAAGTTTCCCCAAAAATAATATTCACATACTGTTAGAAGAACTTAAAGACAATATCACATAGGCCTATCACAAGAGAAATTAATTCTGTCTCGGAAGCTGAACTTATGCGCGTGAAAGAAAATTTCTTTAAAAAGTTCCAGTGTTTTGTGGATGCAAGAGGAGAACATTTCCAACATCTCTTATGATGAGGTGCGTGGTTATTTTCATTGTAATTCCAACTGTAAATGTGAGAACCTGAGTCATAACGCCATTAGCGGCTTTATTAGCGTAGATATTTCACCCGCTCGCTCGGGAGTTAGACCTGTAGTCGGCGCGACGCAGAAACCCGCATGATTGACCAACTCTTGCGTGGGACACACTGTACTATACTATACTATATAAGTATATACTATACTATACTATATAAGTATACTTAACTGTATATCGTACGTACGTTAGTAAAAATTGTTATTTAGGCTACTTTAATGCATGTGTGAAGAAAGCTGGTGTATTCTTAGTGCAAGAAATACTATAGGTAAAAATTATTTACATAGGCCTACATTAAAGTTCATACATAAGTGTTCATGTTACCGTTAAGTGTACAGATATAATTGTAATATTGTAAGAGTGTAGTAAATGTGGTACCAAATAGAGTTTTCTTTATTTTTAATATTTGTGGTATAAGGGGAACACTTCATTATAATTTTGCATCTAAATACCACAAATGGAATAGACTATGACAAAACCAACCAGACAAAATTTATTAACCAGTACACAAACACAAAGCGAAATCTAGCTAACGAAACTATAGCTAACGTAAACTCGAAGAAAACTTGCAACGAAAAAGACTCCATTCCCAATTACATAAAAGTAAAAATTAATACTAACATAATAGTAGCTCAGAGAACTCAAAAACAAGCAGAGAGAAGATAGTTACAACATGAAATACAATTCTTTTACAGAAAGATTTTTTTTCTTAATGAACAAGTATACAAACTACATTTACAAGCTTCCAAAATCTTTAGCCAAGATTGGGCGTAGGGCCTATACAGATAATCACATAAATGATAAACTGAATTATAAAATAGGAAGTAAATATCAAACACAATGCGAGAAAATTCAACTAGGCCTGTAAAATAAAACAAAGAAGATAAACACAGAGAAAAAACATATTTCTTCTCCAGAGTTATTAAAGTTAAAAAAAACCTTTCGCAAAACCAGAAGAAAGTATACTCGAGCTAGACTATAAGTATAAGTTAAATACAATTTCAAAAATAATCTAAAAGGACAAACCAGAACATTAATTGTAGACGCTGAAACAGCTCCAACAAATATTACACACCTCAAGGCAACAAATAACTACGCAAATTAAGCAAACATACACCGATCGAAACCATATTCGGCCTAATAAGGAAACACAATCTTATAAGACAACATTCAAAGATTTAAATAAAAGATAGAAAGATAATAATGTAAAACATATCAACCTGATAAAGGTAATTTTATCATCGTGATAGATAACAACGAATACATAAATAAAACCATATATATTATTCAAGATAACAATAAAAACATTACTGACGAGGGTCTCACCGAAAAATACCAACAAGCACTTTAAAAAAGCTGTAAAAAGTTCTGATCGCTTATTAAGCGACAGTAAAAACAATATGCCACCAACATGAAACCCAAACCGCTAATACTTAGATCACAAATTAAAGTCCATAATAGTAACAAACCAATTAGTCCAATAATCACTTTCTCAATGCACCATCATACAACATTTCTAAGAAAACAGCTAAAATACTACAGCAAAAATTATAACTAAAAAATAAATGCATAGTAAAATATACAGTATATCTTGTCAACAAAATGAAAACAATATTAACTTAAATAAAGATATACTTATTTTATTGGATATTAAAATCTCTCAGCATCATACACCAAACACTAATAATCAATAACGGTGACAGAAACAGAGTAACAAAACAGATAACTTCATTACTTGAAACCATTTTGTTTAAATTAATGTATAAACGGTAAAATGCCTGTATTTGTGCCTAAACGCAGTATACTAATTATAACAAATTTGTAGGTCTTTATGTATAAAATTAATATTTTAGCCGACCGTAAGCGATTTTAATGAATTTTTGTTTGTTTTTCATTTTTCTTATTACCGTTTGACTACCTTTAACGTACCCAAATACCCATGCCCGAGGCGGAATTCGAATTTGCAGCCTACTTTACCATGACGCCAAGACCTTATGCAAAATCATAATGAAATGTCCACTTTATACACCAAATATTAAAATAACAGAAAGTCTAATTTGGTACATAGTTTAATGCACTGTTACAATACATCTACACACTTAACAGTATTTCATATGTATGTTAATAAAAGTTGTTGTATACATTTACGCTCGTGTGAAGAAAGCTAGTGCTAGAACTACTGTAGGTAAAAATTATTTACAGACATTAAAATTATAAGTCCCATATTAATATTTTTATCCATGAAACATGACATTCTTCAAACCTAATTATAATTACCTCAATGCGTCACAAAAGTACATAGAGTGTAAATATAGTGCACTACACCTGAAATTACTAATATAATGTATATCTTAGCTGTGATAAAAAGTCTTATGTCAGCTCTATTGCATTGATAAAATTATTTTTTGTTATAACAACAATGCGTTTTGTTTAGCAAAAGCACTACAATTCATACATGTATCCAATTTTTTGTAAGTTATGTTATAGCCTAAGCATACATACATGCCCATTAAAATGTATACTGATATAAGTTATTAGTAATGTTTTTTTTAAGAAAACAGTATTCGCTTCTTCCTGTATTATAGGTGTTACACTTTATGTAAATCTTGTAAGGTCTATCAACGTACCGTTTATGTACAATCAGTAGGCCTATGTAGAGATTATGAAGGATGCCGTACGGACAATTTCTTGTGTAGATCACAAACTATGTAGGTTATAGTAATAGATGCACTGTAGCAATTACGATGTATCAGATGAACTTTCTGTTAATTCATTATCTTCAGGAAGTGAACATTTCGACATTTTATCGTGCCATGATCAGTCCCTTTAAGACATTTCGTACATGATAGTTAGTATACACTTACTGATTTTTAGAATTGATTAATATTGTTCTAAAGTTTCTGTGCGAAAATTATTTTACTAACCTTGATAGATGACAGAAGTGTTCGACATCCGAACTGTATGAGTAAGCCTTCATACGAACATACTGTTTTGTTGATTCACGTTGTTATTGGTTTTGTATGATACTTTTCTTTTTTGTCGAAGTGGTTTTACTATTTCATGTATTTTTCCACCAGTGTAATCAAAGCTATCATATTGTATTACAATTTCTTTGTTATCTTGTGGAATTCACTTTAACTTTGATACGGGGTTATTCGTTCTTTGACGAGTTTATGAATAAGCGATTATTTATAACCATTATTGTTTGCTATTTGTTGAATATTCTTTAATTTTTTGTTGTAATCATATGTATTCATATGTATATTGATCAGTCTATGTAGGCTATCATATGGTTGAAAGTTGCCATTTTTAGGTTAACTGGGCGATTGATTTATTATTTACTTTATTGCAGGTATGTTATGTATATTTCCTATAAATGCTGAACTGTATTGTATTATTATGTCTTTTTATATTGAAGTCCAAAAAGTTAATACAATTAGTTGTTTCTTTTTCCCATGTAAATTTTAGTTTTTCATGGGTGTTACTGAAATCATTAAGTTTAATATTAATTTTAACTTCTTCTTAAATCATTAATATATCGTTGAGGTATCTATAGTATATTTTGATTCCATACTTATCAATAATGTTTTCTATATGTTCTTATTTTAAGTATTCTGAGAATGCTTCTGACAGGATTCCTGATAATGGAGACCCCATATCTAAACCATCATCTTGTTTGTAAATTTCATCACCAAATTTGAAATAGTTTTGTTTTAAAATGGTTTCAAGTTATGAAGTTATCTGTTTTGTTACTCTGTTTCTATCACCGTTATTGATTATTAGTGTTTGGTATATGATGTTGATAGATTTTTATATCCAATAAAATAAGTCTATCTTTATTTAAGTCAAAATATTGTTTACAATCACTTCTAAGTCCTAAACTCACAAAGAATGAAGAAAATACTTCTTAAACTTTTGTAGAGTGTGTTTGAAAACCTCCACTTGTTGTAATAATTTTATTCATGAGATTAACAAACGTTTTATAATGTAGATTCAACAATTCGAATGGCACCCCACCTCGAACAGGCTAAAGAAGTTAGCTAGAAAAGGAAGCCATTTACCGACCTTGCATCTCTCACCTTAGTGAGAGTTATAATTAGGGTTCGGATGTTTATGACATGTCATATTTTTATCGTGACCTCCATTCTCGCCACAAACACAAATTAAACATGAATTGAAGATTTTTAATCCTAATTAGACCGTTTTTATTTTGCATATGATGTCATATTTTGATAATTATCATGGTTTTGGTCATATTTTGGTCATATTTGAATCTAACGTCATATTTAATTATAAATTCGGTAAAAGAGCACAATTATGCAGTATGTGCTCTAAATTGTCGACTTAATTTTTTTCCGAAAGATTCATGAATATTTTGATTTTACTGTAAATGAAATGTGAAAGGATAATAACAAACTTCCAATAGACATGTTTTTAAAATATCTTCAGTTCACATTTGCAGTGGTATCTGGAATCATCAATAGATTAGGAGTTATTTACAAGTAAAACTATAGGACACCTGTAAAACTGCTAAAAAGTGAATATCTGAATTCATGTGTTGTAATAATTTAGTGCCATTAAAAGTTTAAAATTGGTAGCCTACATTTATTTTAGGAAATAGATTCCTTTATGAGGTCATATATAAGATTTTTGGGTCATATTTAGTCATTTTAAGGTCATATTTTCCACTTGTTTAGGTCATAAACTTCCGAACCCTAGTTATATTATTTCTGAAAATCATGGGAGGTGAAAGGTCTTCTTTTCGGAGCTCGTGGAAGCTGTTTTAAATATACGAGCAATTATTTTAAATGTGTTGGCCTCTTGTGGAGTGATATAGAGGGCACCTCCATACGCAT
This sequence comes from Ectobius pallidus, assembly GCA_964059195.1. Taxonomy (NCBI): domain Eukaryota; kingdom Metazoa; phylum Arthropoda; class Insecta; order Blattodea; family Ectobiidae; genus Ectobius; species Ectobius pallidus. The sequence continues at coordinate 179,501,881 of CAXKWD010000003.1, read as the reverse complement.
TTTGAAGGACTCTCTATGTATTCTGCATAATCATTTGTACTGCGAGTAGTCTATTGATTTTTTTGTTCCATTGTTTTACTGTTTAAAATATTTGTTTTCTTAGGTAAGATACAACTAATTTAATAATCATGCCTAAATATTGTTAAGAATTTATCATGTACGTAGGCCTATATTGTATTCTGGATCTTTATGGTCACCTGAAGTATCAAGCAGATGTCACCTTTGTGATATGTATATACATATATATTTAATTACTGTATGAAATACAACAAGAGAGGTACTTCAGATGATTATCCGAATGAGCAAGTGCTCATGTTCGGGTTCAGTTCAGTTAAATACAAATCCATACGACAGAAATATAACTTTAGCTTAAAATCCAACACCTAGAAGAAGAATAAAAAAAGACAAATAGAACAATTTTGAATTTCTGTGATATAACTAATTAAATGATCCCTTAAATGTCTGGTAATTACAGAGTGAAATAAACTATAATCTATGAAATCATATTTTTTATATACTTACCTAATTTTTTTGCTCTTCAAATTTATTAGCCTACTTCTGGATGTGACCTAATTATGGAGTTATAGATACTTGGACCATAATGAATAGAATGAGAAAGTGTGATGACTTCGCCGCTAATACAATGGTAGGTATAGGGAGAGCGGCGGTCCACCGAAACACTGGCAGCACCTTCGTTTGCGTTTCAACTTCTCAATGCTGCGTCATGATAGTTTGGAATCTTATGATTAAACTCGCAATCTTTAATTAACCCTTGGTCCTATTTCTGTGAAATTTGTGCAGAAATAATCTGCACAACACAGTCCTGATGGTTAAAACAGAGACTTAAAAAATGCGGACATAAATGTTTTTATTTCATTATATAAGCATCACCAATTACACAAAATTCATGGAGGGTGAAACGGAATTTGACTATGCGACAATTTTTTTCATTTTTGTGTCCCGTAAAAACTTCAAGCGAGAAAGTTTTAGGGAAATATTTCAACTTTATTTTAAATTCAGTACCACCTTTATATCTTGAATGGTTTACGAGTAATTGAGTGGTAATTATTCCGGGCGCTCAGCTCTCTGAGTGATGTGAGACGATCGTGAAATGTTGAGGATGAAGCAAATTTGACTATGCGACATTTATTATTTTATTTTTGTGTCCAGAAAGAGATTAAGGGTGTAAGGTTTAGTTAAATATTTGGATCTTATTATAAATTGAGTACCACCTATATATCTATAATGGTTAACGAGTAATAGTAATTACTCTAAAGCTAAAGCTATCAGAATGGTATTGAGGTATTAGCAGGCATCTTTTCCATAAAATACCAGCAATAACGTAAACAAATTTACATAATTTATTCGTGGTCTCAATAATAATACTATATTAACTGACTACTTGTACCCATACTGCAAGATTGACCCGCTGAGGAAAAGGAATGAATGAAGCTTTTTTCTAACTTAGTAAGTCTGCACTACTTTTATTTATGCATTTATTGGATTATTTATTTATCATATTTTCTGTTCACTTATGTTAGTAATTTTTATGTATAATTATCATAGCAAATGTCTTATTAGTTTAATATCTTGTTCCTTTTTTTAATAATATAATTTAACAACATAGGCCTAAGACGTACATCAGTTACAGCGAACGTGAATGGTCGAGGGTTTGAGCAAATAGCGGGCTGTAGTTAAGGCAAGAGGATTTAATTTTTTTATGAAAAAATCAGGTAAAATGCTTTGAAATATTGTGTGATGTATGTAGAATGCGTTGCATCACAATTTTTGCGTATGTGCGTCTTTATCGGATGTTGAAATGCCAATTTTAAAGATCACGCGCCCTATTTTTGTAGTGCTGCTTATGAAATTTTCCGTGCCCTGCAATTCACAAATCATCCCTTAGTTTATATTATCTCTGTTCACATAATTTGTACACATATCTACACTTTTGACCGTGTTTCACCTACATAACTTACCCAATACAGCCAGGAGAAAATTAATATTATCATAAATAATATTACTATTAATACAATAATAATACAAATTAATACTCAGTAATATTCTATACAATATTAATATTAATTTATAAAATATCCCTTAGCTGTTTTCTACCCTAATTATACGTTGTTATTTCTATACAAATGTACATTCTTTAACAAATTCTCATCAAATTATACTAACATACCATCTACCCTATTTTCTAGGCAACAAAATATTAGATCAAATCATCCCTTAGCTGTTTCATACCTATATTATATAATTGTTCATTGCTTGTGAACATCTTCAATTTTTTTAAAGATATAGAACGAAATGTTACGGTCAAGCTTCTTGGAATCTGAGAAATTACTGTTACACACGGCCACGTTTATTTATGGAGATGAGATCTTCCAAGACGTGTAAAGCAGCCGGAAAATTGTCAGAGGTATCTAACAATTCAATTTAGATAATGTGAGTCATTTTGAAATAGATTAATGTACTATTTTGTTTAATAATGTTTGCAATTTTTCCTATACCGCCCGTAGTAATCTTGCTCCCGCGAATCTCAAGCAGAGTAACTGCTACCTAGCGGCGGAACCAGTGAACTACCTCAGTCATCACACTTTCTCCTCTATTCATTATGCTTGGACCATAATAAGTGCTCTGTTTTGAGCCAGAAGAGGTGAAATATTTTGGTTCTATTATAGGCAAGGCAAGGTTTTTTTTTATGTGTAAAGTAGATCAGGTAATTGTACGCTTCGGTATTTGTGAAAGTCGTATTTTTTAAGTGTGAGCTTATAAATCTGTTCTATTGTCATTACATTAAATTAAGAAAATAACAGTTCTGTTGGATTCTCTATAGGATTTTTAAGCAAACTTTTATTGTTCTCTTCTGTTTTAGATTCAAAGGAGTCAATTCAGAAGTGTCACTTCCTCCCCAGCCAATGATACCGTATTGGATGACACATTGTACTAGAACTAAGTAGACTATCCCTAAGACTTTAGTCGGTAAATAACGTCTTAGGCTGACAAATTTGTACAATGTTTTTTTCATAATCTGGTACATAAATGTGTAACGTGTTTGTCAAATTTCAGATGATGATCTATAATAATGCCAACCTGATTTCTTTCATTCACAACTTGGCAAGTACTAGGGTTAGATTCGTGGATTCTTAAGCACAATATTCATGGTTCTTATGCATAATATTGATCCATAATTAATTGTTGAGATCCCATAGTTATTAAGGAGAATGGGACACAGTTTGTTTTATCAATATTTAACACTAACCTTTTGCAGTCAAACCAACTTTTAACTATTCTTAAACCCGTATTAGCCAATTTGAAAGTTTCCTGTCAAGTTGGAGCGGGAAATGGTAACATGGTGTCATCAGCATAAGACTAAAGAGAGCCATGAAAAAATGTAGGTAAAATTGCAGTAACTCATTGATAAAAATAATTAAAAGAACAGGACCCAAAATTATTCTTCGTGGTACACCTGTATTTACTTCTTTGTCTTCAATAATCTGATCCTTAATATTGCGTACTATAATGTAAATAAGACCGAAATAAATTTAATGTAATGCCTATTACTTCAATTTGCTCTAGTTTTCTGTAAGTATCTTGTGATTTACTGAGTCAAAAGCTTTATGCAAATAAAAACAAATATCTAGACTTTTACTTCCCGCGTATAATTCTTCGACCATTTTTCCTGTGACATTAACTGGAGGGCTCAGTGCCATAGGTGCCTAACCCTCAAAATCTTCAAATTGTGTTTTACTTCATGAATCTCTTCCTTTAGACGTTTTCTGTTAGTGCCACAAATGCCCAACCTCAATATGCATCAGTAACGTGCTGACATTTGTTGGAAGGGTGCGCAACTAAAAAAAACTATGAAGTTTTGTGTGCAACAATTGCCTATCCCACAAACAAAGATGGCGGAAAGTGATTGTGTAAGTGAAGCAAGCTCGTATTCTCAGCCCGATAATGACTTGGATGACAAAAATTATGAGCCGGATAAAGAGGAAATCAATGATGCAGGTAACAATACAACTTTTTATTCATTAGTTTTAATATTATCACCCATTTCAGAGATTTCTTGAGCCTTTGGAAAAATATTTTAGGTTAGGCAAAATGGCTCTCTGAAAACCTGAAAAATCATGAGAACTGCAGCTGGTTAGGCAATATTTTAGTGGTAAAAAAAATGAGTCATTTTGACAAATTTTGAGGTTTTTTTCCTTCAAAATGGTTCCAACACTTTCATCATAAATCCATCAAAGATATATTTACCGAGTTTGAGGTGATTTTGTGCATTATTTTCTCGAGTACAGGCCTCCATCTCCACACTATGTGGGTTAGGCAAATGGGGCTATCAAAATGTTGTGGCTAATCTACTTTGCCCAAGTGCAATTCTGTGTCCTAATCTTGCAAAACTAGCCGGTATATTTTGGTATCATTACAAGCCATCATGATATAGGCAAACAAATGAGATATTTGAAATGCCTTGATTAATTGGATAGTTAAAATGTATTGCGTCTATGGTTTTCAACTGGCCCAAGGCAGCGAATCAGGACAGTCCATTCTTTTGATAAACTCTAGCAATGACTTAACTAATGATCATTCAAGTTTTAGGATCTTTGTTTAGGTTTTCGCTTTCACTGATCTGATTATTTTTTTTCCCAGAACTTTCAGATGAATCTGATTCGGAAAATGTACCTTTGATAACAATGAGACAACAGATGCAAATAACTGCAGGAACGGATGCGAACACCTAAATTCCAAGTTCACGATATGAAATCAGATGAATTTTTTTCTTCCAAAAATTTGGAGGAAGAAATTACCAACAGAAAAGTAACAGTAGAAAAAGAAAAGGCAGAATGGCTTAAAATGAGAATCATCCAAGTACGTAAGGAAGAACCTAATAAATATTTCTTTAAAAGATCTATTTTGGACGATGAAGCTCGCCTTAACTTTAAATGTGTCAGCATTGCAGAGAGGACTGGTCGAGGTCGACCATCAGAGGAATTTCGCAAAGTTATTCTACAGAACCTATACCCTAAAGGGCGGGCCATACAAAAAGAAAAGAAGAAGGATTTGCTTTCGTTACTCAACTTTATTCCACCTGTGCACCATGAGTTTTACCGCGAACTGACAGCGTCTAATCAAGTGCCTGATAAAAATGATGAGTCTGACGATGAAGATGACCCCATGATAGTTGAAAGTTAAAGAAATTAATTCACTTGATGGACTTTCTTAGACGAAGCTTGTGTAATTTTTTCTGAGTTTTTTTAGAACAGCTTTGTAATTTTTGGTTATTGTCTTTGTCTATTATTTTTTTTTACTCTGTTACGTAAAAACGTAAATTTAATTAAAAATAATATATTTTTCTGAAAAATTTTGATTTGAAATCATTTTGCCTAAACCATCTTGTTCTTCCTTATCCTAATTTCATGAGCGCCAAAGTTGCCTAACCTCTGCCTAACCCACATGTGCTCAAGTTTTTGGCATTTTTATTCAGGGCCACAATTGCCTACGTCTTTGAACACTTATAACACATAATAGGTTTGCAGGCTAATTTTTCTTTTTGGCAAGAAAAAGTTGACAGTGGTACCCTAATCGCGTTAAATTTATAGTTTTAACTCCTATGCCCACCCTGATTTTATAATCTTTGTTTAACTTTAACTCTAATTATCTCAAAACCAGAAAAATGAGGGCTAGGCACCTATGGCACTGAGCCCTCCAACTATGGCATCATCTATTCTCAAGTTATTTCGGAATCCAAATTGATTTGAAGTCACTATATTATTTTATTTTCAGAAACCTACCGATCTATTTTATATATATTTTCTAACAATTTAGATAAGCTAGGAGTAACTATATCGGTCTATATTTATTGAGACTATGTTTTTCTCCGGAATTACATCTATTGCTGAGAAAAGCTGTAAAAATTCCTTGTGATAAGCAAAGATAAAAAATATTTTCGATTGGTTTCAATATGAATTTCGAAATTACTTTCAAGGTGTTTAGTTTTATTCCGTCCGTACCTGGGGTAACGTTACTTTTTAGTGAAATTATAATTTTATTGATTTTATCTTGGTTTACAGGAGAGGAAACAGCAGAGCCATTCACTGATCCTATTTGATGCTAACTTAATATTTGTGATTATTTTTTCGCCTATTTGCGAATAAAATGGGTTAAATTTATCTGCAATCTGGTTGCTATGCTTAATATTTTCTCCGTCATTTATGATTTCTAAGATGAAATTTTCATTATTTGAATTGGTATCAGCAGCTTCATTGACCGTTGACCAGAATTTTCTTGCAATATGTTTATATCTTTCAAATTTATTTTTGTAATAATTAACTTCCATGGCTCTACTAATTTTCTTTAACACATTTTGGTACCGCCTGTAGTATAATATTATATTTTCGTTTGTAGGGTCTCTCTTAATGTTATTTGACAATTTGTCCTTTGCCCGAATATCCAATATTATTCCTCTCGGGATCCACGGATGATTTTTCTAAATTTGCAAGGAACTTTTTTACTGCCAGTATATGAGCATTTGTTTATATATTTTTGCAGCAATTCATGGAATTTTTGAAAACTAATGTTAACTTATCGATGTTTCTTTTTCTATTTCATAGACTAATTTATTATAATTTATATGCATTTGTGTATTTATATAAGATTCACAAATTTGTTTGGAAGTATGTACACCGTTAGATGAATTATTAATTTGGAACAAAGCTAAAATTGTATATTGATCAGTAATTGCGCTTTCATAAAATCCGGGTTAAAAATATCATTATATTGATATTTGTAAAATATGTGATCTGGACAAGATTTAGATACTGGTCTATAAATACTTTTCAAAAACATTTTCACTGCAGAACCAATCTACGGATGATATGAATATCGATCAACCATGGGAACGCATTGAAGACAATATTGAAGTATTCGCAAAAGGAAAACAAGGTCCGCTTGAACTGAAACCAAATAAACTGTCGTTCGGTTATGAGTGTGTGAAATTAGTAAATGCGAGAAAGCAGGTAACAATTTACAAATTATAATGGATGCAGAATCCGAATTTAACTACTATAAAAAAACTCAACAATGCCAAACTAGAAACCTCTAGAACAATTATAACAAAGAAAATAAACTATCTCAAAGGCCAAGAAAATTAGAGGAACATCATTGGAAATAAATGTGTTCAAGAAAAGCTTTTAACCTAGATCGAAAATAATTAATGGACAATGATGGCACTATAGGCCTACTCGCAAGGCGGAATAATATTTTGAATAACTTAGATGGAAAAAAAATTATTTTATCAGTTGTTAGAAGTAGGCCTACAAGGAGATGCCCAAAGTGTAGAAAGCGAAATATTCAGAGGAGAGCCTTGCGTTGGTTGCTGAACCGAGCATAACAGAAATAGAGACAGTAATTATAATTATGTAAACTAAAAAATATAAATGTTCAGGCATTGACAAAATTCCAGCAGAATTAATTAAGGCAGGTGGAGGTATATTAAATTCAGATATCCATGAACTCATTCTTATGATCTGAAGAAAGCAAGATTTGCCAAAAGAATAGAAATAATCTAATATTATATAGGCCTAAATCCAAACAAAGGGAGATAGGGCCGAAATAGGGCCTAATAATTATCGAGGAATTCCTCTCTTATCAATATAGTACAAAATTTTGCCTATCATAGCATTCTTCTGACAAGTTTAACCCCGTATGCAGACGATTTCGTTGGAGATCACCAATGTGGAATTAGACGAAACGGATACCTAAACCACTGAAAAATTATTATGAAATCGCCAAATTTTTTTAGAAAATGTGGGTGTACACCAGGTATTCATAGGCTTTAAAAAGCATACGATTCAGTTAGGCGAAACAAGTTGTAGCCTGCAATGTACTCGTTGAGTTTGGGATACTAAAGATGTTAGTTAGGCTGATCAAAATATATCTAATTGATACCTAAAGCAGAGTTAAGGTAGGGAAATTTAAATCTAGTAGGTTTGCCGTTAAAAGTGGCTTGAAGCAAGGAGATGCATTATCGCCTTTACTTTATAATTTCGTTTTGGAATATGCCTATAGGAAAGCACAGGAAAGCACAGGAAAGCACAGGAAAGCACAGGAAAGTACAGGAAAACATGGTAGGCCTAGAATGAAATGGCAATCACCCGATTTTAACTTATGAAGATGACGTTTCTCTTTGAGCGATGACTTAATCACAATCTGGAGAAATGCAGAAAGTGTTTTCGATGCCTGAAGGAATGTTGTACTGGAAATTAATTCAGAAAAAAGAACTAAGTATATGGTCATGAAAGGCCAAAATAATATGCTACAAAATATTAGAATAGCAACTAAAGCACTCGGAAAAGTAGAGAAATTCAAATATCTGGGTGCAATCAGTACAGATACAAATAATATTATATCATTACTGTATCATCTCCATCTGTAATGTATCATTACAGATAGGCATACAAGTAATATTGAGGTACAAATTAAGTCGACTGAAATCAGGAATTGCTTGCTTTATGCAATTCAGAAACTTGATCTTCCTGTTTTCTGTACAGAAATCTGCGGGTTGTATTATAAGGATGTGAAACATGCTCCCTTACCCTTCAGGAAGAACACAATCTGAGCGTGTTCGAAAACAGGTTGCTTAGGAAAATATTCGGACTTAAGAGAAATGAAAACGGGGACTGGAGTAAACTCTGCGTAATGACGAGCTTCATTATCTGTACTCTTCACGGAATGCAGTCATATGACTATATATATATGATAACTGAGCTTGAATTATTTAAATAATTTGTTTAGGACTATATTACGGAACTTCCCCAAATATTTATTAAACTGAATGAAATAATTCATTTTTATTGGGCGTATTGTTTGAAACTCGATATTTCTGAATTTAAGACATGCTTGTGCACTTCTAGGATCAAGTCTATTTGAATGAAGCGAAGGAAGGAAATTTTACTAATTTTTAAGCAAATTAAAAAATTTCTTGACAGAGATTCCAAGCAAAGAGATCCTCTTCGAATAACGCTGAATGTATGAGTAGGCTATACTTGAAAATGCATAATTATACTGAATATGACAGATTAAAACATGCTCTATCATAATACACCAGTACGATCTAAGAGTATCCTCTTTCGTCCCAAAACATTTCTTCCCCGTGGTCAACAGTTCGTGGGTTGTTCAGGAGTTGGAAATACAAACCAGTACCAAATACCTCTTAGCTCCAAGTGGAAGGACACTTAATATACTTTATCCGTAAGCTCCATAAGGATTTTTTTATGGTATAGGAGTTTTTAATATTGTTTTATCGTTAGGCCTATTTTAGCACTACCAATCCTGTTTGTTAAACAGCGAAAGTAACAATATAACTAAAAACGATCTATTCCATGCTGTTCACTATGAAATACCATGTAAGTGTTAACGAATGTTATGCTTTATTTATTTTGCTGTTAAATAAATTATTTAAAACATCCAGCCGTTGAATTTATCAACGCAGGCGAAGCTAGTTAAAAATAAACTGTTATCAGAACTCCACAAACCAAGCCTAGGCCTACCATGTGTGAGAAACGCAATAGAGATGAAAATTCAGTAAGGAATGTTACGTGTTGCTCTTCCAACACTCAGCCTCACTTCTTAAATACGCGAATTAAAAAATTAAAATTAGTGATCCTTTAAAAGATAGCCCTAAATTTATTTATTATTATAAGGTAACGATTTTATGGCCGTCTGAATATGCGTTTGTGTTTGCTTTTACATTTCGTTGCGTAGAATGAACAGCAGTGCTTAGAGTGATTGCTTAGTTTATTTAGGCACAAGTATTTTTCACCTCATATTAGACACCAACAACAATTTTCTAAATTGCAACTATGCTCATAATAGGCCTACTTTAATAGACGTCTCTATTACGCTTCTTCCAATGTATCGCAAGTATCTGTATTATTTACATAAAAAGGTATGATTTTTCTAATTATTTCTTATCATCATCTTGCGCAATTTAATTCAATAATAGAGCCTTTTATATTCTTTATTTCACAGTAGCGATTTCTTCTTTTCAAACGAGTTAATTACTCTAGTTTAAATTTACCACTTTTTAAGATAATTATTTGCTATTTATCATAGGCTACGCTATAGGCTATTAAAGTGATTCAGAAACACTATACACAACCTTAGAATAAATAATAATAATAAAAACATAATTTAATAATAATGAATCCATCAGCGACCAGTAGAAATCTAGCGAAATCTCAACTCTTATTTTGTGAATGTTGCTCAAATTTGGCTAAGAATAGGCCTATACCCAGAAATAACGATTCTTATGGACCTTCATATAGCATCACTCCAATTGGAAGTTTATTTCTTACTCCTACAAATGAATATGAAATTCTAAAAATAATAAAATCAGGCAAACCGATATAACAAAGTGCCAGAATGCTTTTGTTTTATCAGTGATGATTGCAATTATGATATGCAGAAAATAAGTTAGAGTATTTTTGTAATCGATCTCCGAGTTAACCTTCAGATTGATTCATTAAACAGGACTTGCGCAAGAACAAAGATCTAAAGCTTTATGCTTAACCTTAATTCATACTCGTATACACTGTCATAAGAAATTCTTAAAATATGTCAACATTTAATGTATGTAGGCTTAATTATTTCACAGTAATATACCTTCTGTACAAAACAGTATTCATACAGCAGGTTTAACTTACTCATTTCAACTTGAACAACGAAATAAACAATATCTGACTACATTGGAGTCAAAGCCCTAAGTAATTAGCAACGCGGCTTTGTACTATAGTCATGGTTTCCCACTTAAAACCATGTGACTTTTAATTAGTCGTTAAACGGCTTCTTGCCATGGCCGTTATAAATGCGCATAACAAGTTTCATGAAAATCCGATAAAACGTATTTGAGTTATCGCGCGTACAGGCAAACGGACAGACGGACAGACATCTTCCCGTCCCCACAAAAACTTATAAAGTACCATAAGTATCTTATAAAGTACCATTATAAAGTACCATTCTACCAATTATTCTTATAAAGTACCATAAGTGAACTAGAAAGCTATGCAAACCGTACAAATGGTTTTAACTAACAAACATGTTATAAACAACAGAATTTGGATAACTCCCTATAATGTTCAATTTGTATATATTTCTCTAAGCTCGAGAATTGTACCTTCTAATTGTAAAATTGCAAGAGTATTTCGCATCTCAAAAGGATGATATAACAAAGACCCTAGTAATTACAGAATAATAAATTACCGGTTTTGGTTAAAATCTTCAAAAAAGATGCTAAATTAAGACTGCAAAATTGTTTACATAAGAATGCATTCTTTCATACCATGCAATACAGGTTTACATCAAAACGCAGTACAGCCACTGCTCTATTTGACATTCTCGACAGTTGACGGATACAGTGTAGCGTCAGGTTTATTCTTAGACCTAAGAAAAGCTTTCGACACTGTAGACTATGATTTATTACTAGAGAAATTGAATTGTGCTGAAGTAAGAGAATTATCATTAGCATGGTTTAAAAGTTGTTTGAGTAGTCGAAAGCAATATGTTAGTCTAAATCAATACAATAGTGAAGTAACTTCTATAAAGTGTGGAGAACCTTAAGATTCTATTCTGAGTCTAGTGTTCTTCAAAACGTGAACGATTTGTTTAATTTAAAATTGTTTGGTAAAATGCTTTTGTATGCCGATGACAAATATTTATTATACAGGACGAACACAAAAGGGCCTTGCATATCAAATGGAACATGACATGATTGACCTAATTGATTGGTTTAACTGTAATAAATTGACAATAAAAGAAGATAAAACTAAATTCACGTTCTTTTACAAATGATCGCACAAACTTCAAATCTATATAAACATAAAAATAAATAATAAGTTAACAGAGAGAGTTCATTATTTTTCTCTTTTCATTTGACCATAATGTGATACGTTTATTACATGTGACGTAACGGTATCATATTGATATTCATTTCGAAACTTATTTCCATTTCGAAACTGATGTGGTATCGATTATTATCGAACACGGATCGAACTTGAAATCTTCAAAGCAGCAAATGAAAATGTGTAATTAAACAACCTATATTTAAATTAAAATCAATTCTGTTCGTCTTAATTGTATTTTTATATCACATTGAATTTATTTCCTGTGTTTTAATACACGTTGTTTGACTTTAATGTTCAAGAGGAGCGCTGCAAGCCTGCATGCCTTGTAGCCTTCCATCTATCGGAAAAGACAAGACCTACAACAGCTTATGGCGAGAGTTTTCTGGTTAATCAATTGCAAGGTATTCTATAAACCAAAAACTTAAAACAAAAATAGTAGTATACAACTTGTCTATATTGGTAATTAAGACACTTGAATGAAAATTATGAAACGAGGAAAGAGAGTTTCATAAACACATACTCGTGTCTCAATAAATGTCATTATACACTGGTTGAATAATGTACTATTTTTTATGTTTAAATATTTACAGAAAGTTGTCCTTTCTTGGGATTCTCAAATTAACAAAATTAAGAACAAAATAGCCTACTCCCACTCCCAGAAGTCGGTATAGTTATCAAACAACGTATTTCAGGAATAAACAGACAACTTCTTAAGATGGTATATTTTTCTTTAGTCCACATTCATCTTATATAGGTTATATGAAAATAATATGGAGATAATTGCAATAAAAAACCTTTTTCATGAGCTAGAAATAATTCAAAATAGAGTGATTACAATTATTATCAATATTCCCTTTGATAATACACCGGGTTTCAAAAAGGACTTTACAACTTTGAAAATTCATATAAATTTATTCAAAGAACTTACAGAGGATATTTAGTTGTCAATTTGTAGGTCAACACACCAAGTTTTGACTCGTGTAGTTCGCTAGTGCCGAAGCGCAAAGTAATGAGTGCTAGCGGCAGTTGCGTGAAAGATGGCTGCCTTCACTGAACCCGAGCGTGCTCGCTGAGTGTTTTGATTCAAAGAATCAAAGTCGGCGACAACAGATCAGGATAATTTTCGTACCAAGTACGCTAAACATCCGCCTAGTAGGCCTACAATTTATGAGTGGCATAAATGTTTCGTAGAAACAGAGAGAACCATCAACCAATTGATATGTTACATTTTCTGATACCATAGATTGATGAGGATGATCAAGAACGAAATGTTTACTTCATGCAAGATGGCGCACCACCCCACTACTTGTCTCATGTCCGGGATTTTCTCAACAACCGCTTTCCAGGTCAATGGATTGGCCGTGATTGGCCAGTTGCATGGCCTCCACGTTCTCCGGACCTGACACCGCTAGGTTTTATCTTATGGGGATTCATCAAATATATCGTGTATGTACCGCCTTTGCCAGCTTCTCTACCTGAGCTTAGAGCAAGAATTTTCGCCGCCGTTGAGCAAGTTAGACCTGCAATGCTACAGCGAGTTTGGGAAGAAATTGACTACCGATGGGATGTGTGCAGGATAACCAACGGAAGCCACATAGAACATCGTTAGCTTGAGGTAAAAAAAACTTGATGTGTTTCGTTTTAAAACAAGACTAACACCGGCTCTGTAAGTTCTTTGAATAAATTTATATGAATTTTCAAAGTTGTAAAGTCCTTTTTGAAACACCCTGTATATTCAACATTTCTGTCACTGAAGTCACTACAATATCTGTCTCTACAATTGCAGCTTTAAATAGTCATTTACATTCCATGAAAGTAAACTTATTAATTCTAACACCATGGCGGGCTCAGGTAAGCGCGGCAATAAACTTTGGGTTCCGTAAAATAGATCATTTTCTTTTAGCTTGCTTAGGAATTTTCTATTGCCATTGAGTAAGTAAGTAATCTAATACCACCTTAATTGCACCCGAAGATGTTCATCTCTATAATACGATACAAGTCGATCATCTCTTTGAAATCCATAGCGAATCCACTATGTAAGCCCTAAAAGGAATTTTACCCCATGCTATAAAATTATATAACATGTTACCTGAAGGTGTAAGTGGTTCTGTTAGAGATTTGTAATCCAAAGCATTATCATATTTTTTAGATGTTTACTTTAATCAATAGGATAAATCTAATGTACTCGTATATCTGGAAAGTCGATGAAAATTTATCTGTTGAAAATTTATTTGAACAATTGAATTTTTTTCTTATAGGCTATAATTATGTTTGTTACTAACTTAATACATTTTTCTTATAGGCTTAAGATAAATACTTTTTCTTTAAGCCGATGTTTGTATATCACACCTATCATGAGCTTTACTCTTTGGCGGTTGTTAAATAGTGTTGCGACTAATCTGTTAAGCAATTAAATTGCCATAACTATTGAGCACAGCCTACTTACACATAATGCAAGATAAGCATACTCTTGGTATAAATAAGAATCTAAATATGTACCAAGAGATTCAGGCAGCAGAAGGCCTACTGCCTGTGGTCACACCACTTGGGCATTTGGGCCCGAAAGAAGACTGAAGAGGTTACGACGACACCAAGCAGTTTTATCGATATGTGAAATGAGTCTCATCATAAACTATGTGAGTAAATATGATTACGTACACATAATTCTAACTAACAGAATACAAATGTGTTCTACATGTAATTGTTGTTAATAAAGTTACTAGGCCTATGTATTTTAATATAGTCTCATGTAAAACTAAAACAAATAATAAAATATATCACCATAACAATAGGTTTAATAATAGTCTAATAATAATGCTCAAAGTAGATTATCATTCTACAGATGGGTTGTACATAGAACCTTTAGCATGTCTTTATTAGGCCTATACTGATTACTTTCATAAAAACGCATTGCTCTAGAATAAAATGGGCGAGTGATACTTGTTCACTTGAGTTTATTAGTCGAGCTCGATGGTACCATAGAACATGTATTTTAGCATCTTAACTCTAGAGTAGGCCTAATTGCAATAAACAGTCATGATTTCCATTCCGTATGTCCATTATTAGGTCTAATAGGAATATTCACAATCCCCTAACATCTTCTGACCAACAAAAGATCCTTTGATGAGAGGAAAATAGCCTATACAGTTTACAACCTAGTCCCGCATAGAACATTTTCAACAGCAAATGTGTCGCTTCTTTGTCAGCCACACAAAGGAGTCGTACAGTTGTTCCAGATGTTATAGGCGATC
The DNA here is from genome assembly GCA_964059195.1 of Ectobius pallidus. Classification (NCBI taxonomy): domain Eukaryota; kingdom Metazoa; phylum Arthropoda; class Insecta; order Blattodea; family Ectobiidae; genus Ectobius; species Ectobius pallidus. The sequence goes on along the minus strand of CAXKWD010000003.1, from coordinate 179,486,721 downwards.
TCACTTTGGGGTAGACAATTTCGTAAAAGTAATATTGCTATCCATTTAACTTGTTCGTCCTTGAATGGAAAAAATAGAACCTAATGATCATAATTATGTGACCTGTCGGTATGTTGGTAGGCAAAGAAGAATACAAAATAAATAACCTACTGTACATTCCAATATCCACCACATATACCACCCTTCGTCAGAATGCAGTTTTTATTTTAATAATGGATAACTGATGGATTATTTTCAAAGTTAACTGATTGTTTAATGACCAACAAACCTACTGAGACACAGAAAATTAGAAAGCCGTTATTCCATTACTGAACTCTTCTCTGTTCATTCTACCAGTAAGTGGCCTTGTCCCTAGTAAAATAATCATTAAAAATTACGTTTTCTTAACAATATCGCAGACTGTCTCATGATATTCTTCTCAGTTTGATAAGATATTGAGGTTCTAAAACTAATTTAACCTCAGCCTATTTCTATTTGTTTTAATATAGGCTAACTATAAATAAATATTAATAAATCCATCTAGACGAAATACTAATTTACTCCTATCAGAACCCAAATGTCTCACATCGGCAGGATTAAAACATAGCAATAATTTTGGTCCACGTTTCTATAACTCAATGATGAGAATGGGTCCTGATCTCCCAGCATACTCCACTGTTAAATTTAATAGATATTTAAAGCATTTTCTGTAATTTATTAGCTGTTTAAGACATTTATTTATTCATTCCTTTTATGTATTTATGTTTAACATTTTTTACTTTCTTTACTAGTTAATCACATTTTTTATACACTCTGTTTCTTTGTCTCTCCTCTTTCTTCACTTTGATAATTTTGAAACTGCACCCGAGCACGAGCAGTCTTGCTCATTCGGGTGTACTTCTAAATGTTTTCTTGTGCTAGAATAATTATTAATTAGCCTATATAAGGTTAGCCTACCTTTCTTTTTATTTTTTTAAATAGCAGTAGTAGTTATTTTTGAAATTTGTACTTTTTCTGCTTTTCTTTACTTGTATAAATATGTAGGCCTACTTGTATTTGTAAAAATAAATAAATAAAAACAAAATTTGGCAACTTTCGTTGTCCATGCCTATGCAATAATTAATGCCATAACATCTTTCGTTCCTGCACCCATGATAAAATTCTCCGAAACGCATAACATCTGTAATTTTGAAGAGCAGACTGCTTCATTATAGAGCGTGAGCTTTATCACGAATATTGAAAGTTCACGGCTTGTCAGAATATGACACTACGTACAAGATTGATATGCTTTCCTATAAAACTGCATAAATAGTGGCTATATAACCGACCCTACTTTAAGGTTCGAAGTCAGCCAAAAGGAGTATGTCCATATTGAGAAGGAAGCCAATCTGTTTCTCCCTACATAGGCTGCATATTAAAAAATTTCATTTTATCCAACGAGGGTTAATAAAAATGTTGGTTTAAACCACCTTATACCCTCAATTTCTATATTATTATTGGATGTTAAGGATAAATTATTATACTGCCAATATCTTTAAACATTCTGTTTATTAATTGAGTGGATTCACGTAATTGAAATAAAATTGCAAAATTTGTTGTATAAATTACCTTCCCTTATTGAGTCCGCTCAATTAATAAACAGAATTTGTAATGATATTGACAGTACAATAATTTCTCTGAAACATCCAATAATAAAATAGAAATTGAGGGTATAAGGTGGTTTAAATCAACATTTGTCAATTTGTAAAATGTTACAATGATTTTAGTATGTCAAGGATTGTACAAATCGGCGCCTCGCATCAAATGAAATATTCAATTTAAATTCGGTGGAAAACATTTGCACAAGGACGAATCAACTACCTAACCTAACCTACATTTATATCTGTCAAATGAATCTACTCATTACTTAAAGCATATTTCTCCTGTGATGCAGTCTTTAATTTTTTTAAAAAATGTAATGAATTTAATAAAATTGCTTAGTAGTATTTCAGAGCCTGACTGAAAAATGTTTAACGCTGGAGTAATTTGTGTTGTCCCGGTATACAAACGTAGTCTTGATTATATGTCTTAACTATTAAAAGGCCCAGCCCATAGAATTAAATTCAATACTTTAGGGTAATAGTAGGCTGGTTTGCATATTATAGTATGGTAGAAAAAAATTCAGCAACAACGCAGATAATCTTAGGGCTGTTACTTTTCCTTCTAATAACGCTAGGCTATAATAAGAATCATTATCGTAAAAGGTGTCATAGATCTAATAATATTATTATAATACATTTTTATTCCAACCGATTACACTACGTTGATACAGGCTATATAAGCAGCGAGTTTTCAATTCTTAAGCCTATACACAAAATATGTTTAAATACGCCTACAGCTACCGGAACACATAAAGGTCGTATGAGATGTTTGAAAGAAGTGTTTGTCTAAGCCAGCGTTTTTAAAACAAGCAAGATAAGTAAGCCCACATATCACAATAAGTAATTCACAGAATTATTGTAATACTAAAAAAGTGTCCATTACTTATTTTAGAAACAAATCCTACATCTCAGTAGGCTAAGTGTTAGTAAACTTTGAAATAATTCAATACAGTGAAACTGTTTAAAAAACTGTACAGAAAAATCGTGTTTAGAATGTGATTAGGACTATTTTTGTTGTGCCCAAACGTCGCATTATCTTGTCATTTTATTTATAAGGAAATTGGAAACTGTAAGTTAATTTAAATATTTTGTCGTACTGATAGCATAGGGCTGCTTCTTCCGATTTTTATTTCCATAACTGTTCCCCATTCCGTACCAAATAAAATAATAAGTTATTACTAAATTATGGCCCTATCAAAAGTTAAAGGCCTTATGACTCACTTATAGGCTACTGTAAGTACAGTCAACCCTCGATAAAATGCCCCCTTTTACAGTGCCACTCTCGCACTGCGCCAATAAATGCAAGTGAACGGATCTGCTCCCATATAAAATTCATAAGAAACCCCGTTAGTGTGCCAATTCATCTAGTGCCAGTGAATATAAGACAAGGTTTTACAAAATATAGCTTGCAGTGATTTTTTCAGTTGTAGAATTATTTTAAAACTGCCGTGAATGTTAAGAACATTATTTAAGAAACATACTTTAGGCTTACTTATTTCCAAGAAGTGATTATTCCCATGCCACTAACTGTAAATGTAGTGCAGTGGATTGAGGAAGTTATGCTAAGAAGTTGGGCAGATAGACTGCGTGCGGGTAGAGCAGGTAGAAAGAGCCCTTCATACAATGAAAGAATCCAAGCTTTCACTTATTTTAGTCCAGTGTACATTCAAACACTTCACTACAATTACTCAGTTACAACTAATCATTTACATGCATCCAGATGATTTTCAATCCCTTTGTGTACTGTAGTACTGGATATATACTGTAATAAATTTAGTTACTCTACAGTATTCTATTTTGTGCTAAATTTCTCTATTTGCCTTTTATTTCATTTTTCTTTCATAATACAGTACAGTAAATTAATACAGCACTGTATTATGCCATTCTCATTTTAAAAATTTAATTTAGTTTTAGTGCCACCCTCACTTTGTGCCACTAAATGTTAGAGAACGGATGGTGGCATTATATTGAGAGTTGACTGTTGTTCTAAGTTAGATTACCGGCGCTGAGTGTTGGAAGTTCGGTTTTCCCCATGATAGAATATACGGGAAATTTACATAATGTAACTGTATAAGTGTATTTAGTTACTCAGCTAAATTTTCAGTTTTCCTTAGTGTCAAAAGGTCAGAAGGGCGAAAGCTTCACATGGGTTTATTAGATGTCTTATAAACTCACAGGACGAGAAAGTATTGGACAACGATCTTAAGTTCGAGGGTTCAATCCAGGCCCAGATCGATGCCATTTATGTGCGAGTACGTCTATAGGTTTACAGCCATATACAGTATAACATCAACTGTGGGCTTACCCGTCCAAAGTAGCAGTAGGCTTACCCGTCGTTAAGTCACATATCCATCATAACAAACCTAAACATACAAACAAACAAAAACTGGAAAGAGATAATTATCAAATCAACCCTCCTCGGACCAGACTTTACAGTCTGAACATTGTTTAGGAAGAAGGAAAGTAGAAGATGTTGTTGATGATTATGTTGATGTTGATGATGATGATGATGATGATGATGATGATGATGATGAAAATGAAGAAACAGTTTACCATTAGATTATTTAATTTTACCGACTTCTTACAGCCTATTAGTACATCCACAATTTTCATAACTGGTTTGCTGCCTGTCGGTTTCATAAATCTGAATAGATAGGAATTTCCCTCTTTTGAAAACCCTATGCTCTCCCTCATATACACAAAGTAAGAACTTTTCTATTGTTGTAAATTAGCATAAAACCTCCCAAATCAATGCAGCTACTCCTGTAAAATGAAATTAACCAACACTTTTTTTCGTGAAATAGGGATGAAGCCCCTGCCCCTCCCCCAATTAAAAAAAAAACTTACAGAGACACAACTATTAAATACGATAAATATTTAAGTTTTGAAAATGGATTGTTAAGTTGAAACATTATACAGTGTAAAGAGCAACAAACAATACCAGAATATAACAATGTACAATGGGTTGATTTATAATGTAGTTATATAACGGGAGCCTTGTCAGCCTTGGAGCGTTAACATTAAAATGTTAGCTAAGCTCATTACTCAAATTATTTTGCAAAATTAAATTCTTCTTTAAATTTATAGACTTACATTTTTATCATTTTGCATAAAACTATTTTAGATAAATAAATATCTCGTGTATATTAATGCATAATTGTGCAAACCCTTCTCATTTCACTGAATTAAAATGTTTGTTTCTAACTGAAAAAAAATACATTAAAATGAAACTTGAAGGCTTAATTTTACAAACTCCAAAGAAAGTAATTGTTTCTGGCGTAAATGTGTGTAGGAGACATACTAAACCAAGAGCTGGCAGTAGTGGTGGTGTATTGAATAAAGAATTAGCTATTGATATATGCAATGTTGCAATATTGGATTCTAAGTGTAAAACTCCAACTAGAGTGAGGTTTAAGGTTATAGATGCCTCCCGAACTAAAATTTACAAAAACACAACATTAAATATGATAAATATTTAAGTTTTGAAATAGGGTTGTTAAGTTAAAACATTATACAGTGTAAAGAAATCTAGGGTTGTTAAGTTGAAACATTATGCAGTGTAAAGAACAACCAACAACACTAAGGTACAATATAACACTATACAGTCCCTGTGAAAGTCCCTACAGTCCCCACGTCCTTGTCGTGAAAATATATTGTCTAGCTGTAAAAGTAAGACTGATGGTATGATGTTATTAATAATATTTCGAGATACGCAGTAAGTCAGAAAAGAAAAAAATGTTTATTTTAACTTCATGGACTTATTATAGTGTATTGCATAGACTTTTACTTAATTTAATCTGTTTTCTTTTACTGTCTGAATATATATTTGTTGTTGGTATTCTTTGTCAATGGCAACCTGCAGGTGTTGCAGGAAGAAATACAATAAAATACCGATAATCCACTAGTAGGCTATTCTGAATCAGCAAATTTCAAAGAGAAACACTCCCAGTTAAGCCTATATAATGATGAGGCCTACGAAGCTCCTATGAAGTACTATTAGGGCTTACAGCAGAATTTCACATGCTATTTTCAAACAAATGATAATAGAAGTCGATTAAGGATTTTTAACAATGTAGTACTAACGGTACTAAAATAAGAAGTTTACACATAATCTATATAACTTATTTTAAGAAAATATTCATAGGATGTTAGGTATTGACCTGAAGAAATAACACAGATAAAGTAAATTATTTTCAGTTATGTAGGCTTATGAGTTAGTCCTAAGCTAATATGTTGCAGGCCATGGGTTATTCCAAATATGCAAATAATTAGTTAACTACGGTACTTTCGTGAATGTTAAATATTCTATGAATAATTCTAGAGTGATAGGGAAAAAGCGAATAAGTAAAAATTCCAACGTTTCAGGAATGACAAAAACAATTTATTTCCACAGCATTGTTACACTATTTAGTTCAAAACACCAGATATTTTTACACAGTATCTTGTACTATGTAAAAATATCTGGGTGGACTGATCTAAATATTGTAAAAATACTGTGAAAATAAATCGTTATTTGTCTCTCCTAAAACTTTGGTATTTTGACTTATTCGCTTTTTCCCTATCCCTCTAGAATTGTTGTTGAGGGTTGATTTTTGTATCTACTTCAAATGAAGTAAAGAGAAAACTTAAAAGTTCCAAAACACAGTAATTAAAATTATTATAATAAAGAAAATAATTAATTTTGATAGCTAGAATAGGTTTACTGACAAATCTTGCTTGAAACCGAGATGAACCCATTGAAAATAAAATTAATTGAACTATAGTTGAAACAGAACGACTGCCTTTATCCATAAACCCATCTTTCATTTCTTTCTTTAGCTTAGCGTTCTAATAACGTCTAATAGCTTAGCTTTTCTAAGTTTTTGTAGTGTCACATATTAGGCTATAGCACAAGGACTCATTCTAATATTCTACCTCCTTTTTTTTAAATTTTTGGTTCTCAATTTACGTATATATTTCAAAGTAGTTGCACCTATTTTACATAGGCCTGTTTCTGAAAGGGTAAATAATTCTTTGGATCCAATTTGGATCCAATTTACGTAGCCCCAAGAATATAACGAATTATGAAGTAATGCAATTAGAAAACTAAATACTAGCACAAAATGTGTTTGAAATGAAAAGCTGTTTAGAAGGATTTAATATCGAGGGAGTTTAAGACACTAGTAGGCCTACATTGTAGTTTCTTAAATTCCTTATATGAACCAGAAGTCATCCGTAGCGTGCATAACTTACTCTTACTAAAGATCAATTTTACAGAGCACCAACATTGATAACTATCAAAATACAATTTAATAGGTTAATAAAAATTTCTTTTTCTGAATACTGGAGCAGGAATAAAGCATTACAACTTTAAAAACAAAAGAATTGAATTTAGGCAGCGCATACTACAAGTTCTTGTCTCAAAATATTTGTCTAGGACCCTACCACAATCCTGAAATCTTTGCTGAGACATAGTTCTGAGACACACGATATGCCTGTAATGCATTGATTGAACTTGTGCGCATTCAATGTCTCTCGTGCGACAAGTATAGTAAAGCATTTAGTACAAAACAACATAAGTAAATGTTGATGACCTATAGAAATTATATGTAGGCTAACTTTTGAAAAGATAGGTTACATGTTCTTAAGTGAGAACGACTCCATAACATTTATTTTTAAATTTTTTATTTTAAGTTATTTCAATTTACTGTATTTTATACATTTTTGATCATTTTTGTTGTGTTATAGAAATTAAACTTTTGTTCTTTACTTATAGAGTTTCTTTACAGCATATAAAAAGAAAGTTATGTTCTCTATTAGATAATTTTTTTAAATTCGGGTTTTATTTCATTTTACCTTTTTTAAACATAACTATAGTCTAATAGGCTACTGTCGTTTTAACTAAAACCATACATTTTATTTTCCAGCAGATATGAAAGTGGTATATACTGGACATGTTTGTTACCGGTATGTAAATATTTCAATAGCGATTGTTTTTTGTTAAAGTCGACAGATTCGTGTGCCATTTATTCTGCAAACAAAGTCTTAAACATAGACTGGGGACGAGTAGTGTTTGTTGTTAAATTCTAAAATGGGGTTATGAATCATGAAATTCTTTAGCTGGTAAAATTATAGGCCTTTATCTTTCTCTCTACAGCCGAAGTCTAATTTTCAAAATCTTAAAATATCATTTTTGTAATTAGATAAGAGGGACACACTTCAAAGAGAATGTTTTGACACGTAACATAAAAACCGAATAGGATGAAATTAAAATTACTTTTATAACCTTAAAATATACTATTCTTTTTTAACAGTAGGACTATTAGGGGTAATTCGTAATCCCAACTGCCTAATTTCCAGAGAATATTTCAGAGTGTGATCCTTGCAAACTTAGCTGTTTTATTTGCCAATTCTATACTTTAACTGATAACTTTTACAATTCTAAAAAATAACGATGTAACAGACAGACAGAATGATGGGCGCATAAATGTTTCTTAATTAAGGTGTCTATATACAATGTTGAAGAATCCCAAAGAATAAAGCTATAAAAGAATTAATAAAGCTTTGTGCCTTGGGATGATAATACTCAAAACTATGCCAGTAAGACAAGCTAAAGTTATTTCTAAATAACTTGGTAGCTTCAAGATCTACATTTAAAATAAATGGTGCAAAACATTTTGCTCAACTTTCTGACATATAAGTGTTATTACCGTTATTATTAACATTTACTGGGTGGGCGAAAGAAATCTCTCTAAAAATTAATATAATACTGTAGCCTATTTGGATTTAAGTATATTTGGGATCTTACCAAATTAAATAATAGCTTTTTCAGTAACTATATGAATTTACCCTGCATAATAACACAATATAATAGGCCCTAATAAGTACAGTATATCGGTTTCATTCATCAAGTTATCTGTTAGGTTTCCGAGGTAAAAGACAGAAATCGTGCAAGATTAACTTATTAAACGGAGATTTTTATGGACCTACGTGATACTAAACCTAAACATGTTTAATTTATTTGCATTCAGATTTAACTGAGAAAGTGGATTTAGACCTACAGTATTCTTTGGTTATTTTTTATTAACCTTTATTTTTACCTGATTTAATTGCATAGGTGTTTAGGAACTCTGGACAAATCAGTAGGTCGTTGTAAATATTGATTGGTAGGCCTATCTCTTTCTATTGTCGTTGTGCTATTTCTTCCATTCATTTGTATAGATAGGCCTATTCAGATTTAATAGTTATAATATTAGATAAAATGAGTCATGGTAAGTAACTATGCCATTCTGAAATTACATTTGTCACTTGGGAAACCATAAACCAAGGACCTTAATTACTTCATTATCTCGATAGGCTAAATAATAATTTTGTAAATAAATATGCTTGATAAAAAAAATTGTCGTTTTAACTGTTTCTACAATTTTACTGTAAAAATTATTTTAATGTGAACCTACCTTTTAACTTACCAAAGTTGAAAAAGCAAGAAAAATTGAAAATGAAAAACCAGGAAACTATCTAAGTAATTTTTATAGAAAAACCTGATGTGAAGCACATAACTTCCTCTGCCGAATATATTTATTTTACATTGTGTATGACATTCTCTTCAGATGAATTGGTTGAAAAGAATGAACAGAAAGTCTGTACCAAATCACATAGTATCCCCGAATAAAACCTGATTAATGCACTCACGTTGCTTTCTTTACCCTAACCATGGGCAGCACACATTCCTCATTTCACATTCTGATCAAGAATAAGAGGCCGTATTGCAAAGAGAGCGTATTCAGTTGTTTCAACCTGATGCAAAAGTTGATTGTTCACCAGGCAAGTCTTCAGTTTCTACAAACAGTAGGTGGCTTATAAATATAACTACCTTTCATATAATTTTTTCGGAAAAAAAAGTTTCAAGTAAATGTTTTAGCTCTTAGTACAAGCAGCTCATGTACAAATTATAAAGAAAATCGTTAATGCCGTTTTCGAGAAGATCGTGAAAAACTAAATTTTCTTCATGTGAAAAGTAAGAGAATGTCGTCGCCAATCTTCGTGTTACATTCCTAGAACGTAGGCTTATCTAAGCTAAATACAAAATTTTGTTTTCAAACGATCTTTCATTCTGGAGCTAGACTGTTCACAGCCACACACACACTGACATACACACAGGCATGTTTATGATAATAGTATATTTAGATTAAGAGGACCTCAAAACATGTATTTATGTTAAAAACTTAACTTCGAATTTCAGGGTTGAACACAATAATTTACTTCTTCCACCTATAGAACCTACGGGCAGAAGAAGTATAAAGAAATAGGGCTATAATTGATTTGTTGAGCAAAATTATAAGTCTCAAAATTAAATTTTCGTCAAAGTCGTTAAAATCATTTTTCCGACAGTCAAAATTTCGTAAAAAGAAGCCTTAATGAAAATTTAATGTTTTAAAAATTTAAACCATTCTAGGGGGTTCATAAAGTATCCAAAGCTCATCATCTATATTAATAAAAATGAATTTACAACAGGGTTGTTGCCGCATCACTTGAGAACGGCTCGACCGATTTGGCTGATTTTTGTTTTGTTGTGATCGTAATTGTCTGGAGAAGGTTTGTATGAAAGAAATTTTTTGGAAAATCCACGGGGAAAGTCGGAAATGTAATGAAATGAGGCAAAGTTAGACAAAGTTAGAGAGTTCTGCTGTCAATTGTTTACATAAAAAAAAAAGATTAAAAAAATTGAAGTGTGACAAAAGAAGTGTGACATTCACAGTTTGAGAGTTCCACTTTCACATGTTTTCATAACAAAACAAACAAAAACAAAAGTGAGTCTTGCAACCAAACCAAATCGAAAGTGTGTTATCCATTCATTTTGAGAATGCAAGTCCGTGTAAACAAATGCACGTGATTTGAAACACACCACACATCATGCTACAAGACAATATAGTGCGGTATTAGATTTTATTTTTATAACAGTAAAAGCTCATAAAATGTGACGAAAATTTTTAAGATAACAATATCAACTTATTGCAAATGTTTCAATGTATTGCGAAACGTGGCATTCGTGATATAACCCTCCAGTTTGCGAGAGTCATTGTTGTGAATAATGTAAACATACAAATTTCAGTGAACAGTGAAACGTGGTGTTTATAATTTATAACCCAGTCTGTGAGAAGCATTAAACATAATGACTGAAATTCAACCAGGCCCAAGTGGCATAATTAAAAATAAGAGAGGTAAATCTTTGCGAAGTGGACAGAAGGAAATTATATTGAATGTGTTTAATGGGTTTAAAATATATATATCCAGCACTTGCAATTGAGGACGTTGTAAAATTGACATCTGAATTCACCGGTATATGTACCAGAAGTATCTGGAAAGTGCGTAGTGAATGCAGAGACTCTGGTGTAGTGAAAACTCCCCCAAGAAAGGCTGAAAAGCTGCATAGTGTTTTAGATAACATTGATGACTTTGTGAAAAGTGCTATTCGAGCAAAAGTTCATCAATTCTTTTTTGATAACATACCTCCAACTGTGGATAAACTTCTTTGTGCTGTCAATGAGGACTCCGACCTACCTAATTTTAAAAGAACAACAATTTATAAGTTATTGTTGGACATTGGAATTAAATATGAGAAAAGAAGTGAGGTTCATGTTATAGTAGATCGTGATGATATTGTACTTTGGAGAAGACGATATCTTAGAGCTGTACGGCAATACCGAGCAGAGGGTCGAAAGTTTTATTACTTAGGCGAGACATGGGTAAATGCAGGACACACCACCCCTAAAATTTGGCATGACACTACTGTTGAATCAAAGGAAAAAGCTTTTAGGGCAGGATTAAGTCAAGGTTTAAAAAATCCTATGGGTAAGGGGAAACGCCTAATAGTTACGCATATAGGTAGTGAAACAGGCTTCGTAGATGGGGGTTTGCTCATTTTTTAGTCAAAGAAAACAGGTGAGTACCACGAAGACATGAATGGAGAGGTATTCCGTAACTGGTTTGCTAATGTTTTGCCGAAACTTGAACCCAACAGTTTAATAGTTATGGACAATGCATCATACCACAGTGTGAAACTCTATCGGCGTCCAAATACTTCTTGGCGTAAACAAGATATTGTGGAATGCCTACAAGAAAATAATGTAACATTTAATGATAAAAGTGTTAAGGCAGAGTTAGTGATCTTAGCACAGGAATTCGCGGACAAAGATGAAAATAAATATGTGGTTGATGATATTGCAAATAAAGCGGGCCATCAAGTACTGAGGTTGCCCCCTTATCATAGCAATTTGAATCCAATTGAACTGGTATGGAGTTTTATCAAAGAGCTTGTGGCCAGAAATAACAAAACTTTTAAATTATGCTATGTTAGGAAACGGTTTGACAGAGCAGTATTGATGGTGACGCCAGAAATGTGGCAAAAGGAAATCAAGCATGTAGTGGCTATATATAGTGTTTTCTGAGGAAATAGTTTAAGTGTGATAAGTCGTTCTTCCTCATTTCAAGTTCTATGTAGGCCTACAAATAGCAAGTCCTTCATAAGTTAATTTCAAATTACAAAATAAAAACCCGGGCGACTCCGGGCCTTTTAAGCTAGTAATAAATAAAAGTCTATACAGGCCTATGTTACATATGAAAAAAGGCCTGCACAGTCGGACCGACAGACTGACTTCATTCCGAAAACTTCTTACTGGCTTTTAGGTATCGTGAAACATGTTTTCCCATTTTATCTCTGTTTCTATTTTCGTTGCGATCATAATACTTTCTCTACTACATAGCCTGAGAGCCTTTGTGAGCAAATCAGAACAGTCCGCACAAGGAACGAAATGAAAATTGCCCTTATTTATTAAACTTAACGTACAGTACTGCGAGAAAGTATTTATATAATTAATTACTCTTCGAGTAGCAAAAAATACCACATTAAATAATAGGTCTATTGGACTACAATACTACTGGTAATAAATTATGATAGCGATGACAATGTAGGCACATCGATAATGATGATATGGTAATTGTTTTTGTAACAAAATAGAGTAGGTCATCTGACATAACTTATAGGATAATATTGAAAGGGACTACAATCGCTGTTGTACAATTTTAACTGATTTAAGAATTTAATTAACTTATAGAGGAATTTAGACTAAGTGAATCAACAACGATCTGAAAAAATAAAGTCTGCCTTATTATTAGGTCTTCCAAGCAATGGTAAATCTTAAAATAAGCCTATAACGTACTTTCAATAGAAAAACTACAGCTTTTATACATAGGCCTATTTTATGCAACTAGTGGTGTGAAGGTATAGCCTATAGCCACAAGAGGCAATAGGCTAATTCCCTAAGTATAGGCTACTAGGACTACAAACAGAAAGGCTCTAATTTAAGCTAAAGGCTTTTTCAATTACCTTAAAATGAATGTTAATATCCCAAAATCCCCTCGAATGACCCGTAACGAAAATGTTTGTCCAGGGTGGCAGGGATCACTACCTAAGGAAGAGGCCAAATTAACCTGTCGGTCAGTAGTAGCAATAAAATAATAACTATGACAATAGGATAATAAAAGAATGGATAAAAATTTCTACTTGCATTGAACGTAATAGGCCTATCAATATGCTTAAGTTAAGGATATACAATGATGCACGTCACACTTAATAACAGCTTTAATATAACTTATTAATAACAAGTTAATAACAACAACAACAGTAATAACAATAATAACAACAACAACAACAACAAAGTGTTCACTGTCTAGACCAGCGTTTCTCAACCTTTTCGAACCCGAGGGCCTCTAAAATGTCGAAAAAAATTTACGGACTCCTAATTTTACATCCCACTTTTAATAGAAGGCCTATATTCTTAATATTTGGGGTATTAATTATAGGTCATTAAAACGAAATATGTGAAAAAAATTTACTTCTTTACTTTCCACTTTCCTTATGATTTTTTTTTTTTAAATTATGTCTGCGGACCACCAGTGGTCCGCGGACCATAGGTTGAGAATCACTGGTCTAGACCATGGAGTCACTTAGGGTTCCAGACTAACAGACTTTCAGCAACAACAAAAAAAAATATTACATATATATATGTATATATATATATATATCTTTTTTAGGCTTTAAAAGCTAGTTAGGCCTACTTTCCCCCTCATTGATGACTCCTGGTACTCATTTCGGCAAGAGGGTAAGTTGATTCCAGGGCCAGTGTCATGATGGCCTATTCCCAAAATATAGCAGGCATACTGTATATAGGCCTACACCAAATCAATAACCTAAACACCGTGCCGCTACATCCCTCAAGGGACTAGACCTGCTAACCAACCACTGCGTCATCTACCATAGTCAGATATCCAGGATTGGGGGTCATATGGTCAGCATGCCGACTCCTAAGGCTTATTGAACGGGAGTCACTACTTCTTTATCGATAATTTCCTTATTTTGTGTCGGGGTTCCACCCCAGACCTGCCGATCCAACGCTAACCTCTGGACCACGCAGGTGGTCAATATCAGCTTACTCTTTTCTGAAATAGAGGAACTTCTTGAAAAATTGAGCCAATTAACTCTGAATAGGTCTATACTTTTAATCCACTAGTATCTACTAGAAATCATAACCCTTGTCCTTACGGACTAAAGGAGTTCTTGTAAGAAGCTTGTTAAATAGAGGCGGGATACTTTCAAGCTATAAAGTATACAAAGTAAAGTAAAGTTTTCCCTATTACAGGCCATGGATGCCCAGAGGGTTCCAGGAGGTTGAGGCTCCCAGATTTTTTTGACAATCGAAACACGAAGCTAGTAAGGTTGTACGCCATGCACAATAAAGTATACAGGGCCTAGTAAATAACTAAGAAACAGGCGTAAGCAATCGAGAAATCAAAAGAAAAAGACTGTAGAAACATTTAGGATACCCTCTACCTTTCCCTTCAGCCGAGACAACCTTGACCGAACGTAGGCTATGTCTATCTTCAATTAGTTAGGTAGGCTCTATTAAATTATATAACAATTGCCAAAGACTATTAAACATTTATAAACCAACCCTCTAAAATTATCAGTGAAACAATTATTCCGTCCTTCGTACGGGTGAAAAGTATTTTTCATTGTTTTTAGCCTTACCCGAGAGACATCAAGCGAAAGTAACCGTACTTGGTTTTTTGTGTACCAGACGTTCTTCCAGAGTTTGAATCAGTTTATTTGTTTATTCTTGCAATATTATTTCAATATTTGACCCATGTTTAGGTACTTTTATCGAATATTTTATCAACAACCAGAGCAATGTCGTCTGTGCTAGAAAATGTGTCTGATTAAGTCTGGCAACAGAGATTAGACGTAGATGCTGGAATAAACATTCCCCAATGCTTTAGGAAGAGTGAAAACAATTGTGGGAATTCATAATTTAAGTGCATATTTCTATAAAGTGTATATTTCTTTAAATAAAATGTTGAATTAAATTCGTCATCGATGGCTTCAAATTTTACTTTCAAAATGAACCATGTAACAACATGATACCTACTTTGCACGCAACTAGGATACCGCCTACACAGACTTGGCACGCAGTTCGAATATTCCATAGGCTTCATTCGCAAGCAATTCGTTTTAATTTTTTCCGCACGCAATTCGTAAACGCTGATCACGAGTGATATTTGACTTTCTAAGAATAGTAGTATTGCAGTATTTTTAATCAAATAACACCAACCTACATTCTATAAGCTTATTTATAAATATTTACTAACTCAATGGGTTGAATGATTGATGAACAGTGTCTATTACAGGGTAGATTAGTCTGAAAATTGGTGAGGAAGGAAGAACATCGAATAATATTTACAACCAAAGGACACTCAGTTCATTAATTTTAACATAGGCTGTACAAAGTGTCTTGCAACACGCTCAGCTTTTCTTATCATTTAGTTCCTTTTGAAAATAAAATTTGAAGACATCGATGACTAACAGTTTCTCGTTTTTCTCACGCTTTTTAGTAGGTACAGTTGATTTTATGATCCAATGGTCCCTTGGTTGAAGTCACCTAAATGCAACGCGTTTCTTTACTTACTGTGAGACAAATTTCATTTTCATAAACTACTGAAATTTTGTTTTAATATGCACCTAAGAATAAAAAAATGTTATGATGAATAAAGTTATCCACTTGGAATCATAAATGGTAAAAAAAGCATAAGTATAAATAAATGCAGGTGGTGGGCTTAATTGATATTACTACAAGTAAGCCTTACTTTGAATTTAATAAAAACTATAAAAATAAAAATGATTACACTCAATTAAATGGATGACTTCGTATGGTTATTGTTGCATAGGACTATTACACTAGTCACAGTTAGAGTGTATCATTCACCTTGTTCTTTTGCAATAGGCTATTGAAGAAACCACTACGTACCTCCATTACGTGATTCATAGCCTGGTTCCTAAGTACTAGTAACTAGACTATTAGGCCTATAAATAAAGAGTCGTCTGAGGGTCCACCAGCATGCAATTCAAGAGTGCGTTTAAAATCAGTGCATGAAATTCGGTTGTCCCGCATGCAATTCGAGCCCTCCCTTCGTGATAATAGAAAGACAATAAGTTACGGTATTATTAGTGAGTAGCCTACAGCTGCATCAACTGGTTATTAATAGACTTCGGACTTTTAGGTCGCTAAAAATGCTGTTTTAGGTACCTAAAATAGGCTCTAAAAGTGGGAAAATAGGTTCTAAAAATCGTAAAATAGTTTCTTATAAAATCGCTTAAGTTGCCAATTTTCTGAAATATCTCAAATGCAATGCATTAATCAATAATCATGTTAAAACACAGACATAGGCCTATGGTACACAGAATTATATAGACCTATTACTAGGGTCTGTATTACTACCATAACAGTGAAAACCTAATCCTGCGCCCAGAAGCTACGCATATCGTACTGATATATTCAACCCCTTGTATCCCTCAGCGATTCAGAGAACTACTTTATATAGGCCTATATACTGGATGTGGGAGTCGGGAGAAACACTGCATTTTCTTGGGAATTCCAAGGAATTCTACATTCTTTGCTATTTAACCACGTCACAAATGTGTCATGTCCTGCACATTCCGAGCTAAAAATTGAGTACGAACTGAAAATAAATGCTAGAATTTATAACAAAAAATAACTTATTTTGAACTTTAGAGGAAAAACAAGCAAAAAGGCAATATTAGGTTCTAACGTAAAAATAGGCTGTTTTAGGTCCTATAAAAGTATCAGTTTTAGGCATAGTCACTTATGAAACATGCATATACCAGTTTTCGTCCATATATCACTTAAGGATTAAAATAGGTTTTTACCTAAAATCCGAAGTCTAGTTATTAAATACAAAGAGCAGGAAACATTAGAAATTTAAATGAAAAAAAGTGCGCTTGGAAAATATATGTTTTCTGTGGTTCAGATCATGCATGAAAAAAATGCCTAAATAGCTTTAAATTTTTATATACCCTAAAAATATCTTGGTCTATCCCCAGGGGTACGCAATACGCATAGGCCTACCCCACCTGAATATCACTTTTGTATTAATACTTATTGTATTATTCTGTATTATTCTGAATTGTTATTACTATTTCACTAGGTAAAATTAAAATTACGTAAAATTTCACTAATTACAAGTCAGAATCTCACGTATACAACACGCGAAGGAATCAATTTAATTTATTACTTGAACCAAAAAATGTTACAACTGCTGGAGCTAAGCACTGTTCAAGTTTCGGCCCAAGACTATTCAATTCATTTATTACCAACCATCCTGATCTAAATAGCTTAAACAACAAACAATTTAGGTCTAAAATTAGAAAATTTATATAATTATTACTTTTGTTTTCTACTATTACTGTTATAAAATGTTTCATATTAAACTTTAAAATTTGGATAGAACTTAATTTCTTTGTTTTTATTGTTGTATTACCTCGTACCTTGGTATTGTATTGTAAATAGAACATGTTCTAATCTTTTATACATAATATTTTGTCATACTTCTCCAAATTATGTATTGTTTTAAGTAATTATTTAGTATAAGTTTTTCTAATATATTGAACTGAACCACCCCCGAACACAAGCTCTGCTTCTTCGGGTGGTGTATCAACTTTCGTATGTATTTTTCGTGTAATTTGGAACAATAAATTGTAATTGTAATTGTAATGATCGATTTGCATTTACATTAAATACAATGGAAACTGATTATAATAATGATATATGTTAAATAAAATAAAAATAAAATATTATTAATCCTTATGGGAACAAGGTAGGCTACCCTGAGAAGGTAAAAAAATTACATTTTTTGTTTTAGGGGGAAAAATTATCTGAATCTTCCTGAAAACATTTCCACTGGTCGACAGAACTGCATCCACCATGCAAAATAATGAATGGATACTAACTTTGATTTACTTTGATATCATATTTAGGGATATTATTATGTTGTAAATTTCACTATTTTTTGTGTGAGGGGTTCTATACATGTGTTATAGCTTTTTCTAAACTGATCTAATGGAGATAGGCCTAAAGTAATGTAGAACTCCAGTTATTAAAACTATCCGGATCATTAATTATCCGGATTACTTTGAAGCCGCATTCAAATGTTTTTGTAGCAGCGAGCATTGGGACCGATTATTTGTAAACAGCAAAACTTTTAGCGACTTATTAGTTCAAGATGTGACACCTTTTGTAAATACAGTTCTGTACGATATAGTTTTCTTTTTCATTTTTTTAAAGAAATTTCCTTTTTTTCACGATTTATCAAATTTATCAAATCCGGATCGGGTCCCGTCCGAAATTGATCCGGATAATTGGAATTCTACTGTAGATTCATAATTCTGTTAAAGAGTTAGTTACATATATGGATGGTACAAATTTAAATGTTTAAATCTTTGTTTAAAGTAAGTTCAGAAATAAACTTGCCCATTTTTTACACGTTTTCTTTCTTTTTTGTAAATACATTATTTAAATGTTGACTAATGAAGCCATCATTACAAACGAATAATCAAGATAATTCTGAAAGTAGGTAAACATTTTAAATCAATACCCATAATACGTTTTTACTAGTGTACACTTAAAGAAACTAATGTCCAGAAATAAAATTGCCACAGTACCTTGTTCCCTTAAAATTTTACGAGATTTTCTTCAACGTGCTTCGTCTCAATTAGCCTAAGTCCAAACATTTTTTTCACAAATGCTCTTTAAATTATTGCAGCAGGAATTGTTGAGGACCAAGTTTGCATAAATGAAGGACCGTAGAAAGAATTACTGATTAAAAAGGTTCCCTGACTTAGGATGTAGACTCGATCACAAAAATCTCTCCAACTCACGACAGTTTATCTACTCCATAAACACTCATTACTGTCGATGTAGTGAGTCCTATGATTAAAGTTTCATATTTTAAGATAAATTGCTGTCATTACTATACATAAGTGCTATTTATCCTATCGTAAGTTATTATCAACATTAAGTAAACTGCCTTAAAGCTTGTCTAAGTGAAAATTATCATAACTCTTCAGTTCATTATTAAGCCATCTATTCTATTACATCTACAAATAGGGAAATTAAGAGTACTAGGCCTAAGCTATCGCTTGACTAAAATCTTGCTGCTCTGAATTAAGCTATAGTTTGTTATGTGAAAGTTTAAATAGAGTAACGTTTGTAAAGGTTGATATGATCCTACAGCTTGAGAACTATACTCATTAAATATATCACACAAATTATAAACAATTATTATTTTGATAATCTTAATTTCGAAATTTAATAAACAGTCCTAGAAAAAATGTTTCAAATAATCGAAATACCTGAATGAATTATTATAAACTGACTCACAGGAAAAATTACTTTACTTCCCACACAAGCTAGCACCTAGGCCAATAGAGTAAATTAACTTTCTAGGAATTTACTCATATGTTATTAACTTATGCTTCGATGTAAATTATAGGCAATTTACAACATATCTAGTGCCACTTTACCATTTTCTTCTATTTTTTTTTTTCCAAAATTAATGGTTATAGGCCTACATATTATTCAGGAGCGTATCCTAGTTTTACTGCATAAGTCTAACGTACTTCTATCATTTTCACACACACAATTATACTATTGAACCTTTATACATTAAAATAACATTACTATACAGCGATAGGCTTACTGGGACAAAGTATAGTCTACAGGTTTATTTAGTTTGCTGATGTGTACCTCACAGTCAGACTTTAATTTAAAGGTTAAGATATTAAAGCTGCTGAGCCGTAGAAAAAAAGATTTCTTGTTTTCTCATTATTGGAAAATTTACTAAGCACCATTTCAAGCACTGCTCGCTTTGCCGATGTAGCAGCACTGCCAGCTTGATCAGCTGTTAGCATCTAAGCGAGCTGAGTTATACATTCATGCCAGCTTAAGCTGCATAGGCAAAACTACAATGTTAGGCTGGATTTTATACAGCCTATACTTATATAAAATAGTAACAATACTTATATTTCTCGATCTACCTTTCGCGTTTCATGAGTCAGGATGTGCAATTAAACTGTATAGGCCTACGATCTGTCCTTAAATGCAACGAGTCAGTATATCTCATATTTTTTAGGGCTGTATAGGTTCCCTCACCCCCCCCCCTCTGAATATTCCCCATGGCCTATCAAAGGTTGAAATGAGGGGCTGGTCATTACAGCGAACCCAGAGAAGTGGGTTGTGACTAAATCTCGGATGTCCAAGCACTAAAATCTGCATTCTTCTCACCAAAAATAGGCTCGAATAAATACAACATTTGCATTCGGAGATCAAATTAAATATTGAAAAAATGCAATCGCTCATTTTCAGACTAAACGTACATTCATGAATTTAAAACTAGCTATGTAACTATTTCGAAAAAAAGAGTGAGACTGTTCGAAACTTCAAATCGACTAAATTTTCTTCTAACTTATAGCCTAATACGTATGGCAATAACATTTGAGAATCAGTTATAAACGACGATTAAGGTTTAAATTACGCTTATTGCTATTTAAGATCATTGATGCCACCAAGAAAATTTGAAGTTTCTTTTGATCAATAACTTATAAATTTTCCCATTCTTTGGGGAATTTTCTCTTTATGTGAGGATTTTGTCATAAATTAGCTCTAATTTTTAAAGGAAAAATTTAAAAGAATTGGTAGAAATAACTTTCAAATAAGCACTATTAGGAGGAATTGTACAGAACAGAGAGTAGGCCTAACTATAATGTGCTAGGCCTATAGCTATTACAAACACTATAAATCTCAGGCAATTTTTGGCTAGTTTGACTGTATTGCATGTACACATTCATTACTTCCTTGTTTTGGTCAAGGAAAATGTAAACATGTGTTCAACATAGAAGGTACAGTTAGGCCTAATTAGCTCTTCAAAATAATTCGTTTAAGTTACATCATACCACAGGTAAATCAGGTTCATAGCCTAGAATACTTAACATAGGCCTACCGTAATTCCCATTTAGTTGTAGGCCTATGTAAGCAGTTGTTACTTTCTCGCTTATACGTAGTATAGAGAAAGTATTGTGATCGTGACAAAAATTCGAAGTTGAGATAACACCGGGAGAGCACGTTTCATGAAGCCTAGAAACCGAAAAAAATATTTTTGGAATGACGTCTGTCCGTCTGTCCGTCTGTCCGTCTGTCCGTCTGTCCGTCTGTCCGTCTGTCCGTCTGTCCGTCTGTCCGTCTGTCCGTGGACAAGCACAGCGGGTAAACGGTTCATTGTATTTACTTCATTTTTTGAATTAAGGACTTTTTCAAAATTTTGTCGAACCGCCCAGAAATTTAGTTTTACAACTGAAATATTAAGGGGACTTTTCATGAAAACTTTTTTAAAAAAATTGTTTTTTGAAAAAATGGCTCTAACGATTTTAATAAAAATTTAAAATTGTAAAGTCTTATCTATGACTAA
The DNA here is from genome assembly GCA_964059195.1 of Ectobius pallidus. Classification (NCBI taxonomy): domain Eukaryota; kingdom Metazoa; phylum Arthropoda; class Insecta; order Blattodea; family Ectobiidae; genus Ectobius; species Ectobius pallidus. The sequence continues at coordinate 179,465,251 of CAXKWD010000003.1, read as the reverse complement.
TAAAATGGCTATATCCGTATTTCCGCAAAAATGACTTAAGGGGCACTTTACTCGTATCCATTTTCAATTTTTCTAGATTATATCCATTACAGTAGGCGATACATGAAAACCTATCACAGTAAAGTTGTAGATAAATTTAAAATGAACATTTTTTGTTTAACACATTTCTTTGTACATTTAATAGATATCAAGATAAAAACGAAATAAGGACAGCTTAAATGCGAATTTCAGAACATAAATGTCAATTAAAATATGAATGACATTTTGTTGCCCCTAGTAACAAGAAAACTATAGGCCTAATGTACTTATTGTTGTGAAATGCAATCAGTTTAGCTCAGTCGCAATGAACACACTAAAACCAATTACAGCGAGGTGGTAGGCCTATGGGCTAACAGGGAAGAGGTCCTGAGTTCAAATCAAACCTCGTGGCCGTCCAAATTGACTTGGGTTTTTCATGGTTCCGTCGTTCTCAAAGGCAAACGCCGGGTTTGTAGGACTTGCTTATTTTCCATAACTCATTGCCGCTATGTCACTGGATATTATAATCGCTTAAACTGAATATCACATAAGAAGACATCACTAAACAATAGAAACATGACGCGAATGAGTTGTTAATATAGACCAGCGTTTCCCAACCTATGGTCCCGCGTACCACTGGTGGTTCGCGAACACGGTGCAGATGGTCCGCAGACATAATTGATTTTAAAATATCATAAAGCAAGTGGGAAGTAAAGAAGTAGAAATTTTTCACATAAAATGGACACTAGATGTCCATTTTAAAGGTTTAAAATTCTAGAGGTTTAAAATCTTCGAAAATACAGGTCATATCGACTAAATTTGACTAATATTGAGCAAAAAAATCAGGAACTCTGCAAGAGGCGTCAAGCTCAACCGTCTCATTAAAAGTGAGTAATAACATAATTCCTAATTATATTATCAAATTGGTAATATATATTAAAGTCTGTTCAAAATATAATTTTACTGTCAATAGTTTCATTCCAATTCAATAACTGTGTTTCCGTCGGATTAAAAAAATGTATTTCGTTATAACGACCTATAATTTAAGAAATATTAAGAATATAGGCCTACATATAGCCTACTTTTAAAAATTGGATGTAAAATTTGTGGTCCGTAAGTTTTTTACTCATTTTAGAGGTCCTCGGGTTCAAAAAGGTTAAGAAACGCTGATATAGACTAATGTTTCACGCAAACATACTAAACACGTGGTATGACCTACATGCAGTTAAAGCGTGCAATATAACCTAAGTAGTAGTAGTAGTAGTAGTAGTAGTGGCGAAATTCAAATATAAGTCGCCCCTAAAACTTCACCATTCGATATTCACATTTGCACAGACTGTGTGATGTATTTTGTTTCTGAGCGAAGCAGAGTGACCAACTGCCCTTGTATACTGTTGCTTATAGCTAAATAATGCATAACACTAACCACATAGTTAAGTGCGCGAAGCGGAGGCGGCAGCCGTAGCGAAGCGCCCTTGCATTTTCGAATAATGTACGATACAATGTTTGTAGGTTTCGAAAATGTGGCATATTATATCTCCCGCAAGGTTTGTCAGCCTGCCACCTCTCGTCTAGCGGTAAGACGTCACACCTCCAACGTCCAATCACGAGTTTCTTCATAATACTAGGACAGAAGAATTCGTTAGATCGTGGTATAAAAGAAGCTGCATCGGTGAAGATAGGTTGGGTGGGACCGATTTATCCCAAGGTGCGACTTATATTTGAATTTTCCCGTAGTAGTAGTAGGCCTAGTACTAATAATATGCAGTTTTACTGTCATTGATTATTATTATTATTGTTATTATTATTGTTATTATTCTTATTATTATTTCACGGTAAAAGCATTGAACATAAAGATCGACCCTGATGCTTTCCGTTCTAGATAGGCCTACTTCTTAGTTTTATGAAAATGTAATAATTAGCCTAAAATTTAATTGTCTCTTTAATGTAATTTTTTCTGTGCTAGCCTTTAACACGTATATGCGAGAAAGTTTGTGCAACGTATTTTTGCACCATTTATTTGAATAAGAATCAGGTTTCACACTGCAGTGCAGTAACTTTAACAATGGCCAAAGGGAAAAAAGTTCTCTATCAGACTCATAGTCATCTGATATTTTATGACACAACAATCATATTCGACGTAGGATGGCCTAAAGCTGCCTGGATTGCTAGAGAATATAAATTACTTCAGCAATTAGGCTACATAAGCTGGACCTTCAGTAGACTCTCGTGGTTTCTTATGATAGTATGCTTATCATAAGGAGTGTCATTAAGGACCTCTTTAAGAAGAACTTGAGGGCAATCAATATTCTTTTTGACACAGGCTATTATGGTGGTTACATATCAGAGCAATACCCAAATGAATGGAAATCTAAATAGGATCTTGAGGGTTACCAGTAGGCCTGTTTATATTTCACCTCCGTTAATTTTTAGTTTTTATGATAATTAATTTGATGGCGACATTCTCAAAACTTCCAGGGTAATAATGAACTTTATTAGAAATAGGTTTACGGATAACCTATGGACGGTAGTAATAGGCTAACAACATTATTAATCATAATTTTAGTGCTACGTTCTAAAAATTGTCTATGTTAATAATGAACTTGATAATAGGCTTACAGAATAGGCTAGCCTAATAATAAGTTAGTAAATAATAATAAAACTAACAATAATAATAGCTTTAATAATAATAAATTGATCTATTAATCATATAGCCTAATATATATTTTAATATTAATATTATCTAGCTATAGGCTATAACAAAAGTGCAAATTATTAACAACAAAGTGCTAGTTTAGTAGCGTAATGAGGAAATAAATTGTAAACAATAATTTTAATATGATCGCTAGAAAAAATAGATCAAAATGAAATGAAAAGATTAAGCACATGTAACCATTCACTATAGCCTATGCTAATGAGTTATATCGTAAGTATCACACTAGTTAAGCCTAGGACAATATGAGACAAATTGGCAAATGGCATTTTGATCGCATCTTGAATAGCCTACAAACGTAAAAATACCGATCATTTTTATTTAACGATATAAAACGCCAAGTCATTAATTTCTAAAATCAACAAGCCATAAAAATGCTTATGTAGACCTACAAAACTTTGTATTCTTCCGGTAATAAAACTAGGCTGTCTTAAATAAATTGCTGTATTTTTGTAAACATGCATTATGAAAAACCTAGTCCTGTTTAGGCTATTTCTTAGGCCTACATAGCCTATTCGAATCATGATGACAAACAATGTAATATTTTATAATGCGTAGCCTACAGTAAATTTCTTACTTAATTTATGGGGATAAACAAGAACCTTCATCCTACGAAACGTAATTGTTGAACAATGATAAAGAATGCCCCTCATATTTGGGTATTTATCACCTTTGCTGAATTATTGATAAGTTACGTTGTGCTGGGCTTAATAACAATTATAGGCCTAGATTATAAAGGCGACACATTTGAAATAGTGATGATAGTAGAAAATCTGCACAGTCAGTCTCTATAATTTAAATAAATTCTTGTCAAAATTTATAAAATAATACACTATTAGATCTACTATAGGGACCTACAATAGGTGGCAGTGGTTTTCAAGTTCCATTCCTAATATTTTGTTCTTGTAAAGTAACTTATTTCGATACTAAGTTCCCATCCTCAGACAATTCTTCCCATCATCCAATAGGTTTTTGGGTGTTACAGGGGCAATTGTATCCTACATAGCCTATTCTTTCTACAATCTCATCGACAATACTTAGCGATTTGTCTGATGATGGGAACTATTATTGCGTCACGATAAAAATATTTTAGGAAAGAACTTTGTCAACCAAGGTGTAGCCTATTATTATTTATACACCACTGACATGTAGGAATTTAAATTGTAGATATTGACTTGTGCAGATGTAGGCCTACCTAGCAATTTTAATCCTGTTAAGTCTAATAACCTTTATTGTGATAAAGTAGTATAATTGTAATGAATACAACATAGCTGAAACTGATTGAGCCTAGTGTTGACTACATGCTTGACATTAAAAATATAGCCTGCTATAGCAACTGGAAAATGAAAATTACTGGAATAAACTGACTGCAGAGTTGCACACCCACAATTAAATTACTGCTTAAGATATTTTAGAGATTATCTTTAAGTAAGCCTAAGTCCACTACTATGGCATAGGATATGAGTTCGCTCTCCTCTCGCAGCCAGACCTGGTTCGATTCCCAGTCGGGTCAAGTTTCCTGGGTGGGTTTCTTTCCGGGATTTTCCTCGCCTGGGACAAGGGAAACTTTATGCCTTGTTTTCCCCGAATATCATCTCACCGCCATTATCTTCTCCATCCCTGCCGCGCCTTGTTTGGAATGATTTAATCCGCGACTGGTGTGTGTTGCCCTATGCGCTCGTGTTTGTCTCGGAGGTAGCCCCAGCATTGGGTTGATCACTCGTCCGGGGAGGCCCTTATATGATCAAATAGGTCGCGGTTCTGAAAGGCCCGGGTGGAGTGGGCCACATTAACAGTCCCTACAACGCGAGAGAACAATCTAATCGAACAAAAATTAAAACTTAATTAAAGAGACTAATAAAATCTGACAGAACTTACCTACTCCTGCAACATGAATTTTCTTCATCCATGGATATATAATACGATCCCCGGACTCCGAACTATCATCCTGATCGAGTTCAAGCTGTTCTTCATCCATTTCGTCCTGTTCCTCTTCATCGTCCAACCTGTGTTGCTGTTGAACCAGCTCCTGTAAAGGAAGTTGCTGTTGCTGTTGATTCTGTTGGATTATGTGATGATGAACAACAGAGGGGGGCGAAGATTCACTGTCTGGATGTGAAACAATTACAACTGACGTAGGGCTTAACTCTCCAGTGTTTGCAAGGCCATTCACTGACGGAGGAACATTGCTAGCACTAAGTCCCGACAGAGAAGGTACTGTGGTTTGTTGGGATTGAATTCCACATGGTTGAATTGTCGACGGTTGCTGAGTTTCAGGTGGCAACGGAATAGCCGCCGGTGGATGATGGTGAGGATGAATTGTGTTATGGGAAGGGTGTGGGGGTGGAGGTATCTGATGATGGTAATAATTCCCATAGTAACCACCAGCAGGTCCTGTGCCTCCGTTAATTTGGACAGCTGTCGGTGCACCATAGGGAGTTCCCGTAGCCTGATGTTGATGATGGTAGCCATATTGGTGATGGTGGTGGGTCAAGTGATGATGGTGATGATGATGGCCTGTATTGAAAAAGTCACCACTTGCTGATGGTATATAATTACTCTGACTATATTCTTCACTTGGCGGGAACTTTGGATCTACTACCACAGCTGCTGTTGCATGATGCTGGTGATACGACGAAGAAGACGATGGCGATGATGACGATGAGGAATTTGCCGAAGTTGGATGTGGCGCAACTGCCGATGATGGTAAAGATGTAGCCACTGTAGCTGAAGACGGGTTCATCAAAAACGAACTCATGATCATTAATTTTTCTCGGGCTTTGGGTTTTCCTTCGTATAACAGCGCAGTGTAGATCGTTTTGGATGAGGAGAGCCCGATCCACTAGTGGTGGTGGTAGTGGCAGTGGAGGGGGGGAGTATTCCGTCCTAGTACTCACGAGAAGTGGTGTTCGAAAACAGATGAAAGGAGAACAAGCACTAGTTTGTTGTTATCTCTCTTTTTCCACGAATACCTATGTTCAAAGTTTCTTTAAAACAAACATTTTTAATTTTTACACAAACGCTAACCATTCACTGATTTTCGAGGTCGGGTATTCCCCTAGCCTTACTTTTAGTTATTTTAAATACAGTGAAGATGAACATTGTGCCTCCCCGTCCCTCCGAAAAAAACTAACCCTCTCATCATTCCCTCTCTCAAAACACATGAAAGAGGGTGGAAAACTGTACAGCTGATTCTCTCTTCTCCTCCGCCCCTACTTTTTGGTTCCAAAATCTCTCCTCCTATTCTATGTTACTACTACACAACTAAAAAAGTTCCCGCCCACAGTCACCCAATTAGCATACCACGTGACTTGCCTCCCGACCAATTAGAATGTTGCGACGTCACCGACCATGATGGATTACCTCACCTACCTCGGCACTGTAACTGTTATGGCGCCACAGGCAGCCTGTGTGGCAAGATTCGGAACTACAACGTCTATCTCTGTCTTCTGATGGTGTTGAGAACCGTGTGACGTACAAAGGGGTGAAAGAGTGTGTGATTTTTTTTCTACGTAAAACTTTTTAGAGCACGGGTATTGGTGATTGCTATTGTTGTGGTAGTATTGAAAGTGATTCAAACTGCGCAAGTTTCTTCTTTAGTTCAGCTATGATATTGAAACAGCTCATAGATTTTTTATTTAAAACCATATACCCGTTATCTTTAATTATTGTTATTTGTTTAATTATGTGTTAAATTGTCTTTAAATTCAATAACACCATACTAAATTGTTATGCAGTAGGCCTATATAATACTTTTTGAAGTCGTATGATAAGGCTCCTAGGCTTCTTGGGAGTTACATTGTTTATGATATGTAATTCGTACACTTGGATGTTTTATAGACCACACACTTCATAATAATATATCAGAACATACACTGTGCACACTTTCCACAACGAAAACGTACATTAATAAAAGTTTAACACGACACTGCTGCAATAGTGACACACTTTGTGACGAAAATTTCACACATAGAGCTAAATTAAGTGATAAATAAACTAAAGCACTTGAAATGCTGAAATAGGGTACGCCCATAAGGTTATGAACCAAGAAAATAAAAATAAAATGTCGTGATTTCTCTGGTTTGTCGTATAGGAACCGAACTACTTCCCTACAACCGTCTCTGCTTCATCACTTGACACTGTTTTCTAGTTCTCACATACTCGCTCACACATCACGTTCTCCCTCTCTGTCATTTCACGTAACGTCGGCTTCACTCTCTCTCTCCTCTTCTCTTATTCTCCTTTACGTGCTACGTTGAAACGTACACATCCTTTGCTGTCTTTATCTCTTTGCTACCCTTCGTCCCCCACTCAACTGCTCCGTCGTTCTCCTCCAAAATCCACCCCTGAAGAGATGTCAGTCAAACTCGGCTGGGAGCAAGGCCTGTTGAATGGTTCAAGACATGTAGTGTTTTCTCTCCAAGCTAGCATCACATTTGCCGTTATAATCAATATTCAGGGACAAATTTTATTTCATAAAGACAATTTATTGAAAATCTCTTTTAGTTTTGTCTCATATAATAATTGCCCTTCAATGGCTTTTATTTTTCATGCAGTAGGCTACGTTTTTTTAACATTAAGGGCGGTGTGGCCGCATGACATTTATATTTCAGTGAAATTATTCTTAAAAATATTTTAATCATATGAAGCATCACAGCATCCTAAAATTTTATCTGCTAAAAATGTATGTTTTAAAAATGTTTAAAACATCAGAGTGACATTGTAGTGCGGTGTTCAAAAGTTCCTGTTATCTGTTTTACAAACACAATATAGTTTTATGTCATCAGCACTAAATTTCGTGAATTGTCAACAATTTTATAGACCTATAACTAATATAGGCCTATTATTGATAGTTACAGAAATTTACGTATATACAGAAAATAAAATCTTTCCACTAAAACACACGATTCACTGATATGAAAATAAAACCTACAGTCGTGTGGTTGACTATTGTACTTATGAATGTGGGAGTCTCTGGGTATTCTGTAGCCTGTAGGTAGGTCTATGTGGCACAGAACGTGATATTAACACATTGAGAAGTTCTCTACTTAAATAATTATAGCCTTTATATAATATTATCAGTATTATTGTAATCCCATAAAATAAGCATTCTTTCATTATTAATATAATTTTATCAAGCCTAAAAACTATTTGAGGGCCTATAAGATTGAATTAATTTGTTTCGTTAAGATTAAAAATTGATCAGAATTTTTATTTTCGCGAAACTTTAGCAAAACAATTAGGCTACCTTTTCAAGTAGGCCATCCAGGCCAATCCCTTCAAGCCTAGCTAACTTCTGTATTTTAATTTTTCAATATGCCTATGCCAACCGACAATGGGTGCAATGTATTGTTATTGCCTGTTTATGACGTAAATAATAATAAAAATTTACTAGAATAGGGGCAAATATTAATAGATGTAGACTACCAGTTCTTAATTTGCATGTAAGGTCATCGTAGCCTAAATCGAGATTGTATATTAGGCGTAGATAGACTATAGGCCTATGATAAATTTATTTCGATTATCTATTGGCACTTAATAAGTTTAGTATAGCCTACTATAAATGGATTAAGATGTTCAGCCGATAACCCACGATCCCATTTTTCGGTTGAAAAAGTTGCATCAAATAGTAGGCCTATCTCTATACAATTAGTCTATTAGAACAAGTCCGGTAGTTAAACTGCCGCAGTTGTAAAGCAGGCTACAATAATTAAAATGGACAGCAGTAGCAATAAATGAAAAATGCATTAAGGCACAAATAAAGCATTATCAAAGAGTAATCACTGGCGCCAACTTTTCAAAAAATTGGGTTGGCTCAAAGATTTAAATTTTCATACCCTGCCCCTTAGGCCTACTTGGTTCATGAACTTAACTTTTATAATATTTATAGACTACAGATAAATAGGCCTATAGAACTGTGCAAGGAACGATTTCGAGGTTTGTAAAAACTAATAACAATCACATTTTGTAATTCAACCGCCAGGAGAATGTCTTGTAGCCTAGTTAACGGAAATTCTTTAAAGCTTATATAATGTTTTTCCTTAGGTAACTACTAAAATAAAGTAGTGTGGTACGACGTGTTGCATAATGTACTATCTCCTGATTGGAGTTCTTCACAAGCATCATATCATCATCTTCTTCAGCTTTCCTTAGACAAGTTGCCTGTTCTATCTAACCATACCATATTTTTCGTGGAGATCCGAGCTTCTTCTTCCCTCTGGTTTATTGTCCTTTGCAGATTTAAACATTTTTTTTTAATTAGTTCATTTTACAAGTTCGTTCTACTCTTGACTTTCTTCTTTTTAACCAGTTACTGTACTCCACACACTTGTCTTATATCACAGTTCTTTACCTTATCTATTAATATCCTTCCAGTGACTTTTCTTAATCATAAGCATTCTAACTAACTTATCCGCGCTCTGCTTATGAATATTTAGAACTAGACTACAATTTGGTTAACTTTTTCTAAAGGCAGAAACGTCTTTAGCCTTTACAAAGCGTAAATCTTTTGACTGTGCACTGACAGAGCAATGAATTGAGGAACGAATTCAAACGATCATGAGTGAATTGGACCAAGAAGAGATCTTACTATTTAATTTTCGCCGTAAAGCGATTCAACAAAGGAACATAATTTTTAGTAGACTAGGGTAATTCCGGGAGATATGGCCACGCGGGGGAGACAACCAATCGGCATGCTTTCAAGGCCGATAAACGTATTTGAACGTAACTTCGTAGGCGGCAAGCTTTTGATACTAAGAGTCGATTGTTGAACACCCGCGCTGTTTATAGGGTCAATCCATTAGAAATGAACCAGGCCAAGTTGCTCGACATTTTTTATTTTCCTAATTTTTTTTGCCAGTTATTTCAAAATAAAAGGTGAGTTCAAAACTATAGTAAAAAAATTAGGTTCATACTTTTTTTTGGCGGCCATTTTAAGTTTGCTTTGTAACCGTATTTCAGTCGAGAACATGTTTTGCACAAATGAATGTAACTCAGTTAATTTTATAGATAATAAGACAAAATAAAGACCAAAATTATCAGAATTAAATGCTCTATATTTTTGTTCTAACATAATATTAACTAAGCAGTGAGGAAAGTGAAGAAAAAAACTAACAGCTACAAATTGTAAATTAACATAAAATGGTAGTTTTAGTGCTGCAAAATTATTACAAGGAAGAAAGTCTCGCCTTTAATTTTTTTCTTGTATAGATCTACTATAGGACTACTCGCTGTAGAAGTTTAAGCTTGAGAACTTTGCTTTTTTTTTATACGATTTTTCAAAAATGCCCAAAAGCGTAGGCCTATTTTGGCAATATTTGAAGTAGAATATCTCAAAAGAGCCTGAGTGAAAAATTATGAATTTTATATAGATAACACCTCTTTATGATATAAAAATGTGATAAAAATTTTGTGACTGAGACTCAACTGGTTCCAGAGTTATAGAGCATTGCAGTTGGCCAAAAACTGCAAATTCTGCACCGAAATTTCAACACTCTTCAAAGCTTTGAGGAAATTATAAATTTGTCATACTAACTGATGAAATGTAGCCTACATATACAACTCTTCTGTGTATTAAATTTAGGTTCAATAAAATTTTGTATTCAAAATTACAAAGTGGATTCTTACTATTAAAGTACCGTTAAATTTCGTGTGCGTATAACGCAATTTTTGGCCAAAATCGGTGCACTGTTACTCTGGAACCAGTTGAGTTTCAGTCACGAAATTTTTGTCACATCTTTATATCATAAAGAGGTGTTATGTACATAAATTTAATAATTTTTCACTTAAGCCCTTATGAGATATTCTACTTCAAATATTGCCAAAATAAGTTTTTGGACATTTTTGAAAAATTGTATAAAAAAAGAGCAAAGTTCTCAAGCTTGAAACTTCTACAGCAAATAGTCCTATAATAGATCTATATAAGAACAAATTAAAAGTGAGTCTTTCTTTCTTTTCATAATTTTGCGGCACTAAAACTCCCGTTTTAAGTTAATTTTTAGTTTGTAGTTGTAAAATTTCTCATCACTTTCCTCACTATTTAGGTAATATTATTTTAGAACAAAAATCTAGTACATTTCATTCTGATAATTTTGGCCTTTATTTTGTCTTGTTATCCATAAAATTAACAGAGTTACATATATTTGTGCAAAACATGTTTCCGCCCGAAAAACTGTTACAAAGCAAACTTAAAATGACAGCCAAAAAAAAACGTATGAGCCTAAAAAAAATTTACCATAGTTTTGAACTCACCTAATATTGGGGAGTAACTGGTAAAAAAATTAGGAAAATATAAAATGTTGAGCAACAAATGTTATTCAATTTGGTTCATTTCTAATGGATTGACCCTATTTTGGCATTATTTGAAGTAGAATATCTCAAAAGGGCCTGAGTGAAAAATTATGATATATATATACACATAACACCTTCTTACGATATAAAGTTGTGATAAAAATGTGGTGACAGAGACTGAAGTGGTTCCAGAGTTACAGTGCATCGAATTTGGCCAAAAATTGCAAACTATGCACTGAAATTTCAGCGCTATTCAAAGCTTTGTGGAAATTATAAATTTGTCATGCTAACTGATGAAATGTAGCCTACATATACAACTCTTTTGTGTAACATACTTAAGTTCACTAAAGTTTTGTATTTAAAATTACAATGTTGATTTTTACTATTAAATTACCGTTAAATTTCGTGTGCGTATAGGCTAACGCAATTTTTTGCCAAATTCGATGCACTGTAACTCTGGAACCAGTTGAGTCTCAGTCACGAATTTTTTATCACATCTTTATATCATAAAGAGGTGTTATCTACATAAATTTCACAATTTTTCATTCAGTCCCTTTTGAGATATTCTACTTCAACTATTGCCAAAATACGTTTTTGGGCATTTTTGAAAAAAATTATAAAAAAAAGAGCAAAGTTCTCAAGCTTGAAACTTCTACAGCAAGTAGTCCTATAGTAGATCTATATAAAAAATTAAGGTTAAGTCTTTCTTCCTTTAACTAATTTTGCGGCACTAAAACTCCCGTTTTAATTTAATTTTTAATTTGTAGTTGTGAAAATTTTTCATCACTTTCCTCACTACTTAGGTAATATTATGTTAGAACAAAAATCTAGAGCATTTTTATTTTAACAATCTTCCTCTACATCAGAGGTAAAACATGTTTTCGGCCGAAAAACTGTTACAAAGCAAACTTAAAATGGCCGCCAAAAAGTATGAGCCTAAAAAATGTTTACTATAGTTTTGAACTCACATAATATTGGGGAGTAACTGGTAAAAAAAATTAGGAAAATCAAAAATGTTGAGCAACAAATTTTATTCAATTTGGTTCATTTCTAATGGATTGACCCTATATTTAGAAATCCGCGATTAATTTAACATTATTGTTTTCGAACTGGCCGTTTATTTTATGTAGGCTTATGTTGAATGAAATAAGCAGAAGTCCGACATTATTACTAACCAGTTAAACGACACTTACTGAGTGAGGTGAGCGAACCTTAGGCCTATATATTTCACTTGTATTGCGTGTTCTGTTCCAAACCTCTCCATTTTTAACTACTGACTATGGCCATCTCACCTTTACAAATGGGAGAGATGGCCCACTTTTTTCCAGGAGTGTTGGCGAACAACTTAAGAGCCATATTTTCAAGATCTTCTGATTTTTTCTAACACGAATTGTAAAAATATTCACTTAAGACTAACTGGAATCCCAAGGCCTCCTTTCTCAATTAATTATTTATTTTTATTGCTAGGGAAATTAAATAAACGAACATATTAATATGTATATCTTAATGAAACAATTTTGAAAATCCAATCCAGAAAGCTGTAGGCCTATGTAAATAGAAACGACTTTGACAGTGTATCCCTAATTAAATAAATTATTAAATTAATTTACAACAATATTTATGTGCTTAAAAATTGGATTGGACTCATGATTCTATGCCAAAGGTAGCTCCAAAATATTGTATTATTTTTTATATTTACGTTTATTTGTGGAAGATTATTGACTGATGTAAGAAACATTAACAATGTTTGTGTTTTGGAGACCTCTTCCTATATCCATTGCTGAGTTACGTTCTGTTGGCCTGAGTTCCACCCTCGGCACCATCTAGAATTTTTCTGAAGTAGTGTAATCTGGAACGGGAAGCAATCAGCCTCGTTAGGACAACTGAGGACTTAAGCCTATTTGATAAAGAAGTACATTATGGATCGGGGAAAAAACCATCAAAACCGGCCATGGAAGTAGGCATGCCGACCAGGTGCTCTCGATCCTGTTATCAACTAACGAAGTCGAAAGATGGAGATAAATGATGTAGAGGTTAGATGGTAGGGTGTATGTAATCTGCGCCACGGTTGACACCGAATTTGAAATAGAATAAAAATGAGATATGTAAACTGCGGCACATAGATATGTAAACTGCGCCACGGAGATAGGCTATGTAGGTCATTTCAAGCAAAATATAATTCCTTATGTTAGAAGCACTTCCCCAGTTCCAAACAAGTGCCTACATAAAACTGATAAACTGCAAAAAAATTAGGGTAGTGTTAACAATTTTATAAGTGACGAAGCGTTCATGCAAAATAAATTAGGGTATTGTTTTTAACATTTTTTTAAAAATGACAAAGCTACTAAGGCTAACATTTTAATCACACCTATGCAATTTCATAGCCAGTCCTAAGTCTGGAGAAGTGGAAAGGAAAATGTTAGTGCGTTAGTATGACGATGACGCCATTTAAATGTCGGTGGCGCAGTTTACATATGTCGGTGGCGCAATTTACGTATGTCGGTGGCTCAGTTTATATCGTGTAGGTTGGGAGAAAAGGCATAAGTGGCGCAGATTACCTTTTCCCAGATGGTACGCCCTTCCCCTCAATCGGATGTAATAGCATGCAGTAGAATTTAGTTATCTTTTCAGAAATGTATCAGAACTTTTCAGTTACTCAGAATTGATCCTGTTTTCCAAAATATGTTTATTTTTACGTTGTGATAACTTATTTTAGCACTTAAGTTTATTTTGTTTGTTTATATTTATAGAAGTACAGCTACCTAGTCTTTCTACTTTGTTACCTATACGTTCTATCTTCGAAAGTGGTGTGGCCAACTGTCCCATGTCCTGTGGCAATCTCCCTCTGACACCTCGGGTGAGATGGCCAACGTACCTTTTTTTTAAATGTTGGGATTCCTCACCCTAAATTACTTTCTTCTCCATAAAACATTATGTTATGAGAATGTAGACATCCAAGGACCTAACTGAACATTTTGCACACGAATTATCTTGAAAATCCTTCAAGTTATTGAGCATTTAAAAAAGCGTGGCCATCTCACCTGGATTTACCCTAATAGCAATATATTATTATGATAATAATACACGATAAATTATTGGGTGGGCTTGAGCCTCACTGGCCCATGTAAGTTGGTACCACTGAAAGAGTTTCATAGGTGGAGAGACATTTGCCAGAACACTTTTCAAGTGAGACAATGGTGGTATTTCTAAGACCCACAAACTTTTTAAAATGTCTAAGTTAAAGTAGGCCTACTTCTGTTGAAATTGTGTGAACGCTCTTTCGCAATATAAGCTTAGGCCAAGGCTAACTTTACGAAAACATAAATTTGTAACAATACAATCCATCTACCTTTACTTAGTGTCACACATTAGTTGGATGTATACCAAGTTTCATCAAACTTGATTCAATGTTAAATTAATTCAACGACTTACCCCCTACCCTACCTAGAAGTGGTTCGAGCTGAAGGCCTACCTGCAAGGATTCGAATCAATATTTTTCAAAATAAATAAATATACATATATATATATATATATATATATATATATATATATATATATATATATATATATATATATATATATATATATTCGTTTTAATATAAAATCAATTCATGGCCTAAATACCTATGATCGTAAATCCTGGAGAGAGAGAGAGAGAGAGAGAGAGAGAGAGAGAGAGAGAGAGGTCTTTTTTCAGGTTCATGACATATATAGGTTTATCTACCTAGGATAGTTTTTATAATTATATTAGATTTCAGGCTATGCACACGTGTGTGCGTTTTGGTCCAATAAGTCTTACATATAAAGCGTCAGCTTTTCTCCAGAAAATCGATAGCTATAGCCTACTACAGTCGACACGGCGGTCGACAGCCTATGCACGCACTTGAGACTGGTAACATTTGCTACGGAATCATCTTCATAACTTCTAGAGCACCTCAGCGTTTATGCCGGTTCTAATAATGGTTATTGTTAGTAATGTAAATTTAAAGTCTGCCTTAGCATCTGTTAATTTCTAGACTCTAATATATCATTTTATCTTTTTGGTTATCTTCGCTGATCGAACGAGCGCTGCCAGCTGAGAGAATCAGCTGTACGGAAGAAGCTGCCATATTTCTACGTCATGCAGGTCACGCGGGGAAAGAATGACGCTCATTGATTGATGTCATATTTTTGGGTTGTGTTGGGTGCAATACAATTGTATGGAATATACAGAATGCAATTGTGTGCAATGGCAGTCTTCCATGTTACACGATCCAATCTGACGGTTTGTCGATTTGAAACCGTTCCTTGGTTCATGTTTGATTTGGTATTTACATGCCTGTGATTTCTTCTTTTTATTACATTGTGGGTGTTGCTCCAGGTTTCTCGGGTCGGTATTGCAGATACTCGGGATCAGACCTGGCGAGAATGGTGGATGTGGGAGGCACTTAAAGCGAATGTTATGGTTGGTTTTCATGGTTGCACGAGCAGCATGAGGACGGGCTTTATCATGTAGAAGCAAAACACCTACACTCAGCAATCCTCTTCACTTTGGCACCATCAGATTTCCGCAACTTCGGTCCATTAAAAAGGAGCACCTTGGAGGGATAAGCTCAAGTTTGATGAAGACCGTCCAATCGGCAGTGCACGAATGGTTACAGCGTCAACCAAAATAATCTTTCTCACGCGGTATCGGGGACTATGTGGAAAAATAATGTACAAGCAAGAATTCTTCCTGCAGTAAAATAGTGGGAAAAAATGAATTGCGGTTTTCATTTGATTCTCCCTCGTATTTTGTGTATTGTAATAAGCAGACTAATTCTTCTGTAGTTGTTACAGTTGTTACGATCTCCTTTTTTTTAGGACGAATATGATTTCAGCTGTATTCCAAGATTTCTTGTTTCCCAGCATTGGTTTATCAAGTGTGTAAAATTCTCAAATATAAGAAGAGTCCTCCATATTTTAATAGCTCAACATTAATTCCATCATGGCCAGTGGCTTTCCTATTTTTAGATTCTTTCAAAGGCTTTTGTAGTTCTTCCATTATAATTAAGTCTATATCTACATGTTCTTCTTCTTACTTCTCATGTTTCATTAATATACCTCCATCTGTTCTTTACATCAAAATTCTTTGTAATGTTGTATCCAGTTTGGTTTTCCTATTATGTTTATTTTAAGTGTGTCTTTCCTTATTGATTTATATATTTCATTATTTTATATAAAAGGTTTGTCTCTAGTGGATGTCTTCTTCTGTTTCGCTGATAATTTTATTCCAAGATTGTTGAAGTGCTTTTCTTAAGACTGTTTTGACTTTATTGCGTTTTACCTGGTAAATTGCATGTGATCTTTATCTTTTCTGTTCTAACCAATTTTTGTAAGCTCCTTGATTTTCTTGTAATTATTTCTTTATTTCTTCATTCCAAGAGCTTTTTGGCGTCTACACTTATTTTTCTTCTCTATTGCTTCATATGCTACTGCATGTCTTTATTTTCTCTCATTCTTCATATAGACTATAATTATCATTTGTTGCATATTTAAGAAGGTGATGTTGAATGTTTGTTGGTACAAACGTTTAATACTTTCTGCTTGTAGAAGATAGACTTTGTAAATTTCATCTTGATTCCATCTAGTTTTTTCTTTGGTTTTATTAATTTCCACCTTTCAAATAGGCCAAATTTGGTCATAACTAAAAAGCGGTCCGAGTTTATATCATTTCCTCTATATGCTTGTACATCACGAATATCTGTTTTATCATTCATGTAAAAAGTATATAATAGAATTACGATTTATTAATTTTTCCGTTACTATTAATACGCTGCTCTCCAAATTATCGTATTATAGCCCTACCTGCTATGGGAGTATTACCTATTCTTGCGTTAAAATCGCCACGTTTTAAATAATTTTCTCTGCTTGTAGTTTGTAATTCTTCATAAAACAGGCTTGTCCTTTTCCTTTTGCCTTCTTCCGGAGCATATGAAGATATAAAACAATTCACGATTAAATGGGTACAGCATTTAAACAGGATGGATAATAGAATAGTTCCAAAACAAATCTACAATTACAGACCTTCTGGTAAATGAGATATAAGGAGACCATATAGAAGTTTTGCATATTTCTAAGGAGCCTTATTGATCGCCTTCGAAAAGAAAAGAGGAGGTGCACGTCCAATCGCTATTGGCAACACTTTCCATCAAATAGTTGCTAATTTGCTTGCGCTTCTGTTCGAGAAGAGCTCAGAGATTCTTTATAGACACGCCATCTTGGATTTTGGAAATCTAATGGATGTGAAGCAATAACCCACTCGATGCGGTCTTTCCTAAAAAATAATAAAAATAGCCTAAATCTTCTTAAAATAGATTTCAGAAATGCTTTTAAATGCATTGAAAGAGATGTAATGTTAAAAGTCATTAAGGACCAAAATTCCTAATTTATACACTTTCTTGAGGAAAGTATTAAGGAATTCTAAATCTTTATTGTAATTCGGAATTAATCTCATCATAAACTGGTGTACATGAAGGATATCCTACAGGTCTTCTCATATTAGTCTTACTTTCTTAATAAAGTACGGAGTAAATTAATTATCTTTTACTTGGACGAGGGCACCGTTCTTCCTGATTTCTATTCGATCGTTGATGACTGTAAAGCCATGGGTTTAAAAATTAGTTATAATCAGACAAGTGCAAATTGTTTTTCTGCTCTTCAGTAGATAGGAATGTCTCCTCTACTTTTAACCGCCATGGACTAGGCATTAATGTATCACCTAAATTGAAACGATGTATCTGAGGATTTCCATTTTACCTGATCTTTTAGGCGAGAGAAAATGGAAGTGGAAAAATATATTTTTCGGACTCTATTTCAATTCATATTGCTTATTTTGTAAGGAATGATCTTATCCCACGGACAACTCCTCTTTCCAACTGTGAATAACGACATTTATGGATCTTTTAGAAATTGTTTCGAGTCCATCTTAAATTTACGTTCTGAAGAGAAGACTTGGACTCTGACTTCATTGCTAATAATTAAAGTTGGAAGGATTTGTTAATACAAGATCAGCGATGTTTGTTTGCCTGCTTTCCTATCCTATGGAGTATTCGATTTACTCGTAGTTCTCTCTAATCAAGACATCGACATAGAAATCTCTCCTGTGTCTGAGGCATTTGAGAGGTGGGCCGACCTCACTGCTTGCCCAGACATCCCATATTCTCCTGAGATTAAAAAACAGTTGGACACTATTAATATTTCTAATATACATGCTTCTCTTCTCACATCTTCTTCATCTGATGCAGAAAGAGTCAGATATCTTGCAATAATCGAAACGAATGAAGACCATGGCTTAACACAATATTCCTTCTCCCAACATTGGAACCCTAAAGGACAATATGACGTTTAGAATCGCAATTGTTCTACGTCTTGGTTCTGAATTCTGTATACAGCATAAATGCTTATGTGGTGTTATTGTGGACGCCAATGAACATCATGGCTTAAGTTGTCCCAAAAAACAGAGGCAGGTTCAAGTGATAGTTCATGTTGAATTATATAACTAAGAGAGCATTGATGTCCGCAGAATTTCCTTCTGTTTTAGAACCTCTCGAAATTAGTCGACCAGACGGTAAGAGACCCGATGGCCTAACTTTAATATCTTTGTCAACGGGAAAATCTCTGTTATGGGATGCAACATGCATTGACACCCTAGCTACTTTCGATTTACCAAATGCCAAGTAAACTTGTCGGATCAGTTGCAACATCAGCGGTTACTGAGAAGAAAGACCTAATAAGACAACTAAACTTTTTGTAGCATTTGCAGTTGTAACCGTGGGAGCATGGAGTTCATATGCAAAAATTATAATATAAGGAATAGAAAGGAATTTATGGTCTCTTAAGGTGATTCCCGATTGACTGAATTCCTGCGACAAAGAATAAGCATTGCCATCCAATGGACACTTTTCCCGAGTTAACAGACTTAAGAAGTATTTTATTTTGTGGGCCTATGAGGGAATCTCTTTCCAATGAATAGTTAACAGTTCATAAAAAAGTATCTAAAATAATCGCAAATTTATGAAGCTGTTTGTTGTAAGTTTAGCTCTTCAATGATGTATCTGAGATGTGTCATATATTAAGATGCATTTTGGCATAGGCCTAGGCCTATACGAAGCGTGTTTTTTCGATAATGAAATAACAGAACATCATTATACCAAATACTTTATTATCATTCATTACCTTACACCTTACTCTACTTCTCTACAAGTCACCGCCGTTATTCAGGCACTAGTGTCGGGAAACCAGTTTTTGTATGCCTTCGTCAAAGGATGATGCCGCCTGTGACGAAAACCAAGTCTGCACTTCTTGTTTCACAACATCATCGTCGTTGAAATGTTTTCCACCATCAGATGAAGAAATAGATGTTTTCTTCCACAGTTTGCACCTATCAATTATCATCCGTAATCACAGACGGTCGGCCGCTCGGCGAGTCGTTCGATTGTTTTTCACATTTCGAAACGCTCTAGGAAAACACAAAGTGACGATCGCTCACAGCTGCGTCTGGTTTCCTAGTGAATGGAGGCAGTCTTCGCGCATCATCAAAATCGCGACTTCAACGCCACATAAGTGTTATATTTTATTTTATGAATGCTGAAGGGTGATATCTATTTATATATTTTTATTTTATTTATTTTGTTACACTTCCAGTGAGCCAGCGACCCAGTGGCAAGTATTGCAAATAGGCCTAAATACTAGTTATACGTATATTGTTTACACACAATAAATAACACAAAACTATTTACACTCCTATATACATATCAATATAAATAATACAAAAAAACATTTCTAAAAAACATTCCATACAATACAAAAAAATCTCTGCACATTCTAAACTATAACATATAGGCTGAAAGTATTTACAAACATAATTACATATTACACGTAACCTCACACAATTCTGTTCACTATTCATATGCACTGCTATAGGCCTATACAGATCTGAAAATACCTTCACTTTCACTCAGCTCAAAATTGACCACATATCCTACTCGAAATTAGGCCTATATGTACCCAGATAAGCTACGTGAAGGGTACCATAAGATTGTGCCTTTTTATAAAGGTTTTTATAACATAGGAGTTTGTTGTTGCCGATATTTTTTTTTTTAATTCTAAAAATAAGAATATAAAATGCCAAAACTCTCATTTGAATTGAGAACGAGTTGTCAAATCTCTGCCCACATTGTATTAGTGATTATGCGGAATTAAACTGTATAGGCTCACAACTGGATATCATATTATATATTATGAAATGAATATATAAAAAATATGTAATGATAAATATGTAGGCCTATATGTAATATAAATTTGTATAAAATCTATACAAATTTATTCAAAATGAATATGTAATATGAAATGAAGACAGTGTTTTGCAAGCAATAAGAAGTTTCCCGTCTGGTTCTGCTGCTGGATTAGATGGCATACGACCTCAACATCTGAAAGATCTTACCTCTCTATCTGCAGGGGATGCTGGTAGACGGCTATTGCACAGCATAACAAAACTATGTAACCTCATCTTAGAAGGCACTGTTCCCGAAGTCATCAGACCTTATTTATTTGGAGCTTCACTGATATCACTTCAAAAGAAAGATGGTGGCATCCGTCCAATTGCGATTGGAAATACTTTCCGGAGGCTTGTTGCTAAATTGGCTTGTACATCTACAAGGGAGGCACTAGGGGAATATTTTCGCCCTCATCAGCTAGGATTTGGAACTCCAAAGGGATGCGAGAAAATTATTCACACCGTTCGCACATATCTTAGCCAGAATGTAGGTAGTAATAAAGTTCTCCTTCAAATTGATTTCAAAAATGCATTCAATTGTATCGAACGAGATTCCTTGTTGGCAACTGTTAAGGAGAAAGTTCCCAACCTATTCCCCTTTCTGTGGCAAGCATATAGGACTCCATCACATCTTTTCTTCAATCATGAAACTATTCCATCTCAGAGAGGAGCACAACAAGGTGATCCCACGGGCCCTATGGTTTTTAGTCTTGCAATTCATCCCACAATTTCACACTTACAGAGTAAGTTAAATTTTTTCTATTTAGACGATGGAACTCTAGGAGATGAACCTAATATTGTACTTGAAGATTTTCAGAAGATCATTGATGAATGTGGGAATATTGGATTGGAAATCAACCCTAACAAATGTGAGCTATACTTCTGCTCTGCCAGAGACGATGACGTTGTTTCTGCTTTTCAGAAAATTACACCAGGAATTAAAATAATTTCTAGTTCTGAGTTAAACCTACTCGGTTCTCTCATCATGCTTGATGCTATGGAACATACTGCAAGACAGAACTTGGATTTGATGAAGAAAATGTTTGATAGCTTGCTTTCAGTTCATTCTCACACGGCGTACTTCCTCCTTAAAAGTTGTTTTTTTGTTCCCAAATTGACATACTTTCTTCGCACCACCCCTTTGTGGTTATATCCATCTATTATCGAAGAAGCTGATGATACTGTGAGAAATTGCTTACAATCCATACTTAATCTGACTCTTGATGACAAAAGCTGGTTACTGGCGAGTTTACCTATTAGGTTTGGTGGAGTTGGTGTACGCAAGATTAACGATATTTGTCTTCCTGCTTTCTTGGCTTCGGCTCATGGCGTTTCTGATTTTGTCAAATCTGTTCTTTTAAATCACGGTGATGAAGTTGAGATCTGCCATTTGTCGGAGGCTCTTGCAAGTTGGGGACTTTTAAACCCTGAACAGGATTTTCCAGCCCATCCTGAGGTACAGAAAGAGTGGGATCATATAAACACCATGCGTATACACGGACTTCTCGTTACTTCTTCTCCTTCGGATCTTGACCAAGCACGTTTTCTTGCCATTTGTGAAAACGAAGCTGGCTCCTGGCTGAGAGCTTTACCTTCATCTAACTTAGGTACTCTAATGGATGATGTGACTTTCAGGATCGCTGTAGGCTTGCGGCTTGGTAGTAAATTATGTCATCCACACCTATGCCAGTGCGGTGCCCGAGTTGACCCTTACGGCCATCATGGGTTAAGCTGTCCGAAGAACACAGGAAGATTTTCCAGGCATTCCATGATCAATGATCTAATTAAAAGAGCCTTAGTCTCTGCTGGTGTCCCGACTATCTTGGAACCAGTTGGCATTAGTCGATCCGATGGTAAGAGACCCGACGGATTGACCTTGATCCCTTGGGTCAGGGGTAAATCACTTTTATGGGATGCTACCTGTGTCGATACTTTAGCTTCATCACATTTACCGGGCACCTGCAAAAATCCAGGCTCTGCTGCGATTTCTGATGTATCTCTGAAATTGAGAAAATACTGTCACATAGTTGACCAGTACCATTTTGTTGTTTTCGCTGTCGAGACACTTGGTACATGGTGTGCAGAAGCCAAGAAGTTAACTTCAGAGATAGGCAGAAGACTTGCTGTTACAACAGGGGATCCTAGGGCTGGCGAATATTTGAGGCAACGTATCAGCATTGCCATACAAAGGGGGAATGCCTCTAGTGTCATGGGAACCTTTCCTTCGTCTTCAGCCCTGGATGAAGTGTTTTTCTTTTGATATGTTCACAAAAAATGTTGTAAGTGTATGTTGTAGTAGAATCGTCAATGTTAAAATATATTATTAAAGTATTAAACACAAAAATGTATGATTGAATACGTAGAATTAAATTGTATACCACAACTGAATATCATATTATTATGTATTATGAAATATATTATTTGCAACGATTTTACATAGCGACTCTTAACGCAATCTAAATAATAGGTCCATTGTTTTATGACCGTCTGTGCGTATTAAGAATTCAGTTATTTCATAGTTGTACTTCTCAAATTAAGCATGGGAATTCAAGATTTGGTAGCATTTTACATTTTGACTAATTGAAGAAATATGATAAATGCTTTATTACTTTGTAACATTTTGCAATAGGCTAGATAGCCTATACTCGAATCGTTCAATTAAACACAAATTCACATTTGAAATAGCTGCACGGAATAAATAAAACCGTCTTACTCCTGGTGTTGTGAAGAGCTTGTTAATTTATTTAATCATACAAACTGTATTTCCTTGAGCTAACAGTTAGTTTTCAAGTCCTGCTCTATTCCCCCACGCTTTTACAGTCATTCTAGGTAAAATTTCACTTCGAGTTATTAGTTACTGCCGTAGTATAGCTTGACTGTATTGAAATTCTCAATTATTAGCCATTGTGTCATATATTCATTTTATATTTATTTTTATACAATTACAAATTTATTATTATATTACAAATACAAATTTATACAAATGCAAATTTATTATTACATTACGCCACATTACAATTTACTAATGATTACATTACAATAATTTAAAACAAACACACATATATACATGGATGTATACATATATAAATACTTACACACAATGGATCAACTAATAAGCAAAATAATAATAATAATAATAATAATAATAATAATAATAATAATAATAATAATGATAATACAAATAATTAAAATATAGAAACAGGCAGCCGGCATATAAACTAGATTTCATTGAATGTGTGAGTATTATCTTTCTTATAATACTTTATTTAAACATTTTAATTGATTCTAGATTGATATATGATTGGTCCTGATGTACTAAAAGAGCAGAAGCTCTCCAAAGTTCCTTAAATAATTTTATGGTAATTATACTGAAATTACAACGCCATCACATGCTATGTATAATATCCACAAGGGGAGAGTTCTGGGCGAAATATTGCAAGTTAGATTTCTCTCTTTATGATTCCCTTATCTGTTATCTCTCACCCTCTTGGATGTGCCCCTCTTTTCCTTTCCTCTGCTGTTTTGGGAGACAGAACACAATCAATCACAATCCGTGTGCGACGCTCAATTTTCTCTCCTTTTCTTCTTTTTCCCCTCACACCATTTCTTTGTCAGCCCCAGTCTCCACGTCATTCCGCCCTCTGCCCTTTTCCTTAGTCCTAGACACTGTCATCAGTGGCGGGTCTTAATACTTCACAGTAAGTAATGGTTCTATTTGAATCGTAACTAGCAGATTACACATAGCCTAACTTTAAAAATTTAAACATCAACTAAAGAATTTGTTAATGAAGATATTCTATTGATATTTCCTTCTTTATTATCCATTCTTATATAAACTTTTCGGAAAATTGCCTTAAATTCAGGCTAATGTGATTATCATGGTGATTATTTTGACTTCATATTTTTAATTTCATTTTCACGTAAGATATCATTGCTATTGGTTACAGCATCATAACATTGGGCAGCAATTTATTTAATTCAGGTCTATTTATAGACCTTTTAGCATCGAGGCCATATCAGATTCAGGATCTGTGTCTCAGTAGGTCATGCAACTATTGATTGTTAACTATTTTCTATTGTTTCAAAATTTAAATTGTAAATTTCAACTGTAATTAATTTAAATGAACATGGCATAGGATAAAATAGCGAGTATGAATCATGGTAAGTAACTATCCAATTCGGCATTTTCCTTTACGACTGGTGAGACCATGAAAAACCCATGTCAAATTGGCCGGCCACGCGATTTGAATTTGGGATCTCCCGACGTTACCATCTCGGCCTCTTCGCTCGGTGGCAAATTTCATATTATTTGTGTTATGGAAATAAAATTACTGGAAAGCTGTGCATTTTCTTATACTACATACGAAAATTTCTGATACGGCCCAGTTTTTTTTTTTGTAATTTAGAAAGATAGTCTGATATTCAATTAAATTTTCCTAAAAAGGAAGAGATAATATTCGGCTTGACATACATACTACTTCATATATCACTGAAGATGACCACAAGCTGGTCGAAAAATATATCATAATTTTAAAACTTCAATATTGAAAGGCGGAGTTTCATTGCATTTCATTGATTCTATAGGGTACCTTAGGGACGTCGCTCACCATTGACCAGCAATAATAAACTATCACTGAGTACTCCATGTACCCTGGTATCGAATTTCAAATATTGAAATTGACTCATGGAAACACTCACCATGTTAATCAGAAACCATATTCATAGATGCTGCCTATTCTCTCCTTCATAAAATAAATCAGCTAGGAATAATAAACTTTAACGCCAAATGTATCAATCGACAATCTTCGATGTATCAAAAGCTTATGATAACGTATGGTATGATGGAATTCTATCCAAGTTGATCGGCCTTTCCACAGAAGATTGTTACATACACATCATTTAGTTTCTTATAGCAACGACTGTTCATAGTTTCAACAGAAGGACTAACATCAGGCACCCATGTTATCAAAGATTGAGTACCACAAGGTTTGGTTCCTTCTCCTCATCTCTACCGATCATACATTCACGACATTCCATCAACACACTTATGCGAATGAATCTGCTCGGTACACTTGCGACGATGATAACTTTTATGCACAGCAGAAAATTCAAAAACAATTTTGAATGCCCTTGAAACCTGGCTTATTTCGTAGAGAATCAAAGTCAAGGCAGAAAAAAAACACAAGCAGGAATCGTAAGGATTATGAAAAGAAGGCCCAGGACTCTAAAGCCATTAGAGCTACCTAATTCTTCCATCACATATCAAGATTCGGCAAAATATCTCTGCATAATTTTGGAACCCAAATTAAACTTCCATCAGCACACAGAAAACACCAAAAACACAGCCTTGTCGCTTTATGCACCCGTACCTTCTGTTCCGAGCTTTTGTGCTAACAGACAATATGAAATTACAACTTCTTACATCCTTAAAGGCTCCGAAATACCTATGGCTGTAAAATATGAAATTCTGCTGCACCACGTTTCCTCAGGAAACTACATGCAATCCAATGGAAAACTTCGCTGTGCATCATCATCTCCACAAATCGGACATCAAAGGACAGGCTTCATAAAGGATTACACTTAACAGCCGTTGCCGTATCACAATTTACGCAAGAATAGAAACAAGATTCAATCACTCCATATTCTAACATACAAATCCCCTAAACCATCTTAAGTTCCCTGACCTCGCAACAGCAAATAGGAAATTCCACACAAGACATACATACAATCAAGCGAAAGGGAAAAACCTCACAAACTACACTGAAATATATTTACCAGAATTCATTTAAATGAAAAGAGGAACTACTCTATTATTACAATTAAAATAAGAAAATTATTCAGTAGAATATAAATACAAAAATTGTAATGTATTGCGTTTTAATGGCGTAAAAACACTACTCAAATTCGAGCCCCACTGCCTGTTGTAAGCAATATTACCAGGTCATGATGCATCTTTGTACCCATCACATTTTTAAATTTCGTAAAATTAATTTATTTCAATTTCAATTTATTTTCTTGCATGCCATACAAGTCGTATTGACAGAATCGTCAAAGGAATTTGTAACACATTAATTTCAATTATTTTATTACAATAATTAAACATGAATCATGGAATTTCCCCCATAATATTTCAATAATGAAAACAATTTTTAGTGTCATATGTCATTAAAAACAATATTTACATTTCACATAACTTATATCGAAAAATATTAGTACTAAATACAAATAAATAAGCACAGGATTACGAAGGGAATAGTCATTAGGCTAAATCAATCCAGCTACATCTTAAACAAAAAATAATAATAATAAGTTACTTGTATTGAAATACGTGCCTCTACAATAGAAAGAAGCAAATGTCATTGCTATCACCAAGCAAGGCGCAGATCCAAAAGTCCTTCAAAGTTTAAGGCCTATCAGTCTCTTATCTCCAATAGGCAAAACGTGTGAAAAGTTCTTTTTGCAAACATTGTTGATTTATGTCTATGTAAATGATGGAGAGTTAAAGGGCAGCCCTATATTTTTAAAATTTAAAGCGATTGTTAGGAGGTGCCATCCCACTCTTATCGGCTTATTACGTAAGGTTAGACGACCAGATTTGATTATAGCAATTACGAGGCGCATCCATAAAGTAAGTTTCCCTGAGGCGTTTACGGAAACAAAAGACAATTTCAAGGAAATATTTATTGCAACAGACACAGTCAGTGTTCAGTTATTTTTCAACACATTCGCCACCGGAACTGAAACATTTGTCTTACCGTGGCACCACCTTTTGAACACCTGTGTCGTAGAAGTCTGCCGCCGAGGGTTTGAACCACTGTGTGACAAACATCTCCGCCTCTCTGTCATTCTCTGTGATTCCTTGTCATTTCTTTAGGTTTAGGAAAAGAAGGAAATCACTGGGAGCGATGTCCGGGCTGTAGGGTGATGTCTAAACACATCCAAGCAAGTCTCCTGCAGAAGTTCGGCCGGGAGGTGTTTATATATTCACCCTTAGTCCGGACCTCGCTTCCAGTGATTTCCATCTTTTCCTACACCTCACGAAATGAGAAAGAATGACAGAGAGGTGAAGGTCGTCACACGGTGGTTCTAATCCCAGGCGGCACACTTCTACGACACAAGTATTCAGAAGTTGATGCCACGGTAAGACAAATGTTTCAATTCCGGTGACGAATATGTTGAAAAATGTCTGAACACTGGCTGTATCTGTTGCAAAAAATATTTCCTTGAAATTGTGATTTGTTTCTGTAAAAAGCCCCAGGGAAACTTACTTTATGAACGCGCCTCGTATTTGCGAAAAAGCAAAACTTTTAGCCGACTTAATCGAACGTTTGTAGCAAAACAGCTGATTATGACTGATATGTTCGTTCAAGATGTGACACTTTATGTAAGTACAGTATTGTACCATTTTTTTTACATAAATTACTATTTTTATGATTAACCTAACTATTCCGACTTTTTATTATCCGGATCAGGTCCGGTTGCAATTATACTGTCTTTATTATACTGTAGTTGGAAACGGTTAGAACTTACAAAAGTCCATTATATTATATTAGCTATGCTTTTATTAATGTGTCTGAATCTAACTAGGCCTATATTTATAACCTACAATTACTGTCATAATCTGTATTACCACAAGATTACTTCTGTATGAAGTAAGAATGTAAGATTGTGTTTAATATTATTTTTAATAAAACAGCATTTCCAGTCTGTAGTTGCCGGAGAGAACAACTGATACGCATGCGCGAAGCTAGCTTCGTTGCTATGAAAATCTGCGAAATGTAGCGTAACTTATCATATACTTTGGTCAGAGACTTTTGAGACAGTGGAAGAGGCCGGTAGAAAGCAAGTTGCTCGTGACGCAGGTCTCTTACGCTTGGCGGCACAGTCGGCGCGCAAATGTTTTAAACAGTGGGATGGGTAGATATTGTCTGTCCTAGAACTGGCCCTAAAGTAAACAAGCCAGTCTGTCTCACTCTAGTACATTATCTACGTAAGATGCAGACTTACATGTTTAGTTTAGGACCGATTTTAGAGTGGAAAATAAATACCCACTCCACCGTCTAAAATATTCGCCGCGCGCGCCGAGTCTGCTACCACGAGTATAGTTCTCTCGTTTTCCTCGTCCCCACTCGGCGAGTCAAACACCGGCGTTTTCTTTTGCTGTCTGCCGGATTATCTTATTGTTTATTGAGGGTAAAGAGTAGTTTGCACTCTCATATCCAAGCCGATGGTAGACCCTGTTGTCAATCCAATAATAATAGTACTATGATAAGAAATGTAAGCGTTTCTTTGCAACTCGGTTTCGGCTGACACATGGAAACGTTGTGAATTAAACGTTGTATTAAAGAAACAACATTTCGAAGACCGTACCACTGCGCTCGCACTGGGGACGAAGATAGCGAGGCGACTATAACAGACCTTCAGCATGAGCAACCTGTTTCCTACCTGCCCCTTCCACTGTGTCAAAAGACTCTGACCAAAGTATAGCTGACTGAATGTGCCATCCTATATAAATTGCATTGAAGCGTCTTTTTATCATAGAATTCCATGTGCCTTTAGTCTGTTGATTGATATGTGACTGTGTGTGATCTGGTTGCAAGGTATGGTACGATTTGGAGTTTCAAATAGTCCATTTTTTATGTTTTTTATGTTTATTTCGGGGATTCGTTTATATATTTTTTTTATTCTGTTCTATTATTCTGGATCTGTCTTTGTGCTTTCCGAGCTTCCTATAACTTACTCCAAATTCCCTTTGAATTCATTAACATGAAATTTCTTTCAAAATGAAGTTTCAGATAAATTTGATTACGTAGGCCTACTTTCTTTCATTTGTGTGTGGTGTGAATTAAAATTAGTAGGCTATGTTTAAGGTTGAGAATTGAAACTCCATTCCTAGGATACGCTACAGATGTCATGGTTAATAATGTTTTATATCATGATATTGTATGTTTGTAACTGTAGAAGCAGTCAAATATGAATTAGTATTATACTTTGCCTAATGATAAAATCCTCAAAAGTAATCCATCTTCATTTATTTAAAAAAAAAAAAAAAAAAATTGATATAGGCTATGTTATGAGAAAATGCTTCGTGGAATTGTAATAGATAGTAAACAACACTGGAGTTAATTTAAATGTGAGTATAAAGGAAGTTTGATTTTATTTAGCTTTATCTATCTGGCAGCCTACTTGGCGGATCCACACAATAGAAATGCAGGACGTAATTAGTTAAGAGAATGCAGGTTAGTTCTCAGTAGGGATCATTGGTGAAATACAATTTTCACAGATAAATGTGACACTTTGAAATATTGTGGGGGTTCCAATCTCGTATGATTGATGGACAAGGGAAAGCCCAATCTCTTAGTGTTGGTGTGAAAAAAAATTAGTTATCCACCCATCATTAAAAATGACATGTAGCCTACATGCTTAGGTCAAAGAATATTCTAACTTATATGAATTCGGTTACTCTGATAAACATTTACGGTCATAACAGACACATGATGGGCACTAAGAAGCACCCCTTCTTTCTATATGTTGAAGAGAAACTATGTAATAGTCATCCAGTAAGCAATGAAGGACGAGTTTCGAATATTATGACAGAACTATTAGGCCTATATTGGATAATCTAGCCAATCGTACTTCGCAAATTATTTCAAGGAAAGATTTACTCAGAAAAAAAAATATTTGTGTGTAACAGAACGTATACAAGAAGTAGGCCTACACCTCCTCAGGTAAAGGCAGCTAGGTGGTTCGTAAGGCTGATATTTATCCAGTAGCCTCGACTTGCAGGAAGCCGGATCTGAATAATATGGAGCACTACTAAAATAAGTTTGAATTAGGTAATGAAGTTGAAAGAGCACTATTTGATTAACATGGAGATCCTTAAACACAATATAAAATATTTCATGAAAAAGGTGCAAAATGACTAATTAATTAGGAACCCCTGGACCCACGGATTCAGGATCCTGGATTAAAAGTGCAAAATGGCCACATTTTGCTATCTTCATGTGTGTTAATGCTTTTTTTGTTTTGCATAATCTGTCACTTTAGTACAACAACAAACGGATTTGTCAAGCAAAATAAGAATATTTCCGACAACGAATTCAGAATAAATTTTAACCAATAAGGACCAGATAGTTATATACAAAAAAACATTAAAAATAAAACAATTGAATGAGGACGATAATTGAGAGGACATAGGTTTTTCATTGTGGAGAACACTTCATTGTTTCAAAACATTTTTAAAAAGTTATCAAAATAAAATAAGAAAATATTTTTAATACTAATACAGTAAAACTAAAAAGGTCTGTGTTCTGTAAGCAGTTCTGGAGCTCTTTACGATTCCAGAAAGTTAAGGTTCCAAGATCTTTTTACATAGGAGCCGCCATTACGTAGTAATAAGATATTGATAAGATCATCTGCAGATAATGGCTTAGATAAAAGGGACACTTGGTTAAGCGAGAATTGGATAATCGCGGATGTTCTCTAGTAATTCATATTTAAAACAATATTTTTGTGACAAGGAAATGTACTTAAGTATCGAACTCATAGGGCCTCTCTGTTACGCGGTCTGTGGGAGAATTCAGTCACTGCTACTCTAGCTGGTAGTTTCTCTTCCTTGAGGGAATCAGATCACAAGTCATAAGATTGAACTCAATTTTCTGCTCCTGTCAAAGAGAGGGTTATCTTCATTAAACTTTCCCTCTCTTTATTTGGGAAGACAAGGGATATTTGTGTCGTCATTCCCCTTCATTGGAAACCACTTTACCCTTCGCTCGTGATTGACTTCTGCGTTCAGTTAGAAACGCTTTCTTATCATGAATCATTAAGGACATTTTTCATATTTAATTGGAAACTGTTACATGTTATTTTAGAGCAAGTTTTTTTTTTTTTTTTTTAAATTAAGAATCCTTTTTTGTCAAGTGTTTCACAAGACGATATCAGTACAGGACAAAATTACGTTAAAATGAGTTAGGGGTAGGCTTGGGCTGACATGCCTTTGAACTTAACCTACTCGGGTACAGCTCGGAAAATGTAGCATTGCCTATAGCGACCGTACAATTGAGGAATTATATGTACAAGGGGCTCATGCCTGTGTATGCCCTTTTTAGGGATAATGCATATTCTTGTTCCCCATGGCCCTGTTGGCTAACCTATAAATTTTCGTTTCGATATCTCGAAATTTTGAGTTTGGCGCTATTTTTAAAAATGGAGAACATTTCATACTTTAGGCGAGTAGCCTATATAGAAATAATCAAGAACTGTTTACAAAACCCCACACCCTTTGTAGTTCTAAATGGTGCAGACATATTGAAGGATTGCAATCCTGGACTCAAGAAACTTTCTCCACAGAAACCCAACAGTAGAAATGCAAATTTCAAAATCCAGTCCTTTCAAATAATGGCATTTTCTTGCAGTGTGCTGTTCATATTTTGGTTCTTATGAACCATTCTTCTTTACAAAAATCTCATTTAATTTCATTGAATTTAAACTTACAACCAATTGCCACTGTTAAACTGAATACTACTAAGGAAAATGACATAAGGAATCTCTTCAGATTTCTCACTGAATAGGAAGTAGGTTGGTTTGAAGACATATTCTCCAGAGCCAATTAACAAGGTCAGAGAGAAGCAGGAGCAAACTGTAATTCAAGTGATGGACACTGATCTGTAAACATGAAGTTTAATATATTGTTCGTTTCATTGAACTGGTATAAAACTCCGTAGGTAAGCTGAAAAGTGAGAAGTTTAAAATACTGCTATAGAAATCAGCACTGGACGTTTCAGTTTGTATTCACTTAACTTTTCCAGTTATCATTGAACATTAAAAATAAATTCCTGTCATTTAATTTTACTATGAACATCATATTACATATTCATATCAGACTTACATGTAAAAAGGGCGTATAAGAACATATTTTATAATATGTATTTTCTGGATATAACAATACTTACACCCATTGTAAAGGGTTTAATTCGGTTAATGTGAGAGATATTGTTATCTTTATTACATGTTTGAAAACACAAATCATCAACACAGGTTTTTAACGACTTGTAAACATTACTATTGCGATTTTCGCGAAGCATGGTAAGGGGTAGGGGTAGGCTCTTTCTTTTACATACAACTAAATGATTGCTGAACTACTTCTTCTGATAAAGACCTGAAATACTGTGTCATAAAATTGTAAAGAAACTCAATGTAACTTAATGATTTTACCACTAAATTAAAAATATTATTAGGGAATCAATTTGAAATAGCACGATTTGATTAACATGAGATTCATAAACATGATATAAAATATTTCACACAAAAAAAGGTGGAAAATGACTGTAAACAGGAATCACTTTACCCACAGAACCTGGATTCAAAGTTCAAGATAACCACATTTTGCTATCTTCATCTGTAGCTAACCAAGTTTACAAAATGGGATCACAACGATATAAAGATTGTATTTATATCGTGCTAAGAGTACTGGTCTAGTGCAGCAACCCACGGTCCGTCGCTAAATTTTCTGCGGCACGCAACCAAAATGTGAAAATGACCAAAAATGAACATTACTTACGTATTTATTTACTCAATGACAATAGACAATACCTAAGAAAGCTAAAAGAGTATTGTCTATTTTATGGAACTCGAAAGTTTATTGCCGCGCTTACATAAGCCCACCATTCAACCCTATTTTGTGCTAACTCCATTCAACCATCCCTCACAAATCATATTTCTCTCAAATCTATTCTAATATTGTCCTTCAATCTACGTCTAGGTCTCATCGTCACTATATATATATATATATATATATATATATATTAGACATGTCCCTCCCCCATGCGCGCAACATGTCCAGCTCATTTCATTCTCTTTATTTAATTACTCTTCTGATATTCGGTGAAGAGTACAGGTTATGAAGCTCGTCATTGTGCAGTTTTATTCAGTCCCAGTTTTCATCTCTCTTAGGTCCGAATATTTTCCTAATCATCCTGTTTTCAATCACTCTCAGATTATGTTCTTTCCAAAGAGTGAGAGGCCATGTCCCACATTCATTTTTGAACTTAATCAAAAATATGCATTTCCTGATTTGAGTCATCATTTAAATTCTTCCTTAATATTGTTTGTATCTGTAATTATTGCCCCCAAATATTAACATTTTTTCCAAAATTTCGAATGCTTTACGTGCTATTCCAGTATTTTGTAGCGCATTATTTTGACATTTCATGACCTTTAGGCCTACTTAGTTTTTTTTCTGTATTAGCCTAATTTGCAATCCAACATTCTTGCAGGCATCGAAATGCATTCGCATTTCTCCCGATTGCGTTTATGTCATCACCCAACAGAAATACTTCATCTGCATCAGATAATATTGAGTGACTACCATTTAATTCTAGGTCTACCTTGTATTTCTTAACTTTCCGAATGTAAAGTAAAAAGTAGAAAGTAAAGGCGATAATGCATGTATTTCAAACCTTATAATTATTTACCAAACACAAATCATAGAAGAAATTATCATAGGTAATCCCACGAGAGTTGACGAGTTTATCGATACATTCGCGACTCCGCAGCAGGAGCGAATTTATCTGATGAAATTCGTCAACTCGAGTTGGATTTATTAAGACTATTCCATGAATAAAAATGTAACGGATTATACAAATAATAATTGCTTTCGTGCTTTGTTGTATAAAAACAAAACAGCTGTGAGATCATGGCCTACTATGAATCAACCATCCAAGATTCGATTCGAGTTACCATGTTGTGAGCAGGGCTACCAATGGTGCATATATGACATAGGTAACTTCATTCAGGTAAGATAACAGCAGAACAGAATAAAAGCACACGAACTGACTTCCACCGAATCCAAATTGTGTTTTTAATCAATGTACATTTCTCTATTGTTTCAATTTTAAAACAAGTTTTGTTGAATAAAATAATCTGTTTTCGTGCTGCTTAATGGTAAAATGTGGCGTATTAATCACTGCACATTGATCTTACGTGTCCAGTAACGAGCAGACCATTTTTTCAGATAAAATCCCGATCGTGATTGGTTTATATCCGAGGAATTGCTAAACGTTATTGGCCAATATCAAACTCGCGGCATATGAGTGGAATAGTCACATAAAATTCTTAGGACAACAAATTGACCAAAATCTTGACTGGAAGATACACATAGAAATGATAAGTCCAAAACTAAGTTCAGCGTGTTTCGATTTAAGAATTTTGAATAATATACTACAACAGGATGCATTATTCATGGCATATTTTGCATATTGTCACTCAGTAATGACGTACAGAATCATATTCTGGGGCAACTCTTCCCATAGGGAGAAAATGTTTAAATTAAAAAAAGGTGCCATAAGAATAATATGCGGGGAAAAAAGAGAACCTTGTAAACCGCTAAGTGACAAATTAAAAGTCCTCACTCTCACAGGGGAGTATATGTATATATATATAGGCCTATACTTAGTTAAATGGTAGATAATATTGATAAATGTCTAATTACAGTGTACATGGACGTACAACTCCGCCGGCGTGGTCTTGTGGTTAGCGTCGCTGACTACAGATCCGTCGGTCCGGGTTCGATTCCCGGTACCTCCTCGGATTTTTCTGAGGTAGGGAGGTCTGGTAGGGGTGCACTCAGCCTCGTGATTCAAAATTGAGGAGCTACTTGATAGAGAAGTAGCGGCTCCGGTCAAGAAAACCGCCATTAACGACCGTGGGTGTCGGCATGCTGACCACATGCCCCCCAATCCTGCCATCTGCCTACGGGAGATGACGCAGCGGTCGGGTGGTAGGCCAAGTCCCTCCAGGGATGTAGCGCCACGGAGTTTAGTTTTTTATGGACGTACAACTAGAAACATTAATGACTTACATATACCAGTTAATTCATTAAATGTTTTTTTCAGAAGGGTGCTTATTATTCTGCAATACAGATTTACAGTAAGCTTCCAAGAAACATTAAATTATTGAGCATTTAAAGCAAATGCAAATCTTTCAAAAGATCTCTCAAGGAATTTTTAATAACTCACACCTTCTACAATGTGAATACATATTTCCAGCATAAATAACTTTGGCAGCTTACAGTTTTGTATAGGCCTATTGTTGTTATAAAATGCATGTATATTTTGATCTGTCGTATTCTATATCCTTGAGCCTCGCTCAACACAGGATCTACAGGACGAGATATCAACACCTACACCTACATCTACATCTCCTTGCTTGAAGCCACTTTTAATGGCAAATCTGTCTTATTTAAGTTTCCCTAAATCTGCTATAATAAATTCTGCTATACGTTTCATTTTGACAGCCTAACTAACTTTGTGGGTAACCTAAAATCAGCGAGGATATTGTACAATTTGTCTCGCCTAAATTAATCATATGCTGTTTAAAAATCTATGAACAGGTTTATCATGTTCCCACTTTTTTCCAAAATGTTTAAATACAAAATATTTGATTAATGGTTGATTTATTTCGCCTAAATCAACATTGGTGATCTTCAATGATTCGTCCGCATATGGGATTAAACTTGACAAAATTTGGTCTAATATACTATCATTTTATGGATCCTTTTTATGGATCGCTATAATAATAGATTCTTTCCATTCACTTGGCAACTCTTCCTTTTCCAAATCATACGAATGAGTTTATGAATCTCTGAATTTAATCTATCTCCACCTCCCTTTTCCTTTCTCGCATGTATGTATTATAAAGAAGGTATTGTGATCATGACAAAAAATCGAAATCGAGGTAACACCGTGAAAGCATGTTTCACGATGCCTAGAAAACGAAAAAAAGTTTTTTGGAATGACGTCTGTCCGTCTGTCTGTCTGTGGACAAACACAGCGGGTAAACGGTCCATTGTATTTACTTCATTGTTTTGAATCAAGGACTTTTTCGAAATTTGATCGAACCGCCCAGAATTTGGGTTTTATAACTGAAATATTAAGTGGACTTTTCATTTTTTTAATTTCAAATTTTGATTTTTGAAATATTGGCTCTAACGATTTTAATAAAAATGTGAAACTGAAAACTCTTATCTGTGACTAATAAAATGGCTATATCCGTTTCTCTGAAAAGATGACTTAGGGGCTACTTTACTCGTTCATTTTCAATTTTCTAGATTATCTCCATTACAGTAGGCGATACATGAAAACCTACCAGAGTAAAGTTGTAGAGAAAATTAAAAAGAATATTTTTTATTAAACACATTTCATTATAAAATTAATAAGTATCAAAGTAAAAACGAAATAACATGACTTAAATGCGAATTTCAGAACACACATTTTGATTAAAGTATGAATATTCTTTTGTTGCCTACAGTAACAAGAATAATATAATCTAGATATTGTTGTAAAATGTAGTCACTTTATCACAGTCGTAATGGACACACCAAAATCAATAAAGTTAGAGCGAGGTGGTATAGGGTAATATGGAAGAGATCCTGGGTTTAAATCAAACCTCGTGGGCACCCAAATTTACCAGTAAGCTCTTAGTAATAATTCATTCATTAGCATTTGCTTCTATTGTTTGGCTCTATATCAATGCATCCTGAATTTTTGCCTTTGAGATTGAGGAAACCATGCAAACCCCAAGTTAATGCTGTTGTTGTTATTATTATTATTATTATTATTATTTCACGGTAATCGCATTGAACATAAAGACCGACCCTGATGCTTTCCGTTCTAGATACTTGTTAGTTTTATGAAAATGTAATAAAGAACATTTGTCTCTATAATTTACTTTTATCTGTGCTAGCCTTTAACACGTATATGCGAGTAAGTTTGTACAACATATTTTGCACCATTTATTTTTAATTCTGCTGGGATTCGGTCAGGCCTGGAGATTTGTGCTTTCTTATTTTACCTATACTTTTTCCCTCAGTCGAATGTGTCATTGCTTAAAGGTATCGAAGTCACTTTTTTTCGAAAAATTGAGGTATGGTTGGTATCCACACACACTTACTGAAACAGAAAGGTAAGCCTACCTATGTGACAAATTCCTGAACTGGAGAAAAATTCCTAAGACACTGGCATAGGTACTTTTCCACGTGTGAGGGCTAGCATTGCGAGCACATTAACAATGCTGTAAAATAGCGGAAAACGAGACTACGGTTAAAAGAAGAAAAAGAAGTGTTGGAAAAGTGAAGAATATAAAATAAATTTTACTGAGAAAGCAAAGAACAGAATTACACTTATTTGGCAATCATAACAGTAGTGAACCAAATAAGAACACCACTCTTGCAAGAGCTCGCTTCGCTTTAATTGATAGGAACCGGTTTGATAAAATTCTTTGCTTCTATCCACCGACAGGACAATATGCATTCTTGCCGAGTGATCGGAAGCTTGTGATAATAAAACGTGCTCTTAAGAAGAGACATAATTTACACACCCTATGAGTATTGTGAGATGATTGTTTCATTTAAAAAAAACGGCAAATTTACTTTGAAAATTATTGAAAAAGGTTATAGGCTATTAAGGATTTTACTAAATAAAAAATAATTTTATAAAAGTTGACGAAATGTAATGTAGGCCTATACGTGATGAGTAGGGGGCGGATTTCTATGACATGTCATATTTTTCCCCTTTGCATTACTTCAGGTTTCCGACTAATTTAAATCCGATTCCAAGCATCCTGGTGAAAATGGAACGGCTTTTATTGTGTATATAACTGCATATTTAGGAAATTTTCAACTATTGTAGCATATTTAGTACTAGCATGTGCCCGCGATAATTATTTCAAAAATTAAAAATTAAGAGCATAATAGTAAAATCTTTATATTTATTAACTCCTAAATCACGTGGACTACATACCACGATTAGATAGCATCGTCTGGTAAAAGCGACCTCAAATTCGAGTTTCTTGGCCCAGAAAACCTCTGTATAGTGAGATTCGTCCAAATAAAACAACGTTTGGCCATATTTAGGGCTTACAACATTCAAGCGATCGCGAAAGTTTTATTTTCCAGGTATGACAAAATCAGCCAAAGCCAACTGTAATTGATTTGACATTGAAATGTATAACTGAAAACTTATGTTTTGAAAACGCAAAAACTGCATGTTTTTTGCCCTTTTTCACTCATAACTCACGAACGAAAACTGAAATTAAAATTCCGTCTTCGAGGTGGATTTTCCGACCCTTCAGCCCACCTATGTTTAAAATTTCAGATCTCTGCGTTCAGTAGATTTCGCTGGACATCGAGGACAATTCCTTTTATTAATATAGATAATATGAATTATAATGATACCTTCTCTAATTTGTCAAACATCCATTTCATTTAATCCAAACCCACCTATACCATTGGCAACAATATGTTCTGTGAATTTGTTTCGATAATTCTATGTAAAAAGGGCTTAAGTATTTTAAAAAACATTTAATTTTTGGCATTTAGAATCAGAATTCTTCAAAATCCCTTCTTAGTGAGCATCTACATTATGAAACGAAGGTACTATCAAAATTCAAAGTCTCTACCTGTTATAGATTAGGCTGTACGTTGATTCCTGTCAGTCAGGACAAAACCTTTTATATATCGACTAGCTTAAAAGACCCGGCGTCGCCCGGGTTTTGTATTTTGTAATTGGAAATTAACTTATGAAGGGTTATCAATTTTAAATTCTAGGTCCTTATATAGGCATTTATAATTTGAAAAAGGAAGAACGACTTATTACACTCAAACTATTCCCTCAGAAAACGCTTGATATAGTTTTTTATGGCTCATAGAGGACCTAGAATTTTGCATCCCATCGCTTGTACAGTGCACAGCAAGCCTGGTAGAGGTTTAAATAAGAAGAAACAGAAATTCCAGTAACATAAAATTGTAATATCGAGGCGGGAAATTTCCCACTTTTATGTTACCATAAAACCGTTTTGGAGATGAAATTAAACAGAAAGCATTATCACTTTCATACTTTTCTCTCCAAAACCTGCGATATAATATAATAATATACACATTACCATACCTCGTTTTGTTTTCTCTATGTCCAGGGTAGAGAAAGTTATGTGATTCCATTATTTTAGTGGATTTCATTCTGTAATATTTATTTATAACATGAATTATTTTGATAACTTCTCTTATTTGTCAAAAGTGCATTTCATTTGTTTTTTCCAAGCCCACCTGATACCATTTGGCAACAATATATTCTGTGATTTGGAATTGATAATTATATGTAAAAAGGGATTAAGTATTTTCAAAAACATTTAATTTTTGGCATTTAGAATCAGAATTTTTCAAAATCCTTTCTTAGTGAGCACCTACATTATGCAACAAAGGTACTGTCAAAATTCCAAGTCTCTACCTGTTATAGTTTAGGCTGTACGTTGATTCCTGTCATTCAGTCAATCAGTCAGTCAGTCATTCATTCAGTCAGTCAGGACAAAGCCTTTTATATATAGAGAGATACCTCAGAATTAGACTGTTACAACTAAAAATCAGTAAATATTCAGGAGAGAGAAAAAACAAAATCCTTGTTTCTTTAACATCTTCTCCTTGGTCACAAGGAGCTCCTATGAACTTGTTATCTTGTGATTTATTGCATCTCATAGGCCTCTTTCAATAACGCTAAGACATAAAATCCAGAACTTGATTGGTTAGAAAAAATTAACAAATTTCTGAGTTGTAACAGTGTTCCACTGAATCAAGGGTAAAAAACTTTTAGTTGTGACGGTTTTTTCAGAGTTGTAACACTTTAATATCAAATAGAAGCTTTCCTATTCTGACTAATAACTATTTAACTAATCATATATTTAGTCTTTCTCCATTTATTCTATGGGAAGTGATAGGAATTGCAAGAAATAAATAAGAATGTATAACGTGTGAAGTTCTCTGTGTTACTTGTTGCTCGAGTATTCTACTATGCTTGTAAGTTATTAATAATATATTTTTAAATAAGTTAAATTTATATAAATAATAAAATTTCTAAAAATACATTGTATTTGCTAAATTTAAACTTCAATAGATACTTTCTTGACTTAATATCATTCAGACATCGTTCATCGCCAGAGGAACAACTGTCGTGCTGTCTTGCTTCAGAAGAACACTTCATATTATTGTAGAAGTCCCAGTATACACTAGGAATGACGTAGTCATGGCAAAGGCACAATAAATCTACTTTCTTGTTGGCGTCGATTTGTGGAAATTCAAAATATGCTGGTGCAAGAGAGAGAATCGGCTATCTAATTCTTATATGAAGTGCCTTGAATTCTTCCTATGCAGTATAATTGTTTTTGTACAAAAAATGTGAATGGTTGATCCTTAGAAAATAGAGAACATTTAAGTTCGTCCAAACTACAGTCTGCCCTTCCTCATCTTTTTTGTAGTTTCGCCCCATACATTCTGACAGTGCTTTGAAGTTGTGTATATCTTTGGTGTCCATCTCAATGACAGAATATGGCTTTCCATTTTTCTTTGCCATTCTGATAAGCGTAATCCAATGGTGAGGATGTGCAATGTGTGTGTATCTGTTTCTCTGTTTGCTTTCAATGCTCTCTTTTTCTATGGAAATTGTAGCATGCACGGAGTCATTTTCGTTGTGTGAATGCCCAATGAAAATATTTCACAGTGACAGTGTTGATGCCTTCTATCAATCTGACTGCATATAGAAAAGAGGGATGTTAGATGTCTGTTTTTATTCTGACTGATACAATTATTGGCAACTCCAGCATCTCTCACTTCTTCTAAAATTTTTAGAAGGAAACAGGCAATTTCATTGGCTCCCCGTTTAGCTATCCCTTCGTGCCAGAAGAAACATGTGACTTCAGTGCTCACTAAGTCGAAGACTGTGAAATTATAACAGGAGAACTTCCGTTTATAATACAAAGCAGACACTTTACTGCATGGTGTTGGAAGAACTGCTTGTAAGTCAAATGCAAAAACACCACTTTTTCCATTACTTCTTTTAGGCCTACATGCCTCAATATCTGAAGTTTTCTCTTCTCTACATTTTTCTTTTTCTGATATGTATCTTTTGTACTTATCTTGAATCTCGCTTCTTTCTTCAGAAGTTCTTTGTTTGTAATTTGAACAAAAATTGCATTGATCTTTTTTTGGAAAAAAAAATTAAAATTAAAATTGAAATTGAAAATATGTGAATAAAAAGATGGGTGTAAAGAATTGTAAAAAGATTGTGTAGGAGGCCAAAGCACATCAAGGGCTGTAGAGCCGAAAAAGAAGAAGAAGTGAAGCTTTGCAGCAGACTTTCCATCAGCTATGCATTTCTCTTTGTACATTTGGTACAGTTTAGTTATAATTAGATCATCTTCTAAGCACTCTTTCTTAAACCTAGATCTACAGTAATGTGATTCTACCCTGGGGAAAGAATCTATGAGAGCTATAATGTCATCTGTCATATTATGCTGAGGTATTTTATGGTTCTTCTTGTGTTTCCCTCGTCTGTCTTCAACTATTGTCCCTTCATTAGTAATTTTGTCCCATGTTGTGCTCACATAACGACTACTAACACTAAGTGTCGCTAAGAATATTGTTTTGTAAACTCGTACCAGTACTTCATTAAAATAGAAATAATAGATTAAATTACTTAAACGGGTAGTTCCTTTTCCTCATCAAATGGAATCATAGGTAACAGGGTTGTGTATTGCTTGTGTTGTCCATGTCCATTATCATTATCATTATCATCAGACGGGGAAGAATAATCCCAATCGGGGTTTTTGACTGAGGCATCAGAATTTTCCAGTATATTTTCATTTTCTTTAGAGATACCTGAAGCAGACTACAACGCAAAGAGAACACCTTACAGTTTTATCAAAGTATCAGCAAAATATTATTAAATTAAATATTGCAAGTATAAAATACAAAACAATGTACTTACCAATCTACTTTCAGCTGATATAAAGGGTGTGTCTTCTTCTTCTTTCATAAGACATAACTCTACAATACCACAGTATAATACTTATACTGTGACAATACGTTTAGACCTTTTGGACATTACTGTACTATGATTCACAATAGATTGCTTATACAATCGCCATAACACTCACATAATACTGTATATACAAGAACTCTGACAATGCAGAAAAAAGGCATATTGAAATAAAATATTACAGTTTTACTAACACCTCACAACCGAGATTCTCATCGAATAATGTTGCAAAACTGTTGCAACTCAAAATATAACAGTTCCATTTAACATCATACAGAGCTTAAGTGTCACAACTTAAAATGATACAGTGTTGCATGGAGCAGCTACTCAAGATATTGTCAGTGTCAAAATGAATCATCCCAATTAAAAAATTAAGGGTTAAATTTTAAGGTGTAACACTCTAACAGTGCATAGAACAAATAGTTCCTCATTTATTAGTGGTCATAACTCAAAATCGAAGATTTTTGAGTTGTAACACTTTTGTACTGAGGTATCGAATAGAGATGAACATGCATATTTTTGTCATATTTTTGGCATATTAAAGAAATTTTGAAGTTTCATATCATATTTTGTAAATTTTGCATTATAATGATATTTCTTGAGAATTTACAAATATTTTAAATAATTAACACTATATTTTAATAAAATGTATTGTAATGAGACTTAAAAAAATATACACAATGTGTAAGTGGTAAAGTCGTATTTTAAATTTTATTCGTCATATTTTAATGTTTTTTAAGTCATAAATGCATGCATATATCCTATTTTTTAGGTCATAGAAATCCTCCCCCTAGTG
The DNA here is from genome assembly GCA_964059195.1 of Ectobius pallidus. NCBI lineage: Eukaryota > Metazoa > Arthropoda > Insecta > Blattodea > Ectobiidae > Ectobius > Ectobius pallidus. The sequence goes on along the minus strand of CAXKWD010000003.1, from coordinate 179,422,283 downwards.
ATGAGACTGCTCACTGTATACACAAAATTATTTTGAATAGCATCTTTCTGAAATGGTCTTCAGACTGCATGTAGAACGGAAAACAAATTTACGTGTAGATATATCCCTTGCGAATTGACTGCTCTTTCGATTAAGATCGATAACGTTATGCCATGTACGAGGTCAATCGTCAAAGAAAGCACGAGCTTCTCTTTTTTCATATTCCTGTTGTTGAAACGAATTTGTGATCTCTAGGGACGCAGATGAGAATGTACCTCCGAGGCTGTTTTTGAAACTCCGTGAAGGAAATTCCTGTTTTTGTGATTAAAGAACTTCGGTAACTTTAGACTCAACAATACCTAAGATCAATGTCACGCCTCTGTATTCTTACAAAGTTTACGCATTTTACGCACTAGCTATCCATCTTCAATAGTAATAGAAAATATTGTAACTTATTTTAAGGTCTATCAATTGTATCACTTTGGTCTAAATATTTGTTACTCTTTATAGAACAGTGATTGATGAGCTATGCGAAGTTGAAATTTAAAGTTATTGAAAAACTTGAAAAGTATAACAATAACAGTTTCCTGTATTTGCTGATTAAATATATAAACAGATTATAGAACAGAATATTTCATTGAACACAACACATGGCCCAGTACCTTATTTTAAACTTATTTTTAAATATTGAATAGTATTTATCCTCCCTCTAATAGTAACACCAATACAACACACTGTGACACTTAGGGGGAAAACCTAGTTTATTGACTTGTTATATTGAGTAGTACACTTATAGACATAACATAAAATATATGTATTACCATGGGGGCCAATGAAATAGCCACATAATTTGATTGAGATTAAAATTAGCATATATAGAAGTAAAAATAACTGTCGGGTAGGCCTATATTGCCAATTAATAATGGTGATGATAGTAAAATTGTATCTTATAACATTCCAATTATATTGTTTGGAGTGTCTTATGTACAGGAGGCAAGATATGTATGCAAATCATTAAAAACATATGTACAGATTAAAATAATAAAATGACATAAGTTGCACACTGATCTATGTTATTGTCAGTCATTAAAATGCAGATGGGTAAATGAGTTTCCCTTTTTATACTGAGTGTCTATACACAATAAATATAATAATAATGTCCAAATTTTCACATTATAAGCTCGTTTCTTAGTTAATGTTGTGATGTTCTGGTAGAATTCGTCGGTTGGCTTCCTATGTATTTTTAAATACTTACATTCTTAAATCATTGGCTTCATAGAAACGTAGCCACTAGAATTTATGAAGTTCCCCCCCCCCTGAAGTCACCAATACATTTCATAAATTGAAGAAGGAAAAATGAAGGTTTTTAGATCTCAGATAAAATGGGCGGAATTTCTTTAACAATAAACTTGGTTAAAGTAAAAGAGCATATAATGCAATGTCAATAAAAACGATTTCTACATTTATTTTCATATAGAAAAAATTACATAAATACTGAAGTCTATTTTCTCCTTGTAATAATTAACGTAGCTATAACAATTAACTATAAAATAACAATAATAATTGCCTCCAATGGAAATATGTCTATACAGAATATGCATAAGTAACTACAGTATAACTAACTTATATCTACAAATATTTATATAGGCCCTAAGCCTAATAAATTGCAAATACATTGTAAAATATTGTAAAAGATATATGTCCGAAAATTTCTTGCTATTTCTTTTCAGGAAACTGCGGTGCAACATAAGAAAAATATTTTTCGCATACGCAAATTTTAACTCGTAACCTTTGTTATTTATAAAAATTAAACTCTTTTGTTTCGAAATGTCTAAGATTTTCTTAGCCTTTAATGGCTTTATTGTGTATTATTTCTACATAAATTGATCAGAAACCTCTACTAAAGTTCTAATTGCATAAGGCGAATTTTGTTGCTAAAAGGCTATTTCTTTATCATGTAGCTGCTAAATTGTCCTTCATCCAGTTAAAGACCTATCTCAGAAAAACCCGAGGAGATAATGAGGATCGAACCCAGACGTAGGGATTTGTAGTCAACATTGTTAACCAATAGATCATGCAAGAGGGAAAAACTTACTTTTTACTAAATTTAGGCTATATAATGATTCGACAGCAAAATAGTATGATGCCCCGAAGATGGCGTCACACCGAAAGGCGAAGGCAAAAATAAAGATTCAACGTTAAGAAAAGGTATCACAAATTTATATAATACAATTAGGCCTACTGTTGAACACTGATAGGCTGTACAATATGTGTCTATTATTAGAATCGATTTCGTCGATAACTGAATCTAGATAGGCTATATCGCAATCCAGGTTTAAGTCTGTGAACAACCTGTGGGGGTATCTGTAATTGTTCAATTAGATGTCTATTGACTTCGTAGGTTTAGACATGTGAAAGTTACCTAAATGTAGCAACAAAAGTATCGACGATAATTATTATCTAAGATTTCTTTAGAACACAATTTATAACACTTACATTTAGCACATCATTTATAGAATATGAAAGAACATCATTAAATGTGCATGAAATTAAATAACTCGTGTTTTTTTTTATGTAATTAATCACTAAGCAATGTGGTGCAACTGGCTGCCCACGGCTCAAAATTACCCCTCAAATTGTTTCCATCTGGTCCTCGAATATAGTGTTCTCGCACGATATCTGTGCCGATGAGACAGTTACTCGCTAGAGAGAGACATGCTATTGTGCGAGAGAGGGAGGTAGCTTGGCCTTTACAAATAAAAAGGAAGGTATTGTTGTGCGAGAGAGATAGGTAGCAGGCCAATCGACGCTATAGTCCCCATGAAAACATAATGCAATGATTTAGGCAATTGGCACAGATTTCGTGCGGGATCTTTATATACTATCAAATATTTGAATTTTTTTTATTATAAAAACCTAATAATATTATTTTAATGCTTTATAATGTATTATTATTACGTTAGACATGCTTAAATACATAATTTGTTTAATATCTCTATTGTAAGTAATTCGCGTTGTTCGGAGTGCTTGAAACAAAAGCCTATATGTATTGAGAATTATTTAATAATAATAATAACAATAATAATAATTATATTAATACTTTCATAAGAATAACAACCACCTAAAAACCAAATTCAACGTTGGCTTCTAAGTACGTCAAGGGAAACAAAATATGGACCGTTACTAAAAAGAATGGACGAGTAACAATTTCAGTGTCTGCGAGTTACCCCTACTTCGTTGTTATATTCCATCACTAGCTCACTGTGATAATAAACCATTCCTACCAATTACCGAAATATATTTAGGCATATGAGCAGAAAAATCACAGAAACTTAACGAATACATACCAGAAAAGTAATTTGTTTTATAATTAATTAATATCAGAAGGGCCAGTTTATGTTAGAGCGTATGCACATGCGCCCTTGTAGCCTATTTGTTTATAAGGCCAAATGGAATTTATTTTCATCTCTATATCCAGTAGTATTAGTCAAACTATCTTCACATAGGCTATATTTCGCATTATTATACACTTCCATTATTATCATGAAGCTCTCCTTACGATCATACAAATATAACTTATAACAAAACCAATGAAACAATCATGAGTAGGGTTCGGATGTTTATGACCTAAAAAGTCGAATATATGGCTACAAATATGCCTTTAAAAATGACCAAATGTGAGCCAAAAATCCTAAACGTATTTTCAACAATTTTGGTGAGTTACAGTTTTACTTGTAATGAACTTCTAGTTTTAAAGAATTTTCTCCTGTTTGCTCGCTTCCTCGGCTCCAAATACTTGTAATATTTTGAAGACCTTGCGTGCCTTATAAAGTATGAACATTGGCATTAATTTTAAAAATTTAAGTTACTATTAATTTGCCATAAACATTAAATTAATTAAATAAATTTCAAATTTAACTTGACCATGTAGTACATACACTGTATAATTGTGCTCTTTTACCGAATTTATAACTGAAATATGCCGTTAACTTTCAAATATGGCCAAAATACGACCAAGACCTCAAGAAAAACCAAAATATTACTTTATATGCGAAATAAAAAGGGTCTGATTAGGATAACAAGCATGCAATTGGTGTTTAATTTGTGTTTGCGGCGAGAATGGAGGTCAGGATAAAAATATGACGTCATTATAATCCGAACCCTAGTCATGAGTTATTCCGAAAGAGTACTAAAAGTCTCTATCTGGACTCATCTCCATTTTGGTCATTATTAAATGCTGCCGATTAGGCCTATCTGGAACTGTGTAGGCCTATATCGTATTGGTCAAATGAACTGCCCTTAATAATATTTCTTAAGTCCTACACTTCCGTGAAATGCCACGTTGCCAGATAGTGAAGCAGACCTGGTCACCTGCCTAGCAAATAGAGAAGAAGAGTTGAGGAATTGAAAAGTAAACAGCTGAGTACAGAACGACTGTCAGTCTTTTCAGACGAGCTGTGATGAGGCGTATCCAATGGGAACTATAAAGAAAGATGAGGATACCGCTACGTACTGTACACTGTTAGTGGAACTGAAAGTTATAAATTAGTGTCCATACAGCCTGACGTGAAGGGTAGATTCAGACAGCCCAGGTTTTGTAACCCTGCAAGGATCGTACACTATTTAAATGTGCATGAAGCACAGAGGGCCAGTTTGTATTATACCTCTATAATGTACGGTGTTTGAAAGATTATCCTACCTATAGGCAGCATTCCAGTAAGCCAAGGAGGATGAGAATAGTCATTTCCCTACTTGCATATTGCTCTTTCTCTTTACTAGGACAAAGGCATTTAATGATCATAAAATGGCGAAAAAATGCAGCATAAAAAAATATGTATTTATGACCTAAAGTAGTGAAAAAATGACTTAATTTTTTTAAATGACCAATAAATTTACCATTATTACTTAAATGCAATTTAATGGATGACAGTGCGTTATATATTAATTTACAGTATAAAACACTCTTATTTTGTTACTAAACATGTAAGTAAACTTTTATCTACACCCATAGCGAAAACATTTTTTTTTTCCCTGAACAGAACCCTTCAAAATGCCCCTAGCAAGTATGTGCCATTTAAACAGAAAGAAAAAATAATTCTTTATTGCTACTAGACAAACTGCTATCGTGTTTACAATAAACCTGAATTAACATGAAATATGAACACTTGGCGGAGATTCTCAAATAAAAACTATTGCTTGTTGTCTGAAAGTAATGCTTTTTACATAGAAAAGTCCACTCTACCTGCACTGAAACATAATCTAAAATTCCGAAAATGACCTAAAATTGCCGAAATGTCCTAAAATTGCCAAAAATTACCTACCTCTGGAAAATGATTAAAAGTGCAAAATAAAGCAAAAAATGCAAAAACAAATTGCCCTTATTTAATAAAATACTTCATGATATACATTTATATATATATATATATATTCGTGCTATCTTTTAACCTTCATATAAAAAGATGCAAAATCATGAAATGCCTTCCCCAACTCATTATTTTATTAAGGGATTACATAGAGGCTTCTGTATTAATTGAAAATTTGACTTTCAAGTTCAAACAAACATGCACTCTTTCTTGTTTGTTAAAAGCGTCTTGCTGTGCTAGGTTACATTTTTCTTATGCAGTTTGATCAGAGATGAATGCAAGCTTTTCTTTTATAATAGCGCTGACATCTGGACTGCATTTTGGCACCAATAATGCGAGTCCTGGTATTTTGACGTTAAGAGATGCATGCATCTATGATATTATGAAAATGCATTAATCACTTTATTGTCATCTGCTTTCGCCACGTCAAATGGGCATCTACTGTAGTCAATGGCGTACTGACCTTTCACTCACTTAAGGTATTGCATTCTATTTTTAACCCAAAGAACGTAAGCTCCTTATCTCAAAATGTTTGAGTCCTCAGTAGAATCCCTCTAATTTTATTGCTTGACTTCTTGGATATTTTGTAAATTATGCTAAGGTTTGTTATGTAAAGTTAACATTAGTATAGCTTATGATAAAATCTTGCTTTCCTTAAAAAAGCAGATTCCAATATCTCCTGAAATTTTCATATAAAAATTACACAAGAATATTCAATTATTGCATCAAGTATGCATGCAAAATTTTTCAAAAACGACTAAACGAGAAAACTAAGATTAAAGGCGCAGTCGAAGCTCAAAAATAGTGCGGGTTTATTTTTAAAATGTTCGATGGAGGCTCAGAAAGGGGATGAGTAAAATATTTCTTTTATTAAGAAAAACTGAACTTGCAATAAGTTATTTCGTGCTAATTCCTCACATTTCACCCTTAACTCTCATTAGTTATTTTTCTTCATGAAAATGCAACTTTAGACCGGTAACTTGTTTTGGCAATTTTTTGTAAATAGAGCACTCTCAATTTAATACAGGCCTTTCCAACTCGAGCACTCAGCGATGGTGCGCACCATCGCAGCAAGCAGCCCGGTGCTCTCCTTCCCCATGTCGCTACTGCATGTGCGTGCGTCAGACAGCACAATGGATAGCTGACCTCGCTTTCATGGTGGATGTAACGTCTTATTTAAATGATTTAAATATTTAGTTGCAAGGGAGAAAATAGTTAATTAGCACCATGTGTGACATAATTAAGGCTTTCAAAATGCATAATTTATTATTTAAAGATCAACTTAAAGCCGGAAATGTTGACAATTTTCCTTCATTAAAATCATTAACTTTGTCTATTTACGAAAGCTTCGGATAGCATCAGACGTTGTTACAGAAATTGCACGATGAATGCAATGCCCATTCAAAGAAATTGATTATATGGCACCTCAACTTGAATATTTATGACGCCATATTTTGTCTTGAAAATCACCATCATGTTTCCAAACAGAGGTGATAAAAGTACAGGTACTACTACTACACCGGCGATTTGCTTTCATTTTACAATTTCATTCATCCACAGAAATTTCCCAGATTTCACGCACTTGCTTAAAACTTACGCCAGTTTTCGAGACAACTTATGCATGCGAACTGATGTTTTCAATTACGAATTTAAATAAAAGTAAAACCAGAACTTCTCTGTCTGATGTTGCCTTAGAGGCTGTACTTTAAATTTCTATTGCCAAATCGATTGTACGAACCATTGGTAAATTAGTTGCGGCAAAACGATGTTAACAATCTACTTGAATTCTAAATGCTCACAAACACAATATAAGTAGAGAATAAATGGTGTGTTTATGTGTTCACAAAATTGTTATTAATAATGTTTTCATCAGCTGAACGCTGGCTAGACCTGTGGAGCTGCCTCTCTGGGGCTACACCGGTGCTCGCCTGCGTCATGGAAGCACCTGAGTTGGAAAGGCCTGATTTAATACATATACGAGGGCGAATCAAAAAGTAGCCCCCCAAAATCCAGCCTCAGTGTCCTTGTCGCGGGGGGTGGGCAACGGCAAGTAGGGGAATGCTTGTTGGGGTGATGTACGGTGGGAACTAAGTTCCCGGGACCGCTACGGTAGCCGTGAAGGCCCAACATGAACCCTGAAAAGTCCGGCGGATGAGGCAATGGTTGCAGTTGAAGCGTCTGACCCAGAGTGGGCGGCTTCAATCAAGGTTAGGGAACTGCTTCCTTGCAGTAGGAGTTGGTCCTCCAAAGGCTAGGGGAAGACAACCTCGAAAACAAATTACCTGGCCCTCCAGGTTGGAGGTTGGGGCGTGAGGCCGACAACCTCACCCCTGTAAAACAATCTCAGGTCCAGAAACCTATACAGTTGCCTCGGAATGATGGATACCCTGGATTACGACCTGGCAATCGAAAAAGGAACATGATCAGAAGGAATGATATTAATTTAGCCACATGGAACGTCTTGACAATGCTTCAACCAGGGAAAATGAATGAGGTAGCTAATCAAATGAGTACTTTTGGATTGGACCTAATAGCCCTGCAAGAAATAAGGTGGAAAGGACAGGGTAAAATTGATAAGAAGGATTTTACATTATATTTTAGCGGTCCGAAGGAAAGAACTGGCCAATTTGGCACCGGTTTTATGGTACATAAGAAGATAAGAAAGAGTATTTTAGATTTTATCCCAATAAATGAAAGAATATGTAAATTGAGAATTAAAGGACTTTTTAAAAATGTCAGCTTAATCTCAGCACATGCGCCAACAGAAGAGAAGGAGGAGGAGGAAAAAGAGCAGTTTTATGATTTATTGACTTCAGTCTGTCAAGGAGCCCCGAAGTATGACGTTGTAATAGTTTTAGGGGATTTTAATGCAAAAATCGGGAAAGAAAATTTTATGGAAGCTGTAGCAGGGAAGTTCACCCTCCACGAAGAATCAAATGAAAATGGGAAATATCTTGGCCAGTTTGCTAGCATGAATGATATGGTAATAAAAAGCACCTGTTTCCAACACAAAAAAATTCATAAAGGAACATGGAAAGTACCTGGCGGGGGACTGAACCAGATAGATCATGTCCTGATATCATCGAGGCAGGCTTCAAATATTATAGACGTGAGAACATGTAGAGGACCAAATTGCGACTCTGACCATTTTTTGGTCAAAGCAGTTTTTAGACATAGAATTTCAAACACCATGAAGAATAAGGAAGAAAAGAGGAAAAGGTGGGATATAGGGAAATTAAAAGAACAAACAACAGCGCAAACGTATCAAAATATAGTAAAGGGAAAGCTGGATCTTAACGATGGCAATGAGAAAGGAATAGAACAAGAATGGGAAGACATAAAATTTGCTATGTTAACCTCAGCTGAACAAGTGATTGGAGAGAGGAAAATTACAAGAAATCAAGATTGGTTTGATGAAGACTGTAGACGGGCTATCGAAGAAAAGAACAAGCACAGACAAAATATGTTACAAAGAGAAACCAGAAGTAACTGCGAGCTTTATAAGGAAAGTAGAAGACTAGCCTTCAAAATGTGTAGGAGAAAGAAAAGGGAAATGATGAATAATAAAATAAAAGAAATAGAGGAGGCAAATGCAAAACAGGAAAGTAGATTATTGTATCAAAGTGTTAATAATGTAACGAAAGGTTTCCAACCTAAATTAAACCTATGTAAAGATAATGATGGTAATCTAATTAGTGGAAATAAGGAAGTTATTAGTAGATGGGCAGAATACTATAAGGGATTGTTAAATAAAGACACAGATAATGAAGATGTTAATTTCTCTCCAAGGTACCAGAATGTTCAACCGGTAGTTCATCCACCCACAGCGGAAGAAGTTGAAACAGCAATATTAAATATGAGAAACAATAAATCACCAGGGGATGATACAATAACAATAGAATTGTTGAAATATGGCCCACAAATTTTGAAGGACAGAATTTTAAACCTATTAAAAGAAATATGGGAGAAAGAAAAAATGCCGATTGATTGGAATGTAGGAATTATATGTCCCATCTACAAGAAGGGGGACAAATTGAACTGCCAAAATTATAGAGGGATAACTCTTTTAAACATAGCCTATAAAGTATTATCATCAATTTTGTCAAGAAGAATGAAAATATATGCTGAGGAGATTTTGAGTGAGTGCCAGTGTGGATTTCGACCGAACAGAAGTACTATAGACCAAATCCACAATTTAAGACAATGCCTAGAAAAATGCTATGAATATAATATAGATGTACATATGTTATTTATAGATTTTCAGCAAGCGTTTGATAGCTTAAAGCACAGAGAGCTTTACTACATTCTGGAAGAATTTGGTATTCCACTTAAATTAATAAGGCTGGCAAAAATGACATTAGACAATAACCAAGCTAAAGTAAGAGTCGGAAAATTGATGTCTGAACCATTTGCAATAAATTCTGGAGTAAAACAAGGAGATGCATTGTCTACGGTACTTTTTAATTTGGCCCTGCAAAAAGTAATAAGGAATATTGAAGTTAATGGTACCATCGTGCATAAATCCAAGCAGGTCTATGGATATGCAGATGATATTGTGATTATAGGAAGGAATATTGTAGCTTTGAAAGAGTTATACGCTACTTTAAAGATAGAAGCAGAAAAGTTGGGTCTGAAAATAAATGAAAATAAAACAAAATATTTGAAAATGTCTGGAAACCAAGTCAGAAGAGAAACACACAATTTAGAAATAGATAATAATAATTTTGAAAATGTAAATGAATTTAACTACTTGGGGGTGATAATAAATGAAGATAATAATATAGAACAAGAAATAAGTAATAGACTAATGAGAGGAAATCGAACATATTTTTCTTACATAAATTTATTTAAATCAAACCTCTTATCTAAAAGGACAAAAATAAAGCTGTATAAAACTTTAGTGAGGCCAGTTGTCGCATATGGTGCCGAGACATGGACCCTGAAAGTTGCAGATGAACATCGCCTTCTAGTGTTTGAAAGGAAGATTATCCGTAGAATATATGGGCCTGTGTATGTGAGAGGGAATTGGAAGATAAGGTCCAACAAGGAAGTGCAAGAATTACTTAGAGAGGAGAATATTGTAAGCCATATAAAAGCAATGAGAATAAGATGGTTGGGCCACGTGCAAAGAATGAATGAAGAGAGACTTCCAAAGAAGATTTTAAACACAAACATGGGTGGTGTTCGACGGAGAGGAAGACCTAAGAAGCGATGGCTTGATGATGTTGAACATGATCTCAGAAAGATGGGTATACGAAATTGGAAAGCCAGGGCTGAGAACAGAACCGAATGGAGGACAATTGTACGGGAAGCCAAGGTCCACTTTAAAGGACCGTAGAGCTGGTGATGATGATGATGATGAATCAAAAAGTAAGTTACACTTCCAAGTTATGGCCATTTATGAAATCACCTACACATAGGCAACAGTGCTATGACAATACAATGTAGGCCTACGTTCACTTTTCCAAGGACTAAACATTTCTCGGAGCGGTCAACCAGCTTTTCGATTCCGGATGCGTAGAAATCACCTCCAGCGCTATGTAAACACCTGGAGACAGATGTTTTCACCTCCTCATCGTTTCGGAATCTTCGTCCACCGAGATCCTTTTTCAGCTTACCGAACAAATGATAAACGCATGGCGCTAAGTCTGGACTGTATGGAGGATGTTGCCATACCTCCCGGTTGAATCGCTGCAGCAGTTCGGACGTTTGGCGGGCCCTGTGAGGTGTTGTGTTATCGTGCAACAAAATCACACCGGCGCTCAATTTTCCCCGCCGCTTTTCTTTAATTGCTGAAAAAGGATCTTGGTGGACGACGATTCCAGAACGATGAGGAGATGACAGCAACTGTCTCCAGGTGGTTACATACCGCTGAAGGTGATTTCTACGCCTCCGGAATCGAAAAGTTGGTTGACCGTTCCGAGATATGTTTACAGTCTCTTGGGGACTACATAGGAAAGTGAACTACATTGTATGTTGTCATAGCCGTATGCCTATGTGTAGGTGGTTTCATAAATGGCCATTACTTGGAAGTGTAACTTACTTTTTGATTCGCCCTCATATATATGTTTTTAATTCTTTACTCAGTATAGGCCTGATAGCATTATCAGATAATTATTATATAGCCTAGGCTACAACATAATTATATGGGTTTACTTATTTTTTTGCAGTATGGTTTTGTCTGATAAGCACCAATAGTCAAGGAAGTTCAATTTTTAATATACTAAGTTTTCATACTAAACATAATACTTGCATATACTAAACAATATTTTTACTGTTTTATCTAAACTTCATATTAAATATAGTATGTTCTTCCTAATACATTTTTATTGCTTTAAAAAGAGGTACTTTTTATTTTTTAAAGTCCAAATTGAGGAATGTTGATTTCTTTCGACTTCTTTTAAGACTTAATAGGCCGTGCAGCAAAATGTATGTGTTAAAAATAATGTAATTACAGAAAAACAGTGGATACTTAGAGAACTAGAGAACACGCGATCTTACTGTCGAACATTTTTATGCTGGTTATTTGCGTATCATACAGCGCGGTTGGACACTGCAGAAGGAAGTCAGCGGGATACGATCAAAATACAATTAACCAACCAGAGGATGTGTTCTGAAAATGATAATAGAACTTTTAACAAGAACCAAAATGCACTAATGGTTTTTCTCAGCGCGATATCTGTTTGCTTCTACTGTCATATATCACTGTTCAGTTCATTATTGTTTCCTTCATAGAAAAACTTCCGAGTTTTACAGCCCTTTCTCACATCGATATTGCCATGGTATTTTACCTACCTAAACGGTGATGATACTTTCACTTAAAACCCATATATTAGTCTGAACATTTTAAAGTGTAACTCATTGACCATACTGACCTACATCCCTACGAGGTTTGAATAGTGGTATAATCATTTGCTAACATTTTGTGTGAAGTGTTAAGTTAAACCATCATTGAATACTGTTTTCTTTTACTCTGGAGAAAAAATAGCTACTGAAATAAATCCTGTAATAGACTAGTTATCTCAGGTAAATTTATAGTTTTTGTCCTAAATACATGCAGAAATTCTCTCTAAATATGGAAATACATAACCTATGGTTATGCATAAATGCATAATCTAAAATAGCCAATATTTTTGGCAATAGAGGCACAAGCTCGTAGCTAGGACATAGCTAGGAAAAAATTATTACAGGAGATATACTTTGCATTGTTTTTACAGCTCTTTCAGAGAATAATTATGGGCCTTGGTGCTTTTTCATAATATTATGTGTGAGAAACTCATCAGTAATTAGGCCTATTATAATTTTATCAGCATTATTATCTTCTTCACTATCGTCATTATCACCGATATTATAAATTATTTTGATCATGTGTTACACATCACTTGAATTAGGCTAAAACATGCAGGAAGATCTCGTAAGATTAAAATACTCGGGCTATAGGCTACAGTGGGCAAAGTGTCGCTAACTTTTGATTTCTTTCTTAGAATTGTACTCGTTTTGGAGAAGTTGTAGGCTTACGGTAGAATCTTCAAATCCGACTGTGAATCTATGGCTAGAGACGTGAACTTTTCAGATTTCAGATGCTTCACTATTAAAAGTAAAGTGGTCTCTATATAGGCCGTGGATACCTTAGGGGTTTGAGGAGGTTTTTTTAGGCATTTTGCACATGATAGTAGCAAGGTTGACAGCATTATGCACCGACCACCTTTACCCCCAAGATCGCTACCGATAGGCCTATTCATTTCTGTTGGAGGATGAGTCTATCCCAGGACCACAGTGCCACCAGAAGGGTTAGAGGTCAATTGAAAAATCCCAACGAGCTTATAGGGAACGAACACGCAACCATTTGGTTTGTAGCGCAGTACCTCTCAAGCAACTACGCCTTGGCGCGTACCCCGATGCTTCACACTTAGATGTGCAAAATAATTACTGTATGTTTAAATAATAGGTAAGGTTTAAGTCAGTTCCTTTCATAACTTATGTTTAGATATATCTTAAATATAGAAATTCATGTGAACATGGAAGTGCTGTTTTATTCTAAATTTATTTAGAAATCAAAGCTTTATTAAACAAGGGTGTCTGTGTGTGTGGAGTTTAAATGCCTGAGTGCGGGTTACTCTTTCTATGTCCTCTGATCCAGTTGCGATTGTTCGTCTGCTCTGACGTAACATAAGCCTAAGTGTTTTCTTTTTTGTATTACCTGAATATGTGATTTAGCTGCTAGCGACCATGCTGAGCTAGCCTATGTTAATAATTTAGATTTGATGAATACTGTAAAGTCTGTACTGAATTTATATCATCAAGTGAAATCATCAGTGAACCATAAGTTTGAAACAAATGAGGAAAATTTTATTGGAATGTCTGGTTACCATGAATGACATTTTCAATATTTTAATAAAAACCCTCATATATTAACATAAAGCATTAATCTATTTGTCTTATATATTTGCTTTAATGCATTTTGGGGTGACTACTCCACTCATACGCCGCGTGTTTTATATTGACCAACAACGTTAAGCAATTCCTCGGATTTCGACCAATCACGGCCGTTTATCTTACGATATTCTTGTAGGAATCGCAAGGAAGACGTTTTATCTGATAAAACGTCAGCTCGTTACTGAACTGTAACTGTATCGCTATGCAGTGATTACTAAATCATGTCATCCATTGTCGGCGCTAATTAAAACAAAAATGGCAAGCTCAATGAGTCTTTTGACGAAATTGATAATTATCATAAAGGAATGTAACCACATAATACTGAAAAAAAAATATATATATATAAAATTCATATGGATTCAGTTACAGAAGTCCTGTGAAGATCGTAAGTACAATTGAATTGAATTGACTAGGGAATCTCAATCGCAGCGAACTGGGCTATTAATATGAGAAAATCCAACGAAGAATAAAATTGTGTTTTTAACCAATGCACATTCAAGTAGGCAGTGGGAATTTAGAAACAAATTACGTTCATGAAAAAGTGTTTCTTGTTTGTTCCAATTTTAGCTTCTCTTAATTTTGAGGTTAACACTATTGTCACTACTTCGTTGGTACTCGTAGCTCGTAGTCTCCACAATGCAGACTATTCATTAATTTAGTAGGGACTATGCCGTGATCTGACAGCTGACACTATTAACGATTTTATTTATACAAACCAGAAATAATTATTTATATTAGAATATATTATTATTATTTAAATAATCCATTACGTTTTCTTCATGGAATAGTCATAGGTAATCCCACGAGAGTTGACGAGTTTATCGATAGAATTGCGACTGCGACTATTCCATTAATAAAATGTAACGGATTATATAAATAAAAGTTACTTTCGTGCTTTGTTGTATAAAAACAAAACTAACAGTTGTGAGATCACGGCAAACTATGAATCAACCACCCATGAATCGATTTCAGTTACCTTAGTGTAACCAGTGCTACCAATGATGCATAGGCTATAAGACATAGTTAACTTCATTCAGGTAAGCTAACAGCATAACAGTATAAAAGCACACGAACTGGCTTGCACCGAATTGAAACTGTGTTCTTAATCTATGTGCATTTCTATTATTTCAATTTCCAACAAGTTATGTTGTATAAAATAATCTGTTTTTGTGCCGCTTAGTGGCAGCATCTGACTATTAATCACTGCACACTGATACTAGCGTCTGCAGTAACGACCAGACGATTTTATCACGATAAAACACCATCCTCGCGATTCCAACAAGAATATTGCAAGATAAACGGCCGTGATTGGTCTATATCCGAGGAATTGCTAAACGTTAATGGTCAGTATCAAACACGCGGCGTATGAGTTGAATAGTCTTAATAAATCCAACTCGAGGTTACGAGTTGCATCAGATAAATCCGATAAACTCGCAACCTCTCGTGGGATTACCTATGAAAAAATTATATGTAAGTAGCAGAAAAAAAAGTGTGTGTAGTCCTAATTTGAACGAAAAAGTTATTGAAAATGCATAGTTTTCTTCCAATAGCCTAATCTGGCTGTTAGAAAATACGGCGTAAGAACTTACTTGGTTTTACTGGGAAACGATAGCTCTCGCTGAGTACATTGCTGATTGTAAGTATGGGCTTTCCATAAAAGCACATGGAGACCCAATATGCAGATTACGTACAGTTTTTCAAAACTATTAATTCAATCAGAATGGGTTGTGTTACAGTTATGTTTCTTTTAGAGTGTTCCATTTAGTAAACATCTCATTTATTCAAGCTTCCTATGCGTGGCTTCTTGCAAAATCTAAAGCTTGACTGGTTAGGTGATTGATTGACTTTGAATGATTAAAAAAGTTTTCCTCGAGCGAAGGCTTACTACATTTTAAGAGAAAAAATTCAAGTATAGGCAAAGTGCTTCAAGGATAATAGGATCCGATAAACTCATCAAAACTTAGAAAAGACTTCCACCACTTTTCTACTACCCACTTTTTTTCTTTTCTTTGTTTGGTCTCTGTTGAGTTATATCTGGATGAGACAGACAGGAGGAAGGTTGTAGTAATGATAAAGAATTTCGGTTGAGAGAAGAATGATAGCCGGAATTAGTAGAAAAGCCAAGAGGTAGGCCTACTAATAATGACGTTATAGTAGACTGCTTTATTCAGTGTGTATTTAATTCCTATATTTGGTAAGAAAATAAAATCAGGTAAACTGATATAACAAAGTGCCAGAATGTTTCTGTTGAATCAATTATTATTGCAATTATGATATGCAGAAAATAATTGTTTTTAATCAGATTAAAATCGACCAGCGTCAGCAGAACTACAGATTTGTGATATCTTAACAATCGCTCACTCACATGAAAATAAAAATAAAAATAATAAAAAGAATCCATGTCAAATCGACCGGCTCTGGGATTAGATCCAGGGACCTCCAGAATACGACTACGAGCCCAAGACGTTACCATTTGACCAACTCAGTCAGTTTGAAGGTCGAGTTCAATAAGCATATGTGAAAGAATACTGTTATTTGTCAAATCTAAAATGTATTGCAACTTGAAGTTCTTAAAATAGGCCTATGTCAACATTTCATAAAATTCAGTGGAAAATAACTCCGCTAATTCTTTCACAGTAATGTACCTTCTGTATATAACAGTATTCATGTAGTACTCAATTTCAGCTAGATTAACGAAGTAAACAAACATCTGACTCAATGATAAAAAATGCGGCATTGTAGTATAAACATGATTTTAAAAAAAAAAAATGTGACCTTCAATTAGTTGTTACTCTGGTACCGATCAACCGATTTGGTCCAAAATAAATAGGATTTTTGCCATGTACGTTATAAATAAGTATACCAAGTTTCATAAGAATCCGATAAAGCGTATTTGAGTTACCGCGCCTTTTGTTATGTAATACTATAAAAAGGCACTGAATTCGGCATTATTCCGGTAACGGCCAACCGATTTGATCCAATATCAACAGACTTCTTCCCATGGACATTACAAACATGTATTCCAAGTTCCATGAAAATCCTATAAGGCGTATTTGAATTATGGCGCCTTTAAGATATACCCTAAATTTGGTTTTACTCGGTACCGGTCAACCGATTTGTTCCATTATCAATAGGGTTCTTCCCATGGACATTATAAACAAGTACACCAAGTTTCATTAAAATCCAATAAAACCAATGTGAGTTATCGCGCGTACAGAAACACTCACGGACGGACGGACGGACAGACATTTTCTCGTTCCCCACACAATCTCATAAAGTACCATACTGGCACTTAATAAAAACATATAAACTGATATAACAATGTACCAGAAGGAGTGAGCAGGCCATATTTCAGAAACTGTTTAGTTTTAGACCATGGTTTCTTTGGAAAATTTGATAAGCATATGTGTAGGAATAAGTGGAGTAACTAGAATATTAACAAAAGGAATTTATAATAATAATAATAATATTTTTATTTGTCTATGCACATGATTACTTGTAAGATTCGTCAGTATAATTAAAAAAACATATAGTATAATTGCAGATATATACAGTATTGACATATAAAATAGTTACAGGTATATACAATAATTAAAAACACAAATCATTCTTATTACATTGGTAAAATTCTTCATAGTGATAGAAGGATTTATTGATTAGCCACTTCTTTAGAATGTTTTTAAATCTGTTCATACTGCAATTCCTTGCATCATAAGGCAATTCGTTGAACATAGTAATGGCTAAATATTTATAAGATGTTGCCGTTTTATTCAGTCTAACATAGGGAGTATCAATTTTCTGTCTTTTTCTGGTATCATATGAATGGATATTTCTGCGTAATTGATAGTATTGAAGGTTCTCTTTGGCAAATATTAGATTACTATATATATATACATACCAGGTAGTGTCATTATCTTTAAATATCTAAATACATGTTTACAAGAATCATTAGGTTTCATAGCCATCATAGTCCTGATAGCCTTCTTTTGCCACCTAAAAACAATTTTTGCTGACACACTACCACCCCACAAAAGTACGCCATACATCAGCTGAGAGTGGAAAAATGCATAATATGCGTTAGTAATTTTGGTAATACTCATACAAGATCTTAACTTACGTAGTAGATATATTATGTTTGCTAGCTTTTTACATAAATTATTGGAATGAGGTCCCCAATTTAATTTATTATCCAGGTATATTCCTAATAATTTAACGGTCTTATTTTCATCTTGTTGTGTTTGTAAATTAAATGTAATAGTTTCTGTTTTTTGTGTATTAATTATCAAGTTATTTGCTTCGAACCATTGACTTGCTTGTTGCATCACATATTTTTGTTTGCGTTTCAATGTATCTATGGTATCGCCTATTGTTATGAACGTAGTATCATCGGCATAAAGAACTGTTTTACTAGTAATATTTACTGGTAGGTCATTGACCATGATGAGAAAGAGAAATGGACCCAATAGTGACCCCTGAGGGACCCCCGTTTTAACTGTTTTGAAATCAGATTCATCTTTACCAACTACAACCATCTGTTGTCGGTTTTCTAGATAAGAGGAAAGTAATTTTAGTTCAACATTTTTAATTCCATAATATGATAGTTTTTCTAGAATTAAATCATGAGAGATGGTATCAAATGCTTTACTGAGGTCTATAAGTGTTGCATTTGTCACTTTTTTGTTCTCAAAGCCATCTATGACTACATCTACCAATGATTCTACTGCCTTTGTTGTAGATAAACCTGGCGTAAAGCCAAATTGTGAAGGTGTTAATAAGTTATTAGTAAGAAAATATTCATACAATTGTTTCAGCATACAGGCTTCAACAATTTTACGTAATAATAAGTGATATTGGCCTATAGCTGTTCGGATTATTTCTTTCTCCTTTTTTAAATATCGGAATTATTTTAGTTACTTTTAACGAATTAGGGAAGACACCTACCAGAAGTATTTGATTAATAAGGTAGGTTAACGGTCCTACAATTGTATCGATTGTTCTTCTAATAACATAGTTGGATATCCCATAATAATCTTCACATTTTGAGTTACTTAATTTCCCTACAACTGATTTAATATCCTCTGGCATTATAGCTTTCCATTTAATACTTATTCCTTTTTCAACTGTAGGCATATTACTTAATAATTCGTTGGCTTTCTTATTCTATCCTTTTCTATGTTGGGAATTATATTTATAAAGTATTCATTGAAGACATTTGAATCAATTGGAGGTAAAATTATTTTAGATATGTTCCTAGTTTCTTTTTTAACTACTTGCCAATAAGCTTTACTAGGAGCATTTTCTATGTATATTTCATTAGCCTTTTTCTTAGCCGCTACTACCTCTTTAGTAAATTCTTTTTTGCATGTTATGTAGTTAACCTTATCCTCATTATTACCAGATATTTTATATTTATCATAGAGTATCTTTAGCATAATGTGAATTTGTTCAAGGTGGGGTGTAAATCATTTTAATTCTTCATGTCAACAATAGGCATATCCTTTTTTTTTTATCAAAAGTCTGGAAGTCGTACAAATACGCAGTCAAAAAATTCCAAAGTTTATTTGAGAGGGAGAAAATAAAAAATTGAACTTTTAGGAATCTACCCATCGTTTATCCCATTCACGTACATGGGACACATATTTTGTTTCTTTTATAAAACTCCCTATTGATTCCATGAGGATCATAAATTATGGTTTTAAATGTCTTCTTAGCATAAACTACATTTGTTTTCTTACATTTTTTACATGACATAGTTTTTGTCATTACAGGCATACAGTTTCATGCTATATTCTTTGTCTGCAGTTCTCTGGCTTTCCTTTGACTATTTTTATCACCAAGGAGGATTAATATAAGTTAGTAAATTCGTAAATTGTTTACACTTTAGGATAGTTATTTGAACATAAACCGGTAATGAATTTACTGAAGTATAGAGTGACTTCTATTCCTTGGGACATATATGTCCCAATGTACCGTAACTGTAATTTATTTACATATGTTTGCATTATACATACAATAGGCCTATGCACTAAAACCTGGCTAATGGAGTATATTTTGTAATTAACATAGGGGAAGAAATTTTATCAGGCTTTCTTTTCAAATTATGGGCCGTAATATTTATTCGAAACATAAATAAGAAATGCCAGATATTGTGGAACGATACGTACCAATCGCAAACATATTAATTATTTCTGTATCATTTCCTCCAGATAAGAACATTAAAAGAGGTGATTGCCTGTACATGGTCTTAGTAGCAATGGCCTGACTACCCTGAAGTGGGTTAATAAAAAACCTAAGTAATTTCATATCCCACAACAGTGAAGAGGAGGCAGTCTGGCTCCTGTAATAAAATCAGTATTCATTGTTCATTGATGGTAAAAAAAAGTGTATGAAAGGAGCTGATCCCTTGGGACAGAAGAAAGTGACATATGAAATTAACAGAAATGCAAAAATTAAGTAATTTTGAAACTTTATCAATCCCATTGACATTGGTTGAAATAATGCACATATAATATATTTGAAATTATCAGCTCAAACGGGAATGAATTCTACATGATTTCCTTGGAATTTAGACAGAATGTTCCACAAGTCTGATCAACAGATACTCATATCGGGAGAGGTCTCTTCCCACAGCCGTAAAAAATAATGAAGATAGTAGGCCTAACCGTAAAAGTCCAGAGCATCAGATTTGCAAAAGAAGTGCGTTCATTGTGCTTTGAAGGAAACTGTGGTCTTACATTTTTGAGAAGTGTTGTGTTCATCTCTGTTGTATGATAACCAGAAATTGTTCAGTGAATTAAAAAAGAAACAGAGAGGGGAACATAGCAAAAGAAGTTCATCAAACTTATTGTTCAAGTAAAGCAGTATTCTCCAATTGCCTGAATTGAGATAAACTACCAAATATAGAAAAGCTTAAATTATTATATTTTTTCTAAATTAAATAGTACAAATACAGCCATTAAGTACGAATTATTGAAGTTTGTGGTACGCGCGATAACTCGAATACGTTTTATCAGATATTCATGAAACATAGTACGTACAGTTATAATGTTCACAAGACAAATCTTATTGATATGGGATCAAACCAATTGACCAGTACCGGAGTAATGCTTAATTAACGGTTTAAGAATACAGTAGCAAATTATCACTATGGGCCACTATAAAGCCGCGTGGCTAAGTCGCTCATTGTCATAATTGTTTTCCCGCTTCCAGATGAATCAGAAGCTAGAAATTTGGCACACTTAGCTTATAGCTTGCAACCAACGGAAATGTTCCAAAACTATCCAATTTTTTATTTTTATCCTCGAAAAACATCCAAACTGGCGGACGCAACTTAAGGTCTTTAAGGATCTTCTTAAGGAGGCTTATAGTAACTAAATGGCAAGTCGAATAAAACAGCCTATTGCACCCGCAGTAACGGATTTGAGAAATCTACAAACCTGATCCTATGACTTTCCATCGTAATCTCCATTGGTTATAGCCTACCTTAGATTGAGTTACATTTTTTATTTTAAGTAAATTTCGTATATTTTCTTCACATTATGTAATTTTTGACACACAGATAGAACAGATAGAAT
Source organism: Ectobius pallidus (assembly GCA_964059195.1). Taxonomy (NCBI): domain Eukaryota; kingdom Metazoa; phylum Arthropoda; class Insecta; order Blattodea; family Ectobiidae; genus Ectobius; species Ectobius pallidus. The sequence goes on along the minus strand of CAXKWD010000003.1, from coordinate 179,400,931 downwards.
CATAAAATTTAGCAGAAATATTGGCATATACAGCAGCCATTTTTGAGAAAAATGTTATGTTTGTAACTATCCCATAAGTATGTAAAATCTGGCTGGATATCAGTGACGTTATTCCCATCTACGGCAATTTAAAACATCCACTTATTAGCATTGATGTTTATTCACTTCCAGATGAGCTAGAAACTTGAAATTTGGCAGACTTATAGCTTTTCGCTTATAACCGATGGGAATTTCCCAAAAAGTTCTATTTTTTATTTCTTTACCTCCAAAATTAACTTTGAATATTTTTGAGTGCATATTTGTGTGGCCTCAGATGTCTTGACAAAAATGTTAATATTTTGTTATATTTTGCCTAGACTTCAGAGAATTTATTTTATTCTGTTTATTTAATCTGGCAGCGCTAAGGCCATTTGACCTTCTCTTCCGCTCTACCAGTCAAAGGCAATACTACAATTAGCTTACATATTACATAAATACAAAAATTCAAAGTACTGTACTATTTAATACATATAAACACACTAACAATTTACATCATATTCCTAATATAAATTTAATCTTAATTTCTAAATTCTAAATTAGTATAAAATATTGGTAATTAAAAAATTACAGATAAAATACCAAAACTGCAATTTATGATGTCTGTGAAATATAAAAAGAAAAAACTGGGAGTTATAATAAATGTAAGGTAAGGATTTCAAGTTACTAAAAAGAGCAGTGAAGATGGCTAATTATTATGATGAGAAAAAAGAAAAAGAAAATTAAATTATGTCGAATTAACTTACTGAATTCTCCATGAAATTCACCAAGCGTTCGACAGCCTGGAAGTTTACGGAATTTATTAATAAAAAAAATGCACTTCGCTTTTGGGGTATCCATGAAAGTGGCTCGGATTGCATGTTAGTAGGACCTACTTCTTGCCAAGTTCTCTTGAATAGACCTACCGTATAAGGTGACTTAGCAGCTTTAGTCTCTCTTTTGGTATTCTTCCTGCCCCCTAAGGTGAATATTTTGTGTCCACTTACTGTTATTTAATCAATCGACAAAGAGGACTGGTTTGCAAACTAGACTGATTATTATTGATGTTTATTGTTGATTTCATAAGATAAAGTAAAGTTTATTTAAAAAATGCATATAAATGAAGCTAAATGATAAACTATCGTATGTGACCAAGTAAATTATTATAAATTTTATCGCTCGTAATTACCTGACTCTGAGCGATACAATAGAAGACCCCATATACATAATGCTTCACTTGACTTAGCGTATTAAAATTGAATGTATAAAATCACATACAAGAAATTAACCAATAAAGTTAATTATTTTCTCCCCGTTCAGTTTCATTTAAGAAACAATACTTAATTTTATAAGGTATCAGATCTTCTGTGTCTTGTGAAAATTAGCTCAATTCTAGATATACGTCAGTTACGTGTGTAATCACAGCAACTGTAAAGCGTAATAAGAGATATATTTTGTGACTTCCACTGCATCGTTTTCGTTAATATTTGAAGATTTTTAGAGTAAATAATTTTCGAAACCAAGTAAGAAATATGATTATTACATCCTAAAAGTTAAACGTTTATGTTAATAGAAACATTATTAATGTCTTCTGTGATGATAGGGACATTCATGTGTGAAATGAAGATTGTGAGTCCCTCATCTCAGCTCCATCATTAGTACATCAGCACAAACCCATTTATCTGCCGTAGAGTCCAAACGAGACCCCAGAGAATCTCCCATTCAACAGCTCTCGTTGGTAAGCTATAGCCTACGAGGCAAATAAGTAGCTTATCACAACTTTGAAAACCGATATCTTCGAAGGTTACTGATCACTGCAAAGTTTTGAATGAACTATTCTCCTTGCTATTAAATAAAATAATAATAATAATAATAATAATAATAATAGGCCTAATAATAATAATAATAATAATAATAATAATAATAGGGAAACTTACATTTAGGACATACATAAACATTCGTATATTTGTTGATATCGTTTACAAACACAGAATTAAACATATTAAGAAGCAAAAGAGTCATGCTATGGATTGAGGAATTCTGAATTAGAATTTGTAATAGTACGGTAAGTGATTAATCTTTCAACTCCATGTGTGCAATGTTTTAAAGAACTTATTCAGCAGCAATAACTTTGGAGTCAATTTAGAAAGCGAGATAAAACCTAATTTTGCAATCACTGGTTCGGGGTTCTTTTAGAAAGTTACGAACAATGGAGTTTTGTCTCACTTTCTTAATTTAAGAAGGAGAAAAGGAAAGAACACTTTGAGTACTAAGTCAATCATACCTATTAAGAAATTCAGATAATGTACTGCATTTAAAACCCTCCTAATTTTGACTTTTAGTATTTCAGCACCTATTTGTAACCAGAACAAATCCATAATGCAGCTTTGAACTCTTTTTTTTTTTTTTTTTTTTTTTTACTGAGCGAGACCAATTCAGTAGGCTACATAATGTCTCAATTGAAACCTATGATCTTAAATTGAAACCAAGCATGTACCCCTGACACAATATCCGTACTGTATGTGTTGACACGATAATTCAATCATACAGCTACGGTAGATTTTCATACAGGGTAAAGCCATTAGTTTACCATCAACAATGCCCTTCTAATGGACTTAACCATGCAACGGTGTATGAATGAATGACTAGGCAATGCTGTAATGACCATAGTTGCTAGGAAACTGAATTCATCATTTTGAAGTCGTCTATCTCTTAACTATGTTGGATGTTAAGTCTGTGGTTACCATGCAATATTATTAGACGGAATTTGTTTTAAAAATTAAAGTTTTAAAATTCTATCAAATTTGGGAGACTTTATTTTCTATTATTTTATTTTATTTTATTTTATTAATTTTAACTGGCAGAGGTAAGCCCATAAGATATTCCCTACCACTCTGTCAGGAGGAAATACATGAAATACAATACAACTTAATTATAATACAAGACAAAAAGATAAACCAAATAACATATGAAATTAAAATAAATGAATACAACATTGACAACAAGTACTGAAAAAAGCTAAAATATTTACTCTTAAGTCTTATTATCAATCCTAACCAGCTAGGAGTTCCTATGTAACTCGATTAACTTGTGCTTGAACTGTTTAACAGTTCCTGAGATAACTAGACTAACTAGAGTTCTAGAAGCGAATAGATATTCCTGTAAAGGAAGTTCTTTACAGAGACATGGATATTAAGGGATCAAGCTGAGAGAGCATGCTCAAGTTATAAGATGATAGGTAATGAAAACGACTGGAAAAATAGCTAGGTGTTGAAGTATGCAGGATTCTATAGAGCAGAATAAACCAGTGGAAATATGTTCGTTAGCGCAGGTGTACCCATTGAACTTGTTCTAGTGACAGAGTTATGTGCTCGTATTTACGAATGTCACATATAGGCTAGGCCTATATCTGACACACACATAATGAGCACGTAGTCTTTGAGTCAAATTACTGATTAAGTCAGAACGTAGGGGGACACAATCAAAATATGGTATAATGAGTTTTTGAACAAGTATTGTTCTTACTGAAACGTAAAGTATTTTTTTATCCTGTACAAAGTATGCAGCGTTGTTTTGCAAACAATAGCGACTTGTACATTCCATAGGTCTATTAAATTATGGCCAATATGTATGCCGAGATATTTAACGGTTTGACTGAAGGGAATTATAGAGGGGATTATAGAATCATTAAATTTAACTTAGAGAAAAAGTGGGTTTTTTGTTGTTGAAACACCTCGTAATTTGAGTGTTGGAGTGTACCCGTTCATCAAACAACCGGTATAATGTGACTGCAACTGATCCATTGTTACACTATGAGAGAATAACCCGAATGATCGCGCTCGTTTGAAAAAAGAAAGAAGCTACCAATACTGAGGAGATTCGTAGTTAACGTGGCACAAAATAATTTATCATTTCGGTATTTAGAGGTAGAAACATGATTTCGAAGTACAGTATGTGCATATGAAGCATACCTAAACTACGAGTATAAAAAATACACTATCACATATTTCACAAAAAGTGATGACTAGGGGCGGATTTCTATGACATGGCATATTTTTCCCCTTTGCATTATTTTAGGTTTCTGACTAATTTATACCCGATGCCAAGCATCCTGGTGAAAATGGAACGGCTTTTATTGTGTATATAACTGCATATTTAGGAAATTTCCAACTATAGTATCATATTTAGTATGAATATGCATATTTAGGTCATATTTTTGGCATATTTGTGTGCATATTAAAGAAATTTTGTAGTTTCATATCATATTTTGTAAATTTTGCATTATACAGATACTTTTTGAGAATTTAAAGATATTTTAAATAATTAAATTAAATTTTAATAAAATGAATTGTAATGAAACTGAAAAAATATACATATAGTGTAAGTGGTAAAGCATATTTTAAATTTTATTGATCATATTTTAATGGGTTGCGTGCACATTGGCACAGGTGCACATCGGCACAGTCGGATTTTCGTGCACATCGGCATTGTATTTTTATCTTGCAATATCATCGTGCTCATCGCCACACACCCTTCGTAGGGTTGGACATAGAGACAAAGTTGGAATTACATTATCGTATTGAATGCAATGGAGTTCACAGTAACTGCTTGATAGACAGAAAGACAAACACTTCCTTTTATTTATAGATACATACTGTGTACATTAATATTATAATTTTATTGTTTAGAAATCATTCATAAAGTATCTGCCTGCAATTGAATGAGACTTTGAATTAACCTAACCTAATCTGATCTAACCTAACCTGACTTAACCTATCTACGATATCAACGGCCGGTTTCCTTAGCCGCGGTAGCTAAGGGGTGCTGCCTTGGAGCCGTGGTGAAGGAGACTGTAGGTTTGAGTCTCTATGTCCACCCCTAGCCCCAACGGGTTGTGTGGCGATGAGCACGATAATATTACAAGATAAAAATACTATGCCAATGTGCACGAAAATGCGATTGTGCCGATGTGCTCCTGTGCCAATGTGCACGACACCATTTTAATGTCCTATTTTTTAGGTAATAGAAATCCGCCCACTAGTGATGACATTCCAGCATTCAGCTGCTCGGTTGTAGGGAAAACCAACATTAAAAAAAGTAATAATAATAAATAAATATTATTATTATTCACAGAACAGTCCCTTTTGTTACTGTTTCTAATGAGTTTCTATGAAACTGCTACCGGAACTGATCTTATTTATCTTTTCTTTACTTACATTTTACACATAACATAATTTATAACTTATAATTGACTCTGCATTTTGTTTATAATTTGCCGTTTTCTTTTCCATAGATTGATCTGCCATCCTTAATGTAGTGTGGACCATTCACATGTTGGTGGCAATCGTAGTAATGGATACCACATTTCTCACACTGAGGCTGTTGAATTGTTTTTAAGCGAATAGAAATAGTATAATGAAAAGGGCAACGATCAATTATGGGAATAGATAGATCGTCGATAGAAGCTTATAACTTACCTGTGATACGACAAATGTTTCACTAATTCTAAATTATCACAATATTAATGGCCTGGTGAAAGACATTAGTGATGGGCTGTGAAATGCGAACAGAAATGCTCCTAAATAGATTTTGGTCATCCCTGGAGATATTACCACCTCATTTATATACGAGACCAGCTGTGCCGCGGAGTTGAGGACTCATGACATGACTGACGGTTAGAGGGGAGTGGAATGAAATTTCAGCGTCAATTGTTCCTGTGGCTTATCGTTAGGAACGATGGTGGTTGCAATGTCCAGTACATGACGTTATCTCATGCTGGAAGCAGCCTGTTGTGTTGCTCACTCTCCCAACTCCTCTAAAACCTTACGCCATTTTACTTTGTACAGCAATTTTGCAAATACACGGCCAAATATGCACTTCAACGAATACACATTTACTTATATATTTCATGAAACAACGGTGTCATCTGCCTGATACTTTAGGTGACCACAGAGATCCAGAATACAAAACAAGAAACATTCTTAACACTGTTTACTCATGTTGTGTTAAACTAATCATAAAATTTAAAATAAGAAAACAAATATTTCAAACATTGAAAAAATAGAACCATGAAAAATCAATATTGACCAATCAAATTATTATGTAATATATTTATCGACTACTTTAAAATGCATAGGCCTATAGAGTTATCTTCAATATCATTCCACAAGAGGCCCATACTTTTTAAATAATCATTCTTATTTTACAACCTCAGAAAAGAAATTCCTTCCCCTCATAAGCATTTTTTCTGGATCGATTCTTGTTTTACGAAATAGGTAGAACGTGCATACTCGCTCTGTTGCATAGTTTACTTATTATAACAGACATTCATAGACATTATCTCTTAGCCCAACTTTGTACCGTAACTTTTAATTTTTAATTCACCCTATTTTAAATATTTATCTTCGTTTATATGAGTTTAATAAAAATATTTAGTCGATTTGTATACAGTATTCTGTATTTTGTATTCTGTGTTGTGGTCAGCCACAGTTTGCGACCTGACAACCACAATAAAAGTTAAAAAACTAGAAGTAAAATATTATGAGGTATACAAGAATGTTTAAGTAACTCTAATTTTCAGTAGGCCAATTTAGAAATAAACAGCGAGTATTCCAGCTCAGTTGTACAGTAGAGTAAGGAATTTTTGCTACCCCATATGGCATGTGTGCTGTTTCCACACTCGCACTTTTAGAAGGACGATATAATAATGCTGAAGGGTTATGGCTAAAAATGATCTTGGAATGCCGATAGTGCCTTTTTAGCATAATGCAGAGAGATTACAAATTTGATTCAGTTTGGCCAAAGAAGTAGGCCTCTATAGATGGGCCTATATTAGTTAATTATTATTTTCCTCATAATATTTTAACCTTAGTGACTTGAAACACAAAAATCTTAAATTCTGAAGCATTTAGACCACAATGTGTGACTATGATCGTTTTCAGCCATCACCCTTCAATAATTGTTAATGACTTTTTTATGAACGGCTGTTTATTAATTATGTTAGTGATTTTGATATTATGTCATTAAAAACTCCTAACCAGAAGACTACTGATACCTTTAAAAATGATTGTGATAATTTCTATCGATACTGTGTTAAGCTTTATGATACTTCTATTTTGCCATCTTATCATTTTACATGACCATATGACGTATAATAGAAGTGTTAAACTGCACTGAAGTAAATGCAGTACCAGTTCTTGGAGTAGTCAGAGAGGTTTCATGTTAAATTTATCAGTAACACTGAACATGGTATGCAAATGTACAATTTGGCTGTAGCAAGTGCAGTTCACCCAACCGCATACAGATTTGCAAAAAGGCATCGGTTGTGTAATCATGTCACAGTCATATGCCACAAATAGTATAGGCTTCGGCCTCTAAAGCAGCAATCATTAAAGCAGAGCCAGCTTCAGGAAATGGGTTTGTTGTGGGATAATGCACGATATATTGTTAACAGCTTGCTTTCCAGAATGGAAATTATTAAACATATTATTACAAGGCATATATGCATATATATATAAGACTTGAAGTGTCCAACAGAGACTATCAGACTATTCTCCGATACGTCTATAGTGAGAAATATATTTAATTATGTTAAAATCGGATAGTTGTTATTATTATTATTATTATTATTATTATTATTATTATTATTATTATTATTATTATTATTATTATTATTATTATTATTATTGCTACAGGTAGGCCTACATAGCCCCCAAGGAGTAATGGAAAAAAGTCCGAATGGTACCCTCGCATGTATTTCTCTATCCTAAGCATAGGCCCAGTTTCACACCTAAAGTTTCATGTATCAAGCAAAATCATATACCTACTGTATTACTCGCAAAGTAGAACTTAAATGTCTGAGTTTGTGGGTTAGGCGATTTGTTCATAACTACACTTAAGAAAATGTCTACCATAAAGTGTTAAAAAAATAGATCTTGTATGTCCTTATGATTTCTTGATGATCAAAGCGAAACTCAAACGAACGGGGAACTGTATATGTTTAAAATGAATCAGTAGGCTATCCCAAGGGATGATTTGGATTAAAAAAATGAATACTACTTCGTCTGCGGTGTGTCCAGTCATGACGAGTCCTTCAATATCATTCCTCATTATTTTCTTGATTGAGACACGTTAAAACAAGACGTTATTTTTAATCTCAACTTAATTTTTTTTATTATCCCAATTAACCTAATAAGATTATTAATATTTAATGTTCCGCCTTATAAATTAAGGTTTCGTCTGTGAAGGGAAACCGTGTAATTAATTTTTTAATGAAATGAATGTTCCTATTAACGAAAGTAATCCCCTTTCATTTATAACTCTAACGCGAAGGTCTTACGGTACCTGGGCAGAGTGATAATAGGCCTACTCGTATTTTAACATTAATTTGTTGCTAAACAACATTACATTTTTAATTAAGTGTAACTAAAAACTTCAACCACATTAAGCATAAAATAATCTTATTTACTTTTATGTTATTAAGTAATGTTATAAACAAATGAATCAAACAGAGAGGGCTCATAAAATCGAAGCGCTTAACAATAAGGCCTGAAAACATAACCAGTTGTGCATTGGTAATCGCTAAAAATCGCGTTTTCTGCCACTTTTTCGCTCGAGAACAAAAGTAATCATTTAATATCAGGCGTCTTGGGTATTCGGATTCCCTTTCGTCCACCTATGTTAAACATTTAAGATGTCTGTGTCCCGTAGGTCTGGCTGGGCAACGGACCCAAACAAGTAAAAACAGTTTCTTTCATTATATTTGAGTTTTCCTTCTTACATTGTAAGCAATTTCAACATTCAGACAAGCAATCCTTCTACCATCACATGCACCAAGCTATACACGCTCCTAACAAAAATGGAAATAAATACATTTTTAAACAAGAAACATCTACTCTGCTATAATTTGTTTATCAAACCTTTCTTAGTTTATTGTAACATGTCTTCAGTCATTTGTTTTTACCAAACTATCTTACCTTTAAATATTTCACTCCGGTACGTACTGTAATTAAGGTGTTAATACACATTTAGATATGGACATTTTTATTTGGAAAGTAATTGTGTATTATAACATTTTTTATCTTTCTAAATGGTAAAATAATATGTTTTCTGACGGGATTTAACCACAAACATTTAAAAATAGGCTATGTTTGTAACTTTTTAAATTTAGATTTCTGAGTACAAACACAAAAAAGCTGCTTAAAATTGTAGCATAGTAGTGCTTATCGAATCGTATCGTATTTTAATTCCAAATGAGAGGGCAACAAAATTAGGAAAACTAGTTTTCGTTATGGATTTTCACTTATAGGATGATTATTATAAAAGTAGTAGACCTAAATATTTTTCAAAAATATATATGTATTGGGAATAGATTGAGTTAAGCACTAAACAACTATACCGGTTGTTCACCTTTCGTCGTTCACTTCTTGAAGTTATTTATGTCGTAAATACGCACGGCTCGCCGGTATTGTTGGTTGCATGTTACAGGGCTTTCAGGGGTGATACAAATTATATACGAGCTGTGGATCTTTAAGTGTGGTGGCGTGTGGTCATCAAAATAGGTGGTTGATGGGCCTGATGACCCTTAAAAGAAATCGTGAAAATTCTTCCGTTGAACTCAATTAATGTTGCATTCAAAGCGATGCAAATAGTTTGTTACTCGATAAAAATCAAAGGTGCGTTTTAAAGTAAACTGATCCACACTACAACTGAGTAATGAAGAAAAAGGATTAAGAATTGTGTTGAATAATGGGAAATGACATTGTATCTAAATAGTGACGAATTAACATTTTGACAAAACAAACTTATTTTATTTCCTTAGAACTATAGTAGACACTATTGCTGATCCATGATCGCTGCAAGCGCGATCCGAACTCGGAATCTATTCATTATAAACCCGACGCCTTAACTTGTAATCTGTACAAAGCACAACTGCGGATATGTAGGCCCATGTCAAAGCAGCTACATAATAGACAATATCTAGATTTCTCATTCATAACGGCATTATTATTGTTATTACTAGTAATGTCCTGTGAACAGTAGACCTCGCGTACAAAAACAAAACAAAAACATAACATCTGTTCTTCATCAGTTAACACGGCCACCATCTTAAAACGGAATAAACAAATATAAAAAAAAAATCTTTCTGTAGGCTACGTCGTTTTTAATGGCTTGAAGAAACATTCGTCTCAAATTGGAAGAAAATCAAAGAACGCGTTCGGTCGTGACTGCATTACAAACAAACTTACTGACAAACAGACGAAATGCTGAACGGTCACTTCGTTCGTCCAATTATTATTGCTGTTATTATTGTTGATAATGTTGTTGATGAACTGGCTTAGGCCTACAGAATGTATGAAATTAGTATTGAAAGGTACTATATCATAAACATTAGGTTTAATTCGCTCTACATTATACGAATGAAATATGTATTATTAAACATACCGTAAGCCAATTAGATGACTGTAACACCCAAAGGTAAATGTTAGTACAAGAAATACACTTGCTTCGAACGTGTTGGCAGAGTTACTAATACCAGAAAGCTTTTAAACAAAAAAGCAAAACCAAAGCAACTAGTCTTACTTAAGGTAACGACACAACAGTAAAGATATTTTACCATCCCTGAAGTAGACATTTGGGTTGCCTGTTTGAACCAAGTGAGGACGATTCGGGAACGTTTGGTATTAAATTAAAATAGTGAAATCAATACCGCATCTCAATGAGTTCAGGCGATTTTTCCTTACAGTCAGTTTTCAATTGAAATTGTTTAAAAAAAGTAACTTATGAACAAATTGTATATTGTTTATGGTTAAATCCTACAGCTTACATTTTCATTTAAAGAAAGAGAAGAGAGTTTTCAATTCCAAACAATGTTTTCTACGAAGTAGACCTACAAAACTTAACGTAATTTTTCTTCTTTGTTAAAATTCTATTAGAAGCAAACCGAAGTGTGCACAAACTGAGATGCCTGAGAAGCAAAGGCAGGCAGATGTGCCTTTCTTGCTGGTTACATTGGTAAGGATAAGAACCTCGGCATCATTAATCATGAGCAAGTTGGAGTCTGGTGGAGTGTCAGTCAGTAGAGGGTCATGCTTGCCGACACGGGAGCGGATACTTTCCTTGAACATGACTGAGTACACTTCTTGGACACAATCAATGCACTCTCGTCAGATAGTAGCTGTTATAATAATCATATAAACATAATCCATTTTTATCACTTAATAATGACAAAGGCTTTATGAAATCAGACAGATCTTTGCCGCGCCATCTTGTGGTTTCTCGATTCTGCAAAAGAATTCGTTAAAAATTACAATGAAGAAACTTTATGATATATAATTACCGGTATATAAACATAGGTGGGCTATGGGATAGCGAAGGTACCTTGGCACCTGAACCAGCGAATCATTCAAAGAACATAGCTTGTAAGAAACATCCGGTGTAACATTTTTCCTTTATTCTCTAACTGCTGGAAGCATACAGAAAAATATTGAACTTAAGCTTAAGCTTTGAATGGTGTTATGAGACAGGCACATCAATGTAGCCGCTTTTCCAATAATTTTTACTGACTATCTGTAACTTATTTAATATCGTTTTGACATAAATTTCAAAACAAGTAAGTACTAAAGTTGAAACCTATTTTTATGGAGAAGCTGATAAATTATATCGTTTGCTGATAACATGAGACTTTTATTAGGCTGTAGACAGTAAAAAATTTATTTCATGTCATTTTATATACAAGTTTTATACACAAAGAGCTTCGTTTGACTTTTGTCAAGAAAGTGTGAAAGTGCCCCAAAACATTTTGATTAGCTCTTGAGGACATAGGTTGATATTCAGTAGGCCTATTACAGCAGGCTATGGTTACCGTTATGATTTCAAATTATCACCGTTTGTCAGTTCATCTTTATAACAAGAAAATTAACAAGCGTCTTGCCGATCTAATACATACATCTAGTGGATCCATGTGGAATAATGTGGATTCAATGTAGCTTCATGTAGATTAATGTGGATTCAATGTAGCTTCATGTGGATTAGCGTGGATGCATGTGAATTTAATGTGGATTAATGTGGATGCATGTGAATTTAATATAGGCTAGGTTAATGTGGATTCAATTTGACATAAATTTACTAGAACAATAGTCATTGTTAGGCCTATGTTCGACGCTAAACTAGAATTTTGACCTTAAACTTAACACTGAACTATGATTTGAAACTTAGCACTGAACTATGATTTGAAACTTAGCACTTACTGTTGAATTTAACACATTTATACCATAAAAATGAAAGATGAACTGAGCAATGTGTTTTTGCGTGATATCTGGAGCAACGATGGTCACAGCCGGCAAGCTTTAATACGTACATGGGCATTTACTGGTTCGCGAACCACTTGTGGTTCTTGACCTTCCCGCATAACACACAAGATGGCATTGCGGACATTCGGTATACGTGGTGGATTATTCCCATGCATGAGTCACAATCTCTTTGCAAGCAGTGACGGGTGGCGACACAGTTCCGATTGGAAAGGCGTTATGACACATTCTAAGCCTTTGTGTAATGAAATAATTGCACACGTAAAAGAATAATTAAAAATACAAGATTGTTTGTATTATTTGTTTCTTGTAGTGTACATTTTAAAATGAAATTAGTGTTTCCCTAAGAATGAGCAACCGCCACTGCACTTATTGTCTGTTTGTGTCTCCATCTATCCGTTCTTTTCGAACTATGTGTAAGTTGACAAAAGTTTGCGGATTGCGTGTCAATGGATAGGGGTTTGCCCATGTCTGCTTTAATAGATATAGATGTATAGTAATGCCCGAGTAAAACAAACCAAAATATACAAGTGAAAATGCAAGCTAATAATAATGTATTAGCGATAGTAAAGCATTCTGCAAAATGCAAAATCATTCGTGTCTTCATTTTGTGTGAACTGTAGCTGAGAAGATGCACTAAGTACTGGAAAATCGTTTTCAAAATAATCATACCAACTTCATGAATTTTGTCTAGCACGAATTGGTAGTAAATATAACTTTTACATGAATCTGCCTAACTTTTATCTAGCACGAATTTCTAGTATATAATGTGTTGCAATATTAGCTATTAGCGTGAGAGATAGGTTATTGTATCAAATGGAGCTATATGATGACTTCGTGTGTGTTTTAAGGGCAATTACTTTTTGTGCACTTAAGAACGGTAGTAGGAAATAATTTTATAGTACACGCTCTCTAAAGGCGCTGCATCTCGGACTGCTAAGTAGTACTTTATCGGCCTAGGCTGGTAAAGTAATTTTATCAGTGTAGACCGGTAATGTTGTCATGATAACCTCTAGCGGACGTCGTTCCATCTATGGAAACTAGCTGTCTCTCCAGTGTCTCCCAGTGTAAGTTCAGTTTTATATGTTAGGGTAAGGTGGTACATTTTCGAACACTAACAAATATTCTTATTTTATGAACACAGTAAACATAAGACAAGTTCAACTGTATCGTAATCACAAAGTTGGCAATATAGTTGACCCTTAACAAAAATATGAAAGTCAAACAGCTGTAAAATTGGTCATGGCATTCAATCTTTCATTTCCAGAATATCGTTCGAAAATGTACCACAGTAGGTACAATTCTAAACACCAGTGGGTACTATTTCGAACAGTGGCATTTTCAACGAACGAATTGCTTTCTTCCAAATATTATATTTTATTATTATTATTTATCAATAATATGAGCGTAATAATGAAGTGTCACGTTTTGAATAGGCAGATGACAGGTTTGGGGCATGTGGTCAGCATGCCGACTCCTGCGTCAGTTATTGATGGCTTACTGAACCGGAGCCGCTACTTCTTTATGAATTAGCTCTTCGATTGGTGTCAGGAGGCTGAATGCACCTCGTTCCAAATCGCTCTACCTCAGAAAAATTCGAGGAGGCATCGGGGATCGAACCCAGACTTGCGGGTCCGTAGTCAGCAACCACTAGACCATGCAGGCGGGTCTGCAATATCATCAAGAGCAATAATAAAAAATACTTAACAACCCCAGAACGATTTCTGTTTGCTATTCTGTATTGCATAACTGCTGAGATGTATTAACAATCCAGAGGAAGTGTAATTCATAAATCTTCGTAAAAATAATACCACTGTTGAAAGCTGTGTGAATGCCATCCTTTAAATATTTGACTGGCACAGTTAATAATAATAATAAACATGCAGAATGCTGTGATGGCAAAACAGCTTTTCCATGCAAGCGATCGCGGGTTAAAGTACTGTTCGAAATTGTACCTAAAATCTGTTCGTATTTGTACCTCGAGCTAGTTTTTGTAAATTATACATAGTTGCAAATTCCGCTCACGAATGACCATTGTTGTGCCAATGACTTACGTATTAAAGACCACGCTATTTGTTGGTATGAGTTAAAAACTGGTCCTCAACAATGTATTCCAGTAACACAACGTGGGATTATAAGCAATTTTATAACGTGCCATTTTTCCAGCATGGAGTTCTTACCTTCGATTGGAAAATAATATTTTATGGCCAAATGAGTCAACTTAAAGCATCATTCTCGCGGATACAGATCAACAAAACAATCAGTATGGACGCTATATAATTAAAAAAAGGTTGTATAACATTTGAAACCCAAAAATGGATAAAAATCTTAGTCCGTTCAGAATTGTACCATGTTCGAAAATGTACCACCTTACCCTAATAGTTAAGCAGTTTTAATGTTCATTGTCTAACAACTATCACAGTAAATCTTGAAATAAGAAATAAATTTTATAATAATGATCTTTTATATTTTTTTATAGCTGGGGTGGGCGCGATCGCGGGAAGTTTGCATTACTGCTTAGTCTGCTATACCACAAGTGCTAGTTGAAAGAAGCGAGTTCAGATGGGAGTTTTGTACGATTGGTTCTTTTAACAAGGCAAACGTTTTTTCAGAAAATAATCCTTGCTTTCTTCGCGCACAAATATTGAAAATGAGTGAATTAATGAACTCGTTAAATTACAGATATTTTACTAAAAATTATTGTATGCAATACGTACGCAAAAACTTTAGCGGCCATATCCCGTAGGATTTCAGACTCGGCTACGCCTCGTTCGAAATACTGATTTGCGGACTTATTACATAAATAGCTATTATCTGATAATCACCCCAACTTGCTACAAGAAAATTCACGCCGTTCCTAGAAAAAGTTATACTGTGAATTTTCGGGAATTCGGATATGAAAATGCTGTGCAACTAGGTAATTTGAAAAGCACGAAAGCTCCTCATAACATATTATCAAAATGCCTTGGGATATCGTGAATTAAAAAAAATAATAATAAACTGATGTAGTTATCATTAGTTCCCTAAATTTTGTGTATAGTTATAATTATAGGCCTATTGAAAAATGAGATATGTGTAGACCAAACGTAGTCAGCAAGTAGCAGCCAGAACTATATTTTCAAAGTAAATTCTGTATACGGAGAAAGAGCTGCACAGACGCTTTTCCTCACGAGCCGTCACTGATACAGTATATGCCTATCTATGTGCATTCTTCTGTCTGCTGGGTGTCCGAAAAATTGTGTATGCCTAATGTATTTATCATTTTGGCGTATTCTTCTTCTTTTGATTCTCTTTTCTTATGATAAGAAATAATTGCCGTCAACTCCTTTAGCTGTCCACCGCTGTGGCTCAGGGGATGCGTTCAATCCTCTCACGCAGCGGGCCCGGGTTCGATTCCTGGTCGGGACAAGTTACCTAGGTGGGGTTTTTCTGGAGTTTTTCCTCACCTTTGAGACAAATGTCGGGTAACTTTAGGCCCTTGTGGTCCCCAGATATCATCTGGCCGTCATTATCATCTTCATCCCATCCTCGCCTTGTTTCGAGTGAGTGTGTGTGTAAATGGTGTGTCTCGTCCTATATGTTCGTGTTGTCTCGGAGGTGGCCCCGGCATTGGGCTGATCACTCATCCGGGGAGGCCCTCCATGTCCTTGTCTGGTCAAAAAAGTAAGTATGTGATCCAAAGATAATCCCTCTCCCGACAGGTCGCGGCCCTGTAAGGCCCGGGCGGCTTGGGTCGCTTAAATCCTAAAAAAAGGGAGAGGTGAAACTACGGCAAAGAAGAAGAAGAAGAACTCCTTTAGCTGAAGGGTGGTTATTAAGTGAAAATAATTAGCCTAATGAATTATCTCAGTAACGTAGTCTAATGTTATGAACAAATTCTGACACTCTTTTCCATTAAATACAGTTGAATTGGCTCACTCTTAAGTTACTTTAATAAAATTGGACGCATATATATTTTGTCCACAGCTCTTTAATGTCATAAAAAATTGCAGTAGATTTGCAATATACTCTCCAAGGCGTTGAACAACAACAATACCAGACATTCTCATTATGCAATATTACGATCATATTAGCATGACATTAAGTTACTCTGCAATACTGTCAAAGAAATGACCATGGAAGTCAATTTGTATCACCCGAACTAATCTGCATTCATTGCGTGTTTCATCGTTGGAAGAGTGAGCATTCACCTACAAAGTAATCATAAAAAACACACCCATCTCCCTTTTGTTCTTCACAAAACACTCGCATTATATAGTCAATTTTTTTTAATACACCTTCTTTCGACTATCGTTCCTCTTGAAATTTCTGGGTATTGTTGCCTCCCCCCATCTTAAAACATACACCACGGCATAAAGTGACTAAAGAGGCAGCATAAGTAAGGTTTCTTCAATAGTCTCCCCCCCCCCATGCATCCAATAGTTGAAACAGCTGACAGTCAACGGTACACACCAAACTCCGTTCCCCACTTCTCCTTCGTTCTATAGATAAAATTTGGCGGATATTAATGATATAATTTCTGTATGAATGCAAAGAGTGCTTTCTGTCTTGTTATTCTGTCTTCTACACATCAGTCTCTGGACTTATCCTATTATTTCTTTTAGACTTGCCTTTCTTTCTATTGATGTCGGCTTAGGTTTTTCATGTATATTCAACGACAAAAACTTGGGAGAAGATCTTAGTAGCTGGTATTTTTAATTCCTGCATTATGTGTTGTATCTAGAATAGGGGCTATAGATATTTCATGATAAAGGCTACTGAACAGAGTACATCTTCACCCACCAAGTCGTAAGCCTAAGTAAAGTTTCTTCGCTTCACGTGTGATGATTAAGTGTAATTAAGTTACTTATAAATTAATATAAACTATTAGTTCCTTGACATTGGATATGAAAACATTTCTTTTAGATACCTAAACTTAAAATTGTTTGCCTTGTTCATTTGGCAACTCTGAGAGAGGCAGTCTCATCTCCGAGATCCGACTCCGTACAAAATTAGATGCTTTTTCTATTATTATCTTGAGGAAGCAGTGAAGAAGTTCAGACTCCTACTCTTTACACAATTAGATCAAGTTTTCCGTTAAGTACAAAAGCGAGACAACAAGTTTTTGCCTAAAAGTAGATTATTTATTTAAGCCTACATGTTCCTTAAAAGTCAATGAATTTAAAATTTGTGCAGTTCGATTTAGCCCTTTGATTTATGACCAACCTTTTAAATGAATTAGCTATTAATGCTCCAAGACCTCATTAAACGTTTATCACATTTTAAGCTCTTTTGAAGAGATTTTCACTTCATTAATTAGTTTACAGATTGTACACTTATTTATAGTATACACAAATAGAAAATAGTTTGTTAAACTGTATATTTACTAGGCCCACATGTATGTAACGAAAATTAAAAATAATTATCGTTAAGTCTTACAAAATAAGTTTGGGATGCCATAAGTTTTATAACTTATCATTTCTCTCACAATTAGGCTATTTACTTTCATTAATATTTAAGTTATAATTCATTATTTTATAATAATTACTCTTAATTTTATATGAATATAGGCCTGCCTCATCAATCGTTTTACAAAATAAATTGTATTGTTTTTAGGACTGAAACTAAAACTGATTCTAAATATAGGGCTATTACTTTCTGCACCAGTATTTTCTCACTTCCTGTAAAGATTCTTCACCTTCTATATTTACAGCACATAGTCGTCCTAACTTTTCCAAAAACACTTAATTTGCAATCCATACAACCCGTTTTTCTTATCTTTTCTTTTATTTATAGTGCATTTATAACATTTGTTCGCTTTCCCTCACTGTTCAGCTACTGCGACTGTTCGGAAAATGTAATTCTACACATCAGCTTCGTATATTTGATATTGCAAACTAGCATTCCAATACAAATACCAATAATAAACTTACATAGCAAACCAATCCCTTTTTCGACACATAAAATAATAATAAGTGATGTGACATTCTTTCGTATGTGGCATAATTAATTCCGTAGCCAGATCTTTAGACCATAAATATTCAAGATATTTTTGTTTGAAGTAATTCTGGAATCTGCATTTCGTATAAGAAATTCGTTTTCGCATGCCACATCCAACATAATTGTATACATATATAAAGTATATTTTTTTTTATTTATTTAATACATTAATACTTATTGGCCCCTGTCCTGGATTCCTATCAGAGGCCTCTTTATGCACTATACAATTTGTACTTATTAATTTATAATTACATAGGTTATCTACATTATTTATAATTTAATCTAAAGAATATAAGTATATAACGAAACAGAGAGAATGGTTAACTATTTAAGAAGAAATAAAGAAATAAAAAATAACAAAAACATTAATAACTTAATAATAAAACTAACTACATTAACTAAAGTAAGTGTCGAGTCCGGGATTTTTGTGGATTTGTGATGATGAATGGGAGGTCGCGCCTAAGCATAGGCCTACCAATCTTCACAGATGCAGTACACTCCCGCATCCTCACTACCATCTCATCATCAACCAGGTGAATACTAGTCGTCACCGGAATCCTTAGTCTGGAAGCCAGACTTCAGGCATCGGCGTCAACCGGTAGGCCATCCTGGCACCACAAGTCATGTCCGGGTGTTTGTTATCCTTTATTTGTAATTTGTCTTATGTCCTGTGTCCTTATGTGTCTTATGGCATAGTCTTCTTATTGCCTTTGTCCGTGTCTGCTATTTATATAGTCTTCTTTTGCTTTCTGGGAAACTCTATTTGCTGCTTCATCCAACAACTTCCACGAGTAGGGGTCTCTTATTATGTTCCCTATTTGCCTACCTTGTAGTAGTCTCTGAAAGGGCTCCCTCAACTGAGCAGTGTTTTGGCATTCCCAAACCACATGCTCAGGAGTACCTATTCCCCCACACGAGCAAGCGTTGGAATCCGAAATGCCCTTTTCATTTAAGTAGACCATGTAGGGTCCATGGCCCGTCAGATAGTGGATTAAACCTTGGGATGGTTGTAAATGTCGCAGTTCTAGTCTTTCGTGTACGTCCATAAAAATATCGTAGGTCCTACGTCCTGTGTTGCTTTCTTCCCATCTGGTTTGCCACATATCCAGTATCATATTCTTCATATCCCTTATTGTTTCAACTCGAGTGTCAAGTATTAATTCTGCACGAGCCTGTAATCCCTTTTTAACCCAGAATGTAGCTCCTTTTTGCCTTATAAGAAGATCCAGTGGTATGACCCCGAGGACTGTGGTTAAGGCATCAGTCGCCGTTGTTCTGTAAGCTCCTGTTAGTCGTAGCAGGATTCCCCTTTGAAGACTACGGAGCTTCGCAGCTGGCTTGATGTTCTTTAATCGGTGGGAACAAATTCCTGCACCATACCCCACTATTGATACCAGTATTGTCTCATGATACAATTTCATCACCCTTGGGGGAAGACGAAACTTGGTCATTCCAAAATTGATGAATTTGTTCATTAGTCTATTGGCTTTTGCGCTTACTCGTTCAATATGGGGCATGAAGTTAAGCTTTTCGTCCAGGTCAATCCCTAGATATCTCACCGTTCTGCTTCTCCTTATGCTTTGTCCATTGATCTTGAGTGTTGGGTTACGTAGAAGCTTCCCTTTAAGCAAAAGATAAGTTGTCTTTGCTGGTGCCAGTTTTAGTTTTACTTCTACACACCAGTTACCTAATATTTCTAGAGTCCTATTTGTTCTACATTCCAATTCTCGTCTTGTGTCTGCCTCAAACACCAAGAGTAAGTCGTCAGCGAAAGCTACCAGTCCAAGTAAGTCGTTTGATTCTTCCAATCTTAAGAGTCCAGGTTCCATTCCCACATCCCAGAAAATAGGGCCACAAACAGATCCTTGTGGGCACCCTTTGCTGAGTTGTTTCATGGTTCTGTTGCCGTGGCACTCAATCATGGCGAATCTTTCTTGGCAGTAGTCCTTGAAAGTGTTGTATAATTCTGCCGGGCATTTAAGTTCCCTCAGGCGTCCAAACAAAGCCGGCCACCAAAGGTTGTCAAATGCCCCTGAGATATCTACAAAAACTCCTACAACATATTTCCCCCTTGCAGATTCTATCAACCTAATTGCCCGATCAATAGCGTCTACAGTAGATTTGCCTTTTCTGAAGCCATACTGATGAGGATGCATTCCAATTTGCTGTCTATGTCTCTGTAACCTATGGCAAAGTATTTTTTCAAACACCTTACCCAGGACATTAAGCAAACAAATAGGTCTGTAAGATTTTGGTAATAGTGGATCTTTATCCTCCCCTTTATGTAGAATAATTACCTCACTTTGTTTCCATATGTTCGGAAATTTTCCTTGTCGTAAGCATTCACTCATCAGTTCAGCCGCAAAAGGTGAAACCTGTTGACAAATATTGTGAAGAATTTCTGATTTTATTCCATCAGGACCTGGTGCTTTTTGTCTTTTTAGTGATTTTATGGTCGTCTCTACTTCCTCTGGTGTTATAGGCTCAAAAGTATTGTCAGTGTGGTAAGGTTTATTCAGTTCACTCCTTAGAAAAGTGTGTCCAGGATCATCACTCTGAGTGCAGTCATCCGGAAGCAAGACATTGAAAAGGAGTTCAGTAGATTCCTTCCAACTTTTAGTGAGGGAGCCATCACCCTTGCATAGTGTTGAAAATGTGGTAGGAGGTCTAATTTTACCAGCAGCAATTTTGAAAGGAATTCCCCACGGATTTAAAGAAAGCTGTTCGTGCACAAACCTCTCCCAGCTCCTTAATTTCAGTTGTTGGAGTTCATCTTGAAATTTCTGTTTTTTCACCTTATAAATCTGTAGGAGTAATATTTTTGCTTCTGGATAACGGCACTCCTGGTAAATTCTCCTGGCTTTCCTTGCTTCCCTTCTTAATCTCTGCAAGTGATCATTCCATGGTGTGTCACTGATTTTAACTATTGAGCTTTTCAGGGGTATAGCTACAGCCATAGCCTGATGGATTGTTTTTGTAAGCTCTTTAGCTAGAGTCTCAACACAACCATTCAATGCGGTCATCTGCGGAGGTTTGAAGGTATTACGAAACAATTCCCAGTCTGCATTTCTAATGTCATATCTACACTTTTGTTTAGATACCGTACTCGATAATGCCTCCGTCTTTTTGCCGACTTCAAAACTGATGATATTATGATCACTTTCCGTTAACCCTTGCCCTACTTTCCACCCACTTATTAATTTGGCTCCTGGAAGATTAGCTAATGTCACATCTATGTTGGTTCCAATTTGGCCAGAACGTCCTAAGTAAGTGGGTGGATTGTTAGGCTCGTTAATAATAAATAAATTCAGTTCACTTACCAATTCTTCTAGTGCTAGACCTCTATCGTCAGTTTTTTCGTCAAACCAAAGTTCAGAATGAGCATTTGCATCAGTTGAAAGGATGACTGGAATTTGTGTGTACGTCGAATAGATGTTATGTACTTTGTCCAGATAAGGATCAATTTCATCCGAAAATTGAAAGTATACACTTCCTTGCGTCGTATGCAATTCCACACATGCAGTGTGTTGATCATTGAACTGCGTTAGTTTTGTCACAGTAATGTCCCTATTGAAGACTATTATTGCCGACATAGGGGCATTTCCTGTAGACACGATTCTTGCAGTCACTGGCATGTATGGAATTTTACCCACTATCGAGTACGGTTCCTGTAGACAAAGAATATCCACATTCATTTCCTCAGCTAGCTTCCTCACCTGCTGAAGGACGGATTTGCTTCTCATAGCATTTAGGGATGCTATTCGGAGCACGTTTTTGGCATTATGGAAGGTAGGTGTGAAAATGACTGTTGGGCCATTCCATTCGTGGATTGAATGCTGCACGTCCATGGGTTTTTACAAGTTGTCTGTACAACTCGTCGATGCACAACACTTCCCCTCTTCTTCCAAACGCCATTTCAGTAAGGATCAGAAGCTCCTGAGGATCTGAAGGCAGATTTACAGCCTTAAGTTGCATTCTATCGAAAGCTTCAGGCTGTGGGAAAGTTATTTCGTCTCCTTTGGAGTGGAGTTTTCGCGTCAAATGTCTTAGGGCTATAGTCAGATTTGTATGTTCTTCAAGTCTAGACAGTCTCAACATTGTCTCAAAGTCATTATAGATTTGTTCTGGATTATTTGTAGGTTGTTTTTTATATATCTCGGAGTTTTGGAAAGTGTCCTGAATTTGTGACTTTATTATTAGTTTTTCATTGTCATCGTCTTCCGTCGAAGTCCTTGTGTCAGATGATTTAGTCTGATTCCCTGAAGAACGGTTTAATCTGATTGGCTTACTGGTGGTGACGTCAATATGATCAGCTCTTGATTTCCACAATTTCCACCATGCTGCCTTTTTTGTCATTGTTTCAGTTCCGTCTTCATAACCTTCAGTCAGTTCTGTCTGTGTCATTTGGTCGAGTTTAGCTGGTGTCTTCATTCTGGATCCTCTGTATGCCTCAGCTCTCAGTCGATTTCTTCTTTTCCTTGAAGGTGAAGATCTTTTCCTTCTTTTCTTGATATCCTGCAGAAGGTCATACATTACATCCAGAATTATCCTTTTAAGCTCTTCCACATGACGAGTCTTATGTTTCGAATTATCCATAGTCTATCCTCTGAATATGCCGGTTGAGCAGCATTCGGTATGTTGAGCAATCCTTCGAATTTTGCTGGTTACAGCATTTCCCTCGTAGCTTGCACGGTATGCATACTGCAGCCTGGTTTATTTTAGCGCAGTTTGCTTTCATATGGTCTTCTTCTCCACAGTGTCCACATGTTGATTTCTCTTGTCTGCAAAATTTTGCTACATGGCCAAGGTCCTGACATCGAGCACAACGTGCAATTGTCAAGAAATCCTTTGGTGTTGTGGCAGTGTAGGAGAGATATAAAGTATATGAAAGGCAGAACTTTATAGCCTAGCCTATAGCAAACTAAAATTTATTTACAGTTCAAAAATATTTCCTATTGCCTAGTTCCTTTCGCCAAACATTTTTTTCCGGTGTCACTTAATTCTAGTAAAAAAATTACAACACTTATTTAGCAATACTTAAAAAGTTAAAATCAGAATTCTGCACTTAGGCTAATACAAAACTTACAAAGTACATAAATAAACTTTAATTACAAAATTGCTACCTTTGTTATTTTTTCTGAGTACATCAAGGCTGGAAAGTTTTAATTTTCAAGTTCAATTGGTTTTTGGACGAAAATTGATAATTTATTTTCGTATTTTATTTTCAGAACTTTCCTTTTTAAAATGGTGTATCATATAAAACTGTACTATAATTCTATCAGTGTTATTTTTTTATTTTTATGAAAAGATCAAGACAATGGAGCTGGGAAGTTTTAACTTCTAAGCTCTTGTTTCGGTGAGTCTACTTTTTCTATATAAACGGCACCTTTTCTCAGCTTGTACTTAACGTAAAAACTTTAAAATTTCAGGATTTGTTTATTCAGATGCCTATATACAGTGAAAAATATTTTTAAACATGTTATTCTATGAACTATTGGTGACGTGCACATCAGCACACATGCACATCGGCATAGTATGTTTATCTTGTAATATCATCGTGCTCATCGCCACACAACGCGTTGTGTGGGTAGGGGTGGACATAGAGACTCAAACCTACAGCCTCCTTTACCACGGTTCCAAGGCAGCACCCCTTAGCCCATGTTTTATAGGCCTATAAGCTGCATAGTTTTTGTTTGAAAACTTTCAAAACAAATCACATAAAATTTCTGCCATAAATTCTCTTCAGTTGTCAGGCCAAATAGTTACTAAATGTGTTGACAAAATGACAGAAAATGTTACTTGTCTTTTGAAGAGTGGTTTGGGACGCCCTGCTTACTTCTCAATACAATTAGATTTCTACAGATAGACATATCAGTGATACAGAACAGTTAGCCCTGTTTGTCCTAATGGTCTTTTATGACTTCACAGTAAAGGAAGAAATCCTGAAAATAATTACTTTAAAAGGCCGTACACGAATCGAGGATATATTCTTATCTGTAAACCGATTCCTTACCGATTCCAATACACACAAAAAAATAGTAAGTGAACAACTGATGAGGTTCCTGCTTTCTCAGGGCGACATAAGGGTTTTATTGCACTTACCCAGAAAGTTCCAAATTTTATTTCCTAACACTGCATATTTCATCAACAAACCCTCTGTTGTACATTTTTAATGTGCAAAGGGGCAATTCTCCTTCCCTTTTGTGACTTCTGCCAGCTGACCCATTAAGTCCCAAATTATTTTTTGTTCCTGATTTACATAATTTTGGTAACAAGTGTTAAGAGGATGTCAAAATCATAATAACAAATAGTTCTATAAATGTGACGCACCTATTTCGTATATAAGACCCGTCCTCAAATGAGGACGCAGGGATCCCGGTTTAACGATTCCTGTATGCTCTCATTTATAACTTCAGAAGATATTTGGAAATACTGGAAATACTTTATTTCCTTTTACGTCTTACTTCAGTAATATTTTTGTAAATATGTAAAGAACTACAGTTGATTTAAAAATTGAAAGTAACATCATGATTATTTTATGACAATATTATTATTTTTATCGAAACTAAACAGGTTTTTCTCTTTCTTAGAGAAAATAGTATCGTATATTATTATTATTATTATTATTATTAAATCTGTTGGACATATAAGATCTGATCAAATCGCAGCCAACTCCCTTAATACCTCAATTTAATAATTTACCAAAAAAACATTGTCATCTACACCAGTGGTTCCCAAACTATGGGTCGCGACCTACTGGTCAACTTTGTTTTTTCAGCAGGGCATTTGAACACAATAAAACTATTGAAAGGCATATGAAAAACATGTGCTGTACTTTATATAGCCTGTATTGGTTATCGTTATGTAGTAGTGGGACACGAAAATAATTTCTAGGTGAAGGTTGGCCCCAGGACAAAAAAAAAGTTAAGGAACCGCTGATCTACACAATCGAAAGCTTTGGTCAGATCAAGAAATAGAGCGGTAACAAATTTACCTGAGTCAACTTCACTTATAACCTTTTTTAACCAAATTTATAGCGGCGGTTATAGTAGATCTACCCTTTATAAATCCATTTTGGCAGTGATAGATCAGATCATACTTCTGAAGATACTTAACAATTCGGCTATGTAATAGTTTCTCAAAAATCTTTGACAGAGCAGGTAGCACAGAAATGAGACGGTAGTTATTCATGTCTAATTTAGTACCCTTTTTATGTAATGGTATGACTTTTGCTACTTTTAGTGAATCTGGGAACATACCTGATTCAAACATAGAAACAGCTAGAGGATCAGCCAATTCCATACTGCAGTGCTTAATTGCAGTAGTAGGGATGTTATCAAAACCTACAGCACTTTTTTATTTAAAATTTGTAATGGTTGCTATCACTTCATTTGCGTCAGTAGGCAATAAGAAAAAGTTATTATATATTCTGTTTGTAGATGGGTTTAAATTTCTAAATTTAGCCTACTGATTTTAGGGGCAGCTGAAACAAAATAATTGTTAAAGGATCCAGCGATCTGAGGGCCGTCGGAAATGGTTCTCCCACTTAACTCAATTTCAATATGTGGCGTAGGCCCGCTATTTTGCTTACCTCTTAAGCTATTTATTAGGTCCCAGCTAGCTTTTGACTTATTAGAGGACTCAAAAATGATTTTTCTGAAGTGAATTTCTTGGCTTCGTTAACTGTCAAGTCATAAATTTGCTTTACTTGTTTTATATGTTGTGCATTTACATGTTCCCACAAGACAATCTGTATTTTGCCATATCAAGAAGAGCTCTTATTTGTTGGATTTCATTAGTAATCCGTTTCCCCGTTCAGTACTTTTACAAGATTTAGTATTGTTCTTGGAAATTTTTTTGATGGACAGTGAATGTCAAAATGGTAAAGAAGTATCTGACACAGATCCAATAGTTGCAGAAGATCTCATGCCGACATTTTTTCCTACATTTCCTGCATTTGTCCGCAATATATTCAGAAATATGGTAGCTGACACGCATCAGCTGTTTTGCTGTGGCTTTTTTATTATTTTGTTAGATTCTGTGTTTTGCCTTTATAGGTTTTCCAACAACAGCTTCCTCTCGTCGCCTATAAATTCTAATATTAATGCAAAATGACTTATATTACGCTGGGTAGTTTATTACATACAGCTTATAAGAAAACACTATCTGAAACGATACTTTTTCCATGATTCGTACTGATGTGTCGTCTGACGTTGAAATGCAAAATAAAGCGAATTGTTGCACAACATCATTATCATATAAAACGCATTTTCATCTTGTTGAATAAAAAAATGCAATTTTCAATCTTTATGGAAATAATACTTAGCAGTTAGCTAAAGGTAACGTACGCCACTGACTGCTTCCACGCTCCGCAGAGGTGCGCTAAGCGGGTTGAGTTAGGTACGGCGGTAGAAAGGGTAATGGAGGGGAATGCTTCAGGTACTCAATGAGTGCCAGTTCGCAAACCCTGGTACAGAACATATTGCAACTAAAAAATTTTTTTTAAAAACTTGTTGCTTTATGTAAACAGTGGGTGAGCAAGTGAATGAGTGCGTGAATATGTGTGTGTGTGAGAGTGAGTGAGTTAGAGAGAGAGTGAGTTAGAGAGAGAGAGAGAGAGAGAGTTAGAGAGAGTTAGAGAGAGAGAGAGAGTTAGAGAGAGAGAGTTAGAGAGAGAGAGTGAGTTAGAGAGAGAGAGAGAGAAGAGGGAGGAAAATATGAGATCAACTTTTAGTTCAGACACGATGCCTTTGTTCGTCATGGTGGGCGCAAACATCCCCATCTGAAAGATGAAACTAGAAAATCACTATTAGAATAAAGTTTCTAGAAAAATACACTAGCGAAATGTTGTCATCCGAAACATTACGCAATAAATCTTGAAGCTGTGCCACGAAAAATACTTCTGGATATTAGCAAAACACAGTGAAGAAGGAATACAGGTGCAGCAGAAACTAAAATCACTCTCTAGGGACTTCCTACTCTTTATAACATTTGAGATGAGCTAGAAGGTTCTAGAGAAGACCAAAATATTAAACACATAAAGAGAACGCTTGTACTTCCTCTTGGTTTGAATTTGCACAGTCACGCTATATAGAGTTTTTTTTTTTTTTTTTTTTTTTTTTTTTTTTTTTTTTTTTTTTTTTTTTTTTTTTTTTTTTTAGACTAGAAGATATATTGAACCTATATTGATGTTCATTGTTAAAAACATATACCCATATATATGCTAATCCAGACCTAAAATATTATGTAATCAACTACCCCTTCATTTACTATGAAATGTATTAATATTAATACATATATTTTGCATATTTACATTCACTTCTGCTTTCTTCCTTTATCTTAGTTTTACCTCTCCCTTTTAGAATTTAAGCTACCCAAGCCGTCCGGGCCTTACAGGGCCGCGACCTGTCGGAAGAGGGATTATATTTGGATCACATACATACTTTTTTAACCAGACAAGGACACGGAGGGCCTCCCCGGATGAGTGACCAGCCCAATGCCGGAGCCACCTCCGAGACAACACGAACACATAGGACGAGACACACCATTCACACACACACTCCAAACAAGGCGAGGATGGGTTGAAGATGATAATGACGACCAGATGATATCTGGGGACCCCAAGGGCCCTAAAGTTACCCGTATCACAGGTGAGGAAAAACCCTAGAAAAAACCCCACCTAGGTAACCTGTCCCGACCAGGAATCGAACCCAGGCCCGCTGCGCGAGAGGAGCGAACGCATCCCCTACGCCACAGCGGTGGACTATTTACATTACAAACATATTTCGTGTAATTTACGATGTGTTACATGCAATGTATTCTACTAGGAGGTGCCCGTGGCTTCGCCACGATAATTCTTTTAAAAATTAAAAATTAAGAGTATAATAATTATTAAAGCATTATATTTATTAACACTTGCACGCGAATCATTCATAAACTAAGCCATTAATATAATTAATGAAACAGCTAAAATTCCTGCTTTAGAGTACCGGTACATTCCAAGACATGAAAGCGCCCCCTGGGAAAACTATATCAGAATCGATTATGCAGTTCCAAAGAACCTGTGAACACATAATACGTATTGTTTCTCAGCTGTTTATTGATATGAATATGATGTGAATTTTATTTTATCAATTCAGTGTAATTTTCAGAAATTATATAATGTTTCAAGGGAAGGAATGGTTTGTTTGGATTATTATCGTATTATCGGCGATATTTCAAGAGATAAAACCACCAATATTTTACAGCTGTTGCCCCCGGCTTCGCCCGCCATTATTCATTGACTCCAGGATTTTTAAGAAAATTACACTGGTAGATTATTAAAAATGTTTGTGGTTCAGAGCTATGAAAATTGTAAGTAAAAATAAAATTGTTCATTGTGTTCATTTCACTTAGGCCTTATATAATAAAGAAACTGTTTTCCTTCCTAATTTTGTAGTCGTCATGAAAGTTTAGACTGCGAGAGACGAACATCACCGAGTATACCCGATGTCTCACGAAGCGGGCGAGCAAGCACGCTATTTAGGGCCGTTGAATTGTATAAGAGTAGATAGATGATGCTACTACATTTCCTGTATTACATGCGCTATTGAAAGCGAGTCAACCCCCTCCCTCATGTGTACAACATAAGGTAGCATAGGGCAATAACCCCGTCACCAGTAACCTGATGTTTTTGAGACAACTTTATCTTGGAACACTTCTTGAATTTCCTGTAAGAAGAAAGTTGGCTGTATGTACCGTACTCACTACTATTTGTTTGGTTATTTGTTGGTGCTTCTGACCAACCGCTAAGAAAAATTCAACAGTATTAATTTGTTTTTCCACAAGCCACGTTTCGCGACCTTTCAGCAGGACCCTGCGACGACATAAATTCTATTTCAGTTAACGAATTCTACCACGAATCAAATTCTTCACTTCAGGATAAAATAGGAAAAACCAGTCCTCAGATCAATGACACTATAATTGCTGCATGTTATTCTTGTATACAGTAATCCCATCTTTCCCAGCCATCTTGTAGTAAAAGCATTTCATGATAACGTCAGTCAGTTTGAAAATGTGAAAACAAAGTAGGCCTAAACCTTGCCACAAAACTGTTTGCACTAAAGTTAACTTCTAAATTTGGCGTGTAACCATGAGTAACATGGGTAACCCAGAAAACATTGGTCCAAAAAGCAGGGAGGATACAAGTACATATATGAAATCGGCATATATTTTGGCAACCCTTTTTAAAATAAAGATCCATTTATTAGGGTCATGACCTGTTCTTGCCGAGAAAGTTGCCTTGCCTGCGCGATAGCCGTAGATTCAATGCATACGTGACGAAGTTCGTTACATTGCATAGCGGAGTTCTGAGCGCTCTAAACGACACCGCTTACCTAGCTAATGAGTACCATGCGTATAAATTTATGACTTCCCCCTAGAAAAAAAATTCCAACTTCAGTACTGCCTGAAAACAATACCATCAGTACGTCATTCCTTCATTCTGTTGTGCAAGGAATGGAACATCCCGCCCCAATATGCCAGACTTACACAAATACTGGGTTGAGGGAGCGGTAAGAAACAATAAGAACTTCGGGTCTCATACAGATTACATAGCCACTCTTGCCTGCAACTAACATATCCTCTCATTTCTAAACACCCTGCTGTCTGTACTGATAACACGACACAGCATAACAAAGACTCGGAGCCATTCAGTATGAGACACACACAATCCAAGCACATAGGCTAAGCTTACATACCTTCGGAACACCGTTTCATGTTGCTTCTGCCTGGACAAGCGACATAACCACAAAGAAGTTCTCAAAATATCCACCGCTTTAAAATCACACGCAAACTTTTCATCGCTGTACTGCAACACTCGAAATGAAACATGGATTTAGTAAACATTTCACACTATTCGTTTAGTCACCAATCACTCAGATTGACGTTATACTTCTTAGTTTTCAAGAAATACCAGACAAACAACGAACTCACTTATACACGCAACCACCATACAGGAAGACGATTTCCCAGAATGCGTAACATGTTTCACAAAGCTACCGGTAGATGGGGGTGAAGTGAATTGAGGGTGGTGTGATGTAATGCTGTCTATTCAAGTTCGAACATCTAGATTTTTTTTTTAATAAATGAGGAGTAACATGATTAGGATTATTGTTTACTTTATGTTATTTTGAAGCATTTCAGAACCCTCTCCGTCTACGTAAAGCTCCACTATACGGACTGCTCCTTAAGGATAAATAAAAAGGTGCTAGCGCGTATAGTGGTAATTGAGGATAGCACCAGATGCCACAGTCGTTCTCTTCCTTTCGTACAAATAATTAATTACAAATTTCCTTCAGTTCAACACAACATTATACAATAAGCCTGTAATGGCATTTATTTAGATACGAATATGTTTCATACGAGTATTTTAATTACCATTTTAGACAAGGTGCGTACAATGTTTTTGTTCAAACATAATTAGTCCGAATTTTTAAATTTCGAAATTTTAGATTCACTCAAACAAACGGCAACGAGCCCACCATGTCTTTTGCATCAGAGGGTGTGACGGGCTTTTCTTACTTTATGCTATAAAGTTCCTTAACTTCTTGGATTAAATCTTCGCCAAAATTCTTCGCCAAAATCTGTGACGACTAATATGTGATTATTCTCAATCGTAGTATATAAGTTTACTGAACTCCTACAAAACAAGGTCACTCATACACCTGTCGTGTCATCACAACACTGCCTGCATAGTCCACATTCCAACGTTCAGTACAACTACCTTTGACACCGGGTGATTGCAAACTTCCTACTCTCAGTCTACTTTCTCTCTCTTTTAACAATTTACCCAGTCTTGATAATATTGATGAAAATTTATATTAACGGGCGCCATCATCAATACGCTTCCTCTTTTCTTTTTGTTATGTATCAGCCCAGACACAAATTAAATTATAGATACACAGGCTATGTACCTACATGCCCCTCGACTAGCTTTTAAATTAACAGTGGAGACGGGAGTTGGGTTCGGATTTACCTTTCGTTTTTTTTTTTTTTTATTCTGCTTCTTCTTTTTCTCCTTTTTTTCAATACTCACTACCAAAGTATGTAACTTAGCACAAAAACCAGCTACTCTCAAACCATTACAAGGATAAGGGTCAAAAATCTGAACTTCACGTTAATTTACTTTGCATAACAATAACCATAATTTATTTAATATATTATTTTTTTTTTTCTTTTTTCAACAATAACAATCTTATATACAATAAATTACATTTACACTACATTAACCATTCAACACTTTTATTGGTAGGATAATATTTGATTATTCAAGGTTAGTATACCCAATTTTAACTATATAAGTACGTTCTCTGTTCAACAATAACAAATCCTTAATTAATTACTTTAATTTTCTTTCTTTGTTTTTCAGGTATCTACTAGAACGTCTTGTATTATTCTTCTAATTTACTACTGACTTGTGTAGTCATTTACATTTGCAACTTCAGGATAGTTCAATATATATATTATACTGGGTTTTTTTTTTCTTGAATAAATAAAGGTTTTCAATTCATAATCCAGTCCTTACTCTACAGATTACACTCAATAATCCCACCTATGTCTCCTATATTAGTCTATTTGTCAGCTTAGTCCATGAAGAATTGTATTTAAAGATAGATAGAAAAGACAGTCTCACGAAGAAAGAAATAGAAGTTTAGGCCTATACCCACAGAGTGACTGTGGCGATAGACCACCGATACAGGAGCGACGTCTAGATCTTGAGTTACAAACAATCTGACTCCTCTCCTGCAACCGGGAAAATATTAATGGGCCGCAAACAAAAATAAAATTTTGTAAATCGACGTCAGAGGTCCCTGACACTCTCTCTTAGAGGCACGTGGGGCCGTTGTTCGCCTCCAACATCGATGGCTTTCACAATCTCTCATAAATTTCTTTTCTTTATATATACTAGTATAGGCCTTGCCTACTACCAGATTTTATTTGTTTGATTCGGGATACTTCCGGCGTTCCCTCACCTCACCCTTACAATCTCTAGTACTTGCTAATAAACTACTTATCATCAGTACACTACTCGCAATTACCTATTCTCCTCTTTCTAACCTAACCAATCATTTGTTGTTATC
The DNA here is from genome assembly GCA_964059195.1 of Ectobius pallidus. Lineage (NCBI taxonomy): Eukaryota > Metazoa > Arthropoda > Insecta > Blattodea > Ectobiidae > Ectobius > Ectobius pallidus. The sequence continues at coordinate 179,368,509 of CAXKWD010000003.1, read as the reverse complement.
TTTCAACTCACTTTCCTCTTTCTAACCTGACCAGTCATCAGCTATTATCTTTTAACCCCTTTCTTTCTTTAAGTAGAGTTCCCTTCAGCTTATACCATTGATTTAATTCACTCGGTGGTTATTCTAGTTTTCCTACTTCTTACGTTACTACTCTTTAGCATGGGCACCCAATCTTCTTTTGTCTCTAAATTCCCTAGAATTCTAACTGAAACTAATTCACGCCCAGATTAGTAAGCTTCTCTATAACCCCTTTAGTGACTTCTACTTCTACCCTAACATGTAAATTTTCCAATGGTACACACCTAATGCACTACCACTCGTAGGCCTTCTTTTGCCCTTCAATCTTTCCACTTCTTATCCCCCTCTACCATGTTCCATACACCTTCGCTTGTAGATAAATCTCTATAAAAAAAACATAACTTAACATTACAGGCCAGCATGAAATCTATTTATAGATAGTCACCCGTCACCTGAAAGAAACCCAAGTGGGAGGGGCCCTCGTAAGAAGTACTAAGCATGCCCCTTAATTACTTTTCTTCCTTACTCCCCTCGCGTCCTGTCTCAAAAATAACAAAGTTTCTATGAGCATCACCAATTGCCCCTAGCTATGTATTCATTCGTGGAACAATCACCCATGAAACCCTAAAGTGAAGAGATCTATCTGTAGCCTTCAGCGGTTAGGCTCTTGACTGCTCTTTTATAATTAACTTAGACCAGAAATAGAAAGTAGTTGGATTACTGGATTTCATCACTTTACTTCTAGAATTCTCACTTCTATATTTCTATTCTATTCTTCTATCATACCCTACGGCGTCTGATTGCCATACATGACTTAGAAACCATCCTTAAAAAAGGAATATCTCAGTTTTCTCACTCCTCAAACAATAAGAAAAAGTCTAGACTATTATACTCAACCAGTGATGTCCAACTTATCCTCCGATCCTGAGTTGTCTCCCATTACTTCCTGATGTCCATATCTGCTCTTATTCAGAGCGAGCAGTCACGACTCACTCTCACAGCTGATGTTCGCTGTAGCGGTGTCTCGTACTGGCCGACTTGGTGTATTCTTCTGATTAATGACTATCTCCATATAGCCGTGTCAAGGAAGTTCACAACCAGAATTTCCTTAGATGGAAGTCTGACACATCATCATGCCAGAACGTCGCTACCGCTGTCACACATCCCAATCTCGTCTTCTCCCTTCTGCCTTTTCAACTTCTCTCACTCGTAGTCAGGCACGTACTCCTTACTGTCTTTTTGGGATCAGCTCTTCTCCCGTCGACTCACCGTCGGCGCATGCGCACTTCTCTTTTTTCTGGAATTCAAATAAATTCAGGGCAGTATCGATAGTCATAACAGGGTTCAATATCGATTAATCGAAGTCTCCCCAACCCTTCCTTTGTTTAGAAATGGTTTCTTATCGTCTATTATGCACGTAGCCATTCGCTACGTGACATTCTTCCCCCACTCACCATAAAAAAAATAATGTTAACACTGTTCACATTTTTTTTTTTTTTGTTTAGTTTACCAGCCTTAAAGAATGTTTATCCAGGAACAAAGGGTTTCAAGTCTTTGACGTGCCACTTCCCCAACTTTTTACCAAAACGGTTTGTCAGTTCGTAGCTATTTTCACTGAACTTTTTCTTTATAATATAGGGCCCGACAAACTTTGCACTTAAACCTGCTGTATAAGCTTGTGAGGCATCACTTAATTTAAAGTTTCTTCTTAACACTAGATCTCCTGGACGAAATTTCACCTCTCTCCTCCGAAGATTATAATAATGACTCGAATTCTTATAGGCGGTTTCTAAGTTATGTCTAACCATCAAACGTACCGTTTTCAATTTATTGAGTTTTTCCACCCAAAGTTTTGGGATTTCTTTATGAATCGGTTGGTTTTCCACCCTTTCAATCCTACTGATAATTTCAGGCTCCTTCCCATAATTTAGCATATAAGGAGTGCATCCAGTGGAACTATGCTTAGCCGTATTTATAGCAAAATTAAATTCTCTCAAATACACGTCCCAAACTGTTTGATCCTTTTGAATGTAACTAGAAATCATTGTTTTCAATACTCTATTGACTCTTTCTACTGGATTTCCTTGTGGCGAATATACAGGTAAATAACAAGGAGTTATATTAAAAGCTTTAGCTATCTCTCGCATTAATTTACTAGTATATTGCGGTCCATTATCCATCAGCAAATATCCCGGAATTCCCCATTTAAGGATAATCAATTCATAAAATGCTTCCGTAACTGCTCTACTGGTTGCTTTCCTTAACGCTTTACATTCTACATACTTGGTAAAGGTGTCCTGAAATACAATCACATATCGGTTCCCTTTTTTGGAACGTGGGTAAGGTCCCAACAAATCTGTAGCTACAGTCATCCAAGGTTTCTCTTTCTGGTAAAAATGCATTGGTCCTGCTTGAGCCGTTTGTAACACCTTCTGTCTCTGACATATTTCACAAGCAGTAACATACTTAGCAACATCTCTAAACATTCCCGGCCAATAATACTTGTTTGCTATTCTAAAGAAAGTTTTAGCTATCCCCATATGTCCTGCAGTAGGTGCATCATGACATTCCTGCAATACTTTAATCCTAAAATCTTGCGGAATAACTAATTTCCACCTATTCACTGTTCCCTCTAAAGTTTGTTCTAACTGATCTAATCTTAAATGGTACAACTTCTCATCTACGACCTTCCAATCTGGCCAAAATTTAGGTTTACTTTGTACTTGCTCCTTCCGCTTAATATACCAAGCATCTTGTATATTTTCCCATTCCACTACTTCAGAGTTATCAGTCAACAAGAGGCAAAATTCTTCCTCTACCGTTTTCTCTTGAACTTTCCCTTCGTGTATTCTAGATAAAGCATCCGGAACTTTTTGTAATCTACCAGGCCTATGTATTACTTCAAAATCATACTCCTGGAGCAATAAACTCCACCTAGCTAATCGTCCGGTCGGATTCTGTAATGTATTTAACCATTTCAGAGCAAAATGATCAGTATATACTTTAAAATGATAACCTTCCAAATAAGGACGAAACTTTTGAACTGCCCACAATATAGCTAACAATTCCTTCTCAACTATTGCCCACTTTTGCTCACCTACCGTTAAAGTTCTACTAGCATAAGCTATTACTTTTTCCTCTCCTTCCTCTCCTGTCTGAATTAATGCTGCTCCTAGTCCTGAAAAACTAGCGTCGGTCTGTAGCACTAGGGGTTTAGTATAATCCGGACAAGTTAATATAGGACTACTAGATAATTTCGATTTCAATTCATCAAAAGATTCCTGACATTCCTTAGTCCAACGCCATTTCTGATTCTTTTTCAGAAGTGCAGTGAGGGGCTTTACAACTTCAGAAAAAAATGGAATGAATCGTCGGTACCAAGAAGCCAATCCTAAAAATGCTCGTACTTCCTTGACTTTTGTAGGGGCTGGATACTCAAGGATACACGAGATTTTATCTGAATCTACAGCAATTCCTAATGGAGTAATGATATGACCCAAATATTTTAATTCACTTCTACAAAATTTTGATTTTTCCCTATTAATTTTCAGGTTAGCTTTTCTTAATTTCTCTAAGACTTTTTCTAACAAGGACAAATGTTCTTCAAATGTCTCGCTAATAAGTACTATATCATCCAAATAACAAAAGCATTTCTCTCCTATCTCTTCTCTTAATATAGTATCAACTAATCTTTGAAACGAGGCTGGTGCGTTATGGATCCCAAAAGGCATAACTCGAAACTGATACAATCCTCTACCAGGTACGGTAAATGCTGTTTTTTCTTTACTTGCTTCATCTAATGGAACTTGCCAATACCCATTTTTCAAATCTATTGTACTGATATACCTAGCATGTCGTAATTTACTCAAAACATGTTCAATGTATGGCAAAGGATAACTATCTCTTTTAGTACAATTGTTTACTTTTCTGAAATCTACGCAGAACCTCCATGTTCTATCTGGTTTCTTTACCATAACTACCGGAGACGACCAAGGTGAATTTGAAGGCTCTATAACTTTTTCCAATAACATTTTATCTATTTCCGCGTGTATAACTTTTTCCAAAATGGGTGATACTGGATAATATCTTTGTTTTATAGGTTTTGCATCGCCTGTATCAATAACATGAGAAATCAGATCGGTAAGTCCAGTACACTGATCAAATTTCTGTAACTGATTTTCCAAAAACATATTCAATCTGTCCCTTTCCTGAGGTGTAGGTAAAGTAAGAATATTATGTAGTTGATCTTCTTCTTTTAAATCTATAGCCTTAACAAATTGAAAAATTTTTGCTGGTTCATCTTTGAAATACCAAGTCCCATCTTGCAAATCTACTACTAACCCAATCTGTTTCAAAACATCCATGCCCAGAATCATATCTACTGCTAAATTTGGCATAATTTTACATTTTATCGGAAAAATCCTGTCCTGCAATTTCATCTCAAAAGTTCTCTCTCCTGTTATAGAACTATAAGTTTTATCTGCTAGTTGCACCACCCTAACTTCAGATTCTTCTACTGCTAAATCTAACATTTTACACAAAAAATCACCCTTCTCTCCCACATAAGTTTTATCTGAACCGGAATCTATTAAAGCAATAAATGTAATATCCTCCAGCAAAATTTCAACAAAACATCTATCTCCATTAACTAAATCTGTAGGATTTATATTTAACATCACACAAGCCTGATTTTTAGTTAATTGTCTTAAAGAATTTGTAGGCCTAACTTTTCTTTCTTGGGGCATCCTACAATCAATAGACCTATGTCCAAGCTTATTACAATTATAACATTTAATCGTAGTGCGTGGAGTAACTCTACGAGGTGCCTTACACTCGAACTGCCTATGTCCTGTTTTATCACAATTCCAACATCGCTGGTTATTTGAAAAACGTAAGGTGGTGTTTTTACCATTATCCCTCGACTCATCCTGTCTCTCTTTATTTTCTGTTGCTTTAACCATTCTAGAATCATTTACAGGACTTGAATTTCGTTCTTTGTCCCACGTCTTTGCAGAAAAACTAACATTGGGTTTCTTTTGTAACTCGGACGATGGAAGTTCCTGTTTTCCCTGAATTCCTAGCGCTGTATGAACTGAAGGTATAACAACTTGTCTCTGAGGTTTATAAGCCGTTTCTTTAATTGTAGCTCTAACCTGCGTTGGAGGAGGAATATATCTCTCAGAATCTAACAATATTTGTTCATACTGTCTACCTACACGTATTAAATCTGTTATAGTTTGAATCTCTGCAGGTCTAAGGTACAATTTTACATCAGGACGCAAATTTTTGATAACAGTCTTCATCATTTGTTGAGGACTCATTGGAGTACTCAGCCTCCTCATTAACGTTTGAATAGCATTAACATAATCAAAAATCGATTCTTTAGGACCTTGCGTTCTCTGTCTAATCTCATCCAAAAGCGAGTCTTCCTCATCAATAGGCAAATAATATTCTCTAAATTCTTTCAAAAAAACTTCCCATGTAGGCCAATCTGTTAATCTGTTCCTGTACCAAAGTAAAGCTGAATCTTGTAAAATTTCGGGTAATACTGACAATAACTCTGCACCCTGTAACTTAGAACTTTGTTTTAAATCTTCCAATCTCTCCAAAAATAAGTAAATACTATCCCCAGGTTTGAATTTAATGTTCCATTTACGAACCAGATCCAAAGTATTTGGTTTATGCGGCTCTAACTGAATTGTAAACGATGGTATTACTGGTACAGCTTCTTCCGAATCAGCTACCGCCATGGCCTTCCTACGCATTAACTTAACCCATGTATACACTACATCTCCATATGAATCTTGTGGTACCGTTATATTATGTTCAACTAAATCTTCTTCCAAAACTTCCTGACTCAGAGCAAAAGCCGTAATTAACACTTGAAATGACTGAGGGTTCTTACGGGCATAATCTAACAAGCGTTGTCTTAACTCATCCCTTGTACCTGTGGTCGGTAACTTTACTCTATCACATTCTGCCTCTAAATCCGCCTTCCTCAACTTCCTAATAGCTTGGGTTAACTCAGCTGCTCTTATTTGTGCATACGGATCAACATAAGTAGCCATATTTATATATTAACAATACCACTGGAAAAAAAGATTAGAACACACAATAGTTCAGTCGTCTGTCTTAGTCATCTATAGAAGTCCTTACTTGTCAATAGTCATTATTCTTTTCCCAAAAATATGTTATTATTATTATTATTATTATTTGTTTTTGAGAATAAATTTCAGTTATACTAACCTAACTCCCAAAATTCTTTTAACCCTATCTCGCCTCACGTTAGGATATCAAACTATCACTGCCTCACGCTATGGGCTATCATAATATGGAACTTCAACTGAATAAAGGTTTTTTTTTTTTTTTTTTTCTTTAACAATTTTAACTAAATTAAGTTGCAACAATTAGCAATACTGTTTTGTTTTAACACTACTCAGCCCCACGATATGGGCGCCAAACTTCGCGACGGGCTTTTCTTACTTTATGCTATAAAGTTCCTTAACTTCTTGGATTAAATCTTCGCCAAAATTCTTCGCCAAAATCTGTGACGACTAATATGTGATTATTCTCAATCGTAGTATATAAGTTTACTGAACTCCTACAAAACAAGGTCACTCATACACCTGTCGTGTCATCACAACACTGCCTGCATAGTCCACATTCCAACGTTCAGTACAACTACCTTTGACACCGGGTGATTGCAAACTTCCTACTCTCAGTCTACTTTCTCTCTCTTTTAACAATTTACCCAGTCTTGATAATATTGATGAAAATTTATATTAACGGGCGCCATCATCAATACGCTTCCTCTTTTCTTTTTGTTATGTATCAGCCCAGACACAAATTAAATTATAGATACACAGGCTATGTACCTACATGCCCCTCGACTAGCTTTTAAATTAACAGTGGAGACGGGAGTTGGGTTCGGATTTACCTTTCGTTTTTTTTTTTTTTTATTCTGCTTCTTCTTTTTCTCCTTTTTTTCAATACTCACTACCAAAGTATGTAACTTAGCACAAAAACCAGCTACTCTCAAACCATTACAAGGATAAGGGTCAAAAATCTGAACTTCACGTTAATTTACTTTGCATAACAATAACCATAATTTATTTAATATATTATTTTTTTTTTTCTTTTTTCAACAATAACAATCTTATATACAATAAATTACATTTACACTACATTAACCATTCAACACTTTTATTGGTAGGATAATATTTGATTATTCAAGGTTAGTATACCCAATTTTAACTATATAAGTACGTTCTCTGTTCAACAATAACAAATCCTTAATTAATTACTTTAATTTTCTTTCTTTGTTTTTCAGGTATCTACTAGAACGTCTTGTATTATTCTTCTAATTTACTACTGACTTGTGTAGTCATTTACATTTGCAACTTCAGGATAGTTCAATATATATATTATACTGGGTTTTTTTTTTCTTGAATAAATAAAGGTTTTCAATTCATAATCCAGTCCTTACTCTACAGATTACACTCAATAATCCCACCTATGTCTCCTATATTAGTCTATTTGTCAGCTTAGTCCATGAAGAATTGTATTTAAAGATAGATAGAAAAGACAGTCTCACGAAGAAAGAAATAGAAGTTTAGGCCTATACCCACAGAGTGACTGTGGCGATAGACCACCGATACAGGAGCGACGTCTAGATCTTGAGTTACAAACAATCTGACTCCTCTCCTGCAACCGGGAAAATATTAATGGGCCGCAAACAAAAATAAAATTTTGTAAATCGACGTCAGAGGTCCCTGACACTCTCTCTTAGAGGCACGTGGGGCCGTTGTTCGCCTCCAACATCGATGGCTTTCACAATCTCTCATAAATTTCTTTTCTTTATATATACTAGTATAGGCCTTGCCTACTACCAGATTTTATTTGTTTGATTCGGGATACTTCCGGCGTTCCCTCACCTCACCCTTACAATCTCTAGTACTTGCTAATAAACTACTTATCATCAGTACACTACTCGCAATTACCTATTCTCCTCTTTCTAACCTAACCAATCATTTGTTGTTATCTTTCAACTCACTTTCCTCTTTCTAACCTGACCAGTCATCAGCTATTATCTTTTAACCCCTTTCTTTCTTTAAGTAGAGTTCCCTTCAGCTTATACCATTGATTTAATTCACTCGGTGGTTATTCTAGTTTTCCTACTTCTTACGTTACTACTCTTTAGCATGGGCACCCAATCTTCTTTTGTCTCTAAATTCCCTAGAATTCTAACTGAAACTAATTCACGCCCAGATTAGTAAGCTTCTCTATAACCCCTTTAGTGACTTCTACTTCTACCCTAACATGTAAATTTTCCAATGGTACACACCTAATGCACTACCACTCGTAGGCCTTCTTTTGCCCTTCAATCTTTCCACTTCTTATCCCCCTCTACCATGTTCCATACACCTTCGCTTGTAGATAAATCTCTATAAAAAAAACATAACTTAACATTACAGGCCAGCATGAAATCTATTTATAGATAGTCACCCGTCACCTGAAAGAAACCCAAGTGGGAGGGGCCCTCGTAAGAAGTACTAAGCATGCCCCTTAATTACTTTTCTTCCTTACTCCCCTCGCGTCCTGTCTCAAAAATAACAAAGTTTCTATGAGCATCACCAATTGCCCCTAGCTATGTATTCATTCGTGGAACAATCACCCATGAAACCCTAAAGTGAAGAGATCTATCTGTAGCCTTCAGCGGTTAGGCTCTTGACTGCTCTTTTATAATTAACTTAGACCAGAAATAGAAAGTAGTTGGATTACTGGATTTCATCACTTTACTTCTAGAATTCTCACTTCTATATTTCTATTCTATTCTTCTATCATACCCTACGGCGTCTGATTGCCATACATGACTTAGAAACCATCCTTAAAAAAGGAATATCTCAGTTTTCTCACTCCTCAAACAATAAGAAAAAGTCTAGACTATTATACTCAACCAGTGATGTCCAACTTATCCTCCGATCCTGAGTTGTCTCCCATTACTTCCTGATGTCCATATCTGCTCTTATTCAGAGCGAGCAGTCACGACTCACTCTCACAGCTGATGTTCGCTGTAGCGGTGTCTCGTACTGGCCGACTTGGTGTATTCTTCTGATTAATGACTATCTCCATATAGCCGTGTCAAGGAAGTTCACAACCAGAATTTCCTTAGATGGAAGTCTGACACATCATCATGCCAGAACGTCGCTACCGCTGTCACACATCCCAATCTCGTCTTCTCCCTTCTGCCTTTTCAACTTCTCTCACTCGTAGTCAGGCACGTACTCCTTACTGTCTTTTTGGGATCAGCTCTTCTCCCGTCGACTCACCGTCGGCGCATGCGCACTTCTCTTTTTTCTGGAATTCAAATAAATTCAGGGCAGTATCGATAGTCATAACAGGGTTCAATATCGATTAATCGAAGTCTCCCCAACCCTTCCTTTGTTTAGAAATGGTTTCTTATCGTCTATTATGCACGTAGCCATTCGCTACGTGACAAGGGTTGTCATCGTTCTTGTCTTCTGCGAGAGATGGCAGCTCGTGGCGTTGGTCAAATCTTAACTTCCGTTTGGTAATTTTCTTGAAACCAACGGATTTTGACAACACGAATTCATTTTAGTATATCAGAATTAATACGAATAGAATTGATTTTATCTTAAATACAGGATGATTACTACGCAGATTTTAGCTGCAACTCTCAAAGTTTCAAGATTGTTCCATGATCGATAATAATAGATACCACACCGATGTCATAATGAAGATCAGTTTCGAAATTATTTCTTTCTTTCTTCGTCGTAGTTTTACCTCTCCCTTTTAGGATTTAAGCGACCCAAGACGCCCGGGCCATCAGTTTCGAAATGAGTAAGATTATGATGCCGTTACGTCACACGTAATAAGCGTATTATAGTTTGGTCGTCAAAAACCATATGAGACCTACTACCATTATCTTGATCCTATTAATATGTAATTTAAAATTCAAAATAATACGAGGAAAAGTTAATAATTATTTCGGCAATAAACATTTGGTCCATAAATTATATACCGGTTGTTATATGTTTTTGACAAAACACAAACGTATGATGTAGGCCTAAATATCTCGTCTTGTAGATCCTATGTTGAACGAGGCTCAAGGATATAGAACACGTCAGATCAATGTATGCACGCATGTTATAACAGCAATATACAATAATGTAAGCTCCCAAACTTATTCAAGCTGGAAATATTAGTCCAAAATTTAGAAGGTGTGAGTTATAAAAAAAAATCCTTGAGAGATATTTAGAAAGATTTGCATTTGCTTTTAATACATAATTATTTAATGTTTCTTGGAACCTTATTGTACATCAGATATATGTTTGAGAGTCAGCCAAGCAGTCCACGGGTATAAATGCCTGCATCCTCCGTCCACTCGACACTTCACCCTGAAGATGGAGGAATTGCGTTCCTCTGAAACGTCAGAGCTTTTCCAATCACTCACCTGACTAGCAACCCGAGAATATTATATTCATACCAAACGTCAGGCAATCCTCAAGTCGTTCAAAACATAATTGTTTTAAGCTTTTAGCTATTGATATCGTTAAGTTTCCTAATAAAAATCAATTATATTAATCAAATATTAAATTAGCCTACATTACATGGCAATATCAAAAAAATAGTATGTAATAAATTATGTGTTTAAAGGTTCCTTGCGATGATATACAACCCCCAGTAATCATCGGGTTGCCATCAATCACATTCGGACGCGAAATCTGAATCTTTCAACGCTTATATTACAATACACTATTGTCAAAAAATAAGTTGCCCAGCACTCGTTACAATCGTTATTAAATTGGGCAGCCTAAGAAGGTTGAATGGAAGAAAGCGCAGTTCTGTACAATATATCCTGTTAATGTAACGTAGGCCTAATGTAATGTAATTTATTATTGTAGGCCTATCTTGAAATTATACTAATGTATACCTCTGGTAATACAAATAGTTTCCTTTTTCGTACATACAAGCTCCGGTCAATATTACGAGTAATAGGTGTTTATCTTAAACTTTATACTTTATTTAGACGTAGGCTACTCTGCCCAAGATGTTTGATCTTTTTGTTTAATCTAATGACCTGACTAGGTAATTTTTGCCCTACTTCTTCAAACTATTTAATTTGTTTTTCCCCGTTTCAATTTGGCTATACAATAATAATAATAGGTAATCCTTGTAAAGAAGTCCTGTAGGAAGACCTAGATTTAATCATAATGAAATTTTAAGACTTGTGTCAATAAGATCAATTAGGACGAATTAACCTAAGAACGGAAAAAATGGCAGTGCGTTGGTATTCCAATTCTGCTTGCCGGTTAATTATTATAAATTATTCACTACATAAATTACAATCTGATCGCTACATTAATACTTTCTACTGTAACCACATTTATTTCGTTTATCGGCTTTTATTTATTTAAATAAGATCTTAATCTTATTTTTATGCATTTTAAAAATATTTTCGCAAACTTATAGGCCTATTAGTAATAATGATATTGATCTATAATTACTTTAAAAACTTAGGTTCCTTTACCGATTGTCGTTATGCTAGAAATGTACTCTGATCCAAACATAAACACATAAATGCTTCGAGATTTACCTGTTTCATGTGTTATTGGAATAAAGAAAGTCCTCAGGAGATACACAGCGGCGCAATTCATAAGACACTGCACTATAAATTGGAACGTCGCGGCTTCTGTACGCAATGAAGCCAATGAGAACTGTCAATGAACCTAACCCTTCTGGTATCACTATGAACCTGGGATAAACAGATATCAGTACCAGGATTGTAAGAAAGACCGTTGAGTATTGCTGGTAAGCTTTCCATTTTCTTGAACTTCGAACTACTGGAAACCTAAAGCCGTCACGGACTGTAGGCCTACAGGGAACACTTTCTTGAACTGCATGGTAATCTCATTATTGGTAATATGAATATGATTTTATTAATGTAAAAAGAATTCCAAAGTTTCAAGAAAGATAATTTTGCAGCTCCTTGATGATGGTATAAGTTATTGTGGAAGCAAATAACTGATAGGCCTACCAGTAACTAAAATGTATCGTGGACGTTCTTTGCTTTTGAACGTTCATGTCACAGAATTAATTCTATGTTGCTTTATTTATAGTCTACGAAATATTGGATAGATTATTCTATCACAATTACTTAATACGTCTTTCAAATCATATCCGTCATCTTCTTCTACTGGATGTGGACTTGCAATGATCATAAGAATGAAGATTCTCATATGATATTTTCGATATAACCGAGAAAGGCCATATGAAAGCGTGATAGGCTTATGACAGGATTTGAAACTATAGACTGCCGGATTCGATCCCACGAACCAAGGCTTCTTCTTAAACTAGCGAGTGATGCATGATGAATTCGAGAGGTGTATGCACTTATGCAGAGCACAGCATCGAAGATAAAGAGAGAGATGAAAAAGACAGGGAAGAATTCGTGTTTTCCTTTGTGAAGCCGTCATACAGCCACCTCGGTCAGGTAGCAGAAACTTCAAGAGCTAAAAGAGAAAGATTAATGATAACTTGACACGAAAAACTTCTTTAATTCTCATTTGCTGTTTCGGAATGTAGAGGAACGATTTCTTATAACAGGGCTCAGGAAATGACATAACAGGCATGACTGCATATGGGGGGAAACATTTTCATTCCTCAGACATAGCAGCTTCACTATTTACCTTGCATTTCAATCACTATGAATCCGTTATATCTATTTATGGCTTGCATGTGCATCGGTGATTTTATGACCGTCTCTTGCGCATGATATCTTTAGAAATGAGTATGTCTAGGTCTATGGAAACGAAATGACTCTCCAGACCAATGCATAACTTTTGACTCTTTGACTAGAGTGTTCTGACCGCATGCATGAAAATCAGTTTAGTGCCGATCTCTCACGAAACAAATATTGTACAATAATTTACATTATTAGGTGAGACTCTAAACTAGACAAAACCACATCTCCCATTTGTAAAATTCAGTATAAATTCTATTTTTAAACTTGTGAGCTTTTATTTTACTTTTGTTTATTCATTCATTTATTTATTTAAGTCTACTAAACTAAAAAATTGCATAGTAGACTCTATTGACAATCAAATAAAGAAAATAGCATTAAGAACAACAACAAAACACAAACAAATCAGTTAAAAAACACACACTCGATTACAAGAATTACAAATGAATAAAGTTAACAAATGGAAGAACAGTAATTAGTTTACATTGCTTTGTGATTATATGACTGCATGCTAAAATTTTTGCAATTTTTGCAATTTAGCAGAAGCTAAAAGCAAGTACTAAATACTAGTACTAGTACTAGTAAATATATACTGAAGCTTAATAATGAAATCATTTACCCTCAACAAGTGTTGAAACAAATCAACAAATCAACCAGATTGCCGCACGAGCATAATAATATTTGCATGTGAACTTAGGAAAAGTATTTCTAGTAACTGCGCGTAACTTTTTTTTTGCAGCACTTAAGCAATATATTCCATTATCGTGTGCTTCATTACAGATTGAATGGTTAATTTCTGTTGTAATTGAACTTAACCTTGTTCATGTTTTAATAAACATATTTTCGTGAGGGTGAGTGGGAAATGGCCCTTAAATCTTCATTTTAGCCTAATTCAAGAGCCCAGTGGTTACTAAAAATTGATTGACTTTTATGTGCCTTCAGTTCTGTATAAAAATGACGTTTGAGCGCAACTAACAGCTGTCGGGAGTTAATCTCAGTGAGCTCAGTTATGAGGATAGAAGAGTATAGCAGACCTAGGTGAATTTTACTGTTTTTTTCTTCTTCTAGTCCTTAGATTGAGTTTGTAATATGAGGTACTATCTATCTATTGTGGAAAGGTTGAGTCAGAGTGAAAAATTCAATGCCATAGTCGGGATTTGAACCTGGATCTTTGGCTCTCCGTGCCGCTGCTCTACCATTGAGCTATCATGGCAACGTGCCGGTACAACAAATTCTCCAACTGACTCATATACCCCGGTATACCACCAGGCGTTCTCAATATGAGATACCAGCCCATTGGCGACTTACAACCCTTAAATACTTCAAGGCCCAGACTTCATAGTAGACACTAATAGATTTTTATTTATATTATTTAACCTATTGAAACTTTTAAGTTAACACTTCTTACTACTAGAACAGTCTATAGGCCTACTACAAAGTATTTACGACAATTCGAAACTGAATGGACCAGCAAATAAATGGAATTGTTCACGATTTCCAATAATTAGAAAAGTTTATTGCTTTGTATTTGGATGTAAAGGGACCATGCTAAAAGTATGAATTATTCACGATTTCGAATTAAAAACAATCAGGTTCTTCTGTGAATATATTATTCTTATTTATGCTTATATTTCCAATTCTGGACCCATGAAGAAGATAGTTGTGAAAAATGCAAGAAACCCGATCCTTGAGTTGAGAAGCCACCACACAAGAAACAAAGCCACCAAAGATAATAAATCTGATTAAAAATAAGTTATATTGTTTTAAAGTCTCACAAGAAGACATATCTTATTTAGGAGTGTATAAAATGTGAAGCTGTAAGTGGGGATTTAGAAAAATAGTAGGCATACAACACAAAATATTAATTTGAAGAAATATGAACATCGAGATCTCACGCCTTTAGGCCGATCCGAAATAATTGTTTTACTTAATCGTTTAGACTGATCTTGGTTGGCTAGACCAACAGCTTCAATCTCTTATCCTCCCTGCAACAAATTAAAGAGTGGAAGCAGTAGGCATAATTAATGACGGAGCAAGGGTAGGCCTATTGGGTATTGTAGATTAGGTCAATAGTGGAAATACACCCTCTTTCAAGAAGAAGAAGAAGAAGAAGAAGAAGAAGAAAAGGATCTTAAAATCCAATTTCGGAATCTCTAAGTGGTTCCCAATTATTTCAGAAGTAGGGTAAGGTGGTACATTTTCGAACACTTAACAAATATTCTTATTTTATGAACACAATAAACATAAGACAAGTTCAACTGTATTGTATTCACAAAGTTGGCAATGTAGTTGACCCTTCACAAAAATATCAAAGTCATACAGCTGCAATATTGGTCATGGCAATCGATCTTTCATTTCCAGAATATCGTTCGAAAATGTACCGCAGTAGGTACAATTCTAAACACCAGTGGGTACTATTTCGAACAGTGGCATTTTCAACGAACAAAGTGCTTTCTTCCAAATATTATTTTCTGTTATTATTATTTATCAGTAATATGAGCGTAATAATGATGTGTCACGTTTTAAATAGACAGATGGCCGGATTGGGGCATGTGGTCAGCATGCCGACTCCTACGACAGTTATTGATGGCTTACTGAACCGGAGCCGCTACTTCTTTATGAATTAGCTCTTTTGTTGGTGTCAAGAGGCTGAATGCACCCCGTTCCAGATCACCCTACCTCAGAAAAATCCGAGGAGGTACCGGTGATCGAACCCAGACTTGAGGGTCCGAAGTCAGGAACCACTAGACCATTAAGACGGTCTGTTATAACATCAAGAGCAATAATAAAAATACTTAACAGCTGCATGCTATTGTGTATTGCATAAATGCTGAGATGAAATAACATTACAGAGGAAGTCTTAGTTTATAACTCTTCGTTGAAATAATACCACTGTTGAGAGATATATGAATACCACCCTTTTATATTTGACTTGCACAGTTAATAATAATAAACATGCAGAATGCTGTGACAGCAAAACAGCTTTTCCATGCAAGTCTTAAGCAAGCAATCGCGGGTTAAAGTACTGTTCGAAATTGTACCTAAAATTTGTTCGAATTTGTACCTCGAGCTAGTTTTTGTAAATTACTACATTGTTGAAATTCCGCTCACGAATGCCCATTGTTGTGCCAATGACTTACGTATTAAAGACTACGCTATTTGTTGGTATGAGTTAAAAATTGGTCCTCAAAAATATATTCCAGTAACACAACGTGGAATTATAAGCAATTTTATAACGTGCCATTTTTCAAGCATGGCGTTCTTACCTTCGGTTGGAAAATAATTTTTTATGGCCGAATGAGACAACTCGGAACATCATTCTCGCGGATACAGATCAACAAAACAATCAGTATGGACGCTATATTTTTAAAAAGAGGTTGGCTAACATTTGAAACCCCAAAATGGATAAAAATCTTAGTCCGTTCAGAATTGTACCATGTTCGAAAATGTACCACCTTACCCTATGTTTTCCTTTAAGGCTAGGACCCACACCTAAAAATGTTACTATTTACGTAGAAGTGGTAGTTGAAATGTAAATAGCAATATTAGCACCAATTAAATTACTATAGTCCCTCATGTTGGAGGAACAATAGTGGGTCATGAATTAATTTGTAAGACAAGTAATTCAAGCAACGTTTTTTAGTTTGCTTAGTAGGTTGCATACTAGTAAAACAATATTATAGGTCTTAAGTAAATAAGCTACTATATTGTGTTCAATTTTATCTCGCTGCAAATCTGTTACTCTTAACGCGATGGAATACGGTACAGCCTCTTTTATGCTTTAAGCCTAAGACGTACAGTATTTACAAGAATTTAGATGACATGGGACAATTCCTTCCACATTTGGTTCAACATCTAATATTTCTAATAATTTCTTAAGTTATCTAATATTTCTTAAGTTAGATTTTAAACAGATAGACGACATCTGTGTTTATTTTCCATTAAAGAAAGTAATGTAGGCCTATAGACTTTGTTTACAAAAATATATGCTACAAATCAAAAGTAGGTGTTTTAATAAAACTTTTCTTCTATTTTCTTGCACTCAAAAAATCCCTTCATCCAAAACTGATCAAGCTTATTTTTTAAATGAGTGATTACAAGTAACTTGAACAAGTAGTATCTGGTCTTTTCAGAGATATGTAAATAACGTCATGGACCCCTAAAGTAGTTTCACGGATCCCCGCGGGTCGCTAAAGGGAAACAGTCTCCACGGTGCTATTTTGGAATAAATGGGGCTCTAGTGTGGTTAAATAAGTACTGTTTCTTCTAACCGTGTTTTAAATTGGACAGAAATGCTATCTTTTATATTAATTTGTACTCTTCTTATTTTCCGACGGATGTCGCTAGAGATTCCCTCTGCGTGTTAAGCTTTGGTACAAATTCTAGGTCATCCTGGACTGGAGACTTAAAATGGAGTCTAATTCTCTATTAACAACCCAAATTGATAGCAGATTCTTTTCTCTTTCACATCTTCAACTTATTTCATGGGAATGTAACCCAAAATAATTTCATGGGTCTTAGTCGTGTGCTATTGAGTCACTCTGCATGAGTCAGAATAGCTTAATCCCTGCAGTATGACGGTGGTTAACATTAGTTTTCAGGACATAAAATTAGGGCTCTCTTTTATTTCTTGCTCCTTATAAAATCATGGCTGCATACATACAGCGAAAAAGTCGATAATTGAAATGTAATTATTGTTACAATTTTATTCATTCGTAATGTGGCTTTCCTCAAGTAACTTATGTAGGCCTACAATTGTTAACATTTTAGATGGTGTTTTGTTGTGCCATTTCCTCGTGCCAACATTATTAAGTTAAGATTATTATTTAATATTGCAAAATACACTTATTCACATTATTATTATTGATATTATTGTTATTGGCTAATAGATGATGTGTTGTCTTCGTAATTTATTTTTTCTTGTTAACTAACGACAGTTCGGATCTTTTTTTACCGACACATTGTTTGTAGGCATTTTCTTTCTGGTTTTTATCTACAGGCCAGCTTGTTTTAGCTGTGACTTAGGGTTTAGTGAAATAATAGCCTCCTACTGAGAATCTTGATCCAATGGTTAGCATTCCTATCAACTAATACAGACATCAGAATTTTGGTTGGCTTTCCTGCTCTGTCTTGAAATTACATTTTGGAAAAAAAATTTAAGATCTCCCTTGAATAATGATGTAACCAACAACATGAAAACTTTTCAGAAGGGATGCGTTGTTGAATGTTTACTGTACATGTGAATGTATGACTGGACGCAAGAGACAAACTACGGAACACAATTGGTAGACAACAACACTGAAATGTGATCCTCCATGCTGATGATGCAGCAATAATACAGAGAAGTGAAGAGAGCCTCCAAAATTCGATTTGTAAATTAGCATCAATTGGGAAAGGAATATAATGTAGACATATTCACAAAGAAAACAAAAATAATGGAGCACCAAGGAAATCATCTGGTGAGATAAAAAATAATTATTGAAACCTATGCCTGGAAAAGGTTTTAAATTTTAACTACGATTTAGCTGTGAAGTATGTTTTGATTTAGACAAGGGCATACAAATCAATATGAACAAGTTTCAGATGATATGCAGAACCATAGCAAGAACATTAAATAATAAAACAAGGAAATAAAAACAAAATTAAAATTTTATCAAACCACAGCAGTATTGGTGTTCATGTAGACCAGTGAATCCTGGATATAAAAAGTAAAAAATATAAAATACACGTAGCAGAAATTAAGTTTTTAAAAAGAGTGGAAAGATGCAAAAGACAAAATTTTATAAGGAATTAAAGGATTAAGGAAAAATTATTATAAATTACAAGAGAAAAAAACTGAATTGGAAAGAACATGAACTGAATGAGAGGCAAGAATACCAGTCTTGTTTAGGATATACAGTCCTCATGGAAGAAGAGACATAGGGATCCTTGAATATGGGAATAATTGATGGAACATGAAGACTGGAACAGGTAGAAGTACAGAAGAAGTCTGTACTGTATTAGGCAATACAGTAATTTACTAATAATATCTGCTATATAGTGAGCACCACCGTCAAGTTTTTTCTCAGCATAAAACAGGAAAACATCAAACTATTTCGAGTTTCTATGAAGTGTATTTGGATCAATCTCTCTGTAAAGAAATGTTGTGTACTCTGAAGTTTGGCTATCTTACTCAGATCTTTGAAGTCATCACCTGCACATTTTCTTTTCATTTTGAACCGTGAATGATGTGGTTAGTTTGAATCATACATTTGCCAATATCAGGAGCAAATTCCCATAGTTTTTCTGCACCATTCTGTGGAAATTACATATAACAGTCATTATACCTCGTCTACTAATTACAGAAAAGTTTATTCATTCCTTATTCTTATGCATTTAACTTTCCATCGGTCTCAAATTAAATATGTTATGCAGTTGCAATGTGTCATGGTGATACATTTACACTGAAGTAGAAAAAATGTTACATGTGTGATATTTTGAGAAAGTTTTATTTCAAATGATATTATAACATTTAATTGGTTTACAATACTAATAAAATCAGGTAAACTGATGTAAAAAAGTGCCATTATGTTTTTGTTTAATCAGTTATGACTACAATTATGATGTGCAGAATATGTTTTTTTTTTAATTGATTTCCAAGTTAAGCTCCAGATTTATTCATTAAGCAGGGCTTACGGAAGAAGAAAGGTCTACCATCTCGGCCACCTGGGTCATTTTAACGGTCTAGTTGGATAAGCGCATGTAAAACAATAATTTTTTTTTGTCATAGCTACCTGTATTTTAATTTTCAAGGCCTTATAAGATCACAGTAAAACAATAGGCTATGTTGTCAAGATAACTGAATTTCATTTTTTTTATAAATTCTTTCGAATACGTATATTGCCATAAAATAGGCACTAAATTGAGCATTACTCCGAAACAGATCAACCGATTTTATCCATTATGACTAGACGTCTTCCCACGGACATTGTAAACGTGCATACCAAGTTTCATAAAAATCCTGTAAAGCGTATTTGAGTTACCGCGTCTTTAAAATATACACTAAATTGGGTTTTACTCCGGTACCGGTCAACAGATTAGGTTCAAATTCAATAGGGCACTTCTCATGGACGTCATAAATGGGTATACCAAGTTTCATGGAAATCCGTTACAGCGTATTTGAGTGATGGCGCCTTTCTATGAGAAAGGCGCCATAATCTATTAAAATAGGCACTAAATTGGGCATTACTCCGGTACCGGTGAACCGATTTGGTTCAATATCAATAGGGTTCTTCCCATCGACATTATGAATGTTTATACCAAGTTTCATGAAAATCCGAAAAAGCGTACTTGAGTTATGGTGCGTACAGACGCACGGACAGACAGACAGACAGACGGACAGACATTTTTTCGTCCCCCACACAATCTCATAAAGTACCATACTGGCACTTAATAATGCTTGAAATAACTAATCTAAAAAGTATATATCAAAACATATGCTAAAATGAGTAACAGTATTGGTCGCAATGTATCAACTTGATACACAAGTTCTAAATATATATTACCAAACCACTGTATACACATTTTTAGTGAAATTAATGACTGGTTGTTTTGATTAAAAATAAAAATCAAACCCTAAATTTATAGAACAGTGTGAACCAAAATCATAACATTACTTCCTACTCTTGCTAATTTATGAATTCAAACAAGTATTCATAAAACTAAGAAAATAAATTTAAAACAGACTTTAATAATGTTACATATATAAACTACACATAACTTAGAAATCTCACCAGTCTACTCTTTCCTTTGATTTCTGGTCCTCAGTCAGACCAAAGGTGCAGTTTGCAGTCGTATTATGGCTCTTCTATTGCTATAGGAGTTTGCAACGTGGAATATTTCATTTTGTACTTCTGAATCCTTTGGATATTCTAAATCAGGCCTGTCCAACTTCATAAGTACTGGGGGCCAAAATATTTCGACAATTGATACTGAGGGCCAAACAGTAAAAGCTTCACTCATAAATATAACAGTAAAGTACAGCAGACCAAATTTTTGAAATAGGATTCATTACCAGTAGGCTGAAATTAGAACTTAATGTGAGCACTGAGGATTTTAAGACTGCTTCACTAAAGTATGGATGTCCACTTCTATGTTAGTAACTGCCAGTCTTAGTATAGATGGCCAAAGCAGAGAACTACTCTGCGGGGTGCACGGCTAATTAGAGGGGCAAGAGGAGGTGGTAGTGGAGGAGGCGGTGAGGGCTGCAATCACAGGTGGCTAAACGATTGCTTATTGGCTGCCGTGCGCGTGATTGTTGCCACCGCACGTTCCAAGATGCTCTATTAGCAAAGTTAAAAATATTTGGCAAGCAATTCAGTCGCTTATAATTTTTGTGCAGGTTTATTTTAATTTTCTTATAATTTCTGTGCAATTAGTTTTATTTTAATTTTCTTACGTACGTCAAGTGTGTGTATAATTACGTGTTGTTTGTTTGATTAGAGTAGCGTACATGTGTTTCTGCCCAAGTGTTAGTAATGTCTGGCATAAATAAAAAGGGGCATGGGAAGAAAGGTAAACCTATTCATAGTGAGGGTAGGGAGATAATAGCGAATGTTATTAAAGTATGCGACGAGGAATCCAAAAATAAACAACTGACTCTTCCTGTTAACCGTGCAACAGATAGGGCGTCCCTCTATAGAGCTCTGGGCTTTTGTAGTTTTTCCTCCTGCCACTTGAGCGCGCTGCTCTCCACATTCAGGTATTGTCAACTTCCGGTTTCCTCAATCTTGTGTGTTTTCAATATGAGTTAGGGACGGTTTTCCAATTTTACAGTGAAGGAGTTAAAAAGGGTGTTATCCGAAGATGGTGCAACAAATATTTCATAGTTAACAAAGCAAGAGTTGATTGGAAGGTGAGAAATCAAAGCTACCTGTCTTCTGAAACGTTCGCTAACTGTTCTAATATGGTGCAATATGCCTTCGGTCTCAAATATTACTTCCTCTGCCCGTACCATAGGTACTATTTTTGGAAACATGTCTGTGTTTCAGTGTGTGTGTGTGTGTGTCTGTGTGGAATATCTGTGAACAAGCTAGCTCCAAAACGGAAAATCGTATGAAAACAAAATTTCGT
The DNA here is from genome assembly GCA_964059195.1 of Ectobius pallidus. Classification (NCBI taxonomy): domain Eukaryota; kingdom Metazoa; phylum Arthropoda; class Insecta; order Blattodea; family Ectobiidae; genus Ectobius; species Ectobius pallidus. The sequence continues at coordinate 179,346,617 of CAXKWD010000003.1, read as the reverse complement.
ATTTGAGTCAGGTACCTTCCGAAGATGTGAGCTGAAGATTGGCGACAAGTTTCTCTTATTTTTAAGGGGACTTTACATGAATAAATTTTAGTTTTTGGCGATTTTCTCGAAAACGGCTCTAACGATTTTCTTCAAATTTTGCACATGGGTTGCTTTTACCAAGAGCTAAAACTTTTATTTGAAACTTCTCTGAAGGGAATTATAAGCCACCCACTGTGAATACACGCTCTTTGCAATACGGCCTCATGTAAAGGAAAGTCGTACGAAAACAAAATTTTGTATTTGGGTTAGGTACCTTCTGAGGCTGTGACACGAAGAGTGGCGACAACTTTCCCTTACTTTAAGGGGACTCTACTCGAATAAAATTTCGTTTGTCACGATTTTATCAAAACCGGCTCGAACGATTTCCTTTAAATTTTGTACATGGAGTGCTTATACCAATAGCTAAAACTTTTATTTGAAACTTTTTTCAAAAAAATTCTCTGAAGGGTTGTTGTAAACTACCCACTGTTTGTAGATACTCTGTCTTGCCTGGTGAACAACTCAATAAGCCGACATTCACGGCCTCTTATTCTATATAAGTACGTGAAGTGAGAAAGATGTATTGTTGGCCATGCTTACAGTAAAGAAATATCTGAGGGGAATGTTCGATCAATTTCGGAAATTATTCTGAATGGCGGAAAGTTCAATAAACGTTTTCAGTCACTTGTTTTTTCTTCTTTTTTTAGTTTGTCCATAGCTGTGTTTTTAGTCGCAGCATTCAAATGATGGGCTATAATGTATTTACAGTATAATTAGCGTAAAATCGTGTCTTGCGATTCTGTACAAGGATATGTGGATACTGCTAACTTTTATTTGGGCAGAGGAAGTTATGTGACTTTCACATCAGATTTTTTTTATACTGTTGCACTATTTATTTTCATGTTTTTTTACAAATATGCATGAACTTTTTCGTATCATAACTTATTGAACACACAGTCTAATATACGACGCTGTTTGTTTTGGTTGCAGGTTGCTCAGGCGAGAGAAAAATCCGGATAGGAACTTTGCCTTATTCGAAGTTCAGGTTATAGAATCAGAAAGTACCTACGACTTTCCTTCGACAAATTTCTTCAAGATAAATTCATTCAAGAAAGAACGGTTTAAACTTTTTGACGAAGACTCCATAACCACTTGGCAGTATGAAAGCTGGCCGGACTCTATCAATTAGAAAATTCATCAAGCTCAAGTTAGTGAATAAGAAACATTATGCTCAAGTACAGGCACAGATGTTACTGACTGATATAACAAAAAAATATGTGTCGAAAATTCCCACGGGTGGGGAGAGGGTTTCATATTAGTGGCCCATGGTCTAGGAGGAGAATGTTTTCATAACAGATAGTGTACTGTACTATAATGTTAATAATAGCACGGCACGGTTCCGACTCGTAACGTAACGGCCACATTCCTCGCATTCCTCACAGAGAAGTTCTTTGCTTTGGAACACTATAGGTGTAACAAGGAATCATCAGTGAGACAGTCCTTATATTTATTTTTTATGAATTTCGTGTTGGAGAAAGTACTCTCACATAAAGTGCTTCCAAACATTGAGGAAAGCTGCAAACCAAAATCTCTAAGCTGAGGAAACCTGCCCTCTGAAAAAGTTGAGCCCCCTCTCAGACCTGGTTTGAAGAAAAGGATCAGCCTGAAGATCGCAGAGCACCAGTTGATACATGGATGGCTGATCCTCAATATCCATATTCAAAGGGTCATTAAAAAGCAGCAGTTTACCTTTATTATTTTCAAAGTCAGAAAATCTTTCATTGAATTCTTGAATAATAACTTCAATATTTTCACAAAACTCAGAAAAATTACCTTCTTCAATTTATTCTGACAGCTCTTGACAACATGGAAAGTGTGTTAAATCATTTCTTGATAAGGTTGATTTCAGAAATTTTAAAACCATTAACATGACCTCTAACCCTCAAACACTTTGATTTTTGCCCTGAAGTCTCTGGTTCAACTCATTCAAGTATTGTGTCAGGTCAGTCATGAAAGCAAGCTGCCTTAGAAAGTCTGGAACTTCAACCCATCAAACAAGATTTTCACTACCTGCACTCAGCCAGCGTACATTTGCGTGGAGTGATAGATCTCTCATCAAAAAATTCCCGGAATCTGCAGTGAAGTTGTGTCTTAGTGCCACCACGTATCTTGTTGGAAACCGTAACCACTATATTCATTGCATCGCTTTGTTTCACTGACTTCCCACACGTCTCTTGGTGAATTATGCAATGGAACATGAGGAAACTTACCCCAGCTTTCCTAATTAATCCTACCAGTCCTTTCCACAGTTTCATTTACTGCTTTAAATATATCTTCAACCTTGGTTATCCACGTAAAGAACATAATTGAAGAATTTCTTCCTGTGTTGAAAATTCATTGTTGATCATTCGTATGAAAATCAAGAGTTGACTGGTGTCAGTCTGGTCGACCCAGTCATCCAAGCATAGTGAAAAATAGCTGCATTTTCCAACCATATCTTCTAATTTCTTTGTTATTTGTCCTCGGGCCACAAAACTGTGAGAGCGGGCCGCATGCGGCCCGAGGGCCGCGGGTTGGACAGGCCTGTTCTAAATTATACCTGCTTATAGCATTAAATCCAAATTACACAAAAACCCCTTATTAGAAGATCTATAAAACCACTTAGGAGCTGTCGCAATGCTCAACCTGACACAAGAAGCACCAAAGAACACACAACCTAATAGTAAAAGCAACTGAATGATACTAATCTGTAATATGATAAAATCAAGGTATTGTAATGGAAATGCCTGGAGTAAATTTTGCAGCATATAGAAAGTGTGCTTGTATCAATATGATATTCATGTGACCAACACAGGAAGGTTAAATGAAACATGAACTAGACTCTGAAATCAACATTGCTCTTCGATAATATCAATTTTCTCAATTCAAGAAATAGAGTAAAATTGAAAATGAGGGACAAAAATACATTATCATAACATACTAGATATATAAAATAGGTAAAAATCAATGTTTCAGGCAATAACAAGTTAAAGATTAATAATATAACATAACTTTAACATATTGAATTGACGGCTATCAATGTTTAATTACACTTATTTTCAGCATTTCTGGCTGCCAATTTGAGTTTTGCAGCCATGAGAGCATCTCAGATATACTTACTTGTCAAAAGTAACAACAAGCAGTGATGTACATGTGTGAACTAAATGTCAATGGTTTCCGAGTGCACTAGGAACAAAACTATTTTCTTAGTAAAACTTTCAATATTATAGAATATCAATATTTTCAATATTTTCATCTCGATATCAATATCAATATTTTGCTTCCAAGTATCCAATCCCTATTTAATGCCTCTGACTAAACACTGATGAGAAATTTGAGCGACTTCTACCCATCGGAATCTGCTGAGACCTTCAAGGCTGTCTCTTCTTCACTGGGTTAAGAATTGCTTAGTCTAGATTTTCAGTTTTCTTCCCATCGCCAGACATGATATCATCTTGAGAGATTCACCTTTAATTTCCTGGAGCCCTTTCAGTGTTTGCTGCTCTTGACGATCCATCTTGTAATCACACCTTTCTAACATTGCATACAACTAAGACAATAACGAGTCATAACCTAAGAGCTGCGTAGGTTCAATCAGCAATGAGTCTACAATATAGTGGAACAATAATAACACAGTATCTCTCCAGAAAAAAAAAGAATGAGGCATTTGCGTAATGCAAACGGTAGACTTGTGTGCTGTGTACTCAGTTCACTAACATGTACCATGTCTTTTGTTATCTACAGGAGAATGAAATGTTCGACCTCACTCTATTGACTTCGGTAGTAAACAATATAAAACACTATGAAATCAAAAGTGAGTGCATATCTCACACGTCAACCGACGACAGGTTAAATTCAATAATACAAATTATGAACATTCTCTTGGAAGAACTTAGGGAAATCAATTTTTTGGTGTTAATCAGCCCACTGAAAACATTTCAAGTTCATCCCTATGGAACCTACATTGAGTCTAACCATAAGTGTAAACAATGACATTATGTTCATTATTCATTTCACACATAACTGCTAATTGTTCTAATTCAGTTGGTATTGAGCCTTCTAGTTTGTGGCATTCCATATTGGTGATCAACCTACTGTTTTTTTTTTTATTATGCAAGGCTTCAATCTTCTGGTTTACTGCAATGTTACAAATGAAGTTAGTAACACTGTCTTCTGAAAAGCACTAAATAGAATTCTGTGCATTAATAACAAATTACAGAAGAGCTTTCAGACATAATTAGTAGCAAAGAAGCTCTAAAATGTTAAAAGAATACTACAAAATGGGAGAATAAAAGATCTAATTTAAAGTATCAGTTCCTGATCACTTTAACATATGGCTGGTAACAGTTATGAAAATAACCTTATTGTCTCCATATGCTCTTGTCCAGGTTTAAATTGGCAACTGCTGGCTTTTAACATTTTTAAATTAAGTAAAATGTGAGATGTTTCCATTCAGAAAAATGCTAAATCTTCAGAATCAGCTGTCCTGTTTGCCTCTTGGTAAGATTCACTCAGGATCGTAGGTATGCAGGCCATTTTATTTGGGGGTTCCTCAAGACAGTTAATAGTTCATTTTTGGGATTTTGGTAATTAGATTTTATGACCTCATATGTTACAAACCATTACAATGATTTTAAATTAATTATGACAGATTGAAAGTTAATCATTACAACAAATTAGTACGTACAACATACATTTCTACGCTTAGAGCCTCCAATGTCTTAAATTCCTCAATAATATCACTGACATCTACAGAGGCAGGAGTATAAACCTATTCAATATACAGCATCATGAGAGAATTAACTTTCCATTGTGATATCATGCTCATGGGTTTCTCTTTCATGTGTGTTAACTCAGTGGCGCAGCCAGTATTGTATTGTGCTAAAACTATAAAATACATGGTAATAGAATTTTTAAAAATCATTTAACTTCTGAAATCCAACTATCGTGCCAGTAGGTTTAACCACAATTAAATCATGCTCACCATAATGGGTTCCGTACGTTTTTAAAGCAATCATCTGAAGCGCTGTAGCAAACAAGAGTTAAAAATGGCTTAAGATAATTAGCTGAACGAATGATGGATTGACAGCGAATTTAACATTGGTTGTTGTTACTGCAGTAATACTGTATACAGACTTAAACTTAGTACATTGTTAGAACTTCCATGATGACTTGAAATTATTGCTTGTTCAGCAGGATATGTACTCAATTTGTCAAATTTAGAGCGATGCTGAAAACTAATGCATTTGAAATCAATATCAAATTTTTGTTATGTACGATGAAAAACAAATTTATTAACCCCGTCAATACCTTCACACATTGTATTTGAACTTCAGTGAAAATGAGACATTAACTTAAAGAATAGCCATCCTTATCTGAAGGTCTTGAGGGGGGCTATCCATATTCTTGAAGCACTGCAACTAATCTGTAGTGTGTTCTTTGATATCCAATTGATAAAAGGGTGAAAAAATGAGTGTGGTCTTATTTTCTAAAGCGTGCCTGAAGCTGTGCGTTCACAGCTGTAATACAAATTTCATGTTTCCTTTGAGGGTGATTGACACTTCAATGAAGTAAAAGTAGTATAACCACCTTAAACCCCCAAGGATAGATAACAAAATTTAGTAACAACTTAGAAAGGCTCGCTCACATAATCAAGATGCGACATATTTTTAAAGGTGTTTCATGTTTTATATTTTTTTAATTTCTGAGGACACATTAAGAGGTGACCAGGCAACCACCCCCCCCCCCCCCCCCAAGTGAATTTCTATGGTCATGATGTTATATGCAACACAATAAACCACATATTAAGTTTGCAAAATTAAATCTCCATTATTTAAATAATGATTTTAAAACATTTTGTTCTTCCTGGTTAAATTTTTATTTAGCCTACATTTCATGAAGCTGTGAAAAAGGGAAAGGTATTTTGAATCTAAGATACTATTGTCATAAGCTAAATTTAATTCACTGCAATAAGTTTATGCCTATTCACTTTCTTACATAATTCCTACAGTTTTGAGTCAATGTGATAAAAATTTCCATTAACCTGTTTTTTTTTCACCTTCTGGTGCACGTACCAGCCACTTATCTTTATGGATCTTGAGAGAAGGAATCACATTAGGGGATTAAGGAAAACTTTTAAGCATGCCTCTGCTCTTCTACTCTTTTTTTTCCATTCTCTGCTTTTACTCTCTCTCTCTCTCTCTCTCTCTCTCTCTCTCTCTCTCTCTCTATCTATCTCTTTTGCTCTCTATCGCTCATTCATTCTTCTACTATTGGCTAGAAATTAAGCCTGAAACATGACCAGCCCCTTCCATTAATTTTTCTCTTTGAGAATGTATTACAAACAAATTTAAAGTTTCTTGCTTTGTCTACACCGAGTTTATCAGGTAACTTTGAGGATCCTCTGAATATCTCAGTAGGCCTAAACCCTTGAAGATCACTGTACTAAATAAGCCAGATCTCATACCATTTCACCAATATAACTAAAAATCTTTCATCAATTACATAGGGCACATAGATCCGTACCTCTGAATTAATTAATTTTCCAAGTTTATTAGCCAATCTGGCTTAATTCTGCACAAACTCTTGCTGACACATTGCAAAATTTTACTCTATGAGGGTTATTCAGAAAGTAAATTCCGTTAATTCTTTTTTAGAGATGCTACTTCATTTTTGGAACATTTCATATACACAAGTGGAAAGAAAACCTTTACATTAATTTTCAACAAAATTTTCATTTACATTTAGACATTTGCCATACCGTTTCACACACTTTGAAATTTCCTGTGTGTAGAACTCTGCTTGCTGCCTGTGATTGTCCAACAGTAGACGTCTAAGTTGATTGTTGTGCCTGGTTTCATGAAGTGCACTAATAGTATACCTTAAAATGTGTCCCAGAACAACTGCCATGAGCTTTTTTTTTGTTGAAAATGTAAAAGATTTTGGAACAAAACATCAGTCAACGGCTTGGAGTTACACCGACTCCACTACAAAACCAAAAAAATTCTTCCAAACATGTTCAACAAAGAAGCTCACAGTAACCGTTTTTTGGGTACAAGTAAGGTGGACTTCATAGAATGAAGAATAACAAATAATTTTCACATCTACTGTCAATCACAGGCAGCAGAGTTCTACACAGAGGGGATTTCAAAGCTCATGAAATGTTAAACAAAATGTCGAAAAATAATGCAAAGGTTTGCTTCCAGTTACTTAAAAATACGAGGGTAAGTCAAAAATTACTTACACTTTTTGTTCTACAACTTTATTAAACAAAGATAGGCGGCAGCCGCATGTGCATCCGTTGAGTTGGTGCATCTGTGTACAAGTGTGCAAAAGTTAATCATGATCGCGTCAGTTGATTTCTAGCTACAACAGCGTAAGCATGGGAGCTCCGCTGGCAGATTGCACCAAAGAGGAGCGATGAGGAGTGATCAGATTTTTGTGGTCAGAGGGTGTGAAAGGTGCCTAAATTCACTGGAGACTTTTGTCACTTTACGGGGAAAGTGCTTTATCTCGTAAAACTGTTTTCTGTATTGGTCGAGGTTGACGGTCATCCAGCTCCTTTTTTGTGTTACGCTCGTTCGGCCACTTTTAAACATTTTGATCCACAAGAAAACGGTTTTACGAGATAAAGCACTTTCCCCGTAATGTGACAAAAGTCTCCGGTGAATTTAGGCACCTTTCACACCCTCTGACCACAAAAATCTGATCACTCCTCATCGCTCCTCTTTGGTGCAATCTGACAGCGGAGCTCCCATGCTTACACTGTTGTAGCTACAAGACAACTGACGTGATCATGATTAACTTTTGCACACTTGTACACAGATGCACCAACTCAACGCATGCACATGCGGCCGCCGCCTATCTTTGTTTAATAAAGTTGTAGAACGAAAAGTGTAAGTAATTTTTGACTTACCCTCGTATTAATGTAACTTGCTTTCCGAGTCACCCACCTATTATAGATCTCAATACCACATAACTCAATTCTCTGAAGCCTTTGACAATAAAGTGAAGGTAAAGTGATCCCTATACAGGTCATGGAGGCCCAGAGGGTTCCAGGAGGTTCAGGCTCCCAGATTTTGGACATTCGGCACATGAAGATGGTATTGCTCCTGGTACTCATTTCTGTTAGAGGCTGAGTCGACCCCAGGGCCATAGTGCCACCAGAAGAATTAGGCCAAGTGAAAAATCTCAACGACCTCATTGGGAATCGAACCCGCGACCTTCCGGTTTGTAGGGCAGTGCCTCAACCACTATGCTACATTGTACCCCCCTTTGATAATAAACACTATTAATTATCATCAAACTGTAGAAACGTTATACTCCTTTCCAGCTTTCCTGCTTATCTGCAATATACAATCAATCAATAGCATGATAATTAACACTCCAATATGAACCTGAACATCTAGCATCTTCTCTCCTGGGAGAGTTGATTTCAATGCTTGCCAACAAACTGATTACAGTATAAAACAAATATAATAGAAAGTACGTGTTAAAAAGAGTCATAATTGGTAATATAAATTACAGAATATAATACACGATTATCATATTTGAAAAATTATAATTATGTGAGCAAAGATAAAGATACCACACAATAATAACATAATTTTTTTTCTAACCAACATGTAAGTTAATAAACAATTACCATATATTGAAGAATTGAAGTTGGTACTCATAAGGAAGCTTTCCTTCTTGGTTGCACGTTGCTTCGTATGCACCACACAAACCTCTCTAGAACCGAATTTGTCGCCCAATGTCAAACAAATTCGGATCTACAGGGTAGATGTAGAGCATTACGTCTGTGCTGGTGGAACGGCATTGACTCACTTCTTCACCACTTGAAACTATTGTCTCTGCTAATGGAAATGCATTGACTCACTTGTGAACCATTTCTTCTGCAAATCTGAAAAGGAATCAGAGCATTATGTCAGTGTTCGTGGAAAAGCAATGTATACCATTCCACCTCCAAATCAGACATTACATCTGTGCTGGGGGAGTCACTGCACTCAATTACACAGCACTGGATATCCACAGGGCTGGTTTATGGAATTTCAGGACCCCTGCCAGGTTTACTGCAGGACCCCCTTACATTTATCGCAGATTTATCAAGCCTAACCTATTTTCTATGTGATATAAGTTATCAATTTTCACTGTTAGGTTATTTTCACACACTACATTAGAATTACTAACGCAATGGCATATTATAAATTCATATTTACTTTACTGGCATAGATTAACCCCACAAAAAATGCAAAAATATAAAAAATTATTAAGCTGTTTTCTAGGATTTACAGCACATAGGCCTATAGTACATGATGTTTACAAAACAAACCTCAAAAGTCAAGTCTGTTCTCACTAAAACGAAGTTACAAAAAATTCGGCATGCATAATTTGAAGAATAAATAAGAAAGAGTAAGTCACATTTATTATACTAATTTTAATATATCTTGTTCTTTCTTTTTCAATCTTGTGTAGTTAGTTCTGAAATAGAAAGTATAGCCTGTTAACTACCTACCACAAACTTAAAAAACTGCAGCTTTCCATTTCTAACTTCTTTGAAAATGAATGCTCATTTAAATCTAAACTTCTCTTCCTCTTTGGGAACCAAATGTATATCTTAGATTTTAATCTTAGATGCAGAGGAATAGCTGATATACTGGCACTGCTGCTACATTCATTAAAAAAAATCACTAATAATCACTAATAGATATCACTAAATGAATGTTTCAAGATTATAGGCTTCATGCAGGAAACATAATGCTGTGCCCTAGTCATGGGTGTACGGTGAAATTCTGTTTGGAGGGGGTTGAATATAATGTTCTCTGCTCAATGTCCTTGCGCACATTGTAACTTAATACACTATTTTAGTAACTAAACAGTTGAATTGTGTTAGGTATGCAGCACAGTATTTCAAACGGTTTTCTTTAGGTATCTGTCCATTTCTTGTTTTAAAAAGTCTATACATAATACATTTCTTTTCAGAAATTATCATAGTACTGCAGGATGTAATACACTATGGTTTATAATCCACCTGATTTATTTATGCGGACCACTATGAATTATTGTATCTATATTCTGTTGGTTCTGTATCGGCAAGTTGATTGCAGACGTAGCAATTTTGTTTAACTACTCATGCTGATTTCTGGAGCTAAGTCCATTCCAGAAAATTCTGTTTTCCGTATTGAAAGCTGATATCCATTGGACTCCTTAGATCAAACCGATCACATCCCATAAATATCCAGGATATCGAATCATTTATGAGAAATTGTGAAGGAAATTTTGTTTATCTGCAACGCGTCACTATTATAAGAAGTAAATGATTAAAAACCCACCAGTATTAATAAATTATTTAATAGCAATAGGCCTATGCTTTCCTCTACGGTAGAAGTTATTTCAGATTATTTGCTCATTGAGATTAAATATGTGCATTATTATTAAATCAATTACGAGAGTATAGAATAATTAATGAGAAATTGAAATTTACAAGAGTTTTGTAATAATACTGTGTTATGTAAGAAAATATAATAAATAACCAAACCAATTTTTTTTTTAATTACTGAACATGATGTTATAACTCTAAAAATCGCAGATATTTCGGGAGGGGTTTCGACCCCCTCAACCCTACCCCACTGAACGCCCATGGAGTGGATATTTGCTTCTGCCTGATTCCTGATGTAAGATATCACAGAGATAGGTTTGAAGAATAACTTATAACCAGGGCCCGGATTCTGATGACCTAAAGTTGTTTGAAAAATGACCTACAAAATGACCCAAAATTTTAAAGAAAATTACTTAATAATTATAAAAAATGACCCAAAAACTGATATTTTATTTTTAAAAAATTATTATTGTACACACACAGTTATAGACTAAATTGTACATAATTGTAAAAACTGTAAATAACTGTAATGTTGTGAATGTTCTTTTCTCACGGAAATATATACTGGCACTGAGGAACTGGTGAGTCAAAATTTGGCACATCCTTTTGTGGTCTGCTGGATTATATTGTTGTTTATAGAGGGTAAACAGTATTTTGCAAGCAGGTGGCAGACTCTGGTGCCAAGTCAATCTAATAACAATAGTAATATAATACAAAATTTTGGATTCTCATTTCCGACTAAGATATGTCAACACTTTAACGCCGAATTTTTCCTTCTTATGTTAAACAAACAAAACTTCAAAGACAGCACCGCTAGCGACGACAAAAAAAAAAAAGTTAATTCACTCAATGTAAATACATGAAAATGATTAAATAAGGGAGAAAATGACATGAAAATGACAAAATAATGTCCTAAAATTGAAATAAATGCCCTAAAAATATAAAATTGCATAAAATGACAAAAAATGACTTAATAAAAATGCATTTCTATAATCTAGAGGCCATGATTAGGATTTATCCACAAGTTGGCAATGTCTATGCAGCATCAATAAAAAGATGACATGTCATTAGAATCCGGGCCCTGCTTATAACAATTGTTAACAGGGCAATAACTGAACCAGTATATTTAAAGGATAATAGATTCAACAGGAAATTCAGTCATTTGAACTTGTTTTTTACCAGGTGCTTTTTTTTGGCTGCAAGAAGGCCACAAACGAGCTCCCTTGAGTCAGGGGGCCCCTGCAGCAACAAGTGTTGTGGGGACCTTAACTGGCCCTCCATCTCCAAATCTGAAACAGACGTGAAACAGGTGAAATTTCATTTGCTCACAAGAACATCACTACAACGCTACCCTCACTACATCTGAATAAGATTTATAACTCACTTGTACACCACAGTGCCTTAAAAACTAAAACAAATGAAGAGCAATAAATGTGTGCTGGTGTAAGGGTGCATCGACTCATATGTATACCACTATATAACATAAATAAAAAAATAAAAAATAAAAAATAAATAGATAAATAAAAAAAATAAAAATAAAAGTATGTTGTGCTGGTGGAATTGTAATGACTTACTTGTACAGCAGGCGGCAAACAGGAGAGGCCCATAAAAGTTATAAGTTTAGGGTACAGAATACTATGCATGCTCATCTCATCGTCGCCAGCACATACAGTACTTAAAATAAAAAATAAATACAAAATTGAAACTGTCTGTATTTTGTTTAAGGGTCTGATAATTGTTCTAATCAAATGAAGAATCAAATCCCGATACACTAGTTTTTCTGAAGAATTAAATAGGCCCATAACTCAGCAATATAAAATCCATTGGAGCTAATATTGAATTATATAGGAACATATATTACAGTTGTGCTCATAGGTGCTGACTTCGGGGTACTTTGCATTTTCAGCACCCCCAATAATATTTAAATATGTTGGCCTACTTCTCAATTCCCACAGCTATGCAACTTTCTGTGGCCCAACATGTTAAGATTTTATTAATGTTAATCCTCAAGAAAACTGGCAGTGTTGTTAATAATGCAATAATTATTACTGCTAAAACAGAGTATGAATAGAGTGTTTATATTTTTCAATAATTAATAATGTTCAATTTTATGAAGAACATAAATTTTTATAAACTTCAATGTAATTTAATTTTCTGAGTGAGCACCCCCTAATAAATTTTACAAGTCAGTGCCTATAGCTGGACTACATCAGCAAGCAAAGTGGACCACTATCGTTAAAGAGCTGTCCTCAAAACAAGTGAGCAATGAATGGCTCTACATTTGAATCTAAAATTATCCTTAAATGAACTAAAAGATGCAGTAAGGACAAATCAAAAAAAAAATTAAACATTTTAGTAGACACCAGTGCTTTAGTTGGAAAATAATTATGGGGGTACTCACCTTACTTCAAAATTTTCCATATCGCCTCATACAAAAGAGTTTTAAAAAACCAAGCACCTTATCAGGATAGCCAACATGTAATCTAAGGAGAAAGTAATTATTGTAGAAATGCGCACGAAGGTGAACATTAGAACGCATATCTACTGCGAATTTAATAGTGTTTGTCATTATTAACAAATACACTCTCTTATTGAATTGGACATTTAATAAGTATTTTAGGACAATATCGTTCCTGTACTGCCAGTACGACGTACCGGAGCACATATTTTTCCCGGTATGGTAGAAGGAAAATAATTTTATACCGGTACGCAGTACCGGTGCGTACCGGCCCAACTAAAGCACTGGTAGACACAGAAAACTTATTTAAATTTGCTCATTCTGAATGTTTTAAGAAATTCAAGGGAGATAAAGTATGTTCTAGTGGGAAAGTTTTTTTTCTGCACTCCAGCTTTCGATTAATGCGAAAAATTTATTGTTTAAAATTTTGTTACATTATGTTATTTTTGTTGTAGTTAAATTATTTTAATTATAGGTTTCTTGTCACATAATTATCTAGTAAGCTGAAAAGGTACTACGGTAATCCCAACAACTGTTTCTCTGTGTTGCTCATGGCGTTTGTTGTTTTTGTATTAAGCCTTTCAGAGCTGAATTTATTCACTGGTTATAAGATAGTAATTCAGTGAAATCACTAGTGGGCTCTGAGTTTAAAATCAATGAAGAAAATTTATTTCAAGTAGCTGGTTTCCATGAATGAAAACTGTAACATATGAATAAAAATCTTCATATTTTAACATAAATAATTACTCCTTTAATTTTATATATCTGCTATGATACAGTTTTTGAGAAGACACATTTATACTTCAGTAGCAGTGGAAAGGTTAATAAAATAAAATGGCATTTATTTATTTCAGCTTTTTTCAAGAAGTTTTCTTATTACAGGCCTATTAACAGCCTACGGTATTTTCAAGAGACTGGCATAACATCAGTGGCACCAACTTATGGGCCTGTGGGGCTCAAGCCCACTCAATAATTTGCTGTGTATCATTACTTAACTATTTATTGCTAATACTAAAAATCGTGTTTCATTGTTGAATCACTCTAAAGCGAAAATCTGGCTATATCTGTCATACCTATCAAGGGATTTTGTTACAATTCCCTCATGATCGTTTGGAATTGTTCCTATGTTCATTAATTTATTTACAGCTTACTCTATCCATGCAATTTCCTAAGATACTTCCGAAATATATTTTATGCTTTAAAAAAAAGGATACTTTTTACATTCAGGGAAAAAAAAACTTAATCATATTGCTGTTCTAAATATACATAAGGAGAGCCCGGAGAAGTTCGATTTAGAATTTAGATGATTCTTGTGATTAAGAAAAATGACAGGAAGGCTATTAATTGACAAAATAAAGAATTGTGATATAAGCCAAGAGTGTGGAGTACAAGATATCAGCGACTGAAAAAAGAAAAAGTCAAAGTGAAACAAACAAATAGAAAGAATGAATTAAGAAAATTTGTTAAATCAGCAAGGGACAATGAACCAGAGGGAAGAACGAAATAAGGGGCGGAAGTATGACGATTTTTAAAACTTTGAGCCCACCAAATATTTTTCAAAACTTGGCACCTCTGCATAACATTGTTTATTAACAAAATTACCGGTAATGAGAAGTGATCTCACAACTTTCAGTACAGAAGGCAGAGATATTCTGCAAAGAACAAACATCACACCATTGACTCTAAGTTCATTTACACTTAAGAATCTCTCCATAGAATTTAATATTCTAACGAATAAGTCGGCCCATCCCTTTTGCAGTCTGTAGCTCACAACTACATCTCCATATCTGAAAGAGACTGTATGCCTGTACTTATACAATTAAATTAAAGAAATTTACTTGTATTAATGCCTTTTAACAAAAATAATTTAACCAAGATTAATAGCAGAGTGAAAAGGAAAGTTGGCTTTTTTTCTAGAAAATATTTTCCCTAAATAACTTTCCCTTAACAAGTATTATCTTAATAGCTCCACTATAAATAAAAAGTGGAACTCCACACTTATTCATTGCTTCATCTCCAAAACTGGAACAGAGGAAGAGCATCACATCTATACTGTTGGGACTGATTTGACTCATTTGTTGGCCACAGTATCTCCAGAAACAGATGTAATGTCCCTGCTGGTGAATTGCATTAACTCATTTGTTTACATTGCGGAAAACTCCGCCTTAGAGAATATGAAATGTTAAAAATCAGATATATTTCGGTCAACTTGTGGTCATCCACAATGTATAAAAATTAAAACAAAGATACAGTGTGTTGAACTAACATAATTAAATTAAGAGTCAACCAGCATAATTGCATAACCACATTAATTATGTTGGTTTAATGCACAGTAGCTTTGTTTTAATTTTTATTCACTGAGGATGACCACAAGTAGGTCAAAATCTGATTTTTAACTTTTTTATATTTATATTGACAAGGTGGAGTATCCGCATATTAAATGTTAGGACTGTCAATATGGCTCTATTTTATCAACATTGTTAACTCATTTGTAGATTAGTGAACACCAAATGTAAAGCAGATGAAGATCATTATGCCTGGACTTGGGAAAGTTTTGTGACTTACGTGTACAACAACTCTGGTTTAATTGCATCAATTCACTCATAACCAAGACTCAAAGCAGACTTACAACATTATGTCTATGATGTAGAAATTACACAGACTCGTTTGTACACCAAATCTGGAGCAGATGTAGAGCATTATCTCTGTGCTATTTGCATTGCGATAAGTCACTAGCATACTACAGCAAATCAAATCTCAAAACAATTTAGAACATTGCATCTGTGCTAATGGAATTGCATCAACTCACTTCAGAATCATTTCATCTCCAAATCTAGAACTAGAGCATTATGTTTGTGCAGGGGGAATCGCAATGACTCACCACAATTATGAAATTGATGAATTTTTGTTTTTACTGGTGAAATTTCAGCACCTCACTTGAACAAATACTCCATCTCTAGTTTGCAAGTAGGTGTAGAGGGTGTTATATCTGTACTGGTGAATTGCATTGAATTGCTTATTCAGTACTCCATCTTCAAATCGGGAATAAGTGCTAAGTATTATATCTGAACTGGTAAAATTTCATCAACTCACTTGTGTGCATGTCCAAAATGTGGAATATTCACCATAACATCTCTAGTTCTGAATCACAGTGGAGCATTATCTCTTTGCTGATGGAATTTTATCGACTCCCTTGTACGACTCTTGCATCTCCAATTGTAGGATAGGTCTCTGCTGTTCCAATTTCATTGACTCACTTGTAGGCCACTGCATTTCCAGAAACCAGTAAAGTTCATTATTTTTCTGCTGGTGAAATTTTATTGACTCCCTAGTATACCATTGTCTCGAGTCTGAAACAAACATAATTTAGCATGTACTGCAGATTATTTAAAAAAAAAATTGCTATTAAAGTTACAAAATTAATATGAGATTTAAATCACAGTACCGGTAATGAAAATTCTCAGTTTCATATTTGAGTTTTACTTGCACAGGAAAAGAAATATTTAACTGAGTTGCAAACTATGATAAAAATATCAGTATTTATACCATTCCAACTTGACTTCTTTCTCTCTCTCTCTCTCTCTCTCTCTCTCTCTCTCTCTCTCTCTCCTTTAATTCCTTCAGATATTTACTAACTTACTCAATGGCAATAGACAATTCCTAAGCAAGCTCAAGGAATATTATCTATTTTATGGAACCTGAAAGTTCATTGCTGCGCCCTTCAAATATTTTAACGCACTAAAATATTTGTCCATACTTTGTAATTATTAAGTGCCAGAATGGTACTTTATGAGATTGTGTGGAAGACAGGAAAATGTCTGTCCGTCTGTCTGTCAGTCTGTCTGTCTGTCTGTCCGTCTGTCTGTCTGTCTGTCCGTGTGTCTGTATGCACCATAACTCAAATAAGCTTTATCGGATTTTCATGAAACTTGGTATACACATTTATAATGTCCATGGGAAGACGTCTATTGATATGGTTTAAAATCGGTTGACCGGAATCGGAGTAATGCCCAATTTAGTGCCTATTTTATGGTAATATATTATTAAGAATTTAACAAATGCAAATATGTTATCCTGACAACGTATCGTTTTACGGCTTTGGAATTTGCAATAGTGAGCCATGACACATTGATTATCAAATTAGTCAGATGTTTACTTCGTTCATCAAGGTGAATACTGTTATATGCAATAGATATATTACTCTGAAATAATTAGGCCTACATACATTAAGTGAAGTTCTTCGCCAGTGTATTTTGTGAAATGTAGACATATTTTAAGAATGTCTTATAGGCCTATCAGTGTATACTAGTTTGAATTAAAGTTAAGTATCAAACTTTAGACCTTTGTTCTTCCATAAGTCCTGCATAATGAATTGATCTGCAGCTTAACTCTGAAATCGATAACAAAAATAACTTATTCTCTGCATATCATAATGGCAATTAACTTTTTACTGATTAAACAAAAGCATTCTGGCGTTTGTTACATCAGTTTACCTGATTTTATTACACATCAATTTTTAAAATAGAAAAGTAGGAATTTGCAGTGATGTTCATGATGTTCATATTCTCATTTGTTTAAGTCATTGTAATGTATGTAATTGTATTTCTTTCAGGGCCGCCACATGGGGGGGACTGCCGGACCCAAGGGACCCGGGCCCAGGCCCCAAAGGGGCCCGGTTCGGTTCCGATGTTGTGATATAATTTTATGGAAATTTCGGGTTGAAAACTGAAAAAAGTTATTTTGTATTGTTTGTAAGTTATTACTTTGTAACCTCTTTTAGCAAATAGGTCTACTTTTATTTTCATTTTCAATTATTTGTATAATAAAATAGCCTACTGCTTTAATGTTCTAGTTTTTTTTTCCTTTTTGGATATTTACAGTCCTTATTTACTTTTTTCTTGGTTCCAGTGAACTAGTTCTTGAAATTGTTTTGATTGTGATAAAAACACAATACATTCATTTTAAAGCAGTGTCATGGTTTGTATTTTGACGTTTCAACACAATGACTTATTAATCATGATAAACATAATTTAGAACAAAATATGAATACAATTAAATGGCCTAGTAATAAAAAAAAGTTTGAAATATGATTTCTGGTATCATTTGATAACTAACGATCAACGTAACATAAGTTTACAGTGTTTACACCAATTAATATGGCCAGAGCAAACTAACCTTTTTTATTACTTAAATCAGAAATATGAATGAGAATGGTCGGCGGTCAGTGAGGGCCCGCGACCAGTACGAAATAATCCTGGGCCCGACCCCGAGATGTGGCGGCCCTGATTTCTTTCAGTATATAATAATATTAATAAGTATATAATGTTGAATAGCCTATTAGGTGTAGTGGTGTACAAGCCATTAAAGGCTAAAAATAATTCGGTTCTATTCTACAATAATGACAACATGGTAATAACGTATGCCACTGCCAGCACCAGTAGCCAGTAACAGTCAATGAAAGTATCACTTCAGCAACCTTTTCCGTAATTCACTTTGGAAAGCAATTGGGACTAAATTAGTTACTATGACAATATTTGTAACAGAGAGTTTATTAATACAATATCCCAGACATGGATTTAATGTCTATTTCCTTTCCTTCCACTTAATTAATAGTTTATTGTGATCTTTCACTTAATGATTAAAATGGATTTTGGAGTAACCATTGTTGTATTTTGAATTTTAGTACATTGATGGGCTTGTCAATATTAGTGCCAAAGGAATTTTATTAAAAATGCATTGGCCCATGACACTAAAATTGTTTTGAGTTTTGGATTGTTTACAAGTATAAAAAATATATTTCAAAGACACAAAGACCAAGATTCAAGAAAACTGAATGATTTTCATGTAGGCCTACAGTAATTCTAACTTCTAACTAGGCAGTGGCGATTATTCCATATAGGATGTGAGGATCACCCTACACTTCATAATTTATCTACATAAATGTTTACTAGCAATCATTGTCAAAATTAAAACAGTAAAATTACAAAACAGCGTTACTGTAGAGCACTCGAGGAAGGAAGTTCACGGTTCTGTTTTGAGCAGGTTGGTATTTGAGAGGATGTCCTCAGTGTTGCTGTTGCACAGTCCATGCAGTTGTTAAAGCGCTTGGGCATGTGAAGGGGGAGGCGGGGAAGAGAAAAGGTGGTGAGAAGCCAGTTTCATATGGAGAAGTTGAGGACGTCTTACGTTCCTTCCTCACATGTGTTCTGTGTTCTGTGTTCCTCACGTTTGATAGCTTGTTTTCTAAGGAGGGAGTGATCATATTTTTATTAATATTTAATTATTTATTTCATTTCTTGGTTAGTTTTATTAATCTTCACAGCACTGTTTATATTTCAATATAAGTATTCCTGGAGTAATACAGGTTTCACTAGTGAATTATAAGTTTGATATCAACTACGAGAATTATATCGGAATAGCTGATTTCCGTAAATGACAGTTTTCATACGTGGTTAAATATTTTCATATTGTAAGATAAATAATTATTGTATTAAATTTATATCTCAGCCTTTATGTCTTTTTTTTACGGCGACGCATATACTTCAGTAGCAGTGAATGGGTTAATTCGCGTTCTCCACACCATCCTACACAACTAAAAAACCAGGAGTCGCCACTGTAACTAGGATATACTTGTCATGCCCTACATGAGATAGGCTATGTCACATGAAAGAAGAAAATTATCACTGACTGGTTTATATATTGTTTATTCTAATTTAATTTTCATCCATTTACTGTATCCTATATTTATCTTCTATTTATTTTTAATATAAACCTTGTCTCTATGTTGTTTGGTGAACTAGATTAATGTCATGGATTGAAGGGTAGGTTAGAAAAGAGAATCGACAGGCACTAATGCATGTTGTGCCAAAGAGCCAAGGAAGCAAAGTCTTTCAAGTTCAATACTTCTTACTTTATCCCTACTGTGACATGAGTGTTTTGAAAAGCTGATCAAATAATTCTTAACATAGCCTAATAGGCCTATCTTTGGATTGTGTAGGAAGACAAATGGATACTGGTCTGGTATTTAATTAAATATTTTTCTTCTGCATATAATTTTTTCTGCTCTGTTTAGTGTCAATTGTGACTGCCTGCGTGGTCTCCTGATTAGCGGAAATTTGCAGGCGCGGGTTCGATACCCGGTACCTCCTCGGATTTTTCAGAGGTAGGGAGGTCTGGAACAGGGCGCACTCAGCCTCGTGTTTCAAACTGGGGAACTATTTGATAGAGAATGGAAACCACCATTATCATCTGTAGGAGTCGGCGAGCTGACCACATGCCCCCCCAATTCTGCAATCTGCCAATGGTTGATGACGCAGCGGTCGGGTGGTAGACCTAGTCACTTCAGGGATGTAGCGCCAAGGAATTTAGTTTTTAGGGTCGTGTAAATATTGTGTTTTGTATAGGCCTATAGCACTAGGATGTATTTTATTTGAAAGTTTTTTGATACTTTACAAACTTGTTTTAAATGTTTTATTTAAAAGGTATAAATTTCCAACAAAATACAATAAATTATGGTATAAAAAAAAATGACTAAATAAAATGCATTTCTTCAAGGGATGAAGACTTAGGAAAGATTCCCATAACACCAGTGGCATTCCTTCTTTTTATGGCAATACCATGTAGGCTTAGTTATCAAAGATTATTCTCCGGAATATTATATTTTACTTTTCACTACGTAATTTAGTGTGTGTTTTGATGTTATTCCTATCTCCTTATTTTTTTTTTTTTCATCTGTGTGATGGATAATAATTGTAGAAATATAATTATAAATATAATTTTAATCAAACTACATCAAAACTATATTTTAATCTTGATCAAATGTGTTTAAACTTGATATTAAGTGGAAATAAGTCACTAAAATCGCGGTGTGTTAATTGATTCAACGCGAAAATGTCTCGACTCTTCGCGTGCCGTCATGAAAGCCACGATCTGACCTGTACGGTACGAGGCGGCGATCAATGGTCACCGTACTTCTTCAGTATCAAACGTCTTCTTTTAGTAGTTTACGTAAAACAAATGTGTAGTAATCCTATCACAGACTGTGACTTTCAGAGATCCTCAACCATAGATAGCCTTCAACTCTAGACAGTCTCTCTCGGAACAGTTTTCATTATGACGTCGAGCAGAAAGAAATCGTCAGAAGAAGACAGCCGGCCGAATTCCTGGCGGAGACCACCTTCAATCCTACATCCGATGGCGTTGATTGGAAAAACGTGTTTTTTAACAAGGTAAAGAACAGGTACATCAGTTTTTGTATCTGTCCCTTTGAGCGTCTGCGTTGCAGAGATTGGTAGCCTAACGTCAGAGGTCGATTTTTAATCACTGTTTTTTTTTTCTCTTCCATACTCCATCTATACTCAACTTTATAAAAAGGTTTATGCCAACATGTCTTAAGAGAAGGTTCGTGTTAGAATAATCAACAAATCGTCTGGGTGTAAAATAGGCTATGTGTGGACATTAACCATGTGATTTTACAAATGACCAAGTTCATTATCTGGTGATCAACAACAAGGCACTTTTGAACATCTTGTCTATGTAATGATTCAAACAGATATAAACACGAATAGATCATTAATGCAGATGCAGCATACATTGTTCCGTTTTTACCCCTTATTTGTGCGTGTATATATATATATATATATATATATATATATATATATATATATATATATATATATATATATAATATATAGGCCAAGAGTGTCCATGTAGGCTAATGTTTATCAATTTACCTTGTCTCATGCACAGAAATTATCCCAAATGACTTCTTAAATTTCTTCTGCGGACTGGTGTAGATAAATTATTCCACAGAATTAGATGCCTCATTGTCACTGCACATTTCACTTGTATGTAGCCTATTCTATCAAGAAGTTAGTATATCATATAATTTATCATAAGTCAGCACATATTAAAGTATTAAAGTAAAGTATGTTTTGACAATGGCCAAGACCTTCACTATTGTAACTTTTATTAATGTAGCGTGAAGCACACTGGCCAATCACAATTACAAAAACCTGGACATTTGAGCGTCCCCAATATAACTTTCAGGATAGCGGGACATTTAAAAAAAAAGGATTGTCCCGGGAAAACCCTAGCCTATATACATTCTCTTTATTGAATCTATTCAGAGACCAAGGGTAAACGTGGATTGCTTGCTGGGTAGATAGTTTGGTACGAGTTAGAATCGAACCCTTTTCCCTAGCATTGCGATCCATCTTTCCACCATCTGAGTCCTCTATGTATGACCAGAGTTAAAGTAATAACGTCGCATGATGTGTTTGTGGGGTGGAGATTACATTATTATAATGATGATGGTCACAAAAACACGGGAGTTGACTTCTGCAATGACCTTGCTTCATTAATCACACAATCTGAGACTATGTTACTTATGTGTTATTCCCCTGATGTCTGTAAACACCGTGCGACACACTGACCTCCATATTTCATTTCTCAAGAGTTAATGACCCCAGCGGGCAGAGGGAATTCGCTCTATTTTTATAACACCCTTAGGCACACGAACATGACAAATAGCTCGACACATAGATGATTACTGTGCATGCACTAATGCTTCTTGCCTGTCTCATTATGGGCCTAGGATTTATTTATAACACACGGTGTTGCAAACAAAGAGTTGACTGCCTCCTATGTTATACTGAAAAGAGAAAAACCGAACTTAATATTTGGTCTCCTAGTTAGAGGATATCATCCATCTTGCAACACTTATAAAAGCCAACATGACCATATACGGCAAATTAAATACGAGTGCGCTGTCTGAGGATTTGCAGGCCCGGGTTCGATCATCAGAATGTACCTACACTCACGGCTCATTTAATGTATGGAGGGCTGGAAAAAGATTCACTCAACTCCGTGAGGACAATTGAGCTACTTGATAAGTTAAGTAGCTGCTCCGGTCTAAAATAGTCTACCATCAACGATGGCCATGGGAGTCCGCTTGTTGATCACTAGGGCCCGGATTTTTATGTGCTAAAAAACTTAAAAATATTTATTTTTTATGTGCTAAAAATGTTAAAAATATGTGCTAAAATTTTAAAAATATGTGCTAAAACTTAAAAAAAATGAGAAAAGAAAAAAAAACACCAGAATGTTCGTAACTTACTAGAACAAATTATATTGAAACTCGCTAACATCAGATGTAAAATGCTGACAGGAGTTGCAGTGCACAACAAATGTCGTTTCCAGATTATGGATCACAAATCCTTGTCTATTATCCGAGAATAATGCCATATATTGAGAAAAGGAATGTTCTACATCACACGATGTTAACCTTGCATATTTGAAGAGGGGTAGATCACTAACACACACACACACAATCAATTAGATTATGTTTTGGCCTTCCAAAACTTGAGCGACTTTGCCACCATTTTTTCTCAATCATACCTTTAAATTTTGTTCTTAGAACTTCTATTTTCGAACCTGAGATCGTGTTAAGTTGCCTTTCAACGTATTGTATTTCTTTAAGTGAATTACGCAATGTTGAGATTGGGTTCTGTTCTGTTCTTCCCTGATAATAACTCTCACCTCATTGCAAGTGAAGCATTTGTGTTGAATTCTTTCGAAATACAAATTTTTGTTGTAAAATGTTAAAAGAGAATGAGGAAAAGTACTAAAATATTTATTTATGGAGAATATATCGAAAATATTTGTTCACATAACTTTTTTGTAAAACATGTGTTTTTATGTAAAATAAAATTTGGAATTTGCGGTTGTCGGACCTTGATATGAGCATCAGGGGGAAAAAAATACATAAAAAATCCGAAAAAAGTACTAAAATATGTATTTATGGAGAAAATATCGAAAATATTTATTCACATAACTTTTTTTGTAAAATATGCGTTTTTATGTGAAATAAAATTTGGAATTTGCGTTTGTCGGACCTAGATTTGGATATTAAACTTTGTTTTAGGAATGTACGCATGAGGGAAAAAAAACATTTTTTTACATACAAATCCGGGCCCTATTGATCACCTAGCCCACAGTAATGTAATTTACCCATTGTCTTCTACCCGATCATGGCATTGAATAAGCGCCAATGAGTTTAGTAAAATAGAGGTCCATCATGTTTATTCAGGCTAAGTACTAAGGAATGTAGTTCATAGGTTAAAAAGGGTTGCTATTTGTACGACTTATTTTATTATTTTATGACGCGCAAACAATTTTCCAGTATCTGAAAATGAGATAGGAATAATGAATTTCACTTCTAAAAGCAACAATTAAATACTTAGTTACGTTGGGAAAAAGAAATATTGCATGTAATTCTCCAAAAAACTGAAATAATTTTAAAAAAAACACATTACAAATAGTTATTTCCTTCATAATTCTAAATTATTTCATCTTAACATTAATTTAACTCGCCTCTTATTCCAACATTTTGGAAACCTCGTATCGTTGTAACTAACCTAAATTATTTCTACTAGTAAATGAGCGACTACGAACGGCATGAGATGGACTGGAGATATTTTATCTTAATACTGTCTTGCGTTGAAGTCAAAATTATATGAGCATGCTAACTACAAGATTTCATAATTTCGTCTTCTGATGCCCTAATGTGAATCAATCAATCAATCAAATTTATTGTCATTAAACAACGTGTACATGTTGTAATAGACATTGTCAACATAATATACAATAATAAAATAATATCTGATATACAATTTATATAGAAAGAATATAATGAAAGTGCTAAAATTAAAACCTTAAGTCATTCATATCACATGAATGGTATGGTATGGTATAGTAAAGTAAAGTATAGTAAAGAAAAAGTACTGGCACTAATGTAGGCCTATTCATAAAGACCCATTTGAAACAACTTAAATTTTGTTGTTATTAAGTGCCAGAATGGTACATTCTGAGATTGTGGTGGACGGGAAATGTCTGTCCGTCTGTCTGTGTGCCTGTACGCGCGATAACTGGAATACGCTTTATCGGATTTTCATGAAACTTTGTATACGCATTTATAACGACCATGGGAAGACGCCTGTTGATTTGGACAAAATCGGTTGACCGGCACCTGAGTAACGACTAATTAACGGTCACATGATTTTTAAATGGCAGATCATAACTACTGCAACAAAGTCGCGTTGCTGGCTATAACCACGGCCTGCATGCTCAGTTAAGACGTCATATACACATCAATCATAGCAGGCCGAATGCATGAGTCATTATACTGGATGAAAATTGTCTTTTTATACAGAAATAGAGAAAATGTCTAAGAAGTGTTGTGTTCCTGGCTGTACTACAGAAATAGTCCTATCAAAATGAATCCAGACGGCTTAAATGGATAGGCCTATACGCAATTCACAGAGAAAATTTCAAACCTTCAGATAACTCACAGTAAGTAAACACACGTTAATGACATATATTTGTCAGTATTTTGTTAAATACATACGGTGGTAGTAGTTGTGATTTAGACTACACTTTGTGAAGGGTATTTATTTAAATTGCTTCTAACGAATTGCTTACTAACGTATTACTATACTATTTACATAGGGTTTATCCAATCTATGTATACTCCTATAGGCCTATATCCCCAGAGTGTCGGGGCATTAGGGCCTCCAAGTGGAGGTTACTGCTACCGATGCGAATTTTGCTACGCTTGTTTTCCGCGAGTGGACAGAGGGCCAGGTGGTAAGCCCATCGCCTCCCAGCCCCCTCAGGAAACCAAGATATTACTTGGACATTAAATGGCCGAGAAATTTTACTTAAAGGCCCCAGCTTAAAATCCCCCAGAGGACTCCGTGCCCAAGATTTCTACGTCCTGAAAAATCCATCGGCCTGGTTTTATCCCGCGACCTTCGGATCTAGAGGTGGGCACGCAATCCCTACACCACCGCGGCCGAAAAATAGGGTCTCCATTTAAACATCTATGTTTTAGAGACGCCTATATAACAATATTAATAGCACAAAGCTGTGCCATGTACAGTTTATCAGAAGCGTGTGAAATATGACCTATTAACTCCACCTGGCACTTTGTTATATCAGTTTACCAGATTTTATCATTATTGTGTTATTATAAACAAGAATATAAACAATATCGCATGACTAATTTAACAGTCATAAGAGTGAATTTTTACTGGATAATCAACCATATTCAATTTTTCATTTCTTTTTAAAGGAAAATTGCCAGAGAACTGATCCTTTCCTTTATTAATCAAAACACACGCTCGATATTTCGTAATCTCTGCAGATTTTTAAAGTAGTTTTGAATTATGATTGCATCCAATTTCATTTTCTGAATCTAACGTTTATTATTAAAAAAAATATGTCAGGAAAGCCATAGACTAGGCTTATATCAGTTAACTTATCTCAGATAGACCTATCAATAATTAAAACAATTCTGGATTTTATAAAAGGGATTCTGGATGCAGTAGTCGCTAACAAGGGATATTTTATCTTCCTGCCACCAGAGGCGCTTGCAGCGAATATCGATTATAAAGTTCTAGATGATAAACCTTTCATGTTCGGCTTGCTGCTCTCTGCGCAATGTCGTTGGTTAGTAGGCAGTCACGTGGTAAAAGGCAGCCATTGCTGACCTAGAGCATAGTTGTATTATACAAGTTTTGAATATTGTATGATGTTTTATAAGTTAGATTAACTTTATTTCAATTGTTATTAAATACCAGAACGTTACTTTCTAAGGTTACTTGGTGAATTTGGAAAATGTCTGTCTGTCCGTCCATCCACGCGATAACTCAAATACGCATAGGGTCTAATAAGATTTTAATGAAATTTAGTATGCACACTTATAAAGTACATAGGAAGAACGCTGCTGATTTTTGTTCAAATTGGTTGATCTTTACCGGAGAAACGACAAATTAAAGGTCGCATGCTTTTTAAATAGCAAATCATCACTGTAAGCTACTACAGTATAAAGCAACACGGCTGACTCATTCACTGACATAATTGTTTGAAAATCGGCATTAATTATCTTTTTACATGTTATATTGTTTTTAATCATAAAATTGATTTTAACAGGATAACAGGATTTTATTGTAATTTTATTGTAATTCTAATTCTTTGACACAAAAGAAATAGGCCTAAAAATTTTACCTTGACAATTTTAACCTGGGTATCAATGTACTATTTTATGTCAAAGAACAAATACTTGAGGATTTTAGGGCAAACTAACCAAGCATTGTTATTTTAAATGAGGGTATATGGTAGTAAAAGTATATCTTACTTAATATAATAAACCCTCATTGGACACAAAATGACGATGGTTAAGAAAAGATCTTAATAAATAATATAACCAACCTTAGACAAACTTGGAAGCACTGCACTATCCGCACTTTCGCCGGTTAGGCCTTGAGCAACAGCAGGTTTCTTAGTTTCGTACATCGCTTTCAGTCATGTAGACCTATTGCAGTTCTGGAAGCAAGAAACATTATATGCGCTTTTCATCTACTTGTAAAATAAATGGCATATACGAAAAAATTTAGTCTGTAATGGAAAACTATGTGCATAATAATGTATTGGAGACAATTTTATCAAGGTTATTAAAATCCTTAACAAACGCTCATATATCTACTCAACTAACTTACTTCTTCAAGCACCATTCATTTATCGAATTTGCCAGAATCCTCTTTATGGCATGGAACAAACAGATTCTAATTTTATTCTTTAGGCCAAATGGAATAAAATAATAATAATAATAATAATAGGCTACATTTTTTGCACAACGAAAATCGCATTGAACTACTATCCTGTCGCATCGGGGTGGCGGTTTCGTTAAGTGTTATGTCACAAGACCCGTCAAATTCAAATTTATTTCAAAATTACATAAATAATACATATGGTCTTGTAAGTTCAGAAGAGCAGGAGCTCGTGCTCGGGGCCAGTTCCTTGTTTACATTTATATGTTTTACACTGTTGAAATGTAATGTTAACCTTAATTTATCTTGAAACTAAGAAGTAGACAAAGTAGGCCTATAACGATAAAGTACAAGGGGAGAAGGCAAAAGCTGAGAACAATGGTAGGACTCAAATGATATAAGTATTAATAACTATAATAATACGGAAAATAATTATGATGATATAAGTAGACCTACCAGAAAGATAAACAAAATTTAAAAAGGAAGAAAATTAAAGTTCAGGTTATAGTCCTATGACTTTTTTAAATTTTAGATTTAAAGACCCCATAACTACATTTGGATAATCCTGGATGTAATTTGAGTTTAGAATATTAAACAGACAAGACCGAAACTTTAGTTATATTGTGACAGACCAGCAGAAGCTCTTGGGTCTACTGAAGATGATTCTTGAAATATGTCAATCTTTACAGGGTCTTTATGTTCTTTAGAACCTACAGAATTCATAATAAACCCAGTTTGTTCCTAACATATGCGAAATGAAAGAAAAAATCTTATAGAAGTGGGCATTTATATAACCTAAAATGCAATAAAATGGAGGAACAGTGCGCACTATAGCAAGTTTTGCCACAAGAGCTACCAGTCACTAAACTAAACTAAACTAAACTAAATTAAACTAAACTGCTTTCACTTTATGAACAAAGTTAAAGTAAAGAAAAACTAGTACAACTATCTCGCTATAGCAAGGTATTCGTATGGCCTAAGAGAAACAGGCAAACTAGATTCTGTTTACTGTAGCTTTGTTCTTAGAGTGAAAGCAGAATAACCTAAGCTAACCTAACCTATCACAAACATAGATGTCACAAATCCCGCACATATCAGAAACATCGTGCTACCTGTCACTAACCTCGCGCTAGCTTTTCCCTCATGTAAAGTTAGCCAATCATTGTTGGGAAACAATACACGGGCCGCGCAACATGGAGCAACTTCATGCAGCGTGTTGAAGTAGACCCGTTTTTACTCTTGGATGTTCAAAATTTCCAATCGTCAAAAAACATCTATTAGTATTTTATTTAAAATGCCTGCTACTATACCATCTATGCATCGAGAAAATGTTTCCAACGATGGACGCCATAATTTCCAGACGAATCTCGTGTCTTCTGTTAGCTGCCGTTGGGTTTCTCCTTGTCAGCAAGCACTTATGCTTCAAACCTGAAAGAAAACCAGCAATAAAGACCTGGTGTTGTTTTAAATACCTTATAAATCTGCTCCTTTTTCATTTCGAAATAATGAGCTTAAAAATAATGACTTTAAACTACCGGTACTTTTTATAAGATTTCGAACAGTTTATTTTCGTAGGATACAGATATGGGAAAAACCAGCAGGGTAGGCCTAATCATAAAATGATAGCTGAAAAGAATAGGGATATTTTGATTAGGCAGTAAAACTGATGAAAATAAGGTAACATTTTGGTATTATTTTAACTATTATAACCTATAAAGCATGCATACTAATTCAAATTAGATATAATTATTTGCAAACGATTAAATAGTATTACTAAAATCATCAAAAGAAATTAAATAATCGCATGATTTGATATGCTAGCTAAGAAAATAACAAAAACTAAACCCAGACACATAAGAAGCAGAAGCAATTGTAGCCACACCGCGTGTAAATTGGTGGTAGAATGAATATGATTATAAGGACTGTACTTTTATTATTTATTTAGAAATTTAAGTCAAGAAAGAGCATGAGACAAACATCCCGTGTTTTGTTGCTGTGCTGTTGTACTCTCGAGTTTAATTTTTTTTCCCCTATTAGTTCAATGCGTCTCTCTATTCTCAATAGTGCTACGTCCTTTGCAGAGACAGTGTCTACCGTTTGGGAGAATTCCGACAATTACGGCTGTTTTCTTGACAGCAGCCTCTAGTTCCTTATTCGAGCAGCCCTTCAGTTTTTATTACGAGGCTGAATACGCCTAGTCCGAGATTCCCTACCCCAGAATAATCAGAAGATTACAAGGATAAATAGGCCTACTATCCAACATCCATCACAGTAACAGGATTCATGATTAGAGCACGTGGAACTATCCCAAAATGACTGTTCAAAGGGACGGTTTATCACATCACAACGAAATGAAACCCTTTTGCGTTTTGTGATTACGTTTACTTTTTTATCGTAATTAAGTTTGTTTAAAGGGATGGCCTAATAGTAATAGCTTTAGGGCTTTTAGGAGAAACATTTCAGACATTTAGAAGTAAATAGCACCTAAGCTAAAAAAATGAACTGTTTGAATAAACGAGGATTTGTGTCAATTAATAAGCAAAAAAACTATAAAGTCTCTCACAAATATAGCCTAAATTTCTTCTATGAGCTATGACTAAAAAGCTGTCATTGAACAACTAAAAACTCATTTTTGACACATTTCATAGATTGTTCCCCTTAGAAGTAAATTAGATTAAGAATTTAGCCTACACGCAATAACCGGGAGATATGAGTGTACAGAAACTGAGGAAATCTCAGTATTACTCAAAATGTTGTTAAGTAGGCCTCCTTGATTTAATGCAGCAAGTACTCTGATCTGTCCTTCATTAGGGTACACATTCAGTCTAAGTAAAGAATTGTTACGAGAACTAACTTCCGAGTTCTGAGCGCTGTAAAGCTATGTATCAGCTTGTTCACAAGAAACTGCCTGTGAGATGGAGGAAATATCCATACATACCCCAAACATAACCTGGCTAATTTGTTGATTTTCACTCGAAAGATGAAGCTGTCGCTCGGGCAGGCAAGAAGACGGTCTTGACATGGTTATAACAACCGACGTAAAAGACAAAACTAACAACAACGAAAGATGGTCCATAACTGCGAAGCTGAACACCAAGATCCTGAAACAATATACATAAATGTATTATCTATTTGCAACAAATAACGGAAAATAATAGAATTAGGCCTACTTAGCTCAATCGGGGGTATCTCGTGTATGTTTAAATAAGTGCATAAATGTAAAATTGTAAATTATAAATGTAAATAGGCCAATTTATAAATTCACTGGAGGAACTTGCGAACGGCGATATTTTGACTATTGGGCATTACGAATGAGTGGAGCGTGATGTTTGTTTATAATAATAAAAAAAAGAACAAACAAAAAACAAACACAAAAACAAAAAAAAACAAAAAAGAACACCCATGGCTTTGTTGCAGCCCAGATGTAATAATGCTAGGTCAGGATTATCTTACCCTGTTGGAAATGATATGCCCTTATTCATGACGGGAAACTCTCGTAGTTAGTATTTTAAATACTTGTATTTCATGAATAGATCTTTCAAAATGGTTTTTAACAGATGCTAAGTTATAATGTCAAATTCATTATTTGAAAAGTGAGGAATAAGTGCAAAAGGAGGTATAACTATTACAGCCTTTATTTTATTTCCGATAAAAGTTTATTTGTGGAAATCTCTTATCACTAGATTTTGAATTTGAGGTAAAATCCTATTTTAATCCTTAAAAGATACAAACACAAAAGCATGTAAATAAGCATTTCATAGGTAACAATGCCTGAAATTAATTATTTTATTAGACCTAAAACAGCCTATTTTCATTTTAGAGCCTAATATTTCCTTTTTTGAATATTGTTTTCCTTTTTAAGTTCCAAATAAGTTATTTGTTTACGTTTTTCTGATAAATTATACAATTTATTTTCATTTCGTATTGATTTTTTAACTCGGACTGTACAGTACATGCCACACTCAATGTTATGTCTAAAGTACATCAATATCTTGTCTTCATGAACATAATTAATGGGCTTTCCAGCAAAATAAGTTATTTTGGTTCGTTATACACTATCACAAGAAAGTGGAGTTCTCTGACTACGAGAGGGATGAATAAGCTAGTGGGCCTAGTTTCTACATAATGGTAAAAACTCAGTAGCCTAAACCAAAAACACTGGTTGGGAGCTCAACTCGATCCATTCTTCTTTGGCTGTGTTGACTTAAGTGTATAATGTGAAATGCCGAAATAGGCCCTATGCCTATATACGTCCATGTTGTTTGATAATCATCATTGATGAGTGGGTTTATTCATAAATATAATTAACTGGGGTAGAGCATTGCAATTTTGCTTTTTGGAACTGAACACTTGATTAAATATACTTACTTTTGTTGAAGGAAGTGATTAAGGGTCGAATTGGTAGTTTTTAGAACTTGATCTTGTATTTTTACTCGTTTCAATCAGTTCATTTTTATTACGCATAAAACACGCCAGCCATATTCTGGTTCTGAGCGATGCAGGATGCCAACTGCAAAGCAGAGTAAGTAGTGGCAGGTAGATTCTA
Organism: Ectobius pallidus; assembly: GCA_964059195.1. Lineage (NCBI taxonomy): Eukaryota > Metazoa > Arthropoda > Insecta > Blattodea > Ectobiidae > Ectobius > Ectobius pallidus. The sequence goes on along the minus strand of CAXKWD010000003.1, from coordinate 179,314,566 downwards.
TTTTAGTGGCAGTTAGCTTAGGTTGGTAAGGTTAGGTTGGTTAGGTTAGGTTACGTTAGGTTATGAACAGTGGTATTAGATTAGCAGGACATGCCGAATTCACGCGTTTTGAAAATGTTCCACATTATATATCCCGCGAGGTTTGTCGTTATAAGGGTAGGACAAAAAATCCGGTACGAGAGGAACAAAATGTTAGGTTACACAGGAAATTTGTATACAATAATAAGGTTATAGCGTCTGGAACTAGGGTTGGAGAACCATCTACTTCTAGTAGAAACAAGGTAGAGCTAGTGGATTTATCGTAGGCACTGGGATACGGGGATCCACGGATCTTATTGAAATACAATTTATAACATGTAATAAAACAATTCAACTTTATTCACACGGTGCACTAATAGAAATAAATGAAATACATGCTTGAAGAATGAACTGAAATATACACTATGTAAAATGGCACGTGGCTGAAAATATTTGCAATTACATCAGATAATAAATTATATATTGAAACACTTTAAATCGTTGATATAGTCAGTTAAATTATGTTAAATAATTGAGATATCAAGAATGAGTGTAAATTACACTAGTATAGGTCGATGCACAGTGCACATTTGATTACAATGGCACTCAAGCTATCAGAACGTAACATACGGATGTGTTAGTAGAAATGAATGTAACACTGTTGCAATTACTGAACTTAATTGCGAATGTTTTAAGAGCACTTGAACTAGACGTTTCACGATGACTAGAAAACCGCGCGGATATGGAGAAAGCACGTGCATGCGTCTGAACACGACGCAGTCTGGCGATGAATTAATTTGAGTCCGCTTGGCTTCTCATGGCGTGACCAAAGCATTACATCATAAAAGGCGCGTAAGCCGATTACACCATGTTACGAAATGCTGACTCGGCGCGGGAGAATTATATAGCGGCTATTTGAACAGAAGAAACTACTATACATGTTGCTTGCACTAACATCCTCCTGGCCTTAAAGCATACAGCTTTAACAAAAATAAAGGAAGTGCAAGCTACATTGAATAAATAAATACACTCTATATACAACACTGAGATACGCACTGACTCTACACTACTTTGACTGACAACACAAGAGATGTGATGTACTTGTCAGGCCGAGGAAAGGATGATGGCTGGACTCCAATGAAGATGCTTTTATTCTCCTTGAGTGAAGCAGGTCGTCGACTCGTACGGAACAGGTGGAGCAGGATTACATTGTAGTGTAGACAATATAGTTGCTTGTTGAAGTATAAGTTGTATATGTGAGAAGCTGTAGAAGCTTGTTAGAGAAATTAATGATAATTGCTATTTACCAAGCAGGGCAGCAGACCGCTGATGAAATAATTATTATGATACTTAAGATTGAAATCATGTGGAGAGAAATTTCCCAATATATAATTCAATTGAATAGATTTTCTGCATATGATGCAGGAATATAACTTGATTTCTATCTGAGGAGTTTAAAGAAATATTCTCTCACTGATAGGATTTCAGCTGAAACCGTATACACATCATGTATAGGAAATGCATTAACTAATGGACTGATGAAGGGACACACGAAGAAGTGTTGCTTCTATGCGTTGTCACACTGTACTTTGGATCTACTTGAAGGTTTGAATTTACAATGGCACTTGTAGTAAACCTTTCTTCATTGATGGAAGAATCACTGCGATGAGATGTATCCTCATGGACGTTCCTCTTCTTGCAGAAGACGTACTTGTTTGGTGAGACGTGATTTAACCGCTGTGTTGAGTTTGTTTGTCTCGCAGCGTTGGATCTGCTTGTGAACAGATGCCTTGCTTGAATTATTACTAACTCTAACTGGTTTAGAGCTGTATCCATGTGAAGTATTCTGTTTATTTCTAGTGATATCAAAGCATGTGAATGCGTATGATGGAGATTGAACTTGCTTATGTACGAAGTGTAACAACTTGCTGTGTGTTGAATTACACTTGCAATAAGAAGCTAAGGAACATTGTTGCACTTTATGGTCTGGAGAGAAGCAATTAAAGCACAGCTATTTAGAGCGTACCAAATTCCAACGATTTTGTACACTTAGCTTGCGGAAGTTGCCACATCTCTTTAAAGCGTGCCTTTGTTCACACTGTGAACAGACTTGCCGTTATGAAGATTTGCCAGTGACCACAAATGAATGCACTTGGGGCCCTTCATCGGACGTTGAAGAAGGAGAGTCTGCTCGAGAAACCATATGCGTGTCATTGTGTAGTAGTTGGCTATGCACTGACTGACCACAGAATGATTCTAGATTGCACTGGTGTACCTGGTGATTTGAAGAGAAACAGCTTACACACAGGTGCTGTGACTTGATGAAATACCATCGCTCGTTGACTTCAAGCTGACGAAATTCATTGCAATGATACAGCTTGTGGTTTTTCTGGCAGTATGGACAGGAATTGCTGTTTGTAGATGTGTACGACTGCCGAGCTTCTTTGACAGTGTATTGATGTGATCGCAGCTCACCTTACCCTCTTGATAGGCTGGACATGTTGCTAGAATTTCAAATGAATGTGCTTTAGATTCTAGGAAAATAATGAGTTCTTGTAGAGATGTAAAATGCTGTGAGTCGATTTTACTCTCCCACTCTTTGCGAATAGTATCAGATAAATGATCTAAATGAAACTGCATCAGAATGATGTCGTGAAGTGGAACTTCTAGAGTTAGACCTTACACTGCGTTTAAGTTGCTCTGGAATCTGTTCAGAAGGTTCCGTTGTTCTGCTACATTGTCGTTTCTCATTGTTGACAATGCAAAAAGTTGTTGGATATGCGCTGTTGCTATTAACCTTGTGTTATTATAGCGAGCACAAACTACGCCCCATGCCACAGAGAAATTGTCACTGGTGACAGCTATGATTTGCACTAAAGTATGCGCTTGACCTTTCAACGATGATAAAAGGTAATTATACTTTTGAATCGGATCTAAGGATTCATTGTTCACGACTAAACTGGAGAACGTATCGTAGAAATGTTTAAACTTGGTCACATCACCCTCAAATGTTGTTAATTCTATTGTAGGTAGAGGTATGGCCTTATTAGACTGTGGAGTGCACGAGTGGCAAGTACGATGCGAATTGTCACTATGATTCGACCTGGCACTAGGTTGTGATCGTAGACTGTTCAAAGACCCTGGATTATGCACTAGCTGTTCGTGATGACATATAAGAGCACTGAGTTTAGCTTTTAACTCGAAGTAACCATTGATCATAGTTTCCTTGTGTTCTTCATGTTCATCCAAATCTGTTTCTGCTTCCACAAGAGATTCGATTTGCGTTTGCACGATGTCATATTTATCCCATACTTCATTCAAGTTGTCGAATATCACGTTTAGTAAAAACACATCCGTTTCTTCGTTTGCAGTAACACACGACTTCTGTAGTTAAGTAAGCTCGCGTTTGATGATACCTCCTCTTGACAAGTGATTTCAAATCTTGTCCCATGTTGGATATAAAGAGAAATACTTGTACATTTGAGCTGCTGGAGATGTTGTTTTCACTGCTCTCACGGCTGCTGGATGCTCTTTGACTGCTGGAGATTCTTGAAGTGTCTGGCCACTGCCACTAGATGATAACCTGGACCGCTGATTCAGTGCTGCTGGAATCGATGCGCGGCACGGTTGCTATACGATCTAATGGGTGGACTCGCGTGATATGCCCGGATTCGGAAATCCCGTGAAGCACATACAGCGTGACCGAGAAGCGCAAAGCGATGCACGTGTGAGAGTTTAAATTGCATTCAATAAAATCCGGCTGCCGTGGTCGACCAAAATGTAAGGGTAGAACATTAATCCGGTACGCGAGGAACAAAATGTTAGGTTACACAGGAAATTGGTATAAAATAATAAGGGTCTAGCCTCTGGAACTAAGGTTAGAGGACCATCTACTTCTAGTATAGATAAGGTAGAGCTAGTGGATTTATTGTAGGCACTGGGATACGGGATCCACGGATCTTATTGAAATACAATTTATAACATGTAATAAAACAATTCAACTTTATTCACACGATGCACTAATAGAAATAAATGAAATATATGCTTGAAGAATGAACTGAAATATACACTATGCAAAACGGCACGTGGCTGAAAATATTTGCAATTACATCAGATAATAAATTATATATTTAAACACTTTACATCGTTGATATAGTCAGTTGAATTATGTTAAATAACTGAAATATCAAGAATGAGTGTAAATTACACTAGTATAGGTCGATGCACGGTGCACAATGGACTACAATGGCACTCAAGCTATCAGAACGTAACATACGGATATGTGAGAAGAAATTAATGTAACACTGTTGCAATTACTGAACTTAATTGCGAATGTACAACAAAATTTGATGATTGTAGTTTTGTAAGAAATTCGGGGTTTTAAGAGCACTTGAACTAGGCGTTTCACAATGACTAGAAAACCGCGCGAATATGGAGAAAGCACGTGCATGCGTCTGAACACGATGCAGTCTGTCGATGAGTCGCTTGGCTTCTCATGTCGTGACCAAAGCAATACATCATAAAAGGCGCGTAAGCCGATTACACCATGTTACGAAATGCTGACTCGGCGCGGGAGAATTATATAGCGGCTATTTGAACAGAAGAAACTACTATACATGTTGCTTACACTAACAGTCGAGTTGATCAACCTGTTTACCCAGTTTAAGGTAAAAGACTTACAGGATGTATTCTTCATTTTTGTAAACATATTTTGTTGTAAAAGGGAAAGATCCACGATAACTGGTACTTATATAAACAGTGTTTGTAAAAACACCATCAAAATATATATATATATGTATATATACACCAGATGCTCATGGTTAGCAACGATTTAAAACCGTCACATAAGTCACGCGTATGAACTCAGCCAATTTCTGAAACAAAATTAGCTGTGCGCTCTCTCTCGTCTTCTGGACTCAGTAATTACAGCAGCAAGATGTATTATGATTCTGCAATCCAGTATACTTAAGTGAATTCGAATTAATAGCATATAATAGCTAAACATTAACACTACAGTCCGATACATAAATTTACACTAACCCAACCGTGTTATACTAAACATTTGAATAGAATCAAAATTTTACGATTAAAAGAAAGAAACTTTTATTCTACAATAATATGCTATCAATTACTGGTGGTTTCTCAGATGCCACTCAACCCTGCAGTAGTCGCGAGGAAATCTTTGTCATAGAATGTTACTAACAATTAATTTTAACAATATGTAAATTAATGTCTCTGTCTCTGCAGCATGTGCATCAGTGTTGAACTGTGGTCTACCTACACTCGCTACATCAACAATGATGCAGCTCCAGCTAGATCCTTCGAGTCTGTACTTTGTTTCATCTCTACATTGGAGCTCGGCATCTCAGCTCTTCGTCCTGGCTTCAACATTTCATCTCGTCTGTTGACTTTTGAGCCCCAGTATGTTAACGCAAGGTTAACCAGAGTTTGTTAATAATTTCTATCTTTTGCATTGTGTTCTTTCATTTCATGGTGTCGTCTATGATATTAGCCGCTAGAGCGCAGCACACATCATATAGCATCCTTTGTGCCGTGTGTTGCGCGCGGTCCTTGTTCGATAGCAACTAAACGGTTTGTCCTTTTGTGCAAGAGTGAATGCGTTAATGGCTGCCTGCTTGGAAGCTCCATTAGCATACTTCGCAGTATATACGTTATTGAGCCTTAACCTCCGTAACTCTGGCGTGATTTGCATACTACCTATTGCGTATATCGTACCATTATCTGTGCTATTGATTGATTGTGATTGTAAATTCATATTATTTCCCCAATTTCACGGATAGGTTCTGATAGCTTGATTAATTCCTCATAACTGTAAATAATTGTGTATATGAAATTAATTATTCTACACCAACAGATTTCCTTCGTTCTTCAGAAACGTATTAGAATATATAATTACATTATACTCACTGCACTCCATTGTTCACAGTGTAAGTGCAAGAACATTACTTCTCTTGGCGGGAAACTGTATTCCCTTAATCTTCGCATTATTTAAATATTCAAGTGCTTCTACAATCTCTGTATTGTTTTTGTCCATATATATTAAATGTTTCCATTGCTCGTCGCAACAGATGCAACAAGCTTATAAGATACGATTTGGATCCCTTACATCAGCTCCAACAGACTGTGAACTGGTTGGAGCTACCTCAATATACAAACTTGTACCCAGCTCGTGAACGAACTGACTCTTTTGAAAGACTTTCGTTTACGAGCGGGAGCAGAAGAGCTAGCTCATGCATTTGAGCTGGTTGGACCCATCACCACCAACAGTTCCATTCGCTTATCTTGGTCAGCCCACATGGTCCTCTGAAACCTATTCCTACATTTCCAGAGCTTCAACATTCTGCTCTTGTATTTTGTTCCTACAACCCAACCTGCTTCAACAAATGCCAAAACGTATTGAAGTTTAATGTGCATAAAAGGAAAAGGAAAAAACTTAACTACTTAACGAAGTAATTCCAAAACAAAAGTGTTAGAGATGTAAAATTCTGGAGAAAGACGTGAGAAATGCGAAGATTTCAAAAAGGAGTTTTCAAGGGTAGTTCTATAAATTATAGATTTACAAGATGAATGAGAGTAAGTCAAAAAGGACAAGGAGAGGAGAGACAGATGTAAAAACAATAAAATTAGCCAAGACATAAAATTGCTTAATATCTACATATACACGGCTAGTAAAAGACTGAAGATGTTGACACCCTTCTATAAAGAATTGAATGCAAAGTGTTCTATTTTAAATTGAAATGTTAAGAAACTGTTATTCAGTAATATGTTTAAGTCAGTTGCATGTTTTGACATTTCGTATGTGTTTGTCATTTCAGTCTTGAAAATGGGATAGTTTATATTTCTAATGACCATTCTAGGTGCATTTCCTTTCGGTCGGAAGGGGGAGGGCTGCAGCAGTCCCCAGTGTTTTGTTTCCTACTCGCGACTTACAGCACCTGCTCTGGCAACACTGTGCTTTCGAATTTTCTATTCTGCCATTTGCGCATGCGTTCTGCCGTCTCCTTGCCGTGAAAGACGGTGCGATGCGAAGTTTTTTTCGCCGATGGCAGTGTGCTGACAGATGGCTTATTATGTATAAGTTTCAGTTACTGTGAGAGTTCTAACTACAGTTCCAATAATGGGGGAGTCTTGAAAACATACAATGTAAATTGAATTTTCTCTGTCCCATTCTGAACTATTATTATTTTCTTGTTTGAGTGGGTGATACTTAATCTCTTAGCCTAGTAAAGCATATCTTTCCGAGCCCACTTATACTTCCCCTTTGCAGTCTTCTAGAGTTGCCTGTATTATAAGATTCACGTGGAAATAAAATCGGCTTTAAATTCTTGGTATCGTACCTCACCTCCTCACACATGACTAGACTTTGATATTGCCACAGTCGAGTTCCCCTTAGCGATGTTGTGTAGAATCGGGAAACATCTTGATTGACCTCACATGTCATGGTAGCTGGAATTAAGTTAGTTTCTAACTGAGATCCAGTCATTTTGCTCCTTTCTTAAGGTAATACGTATGTATATTTTACCCCAATTGTTTAATTGAAAATAATTATATTCACACTGATGTTAACTACATAGTTGATCATGATTCAGTTTCCATTCGCTACTCTGTCCCATTCCCCTTTACTATGAATATGACATGCCCGCGATGTTGCATTTACTGGGATAATTATCTCATTATCTTACAAGATTGTTGTGCTCAGTTATATTTTGTGTTACGTTATGATGAGTAATGACCTCCTACGCCAGCTTTTGAAATACTGTATATACATAATAGGCCTATACTGTGATCTGACTATTCACATAGAAGTTGAGTGACCTAATGTATACTAGTACCTTTCTCTATTCGTATTTCCGTTTTTTAACCGACTTCAAAAAGAGGAGGAGGTTCTCAATTCGGTTGTATTTTTAAGGCTTGTAGTCGCATTATTAATCTAACTATTATGTTGCTATTCTGGATCTCATCCCCTATATATATAATATTTCACTAGTATTAGGGATTTTGGCATTTTCTATTAAGTTTATATAAATGTTTAATACCATTTGCTATAAAACTTCCTGATCTCACAATTACATTAATCACATTTTTTTTACATTTTGGTATTCTTAAATTCTACTCTTACCAAAAATTCAGAAAATTCGGAAGACGTAAACTTTTGTTCATAAGGAGTTCGGTTTATTTCTTTTATGAATCTATATAGACCTAGTTGTGTTACAACATCAACATCCCTTCTCGCTGAATTTGTTTGCGGATTTGTAATGTGCAAACATTTATTTCTTTCTAAACAAGCTACCTGTCGCTAATAAAAAATATACGAATTATGAAAGTAATAAGGCTACGCGTGTTGAGAAGAAATCATATAAAAGATGAGGATATTCATCGGGGAAACTGGAAATCTCAGCTTTGGCAACCCAGACATCACGTGGGATGACGAGTACAGAGATCGCCTGGAATCTGGAAGCTTCGATATCGTTAAAATTCGAACATGCCGTTGGTGGTGCGCATGCGTGGAGTGCTAAAGTTCACAGTGAAAATGTAGTCCACGGCTCCATGCACTTTAGTTACCAGCTAGCGTGATACCGTCAATGTTTTCAACTCAGCACGTTTCACTTACATTCGGATTCCCGCCGTCTCTGTCTGTGACATCGTCCATGCTTTCAGTTTGAGGGCCAGCTCTGTATCTGTTGTTTATTTTAGAAAGTGCCTGGTTCCCTATTACGACGACAGAGAACTGATTTATGACACGGATTATCAGATCAGCACGATGGCATTTCTATACAAAAAAAGTGCACTCCCAACATCAAAATATACTCTTACAAGTGTGTGGCACATTTATGCTCAAAACCAATGACTCGAAAAGCTATCAAATTCAACAATGCCCGTTTTGTGTACAGTAAAACCCTGTATAGAAAATATCGATATAACGATAAACCCACATTTGGTGATTTTTTTTTGTACCTGGCAAATTTCTTTCTTAATTTTGTTAAATTTCACTCACTAAAACGATGAAGCTATTTTAGAAACACCCTTTTATAACAATATTTTGACGTTAAATTACTTTCAAAACCAGTAGCTTAGCCCTGTGGATGGGAGCTGGTATTGGATGAGTGTCCTTCCCGGCCACCAATATGTGTTTTAAGGACCTGTTAACTGTTGGGCCTACATTCTTTAGAATTTCCAGAAGATATAGACTGAGTAGGCGGAAAATAGAGACATTCAGGGTAAGATCATCCCTTTCATGTGTAAAAATATCTACAGTGAGTTCGGTTGCTACTTCAACATCCACATCATGTGTAGTTAGAACACCGCACCGAACAAGTGGTTTTAGTTTCGCTTTAGCTATGTGGATAATTTGATGTATTTTTCTTCCCTCTTCCCACAGTCCATGAGTTAGGAATTTCTGGCATAAGCCTATGCCTTCGCTCAAAGCTTGCCGTGTTCCATGATGTTAAACCAGTCTGAATTAATATGTTTGGAAACCATATCATCGTCTTTAAGATACGACTTTCTGATTCATTATATTTCGCTTCTTTGCTCGTCTGATCCTTGAATTATCCCATAGATTAGAAAGTATTCTGCATCTAATCTTCTTAATATGTGGTAAATAACAGCCCCTCGATACAACGATAATCCCATATAACGATAACATCTGCGATGTCACACAAATATCGCTATACGGAGGTTTGACTGTACTAACTTCCCCCCAAAAATATCTTCCGCGCGGGTAGTACATCATCGGTTTAGGGACATGCAGGGGTTCAAGATCCGCCCCGCCCATGTGGAATCCTGGGTTACTATTGGCAGCTAAAAAACAGTCACAGTTGTACTACCCCAGGCAACAAATTACCTTTTGTTACAGTTTAAAGTCCCTGATTCCCATACAATATTTTCAGGTTGTACGTAAGAACTTGCATACCCGTATTCTTAACCGAATTCCTTCCAGGGAAGTTCTTTCTCCGGGAAATCAATAACAGATTTATAAGAAGTTGTATGTTAAACAATCATAAATATGCTGGGGTTTTTCATTCAATCCAGGCGTTCTTTCTTTAACGCGAACCCCTAAAGCGCTTCAGTTTCGCTGCAGTAGTAAGAAAGAACGGCCATGATAGTCCATACAGAAAAGCCCTGTAAATGAAGATCGACTTCGCTTCAGTTACTACCTATTCTAAAAACATCGCACAGCACGTACCTTCTGTATAATCATATATAAAAACGTTCAATATTGTAAACTTACATATAGGCTATAACCCTTCGACTGCAGAGGATGTGTCACCATTACTACAACACTACTATCTATTTAAACAAACACGTGTGAAACTAATGTTTCTAGAAGGGTTGTAGCGTCTGTGGAAGGTTTGCACATGCGCTAAGCTTATTTCTCTCTGTCTCTCTCTCTCTCTGTCTCTCTGTCTGTCTCTCTCTCTCTCTCTTGCTCTCTCTATCTCTCTTTTCTCTCTGTCGGATGGTACGCTAGTTCATATATTTCTACAATTATTAAGGGCCAGTATGGTACTTTATGAGATTGTGTGTGTGGGACGGAAAAATGTCTGTCCGTCTGTCTGTCTGTCTGTCTGTACGCGCCTTAACACAAATACGATTTATCGGATTTTCATGAAACTTGGTATACGCATTTATAATGTCCATGGGAAGAATCCTATTGATATTGAACCAAATCGGTTCACAGGTACCGGTGTCAAACCAAATTTAGTGTTTTTATTTAAAAGGGCCATAACTCAAATACGCTTTATCGGATTTTCATGAAACTTGGTGTACACATTTATAATGTTCATGGAAAGACGTCTGTTGATATTATAAAAAATCGGTTGGCAGGTCCCGGAATAACGCCCAATTTAGTGCATTTTTAAGGTATTATATAACAAAGGGCCCCATAATTCAAATAAGCTTTATCGGATTATCATGTAACTTGGCATAAGCATTTATAACGTCCATGGCAAGAAGCCTAATTAATTTTGGATCTAATCGGTTGACCGGTACCAGAGTAACTACTAATTAAATATAACATTTTTTTTTAATTTACGGACTATAAAGATTTTATAGACTACTTCCTCTCTCTGCATTAGGAACCGCTCTTGCTGACGTCAATTCAAAATGCAAATGGGCAAGTGTACATTTTAACGCATTTCGAATCTAGTGTAAGTAAGGCTAAATTAAGAGGTAGGTTTAGCTTACCGTCTTTAAAAAAAAACAAACAAACAAACAACAACAAAAAACTTTTTTTTCAAAATAGGCCTATGTGACAACTTTTCAAGTTTCCTTTTCTACAAAATTATTTAATCGTCTGTATTATTTTCAAAATTACAAATTTAAATGCAAGAAACACATTTTTAGACCTTTCTGTACATTCCACATAACATACCACTGCAATAAAAGGTCAGAGCCATTCCTACCTTTGTTTAAATAATTTTTCCAGGAAAAAAACACATAGGGATATAAATATCTTGAAAACCTGAAATAGAGGATTAGGCCTAGTCCCAATCTGAAAATAATATTATCTTCTTAACTACAAACTTCTTGGTTGTCATTCTTGTATAGAGCTAATTTATCCATCTTGAAGCTTGGAAATGGAAAAACAGAACCCGAAAGTGTTAAAACTTTATTAGGGGGAAGAGAGAAAATATAAATTCTGATATATGAAGTAGTTGTGAATTTAAATAATTGATATGCAAATTTAATTTTACATTAAACATTCTGAAAATGGTCTTAAAAATTTAAAATACGTTTAAAAGATTGGGTTTTCAGTGTAGGCCTACTACGTTCCAATTTTATATGAGCCATATGGGCTACACCAAGAGACGAATAAATTAGAAAAAGATGGAGTAAGCCTATAGCCAATTTGTCAGTGCTTTAAAGCTGTGAGTATTCCTGTCAGAATAATAACACTGCAAGGCCTAGTAATAGTAATACCAATCACTCAGTGGCGGACGCAGAAATTTTTTCGGGGGGGGGGGGGATTTGAATAGGTAAAAAGAATACTAAAAAAAAATTAATCAACTTACATATACAATTAGTTTATAAAGCTGGCCACTTAGAGTACATATATAGCCTTTTTTCAAATTTCGGGGGGGGATGTAACCCCCCTATCCCCCCCTGCTTCCGCCACTTGCATCACTCTTTACTTAATGCTTAAACTGTACGTACGGAATATTTAAAAAATCTAATATAATGCCATATTTTAATTTTTCTTTATTAAATTTTAGCGTTTGAGGCTGATAACATTACCAATAATACTTTCGGCTAAAGAGATGAGGTTTGCAGACGATGCACTGACAGAAATGAACTTTCATTAGTTGAAATTTATGACTGTAGAATGGGAAAAAACCAAAATATAAGGGAATTTTTTTAATTAAATGAGAATTTATATACGAGTGATTTTAACCTTTTCTAAGAAATTTCGGGATTGCCCTTATGCTTTTATTGCTGCCATGGACAAATGCACAAGTTGAAAGTGCTTTCGGCTATTTGAACTTCAATTAATTATTTTTTTTTTAATTTAGCGGATTTCAGCGGATTTTGAACACTGTTTTAACGGAACAAATTTTTTGGACTTGGCAACACTGAGTATTGGATATTGTCAGTACAAATGCAGATCGGCCTACACATACAGACTGTAAACTGCTACTTAAAAAGTAGTTGCATGATACAAATAAAATGCAGTCATATGGTACAGGTAAATTAAAAACAGTGAAATACATAATAAAAGTTAATAATAAGTTAATAATAATGACATATTAAATGGATAAAGCTATAGAAAGAAATGACATATGCAAAACAATATTCTTGAACATTATAGAAAGGGTTAACTTAGCCACGATTTTAATATACAGTACTTCTGAATCTGTTCTGATGTCGAGTGTGCATTTCTGAGCAATTTGTTAAACATATCCAATGCAAAATTGCTATACCACTGTTTTGATTTTGCCAGTCTTATATTGGGTTTGGTTATTCAATAAATAAACCTGGTAGGAAACTGTGATGCTAATTTCGATAGGCCTAATTTTATATGGATAAGTTAACTTTCACATTAACGAGTCAATTAATGACTGTGAGTAACCCCAGTTTACAGCATAATAGCCGTAAAATGTCAGAAGTTATAAAATGTTGGCAGTATTAGGCCTATTAGGTCTACTTTAGCCTACAGAGTTCATTACAAGAAGCAATGATTAGGCCTATGTAATATTATGTATTGTATGCCTCTAAGGGACTAATGATTCCATGTAGCTCTCTATAGTCTAATAGTTACCGCATTTAAATTGTACGGGGATCCAGCCTAAAGGTCAATGCACCTAATAAGTGGGGTCGGTTCTGATTGAGGTCGTATTCAGCGCTACTAACTTACAATACGAAAATTGCGTGAAAATGGGGATTATAATTAACCCCACTGAACCATCGCTTACAAGTCCGGAAAACTTGTAAAGCTCTAACGACAGACGTGAAAGCTGGCATTAATTTTGCCTCTTATTTCTGAAACCGAAAGAAGTTTTGAAAAAAATTAACTAGAAAAATTAACAAAAATACAGTACTCAAAATTGAACTGGGTGTAGGCTAATAATATAACAATTTCCGAAGTGATAAAACTATGAATATAGGCCTATAGGCCTAAATAGAAGTTCATGGTACATGCACATTTATACGCACCCCTTTTCTTCAGCACCAAACTAAACCATAAAGCAATATATCTGGTCTTCGAACCTTCTATTTGTTGTAAGGTGATATAGGCCTATTAGTATTCTTGTAAAATTATTTTCAGGAGTGGCTCTTGCGAGTTTATTGTAATGCAATTAAGAGTCGGCCTATAAACAAGCAAGCCTGCTGTAAATAGGCCTACAGTAAATAAGGGGTGAAAATTTACACTTACATTTCACGACAATGGGCGCCGCCATTTTGGATTTCATTCCATTTTGCATTGGATGCGAGGGGTTGATGGACGCACAGTAATGACTAGGCACAGACTTGTCGCTTTATGCTGGAGTAAAATACAATAAAATGTAACCATAAATGTAATCGTGGCTGTCTACAGTAAAAATCTAAACCGACAGACTCTAAATTAATGTTTCCTAAACTGCGTAACTCAACATGCAAATGTTTAGCTGTCTCCAAGGTCATCTATAAGTCTTGTTGAGTCGAATGACCGGCTTATAGCTATTTAGAAGTAGGTTCATTTTGCTTTTCCTGCTTCTGCTTAACTAGTCTGCATTGAGGGCGTAAGGAGTAGGCCTGAAGTTTCCAGTATAATTGACGAGAATAGACTAGGCGTGGAAAGATGTTCACTGGAAGTACTACTTATCTTCAATTATTCAACTCCCTCATACACTGATTGTGTTACGTCATGCCAATTAGCCTACAGCAGAACTACAGTTGGTTGCAAACTTATAGCTCCTACTTACCGGTACCGGTACCCCACTATTAAATTCATTAAATTATCTTAGCATTGCATTATTGCTTTCCCTTAGCCTACTCAAACAAACTTGCATAGTATATTCTGTATAATATGCTGAAAAACTAGGCTATATTCTGATTAATAGGCCTAATTCATTGCAGCTGAATAGGCCTACATTTTCTGGCCACTTAGGAATTTGAGAAACTTGGGCCTGTATTTACCTTGTAAATTTGTTTATTAGTAAATTCATAGGCCTATATTAATAATACTAATAGTGGTAATAATAATAATAATAATAATAATAATAATAACAATAATAATAATAATAATAATTCTCTAAAATTCCACTATCCAAATATTAGGGCCTACTTGAAACCAAAAAACAGTACCGGCATCGGTACTGTCACTCTGAGTAACAAATTCATAGTGCAGTACTCCCATTATAGAAGCTATATGATTATTACTGTTATTGATGTATTGAAACTATATAGATGATGATGAAGAAGAAGAAGATGATGATGATGATGATGGTGGTGATAATAATTGCTGTTTTAATAATACTTACACGACTGAAATCCCTTGCGGCAGTCTTGTAATACATGCATAATACATCCATCAAATAGATAATAATTTTCAGTGGATTGATGGGGAATATGCACTTGTGACGCTAAACGAGATCAATTTATCTTGGCAAGTCCACCACCTTACTATACGTCACTGAGTACTTCTCGCCGAGACATTTGATTTCTCACATACACACGCGGGCATCCTGAATACACAAACACTGCCACCACATCGAATGTCTAGGGATGCTCACTGCAAATTCGAAACCTTACATTTGAGAAAACAAGGATTAATTTAGGTACGAAGTACGAGAGAAAAAATTGAATTAAAAGGCACGGATAAATAAAGATAGAATTATTTTTAAAAAATAGGAGTGGTATTGTAGGGTGATGCATGCAGACATGGCATGGATAATGTGGGTGGGGTGAAGAGGAGTCCGACCACTGCTCGCTCGCTCGATCGATCCAGCTTTACGCCCGCCCAACCCAACTTCTGTCATTTCGTTACTACGTCACCACTCGCATCATCCCTCCCTCTCTGCCTTTTCTGCACTTTATCGCCTCATATTCATATTATGATTTCGTAAAATCCAGACAAGTACAACCAAACATAAAACCTTCTTCTTTGTTATAGGGAAGGAAACTGCTTCTATGATAGATTTATCTTAAAAAAACTGATGTTTCTTTTCACTAATTTACAATGTCTAATTAAACAAAATAAACATAAATAAAATAGTTTACTTTTTTGTACCCTTAATAGCTTTAATAATGTAAAATGTTGTTACTGTTATTATTATCCCAATATTATTAGCAGGTAAGGATGTATATGTACGGCGTACGGTAGTAAAAATGCACAAAATAAGGGGAAAAAAATCTTAAATTTTTTAATATTCAACTGATTGGAAATTAAATGCGGATTAATTATTTTTACTAATGACGACCACACAAATCTACAGCTGGCTTTAGATGGCTATGAAATTGGAGAGCAAATGTTTGGAGGATGCAACTGAACAGAACATGATTATTTTTATGTATGATTATAGCTGATATGTAGGCCTATATCGGTTACGTTTTAAAAATGTGCTTTGTTGAAAGCACTAACTTAATTAAAAATAAAACAGGTCCCAATAGTTTAAATGAACTATTGCAAATGCTAAGGACAGAATTGTTTACATATTTTGTATTTTAAAAATTTCTAATAAATGGAATTTATACTTTAATTTGATCACATTATCATCACAAGTACGGGCTATTTTAGTTTTAGAGAAGGCAGTCTGCATAGCTTGCAATAACAATTCATGATCCAAACTGTCAAAAATCCGGATATATGAAGATCTATCGTACTACTTGCAACTAAAATCTATTTTCAGATTGTTGCAATGGTCTAACCTGAGACCATACAATTTCAAGTCTTCGTTTTTTAGGCGATCAATACTATCTTGTTTTTTTTTTTCATTACATTGAATATGAGACTAAACTTACTGGAAAATATATATAACGGTTTTTTATACTAAACAAATAAAAAAAATTGGCCTACAAAATACAATTTATTATGATTTTAGCTTCATAAATAGGCTAGATGATTCTTTACGTATACATACTTTCCTTGATATCAGTTTCTAGTTATAATTAGCTTATAATTTTGAAATTTATAAATATATAGACTAAAGGTATGAGATCATGAGTGATAAAATAATTACTGTCTGTAGTATTTACTTATCATTTAGTGTCACTGTTCATGATTCATCGAAAAGGCATAGCCCTAACATTTCTTTATTAATGTTATACAGTGTGTACAAATTCAATGCAATTGGTGTTTATTTTATTTTCGGCATATCGTTCATTTTCACAACATTTGCACGAAAGAACTCAAATCTGATTATTTATAATTTATGTATAGTTCCCAATTGTCTTATCTTTTTATTAATGTGGTTATGAATGCAGTATAGTGTAGGCCTACTCATTTAGTTTATTTAACATACATTTTTAAGCTTCTATTAGACATTCTACTGATTTCCTGATTCCATAATTTGATAGCACTAGTGAAATCAGATGCTACAGTCATATTTCTTCCATAAGCATCCACATCTCTCATCTGTTTTCAATGAATATGCCATTATAATACAATACCTTACGATGGTAGAGGGGTAAATATTTCGTTGTGTTAGCCCAAATATAATTTTTTATTTTATCTCAAGTACACCCTGCAGCCTAATATATACGTTTTTGACGTTTCAGAAGCACTATGACCTTTTAATAAAGACGGCATTTTTCAATTTTGAAAACGTCTCTTTCATGTAGGCCTGCAAGGGAATGGTAACGTGGCCTTTGTGTACTGTAATATTTAATATTTCACTTATTTGAGGTGCCAAGGCTTCAGTAGTTCTGATGCTGGATTAATTAAAGTTTCTATTAATATTCCGTTTAGGCCTGTTGTTACCATAAGCAACATCAGTGGCGGACGCAGAATTTTTTTTCGGGTGGGATTTGAATAGGTAGAAAGAATACTAATTTATAATTAGATTATAAAACTGGCCACTTAGAGTTCATATATAGACTTTTTTCAAATTTCAGGGGGATATAACCCCCTATCCCCCCCCTCTGCGTCCGTCACTGAGTAACATCGCATTCTTTCTACCGTTTTTATATTAAATTTGAGGCTGGAGTGAGGCTTTAAAAATAAATACATATTATACATATAATTTTATATATATATATATACAGTACATACATATTTGGTATACAAAATGTGAATCAATGCAAACATTTATGTAAATAGAATTCTGTCATATACGTTGAATGTTTTGTTATGTAAAATCTACAAAACAGACCAGCTAAAGATAATTTACTGGCTACCTAAAAATAGAGGATTAGAATAGGATTTACACAAGGTGGGTGAACTGGAATAGGAATTTAACACATTTCATTGGTAATTAATTATTCTGTAAGGTAACCTGACTGCTCCGGATGATTATGTGTATCAGATGATACAGAACAACTATTCTTGTCTAATCTATGTGCTTATTTTCAGAAATGCTGAATCTTGGTATTGATTTTGTTACGCCATTCCGTGTTAATTTGATAAGTTAGATCAAACTGTGTGGAAGCAAAACACCAGTAGACTATAAATTCTAATATTAACAGTATCTACATATAAACCTAAGTTAATATTGCTGATGGTTTACGAGAAGCTCCATTCTTAAAATTATGTTATAACCAGGGCCCGGATTCTAATGACATGTTATCTTTTTATTGATGCTGCATAGACATTGCCAACTTGTGGATAAATTCTAATCATGGCATCTAGATTGTAGAAATGCATTTTTATTAGGTCATTTTTTGCCATTTTATGCAATTTTATATTTTTAGGGCATTTATTTCAATTTTAGGTCATTATTTTGTCATTTTCTTGTCATTTGCTTCCTTATTTAGTCATTTTCATGTATTTACATTGAGAGTATTAACTATTTTTTTTCGTCGCTAGCGGTGCATTATTTGAAGTGTTGTTTGTTTAATGCAAGAAGGAAAAATTCATCGTTAAAGTGTTGACATGTCTCCGTCGGAAATGAGAATCAAATAAACACCAAAATGTTGTATTATATTACTATTGTTATTAGATTGACTTGGCACCAGAGTCTGCCACCTGCTTGGATTTGAGAGTGCAAACTACTGTTTACCCTCAATAAACAACAATATAATCCGGCAGACCACAAAAGGATGTGCCGAATTTTGACTCGCCAGTGCCTCAGTGCCAGTATAAATTTCCTTGAGAAAAGAACATTCACAATATTACAGTTATTTACAGTTTTTACAATTATGTACAAACTAGTCTATAACTTTGTGTGCACAATTATCATTTTTTATAAATAAAATATCAGTTTTTAGGTCATTTTTTATAATTATTAAGTCATTTTCTTTAAAATTTAGGGTCATTTTATAGGTCATTTTTCAAACAACTTAAGGTCATCAGAATCCGGGCCCTGGTTATAACCTACTCTTATAGATTGCTAACACTTTTATATCAGATAACAGCGACACTTTGGGTGTTCGCGAAAATTTTAATAAGCGTTATTTCATATGATACTGAACTATTGCATAAACCTATATAATAAAGTGTAATCATAACACAGTAATTAAGATTATTTACAATACAGTCCTAACGTGGAATAGAGCTTAATTAGGCCTACAATGTTGTTATTAATGGCTACTTATTTCTAAGAACTTCTTAATTGCATAGTCAAAGCCTACATTATTTGAAAATACATAGCCCTAATATAATAGATGCAGATCTCAAATTCTCCATATACGGACCCAAAACGCATGTGTAGTTGACGGAGAGAAGCAATGCAGCCAACATCTACTACGGTAGGCCTACTTATCGACTGGGTTTAAGTGGTAACAGCAGCATAGGCATTTATGGTAACTTATATCTTATGTTTGTTTGCACATGCAATGAAACCGGCCCCTTTAGATAACGATTACATAAAAGTACTTAGTTAATTCTTATGTTGTACCCAACATGTTATATGCATTATTAGTGAACTCAAAGCGTAGGCCTATTTAGCTAATAAGATATAAAAATTAAAATAAAATAGGCAAAACTGTCATGTGAATGTGATCCATTTAGGATTAATGGAGAATGGAATAGTGATCATAGATTCCACTGTAATTAAGCTACATGTGTACTTTCATGTTGGCTGCATTGCATCATCAGCTGTAACCTATTGTTATTCTGCAACATCTGTCGTAATTCATAAGCAAATTGTAACAGTACTATTCTTTCTTTAATTTCTGAGGCTGATAATGGATAAAAATGTATATCTTTACCAAAAAAAATGCCATAAATGCCATAAACTATTATACCCATCTCTAGCGATTTGTGATGTTTTGAGATTCGCCGTTTATATAGGCTTATATCTGTCCGAAACAGATGTTTTCACGCCCCATAATAAGTAAACTATTTATTGAAATATATAATAATGGCGTAAACATGCAAGTTATTTTAAAAATTCATACCAGTACCTCTGTGGTAATATTGTGTAAAATGCACAGCATTTTGACGCTGCGCCGCCATGTTTGTTGATTCGTTTCCTCTTGATGACAACAAGCTGGAGTAGGGGAAAGAAGGCGAGGGCCTGAGGAGGACAACATTCTTTAACACACACACACACGGCACATGTCACTATTTTATCACATAAACACATTTCCTAATCACTTACAGATTTATGCAACACATTACTCAATGACCTATAAGTCACACGAAAACTAGCTGTTTCTTTAATGTTCTGAGTTTTCCTACTGTCAACCGTATTTGCGTAAATAGAAACTATTTTACAATCTTGAATTATTTTAAATTAATATTTCGATCAGCTTATTTAAATGCTAAATAAAACGTGAAATATGTTAAATAATTATAAATTACAACAGGCAATTTACTGGTTTTACTAGTTCGATATAAGAAATATTGAAGTATTAAAATGAATAACCCCTGCTATAGAAGTTTTCCATCACAGAATTTTTACGTAACCGTTTTCGAATGCCATGACATTCATCCAGTCAGAACGCCGAGAGTGAAAGCGTTCTTTGAAGGGGAGATTATGACGACTTTGCGCGGGAACGAGGAGGGGAAGAAGTGGACTAGCCAAGGTGGGGAGGGTCCCTGGAAGAGACACGCATAATACGAGCCTCGACCCCAAAGCCCCAAAAGTGTAAGACTGTCAGTTTCAACATTCAACACAGAATTTTTTTGTTTAAAAAATCTGTAGCGGGATAAGCAGGATCAATACTACCCAATAATTATAATGCAACGCAGCTTGCTATTAATATCCTCACTTTCATCCCATGACTACGGGCCAGTGTGTCCAGGGAAGTTAACATTTTAGCTAAACGTTAAACTAGTGGTCTTCAACCCGCAGCCCGGGAGCCGCATGTGGCCCACTAACAGCTACTACTTTATTTGTAATTCGGCCCGTTGCTTAAGTTCTGAAGGATTCAAAATAAAAACTAGTCTTTAACTAAAAGTAAAAATAGTACTTTTTGACGGGGATCCTAATTGGATGAAAGATTTTGGATTCCTCACATTTCTAAGACCTGACTTCAGGAACAGGTTCAAGGATTTTAAATCCAAGAAAAACAACTGAAGCTATTTTCCATTCCATTTTGTGTGGACGCTGAAGATGCTCTCAGCAATATGCAAATGGAACTTATTGCATTGCAGTGTAATCGTGATTTAAAGGAGAATTTTAAGAATGTGGAACTTCTGGAGTTATAGGCCTACTTTAAGTAGGCCTATGTGGATATTTCCAGCAATCCAATCAAATGCTCTGTTCATAGCATCACTTTTTGGCAGCACGTACATAATTATGTGAGGAGCTTTCCTCCAGGATGAAAATCGTGAAGTCAAAACTGAGGAATAGACTTCCCGACACTCAGAGAACTGCCTTCGAATTTCTTTTTCCAACATTAAAGAAAATATTGGCAATTTAGTGACAAGGAACAGTGTCAGGTCTCACAATAAATCCAAGAATGCTACTGTGCTTCGTGTTATTAACATTGCAAATTGGAAGACAAAATACAGGTATAAAAGACACATATAAAATGTTAAGTAATCGCTAAGTTATTGTAATATAATATTGTGATATTTGTGTTACGTCAGTAGGCCTATCATATTAGACTATTAATAAAATAGTATTCAATCAATGCGGCCTGCTAGTAATTTCACCAAAAATAAAACAGCCCTTTCGTTGAAAAAGATTTAAAACCACTGTTTTATGTTCTCAAGTTGCATTTATGCATGAGGTTATCTAGGCTTTTTGAAAACCTATACGTTCACGCCCTCAGCTACAGCAATATTATATGCCATTCTATGTTGCAATAAAACTATATTTTGCTGTTTCTATGGAAGTGATTTGATAACAATGTCAGAGAATTTATACAGAATTATATAGCAGAGATAAAAATAAACACTAGATTTCCACCAGGCTTTCCTGTCACTAAAAGATTAGGCTATGACAAGGATGTTGTTTATCTCTAACATTACTTTAAATTTATTTGGCACAAGCCTTGCATAACTGTGGTATGGGTACAGGAATTGGTGATAGTAAAATATATTTAAAAATCATTACTTTTGCAGATATTACCTTATATTAACATAAGAATATGATTATTTAGGTTAAATGTGCAGAAAATTAAATGAATAATAAAAGTAATGGGGATTAACGTTTAATTTTGGCAAATCAAAGTAGCCTAGGCCTATATCGTAGGAGGAGAGAAACAAGATTTGGAACTTAAAGATAAAGACGTTATTAAACATTGTGATGAATACATCTATTTGAGTGTTAAAATTACTGTGATGGAAGAAACGACACTGAACTTAAACAGCAGTTAAGGAAAAGTTTGATGGTAGCTTATATTATTGGACACACAAAGGAAACAAAAAGAAAAATTTACAACTCTACTGCTAAAAGTACTGCTTTATATGGTTAATAAATAGGCTACGGCAAAAATGTAGAGTACAAACAATTTTTTTGGCAATGGAAATTGATTATTGGCGACGCTCAACTCGAATACATAGAAGAGATGAGTTTAGAAATATAAAACTGCTAATAGATGTTATTGAAATATAAGACTGCAAATAGATGTTAAAAACATATCTTATATAATATTTTCGAAACTGCATAACGACGAGCTTCATGACCTGTAGGGCCTACTGTTCACACGATATAGTAATGGTAATTAAATCACGGAGGATGAAATGGGTTGGTCATGTTGCGCGCATGGGGGAGGAAAGATATCTCAAAAGTATTGACTGGGAGACCCGAAGGGAAAAGACCACCTGGAAGACCTAGAGGTAGGTGGGAGGACAATTTTAGGATAGATTTAAGGGAAGTAGGATTTGCGAGGGATGACTGGATGGAGTTAGCACAGAATAGGGTTGAATGGCGGGCTCAGGTAAGCACGGCAATGAACCTTCGGGTTCCATAAAATAGATAATATTCCTTTAGCTTGCTGAGGAATTGTCTATTGCCATTGAGTAAGTAAATATAATATTTTCGACAAAATATTTAATAGGCCTATGGTCGGGACGTCTGATGCGGATGTATTAGGCCTAAGAAAGGCTATCTAATATTGCTTTCGGATGGATGCCAGAAAGGAGAAGAAAACGAGAACGACCTCCGAAAGCATTGCAGATTGGAGTTTCTAAACCACTGAAGGACACACAGTTAAGAGAAAGACAATGGACAATAGGCTGCTACAGAATGATTTTTATCGTTACGGGCAGATGTCTAATTTACTGTGAATTTGGCTGTCAGAAGATATTCTAAAACATTAAACATCTTACTATTATAATAAGTACATTTTTGTGTTGTGTTAACGAGAGAATGATGCAGCCACTGTCTGCACTTGTTTACGCACAATGTATTCCTCCATCAATAATGTATAATGTGTTTACGAACAATCTTCGTCAATACTGATGTCATCGTATTGTACAGTACACTTTGCACGAAATAACAGTCGCCTTTTTTTTATTTTTTACTATGTATAACATCAACATGTTCCATTACAATAGTAAGCTTAATACTACATGTTTTGGTGTAATCCTTATGTTGTTAATTAATACAATATTATATGAAACCTGATGAATTGTCATTTTGTCGTGCTGCGGACACCCTTAGTGTAAGTATAAGTAGAGTAGGATTACTCCCACAACGTCTCTGGCCTTGAAGACTAACCCAGCCAGCGAGCTTCTCGTTACGTCTCGTTACCAAGATGCGCGAATTCGCTGCGCGTAAGATCAGTAAGCTACCGCTGGGCAGAGAGTAAAGATCATGCTGTACCACTGTAGTTGAGTGGAGGGATAATGCCGCAGACACAGAGACAGACAACACGTGGAGTGGGAAAGCCAATCAGGGTGCAGCTACCTCCCCTAGCCAGGAACTCTACGAGCGGTGAGACTCGCTCCTAAGGTATATACGTAAAAACCCAGAGACGTTGTGGAGGTAATCCTACTCTAATGCATGGGACAAGTAGCTCTACTTCAGGATTAAAAGGTCGTTAGCAGTGCTCTTTGCCCAGCGGAATTCGCAGATGTCCTGCGTTATATGATGTCGAGAGAGGACATAAACGGATTCAATAAGAAATATACTGCAAATTGCATTCGTTTTTTCTATCACTACATAGTATTTTAACTAATTTATTTTAATAATTTATTTAACTCGTTATTTCAAAATTTAACATTTCTTTGATCAGGATGCTTTATTTTACTTTACAAAGACGATTTTAAAAATTATGGGTTGGTACACCTAAATTTTCAGAGTTTCCTGATCAAAACTGTAACCTATTTATGGATATCTTAAACAAATAAGATTCCCACTGCACTCATTAACATATTAATTCGCAATTTAGCTTGTTAAAAAGTCATATAGGCTAAATATATTTAGCGTGCCCTTCAATTGACTGATTAAAGTTAACATCCCCTGTAAAGTCTTTTTTAAGAGAAAATTATGACAGTTTATAACCATACTTCCTTAAACAGTATCCCGTGCCACCCACTACGTAGGAGGGATGAGACATCTCACAACTTTATTTTTAAAAAGCGTTGGGCCTATTTATTTAGAAACTAAATAAAATTCCTAATATTTTATATAGGCCTAACATATTTATAGCGTGAAGCCAGCTATTTTCAGAAATACATTAAGACTACATTAAACCAACAAATTTGCAAAAATGTAAAGTAAAAATCTCCCACACTCTCCCCTACAGAAAATTGAGTTTTGATTCCAAGATTATCTTAGGTCCAAGGTAGACAACTGGTGGATTGGCATCCATTTTTAATCTCCTCCAAGGGAAATACGAGTACTTTTAAAGGCAAATAGACTCCTACTCCTAGTAGGCTTACTAATTTCTTTATTATCTCAATCAACTTTTCTCCCAGTATCAAGGCTTATTGTCATCATCAGGGCTGGATTTTGATGACATGTCATCTTTTAACTGGAACATCATGGACGTTTCCCACTAGCAGAGTTATTCTGATCATGACTCCTAGATTATAAAAATAGTAGCCTAATTTTTAGGGTTTTTTTGTCATTTTCCCACATTCTTTATTTTTAGGTAATTTTTAGAATTCAATGCCACAATTTGGTAATTTTACGGTATTTTTTGCACATTTTAATTTTTAGGTGATTTTTAAAATACAAAGTAAGATTATTTTGTATTGTTTCTTGCATTATATAAAGTCTTTGTGCTTTTACTTACAATGAATATTATCGAAACTCTAAACAAGCATAAATAAATAAATCCTGTTGTAATTTTAATTTGGGTAGAGAAAGACGGTGTTTGCTGTTTTGCATTTAACTGTACGTCAATTGGACCAATAACATAAATGTAGAACATACACAAATCTGATGAATAAACTAGTATTTTCATACCAATGTTACGGTCTTTCTTTTAACTTTTTGGATCATTTTGGATCATTTTTGCAGTCATTTTATAGCTCATCTTTAAAGAATATTTAGGTCATCAAAATCCGGGCCCTGATCATCATCATTACGGGATAGTGGCCTTGACATAACGTTCTCGCTTGTTTAAAGCCCCGACCGTGAGCCACCATTGGAACTCATTATTATGCAAGGACAGGGAGGGACAGATCGGTGGGAGGTTGGTAGCAGCTGGTGGCATCCTCTCTCGCTTGTGAGTCCTGGTTAAATTAACAATCTACTAGCTTGGAACTTGAAAATTCAATATTTTAATGAGATATGAAAGTTGGTTTATTGACAAGTGATAAAAAACAAATATAATAATTTCTTCAATGCAAACTTTTTATAATTGCACTGCATTTGGCGATACCTTTACTCTCATTCCTTCAATTGTGAGTTTGTGGATTGGAGGTCCAGTTATTTTAATTAAACAGCTTCTCAGTTTGTCCTCATGATGCTGCGTTAACCCAACTCCTGATCTTCCTATCTATTAAAAAATATAATTAGAATAAAACCCGGGTCTCCAGATCCTAACCACTACAGTTTGGATACAGTCGATTATGAATTCTACAGAACTATATTTATGAAAGACTTAGTAATAAGCCTAGTCTATTAGTTCATTTCCTTTCGTGTCTTACAGAAATCCTTTTACACATAAGCAATGATTCATGAAACTGGTGACAAAGTTTCGTAACGTGAAAAAAAAAAAAAGAAGAAAGAAAAAAAAAACACACACACACATTTAATGGCTCATCAACAAATTCCAGAATATTCCTATTCGTTATGTTTATTTGCCATTGGTTTCATTAAATTAATGTTTTCATTGTGATTGTAATAATAACTCACTAACATAGGCCTACACGATGCACATTACCACTTATTAAGGGCTGTTTTAGCAGATTTGCAAATTAATGTAAAATTTGAAATGAGAAGCATTTCTCTGCCTTCACTCAAGGCCGATGTTGTAGAAAAGTAACAATTAACAAGTACAGTGTCTTAATCAAACTTCGTGCAGTTTCAAATTAAAATTGCAGATTACATAACAAGTGGTGTCTGTGTAAAATGTAAAGAAGTCGTTTGTTTATAGAAAAAAATATATAGTGGTAAAAGTTTAAGAGAAAGTCGTTACCGTGTTTTGGGCGGTAACTCTTATAGTCTATACAATTTAACTTTAGTAAGATCTTTTGTTTGCTTTAAAATTTTTCACAGACATGGATAGACAATTTCTAACAAATGTTGTATCTTCACTCAGCTGACCCAAATATGTAATTTATGGGTAAATTCATTTAGTTTTAATGACAAATTTTGGTATGATAGACTAGTACCTTGCTGCAGACAGAGGCAATAAAAATGAAAAGTAATCCACTAACAACTAAATTTAAAAATATCAGAGTGCTCCTCTGAAATATTATGCCCTGAAAGATTCTCATCCGAGATGCAGTCATGCAGCTCACATTCCAGAGAATTACGAAGAATTTATAGTAAAGTAAAGTAAAGTGTTCCCTATTACAGGCCATGGAGGCCCAGAGGATTCCAGGAGGTTGAGGCTCCCAGATTTTTAGATATTCGGCACATGAAGGTGATAAGGTTGTCAGCCTTACGCACCGACCACCTTTAACTTACCCCCAGGATTGCTCCTGGTACTCATTTCTGTTAGAGACTGAGTCGGCCCCAGGGCCATAGGGCCACCTGAAGGATTAGGCCAATTTGAAAAACTCCAACGACCTCATCGGGGAATTGAACCCGCCATCTTCCGGTTTGTAGCGCAGCGCCTCATCCACTACGCTACGGCGTACCCCGAAGAACTTAAAGGCGAGTGGCAATGCTGCGTAATGTAATGTTCAGTTGAACGCAAGGTGTCAACGCTGCACTTTAAATCGTTGTTAATAAGTAGGCCTACACTAAATACGGCTAACGTAATAGGCCTACACGGTTAGAGTCGTTTCCTTTGGGGTCCCACAGACTGGTATTGTGTACACAATAGGCTCTACAATGAAAGACTGCTCTTTAATAAGGGATGAACCAAGGATTTAATGCCAGGGCTAAATTTTAAAAAGTTTATCTATTAACTGGAGCATTTTTCTAAGCTAGCAACTGATCTGACCGTACGTTTCTGCAGGATGATTTCTTTGTGGTTGACCTTGTTACCCACCTCTTTTGCCACTTTCTCCTCTGCAGTTTTCAAAGACGGTAACTAACGGTCGGCAAGTTCAGATATATGGGTCATTTTCATAAAACTTACCGATCCATAGATAATCCCTCTCCCGACAGGTCGCGGCCCTGTAAGTCCCGGGTGGCTTGGATCGCTTAAATGTACTTAAAAGGGAGAGGTAAAACTACGGTAAAGAAGAAGAAGAAGAAGTAGAAGAAGAAGTTAATTTGATGTAAAGGATAACCTATTTGCAATATATAATTTTATTTCCAAATTTCTCAGCTCTGTTATTAAGAGAAAAATTGGTCATTATGCTTGTTCTTATAAACTGTTCTGAATTAAGTTAACAGTGATAGAATTGGACGTACGTAACTTAGGCTGCAGCTGTAAAGGAAGATTTCAATTGAAGTGTAAAACATAGTATCTCAGCTGACCTATATGAAAACACTTCAATTTTCGTGAAAAAGTAATAGTGTTGAATTTCAATAAAACATTTAAAAATATATATGATGTATGCATAAGACACGTTTATTAAAATTGAATGCTTATATGAAGTATTATAGTTGCCTACATCAATTAGATGAATTATAAACGCTATATGAAATAAATAAGGTAACATATTTGAGGGAAAAGCTGTCACCGGTGGGGAGGGGGGGGGGGGGAAGAGCATTCCTTATAAACTGAAAAT
Source organism: Ectobius pallidus (assembly GCA_964059195.1). Lineage (NCBI taxonomy): Eukaryota > Metazoa > Arthropoda > Insecta > Blattodea > Ectobiidae > Ectobius > Ectobius pallidus. Next base: position 179,286,254 of record CAXKWD010000003.1, on the reverse strand, counting down.
TTGTGAAATTTGACTGATCAATATAAGCAAGTTTAAGTATTCTTTTGTAAAGATGAACTCGTAAAAAAATGTGATACTGTTAAAAAAATCATATTTTCTGAATGGTCAAATGTGTAAGAATTGTCAAAATGGCCCATATATGGCTGGCACTATAACGCGTAGGGAAATCCATATTTTCCGTAAATTAAAATAGATGTCTCTTAATGATCCATGTGGTTGTAAGTGCTATTTTGCTTTGAAACCAAAGAAGAAGCTGCTTCAATGGATGTTGTGTTGTTCCCTCTACTAGGAAAATGCTATGCAACTTTCTCAGGGTCAGTAAATAATTTATTACTTGTTTTTCGGTGGTGAAAGTCATCTGCTTTGCGGAGTTCTGCAAACTTTGTTGGATTTTTACAATATAGCCCGTTATTTCTCCTGGATTTTTACAATACAGCCCGTTATTTCTCCTACACACTGACAGAACTGAAACTGACAGTGTTTGATTTATTATTGGACCCTATTACAGAAAGTATTCCTTTGTCCATTGGACAGTCTGTATAAATTGTAAACTACGAACGCATTTCCCCTGACTTGGATAAACATGCACAGGGTAAACATAAGTTTATTATAAATATCTTCTTCTGATCTAATAAAGTAGAGTACTAATACTATGTAAATCTTATTTTAAAAATACAAATTTGATTTTACTGGTTAATACTCTTTTCTCAAAGCAAGATCCATTGTTTATCTAAACTCGTGGAGAAATGTGTAAAATATCGCTTGGTTAAGTATTTAGAAAAATACAACATTTTATCTGGCAATCAATTTGGTTTCCGAAGTAACTGTAGCACTGTTCATGCTATTTCACTCGTAATTTAATTAATTATTTCTCAAGTGGATAGTAAGAATAAGTGTTTAGGAAATTTTCTCGAATTAAGAAAAGCCTTTGATATCGTAAATCATTACATTTTAGCCTACTTAGACCTAATTATTTACTTAATCTCAACAGAAAATTCCTAAACAAGCTGACATTTATTATCATACAAATAAATTAAATAGATTACGAATCAATGAGAATGCATGGGAATTACTAGAATCTCATCTGAGAAATAGAACTCAACAAAATAAATTAAGTAACGATCGTCGAAAATATTAGCATTTGAGTGATGATCAGGGCCCGGATTTTGATGACCTAAAATATATTTAAATGAGCTATAAAATGACTGCAAAAATACAACAAAAAAGACTAAAAAACGAAGAAAAAAGAACAAAAAATTTGTATGAAAATACTAGTTTATTCATCAGATTTGTGTCTATTCTACATTCATGTTGTTGACACAATTATAGGCTTGTAGTTAGTTAATTAGTACGTGCAGTTAAATGCAAACAGCAACACCGTCTTTCTGTGTCCAAATTAAAATCATTACAAGATATATTATTTAGAATTCCGATAATATTCAATGTAAGTAAATGTACAAAAACTATAGTTTATATAATACGAGAAATACCACAAAATAAGAAAATAATTATTTTATATTTTAAAAATTACCTATAAATATTAACTTCAAATATTCACTTCAAAATATTCAATGTAAGTAAATGTACAAAAACTATAGTTTATATAATACGAGAAATACCACAAAATAAGAAAATAATTATTTTATATTTTAAAAATTACCTAAAAATATTAACTGTGGGAAGGATAAAATAACGAAAGAATGACAAAATAATGACATTACATTCTAAAAATAACATAAAAATAAAAAATAGTGAAAAATTACCAAAAGAAATGCCCTAAAATTACCATTTTTATAAACTACGAGTCAATATCAGATTATCTACACTAGTGGGCAACGCCCATGATGTTCCAGTTAAAAGTTGATATGTCATCAAAATCCGGGCCCTGGTGATGATTAATGAATTACTTAAAATAAATTTATAATGGGTCTTAACTTTTACATGCAGATGACACTGTCTTCTTCACTGGCCTTATAAATAAATTTTTTCTTGCAGTCTCAAATGTGAACGATGATTTTAACTAACTTTGGCATGTTACATTGAATGCTGAAATCAGTTTTCCTCTATCGCGTGTTTTAAACAAATCTCAAAAATAATTTTAAAAGATGTGGATATTTTGTGAAATACAGAGTATTATGTAATCAAAACTAAAATGCCATACCCCATACAAAAACTGCGTACCTAAATACATTCGAAAAAGTTTGGTATTTGAAGATCAGCATCTTTTCTTTGCTTGGAAGGAAGATTTACGTTTATGCTTTCGTTGTGTATTTTCTTTTAACGCAGTAATCCGGAAGTATTGTTTCGTTCCACTGTCCTTGATATCGTCTTTCCATCTCCCTAATTTCCGGATGAAATCTTTCACCTTGCTCATCGCTTGTAAGTCCCAAATTACGGAACGTGGAAACTAATCAAGTTGAGAGTTCTAGAAGTAAAATTTCAAACTTATAGCCTATTGCAACCAATATCTTCCAGTTTTCCTAGCATGTTTCATACAAATTCTTCTTATTACAATTTTTTTTTAGGCTGGCCAAATGCCCTTATCCTGTGGCCTGCGAATAGGCTTGGAAATCTCATGAATATTATAATTTTTAAAAATAACTTGTAAAAAGTCTTGCGAAATAGAGTTTTATGTGAAATATACCGGTAGGCCTAGGCTAGTAGGATATTTCTCCATTCCTACAAAGTTTTTTATTACATGTAATAGCTTATGATTTGAAGAAAATTATAACTGATGTCCATAATGACAACTATATCTCTTTAGAGATCAATTATGATATCACACTGATATCACAATGATGAGTTTGAATCTCTTGATGTAACGAACATTGACTTTAATAACATTAGATAGAAATACCTAATAAAAATTAACATTAATATCGTTTTATATGCAATGTCTTTTTAATTAAATACAATTACTTCGTTTGTTAGTTGTATAAAGTAAAAAGAGTGTTCACCATTAAAGTGATTAATATAAGACTTCCTTTAAGACCTTTTAAGCTAGTAAAATGGAAAAACCAGTGGTCTAGTGGGTCACTGCCACTTTAAACAAATTGGTCCTGCTTTTTGTGTCTGAAATTCTGGTCCCCTCTTATTTTACATTTCCAAGGAATTTATTGATAACTTCCTTAAAAGCACACTATACCTGATGTTCTACACTGTTCATAGCATTCATGAAGTCATTATACTTCATTAGATGTCAGTTCAGAGGTCCATCAAATACATCCTTTTTTATTTTAGCCTCAAACAAAAGTGGAATTTATAGAATAAATACTTAAAGCTCAAGCCATTCTAATCTAGGACATCGAGAAAAAGCTTCATGATTCCAGGATTTATATGAAGTGGAGACAATATCATCTTCTTATGGTCTACTAGACTGGCACTTATTACATTTTTTCTCCCGGCGTTAAACTCCTAGCCATTCTTTTGTTGACCAGTGTTTGTCCGTACATATACTGTTCCATTCGCACAAAAAGCAAAAAGAAATGTTGTATATCCATCTTGGGTCTTGCTGGCCAAATGAGATAACATAACTGAATTAACGATAAAGTAGTCTATCCGCTGATGTTACGGGTATTTAATTTGTTTGTAATAATTATGGATAGAACATTATCATAAGTTACTGTCTTTCACAACACAAGGATGAGCAACTGGAATTGAGGGAAATTTGCTTCTGGTATGCAATAAAGCTGTTTTGAGACTTTTTTTTTTTCGATGCATCAATAAATTAATGCTGTAACGTTATACATATTTCGCTTTCGTATGATTATCACCAGCAGCATAATCGATAGAATGTCAAATTACGCATAATCTATACGTGTCACGGAAAAACTTATGTCATTTTCGAAATCAAGAGGCCATTTTATACATAAATAGTCTATTTTTACCAAGACAGCAGAATCATCACAGGCCAGTGAAGCAGTGGCGGACGTAGATTTTTTTTTTGGGGGGGGGGGAGATTTGAATAGGTAGAAAGAATACTAAAGAATTAATTAATTTGCATATATAATTAGTTTATAAAACTGGCCACTTAGAATTCACATATAGCCCTTTTTCAAATTTCGGGGGGATATATCCCCGAGTCCGCCACTGCAGTTAAGTATATGGAGGAAATCCTGCACGACACGTCTTATAATAATGCAAATAATGTAATGAACATAGGCTAATAATTTAAAAAATGCTTGATATAAAAAAAGTCCTCCTTTTAAACATTAACAAAACAAAAGGATTTATCTCCTAGTGGCCTGAAACATTGTAATCCTTCATTCCAGATAAAAATAGACCTACACAATTATCAGTGCCATCCTAATAAATGCATCAACATATTCTCAAACAAAATCGTTAAAATCATAATTGACCAACACTTAAGAGAGAGAGAAAAAAACATATCATATAGACTATATTGCAACAGACTCCGTCAAATAATTCACTTTTTATCACATTAAGGACATATTAGCCTATGAATGTCTTACGCATGGTATTCATGTCTTTATAAGATATTATAAGGTGGGGAAGTTTTATGACAGTACTATTACACCTATAATATTATTATAAAAAGGATACTAAAAATATGCCTCAAAAAGTATATTGATTATCCATCAGATCTCTCGCATTCTGAATTCAATGTAGGCTATTCAAAATCCCAAAATGGCTAAAAAAAATTAAAAACTTATAATTATATCTTTTTTCCCTTAATGATGAACTAAAAGCTCTGATTTAATGTGCTTAATCAGATGCGTAACGAGGGGGGGGGGGGAGTTTGGGGGTTTGTACATAGTGTGAAGAAAATAATGTCAAATGTGATGTAAGAATGCATGTGAGTGAAAGGAAACTCTAGAACAATCTTAGTAAATACATAGACGCTACAACTAATGCAAATGTTATGACATTATCAGTGATAAATAGTGTTAGGAAAATAATGTCAAATGTGAAGTAAGAATGCATGTAATGTTACCAAGGTAACGGGGCATGCAGAATATAGTTCAGTTCAGTTCAGTTCAGTTCTTTATTGCATCTTTCAGTCAAGAGGGTACATTGTATCCTCGGACATCAGAATTGTCAAAGTACAAATCTAACTTATACAAATAATATTACATATTTACAAGTACAAAAATGTAGAACAATTACAAAAACTTAAAAGGAATAAATATACATAAATTAAAAATACAAAATGGACCTTACTAACCTACAACAAACAATATCACATATTTACAAAGCAAAAAAATAAGAAATACATAGATATGATAAATAATTAACAACCCTTAACAAAAAAGTTTACATATTTACTAGTACAAAATGAAGAGCAAATACAAATAAAAATAAATAAATAAATTAATAAATTAATAAATTTAAAAAAACCCTTCATTGATTAAAAAAAAAGGAAAATTGTACCATTTATTTTTTTAATAAATAATGACGTATAAAACATTTGAGTAATATTTTACGTGAATACTATGCTATTGTAATAATTTCAAACCTTCGGCAGTCGTTCACCAACTGGCAACCCTGCTATGATGTTTCGCACGTGTTAAGGATTTAGGTACTCTCCGCCAACAATTGAATTTCATTCATTTACAGTACGCCTCGACGTCTGGAATTCAGACTAAATTAAAGTATTGTATTATAGAGTAGTCTAATAATGTAATTTTGAATAATTAATTCATTTCATTATTGTGATGCATCATCTTTTTAAAAATCTGCTTATAAATTACTTAATATGAGTATAAAGCGTGGGAAGCTTACAACTCGTTATTGTGCATCTTAATTTTTTTAATTTTCCGGGAGAGAGCCCCCGAACCCCCCTCTCCCTGGGGGGATTCCATAACCCCCAGACGTTATACCCACCCCCCATATGGTCGGCCTGGATACACCTATGTGCTTAACTGCCGCTTTTTTTGGTCATAGGGTATATAATTATGATGATTATTAAAAAGTTCCCAGATTTCCAGTAGTTCAGTATTCATAGATTCAAAAGTACTGTTCAAAACATTATCGAGAAAGAATTCCTTTATCTATAGTTATATTAAGTTAGATTAAAAATAAATAATACAGTTATTTGGTATTTATAAGTTAGGCTATGTATTATTCTTTTAGCACCACAACTAGTTAAGTTACACCTTATTTGCTATTGTTCATTAATCATTAGTATGCACAACACAATACAGAAACACTGTCGTCTTGCTATTATTTTATTGTTATTCCTGCTATTTACTAAGTTTTGTGGATCGCAAGCCCAATTCTGTTGAGACTGCGATGGTGCAGGCCATAATTTTGTCTCGTGTTTGCCTATTTTCTTTAAAGTAGAAACCATTCTGGACAATACACCAGTGGCAAAAATTAGGAAAGTTTTAAAAACGGTGTCCGATAAACTGGTAAACTTTCTCGTTCATATAGTCATCAAGGGCTAATGGTAGGCCTACTCTATTTCTGTGTACCTGTGTGTTACCAAGAATTATTTTTATTTATGGTTGATATTATAATTTGATTAATTAAAGAGACAATTTGAAATGTTTATTAATTGAGATAATTATTGTGAAATTAATAAGGTGTTGACTGAAAAATATAGGCTATCGACAATAATTGTTTCCGATGAGTATTGCGGCTAAAATTTTACCAGTATGGTTAATATAGGCCTATGAGTAAGTAATAATTTTCCAAATAGAAACGCTAACACCGTATCTCTCAGCTCTCTATCGAATGATCCAACAATTCTTTATTCCCTTAGGCCCTACGGCAATGTTCAGTTTGTCCATCAGACACGGACAGAGAATAAACAACAGTCTGGGCGTGAAACGTATAGAAATTTTGCCTTTGAGCCTTCTTAATGAAGAACTTAACGAATAAGGACCTTTGAAAATGAAGGCCTCAAGTGGTCTTATAACATGCCTTAAACATTCTACTTACCTGAAGTTCATAAGGAAGTCATAATGCTAGCTTTAACCCGAATAAATTAACGTTCTCATCCAATATCTGAAATTATTTTGTGAAATGTAGGCCTATATTCTTGACACTGAAATAAGCCCAAGGTGGCAACTTCTGAAATCTTCATAGTAAAATAATATATCCCCATGTTTGATCAAAGTCGTGTGATTTGCTTGAAAGAAAGCAAAACAAATCACACAACCTCATCACAAATCACAAATCAACCGGGCTCAATGTTTGTTTCTGCGAATCGATAGAGTATAAATTAAGAATAATAAATAAAATAAGACCCGTAACGGATGAAGCAATATCATAATAATTTATTATGTTGTAGTGCAAGAAAATAAAATAATACTGCAATTTAATAATCTGAAATAGATGCTATGTAGCCTATGGACATTGGGGTTTGTGGGAACTGTCTTGAAAGAATCACAGGAGGCGTTCAAAGCATAAATATTCCATGAACAATGCATGGCATTTCAGCAAGATTGTACCCAGTTATTTTCTGCTAACAAAAGCACCAGTAAGATAAGAATAATTATTATTTTTTAATTACTGTAATATTAAGTGCAGTTGTGAAGTTCTTCATGTTTATCAGGTGTTCTTTGCCGGTGGAACCCTCTCTTCTCTCATGGCCGCCTAACATATTCCAGGACAATGATGCATGGCAGTCCATTACTCTGCAAGCTAAAATACCATTAATCTTCCTTTCCTATCCCCAATGTAGCAATTCTTGTGATAGGTCAGTTAACAACGGTGAAACACTCACAAACAAAAACTATCAATCTTTCTTCGTTGTTTTACGATGATACAAATAAAAACAAAAACAAATAAGCTTTTAAGGAGTTCGTTCTCACTATTTCACACTAGTCACTAGTCTCAATAAATATTAATGTTAATTATGTAAAGTTCTGGAGTTAATTTAATTCGTATATGCAATATTATAATCAAACTAGGCTATATACGTTACGCCAATGCAATAAAATGCGTAGATAATTTTCACAATGTCTGATTTAACAGTGAATGTAGCGTAGAGCGCACGGCTGCGAGTCCTTAGGGCACAGGCCAGGCTTATATATAGCCAAAAGTACAGCTCAACTCGTCGTCTCTTGTGCTTACATTCAGCATCACGATTAGACAGCCGTACATAGAGGGCATAGGCGTACCTAGGGGGGGGGGTTGAACCCCCCCATTGATTAAAAAAAGGTAAATTGTATAATTTTTTTAAGTTTGCCCATAAATTACTTAATACAAGTATAAAGCGTGGGAAGCTTAAAACTCGTTATTTTGCGTCTTAATTTTTAAAATTTTCCGGAGGATACCCCGGAAGCTTAAAACTCGTTATTTTGCATCTTAATTTTTTAAATTTTCCGGGGGAGGACCCCCGGACCCCCCTTTCCCAGACCCCGCGGATGTTATAACCCCCTCCATATGGTCGGCCTGGTTACGCCTATGATAGAGGGAGAATATAGTAATAGAGTAAGTTATGTGTGGCCTATTTTATCAGCCAGTAAATTAGGGCTAAAACGCTTCAATACTGTTGGCCTACATGAGATATAATAGCCGATTGCTAATATCATAGTAGACTACAATTCGGCCAATCTGTACATCCATAGATGAAAAGGTTGGGTAGTTCTGATTTTTAAAAATTTATTTTGTATACATAGGGGCATTGTTGAAAAGCCCAAGTATCAACCTCGCCAGTGCGCCGATGGCGCGAAATGTTTTTATCGTGTTCTAGTCTTTTTTCGAATTTTCAGCACAAAGGACTGGTTTGACAAAGAATCATAAGTCCTTTTTTTAAAGAAAAGTAAATTTTTCACCACACAAAATCATCTTCCCGAGAATAATAGCCTACGTCTTGAGTTACAGTCATTTAAATATCGAGTGATTTAAAAAAAAAATCGCAAATTGTTAGTTTTTAGCTAGTATTTGCAATTATTTACTGTAAAACAGTAATTTTTCAGCAAAGTTGATAAGCACCAGCTTTAAAGTAGAGAAATTGTGCTTTAATCTACGACCAAAGTGGGGTTTCTATCATGGATAGCTTCTGAGATATAGCTTTTTAAAATTTAGGTACACTTCAAAGAAATACACAATATGAAATGTAAAAAATGACTAATATAATTGAAAAATTAAAGTACATGTAATTTATGTAAAAGATATTTACATAAGATATTTACTGTAGTATTTAAGTACCAGTAAGATATTTACTACTGGTATTTATTTAGGGTAATAAAAAATTTAACATAAAAAAATCCGCCACCTCTTTGAAGGGCCTGGGGTTAACGAAAGATAAATCACTGCCCTTTTCTTACATGCAATGTGCTATTTTAACTTTTTTAACAATATATCATTAAATAACAATAATTATATAAAGCATTGGAAATGATGGTGGCTTTAACATGGGCGTATTTCTTACCATATAATTTCCATTAGGCCTATGTTTCTGGGATTAAGTAGTAAGTCACATTTTTATGGTAACTCCTTGAGAACAAAAAAAATGTAAAGGTGTTTGTTATGCTTGATACTGAGGGCAGTGAATGCGAAGGAGAGGGGAAGCTGCCGCACCTCCCCTGTCAATGGAATGAAAAGGATCTGTCATCCCCTTTGATCCACCCATTCTTTTCTGGACCAACCAAGCTTCTCATACACACTGGTCCATGCCATACTTTTAACTGGCAGTCATGTTGGATATAGACGCTTGTCTACTTAGCCTACATGTGCCGTCTTTTCTCTTAAATTCTGTTCGGAATTGAACAGCAGGCAATGAATGGGTGAAGATGTTATGTGACTTAAAAAAAAGAGTTAAAACTGGTGTTATGTTTTGAACTGAATTTTTTTAATAGATCAACAAATTTGAGTTTTATTGATATTTAACAATAAAACTGAGCTTATAATAAGACTATCCAGTTATCTAACTCAATTTTTGTGAAAATGTTACATAACACCTTCATAAGCTTTTAAAAGTAGAAATATCGACGTCACATTCCTTCGTTATAACTTGCATTAATAGCCAAGAGAAATTTACCTGTAAGTACTGTACTCGTAAAATAATGTAACTTACAATACGTAATGTAAAAAACTGTTTCATGCGCGTGGCTTGATAAACTAACATCTAATTGATTTTGACCAACTGCGAAGTCTAGTGGTTAGCGTAGCTGACTACGCATCCGCAAGTCTGGGTTCGATCCCTGGTACTTCCTCGGATTTTTCAGAAGTAGGTACGGGGTGCACTGAACCTTGTGACACAAATTGAGGAGCTACACGATAAAGAAGTATTGTAAATGTTATCAATGCCTTTACACAAGAAATATTCAGTGCAACTGCAAATTGAATTCAGTAACATATCACGACTCTTGAACTGAATTAAAATAACAATTTATTGAACATTACTATACCACTATTATAAGTGTGCAGCCAATGGCGAACGGAAGAAGGCTGGACTCCTTCACCCCCCCTCAACAAAATTTTTCACATTCAAGCATATGGGTTCAGTAGCATGCCTTCGACAGCAGGAAAGAACAAATTTCATAGATTGATTACCTCGAAGGAATTAAAATTTTCTTATATTATTACCGATGGTAGCAGATATTATTACTAACTGATAATTAACTTATTACTAGGTCTTATTACAATTATTCAAACCGGTCGCGGATTCTATTCCCGATTAATTAATTGGGATTTCCAATATTGACCTAGTCTTTCTGGTGGCACTATGAGGTGGGGTCGACTTGGTCTCTAACAGAAATGTAAAGGCCTAACAGGATCAGTCATAGGGGTATAGGCGGGAGGTGAGTAAGGCTACAACCTTACCTGTATAAGGATCACTTCACTTTTAGTCCTAGTAGTAGACTAGTTAGTTGCTTAAAGAAAGAAGGTTGAGCCCACCTGGAAAGTTTAATTTTAGCCCCTAAATAGAACGATTCAAATTCAAGCATTTTTGTTGAGGTCCATATTTTCCGTCACGGGAAATATCACACTTTATAAGGCTGACAGGACATCGGAAGCATTTAAATTTTGCTTTATTATTACCGGTAAGCGGTATTATTATTGTTATTGTTGTATTTCCTAGATGCTATAACTATAGGCCTTGACTGCTTACCTTCACAAACTCTGGCTCAGGCGCGCTGTAATAAGAGCTCAATACTCAGTTTGCGGACAGTTGATATGTGCCTGTGCGGATTATTCAGTGAAAATGTAAGCTCTTCTTTGGAGGTTTTTGCCCCCATTATCACAACCTATTTATATTCCTTTTTTTTTTTTTTTTTTTTTTTTTTTGAGTTTTAATTTTGGGGTCCCTAGGACCACGCTTCCCCGCATCGTCCACGAATTTTAATTATTAGGCCTACTCTTTAAATCTTAGTTTTGCAAACTTGAACTTTTTATTGCTGTCGGCAAGAAGGTCCAAAATAATTTATTACCGTTGCTCAAGATAGGCCTATGCTGTGGAGAAATTATTTGTACAACGAGAGTGCAACAGCTGTTGTTTCCTGTCCACGTGCAATAGCAGCTGAGGGTGGGGAAATATAGTTTCTGCATAAACCAGTTCAAAATAATTGGAATTCTGCATAAGCGGGTTGCAATTCTAGTTCTTGAACTGAATGTAAAATTTTATAAAATGGAACAAAGTTAAAAGTTGTAAGAGGTATTTAACGTATTTAACGTTTATTACGTTAATTACATGTTTTCACGCGTACTTTACCGGAAGTGGCCGTGATGGTGGAGTATTAGTCAATATCAATATTTATTTGCTAGAAAGTAAAAACAGTTTCACTTACAGCATCGTCAATAGTATAAAATCACTGTTAATACATTCACTATACTTATAAAATGGATTCTGTTTCAGCCAGCGAATTATTCTATTTATTCTCGCATTCTGTAGGTCCTAGGTTCAAACTCCATGGCCTGCGAATATCATTTAATGGTTTCCCGAGACCAAAAGGCATTTATGATGAATTGGCTATTCACTTACCGTGACTCACCGCCGCTAGTTCATCCTGGATCATGTTAATTGTTACTGGTTATAAGTCGAAATTGAAAGACGCCATTAACACGTTAACAATGGAGGGATAGGCCTATATACGTACAGATCCTGAACTCCCGATATTACCACCATGTTCAAAGCTGAATTAAAAAAAAAAAATAATAAAAAAAATAATAATAAAATAATAAAAAAAAAAACACTTCGTTATGCCTCAGGACCCAACCCTACCTATATCAAATTACTCTATCAATTCACATTTAAGCAGGCATATTCGGTATTAATGGCGTAAACTCTTGCTGATGGGCCCCCGCAAAAATATTTTGGGTCCTCAGTTACTTTTTGATACATGCAGAAAAACATTCTTATTCAAACGTAGCCTATTTCTAAAAGTAGGTTGTCTTAAAAAGTTAACAGTTGTAGGGGAGATTTTTCCAATACCGGACATGTCCCAGTACTGGACAGTACGGAGTTCGCCCATTTCGCCAATAGATCGCAGAAAATTACGTTGATACAGTTCTAGAACTATACCAAAGAGATTAGTTTGTCGAATATCTTTGGATTTCCTTTCGCCACTGGAGAGATTTAACTTACAATTTTAATGCGCATCGTCTGTTAAGTTAATTCGGCAGTAAATATTTGGAGTGGTCGTTGAACATCTAAGTAGCCTATACGTTGAAGAAACGTGTTATATGTTGTAAAGAATTCTACATTTGTAGTCAACAATATAACAGTCTATCTTTTTCGAGAAAAAAGGTGGTATCTTTTTCTAAGGTCGCGCATTGTCCAAATACCGTACAGCATCATTGTAGGCCTACTAGAAAAGGGTTGTCTTGAAAAAAAAATTTGCTTTCAAGAACTACTATCGTGTTGGCAAAATCATAAAAATACCCCACTACTACAAATTCAAATTCCTTTTCCAGTTGATGCGGCTCTGTCAGTCAACATGGAAGTGACCTGAAACTTTTAGAGTTAAAAGCTTCCAAAAAGCTCTTCAACCGATTTCCCATGTAAGATTAGTCAGTAATTATTTGAAGAGGGAGATAACAGTAACTAAAGGAGAGAGGAAAGGAGAGAAAACAAGTAAAATGTTAACATCCACATAAATTAAAAAGCAAATGGTGGAAAAATTAAGTTCCTGAAAAAATTGGAGTGGGCATATAGGCCTATAAAGAGGCCATTCCAAACAAAAACCTTCTCAAAATGTGCCCTATCCAAAAGGAAATTTCACTCTGTAATGGAGATAGGATCAAGAATGCCAAGGAAGAATGAATGTATTATTTTGTAGAATCTTCTGAGGAAGATTGGGTGCAGTGTTGCGTTTGCTTATGTTGGTTCTGGTGGCAGTGCAACTACAACATTGTGGCTTAGTCCTAAAAGGGCCAATGTCAATTTCTTGCAAAAATAAGATCTATGCATTATTGAGCTTTGCTAGTCTTTATCTTTCGTTTAATAAAAGTACCACTATATGTAACTATTAATAGACATAATACAGAAACCTTAGAGGACAATGTCGGAAGTTCTCAGCAAAAAATGTTACTTCTACAATGGGTTCAAAGTCAGTTATCTCGAAAGCAAGTTTTATGACATTGGCCCTTTTAGAACCAAGCCACATTATTTGTGTGTGCATTGTAAACAGAGACAATTTCACTCTGCAGATGAGAACCAATACTGTAGTTAACTTATATGATTTTCATTGAGCCTAAAATTTACTTCTGTCTAAATATTTTACACTGTTTTTATACTTAAAATACACTAATATGTCCGGTACTGGGGACAGTTTTGCGGATGGTATCGTTTTATTCAATACATTAACCTCAAAAATAGGTTCACTAAGGCAAGTCGTGTTAATATTTTATTTCTTGTTTATTTGTACTCATACTGCCCTTGATCCTCGGGTTTTTGTTTTATTTAAATTGATTAAAAGGTTACCGGTATCCAGAAAACGGGCAAAAGACTTAAGTGTCCGGCACTGTGACAATCTTCCGTATACCGGTGCTTACATTTTATCCTGCCAACCACCGTATTTATATTTTTTCTTTAACTTATAGTCAAAATTTACAACTCAACAAAATTAAAATGACAGGAATATCTTTTCAGAAAATTGCAAACATGAATGTCTCATAGGGTCATAAGCTTTCTTACTAGCGTTTTTATATCTACAGTATTTCCATATCAAGTCAAACAATCTCTTTTTGCCTTCTTGACTTTTTAGAGGAAAGTAATGCAATGAAATTATTGTATGTAACACTAAGCCTTTGTTGACTCACGGTACTTCTTAATAGCTCTCAATTAATTTAAACTTGAGAACGGATCTTTCAGCAGAAGATACAGTAGCAGGAAGTGTGAGGAATAAAGGAAACGCAATTCATAGGTCTGAACTCGGATGCCAGATGCGAATACGTATCAGTTTACGCGCGCGATTCAAAATACCCAAAGACTTCCTCGACGTTTGAACCTATCTTAACCGTCGCTCTCGCCCCCCCCCCCCCGGCTTTTGGAGTCTGCGGTGATGTAAATTACGCCACTGTACATTAAAACCAAGCTCTATCCTAAATTCTGTACCAGACAATCCCATTTTCCAACAATGAAAAATGTATAGGAAACTCTAGTTTCCGGCAAATGGGTCTACCTTTACATGAATTTACTCAATGAACTCAATGAACTGGGATGAATGTTTCGATTTAAGACCAGATGGATGTAAGCTTAACAAACGACTAAGATACGCGATTTTTAAAATGTAGCAGAATAATAGTAGCGAATTCATAAGCTTTTATTTAAGCCCAAGTAAAAATCGCTAAGCCTATATGAAAGGATTTGCTTTTAGACGGTTAAACTTTGCAGCCATGCCCGCGGCAATGGCGCGGTTGGTAGCTCGCGGTGGCCCGGTTTCGATTATCGGTAGGGGCGGATTCTTAATCTGACTCCGAGGGCTGGATTTAGGGTAATCACTAGTCTGTGCATCGTACTTTTCGGGAAAGGTGACCGGAGCTATGGACCACTGGCCGAGGTTGCTCCGGGAGAGAAGGGCGGGCACAAAATAAAGTCGCTCCATCCCAAATATCTCCGCAGTGCGTATGATGTGGAGGTTAGTGATAATGTTAGTAATTCATCCGTCAGATGGAGACGTTAATCCTGGAAGTCTCCTTGGTGTCTTTCGACAAGAGTATTCTAATGCCAGCATCGGGCTTCCCCTTCACCTTTCCTCATTTCACCGTCATCACTCATACCCCTATACATTACACAAACACCTGTACACTTACACCAAATCTCTTCACACCTTATAGGTCTACTTCTGCCAATTATACATCACCATGTAATGTGCCCTCCAAAGTGTTTCATAATTGGAAAAATGGGCCACACTATTGCCGTCTATTCGCCTCAAACCGGAACCCAGAGCAATGGGATTGGCATTCGATATTCAGACTTTTGCAGCTATTTATGTAACTTATTGTTTTCTTTTCCTGGGGAGGACTATATTATAATGCATCAAACACCAACCGAAGTGTTTCTGTGAAATACCGTGTTTTAACTGTCGTGAACAGGATATTGGAAAGCCCTTAACATGGTAGGCCTACTGTTAGCAGAATCAGCTATTGGGAAAGAGACAATAGCCTATATGTAGCCTTTATGAAGGAGAATTGCACAATTTCAGTTAAAATGCAAACACACTTTCAATATGTCAATATTAAATGTTAAAATTCAAAATGTACTATACTGTGCACTGATATATAATTAGATTTATATTAATCTACTATACCCCCTAAACACGAGCTTTATTTATATAGGGTTGGTTTTATTTGTTTTTACTTGTACTAAATGTGAAATAATGTAAGTAATGAAATGTAATAATAATAATAATAATAATAATAATAATAATAATAATAATAATAATAATAATAATAATAATAATAATAATATTAATAATAATAATAATAATAATAATATTAATAATAATAATAATAATAAAATACATTTTAACCCGCTTTTACTTTAGTTAAAAATTAAAATATTATCACATCAACTAATTGTGATAACTTTATGGAGCTTTACCTGCCAGCATAGCTACATGACAAGATAATCATGGTTGGTTATTTTTTATTATTGAGAATGGCCACAATATGGTTGAAATATATTTGTATTTTATAATTTTATCCTATATTGACAGGAGAAGTTTCAGCATTTTAACCTAAATTCTACGGCATAATGACTATTTTACCCATAGGCGTAGCCAGAGTTTTCGCACAGAGTTTCACCTAACTGTATTAGACCTATAACCCCATTACTTTATAAAAAAAGTTAACAGGAATAACGTTGCTACCAGGCTGCAAGTGTTAATTTGATTTGCTGACTTGTAAGTAGTATAGAAAAATTGCCAAAAAAGTATACTTCTTCGTAAGAATGGGCTTTCGTAGGCCTATTTTTTTAATATATTTTATATATAGAGTGTTTCAGTAATACTTTTACAAACTTCGGGCATGGGTTCCTTACACCGAAAGAAGGAAAAAAGTTAATATGAACATAATATGTCCCATAATCCTTGTTTTCTCGCTAGGAACTGTTCATCGACGTGTCATGGAAGCCTGCGAAACCATTCGACACCATCCCGGAGTATTTGAAAGGGTGCGACAGTCCATGATTCGACGAGTGCATGCATGTCTAGAAGCAAGAGGAGGACGTTTCGATCATTTGTTATGACTGAGTTTTGTGTGTTGACGTGTTATGAGTGTACCAATGTGTTTAACAGTTCGTATCGAGAAAACAAGGATTGTGGGACATATGTTCATATGTATCATATGTATCATATGTTCATAAATAAGGTATCTAGAGTAAGCTATCTACTGTGGAAACTAAAATATTTAGTAAATTCTAATTATTTAAGGGTGACTTATTTTGGTCTTTTTCAATCTCATATTTCCTATGGTATAATCATTTGGGGTCACTCCTCACACGTAAATTCCTTACTTTTGCTACAAAAGAAAATGTTTGCGTACAATGGCAGGTGTGGGTCCTATGGAACACTGCAGACCACTTTTCACTTTACATAAAATTTTAACTGTAATCAATTTATATATTTATAACTTTTATTTACAAAATTAAATGTACATCTTTTTGTCACTAGACAGTATATTCATGAACTCTGCACAAGGGGAAAGAATAAGATAGATTTACCTTCACATAGGTTATCTATAACTGCAAATTCTTATAGAATTAATTGTGTTAAATTTTTTAATAAATTACCAGATATTGTTAGAGATATTAGCTATAATAGATTTGAAAGGAAATTTATGGTTAGTTGTAACCCCTTTTACAAACTAGAAGAATTTTTGCAAAATGAGGTTAATATTAAATTCTATATCTATCTCTATGACAGAGGCGCCAACTTATATGGGCCCGTGGGGCTGAAGCCCACCCAATAATTTGCCGTAGGCCTATTTTGTTAAATTATTTATTACCATTACTAAAATATGTTATCTTGTTGAATAGCTGGAAAGCTAAAATCAGGCTATTGTTGACATAATAATACTATCTCCTCTTGTTCCAATTCATTCAACGATTGTCTGAAGTCGTTTCTCAGTTCATTAAATTTTTACGTCTTAATCTGTTAACGCTTGAGAGGCGATGGGCTTACCACTTGCCCCTCTGCTCTCTCTCTCTCTCTCTCTCTCTCTCTCTCGGAAAATAAGGGTAACAAAATTAGTATAGGTAATGAAACCTCCACTTGTAGGCCCTATGCACCACCATAGGGGTTACAGAAACGAGTCAGTCAGTCAATCTGTTAACATCCACCGCCATATTTGTATGCTTTTTATGCACTCATAAAAAAACTTAATTACATAGCTTTTCAAAATATATATAGGCTAAGGAGAGTACGGAAAAGTTAAATTCAGACGTTAGATTATGCTTGTGGTTAATAAAATTCACAGGAAATATATTAATTTAATGGGCAAAGCAAGGAATTGTGATACAAGACAAGAGTGCAGAGTACAAGACAACTATTACAAAGTTTGTCTTCAGAAACAATGAAATCATTTCATGTAGGCCTACAGTACTATATTTATACCATAGTCATATCAATATTTTATAAGTCTACTAGCAGGTGCCCGCGATAATTAATTAAAAAATAAACAAAATTAAGAGCAAAACAATTAAAACACGTTTATTAACACTTACGCACGAATCATTCTAAACTAAACGATTAATAATTATAATGAAATAGCTAAAAATCCGGCTTTGGAGTGCATTCCACGATAAATAAATGATTTAACTAAAACATCTTGTAAGTAAATAAACGCGGGCATCTGCTGGTCTGTTTTATGAAACTCGAAGGTTCATTGGCGCGGTTACAGCCCGCCAATCAACCATATTCTGTGCTAACTTCATCCAATCATCCATCGCAAGTCCTACTTCCCTTAAATCTTAAATCTATTCTACTATTGTCCTCCCACCTACGTCTAGGTCTTCCAGGGGTATTTTTCCTTCGGGTCTCAATTCAA
Source organism: Ectobius pallidus (assembly GCA_964059195.1). Lineage (NCBI taxonomy): Eukaryota > Metazoa > Arthropoda > Insecta > Blattodea > Ectobiidae > Ectobius > Ectobius pallidus. The sequence continues at coordinate 179,267,852 of CAXKWD010000003.1, read as the reverse complement.
AATAGTTTTGGGATATGTCTTTCCTTCCCCATGTCCAGCCCATTTCATCTTCAGTGATTTAATTACCTTTACTATATTCCGTGAAGAGTACACGTTATAAATAACGTCATTATGCACTTTTCTCCAGTCCCCGTTTTCATCTCTCTTAGGTCTGAATATTCTCAGATTATATTCTTCCCGAAGAGTAAGGGACCATGTCTCACATCCATATAAAGTTCCAGACCTCTTTCTTGTAATATTTACACGTTCTCTATTAATTTTAATTTGAGTTTTACATTTAATTGTATTATTCACGGTTCTTTTGTTATAATTCTAGGTGAATTTGTAAATTTCTGTCTTTATCTCAAGTTGTTTTGTAAACTAAACATAATTTTTTTAAATAATTACTTACCATATTTTTGGCTGTTAATGGTATTTATTTACAATTAACAATTAACGGCACCCACACAAGGGCAAAGCTCATTTTGGTGTTAAACTCAAATTCTGTATTTTGTGTATCATATATTCGAATAAAGTAATAGAATGCAGTAGGCCTACACGGTTTATCCGCAATGGGTTGTTATACAGGCTAGGGTCACCAGATGGACAGATAATTTATACAAAGACGATTCGAGTTACTTCTATTCTAGGCATAGGCCTATGAAACATTTTAGAAGTTTATGATCAGTCTTCCTCAGTATTACGTATTTCGGAAAAGTAAATAAGAAAATAATATCGTATCGAGCTATGGACTAGTATTGCTTTGGCAATAGTATAACGAGTGGTTAATTTATACATTATTTCGGAAAATTTCGTTCGCTAGTTTTTTAAGTATTATTTTTCTGTAGGAATTTATTATTTAAGCAAAGAAAGTTCTACGTTACCAAACATAATGTAACAATTCCCACCACATAACATAATACTTAAATATCTGGAACCGTATCAATAGGCCTGTAATTAACACAGAATTCCAATGAGCGTGTTGTGAATTGAGACGTTTAGAACTGGATGAATTCGTGAGCTTTCCCATGGGCTTCCTATTCTGCATTTTATGTCTTATTTATTTAACTAACTTAAAAGGCACAGCTTCGCTCGAGTTTTGTATTTTGTAATTCGAAATTAACTTATGAAGTACTTTCGATTTTCAAACTCTAGGTCCTTATATAGGTAATTAGAATTTGAAATGAGGAAGAACGACTTATCACACTCAAACTATTCCCTCAGAAAACGCTAGATGTAGCTTTTTATGGCTTATAGAGGATGTATAATTTTGCACCCCATTGTTTCTACACACCATGCCTGGCAGGGTTTGAAATAAGAAATAGAAATTCCGGTAACATAACATTTTAGGGAATATTTTATTTCTCACTCTCATGTTACCATACAACCTTTTCGGGGCTGAAATAAAAAATAAATTCAATATCAAATTCATAATTTCCTCCCCCAAAACCTAGGACATAAAAATATACTGTGTGCATAGGGCTAAAAATGTTTCATCTTATTTTGTATCCTTTTACATGCTTGGGCCTATGATAAACATCCATATTTCTCAACTAAAAATACAAAGCCTACAGGTATGAATAACGTATCAGTGGATAGAATTTTTTACCGACTTCTGATATGGCATACTCATTGGCACACCCGGGCTGAGACAACTGAAAATGATGTCCCTGCAATACGAACTCTTATTGTACAGTAGCCTACATCAAAATATGAAATGAGAAAATGGTATTCTCTATGTCCTGGGTAGAGATAGTTATATGATTGGATCACATTGTGCATTATTTTCGTGGATTTCAATATTTATTTACATCAATAAATTAATCTAATTTGTGAAAGTCCCGTATCATGCACTTCCAAAGCTACCTGTGATCACTGCCAACAATACACTGTTGTAATGAGAAGTATATGTTCAATGTGACTTGTATTTGATTAAATTTTATAATAAGGTATTTCTTCTCCTCGAAAACATTTGATTTTTGGCATTTAAAATCAAAATTTTGTAAAATCCTTTCTTAGTTTTCACTTAGGCTTATATCATGAAACGAAGGTACTAGCAAAATCCCAAGTCTCTAACTATTATAGTGAGGCTCTACGTTGATTCTCTGTCAGTCAGGCAGTCAGTCAGTCAGTCAGTCAGTCAGTCAGTCAGTCAGTCAGTCAGTCAGTCAGTCATTCATTCAGTCAGTCAGGACAAACCCGCTTATATATATATATATATAATGAACCAATGGACTGGAGTATGACAATTTTTAAATCTTTGAGCCCATCCAATGTTTTTCAAAAGTTGGCGCCACTGCTCTATGATATTGATAAATGGTTATAATGTATGTATATGTTTGCAATATGTATGTATAATTTTAAATTTGGATAAAGGGTGTAATATTAACATTGAATTTCTGAGGTTGTAAGTTTTATTATATCTTTATATGTATGTATAGACTCAATGTAAATGTTTCCTATATCATTGTATGACCATTGGAATAAATTGATTGATTGAGTGATATGAACTTTTTTCCTTCTTTTGGTGTAAGAAACCCATGCCCGAAGTTTGTAAAAGTATTTTGTAAAAGTATTTTTTTAAAAAACACCCTGTATTTGAATCTAAAATGTTATAATTCATATTATGCTACTAATAGAAAGGAATCTTGTTACTACCATTGTCATATTGCATATGCCCTACATATATATTAGTTCAGGCACATCTAAGATTTATTTATATCAAATATCATAATAGTAATCCACTAGTCAGGAACAAATTAACAAAGAAAGAAACTTTCGAACACTCTTTTTCGGCATTGTTTCCCTTCACACAGCTATGGAATTCAATATTAATGCAGTACAGGATATGCGCTGTAAACTATATAGGCCTACACACAGAAGAATTCTAAAAATGAAATTTGTGCATTGTCGTTGAAGCATTCAAAACGGATGGTAGTTAAACCGATTAATCAGAAACATTGTTGGCGCCCAGTCGTAAATAGTAAGCATTTCACTGTTGACACGAATTTGCCTGTAGTATTTGCACGACAATGTGGGGTCATTCCGTGCATCAGACAAATTTTTAAATAAAGAAGTATTAAGTATACTATAGAATTAAATCTTTAAAGTTCTGGAAATTCTTTTAAAAAGAACCTTACAAATTATTATTAGTATTATTATTATTATTATTATTATTATTATTATTATTATTATTATTATTATTATTATTATTATTATTATTATTATTATTATTATTATTATTTTGTTTTGTTTATTCCAAATGCTGGTAAAATCATAGATTTCAGATATTTTTCTCGTTTATATTACAAACATGTAAGAATTAGGCAATTTCTTTGTTGAGGTAGGAAACCCCGTAACTAATTTATTAGTTCTTAGTGGTGTAAAAATCGGCCAATATTAGCCTCAATCTATTTTTAAGAAACGTAAAATCTTATATCTTTTCTTCTCGAGTTATAAAACAAATAATAGACTTTGTGAAGCTTATACAAACACACAAAAACGTAAATATAGCCTACTAATAGCTTTCTGGCCCATTTTAGAAGCCAGAAAAACATTTTTTTCTTGCCTAAAATTAAAGAATAGTGACCAGTTACTTCATTTTGTAACCTTTGTTAGGTGCCTAAAGTGTCAATATTTCATGCCTAAAATTCCGAGGTCCATTTAACAATCGAAGTAAAAAAAATATATGTATATTTTTAAAATTAAATTATGTAAAACAAACAATCACAAATACGTCGAACACAATAATAAATTAATAAGAAATAAATGCTTTCGTATTAATCAAGGCTGATAAGACGATCTTCCTGCAATAAAACACTAATTCCTGACATCGAGTAATCACAGTCAGGTAATGAAAAACTCATATCGCCATTCTGGAGTGTTATGTGGACCAGGGGTAACGAGGTCATAAGGGGCAAGGCAATAACATTCACATAAGAACAGGATTCCTTCTTTTCTTCTTCTTGGGTCACTCTCTAAACGAGACCACCTCTCCCCTCAGACTGCTTAGAGACGCACCATGTTGCTATGAGACGAAGAAGGAAAAAAGAGGCAGCAAAAAATCTCGCCTGCATTCTGTTTGTACAGTCATGTCAGAAATTTGTTCATACGAGTACATTTAATTATGTAATTGTCATGTATATCTCCTACCTTCCAGTCAACTGTAATAACCTGGCATAGCATTACGTCCTTTCGAAGGGTTGTAGGATTATGTTTATAAGTCATTCATCAAAAGCAAATATTTTTAAATACAAGATAATACAAAATAATGCTTCATGGTATCCAGTAAGCCCGTTCATTTACACCAGCCGTCTTCAACCCGCGGCCCGGGTAGCGGCCCGCAAACAAATACTAATTTTAACTACAATGCGGCAGGTCTCATATCAAATCCAAGAATATTACTGTTCTTTGTGTTAATAAAATTCTAAAGAGGACGGCAAAATATAGAAAAACACACATCTATGATATTAAGTAATCCCTACACATCGAATTGTAATATATTTATTTTGTAATCTAATTATATATTTATATTACGTAAGTATCATGTTATTAATAATAAATAAATCAATGCGGCCCGCTGGTCTTTTACAAAAATAAAAAAGACCCTTTACTTAATAAAAAAAAAAGCTTGAAGATCACTCATTTACACAAAATAATTTAATTACAGTTGCATAGACTATCAGCTAATTACTTGAAATATCCAGTGCAGGGGCTCGCGGACCCTTTTCTGCATGCGGTCCCACCCGCAAGTAGGATAAAAAATTTGATTTTAAGATATGACGGGAGATTTCATCTTAACTTAAACCACAATGTGATTACATAATCAACCATTTTTCAGGCATAAGAATTTAAATCCTTACTTAACATAGGTAATTGCATTTATAGTGACAATTTAACGAATTATGTGTACTAGATAATTAAAAAAAATTAAACTGAATTATTTGAATAGCATTTTAGATTAACATGGTGCTAATAAAAGCATTCGTGACATAGGCCCAGTCAATGTGGCTGTTATCTCTGAAGAAAACACGATCAGTTAATAAACATCCATTTATTCAAGTATTGTTTGCTGAAAATTTAATATTGAAAATAGCTTGCTCAAAACATGGTTATATTATTACAGTTCCTAACGTTGCGTACTGATCGGAATTGTTTCTTGAAGTATATTATAAGTAGACCTGGGATTTTAGGCTCTAAAAAAAATAGTTTTAGCCTTTAGGTACCTAAAATAGGCTTTTAAAACAAGTAAATAGGCTTTTAAAAGAGAAAATAGGCACTTGAAATATGCTTTAAAAATGTTTAAATACACAGAAAATTGACTTTAAAATACTACGAAATGCTCTTAAACTGTAACGTGATCTTTCTTTTTTACTGTAAGAAGCGTGGTATACCTATTATTAACAGAAATAACTGCAAAATTAAGACAAAATGAAAAAGGTTTATCAAAACCAGTTTCGGTTTATAGGCTATGAAAAATTAGAACACTACAGGCTTTCAATAACGGCTGCTGTCCAGCTCATGGTCTGCAGATATTGGGTGATCGTGTGGTCAATCCGACACATCCCTCAGCAGTATTGCGTTGCCTCCTTGACCGCTACTCACTGTAGCTTCCCAATTGTCCTCACAACGCTGGGTCAACACCGTCCAGACCTCATAGCTGTCTAAATTACTGCCGGCACTGAAAATCCAACCCATGCCGCCTGGACGAGGTCTCTAAAATGAATTGGGAGCCAGTAGCAAAACCTCAGTTTTAGATTAATATGAAAAAATGCACACACCTGTTTATTGCTGTACTGACAGAAAATAATCTTGGCATCAAAAGTCATCTCAGGAAATTGTATAAGCCATTATTGAATAGGCCTAAGTGAACTCTTAAGCTCACTAGCGACTTGACTTAGTATGTCCCTTCTTACTATATACCTGCTACTTGTTCTTTTGAGTAAATCCTCCCCCTCCCCAGCCAGTCAGCATTCCATAGCGACAATTGTTTGGGAAAATCAAGTTTCGGTGAAAAACCCATCCTCTGCTGTTCTGCTCTTCATTCAGGGATGTCCATTAAACGATTATAAAAGTTAGAGAAGTAGAATTTTATTTTAAAAATACAAAATAGGCATTTTAGGGCACTATAAAACTCTATAAATGTAAGTGATTTATCATGAAACGTCAACATACAGTATTTAAAAATGTTCATGTTATTTCATAAGGAACTAAATAGACATTTGCCTTAAAATCCCAGGTCTAATTATAAGTTACACATATGAACGGATGCAGATGCTCAGCGGACTAATTAACGACTGAAGGGAGTCCATATCGGAAGGGGGTGAATGATTGCTTATTCAGCTCCCACCTCATAAATGCCTTCCTTTCACCCGCAGATTACAGTCATGCTGTGGAGGTTATGTGTTTATGATTACAGGAGTTGATTACAATTATTAAATGCCAACGTTGCTGAACTATGGAATATAGGCCTATTTCCCGTAAAATATTATAGTGCTGCTTCCTGAACAGATGTAGGCTAAGCGTAGTATTCACTGTATTTCCAGAATAAATCTTAACTTAACGATTCAATGGTGTCGTATGCATAGCCTAAGTTACTGATTACAAAATAAAGAAAAGAGGAAGTGTCTTTAGTCTATCAGTTTTGTAGGAGGTAATAAAGCAAATTCGATATATTCTAAGTGAATCAGGTCGGTGACTGACTAATTTGAGACTAATTCTTGTATGTTATTGATTCAAATCGAAAGAAAGCCATATGAGCTAATTAGTGATCATTGAGACGGCTGTCATTCATTAAAATGATTCATATTAGTCAAATAATTGTTTGGTTTTGTGTATTATGGTAGCCTATGTGTGATTCAAGTAATCATGGCATCAATAATTATAGGCTTATAGAGTATTCCATATTGAAAAATGTTACTGAATAAAGAGAGCTTTGACCAGCCTACATCTGCTAAGATATAAAACCGTAGATTGCAAGTCAAAGCAAGTATAACATTGCCACAATAGCCTATAAGTTATTCAAACATTTTGTGCATAGGCCTACATTTTCAGCTCGCCTAACGTTACCACAAATTTTCACCAGAATCCTCAAACATCAAGTGGTGGTTCCCAACCTATGGTCCGCAGACCCTTGTAAATCATTAGGAGCGATTAAAGGGGCCTACGAAAATTCCTGATTTAATTTAATTAATCAATCTAATGCCAAAAATTTCTTTCTAAAAAGTTTATGTCGGATTGAACTAGGAATAGGCCTATACGAGTAATTATAGTCCTACAATGTAGAAAGAAACAGTCCGCCGGCGTGGTCTTGTGGTTAGCGTTGCTGACTACAGATCCGTCGGCCCGGGTTCGATTCCCGGTACCTCCTCGGATTTTTCTGAGGTAGGGAGGTCTGGTAGGGGTGCACTCAGCCTCGTGATTCCAAACTGAGGAGCTACTTGATAGAGAAGTAGCGGCTCCGGTCCAGAAAACCACCATTAACGGCCGTGGGTGTCGGCATGCTGACCACATGCCCCCCAATCCTGCCATCTGCCTACGGGAGATGATGCAGCGGTCGGGTGGTAGGCCAAGTCCTTCCGGGGATGTAGCGCCACGGAGTTTAGTTTAGTTTAGTAGAAAGAAACCTGCGCGGGACAACGCTGTGATTGCTGCTATGTTCCGTGCAGGCCGCGGGAGGTAACTTGTAGGATCATAGTCTACCATTAGTTGGTCACAGGAACAGAGAAATGAAACTCTAAATCCCTTTCCAGAAATGGACATATTCCGCTTTCGTATCAGTCGTCTCATAACCCCTATTTTCTCTTTCAGCAGTAATTGAATTCTGTCTTTCAGTGTTCGTGAGATTTCAAGGAGGTATAATCTAAACATGGATTCGTGGTTAAACCAGGCTTGAGACTTTCCCGAAACAACAAACACCTCATGCAATTGCGTCCAATACTTGGACGAATCCATATTTTCAACTCTCGTGTAAGCCTACTTACATGAAGAAGTAGGCCTGAAGCTTTAAATGTGATGTCGAGAGATATTTACGACGTAAGAATGTCTTGCCTTGAGTGAAATGTGGGAAAATTGACAGCTTCAGAACAGGCCCGACCACAATGACAAATTAAGCATATTTTTAATTTTACTTCTATTTCACTTTTATCGTGCAAAACTTATTGTTATGGGGTCCACAAACTAAATTATTTAGCAGACTAAGGGCCTGTATTACCATCTCCCTTTAAATCCCCTCGATACGTAAGGTTACCATAGCCTACTTCTGATGTCTAAAGATATTGAAAATACTAAATTTTACTTTTCAAGCCAACAATTTCTTAAATTCAGTTTACATTAACAGAAAGTGAATCTACTCACAGCTTACTCAACTTCACCTTTTTTGTAACATTCATATTTTTCATTACAAACAGTTTTCTTTAGAAACTTCATATCAGATTTGATCCTGTCAAAAAAATGTAATGCATTTTACATTTATATTCATCTTGCAAAACCGAAGAATAGAATGATTCAAGTGAAACATTTTGTAGGCCTATGCCATGAAGTGACGCTCTCTGCCAACATTCAAGTGTTATAACGTATATGGTAGTTAACTATAAAATCATATAATATAGAGTAGGCCTAAACTAGACTGACTAGTTACATTACATTTTCTAAATTCTAAAATACTGTAACAGAACAGACGTGCTGATCAAGCACGTATTTAGAAAGCAGTTTCTAAGGAGAGTCCTAAACTGATTAACCATAAGTTACCGACATCTTCCCTTCGTGACACAAAACATCAGTTTCTGGGAGGGGTTTAAACTGATAACCATAAATTAGTGACGTCTTTCCTTTCTAAGTAACACAAAACATTGATCTCAAACTAATATTTTTAAAAATCTCACGATTTGGGGAGAGTCCGGAGCAGTGGCGCCAACTTTTGAAAATCATTGGGTGGGCTCAAAGATTAAAAAATTTTCATACTCCCGTCCATTGGTTCATGAAATATATATATAAGCTGGTTTGTCCTGACTGACTGACTGAATGAATGAATGACTGACTGAATGAATAAATGACTGACTGACTGACTGACAGAGAATCAACGTAGAGCCTAAACTACCTAGGTATAATAGTTAGAGACTTGGAATTTCGCTAGTAGGCCTACCTTCGTTTCGTAATATAGGCCTAAGAGAAAACTAAGAAAGGACTTTGCAAAACTTTCATTTTAAATGCCAAAAATCAAATGTTTTCGAGGAGACATTATAAAATTTAATCAAATACAAGTCACATTGAACATACACTTCTCATGACAACAGTATTTTTGGCAGTGTTCACAAGTAGGTTTGGCAGTGCATGATAGGGACTTTGACAAATTAGATTAATTAGATTAATTTATTGATGCAAATAAATATTGAAATCCACGAAAATAATGCACAATGTGATCCAACCACATAACTTTCTCTACCCTGGATATAGAGAATACCATTTTCTCATCTCATATTTTGATGTACTGTACAATAAGAGTTCGTATTGCAGGGACAGCATTTTCAGTTGTCTCAGCCTGGGTGAGCCAATGAGTATGCCATATCAGAAGTCGGTAAAAAAATTCTATCCACTGATACCTTATTCATACCTGTAGGCTTTGTATTTTTAGTTGAGAAATATGGATGTTTATCATAGGCCCTGAGCATGTAAAAGGATATAAAAACTAACATAGAACATTTTTAGTCCTATGCGCACAGTATATTATTATGACCTAGGTTTTGGGGGAGAGAAGTATGAAAGTGATATTGAATTTATTTTTGATTTCTGTTGTATGGTAACATGAGAGTGAGAAATAAAATATTCCGTCAAATTTTATGTTACCGGAATTTCTATTTCTTATTTCAAACGCTACCAGGCATGGTGTGTAGAAACAATGGGGTGCAAAATTCTACATCCTCTATGAGCCATAGCGTTTTCTGAGGGAATGGTTTGAGTGTGATAAGTCGTTCTTCCTCATTTCAAATTCTAATTACCTGTAGAAGGACCTAGAGTTTGAAAATCGGAAGTCCTTCATAAGTTAATTTCTAATTACAAAATAGAAAACCCGAGCGAAGTTGGGCCTTTTAAGTTAGTGAAATATAAGACACATAAAATACAGAATAGGAAGCGGATGGGAAAGCTCACGAATTCATCCAGTTCTAAACGTCTGAATTCACAACAACACGCTTATTGGAATTCTGTGTTAATTATAGGCCTATTGATACGGTTCCAGATATTTAAGTAGTCTATTGTGTTATGCGGTGGGAATTGTTACATTATGTTTGGTAACGTAGAACTTTCTTTGCATAAACAATAAATTACGTACAGAAAAATAATACTAAAAAACTGCGAACGAAATTCTCCGAAATAATGTATAAATTAACCAGTCGTTAGTAGACCTAAGCAATACTAAAATGCCTTTTTAGCTTGAACTGAGTTGGTTACTTTTCCGATATACGTAATACTAAGGAAGACTGCTCATATACTTCTAAAATGTTTCATATGCCTAGAAGTAAAATATAGCCTATATATATTATATATATATATTTTTTGAATCGTCTTTGTATAAGTTCTGTTCACCTGGTGACCCTAGCCTGTTTAAACAACCCATTGCGGATGAACCGTGTACCGCATTCTAATTACTTTATTCGAATATATCGATGGCTTGGTTCCAAATATGGCTTCTGCAAAAACATAATTTTACAGTACAAGCAAAATAAAGTTCAGAAATAAATATCAAATAAACATTTTTCACATAACTAGTACTTTGGTACTTTGGTTGGTTAGTAACGCCATTTTTAAACATAGGCTATCAGTTTGAAATATTGAGAACTTACATAGGCCTATAATCTTATCGTGAGTCTGTTGGTACAAAAATCCCAATATTGAAAATTTTGCAGATAGCTACATCTGGAACCAAGCCATCGATATGATACACAAAATACAGAATTTAAGTTTAACACTTAAATGAACTTTACCCTCGTTTGGGTGCCGTTCAATATTAATTGTAAATAAATACCATTAACAGCCAATAATATGGTAAGTAATTATTAAGAAAAATTACGTTTAGTTTACAAAACAACTTGAGATAAAGACAGAAATTTACAAATTCACCTAGAACTAGAACAAAAGAACCGTGAATAATACAATTAAATGTAAGACTCAAATTAAAATTAATAGAGAACGTGTAAATAATACAAAAATGAGGACTGGAACTTTATATGGATGTGAGACATGTAATAAGAGAATGTAATCTGAGAATGTTCAGGAAAGTATTCAGACCTAAGAGAGAATGACGATCTTTATAACTTGTACTCTTCACGGAATATAGTAAAAGTAATTAAATCACTGAAGATCAAATGGGCTGGACATGGGGAAGGAAAGACTTAGGCCTATCCCAAAACTATTTTGAATTGAGACCCGAAGGGAAAATACCACTTGGAAGACCTAGACTTAGGTGGGAGGACAATAGTAGAATAGATTTAAGATTTAAGGGAAGTAGGACTTGCGAGGAATGGCTGCATGAATAGCACAGAATAGGGTTGAATGGCGGGCTGTAACCGCGTCAATGAACCTCCGAGTTTCATAAAACAGACTAGCAGATGCCCGCGATTATTTACTTACTAGATGTTTTATTTAAATCATTTATTTATCGTGAAATGCACTCCAAAGCCGGATTTTTAGCTGTTTCATTATAATTATTAATCGTTTAGTTTATGAATGATTCGTGTGTAAGTGTTAATAAACGTGTTTTAATTGTTTTGCTCTTATTTTTTTTTTATTTCTCTATTATCACGAGCACCTGCTAGTAGACTTATAAAATAATGATATGAGTATGGTATAAAAATAGTACTGTAGGCCTACATGAAATGATTTCATTGTTTCTGAAGACAAACTTTGTAATGATTGTCTTGTATCACAATTCCTTGCTTTGCCCATTAAATTAATATATTTCCTGTGATTTTTATTAACCACAATCATAATCTAACTTCTGAATTTAACTTTTCCGCACTCTCCTTAGCCTATATATATATATATTTCGAAAAGCAATGTGATTAAGTTTTTTATGAATGCATAAAAATATGGCGGAGGATGTGGAAACTGCGTTAACAGATTGACTGACTGACTGACTGACTCCTTCCTGTAACCCTTATGGTGGTGCATAGGGCCTAGTGGAGGCTTCATTACCTATTCTAATTTTGTTACGCTTATTTTCCGAGAGAGAGAGCAGATGGGCAAGTGGTAAGCCCATCGCCTCTCAAGCGTTAACAGATTAAGACGTAAAAATTTAACGAACTGAGAAACGACTTCAGACAATCGTTGAGTGAATTGGAACAAGAGGAGATTATGTCAACAATAGCCTGATTTTAGCTTTCCAGTTATTCAACAAGAAAACATATTTTAGTAATGGTAATAAATAATAGGCCTACGGCAAATTATTGGGTGGGCTTCAGCACCACGGGCCCATATAAGTTGGCGCCTCTGGTCCGGACCCCCGGGACCAGAACCTTCAAACAGGGACTGTCTCGGTCAAAATGGGACGTATGGTAACCCCAGCCTTGTGGTAACCCTACCGATATGCGACTTCCAAGTAGCTTAACTGGAAGATAAGCTAATACCACCGCTGAGCTGCTATCGAGCAGAGGGCAGTAAAATTTTGTAAATTGAAGGGTAGCCCGTTGAGCGAAGATGTGTTTCTTTAGTTCGAGTGACCTCCGCTAGATGCAACAACTCGATAGTAGTGTATATTATTTCTATTTGTACATCAGAAAATGTCATTTCAAGAAGGCCTACGTTAACAGATTTATCATCAAAGAGTGGCTCAACTTTAGATTAGGGCCCTTCATAAAAAACTGCACTTTTTCAGTATTTCAGAATTTTTGGAAGGCCTACGCATCATAAACCTTTTGACCTGTATTATTTTAAAACTACACGAACGTTTTATATCATTTATTTATATAAACAGATTAATTGCACATTCTACGAATTCTTTACTTGCCAGGCATGCGCCATTTTGAATTGTAGATGTGATGTACTGCGGCCAATATTGCTGGAATTGTGTACCCTAGGTCACGCTGCCAATTTCCAACGTAAAGAAACTGATTCTAATGCGCAATTTCGTAACGTACCGGTATTACAAGTGATGCTGTAGGTGAAGCTGCAGCTAACTCTTCCAATTAAATGTACCGAAATGTTTGTTCATTTAGATCTAGGCCTATTTGTGATGTAAATGAATGTGTGCAATTCTAATACCAATATAATTACAACACCTTTTTAATAATAACTTAAAGAGTCTACAATAACTAACTAACTAACTCCGTGGCGCTAACATCCCAGAACAAGGCCAACCACCCGACAGCTGCGTCATCTAGCATAGGCAGACGGCCGGATTCGGGGGCATGTGGTCAGCATGCCGACACCAACGGCCGTTAATGGTGGTTTCCATGACCGGAGCCGATACTTCTCTATCAAGTAGCTCCTCAATTTGAATCACGAGGCTGAGTGCACCACTACCAGACCTTCCTACCTCAGAAAAATCCGAGGTGCCGGGGATCGAACCCGGGCCGTTGGATCTGTAGTCAGCGACGCTAACCAAAAGGCCACGCCGGCGGGCAGAGTCTACAATGCCTACTAAAATTAGTAGGCCTAGAACACATCAAATCCTAGTGCAATATTTATTATTATTGTAACAATAACAATAATTCATGGAACCCGAAGGTTCATTGCCGCGCTTACCTGGGCCCGCCATTCAACCCTGTTCTGTGCTAACTCCATCCAACCATCCCTTGCAAATCCGATTTCCCTTTAATCTATCCTAATATTGTCCTCCCACCTGCCTCTAGGTCTTCCAAGTGATCTCTTCCCTTCGGGTCTCCCCGCAATATTTTAGATATGTTTTTCCTCCCTCATGCACGCAACATGTCCAGCCCACTTCTTCCTCCGTGATTTAATTACCCTTACTATATCCGGTGACGAGTAGCCTACAGGTTATGAAGCTCATCGTTATGCAGTTTTCTCCAGTCCCCATTTTCATCTCTCTTAGGCCCAAATATTTTCTTAAGCACCCTGTTTTCGAACACTCTCAGATTAGGCCTATGTTTTTCCCAAAGAGTAAGCGACCATGTCTCACATAAAAAACAAGGGTTACCGATCAGAAAAAAACAATGCATTATTGTAGACGAACTTCCGTATTGTGTAGCAAATCTAATATTGAAAATGCAATGTGGCTACCTACCGATGCATACTGAAATCTCAGTAGAGACAGTTAGCCCTATTGGCTCCCTTTCGGGCACATCTAATAACTGCTGACAGTTTAGGATTTTTTATTAAAGTATTAATATAACTGATAAGATACGCATTTGCGGAGTGTATAAATGGGAATATGTATATTTACCTGTGAGAGGTCTTCATTCGGCACTTTCCAACACTTGTAAACATGACAAACAATTTAAAAATGTTAAATACTGCATATCTTCATCTAGTGAACGATCCCGGCCCGGCTAATATCTGAGTTGGCTATAACAGACCATGCACGAAACAACTGCACAGTGCACACCAAGAAATCTCTACAATAGGAAAAGAGCCCTTGAAAAGACTACCAAGAGGGTCAGACAGAAAAGTTTTACAGCCATAAACCTGGACGTGCAGCTTACCCATCTCTTTCTTTCACTGGAAGTCATAAAATATTTCATTCCAGCTCCCTCTCACCCTGTGCATAAAACAAGACTATCCATGCCATTGCGTGCAGTACCACAGTAGTTCACTCAATTAAAAAGAAAATACTGATCGCTAGTTGTGGATATGAATTCGCATTAGGCTATACTGAATGAGTACTGTTCTACTGAAAAGGTAAAACAATAAAAATAAACAATTGCTATCAACATTAGTTGGATGTTTAAGCATTAAATCAAACATACATATGTTTGTAGGCCTATGCTTCAATGGCGTAGGCAATGGGGGGGGGGCTCAGGGGGTCTGGACCCCCCAAAATCAAAACCTACAATTTTTTGTTGTATTAGATTAGTGCTGTAGTTATTTAAGCTCCATTTTGTCAAATATTTAATTATCGTAATTAACAAATGTATAACGAATAATACGGATGTATGGTATGAATATGCTGGCGTTATTATATTCATAACGACTGCCTGCTAAAGCTACTTGTAATTTCGTAGCCATTGGGAACATAATAATTCAGTTCATCGTCTGCAAGCCAATCTTTATTGATGCCGAGAACGTCACATTTACTGGAATCTTCTAGCTGTAAATTCATTAAATTAATTTATGATCGATTGTTTATTAATAAATACTACATTAAATAGGTAGTAAGAAGGTTCATTGCATTTCCTACCACGGACGTGTGATGTGTTGACGTTTGATTACTACCTGAATAGCTGTGCTTGTTTACATCATGTCACATAGATGATATATTTTCCCCTCCACCTTCTACTTCAATGTGTTTATGCAGTTTACCATAAAACTCAGATACCGTTGGGTCTTCTGACCATATTTCTGAAGTAAGTAACATCCCAAAGTTTTTCTTCATCCAATTAAACATAAAACGATGCATAAGAATAATGACTTGTTTTAATCTGCGTTACCTTAGCCTCCATGTTGTTGATTTCTTCAATAAACTTCTCCATATCTGTGCTACTAATATCGGAATCTAAACTAATGACAAATAATGCATTGTTTTTTTAGGGACCTTATTTATAAGTTTTTAACTTAGCAGAACTATTCGCACCATTCACTATTTGCTTATTCTTCCTTCTCATGTCGACCCTTCTCAATTCCTCTTCATTTTTTCTTCCCGTGTGGTATCATTACACACTGTGTCATTTTTATATAACTTACTTTCACAATTGCTGTCAGTTGTGTGTTTAGAATGATTGCCATCAAACTGTCGTGGTAGAGACATTTAAATAATTTCACTATACCCAACTTCTTTATTTACTCTGTTTTTCACTGACTGGACCTTCCCGTTCCACTGAAGCACTCTGATATTTTGTTCTTAATTCCTTAATGGTTTCATTTGTCAATATAGTTTCATTGCTGTTATATTGCAATAATTTTAGTTCAGTTTGTATGTCCCGTTTCATCGTATCTACAAGTCTATCAGATTTGATTAACCTTCTATTAGGCCAACTTTCTTGCTTTAAGTTCACTATTGATTACATTTTTCTGTCTTATAATGTATCTAAAAATGCGGATATCTATCACGCTCTCAGAATTACTTATATAGAGTTTAGGGCATAAACAATTCTTTATCAATATTTATTACCTCATTTTCAACTTGAGGTCATATAGGCCTACTCATATCAGTTTCACTACCACAACATTTCAAATTATTGTCACTTGATATCTTAACATTT
The DNA here is from genome assembly GCA_964059195.1 of Ectobius pallidus. Classification (NCBI taxonomy): domain Eukaryota; kingdom Metazoa; phylum Arthropoda; class Insecta; order Blattodea; family Ectobiidae; genus Ectobius; species Ectobius pallidus. Next base: position 179,251,503 of record CAXKWD010000003.1, on the reverse strand, counting down.
CCATGAATCATCTGGTTCACACCACTCATAGGCAGATCAACATTTTCTCAGCACTTTATGGTACTATAATCCATAAATATAATATTATTAATACGCCTTGCGCAGCTAGGATGATATAAGTTAATTCTTTACAATTACAACACTTCAAACAAATCTTTAAAATAGCCCTACATTGTTCACATTAGATTAAGTTGTTGAAGACGTGTCAGATTCTGAGCCATTGTTACTAGCCCTAGCTAGGGGTTAAAGGGGTGAAATGAGGGGGCTTACTTCAACTTAGCTATCTAAGTAAGTGAGGTATTGGTTTCTTCGTATATTTTAACGATGAAACGAATAAAACCTGAAACAAGAAGTTATAAGGCTTTTATGTACGAAAAAGTTGAAATTTTTATGTACACCTTGCGAATCACTTTATTGCAAAACAATTCATTAAAGCCTAAATGTACAACATGAATCGGTACTTGGCATCATGAGTTAAATTACATTATATATTATATTCAGTCTTAACATAAATATGACATGATGTTTTGGGGAAATTCACAACATGCCAAAGATGTATTTAAAATACAGAAAATAACTATAAGAATCATTGTAAAAATAAATAAAACAACTAGCTGTCGACAATTCTTTAAACATCTGAAACTGCTACCTTTACCACGCATATACAGTATATTAAATGAATCAATATGTCATATAAAGACTAATTTAAATTCATTCTTAGTGAATGCAGATGTCCATTCTTATCATATAAGGATAAAAAAAATTATATTTATAAACCTCATTCTAATACCACTGTGTGTCAAAACAGCTTCATTTATACTAGTCCCCAAATGTATAACTCTTTGCCAGGTTACCTCACAGAAATATCTGTGCTCCATAAATTTGAAAGGGGCTTACTATATTTTCTGTTGGAACACTGGTTGCTTTTACTAATAATGATTTTTTTTATGAATGCCAACAATTTACAACACAGAGTTATAAACAGTGATCTTTGTTTCCTTGTTTCAGGTTCCCAAGACATCGGCCACTTCTGCCGGGATAAATTAACCTAATATTGTGGACAAAACTATTCTGATTATGTTACTAATTGTATATTGCCATTCTGTTTTTAACTTCATTTTATAATTGTAAACATGTAATATATAATTTTGTTTGTAATTTTTTTTTTGACGCGTCCCATAACTTGTACTGTACATGTTCAGCTGGACTAAATAAATCTTATCTTATCTCATGATATTACATGCCATTATAAAAATAGCCTATTACGTATTAGATCCAGTGGCGTTCCTAAGGCGGGGCGGTCCGCCCCGGGCCCCAATTACTAAGGGTGCCCCCAGTGATTCCCCACCCTAATATTTACATACTTTTTACTCATCGGAATTTTTGTATTAAATAAAAATATAGCGTATTTGAAAAATTTAACAATGAGTTCATGAGTCGACCGCGTAAGTCTTCTATGGGTCATGTGCAGAAAATGTATCATTTAATGTGTATGATGTTCTTTAAAAGTTCAAAGACTTTCAAGAATCAATTCCAAACTTACGTTTAGCACTAAAGTTGTTTTTAAATATTTGAATTTCAGTTGCAACTCGAGAAAGAAGTTTTTGAAAACTGAAATTAATCAAAAACTATTTACGCTTAACAATGAGCCAAATCGGACTAAATGGACTAGCAATTTATACATCGAGAACATTAAACCATGAAAATAAACTTTCGTGAGACAAATAGACAATTTTCTGATGTAAAAACTATAAAAAGACAATTTTAAACGCGACTATTACATATTCTGAATTAATATAAAGCAGATTTTGCTGATTTATTACCTGACTCTCCGACTAAAATTAAAACTGTTATTTGTTACCATAAAATTACGATAACTTTGTCATATTTAAACATAACGTTTTTCTTTCCATTTTATTACTTTGTAATTATGCACACATTTATATTTTGCTAATCAGTTAACTTAATGTTATTGGACTAATATAATAAGTAAATACAATAAATACTGCATGAGTTCGCTCCCTTATTCTGTCTATTACTTTTTTCATATAGATTAGCCCGTGGAGACGATCTGAAAGACAAAAAGGCTAGTCATACAAAAATAAGTTAAAAATAGTCGTGTTGATAGATTCTGCTGGGGGGAGGGGGCCTCAAAAATAAATCCGCCCCAGGCCCCAAATGGTCTAGTTACGCCACTGATTAGATCTAAAGTTAGTTTTGTAATGAAGATCATCTAATAACGAAGAGTAGATCAGTGTCTTACATACTTATTGGTGACCATAAAAGGAATGTTCAGTAAGGTCCATCTCTTCTTCTACTTCTTCTACTTCTTCTGTGTCGGTGATGATTCCTTTTTCTGAGATTCATAATATGTTGACATGTGCATATCAAAAGTGGCTGTATACTTTTCTTTAAATAATATTTGGAAATCTTACTTTCTTATGGTTTGTAATTTATTAATATTTTATTATTATTATTATTATTATTATTATTATTAATAATAGTATTCGATTTCTTCCTGCAACAATGGCAAAGAGTGCCAATAACAATGGTTACATGTATGCAGTTACGAGAGACCAGTCATCTGAGTAGTAGCGGTGAACAGCAAAGTCAGCAGTGGAGCTGTGGCACGTTATAGAACTTACAAAAGCATAATATTTTAACCACCAAGCCTGCATTTAAAGAAAAAAATGTCTGTATAGAGTATCTCACTTGGAAATCATTATTATAATATTATTATTGTTATTATTATCGTTATATTATTGTTATTATTATATCATCATCATCATCATCATCATCATAATCATCTGACAATTCGCAAAGTGTACGAGGATTTTAACTAGCGATTTTCAGTTGTTGGTACGGCTGTTTTACTTTCCTTATCTGGCAACCCTTGTGTCATGACTACTATAGAGTGTATTCGAGGATTAATTCATGCTTTTATAATTAATTTAGAGCCCGGATTTGTATGCAAAATGCATGTCCTTTTTTTATATATTTAAAGGTATGCGTAAATGATATATTTTGTAGAACTCACTTTTTAGAAAATTTGACAAGTATTTATTAATGCATACAAATGCTTCTTCCGGGGTAAAGTGCATATTTTAAGTTATAAATGAAAACGTGCATGTTTTACTCTTAAATGTTGTATTGAATTATATTTTCCCTTTAGATAGTTCATAATTACTAGTATTTAATAAAGTCTCTGCAAACAATCTGTATACCGTATATTTTTACTTATATGTTCATTTATTTATAAATGGATAAAGATGGCATTGAGAAAAAGATTCAGTATATTCGAAACCGCTTCTCCAAATAAGCTGAAATCATAACATAGTTGGAGGCTCGAAGTAATTCTTTAGAGCAACGTTTCTCAACCTTTTAGAACCCGAGGGCCTCTATAATGTCTAAAAAAAATTTACGGACCCCTAATTTTACATCCCATTTTTAAAAGAAAGTCTATAGGCTATTCTTAATATTTGGGGTATTAATTACAGGTCATTATAACGATATATGTGAAAAAATTTTACTTCTTTACTTTACACTTGCTTTATGATATTTTTTAATTATGTCTGCGGACCATCTGCACCATCTTTGCGGACCATAGATTGAGAAACGCTGCTTTGGAGTATTCACTTTCTATGAGAGAATCAAATTTCAAATGTACCGTTTTCAGAAACTCACCATGTCGCTATATTTGCATTCGATAAGCTTAATCAGGTATTAAATAAAATTCCCGCTTACAAAACAATCTGTAAAATCAGCGAAATATATTATCTCGTGATGGTGAAAAAGCTGTAACTGAAGAAGAGCTGTGGTGATTTTCACATGCACCTGTGACATCATGCAATTTAGAAAGGACATTTTTATTGTATAAAACCTTCTTCACTGACGGATGTAGGAGCTTCACACATGAAAATCTCAGGGCAACTTTCCTTATCTACTGTAACAGCCACTAATAAGGAAATATTATCCCCCCAAAAATGGTTTAGGCCTATATGATTTTGTTAATTTGTTTTTGCATATAATGGTGCATGTATTATAAATTATTTTATTATTTCATTACGCATATAAATCCGGGCTCTAATAATTATAATGGCTTTGATACTTGACGCTATCGTACATCTTGGTAGATTTACTTATGATGGAATCTGTACTCCCCTTTTCCAAAGAGTGATAGAGGATGTACGGGCAAGCGAACGACTCTAGGGGGTCTTGATGTTTTTATTCCCTACAGTATCGACAACATAGCGTCCATTAATCATGGCGTCTTCTACTTTTCACCCCAAACTACCTCTCTCCGTCTTTCAGTCCCTTCAGTGTTTCCACTTGGGTTTGATGCTAGAACAGAGAGGAAATGAGAGAGGGTGCAAGATGCTGAATGGACAGTCAGCCTGTACAGTACGTCAATTCACAAGAGATGGAAAAGTTCCGTCATCAAGATTGAAAGGAATGCAAGAAGGGAACTAGATTTCACATATTTGTTCAAATAGGCCAACTGCGGGTTAAACAGTTCATACGCCAGCCGGGAACACCTATTTCCACACTGCACTGAAGAACTTAGTAATGCCGAGATTTTTTTATAATGTGGCCGTAGAGTGAAGAATAGATCATAATGGCTCTGGAATACAAGTTAAATTTCATAAAACATTTCAGATAGTTTTACGGTCCATCATAAGTAAGGTAAAGCTAGGAGAGTTTGCGCACAATTCAAAAAATAATAATTAGGAAGGTAGTATTATTTATTTTTCTAATTTATCTGTGTGTCTAATAACTTTGGTCATTTGTTTATAAATTATAATTTTTGTTTGGCTGTTTTACTTATTTTTAACATGGCAACGGTGAAGAACAAAAAAAGAATATTTTGCGCAATCTCTCCTCACTGGTAAGGTGAGATTGCGCAGCATGGGTAGGAGAGATTGTAGACAATAATAACACACTTAGAATGCACTTTAACATGATGTATCAATACAAATACAAACAATTCGTTATTAGAATGTGAAAACTCTACTTTTTCTTATTTTTTTGACGAATCTCTCGACGTCCACAGTCGATGCACTTTACTTTATAAATGGTGCAGCTTTCATGCATCCACCTGCCGCAGATCACACATTTTATCCAATCAGACATTGAAGTCGTTTCTTGGTACAGTTCAAGGCATTCAGTGCATTCGTCTTCATTGTCTTCACTGACGTGGTCCGAAAGTAGTTCCATTTCGTCGTTGTCTTCCTCTGATGTGGAAGATGCCTCAAAATCCAACCGTTTCTTCGTTTTCAAGATGTTAGTTTTTTGTGTTTGAGAAGTTTTCAATGAGTCTTTGCTTACAGGTTGCTTATCCTGACCTGCTGTTTTCTTCTTTTTTGTTGCTGCTTCCTTTTTAATCCTTTTTTCGCTTATATTGTGTGGATCAGTAACATTCATTGCACTCTGTTTCCTCCTCGATTTTGAGGGTATCAAACTTCTTGGAATAGGTGAAAGCTTTTCCAGAACTTTTGTCGGGGTTTCTTTGGTTGTAACATTGGATTGCTGAGAGGTTGATGGTTGAGGAGTGAATGAGGTTAATGGATCTGGAGGGGCTGGTTGGTCGACGACAGGTAAATTGTTGGTTTCATTTAATGGATTCAGATGATCAACTGCTGTTGAGATGGATTGGAGATTGTTGAGTTCTACCTCTGAAATATTTTGATTCACTTCTTGGTCACAACTTAAGAGATAAGCGTGCTCTGGAATCATGTCGATATTCAACGGATGATTTCCTGTTGCACGAAATGCAGAAGTGGCAAGTTGAACATTAGCAGAGCGAGACCATGCTGAATTTAACAGGCTGCCAAAATCCTCTCTTGAAATTTTTCCTGTCCCACATCGAGCTGTTACCATTTTCCTACAAGCGTCTTTGAAATAAGTTTTGAAGGGCTTGAAGACTACTCGATCTAAAGGTTGCAAATAATGAGTTGTATGACTCGGTAGACACAAGATAATGAGGTCGTTATCAGAAGCCATTTGCAGCATGTTTGGGCAATTCATGTGCGACGCATGACCATCTAGGATCAACAAATTTTTTCCAGCAGGCTTCCGTGGAATAAAATGCTCAGTAAGCCACTCCATGAAAAGTTCACCATTTATGTAAGCGCTTTCTCTTCTCATCTTCAGTACTGTTCCTGGTGGAGCATCTTTGATGTATTGTTGTTTAGCATACACCCCTTTAAAAATACAATAAGGTGGCAGGAACTGCCCCTCTGCGTTGCAACAAGCTAAAATGGTAACAGTTTCTCCTTTTTCGGCACTAGTAACAACGTGAACATCTTTACTCCCTTTCTCTGCTATCACTTTCCCAGGCTCATTGTTCAGCTGTATTCCAATCTCGTCACAATTCCAAATGCAATTGGGCTTTTCCAAAAGATCATTCTCTGTTAATATGGAAGTGAGAAGAGTAAAATAATCTTTGACCTCCTCTCTGTTCATTCCTTCTGTTCTTGCCCTGCTAATACCTTGGGCTTTTCTTACACTTAAGTCAGGACGTCTTCGCATAAAGGAGGAAAACCAAACTTTTCCAGCAATCTGTTGTTCTTTGTTGAAAGTGTGTTTTTTACCCAGTGTTTCAGCAAGATTATATGCTAGCATTCTTACATTCTTTTGTGTTGGTGCGAACCCAACTGACTGGAGTTTTTTAATATGAGCAGCCAATTTGTTCTCTGCTTCAATTCCTAGTTGTGAATCTGGACCCATTGATCGCTTCTTAAAATCTTTTTTCTTGAGCCTATGTCTCAAGGTAGATTCCGGAATACTGAATCTCTTGCTAGCTCCTCGAATTGTCATGGATTCATCTTGAATAGCTTGAACAGCCGCTGACAGGTTTTCTTCGCTCCAGCTTCCTTTGTTTGACTTCCTCTTGTAGAGGTTCGGCATTTTAACCTAAAGCAAAGAAACAAAAAATCTGATAGGTCTAAGTATAAAATCTAATACTACTAAGTCTAATAGTAGTATAAAATAAAAACAACATTTAATCATATCCAAATACGTGTTTATTACTATTCGTGCATAAATAAGACAGGTAAATTCCCTGCGCAATCTCTCCTACAATGGTAATCAATGGAAGTAATGCGCCATCTCTCCTACGCAGCGAATGCGTAATCTGTCCTATTTGGGTAGGAGAGATCGCGCAACCTTCAAAGCAACATTGCCGTTACGAGAACCAAACAATGGTGTATCGTACGGTTGGCCTATGTTACTAGCTAACTCAGAAATTGATTACTTTTGAAATATTGTGATCGATTGTCATTCTATAAAAGTTAAGAGCAACTGTGATGAAAATTCAGACACTTACCTGGAAAAACAAAGAAGTATACCAGTCACAAATGCCAGACGAACGAACGTAGAGGCCCACAAATTTAACCAGACACTGAGCTACTGAAGCGGTAAAGCGTCCTCAAGTGAAGGCGCGCGCACTCTACCCCCTCCCATTGAAACAATGAGTGCGCAATCTCTCCGCCCGCGTAATCTCTCCTAGCTTTACCTTAATCTCTACCAGTGGCTTTGTTATTAAAGAGAACTTCAAAATCACGTGTTACATTTATTAAGACTGTCTGAGAAATAAAACATTATTTATATTAAACAATACTATGCTATTAAAGCAATTTTATAGTAATTATCCACCTTATTCCCTCATTTTTCTTTAAGTTGTTTTAATAAATGTAGCGCATAGTTTATAAGAGAACCAAAATAATAAATTTCATTTATAATGTTTTTATTGAATAATATTACATAATACAAGAACCAAGATACGTCTCAAATACAAAACTGTAAAAAGAAAGAATACTGTAAATAAAATTTATAAACTGTACGCTACATTTATTTAAACAACTTAGTAATAAGAGAGAATAAAGTGGATACTTATTATAAATTCTCTATATATTACCCTCACAGATTCGTCATAAAATTTTTCAATCTATAACCTTATGTTATTCTTAAAACTCACGTGGACTATACGTTTACGGTGACCATACAGAACAGTTCCGATTTTGGGGGCTTTGTCCCGGCGTCCCGAATAAAAACCCCAGTGTCCCGGATAATCTGATTGCTGTGGGAAAACAGAAATCATCTAGCAGAAAATAAGACATGCTTATATATAATTATATAGGCCTATATATATAAGTTATATATTTAAAAAAAACAAAGAGGGAAGGTAAAATCTGAACTCATATCTATCAGAGACTGTTTTGAGGAATGCGCAAATCTTAAAATTTCGTCAGAACAAAGGTGGTTGACAGAGGTATACAAATCTCGATTTTAGCTTGCCCATACTCGCTTGAAAGCCAGGCAAGCAAGTTGCGACCGTCCCAGCTAGCAAGCAGGCAGGTTTCTTTAGACCTGGATGGGTTGGTTGAACCCAGCCCATCCAAGTCTGAATAAGCTTGCGACATTCTTATCATCTAAACAACTGTAGTTGCTAAGTGTAGGTAATACTTTCTTGCTTTTCTACATGCTGGTACAAGAAACTCGTCATTCAAATGAATAAAACGTGGATAAAGTATTAAAATTGTTTTAGCGTCTTAACACATTTATTACTTTATTATTGTTATGGGTATTATTCATTTTTTAAAAATGTTTTCTCGAAAATGTTTGAAAATTTTCCCATGCCGGACTAGTACCTTTGTTCATTGATAATTCAAACTCTCCACATTTTAGTTTCTCCTCGGCTTCCTTCAGGGTAAAATTCTCCATTCTCCTTTTGCTTGCATTCAAAACACATCTGAAGTTCCTCAACTACGTAACTGCACGACTTACTAGTGCACTGATGTACCCAGTTTCATATTCTTCCGCCAGGCCTTGCAGTTTCTTTAGGCCCCGTGAAGCCCACCAGGTTATGAAGAGCTTGTGACTCATAGCGACAGTATCGTAGCAATCTGGCTTGCTCTCTTGTCAAGCAAGTTAAAAGCTGTGGCTGGTTGCAGAGTTAAAAAGGGGAAAGCAAGCTAAAATCAGAATATGTACACCTCTGGTGGCTGACCCGTGTTCGAGTAAGTTACTTGAAAAAAGAGGAGATAAATGTTCCTCATTTTAAGATGTTTGCTGAGTTTGTTCTTTTATTTGCTTGCCGGAAACCAATGCTTCGGTCAAGGGGGCATTTTCAGTGACTATTTCATTCATACGCCGCGTGTCTGATATTGACCAATAACGTTTAGAAATTTATTCCTCGGATATAGACCAATCACGATCGATTATATCGATTAGGCTCTTCACGTTACCCCCAGAAGTAAGGAAGAGCTTAGTGTAACTGACTTTTATCGAAACTAATATGGACCTGGTTCCTAGGAATGTAAGAGTCGCTGACGATGTGCGCCAATCTCCTGGGATGCTAGAGCGGGTGCGACGTTCATATGGCGTCTCTGTGAAGTTTGTCGCGATCTTGGGGGTAGACATTTTGAACAAATGCTTTAAATAGTACGTAATTTGGGTTGTACAAATGTAGTTAGGTTAGAAATGAAAGCAATGCAATTACTCGGTACTAAGCCACCGGAGACAATGAAAAACGCTCAGTATATTATATTGAATGTGTTATTTGTGATGTTTGTAATGTTTGGTAATGTTGAAAAACATTGGGTTAGGGGCTTCTCCTGAAGGATTCCTTTGTTGTGACTGACAAGTGTGGAGTTACTTATAGTACCTGGATTATTAGGTTGTCTCACATAAGGATATCTTGTGCTATAGGTCTCAGTGTGTAATTGTATCAGTGCTGATGATCTTCAGAACTGTATGCATTCTCGGCTTGACGCATTGATCGACAACATGAATAAAGTAAAGCATGACCTAAAGGCAATATCCTCTTGGTGTTTGATATTTGGATTGAGCTTGAATGCTGAAATATAGCAGACAATCATTCTGGGGCAACAGAGATTACAGTCTATTATAGGGTTAAATAATCTACCAGCCCTACTAATTAATAAATCTCTAGTTCCTTTCAGTTCATCTATTAAAAATCTAGGAGTTTTCTTTGACAAAAAGCTCAACTGGAATGTTCAGATAACTCACATATGTAGAAAAATATTTTCGATCATACATTCATTAAAGCGTCTTAAAAATGTTCTTCCTTTATTACTGAAGAATCCTAATACAAACTCTCGTTATGCCCCATTTTGATTATTGTGATATATTACTAAGCGATTTAAGCGTCAACCTCTCTAAACAACTACAACGCGCTCTTAATATGTGTCTTCGATATATCTGTGACATTAAAAAAGCTGATCATATCTCGCCCTCATTCTCAAAATTATCTTCGATTCTGCTTAATGGTCGTAGAAAACTGCATTCCCTTTGTCTCCTGTTCCAAATATTACAGTCATCATCTCCAGAATATCTCGCTTCCCGCTATCATAAATTATCAGAGAATCACACCTTCGACACCCGTTCACAATTTAGTAAACTTTTCCTAATACCTCAATACAGAACAACCCTGGAGCCGTTGTCCTTCAACATCACCACCTCTCGGCAATGGAACGGTCTTCCACACGTCAGATCCTGTAGGACCATATCGTCATTCAAATCTAAATTACTAAATTATTTACATATTCCAGAAAATGCTTAGCTTAATTATTTACTTATTATTTATATATGTTTAATTATTTTACTTTTTTGAAGCAGTGATGTCAATTTGTATATCCTTATATCCTTGTAATTACATTGTAAGAATTATACTAAGGTGTCTATTTCTGTAATCAATTATTATTATTTATGTATCGTAAAACTTATCTTATTTCTTTGGTGTAATATTAGCCTACTTGTAAGATCACTTATTGTGTAATCAACTATTTTATAACTTGTTTGTATTTCTTTTTTCTTCTTCTCCTGGTTGAGTGGGCGAAGTCTGCCAAGTAAAATAAAACATTATTATTATTATTATTATTATTATTATTATTATTATTATTATTATTATTATTATTATTATTATTATTATATTAACCTCAAAATACCCCAAAAGTCCCCATCCTTTCAAAATGACGAAAAGTGCAAAATAATGCCAAAACAAATTGCCTTTATTTAATGATTAAATTCCTTATATACATATAGGCCTATATTAGAGCTGTCTTTCAATCTTCGTAGGCCTACAAAACAGATGCAAAATCATCAAATGCCTTGCTCTAGTAATACGATTTTAATGGCCATAAGACAGAAGAACTAGAATTAGAGAGGTCAGAATGAAATGCTCAGCTTGTATAGAAGGTACTAGGAACAAGAAAATATGGAAAACTTATGTTGCTGCTGTGTTATATTTTCAATTTCTTCATTGCCGAAGAGTGGATGGTTGGTTAGTTAATTTCCTTATTGGGTTAAAATAAAATAGAATTCGTGCCTTAGCGACAAATCTGAAGTGTTAGGAAGGAAAACTATATTTTTGTTTGGATGCTTGGAGGAACCTGTGGGACATCAATTCACAATGGAGTAGTGAAGCGAATGTGAAGATAAAACAAACACGCTGTATGATCATTCATCATAGTTTGTTATATGACGAATGATCTAACCGACTCGTCCTGCACTGAACTGTCAGTCACATACGAGTGGTGACTGACATGATACACACACACACGGCATGCAAATTCTGCCGGAATATCTTCCCTGCCTCTTCACATATTCCACGATACAATGGCTAGTAGTAGATAATTATGTACGTTATACAGGTAGGTTAATTTTATTATGTTCATTATTATAAGATTATGTCTACTTATGTACCTTAGATTGAGTGCAGTAAACCCCCGATTTACGGGATCGCAACTTCAGAAATAACAGTCAACCTAATTTTAAGGGTTAATTATGCCGATTACGGACTAACTTGATGAGAAATTAACATTGGTAACTACAGCACATAAGAGATTTAGTTCTCCAAAATGGATTCTAATATCACTTCATTGAGTTCATTATCGTTCGATATACCGGTACCGTATCAATTGATATTATTACGTACTGTATAATAACGGTACAAATTTGATGATAAATTAACATTGGTAACTACAGCACATTAGAGATTTAGTTCTCCAAAATGGATTCTAATATCACTTCATTTACCGTAGTTCATTATCGTTCGATATACCGGTACCGTATCAATTGATATTATTACGTACTGCATAATAACGGTAATTTCTCATATGTATATATATATATACACATACACACGCACACAACTCTGAATTCATTATCTTTCACTTCATATATCAATTGATACTATTCTATCGAACACAGCTGTGGCGCAGGGATTGTGTTCACTCCTCTCACGCAGGAACAAAAGAAATAACGTTTTTATTAATCAGCGCAAAATAATAGTAGGTAGAAATAAAATTTGTCGCCTTTATTAAGTTCCAGAATGTTACTTTCTGAGATTGTGTGGTGGACGGGAAAATGTCGGTCCGTCTGTCTGTCTATGTGTCTGTACGCTCGATAACTTGAATAGATTTATCGGACTTTCACGGAACTAGGTATAGGCCCTACGCATTTACAACGTCCCAGGGAAGAAGCCTATTGGTTTTGGACCAAACCGGTTGACCGGTACCGGAGTAACGACTAATTAAAGGTCACATGTTTTTAAATGGTAAATCATCACTATACTACACGTCGCGATGCACTGCCTTCTTTTGCTGACCATAACCATGGCCTCCCACCACAGCTAAGACGTCGTAATATAAACATCATCTATAACAGGCCGGGTTTGCTAGCGAAAATGCATGTCAATCATTAAATACGTTATGCTGTATGAGAATTGTATTTGGAAAATGCCTAATAAGTTTTGTGTTTCAGGTAGTGATGGGAAAAATCGAATGATTTTAACAATCGAATGATCATTCGAATGCAGAACTAAACATTTCGAATGAATATTTCGAATGAAATCATTCGAAGTGTTTTGTTCATAGAGGGATAGTTACATGCAACCTACGAGATGTTCATTCGCTAGCGTCAATATTTTTCGAATGAATCTTCCGTTCTCACTCACTTCACTTCATTGGCATTCGAAAGCGGGTAGATTTCAATTTAGTGTGCACATTTCCGGCAGAGAACAATGCGGCCAGCTTACAACAAACACGGCCTCCAGAGATGTTTATTATTTTAGTCATGTATTCTCGAACAGGTGTTGTAGTAAATACAGTAAATTAGGCCTAACATGAAATTTCTTGAAGTCCTACAAATATAAATTGCTTAATGCAGCAATAACCAGACAACTTCGTAGTTATTATTTGAATTTGCATACCTGTGGTGTTTAATAATAACAAGCATAATACGATCAAGTACAAAATAATCTAACTTTTCAATTTACGAAAAAGTAAAAATTATGTAATTTCAAGACACGTTCTTAAAGCTTTAAATCAATCATAAATTACAAAAAATCTGTTCATATTAGTTTTCTCTTTGGACTTACAATTTTAAATAAAATATCATTCAATCCTTTTGTCTTGCAATAAAACTCATATGACTATCCTAATAGCCTAACAAAAATAAGTTTGCATCATTATCTTTGACTATAAAAAAATAATTTGTCGTAGGTTAATTTTAGTATCCCATTCACAAAGGATTGAACATTTACTTATCATGACTTATCGTTACTATTCACCTAATAATACCATATTATCATAATCATTATAACTGTATAGGCCTATCAATCCCAATGAATAGAGAACATAACGACAACAGAAACAGATTATTATTATATTATTATTATTATTATTATTATTACACGGCTTATTGGTATACCCTAAGCTCCTAATTAAGCGATGTAATATGTAATATGCAGTTAAAGCATGGAAGGATAAATATAATACACGAAAAGACAATACTAGGCCTAAAATAGACAAATATATTTTCACGACAAAATTTGAATACAACGAAATGAAATGTATCTAATTTTAGTATTAGGTCCATTCAAATTTTCAAGTTTAATAAATAGTAATTAAGGTAAATAAGTTATTAAATTGATTATGTGCAGTGTATTCTTCAGTTTATTTTATTACGTTCGGAAATCCGAATAACTATATTGTCAGTTATATGCGATGCTGTAAAGTAATTATATCTATAATTCGGTAAGATCTCCAAATCTATTTAAATCTGAAGATTTCAAATTATTATTTAATAGGGTAGACATCGTTCGTTTAACTAAGAAATTCAATAACACATATGCGAGACCATATGTGAAACACATTTAGTACTATTTATTTTATTACTGTGTTATAATAGCATACTGAAGGTAGTGTTATGTCATATTACAGTATTTTTGCATAAATGCAGACATAACTGTTCAAAGACAAAGAATCAAAACAAGACAAGAACGAACATTTCAGTTAATAAACAGTAGAATAACGTTTAGTACAATGCTATTTTCATGCACTATAGGTCGTGGCTCTTTAATCTGTATCTCAATAATTATTAATTTTATAAAGATGTATGTTTGTTGTTTTATATATAATTTTCTTGTATAATTAGGAACCAACAAAAGCAATTCAAGGTCTCTGCAAAGCCTGAGTAAATTGAGCCGTGATTGAGCACATGTAGGTTGGCGATGGGGTGAGAGCAGTCTGGTTTTTTTCCTTCCTTTCTTCCTAATTTTTTTCCCCTTTATTAGGATGTGGAAATTGAAAAGACTGCAAGTCCATTCACCTTCTGAACACAACCCTTCAGGGGCGGATGATTTTTTTGAAGATTTTAAAAGGGAAAAAATGCAAGCATTCCCACTTTGGTGGCAATACCATTAAAATAAATTAGATGTTGCCAGTTCTCTGACATGTTGGAACACTGCAGATCTTTAGACAAAAACAGTAGAAACAACAGAAGTGAAAAGGTTAAATTAGTATACTCATATTACAGTTTGTCGCGGAAAATATGCTCTTACTTAGATAATTTCTAAAATATGGAGGTAATTGGAACATGTCTCAGTTAACTAATTCAACAGTTCAATGTGGTATAGAATTATTAATTATGATTGATATCTAAATTGACTCTAAACAACATGTTGCCTCCTGCTTAAGTAATCTGATCTCGAGTCAATAATTAAAGAACCACTGAATCCTCCAAACGTGTACGTTATATAAACGGTTTATGGATTTCGTGTCAAAATATTCCTTCCAATTCTACATTCCGCCAAGAACTTGAAAGTATATAGAGTTAAAGCTTTAAATATTGCTATCAAAAGTATATCAATATGGTTGTAAGTATTACATGTGTGATATGTAAGTATATTTTATTCATTTAGTGTCACTTAGGCTATGGCATTAGTACGTATAACTTAGAATATTAATTTTGACTGGTATAATTAACTTTGTAAGATTGTAAATACTCATAGCTTAGGTTGTTGAAGATATGTATTTATGTAAATAGCTAATGTGACCGATTGCAGTTGGTACTGCTTAAAAATCTTATAAATGTATCAAATATAAAAATTTGAATGGCTGTATTTAATACCATAATTCATAACATACGGTAATTAATCAAATAAATAATCCATTTGAGAATGCATATGCTTCATGTAGAAGCTAATGATGGATGTAAAATAGGAACAATCTGCGAAAAATTGTGCTTTTTAATATTCGTGAGAACGGCTATTTTATTATCAAAATATATTTTGTAGCCTGGGGTTGAAACTCATGAAAATAAACCTTCTAGCTCTGCGTCATGCCATCCGTGCTTGGAATGGGAGAGACGGAAGTTACTAACTGGGACACGATGGAACACGAAAACAATCGAATGAACGAGAGAACGAGCCGAGAAGCCAGTTTCCGAGAGGTTGAAGAAGCATTCGAATGAATTCATTCGCTTTCACATTTCAGTTCAGTAAGCGAAGCGCTCTAACCCTAGTCTGGAGAGAGCAAAATCATTCGAATGATTTTTTTAACATCTCGAACATTTCGAATGATTTTAACAATCGAATATTTCGAATGAATTCATTCGAATGGTTCCCATCACTAGTTTCAGGCTGTAGTAGGCCTATAGCGATAATGCCAATAGAGAAATTCTCCAAGTGTCTAAATTCCCTCAAAATGAATCCAGACGACTTAAATGGATATCTGCAATTGACAGAGAAAATGTTATACCTTCAGATAACTCATTGTGAGTAAATACGCGTTAATGATAAATACATGTCAGTATTTTGTTATTAAACCCATATAGGGGTAGTAATCGTGAATATAGGTGGAATTGTGATTATAGTTTGTGAAGGGTATTTATTTACATTACTGCCAATGGATTGCATATTAAAATTGTTATTATGATATTAAAATAGGGTACTCTTTAACAATAAATAGGCATATTTGTTTTATATAGGCCTATAGTACAAAGTCTGGGCCATGTTTATCGGAAGTATTTGAAATATGGCCTATGAATTCCATCTGGCACTTTGTTATATCAGTTTACCTGACTTCACATTATTGAAAACATTTATATAAGAGTATAACTTCAACGTTGGTTGGTGTTTCCCCATGGCGGTATAATGCTTAATTTATTCTAGCCTAATAATTGTCTTATATGAATAAATGTTTTTTTTATTTTTTTAGAAAAGTCCTGTGTTAATAGCAATAGGGTGTTTCCTTTGAGTGTTATGTGGCAACTTGTTTAAAGTTATAAAAATGACCGCTACAGTTTTGATTTACATTACTGTTTCATTTGTCTCGTTCTAATATTGCTCTATCCTTCCAATAAATTATTGCATTAATAAAGATTAAAAAGGATAACCCATACAATGTCAATAAATCCGATATAAAAGCATACAAGATCTCTGTGTCGTCGAGTTTCGATCGTTACATAACATATACAGTATAATTTTCAATGGTCTTATGGTCTTATGGAAAACAATAGCAAAACCTAAAGATTCGCTGTTTATTCATTGGCGATCTTTACATAACAGCAAGTGTACGAAAGGTTTCCATATAGCCTAAATTGCTTAACAAAATTTAACGTTAATCTTTTAAAAACATGACATCTTCTATTTACTATGAGCTTAAGGAAACATCTTCTTCTTTAACACCATGGCTTAGACCTTCTGGCCTGTTCCGTCTCCAAGTCTAAAATTGATCTCTCCAACGTTTTTTTGGTCTACCAACATATCTTCGACCATATGGTTTATATTGTAATACTTTAGAGGGTATTCGTTCTGGAGTCATTCTTAGTACATGATCTCTCCATTCCATTCTATAGTCATTGATTGTTTGTAAAATGCAAGGCATGTTTATTTCATTCCTGATATCTTCATTTTTCTTATGGTCAAGGAGGGAGTATCCTGCTAATGGTCTTAATAGCTTCATTTCTGCCACATCTATTCTTCGTTCGTGCTGCTTTGTCAATGTCCATACTTCAGAACCATATAGAAATGTTGGTAGTGCCATTACTTTATAAAATTTTAAAATTGTATATTGTCTAACTCTTCTTAGTAGCGTTGATTTAATTGTTCCTAAGAGTTGTTGAAACCTAGCAAGTGTTATGTCAATATCTTTATTTTGATTGCTAGATATGTGGCATCTTAAATAATTAAACGAGATAACTTGTTCCATGGCCTCATTATTTATTACTATTTTTGCTCTTATGGGCGCAGTTCCTTGGAAAGCGAGGACTTTAGTTCTACTAGTGGATATTTTTAGATTATATTTTTCTGCTATTCTTAATGTGTATACTGCTCTTTGTAGATCATCTTCTGAACCTGCTAGTATTGCCTGATCATCAGCAAACAACACGGTATTTAAATAAAAATTTCCTAAGATGTAGTTTCGTTTAAAATTAATCTGCCATTCTCTAATGACTTCATCCAAGTATAAATTAAACAATGTGGGTGAGAGTGGACACCCTTGTCTTACTCCTTGAGAAATATATCTAAATTCTTCACTACATCCCTTTATAGTTTTCACTTTTATAAAATTATTAGTATACAGGCTTTGAATTATTCTTACTAGATGGCTCGGTATTCCTTTCTTTAATAGTACATTCCATAGCAGTTCTCGATTAACTGAGTCAAATGCTTTTTCATAATCTATGAATCCTATAAATGTTGGAACATTGAATTCTCTATGTTTTTCAATTATTTGTGATAACGTATAAATACAGTCCACGCATGATCTATTTGCTCTAAATCCATTTTGTTCTTCAAGAAGCATTGCTTCTATCATTTTTAATCTTTTTGAGATTATTTTGGCATACACTTTATATCCAGTATTCAATAGACTTATCCCTCTATAATTGCTGCAGTTTTTGCGATCTCCTTTCTTATAAATTGGTATTACTATTGAGGTATTCCAATCTTCAGGAATATGCCCACTTTTCCAGCATAAATTTATCAGATTTAAAATTCTCTGATGTAGCGTATGCGAAGCATACTTCATCAATTCGTTATTAATATAATCTGATCCTGGAGATTTTCTATTTTTACAGCTTTTTAAAGACTCTTTGGATTCCTCCATTGTTATTAGGTCTACATTAGCGTCAGCAAATAAATTGGGCCCTTCTTGTTCTGTTTTAGCTGTCCACAGGTTTTGATAGTAATCTAACCATTCTTTTTCCGGAATCTGATTCAATTCTAGTGTGTCCTTCTCATTTGTATTAAGACGTTTAAGAATTTTGTATGCTTTCGCTTGTCTTCCATGAAGATCGAATTCAATATTCCCCACAAATGTCTCCCAACTTTGTCTTTTCAGTTTCCTCACTTCCCGCTTAGTTTCAGCAGCAATTCTTTTGTAGTGTATTTTATCTGCTTCGTTTCTATTTGTTAAATATTTCAAGTATGCCTCCATTTTCATTTTAATTAGCTGGGCTAATTCATCATTCCAGATATTAAGACCTCTTCTATGTCTTCACTTTTTCCTCTTCCCAAGTGCCTCTAGGGCAGCTAGATTGATTATATCTTTTATTGATTGCCACTCTCTATTTATATTATTTTCAACAGGTTTCTTTTGAGCTAACTGTTCCATCCTACTCTGATACAGTTGTTTAATAGATGGATCTTCCAGGAGATTTACTCTAAATGTTTCCTCTGATATATTTTAAATGTATTTCCGTTTTTGCCACCAGAAGGGTATAGATAATGTTGATATTAAGAGAAAGTGATCTGATTTAACATCATATCCCCTATATACTCTGGTGTCTTGAACAAGGGGGGAAATCCTCTCATTAGTTAATATATAATCAATAATACTTTGGCTTCCTCGAGCACACCAGGTAAATTTATGAATTTCTTTGTGAGGAAAGTACGAATTTGTTATTCTTAATCTATTAAATGTGGCAAAATCTATTAGCCTTTTTCCATTTTGATTCAGTACTACTTCTCCATGGATCCCCTGGATGTTCTCAATAGGAGTATTACCTATTCTAGCATTCATATCACCTGCTACAATTATATAGTCGTTGTTATTTACTTTGTTAATTTGGGTTTGAAGTTCATTGTAAATTTTTTCAGATTGACTGATTTTCCCTTCTTCTGGTGCGTAAACTGCAAATATAGTCATAAAACCCCTTTGAGTTTTTATTCTAATTTCTATAATCCTTTCATTAATAAATTTATACATATCAATTTTGTTTTTCCATTCATTTTTTACCAGTACTGCTACGCCTGCTGCTGCTCTCATATCTCTATCAACTCCACTATATATTAAAACATAGTTTGTTAGTTCTTTACTTCCTTTTAATTTTTTCCTAGTCTCTGGAATAATTGCAATGTCCACTTTTGCTGACTTAAGTTCTTTCTCTAGAATTTCTTCTTTATCATATAGTCCTCGAACATTCCAAACTGCTATCGTCATATTATTTCTTCTCTTCAGAGTCTTTATCCGTTTTCTCGCTTGGGTCGTCATAGATTGATCAATCCTGATTCTTTGGAGATTTTCAGTAATTAAATTTTCCCCATAATAGGTTACGAGCCTATAGATGGATAAGTCTGGTGATGGGGCTGCCATCTTATTGCATCCAGACCTGCATAGTAATATTTCAGGTTACAACAGGCTAAGGAAACATAATTGCGATAACTACCACAGTCACAACTATGGAGTCTATCAAGAAGGTATAGCTCAATTCATATTGTTAAGTTCCACTAATCGGACAGGGAGACCAGAGACTGTTGTGCAACCATCCTTAGTCTATGTATTTACATATTATTATTATTATTATTATTATTATTATTATTATTATTATTATTATTTATTCATTCCACTGCTTTTACAGGTATTAAAACGATGTCATCGGCTTTTAGCAAGATGACACCGTTAAATTTAAACAGAAATGTTTAGTATACTGCGGACAATGGATGTAGTACCCAAGATGACCGCTTTTTGCATACAATCCCTCACGTACTCTGTGATCTTCAAGTCTTTCAGTCTCTTCATTAGGGTCTTCGGTACAAGTCCTGTTGAGGAGATGATTAAAGGCAGCACAATGACTTTTTCTTGCCTCCAGAGTTGTCGAACCTCTTCAGCCAGGGATAAATATTTGGTTACTTTTTCATTTTCACACTGCTCTAAATTGTGAGTATTTGGTATGCCAATGTCTATAAGATATGTGGTCCGGTTGATTTTATCTATCAACACTATGTCTGGTCTATTGTGAGTTATTGATCTGTCAGTAAGTATGGATCTGTCCCAATATAATATATGTGAGTTGTTTTCCAGAACCACATCGGGAATATATTGATAATAGGGAACAGTATTCAGCACCAAGTTGTGTTGATGTGCCAGAGTCTGGTGTACAATTTTTGCCACTTGATTGTGCCGTGTCAAATATTCTTTCGCCACAAGCGCCTGGCAAGCACCCGTAATATGCTGGATTGTCTCTGGGGCTTGATTGCAGCGCCGGCATGTATCGTTCTCCAGGTTTGCTTTTACTATGTATTTCAGGTAGTTTTTTGTGGCAACAGTATGATCCTGAATTGCCAATAAAAAACCCTCAGTCTCCGTGAAGATATCTGCTCGACCAAGCCAAGCATTGGAAGCCTCTCGATCAATATGCGGGCGCTCCAGATCATGTGCATGGCGACCATGCAGTGGTTTCTGAGTCCATTGATGTATAATAGTGGCAACGTGGGTTGCATCTGTTTCTAAATCAACAATATTGGCATGACAGAGATCCAAAGGTGTAAACCGTTTGTCAGCTTCATTAACTGCCCGATGTAGAAGAGATTTCTGGCTAAGGAAATAATTACGGAGGCTTTGAATTTGCTTCTGGCATATCCACGGTATGTCTATGAGACCTCGTCCTCCTTTATTACGTGGCAGAATCAATCTTTCCACTGCCGACCTTGGATGATGCGCACGATGTTTTGTCAGCAGCTTACGTGTAGATCTCATTATATTTTCCAGTTCTGTTTCAGACCACTTAACGATACCAAATGTATACATCAAGACAGGAATGGCAAAGGTGTCGATTGCCTTAAAGGTGTTCTTTCCATTTAGGCTAGAATTTAAAATTGCTTTCAATCTCTGAAAAAAAGACACCTGTAACCCGTTTACGGACTTCTTTATGGTCTATCCGTTTCGCCTGAAGCAGGCCTAAGTATTTATATGTGTCCTCTTCATCCATGGCTTCAAATGTCTCCGTAGCTTCTAGTGTGAAATTCATTAGCTGGACCTTTCCTCGTACAACACTGAGGGTCCTGCATTTGCTCATTCCGAATGACATTTGCACATCAGTGGAGAACTTTTCTGTGAGCAGAAGCAGGTTCTTTATTTGCCTGTCATTGGCTCCATATAATTTTATATCATCCATATACATAAGATGAGACAGCGTGCAATGCAAATTACCCGTTCCCTTTATCTGGTATCCATATCCTGATGCATTCAACATAGATGACAAAGGGTTGAGTGCCATACAGAACCACAATGGGCTAAGACTGTCCCCCTGGAAAATTCCTCTCTTTATTTGAACACTTCCACATACAAGTTGGTTACCTCCGTATTTCAACTGCAATACAGTTTCCCATGATAACATCAATTGCTGTAGTAAGGAAATGGCAGCAGGATTATTATTATTATTATTATTATTATTATTATTATTATTTTGATTTCAATACGTTAAGGAAATATTATGCATTAATGTCTTTTGTCCATTCCTGGGAAATGGAAACGATTTTAATCAACTTGTAAACAAAGTTAGCAATGAAGAATAATTCAAAATTCACCAATTTTAACCTATTTGTCTCACCATGACATCGTCAGACCATAGCATATATATACATGGAACTATCGTAATCCTTCATCAAAGCTCTTGGGGTCTATCGAGAGTTACATCGAATCCAAGCTCCCTGCGAATATGGGACATCTCCGAGCAAGCTAACTGCTCAGATACAAAACGCTCTTATAGCGGGTGTAGAACATGGCTGGATCACCAGCCGTGATAAAAATATTCACACTCAACCCCAGGGAAACGATTTTAAAAGACTGCAAAATTAGAAAAACAGTCCCGAAGGAAGAGATCTAACTCTCGAAGGCAAAATCCAGTTGCAAAAGGAAGAGACCTCATACTCGATGGCGTAAATCGAACTGTCGAAGGAAGCGCACTGCCTGTCGAAGGTGTAAATCTAGCTGTCGTAGGAAGAGATCTAGCTCCCGAAGGCGTAAATCCAACTGTTGGAGAAAGAGATCTACCTCGAGAAGGCTCAAATCCAGTGCTCGAAGGAAAAGCCTTAGCTCCCGAAGACGTAAATAGAGCTGTCGAAAGAAAAGGCCTAGCTCTCGAAGGCGTAAATCTAGCTGTCGTAGGAAGAGATCTAGCTCCCGAAGGAGTAAATTCAACTGTTGGAGGAAGAGATTTACCTCTAGAAGGCTCAAATCTAGAGCTCGAAAGAAAAGTCTTAGCTCCCGAAGACGTAAATAGAGCTGCCGAAGGAAAAGGCATAGCTCTCGAAGGCGTAAATCCAGCTGTCAAAGGAAAAGACCTAGCTCTCAAAGGCGTGAATATAGCTGTCGAAGGAAAGCTCTAGTAAATCTTGCTGTCGAAGGTAAAGGAATAGCTCTCGAAGGCCTAAACGCAATTGTTGAAGGAAGAAACCTTGCTCTTGGAGGCGTAAATTCATCTGTCGAAGGAAAAGACATAGCACCGGAAGGCATAAATACAGCTGCCAGAGAAAGTGGCTTAGAACCCCCCCTGCTAAATCAAGCTGTCGAAGGAAAAAAACTAGCACCCGAAGCATAAATCAAGCTGTCGAAGGAATTGGCCTAACTCTCGAAGGCGTAAAATCAGCTGACGAAGGAAAAGACCTAAGTCTGGAAGGGATGAATACAGCTGTCGAAGGAAAAGGCTTTAGCCCTCGAAGGCGTGAATCTAGGTGTCGAAGAAAGAGACATATTTCTCGATGGTGTAATCGTGCTGTTGAAGAAAGAGGCAGAGTTCTCGTAGGCGAAAATGTATCTGCTCAAGAAACAGACCTAGACTATGCAGGTGTAAATCCAAGTGTCGAAGAAAAAACCTAGCGCTCGAAGGCGTAAATCCAGCCGTTGAAGGAAGAGACCCAGCTCTCGAAGGCGTAAAACCACCTACGAAGAGGTCTATCTCTGGAAGGCTAAGTCCAACAGTCGAAGGAAGAGACCTAACTTTGGAAGACGTGAATCCAGCGGTCAAAGGAAAGACCTAGCTCCCGAAGGAGTAAATTCGACTGTCAAGGGAAGAGATATACAAGTCGAAGGCGTGAATCCGGAAGTCGAAGGAAATGCCCAGTAAATCCAGCTATTGAACGAGGTGGTCTAACTCTCGAAGGCGTGAAACCGTTTGCCGAGGGAAAAAAGTATAGCTCCCGAAGGCTTAAATCTACCGGTCGATGGAAGAGACCAAGCTATGAATGCGTAAATCCTGCTGCCATAGGCAAGGAATAACTCTGGAAGCGCAAATCTAGCTGTAGAAGGAAGAGGTTATCTCTCGAAGGCGTAAATCCAAATGCCGAAGAAGAGGAATAGCTCTCAAAGGAGTAAATCCAAATATCGAAGGAAGATACCTAGCTTCTGAAGGCAATAAAACGAGCAGTCGAAAGAAGAGGTAGAGTTCTCGAAAGCGTATAACCTATTTTCGAAGGAAGAGATCTAGCTCCTGAAGGCGTAAATCCATCTGTTGAAAGAAGAGACCTACATGTAGAAGGCACAAATATAACTCTCGAAGGAAGAGGTCTAGCTCTCGTAGGCGTAAATCCAGCTGTCTAAGAGAAAGGCTTAGCTCTCGAAGGGTAAATCCAGCTGTCGAAGGAAGAGACCTATCTCTAGAAGGCGTAAATTCTGGCTCTCGAAGGAAGATGTCTTGCTTTCGAAGGCGTACATCCAGCTGTTGAAGGAAAAGGTCTTGCATTCGATAGCGTAAATCCACCTGTTGAAGGTAGAGGCCTAGGTCTCGAAGGCCTAAATCCAGTTGTTGAAGAAAGAAGGCTTGCTCTTGAAGGCGTTTATCCAGCTGTCGAAGGAGGAGGACTAACTCTTGAAGGTGTGAATCCAGCTGCCGAAGGAGACCTCTAGAAGGCGTAAATCCTGCTCTCGAAGGAAGATGTCTTGCTTTCGAAGGCGTAAATCCAGCTGTTGAAGGTAGAGGTCTTGCTTTCGAAAGTGTAAAACCAGCTGTTGAATTAGAGGCCTAGCTCTCGAATGCCTAAATACAGTTGTTAATGGAGGAAGCCATGTTCTTCAAGGAGTTTATCCAGCTGTAGAAAGAGGAAGACTAATTCTAGAAGGTGTGAATCCAGCTGCCGAAGGATAAGGTATAGATCCCAAAGGCATAAATCCAGCTGTCGAAGGAAGAGGTCTAGCTCTCGAAGTCATACATCCAACCGTCGAAGGAAAATGTGTAGCTCCGGAAAGCGCAAATCCTGCTGCCGAAGGAAGAGGTCTAGCTCTCGTAGGCATAAATCCAACTGTCGAAGGGAAAGGCCTAGCTCTCGAAGGCCTAAATCCAGCTGTCGAAGGAAGAGGAAAGAAATTTCCAGAAGGGAAAAAATTAACACAAAGTTCAGAATGAACTCGAACAGCACAAAAGTCTCTAAAGACTTAACTAGATGATCAATCACTTGCCAGAACGAAGTGAATAGAAGATTTAAAGCAAAATAGCACGGAAACACAAAAACAGACTGAACCCAGATTAGGGCCTAGGGTCGAGGGCTCTGGAAAAAATTGACAATATCCTCTATGTATGTATGTCGAAGGAAGAGGTCTAGCTCTCGAAGTCCTAAATCCAGCCGTCAAAGATATACCAGTATGGCTAGCTCTCGAAGGCATAAATCCAGCTGTGCAAGGATGAGGCCTAGTTATGAAGGGGATAAATCCAGCTGTTTAAGGAGAATGCCTCGTCTTCAAATGCGTAATTACATCTTTCCATGGATGAAACCTTGCTCCCGAAGGCGTAATTCAAGCTGTCGAAGGAAATGATCTAGCTCCAAAAGACGTAAATACAGGTGTTGAAGGAAATAGCATAGCTTTCGAAGAAAGAACAATATTTCTCGAAGGCGTAAATCCAGCTGCCGAAGGAAGCGGTCTAGCTCTCGAATGTTTAAATCCAGCTGCGGAAGGAAGAGTTCCAGCTCTCGAAGGTATAAATACAGTTTCGAAGGAAGAGATCTAGCTTTGGAAGGCATAAATCTAGCTGTCGAAGGAAGAGGTCTAGCTTTCCAAGGCCTAAATCCAACTGCCGAAAGCATGAACCAATTTGCCGAAAGACGAAGCCTAGCTGCAAAAGGTAGCCCAGGTGCTCAAGAAGAACAAGCTACACAATCTACAAAAACAATTTTAGTAGGCCTACATTTCGTTCAGGTGGCTGAAATACGCAATAATATGTAATTTCATTACAGTATCTTAAATAGTGCTTGAGGTATGATGTAAACGCTTTGTAAAATTGCGAATTATGAAAAACATGCATCAAAATACCCACTTAAGCAGGTGGCGAGATCAAACGTTTATCGAAATTAATATAAAGAAAATATAACAGTTATGTGAATTGTTTTATTGATTAGGTTAAAGAGAAATTTCAATATTTACAAAGACAGAATTTTAAAATTGCGTTTTATTTACCCTCGAAGGATACCGCTTCCCTTAAGGGGAAACGGAATTTATTAATTATGATTTTATTTTCAATTTATTTTATCCTCCGGACATTCTTCTTTAAAATTATGTATCATACATACTTGTAGTTAGTTCTGTCCAAGCTATTTTGGAAATATTTTGAGAAGATCCAAACTATGGAGCAGGGACGTTTTAACGTTGAATTTCATTTTTTTTAAAAATGAAAATTGAGATTAAATAAAAGACAGTAACACAGAACCTAGCACCCCATCTGATGCTATTTAAATTTAATAAACCGTGTGAGGTATCAGAGTGCAGCAATGAAGATAATCGCCCATGAGTGCCTCATTTGATACAATGTAAATAACTATTGAAAATGCGGAAAGGTGAAGTAAGGCTAAAAAATTCAATTTCATAGCTGGGATATGAACCAGGATCTGCCGCATATAATTCTTGCCGCAATAACGCGTCAGAATGCTGCAGTAGATAGAATCACGAATCACCCGTGACTGAACAGAACACCTCAGCTGGATCATTTCAAACTCTTTCCGCAATGACGTATCACTGTGCTGTAATAAAGATAATCAGATCTAAGTGAACCTCTTATGGTGCATTTTAAACTTGATAATCAGCGTATATTAGTCGCATCATAGAGCTTTAACGAAGATCTCCCAGTGCGTAAACCAAACGCTCCAGCCGATAGTACCAAATACACTTTAATAATATAATATAGGACACTAGTGCAGGAGTCATTGTTGTCGCGGAGAACAAAACTGTAGGCTAAAGCCATCTGTTAGCGAGGACCACTGCTACTGCTTCATGTCGTCCGCTGCTGTAATGCAAATTAAATGAATACTGCGGCACATATTGACCGATATTTTCAAGTTATATGACGAAACGGGTCCAGATTTTCATGACCTTATTTATTTATTTATTTATTTATTTAACCTGGCGGAGTTAAGGCCATAAGGCCTTCTCTACCACTCAACCAGGACAAAAACATGAAATACATAATAAAGATAATAATAATAATAATTAATAATAAATTAAAGAAGAACTGATATACAAGAATACAAGAAACGTACATTCAATACAAAGAAAAAATTCGAACATAAGTAGTTGAATAATATGAATATGTAATACAAATAACTAAAATAAAAAGATGAAAGAAATAAAATAAAATAAATAAAAAAGATGAAAGTCTAAACAAATACGTTCTTAGTTATTATAAAATATAATGAATATTAAAATATATATTACTAATTAGCATCAATTCCTAAATGTTATTGTATACTAAATTTATTAAATGGCGCTTGAACTGTGAAGTCGTTTGGCAGCTCCTGACCTTATAGCTTAGAATGCAGCAAACTATAACTATATGTTTACAAACACCTTTTGTCGCAAGTGTCCAAGTGTCAACTCCGGAGTTGTTCATTGTACTTCGCTTATTCAATCGCTAAGTTAGATGTCATTTAGCAATAGCCAGATAGAATCTAACCTATAAGGTCATAAATATTCGAGCCTTAATAATAGGTATCGAAACTGACAACATTACAATATACTTTTCTCATCAA